>JASFAX010000022.1:34562499-37001792 GCA_030737875.1 Allium sativum | reverse complement strand
TATGCTATGAAATGCAAGTTTATCATGTTGTGATATGTAAGTTTATATGCAAGTTTATCATGTTGTGATATGCAAGTTTATATGCAAGTATGCCAAGTTATGTCATGCAAGTTTGGGTTGAACACTTTGTTCATACTATCATGTTATGCAAGCCTATCTTGGGTTTATGAACATAAAGCTTCAAGCTTTATGCCAAAGGTTGCATTTTGGCAACATGTAAGTTATCATATCTCTTATGATAACTTGCATGTGAGGCTAAATGCGAACTTATGGCCATGTCTACATGTCATTTAGCACCATGTATCACCAATATGCCAAGTTTGATTTTATGCATGCTTTTGGGGCCTAAAAATGTAATATGCAAGTGTATGAACATATGTACATTTCATATGCCACCATGTTGAACTTGTGGCTTCAACACCTTTTATGTCATGATTATGCCAAGTTCCCTCTTTCTATCCTTTATGCGCTATTGCGATATGTAAGCGATGGGATTGCGTTTGGGGTTGGATAAAAGTAAAAGACATAAAAACATAAGCTTGGGAATTTACCTATTAAGTTATGTCTACCCATTGGGAATTTACCTATTAAGTTAGGTCTACCCAATTGCTTGAAAACTTGTAACATGTTTTGGAAACATGATGGACATGACACTTAGAAAAGATAAGTGTGGCCAACTCGAGGTTGGGTTGAGTTTGTAGCGTAAACCTACCCGGAACCGACCGGCGTAACTAGTTGCTACAAACAATAGGACCCAATGTGAGAAGTTGGTCATGTTGTACCTTGAACCCGAGGTTAGACCAAGTTGTGGTGTAAAGCTACCCGGACCCGCCCGGCTTAACTAGTAACCACAACAAGGTCTAATGTGAGAGGTTAAGGCGCATTAAATTAATTAATGCCTCGTAATTAGGGTTAAGTCATGGTCCACTTAATACTTAACCAACTTGGGTTTGGTAGATTAATCGGGGTTAAGTCGTGAACTTATCGTTACACTTAACCAAGTTAATCCATGATTATCAAGAGGGTTAAACCGTACTTAACCCACTAGAAATACTAGCAATGGGGGGCCCACTCCGGAGTAACCCCAAAATCGTATCATTAAGGCCCTAGGGGCTAGGCTAGGGAGGGGGCACGATTACTGGGCTGGAGGTAAGCGACCCAATAAACGACGACCGTCTGGTATGACGATGTAGTTCCGGACGGACTATGGTCGTGCACGTAGTCCGTGTTTGGAGAAGTCACCCATGGGTACCAGTAGATCGAGACTGTGCACTCATGTTTATGGTGTCCAGGGGTTGGCACTCTAGGGCTTGATACACCCGAAGGGTGGACCCGACACAGTTCAACTACAATTATGTTTGGGCCGTATTGACACCAACACGTGACGAGTTAGGCTTAGGGAGCCGATCGACTAGACCGTTGGGTTGGACCTTGTATTAGGGTCATTTCATGTTATTGGGCCAAAGCATGGGCCAAGGGATCAATACTTGTTTATTCCAGTCATGTTAGTTTGCTAGTACACCTGTGGTGCAAAACCTTAATCCTGATTATGCGATGACACCTTTATCTACCTTGTTAGTTAATCATCATGTTGGTATCCTTATGATCATACCTGCTGCTCAAGCCAGTTAACTTTATCAGTTTACATTGATTGTAGTAGGGCTTACTCAGCCTTTTTGACTGACTTGTTTTCTTTCGCCTCTTTTCTTCCGTTCCCCCCCCCCCCAGGTTCTCAGGGAGGGAATATTGGAGCTTAGCTTGGATTTCTGACAACTTTCTTGTGGGATTTAGATCATGTACGGTTGGACATGAAGCTAGCTATGGCTATCACTTCTTTTTGGGGATTAGTACTTATGTATTTCAGTTTTTCAGTTGATGTTGTTTTATCTAGACTTGTTTATTTGGAAAGCTATGTTGTACCAGACTTGTTTTGAAATGGTTTAAAATCTTCCGCTGTTTTATCTATGTTATTTACTCTATTTACATATATACATATGTTCTTGTTCTGCCTTGATATATCATTATGCATGTTTACCTGATTCAAACGCCCCTCCAAAGTCAGAGTGCTTGCAAGAGTCACCCTGGCGGAGGTGGGGTGTTACATTTGGTATCAGAGCATATGGTTTACGAGAAGGAACAAAGAGGTTTTTTAGAAAACTTTCGGAAAACTATCTTCAAAACTAAGTATAAAGTATTTTCCAAAGAAAAGTCTAGTTTATTTTAAAGGCTATTCCCCAAAAAGCCATTAGCAAAATTCCTTCGTTTTTCTCCATTCTGAATCTGTCTTTTTCTTCGTTTTCAGTATGGCCGATAACTTTGCTATTCCGGAGGGAGTGCACGTACCGGTTTGGTATAGGAGACTTTTGCAGGCTAGGGCGACCGAAGCCGGCCCTGTAGATGTCCCTCCTCCTCCTCCTCCAGTAGTTAATATTCCTCCTCCTGTCGCTAATGTTCCTCCTCCTCCTGTCGCTGAGGTTCCTCTTCCTCCTCCGCCTCAGCATCCTCAAGCTGACTTCGCAAAGACTTGCAAAGATTTCAAAGCAATGGGTGGCAAGAACTTTCAAGGCACTGAGACTTTTGTAGAGGCCAGAAATTGGTTGAAAGAGACCGAGGATTTATTTGCTATCTTTGGGATAGACGATCAGAGGAAGATCTTATTGGCGGTTTGGCTTATGAAAGATGAAGCCGCTTATTGGTGGGAAGTCACCAATGGTACTAGGCCTGTTGAGACTTGGGCCGATTTCAGGGCAAGGTTCATGCTTAAGTTTCTATCTTCTGCCGAGGAGAATCTGCAAATGGAGAGGTTCATAACCTTGAGACAAGGAGATATGTCTGTCAAAGAGTATGTGAATAAGTTCAATCAGTCAGCAAGTTTTGGCTTGGATATGGAGAATACTCCCCAGAAGAAGGCTCTTCGTTTTGCTAGAGGATTGAATGAGCCGTTGCAGGGATTGGCTATGTCACATATTCCCCATGGGGCCACATTTGAGAGTTTGGTTGATATGGCGTTACTTCAGGGAGATGTCAAGAAAGAGGTCAAGATGAATGATACTCAAGCCAAGAAGACTGATTCCCAGGGGAAAGGAAATCAGGGAAATCCGAGTGGTCAAAGCAGTCAAGGCAATCAGAACAAGAGCAAGAGTCAAGGCAACAAGGGGAACAACAACAAGGGAAAGAAAAACAAGGAGAAGTTCCATTATTGCGGTTCAGTTGGGCATCTTATTAAAGATTGTAAGAAGAGGAAAAGGAAGAATGGTGAATGCTTTTTCTGCGGTAAGACTGGACATTTCAGTAGGGATTGCCCGAAGAAGCAAGGGCAAGGCCAGCGTCAGACTCAGTGTGCTGGGCCTTCAGGAGGGCAAGTTCATGCTCTCAATGTCGCTCCAGTTCCCGATCGAGGTAGTATTTCTGTTGAGAGCCTTGTATATATTTCTGATTTTGCAGTTCGTACCTTGTTTGATTCTGGTGCATCGCATAGCTTTATCTCATCTGATCTTGTTGATAGTTTGCACCTTAGTACTAGCTTGGTAGATGATCCCGTCTGTGTCTCAAATCCTATTGGGGGTTCCGCCCATTTGTCTATGATATGTGGGGATTTGAGGATCTCTATACTGAGTGTAGAGTTCTTGTGCAGTGCTTATGTTCTTGGTTTCAGGGGATACGGATTGATATTGGGCATGGATTGGCTGTCCAGATATGGAGCCATTCTTGATTGTGAGCATAGGGTTGTGAGGCTCGTGACTCGCCTCGGAAACACCCTAGAGATTTCTTGTGATCCGAGAGGTCCCGTCATGTTGTGCTATCTGGAATCACTCGACTCGTCAATGGAAACTCTTCAGTCTGTAAGAGTGGTTCGAGAGTATCCGGATGTTTTCGATGAAGTAAGGGGATTGCCCCCTAAGCGAGAGATTGATTTCCGCATTTATCTGGTGGATAATGCAAAGCCGGTTTCTTTGCCTGTTCGGCATATGGCTCCGCGTGAAAGGCGGGAGCTAAGTAAGCAAGTGAAGGAGTTGCTTGAAAAGAACTTCATTAGACGAAGTATATCTGAATGGGGAGCGCCTGTGGTATTTGCTACCAAGGCAGATGGTTCTCTCCGACTTTGCGTTGATTATCGAGAGTTGAATAAGCTGACTAAGAAGAACAGACACCCGTTACCGAGGATCGATGATCTCTTTGACCAGCTTGTCGGTGCTTCTATTTTCTCTCAGCTTCATCTTGCTACAGGATTCCATCAGCTCAGGGTAGCTGAAGATAGTATAGACAAGACTGCGTTCAGGACTCCAGATGGATTCTTCGAATGGCTTGTCATGCCGTTCGGCTTGACTAATGCACCCGCATACTTCGTGGACTTGATGAGTAGGGTGTTTAGGGATTTCTTGAACAAGTTTGTCGTGGTCTTCGTAGATGATATTCTGATCTTCTCTAAGGATGAGGAAGAGCACGCAAGGCATCTCGTGGAGGTGATGGATACGCTTAGAGCGCATCAGTTGAAGGCCAAGTTCTCCAAGTGTCACTTTTGGAGAAGGGAAGTTAGATTCCTTGGGCATATAGTATCTAAGCAAGGCTTAGCGGTGGATCCTGCTAAGGTAGTTGCAGTTCAGGATTGGAAGACTCCAAGGAATGCAATCGAAGTGAGAAGTTTTCTAGGTCCTACGGGTTTTTACTGGAAGTTCATCAAGGACTTCGCGAAGATATCCGCTCCTCTCACTAAATTGACGAAGAAGAATTTAGTTTTTGCTTGGAGCATAGAATGCGAGCTTGCTTTTCAGAAGCTCAAGAGAGCCCTCACATCAGCACCTGTTCTAGCTTTGCCCGATGAAGGGAAGTTTTTTACGGTATACACCGATGCATGTGGCACGGGGTTAGGAGCTGTTCTTATGCAAGAAGGAAGGGTGATATGCTTTGGCGGTAGACAACTCAAAGTGCATGAGAAGAATTATCCCACTCATGACTTAGAGTTGGCAGCAATAGTATATGCACTCAAGGCTTGGCGCCATTATCTTCTGGGAGAAAAATTTGAGCTTTATACCGATCATAAGTCATTGAAGTATCTCTTTTCTCAGAAGGATCTGAATCTGAGGCAACAAAGATGGATGGAATTCTTGGCGTCCTACGATTTTGAGATAGCTTATACCCCTGGCAAGGGAAATGTGGTAGCAGATGCATTGAGTAGAAGAAGGTTGACCCTAAGTCCTCTATTCGTTGAGATGAAGAATTTAGAGTATGTGGCAACCTTTGATTTCTCTTTGGCGGTTGAGTCGATGACCGGTTCTTTAGCATCTCTGGAACTCAGACCTACCCTTCTTGATCAAGTTGGGGCTTCGCAGAGAGAAGACCCTCAGATAGTTGAGATTATGGATAAGCTGATTCGAGGAGAGACGGCTAGTCATCTCGCTCGATATTCTATTGATGACAAGGGTTGGCTGAGGAGAGACGGAAGGTTATGTGTTCCAATGGTGGAAGATTTAGTCAGAAAAGTTCTTGAGGAAGCGCATCGCTCTAAGTTGACTATACATCCGGGCGGAGATAAGATGTATAAAGATATGAAGCGCATTTTCTTTTGGCCGGGGATGAAGAAGGATGTGGCAGAGTTTGTCTCTAGATGTATCATTTGCCAGCAAGTTAAGGCCGAGTCGAAGAGGCCCGGTGGGCTATTGCATCCTCTAGACGTTCCACTATGGAAGTGGGAGAGTATTTCCATGGATTTTATCGATGGGCTACCAAGGTCAAGGAAAGGGAATACGAGCATTTGGGTTATTGTGGATAGACTTACGAAGAGTGCTCATTTCATTCCGGTGAAGAGCAAGAGGACCGCATCTTGGCTAGCGTATGTATATCTTCGTGAGATTGTGAGACTTCATGGAGTCCCTTCTAGTATAGTCAGTGACCGTGACCCAATCTTTACAAGTCAATTCTGGAATAGCTTGCAAGAAGCTATGGGCACAAGGTTGAATCTAAGTACGGCCTATCACCCACAGACGGACGGTCAAACCGAAAGGGTGAATAGGGTACTCGAGGATCTGTTGAGGCTTTGTATTCTGGATTTTGGTGGTACTTGGGAAGACTATCTTCCTCTTGTTGAGTTTGCATATAATAACAGTTATCAGGCAAGCATAGGAATGGCACCATTCGAAGCTTTATATGGGAGGTCGTGCAAGTCGCCTACATGTTGGTGGGAGACTACGGATAAGCTTATACTTGGGCCTGATCTGATCAGAGATACATCCGAGAAGGTCGAGTTGATTCGGAGACGGATGAAAGCGGCCCAAGACCGACAGAAATCCTATGCTGATAAGCGAAGAACTGATTTGGAATTTGATGTTGGGGACATGGTTTTCGTGAAGGTTTCTCCTTTGCGGAATGTGGTCCGATTTCGAGCCGTTGGGAAGTTGGCACCGAGGTTTGTTGGACCATTCCCTATTATAGAGAGGATCGGGCAGATGGCTTATAGAGTGAAGTTGCCCGAGAAGCTTGCCAGAGTACACGATGTTTTTCATGTCTCGCATCTCCGGAAGTGTTTACATGAATTAGCAGAGGTTGTTGAGCCGAGTGTTCTAGAAGATGTGGAAGTGGAGAAAGAGGCTACCTTGAGGAGAGCTCCGATTCGTATCTTGGGGACGGAGACCAAGAAGCTAAGGAATCGAGAGGTCAAGTTGGTGAAGGTTCAATGGGGTGAAGCCGAAGAAGACGCAACTTGGGAAACCGAGGAGAAGATGCGTCGGCTTTATCCATTCCTTTTTGAGGGTACACTCTCAATCTCTTTTCCTTGATTAGCATATCTTTCTCTTTGCTATCCATGTTTATCTAGTTTATTGTGTTAATCTTGTCATGAGAACCTTAGGTAGAAACCCTTTGGATGAAACATGTGTTTGAAACATGTTATGCTTGATGGTTGCAAGTGTTTGCAAGTGGTTACTCGTGGATGCATTATACACGTTAGGCACTAGATCGGCTCACACACTCCTCATATTGCATATGCATGAGTGTTTATGCTTATTCATGGATGAAAATTTTTGAGTGTTATCACATGGATGTTGCATATGGATGTATGTGATGTGCACACATATAGATGTTATACATTATGTTAGGAATTGCATACATATGGATTCATTTCACTAACATAATTTGCATTGATGATATTTGCATTAGATAAGGACATATACACACACCTTTGCATATGCTCATACAACATTTAGAATCTTGTAAGGACAATGATTGCTCGTGGATGATGTTTTGAGTAGATGGATGATTGGATGGTAGGATACGTTCTTCCTAACTTGAAGATTTCGGGGACGAAATCCTTTAAGGAGGGGAGAATGTAACAACCCGTATTTTCAATAATCTGTTATAACATAAATCGAGGCAGAATTTAATTCTAAAATCTGAATCAAGGGAAACGGGCTATGCCATTGCGTTCGTCACAGAAAAATACGCGAAATAGAGTCCGAGTTTTCGAAAATCGGAGTCCGTATGACCCGATTAAGGCCCAACGAAGTTTTCAGAAAATTTCTAAGTAAAAACAGATTTCAAATTCAAGTTTGAAATTGAAAGTTTGGGGGCAATTGGGCCAGGCGGCAGAATTCCCGCCAGAGCACCCAAGTCGACAGCCCTGTCGACTTGGGAGTCGACTTGGTTGGACCCAAGTCGACAGCCCTGTTGACTTGGCTGTCGACTTGGTCCAGCCGGGCTGTTTAGCCTGGTGCACCATTTTGAGATTGTGTTGAGCTTGGGGGCCAGATTCGGTTTTGAGGGCTGAGATTGGAACTAGGGTTTAATCCTATGGCCTAAAACACTTTCCTAATCTATAAATAAGACCCTAACCTACCCTAAATCATCATTATTCATTCTAGCAACTAAACTATGGCAAAATCAATCCTCTCATGGCCTCCACTCTCTTCATAAATTCCTAAATCAATTTCTAAGTGATTTTCCATGCATACAAGTGTTTTTAGACTTGTATGAGCATCATTAGCTTGCATTCAAGTCAAGTTTCTATATTTGCATCATAAAGGAAGAGTTTAGATCATTTTGGCTCAAGGGTTTTGCTTGCATTTTGGGTTTTATTGATTGCATAAGGGCTTTCTTATATTTGCTATACTCATTTGAGTCCTCATAAGCATTGTAAGCCCTATTCTACTTTCATACTTAAACTCTAAAGTTAAATGTATGATATGCAAGTTTACTATGCTATGAAATGCAAGTTTATCATGTTGTGATATGCAAGTTTATATGCAAGTTTATCATGTTGTGATATGCAAGTTTATATGCAAGTATGCCAAGTTATGTCATGCAAGTTTGGGTTGAACACTTTGTTCATACTATCATGTTATGCAAGCTTATCTTGGGTTTATGAACATAAAGCTTCAAGCTTTATGCCAAAGGTTGCATTTTGGAAACATGTAAGTTATCATATCTCTTATGATAACTTGCATGTGAGGCTAAATGCGAACTTATGGCCATGTCTACATGTCATTTAGCACCATGTATCACCAATATGCCAAGTTTGATTTTATGCATGCTTTTGGGGCCTAAAAATGTAATATGTAAGTGTATGAACATATGTACATTTCATATGCCACCATGTTGAACTTGTGGCTTCAACACCTTTTATGTCATGATTATGCCAAGTTCCCTCTTTCTATCCTTTATGCGCTATTGCGATATGTAAGCGATGGGATTGCGTTTGGGGTTGGATAAAAGTAAAAGACATAAAAACATAAGCTTGGGAATTTACCTATTAAGTTAGGTCTACCCATTCGGAATTTACCTATTAAGTTAGGTCTACCCAATTGCTTGAAAACTTGTAACATGTTTTGGAAACATGATGGACATGACACTTAGAAAAGATAAGTGTGGCCAACTCGAGGTTGGGTTGAGTTTGTAGCGTAAACCTACCCGGAACCGACCGGCGTAACTAGTTGCTACATACAATAGGACCCAATGTGAGAAGTTGGTCATGTTGTACCTTGAACCCGAGGTTAGACCAAGTTGTGGTGTAAAGCTACCCGGACCCGCCCGGCTTAACTAGTAACCACAACAAGGTCTAATGTGAGAGGTTAAGGCGCATTAAATTAATTAATGCCTCGTAATTAGGGTTAAGTCATGGTCCACTTAATACTTAACCAACTTGGGTTTGGTAGATTAATCGGGGTTAAGTCGTGAACTTATCGTTACACTTAACCAAGTTAATCCATGATTATCAAGAGGGTTAAACCGTACTTAACCCACTAGAAATACTAGCAATAGGGGGCCCACTCCGCAGTAACCCCAAAATCGTATCATTAAGGCCCTAGGGGCTAGGCTAGGGAGGGCGCACGATTACTGGGCTGGAGGTAAGCGACCCAATAAACGACGACCGTCTGGTATGACGATGTAGTTCCGGACGGACTATGGTCGTGCACGTAGTCCGTGTTTGGAGAAGTCACCCATGGGTACCAGTAGATCGAGACTGTGCACTCATGTTTATGGTGTCCAGGGGTTGGCACTCTAGGGCTTGATACACCCGAAGGGTGGACCCGGCACAGTTCAACTACAATTATGTTTGGGCCGTATTGACACCAACACGTGACGAGTTAGGCTTAGGGAGCCGATCGACTAGACTGTTGGGTTGGACCTTGTATTAGGGTCATTTCATGTTATTGGGCCAAAGCATGGGCCAAGGGATCAATACTTGTTTATTCCAGTCATGTTAGTTTGCTAGTACACCTGTGGTGCAAAACCTTAATCCTGATTATGCGATGACACCTTTATCTACCTTGTTAGTTAATCATCATGTTGGTATCCTTATGATCATACCTGCTGCTCAAGCCAGTTAACTTTATCAGTTTACATTGATTGTAGTAGGGCTTACTCAGCCTTTTTGACTGACCTGTTTTCTTTCGCCTCTTTTCTTCCGTTCCCCCCCCCCCCCCCAGGTTCTCAGGGAAGGAATATTGGAGCTTAGCTTGGATTTCTGACAACTTTCTTGTGGGATTTAGCTCATGTACGGTTGGACATGAAGCTAGCTATGGCTATCACTTCTTTTTGGGGATTAGTACTTATGTATTTCAGTTTTTCAGTTGATGTTGTTTTATCTAGACTTGTTTATTTGGAAAGCTATGTTGTACCAGACTTGTTTTGAAATGGTTTAAAATCTTCCGCTGTTTTATCTATGTTATTTACTCTGTTTACATATATACATATGTTCTTATTCTGCCTTGATATATCATTATGCATGTTTACCTGATTCAAACGCCCCTCCAAAGTCAGAGTGCTTGCAAGAGTCACCCTGGCGGAGGTGGGGTGTTACATACGGCGTGGTCCCATGATTTACCTAACTTTAAAACAAAGATTAATAACTGTTTTAGTTCTCACACCAGTCCCATGACTGACCTGGAGTTTATTGTTTTAACCTGAACTCTGGGTGCCCTTATTTTGACACGGGCAGCTAGTAGTTTTGCTTTTGCAGATTTATACTCATAGGATCCTGATTTACCGCTGGAACGATACTCGGAAAGCTTTGTATCCGTATATCTCCTTCAGTTGTGTAACGTATTATTTTCCGCTGCCATGTGTTAAATGTAATTTAAATCTCTGATATTTCTGTGCAATATTAATTCATTTACACTCTGTATATTCTTGTAATCTGGTGGAATTGTTGTAATATACAATGAAATGTTCTTCCGTCCGCATTCTTTTTTGTCTTGTTCTCAAAACAATCAGGCGTTCCGAACGGTCTGGGTCGGTTTAGCGACTGATTCGGATCGAGCGGAATTCCAGGTCGTTACAAAGTGAAACTTTGATGTTTGCATCGAATAAGCAGGTTTCTTGGTGCTCAAGTAATCAGGTAAAACACTGCCGCATGTTTGAAACTCTACCATTTCAAATACATAAAATACTCATCATTAAATAATAGTTTTTTTAAAAACTCGTTTCAACTTTGGGAGTAGAATTATGGTGTATAAGACGAAAAAGTTTTCAAATATTAGTAGAATATTCATATTTTCATATTGACTGAGCAGGTTGCTTAATGACTAAGTAATCAGGTAAAACACTACCGCATGTTTGCTATTCTACATTTTAAAGCATCTATAACACTCATCATTTGCCTATTACCGTTTGGACCCAGGATCCGCGCCAATAAGATCAAGAAAGTTCCAAAATATATGTGAAACTTTGAGGTTTGTATCGAATAAGCAGTTTTCTTGGTGCTTAAGTAATTAGGTAACACACTCCCGCATGTTCGAAACACTACCATTTCAAATACATATAATACTCATCATTAAATAATAGTGTTTTTAAAAACACGTTTCGACTTTGGGGGTAGAATTTGTTTGAATAAGACGAAAAAGTTTTCTAATATTAGTAGAAAATTCATATTTTCATATTGACTGAAAAGGTTGCTTAGTGACAAAGTAATCAGGTAAAACACTGCCGAATGTTTGCTATTCTACATTTTAAAGCATCTATAACACTCATCATTTGCATATTACCGTTTGGACCCTGGATCCGCGCCAATAAGATCAAGAAAGTTTCAAAATATAAGTGAAACTTTGATATTTGTATCGAATAAGTAGGTTTCTTGGTGCTCAAGTAATCAGGTTAAACACTGCCGCAAGTTTGAAACTCTACTATTTCAAATACATATAATACTCATCATTAAATAATAGTATTTTTGAAAACACATTTCGACTTTGGGAGTAGAATTAGTGTGAATATGACGAAATAGTTTTGAAATATTAGTAGAATATTCATATTTTCATATTGACTGAGCAGGTTGCTTAGCGACTAAGTTATCAGGTAAAACACTGCCGCATGTTTGCTATTCTACATTTTAAAGCATCTATTACACTCAACATTTGCATATTACCGTTTTGACCCTGGATCCACACCAATAAGATCAAGAAAGTTTCAAAATATAAGTGAAACTTTGATGTTTGCATTGAATAAGTAGGTTTCTTGGTGCTCAAGTAATCAGGTAAAACACTGCCGCATGTTTAAAACTCTACCATTTCAAATACATATAATACTCATCATTAAATAATAGTGTTTATAAAAACATGTTTCGACTTTGGGAGTAGAATTTTTGTGAATAAGACGAAAATGTTTTCAAATATTAGTAGAATATTCATATTTTCATATTGATTGAGCAGGTTGCTTAGTGACTAAGTAATCAGGTAAAACACTGCGGCATGTTTGTTATTATTCATTTTAAAGCATCTATAACACTCATCATTTGCATATTACCTATTGGACCCTGGACCCGCGCCAATAAGATCAAGAAAGTTTCAAAATATAAGTGAAACTTTGATGTTTGGAACGAATAAGTAGCTTTCTTGGTGCTCAAGTAACCAGGTAAAACACTGCCGCATGTTTGAAACTCTACCATTTCAAATACATATAATACTCATCATTAAATAATAGTGCTTTTAAAAACACGTTTCTACTTTGGAAGTAGAATTTGTGTGAATAAGACGAAAAAGTTTTCAAATATTAGTAGAATATTCGTATTTTCATATTGACTGAGCAGGTTGCTTAGTGACTAAGTAATCAGGTAAAACACTACTGCATGTTAGCTATTCAACAATTTAAATAATCTATAACACTCATCGTTAGCATATTACCGTTTGGACCCTGGATCCGCGCTAATAAGATCAAGAAAGTTTCAAAATATAAGTGAAACTTTGATGTTTGCATCGATTAAGTAGGTTTCTTGGTGCTCAAGTAATCAGGTAAAACACTGCCGCATGTTTGAAACTCTACCATTTCAAATACATATAATAGTCATCATTATTAAATAATAGTGTTTTAAAAACACGTTTCGACTTTGGAATTAGAATTAGTGTGAATAAGACAAAAGGGTTTTCAAATATTAGTAGAATATTCATATTTTCATATTGACTGAGTAGTTTGCTTAGTGACTAAGTAATCAGGTAAAACACTACCGCATGTTTGCTATTCTATATTTTAAAGCATCTATAACACTCATCATTTGCATATTACCATTTGGACCCTGGATCCGCGCCAATAAGATCAAGAAAGTTTCAAAATATAAGTGAAACTTTGATGTTTGCATCGAATAAGTAGGTTTCTTGGTGCTCAAGTTATCAAGTAAAACACTGCCGTATGTTTGAAACTCTACCATTTCAAATACATATAATACTCATCATTAAATAATAGTGTTTTTAAAAACACGTTTCGAATTTGGGAGTATAATTTGTGTGAATAAGACGAAATTTTTTTCTAATATTTGTTGAATATTCATATTTTCATATTGACTGAGCAGGTTGCTTAGTGACTATGTAATCAGGTAAAACACTGCCGCATGTTTGCTATTCTACATTTTAAAGCATTTATAACACTCATCATTTGCATATTACTGTTTGGACCCTGGATCCGCGCCAATAAGATCAAGAAAGTTTCAAAATATAAGAGAAACTTTGATGTTTGCATCGAATAAGTAGGCTTCTTGGTGCTCAAGTAATCAGGTAAAACACTGCCGCATGTTTGAAACTCTACCATTTCAAATACATATAATACTCATCATTAAATAATAGTGTTTTTAAAAACTTGTTTCGACTTTGGGAGTAGAATTTGTGTGTATAGGACGAAAAAGTTTTCAAATATTAGTTGAATATTCATATTTTCATATTGACTGAGCAGGTTGCTTAGTGACTAAGTAATCAAGTAAAACACTGCCGCATGTTTGCTATTCTACATTTTAAATCATCAATAACACTCATCATTTGCCTATTACCATTTGAACCCAGGATCCGTGCCAATAAGATCAAGAAAGTTCCAAAATATATGTGAAACTTTGATGTTTGTATTGAGTAAGCAGGTTTCTTGGTGCTTAAGTAATTAGGTAACACACTGCCGCATGTTTGAAACACTACCATTTCAAATGCATATAATACTCATCTGTAAATAATAGTGTTTTTAAAAACACGTTTTGAAGCGACCCGAACTTCCCCGGTAAGGAAAGGCCGGATTGAATTGAGAACAAACCACATCATAACGTAGACGGAAGAACATTTCATTGTTTATTACAACAATTCATCAGAATACAAGAATATACAGAGTATAAATGAATAAATATTACACATTATAAAATATCAGAGATTACAATACATTACATAGCAGCAGAAAATAATACAAAATACAACTGAATGAGATATATCAGAGATTACAATACATTACATAGCAGCGGAAAATAATACAAAATACAACTGAATGAGATATACGGAGACAAAGCTTTCCGAATATCCTTCCAGCTGTAAACCAGGTTCCTGTGGATATAAATCTGCAAAACCAAAACTACTAGCTGCCCGTGTCAAAATAAGGGCACACATAGTTTAGGTTAAAACAATAAACTCCAGGTCAGTCATGTGACTGGTGTGAGAACTAAAATAGTTATTAATCTTTATTTTAAAGTTAGATAAATCAAGGGACCACGCCATATAACACGGAACCGGTTTCCTCCCAAGAATACCAGTGCATAAAACAACAGCGCAATGCTAAATAAAGAACAATGAAGCTATTATAAGACCCAGGTCCCATCACACAATGCAACGCAAGCCGGAGGATAGGATTTTTACCTTATAATAGCCAAGAATGCTTGGTACGTGAAATTTCATGTTTTATTATTACTATAAGTGTATAGTGGAAAAACAATTTCAAATCATAAATATAAATCGTAGACGGCATAAGCGCCCCATCCCACTATGTCGCCATACTAGGCTCTACAAATAAAACGGCAATACACGTATTGGAAATTGGATTATCATCTATGATATGAACCGAGGCTAGGGATCGTCCTCACCGATTCGAGAGCCTCTAGTCCGCCCCTCAAGAACTGGCGCAACTGCCCCATGGATCGTCAGGGTCGGTCCACCGATGTGGATTATTATGCCTGAACACTGCGTTTCCCCGCCCTATGGGGCGTAAATGAGTCCACTGAATCTATCGGACCCGGGTTGTCCGATCTAACCGAGGCGCCTCAAAATTCCATCATCCACATAAGCAATGTCAGCCAGTTCAAGCACTGACACCACTTCTAACTAGTAAGAAACGCATGCCCTCCCTAATGTCCTTCTCAGGTCTCTGGTTCACACCGGGGTGTGAGGCTCGCGAATTAACGCTACACTAAGCTATGCCACAAAGGCCGTGCTTTGATCATCAACCACAAGACTCTTCTTTTCAACAGAAGCCTTGATCATTTGCATCTTAGCATGCCACACAGGCAATTCACGCTATGCAACCGATATCAATCACACAGAATGAAATCCGATGTCAGACACACAGTCCAAACAAGTACGTTCTGGGTCTGAACGAAACCGGAGGCACCACGTACCTCGCATATCCATCGATCTCCAAATACGTCCGAACGACCACCAACTATTTCCCTCCTCTTGGGTGTACAGCCTAATCAGGATCATCATTAATTATCCAAACGATGTGAAGACCTCCGGTCTTCGACCACCATCTTCATCTTCGACTTATCGTCGTATCAGTTATTCAGAATGGGATAAACCCGGTCTTTCTGAATAACTCACGTATATAATAAACAAGTGTTACACAAACACAGCATACGCCTCATTCCAATTCAGAATATTCTTTTATTCAAATATTCTTATTCTTTGGAAAAAGTTCCCATTAATTTTATCAAAGATAAATTCTTTAAATTTATTCTTTAATCTTAAATATCAATTCAAACTAGTCGGGATTAGCGAACCACACCAAAGTAATTATTTATTTTATTTTCCCGATCCCAACCTATTTATCCCATGGAGCAAAATTGGTAATACCCCATATCTAACACCACTGTGTTATCGGTAAATTCAATTACATTTTACGTTCAAATCTAATTAAAGATTTAACTATCGTCTGGAGTAAAACTAGTGGTAATCCATTCTCGATCATTCCGTGAATTTGATAATTTTAATTATCAAATTCACTTTGCAGTCTATTTTAAGATTCGTTAAAACTCCACTTAGTTTTAATCTTTAACTGGGTTAAAGAACCAATGTCATTTAAAACACGGTTCACGATAAACCCATAATCACATTCTATTTCATCAGCTCTTAACCGTATATTAGCAAACGAACAATTCCCTAAGTAATAACCCCGAAGGCCGAAACCAACATCCGATCAATACCCAAGAAACCATTAAACTTAACTAATCCTTAGTTAATTTCTGATTTCTTAACTCCATTGGGTCTAAGAACAGTATTATTAAAGATACCGTTCACGACAACCAAAAATCACATTCCATTAATTGTTGGGTTAAAGAACAAATGTTATTTAAAACACCGTTCACGATAAACCCAAAAATGAATTCCAATTAAATATCATTTAATTGGTACACTTCATTAAATCTAAATAAAAAGATTTAATCTTTTTCCCAACTGGGTTTAAGAACAGTGTTAATGAAGACACCATTCACGACAAACCCAAATCCCATTTGATATTAAATACAAGGCTCTGAATAGAAAATATATCGGCTTATATTCAGTATCAAATTCTACGACCAACAAATATCGTATTGGAATTAACGATATCAATATCTTTCAAATTTCCATAACAATATATGTATAATCACAAAATCCCACATCGAAATATGCCGAAGACAATTTCGATTCAAATCCATTTCCAATCATATATTGGAAATTTTGATTATTTTCAAAACCATTTCAAGTCCAATTTATTTATTTCTAAAAATAATTGAATTATATTTCTAGTTCAAAACTAGTTCATTTCGATAAAAATCTATTTTTATCTTTTCAAATATGGAGTTTTTCATCCCAATTCTTTCCAAATCATTTCTTATGATTTTACACTAATTATAGATATTTTTAATATTTTTATCAAGGCCCGTACAGTCGATTTCCATCAACGGTCATCGAACTGCACTTACACCGACCTTTTCCAAATTTGATTTGGACATATCTCCAAATCCAACCGTTAGATTTCCAATTTCTTATATTCGCTAGAAAGCTCTTTTCGATACGAACCCAACGGTTCCGGTTTGAGGAGAATCCGACGGTCGGATCTCTCGTAATATCCATTCGAAGTCAGTGGTCGAAATTCACGAACTGCCGCAGTGCGGCGCGTTCTATTCAGGCCATTATATTATATATATAATATATATTTCGTCGATTTCTATTTAAAACGAATTTTATAAATCGTTTTAAATTTGTTTTCAAAACGATTTCAACTTCTTATTCAATTTCAATTCGAATTCAATTCTATTTAATTTCAATTCGAATTTAATTCTATTTAATTTCAATTCGAATTCAATTCATTTCAAAATATCAGATTTTGAACTCACTTTTGATATTCATTGTAAAATGAATAAAATCGACAAAATCCCCGTTCGTGTTAAAATGGCGATTAACTACTTAACACGGCTTCACATTTCAATATTCACTAAATATTATTTTAAAATAATTATTAATTCTGAACTGGAATCAGACACAGTCAAGTACCATATAATGTGGATTATATGGATTTCATCCAATTCAAATACACAACAATGACGATAAACAATCAACCATCATCCAAAGTGCGCTCTGCACTACATAAGCATCGAATATAAATATTCAACGCTCATAACAGCCTGTCAATCAATCGATTGACATACAGCTAATTATTGGGACTAGTGTATGTCATATATCATCCCAATACCCGTGCGGGGTTTTAATCAATCAACCACAGTTTTTATTTGTGCAGTTGGGCGATGTGTAAAATTTATCGTCCTAGTCAATATCAGTCAAATCAGTGTACATAAACAAATCGTCCGATTTGTTTATAAATATTTATTTCACTTTAAATAAACGTTAAAAATTCTATTTTTAACTATAAAATATTTTTAACTATATAAATTTTTTATTTCATTTCACATCACACATTCAACTACACATCAAAATCAGGTAAAACAGCGGCACATGTTTGAAACTCAACCATTTCAAATACATATAATACTCATCATTAAATAATAGTGTTTTTAAAAACACGTTTCGACTTTGGGAGTAGAATTTGTGTGAATAAGATGAAAAGTTAAACACCCCACCTCCGTTAGGGTCACTCTCAAAGGGAATGCCCTAATTTTGGTGGAGGTTTATAAGTATAAGTCACAGATATACAAGACAGATATAAAAACACATATTTGTAAACAGCAGAAAAGCGGTAACTTTTATTTCATAAAAGCAAATACGTGTTACAACAACATCACCATGATTGTCTTACATCCTTTCAAAAAAAAACATAACATAACACCTTCATAACTGTCTTGATTACATTATTTAAAGAAGCATAAAGAAAACATAAATAAACTGAAAAAGCCCCATAGTTGTTGTCCAAAGCCATAGTTCAAAACGAAAAGGTCCTAGCAATACATTTTTCCTCTTCAAGCTGGATATGAAGGCTGGTCAAGCTGCAGTGTTCCCTCCCTGTGGACCTGGGGGGGGGGAACGGAAGAAAAGAAGACGAAAGAAAAGTAGAGTCAGACATAAAGCCTGAGTAAGTCTAGGACTATTCTGTCTATGAATAAAGAACTGGGTATGATAAGTATAAACTAGAAATGGGGAAAGCACTATAAACTTGGTTAAGTTGTCTAGGGTCGAATATACTATCGTACCCCATATTAATCTTTGAACCCATATAAACCAGTTCCCAACTGGCACCCCATAGTCAGGGTGAAGTGATCCATTCTATGATGATCGGCTCCTACTCGCATAGTTACATGTGTCTTACGGCCCCCGATGTTGTAGTTACCTATGCTGGTCCCACCATGGGGTGTATCAAGTCCCATGGTGGCGGCCCGACACGATCCTAGAATGCACAGGTATGCTACTGGTGCCCAGTGCCTTATTTTTCTGTGCCGGAGTGTGTGCACGCCCGCACCCCGTTAGAACCTACACTGCTACACCACCGCCGTCGATTTGACCTCTTACAATCAGCCCAGTAATCGTGCCCCACCCTGCCTAGTTTTAGGGTATCATGATACACCTTATAGGGTTACTGCTGAAAAGGGTCCCCCGCTACTAGGTTTTCTATTTCTAGCCAACATGCTAAGTTGGTTAAGTGTTTTATAACCTAACCCCCATTCAGTCTGTTTAGTTTAGCATGTTCCATGTTGATTAAGTCTTTAGTCCACTTAATCCTAACAATCCTGACTCAGCCTTAATTGTCTTATTAAAGCCTTGACCTCTCACATTAGACAGGTATTGTTGTGGCTGCCTGTTGCCGGTTGGTTCCGGGCAGTCTTACGCCACAACTCAGTCTAACCTCGGGTCCTTATTGGGCTCCATGTTTAACCACCCACATTGGATAGGTATTGTTGTGACTACTGGACAGCCGGGCGGTTCCGGGCAGGTTTACATCACAACTCTATCCAACCTCGGGTTAAACATATCGTATTTTCTACATTTACATATTTTGTCTTTCTTCTTTATTTTCTTATATGTAAATATTTGCGGCCCATTATTAAAAATCAATGGTGTGAAGGTTACACCAATCATGGGCCCAACCCATACTTGAATTTGGGCCCTTTTACTTTATATTTTCATTTATTAATTAATTTGGCCCAACGTTATTTTCCCCCGTTTAATACGTTCGTTTATTATAATATATGTTGGGCTTAGGCATTTAAGCCCAACTTAGCCATGAGAAAAAGGGGAGGCTTAAAACGTGATTACATACAGTAAAGGGGAATGTGAACACATGAACATGCAACATAACGTTGGAACTACAAATTAGAAACTGGTGTACTTGCATAGCAATAACGTATACTTTGGTCATAAAGCATAAGTGACATGAATCAAAGCATGTAAACTTGTAGTTAAGTTAAGAATCTAAATTGGATATCATTCTTGACACATAGTCTTAACTACAACATAAACCTATATTTTTATTTAGGCATAATGTCAAACATAAGCAAATCATGTTCATAAGATTACTACAAGTTTACAAAGGTGCCTACTTTTGTTACTAATACAAAAGTATAGTTCAACTTGAATTATTCCAACTTAATCATGATTTTAAATCTATTCACATAACCATGGCAGGCATAAATATTTCTAACATGAAATCATGATTTTTACTTTAGTCATGCAAACTTGCAAATGGGATTTTGAATCTAACCTAGCTATGTACCACATATGTCATCATATAATTCTTGTTAACAATATAAACCTAACATGATTTTCAATTATGCAAAATATCAATCATAGCCTAGTCATATTCATAAGTTCGCAAAGAGGTTTTCTAGTACAAAAGTATGGCTTAATACATAGATCATCATGCCAAATTTTCAACATAATTTCATATGAGTTACAATAACCCAAATTTGTTCCAATTACACACAAAATGATTTTTGTACCAAAGTACACATCATGATGGCATAGTAGCAAAACCCCAATCTTGCATAAATTTCAATTAAACAACTACATACATGTAGCTTCAACATGAGTTACATATTTTGCGAATATCCAAACGTCATACTTGCATAAAACTACCGCAAACATGTAGTTTTTATAATGAATAACATAATTTGAGAATATCCAAACGTATACAATATTCCAAATCGATAAGAATCATAGTAACGCACAAATATGAATTACTTTATCACCACAAATCAAGTATACAAACCAACACAGTTATTTGTTCATACCAAAATAATACTCTACTTACAATTGTGTGGCGAATTCTCCAATTTTGGAATTTGGAGATGCGTCTCCTTTTGACGTAGGCGTTGATTTGATTTGTCTAAGTTGCTTTATGCTTTAGAATTTGCCTCCTAATCTTCTCTCCAATTTGGTGGCTACTCCTAGTCGTTCCTCAGCCGCATGATGGCTTTGTTCTTATTTTTGAATGAATAGGTTAGGTAGAGTCTAGGATCATTTTTATAGAGTTTATGAACTGATTAGCACCATCGATGTTGCTTGGATTGATCGTAGCCATTCATTCGAAAGAGAGACCAATTAGAGCCTGCCACCTAGCCGTAATGACAAAGCAAGCTTCTGAAAATCGGCCAACATAGACTAGGCCAGCCAGGGCTTGACCAGTCCTGACCAGCGGGTCATTTTTGACCTGGGCGCACTTGGCAGGTGCGCCATGTAAAAAATGTACTGGCGCACTTCCCAAGTGCGCCAGTGCATTTTTGTTCTGGCGCACTTCCCAGGTGCGCCAGTGCATTCTGACCCGCTTTTCGGTTTTTCGCCCAACTTCGTTCGTCCATATCTTCTTCATACGATATCCGTTTTACGCAAACTCGGACTCTATCTCGCGTATTTTTCCGAGACGAACGCAATGGCGTATCCGTTTTCCCTTAGTTCTTTGATTTGAAATTAATTATACTTTAATTTGTAAATTTCACAGTTATAGAATGCACGGGGTGTTACATTCTCCCCCACTTAAAAGGATTTCGTCCCCGAAATCTTCAAGTTAGGAGGAATGTATATCCTAACATCCAGTCATCCATCAAACACGAGCATCCATTGTCCTTAAAAGACTTCTAATGCTTCATGATCATATGCGAAGTGTGTGTGTGTACATGTTCTTATCTAATGCAAAATCAGGCGGTCTACTGATTCAGTTGACCTCCTTAATGTGAATTATGTAAATGCCATGAATCCATTATGTATGCAAATTTTCCTATTCATGATTCTACATGAGTGCACAATCATTCAATACAAATGCAACATCCATATGACAACACATTAAAGTTCAACCATATACGAATTCAAACATATATGCATATGCAATATGAAGTGACTGAGCCGATCTAAAACCTAGATTGTGTGTGTATATGCAACCACGAGCAGCCACTAGCAATCACTTGCAACCACTTGCAACCATCATCCATAAAATGTTTCAATTACATGTTTTCATCCAAAAGGTTTCTACCTAAAAGATAAGGTCGAGGAAATATACCTAAAAGATAAAAGCGCAACTTAAGGAAAAAGAAAGATCAAGGATGTACCCTCGAAAAGAAAAGGGTAGGCAACGCGTATTCTAGCTTCAGTTTCCCAAGTTGTATCTTCTTCGGCGTCGCTCCACTTAACTTTGACGAGCTTGACTTCGCGGTTTCGTAGCTTCTTCACTTCCGTTTCTAATATGCGGGTTGGAACTTTCCTCACGGTTGCTTTGCGTTCCACTTCAGCTTCTTCTAGGATATTTGGCTCTACCACTTCAGCAGACTCATGTAGACATTTTCGGAGATGTGAAACATGAAAAACGTTGTGAACTCCGGCCAATCTTTCGGGTAGCTCTAATCTATAGGACATTTTCTCAATTGTTCCTATCTAAAGGTATAGACGAATGATAGAAGCAAGTAAAAACTTTGTGCCCATTAGGCAATGTCAAAACTGGAAATATATGCCACATATATATTGATTAGGAGAAGAAATCTCTAAGCATCAGCCCCGAAGACCGAAATCAACATCAGACTGACACCCAAAGAATTACTCAACCCAACCACTATATATGATTTTAGGAAACTAAGCATGATGGACTCCTTTTAGGTCACAAGGGAGTCCCTTCCTAAGACCAACCTATATCCTATAAAACCCAAAAAGTTTAGTCAAACCAACGAACACCCTCGAGTCCCAACATGTGTTACTAAAAGATGAGTCTTTAACTTCACAATTTCGTAGCTTCTTAATTCTTGTTTTCCAAAATATGAGTTGGAACCTATTTCACTGTTGCCTCTCGTTCCTCTTTCACTCTTTGAGAAAATAAGGATATCATCTACGAAGACCACTACGAACTTGTTGAGGAAATCTCTGAATACCCTACTCATCCGGTCTACGAAGTAAGCAGGTGCATTTGTCAAGCCGAAAGGCATGAGAAGCAATTCAAAGAAGCCGTCTGGGGTTCTGAATGTCGTTTTATCGATGCTATCTTCAGCCACCCTTAGCTGATGAAAACCGGTTGCTAAATCGAGCTGGGAGAAAACAGACACTCCTACAAGCTGGTCAAACAAATCGTCAATTCTAGGGAGAGGGTGCCTATTCTTTTTCGTTAGCTTGTTGAGCTCCCTATAGTCAACACATAGACAGAGTGAACCATCCGCCTTTGTAGCGAACACCACTGGAGCGCCCCATTCTGAAATGCTCCTCCTAATGAACCCCTTTTCTAGAAGCTCTTTAATCTGTTTACTGAGCTCTTTCCTCTCCCGTGGAGCCATGTGTCTAACGGGCAACGCAACGGGCTTTGCATTATCTACAAGATATATGCGGAAGTATATTTCCCGCTTCGGAGGCAAGCCCTTCACCTCTTCGAAGACATCCGGATATTCTCGGACCACTCTAACTGATTGTAAACTTTCAACAGAGGCATCTAGCGATTCAAGATAACTAAGCATAACCGCATACGAGGGATTACAAGAAATTTCCAAAGTATTACCGAGCTGGGTTAGGAGCCTAACAACCCTTTTCTCACAATCAAGGATGGCCCCATTACTGGATAGCCAATCCATGCCCAAAATCAAACCATATCCCGAAAAGCCCAAAACAAAGGCACTACATTGAAATTCTACGCTTAGAATAGAAATTTTCAATCCCAAACAGATCATAAACAAATGAGCTGGGCCCCCAATTGGGTTTGAAACAATTAAGGGGTCCTCTACCATACTAGTTTTTAGGTGTAGAGATTCTACTAAAGCAGACGAGATAAAGGAGTGTGATGCGCCAGAATCAAATAAAGTGCGAACGGGGTGATCATAAAGATAAACTACACTTTCTACAGAAGTATTTATACCTCGCTGTTGCAAAGGTGGCGCTTCTAGCACATGAACCTGTGCCCCTGAGGTGGATCCAGCCCTCTGCACCTGTCCTCGTTTCTTTGGGCAGTCCTTAGCCCTGTGGCCTGTCTCACCGCAAGAAAAGCACCCACCATTCTCCTTGTCCTTCTTTTTCCGGCAGTCCTTTACTAAGTACCCCACTTTGCCACAGAAATTGCACTTCCTCTTCTCTTTGTTGCCTTTCCCGCCCTTCTTAAAGTCTGCCTTCTTAGGCTGCAAACCCTCTTTCTTCCCTTGAGAGCTTTCTGCCTTTGTCTCCTTCTTGCCCTTATCCTCTTCGTTCAGCAATGCCATCTGTACCAGTCTTTCATACGTAGCTCCCATGGGTATATGGGTCATGGCCAAACTGTGTAATGGCTCATTCAACCCTTTGACGAAACGGAGAGCCTTCTTGTGCGGGGTGTTGACTAGGTCCAGCCCAAACCTAGCCAGCTCATCGAACTGATTAACATACTCTCTGACTGTCTTGTTCCCTTGCTTAAGAAATAAGAATTTTTCCAACTGCAAACTTCTTTCCGCATCTGAGAGAAATTTAGTCTCAAACCTTGCCCTAAAGTCCTCCCATGTCTCCACTGGTCTTTCTGCATTAGTGACTTCCCACCAGTAGGAAGCCTCGCCCTTTAATAGCCAAACTGCCAGTTGTACTTTCTGTCTATCTTCTACCTCAAAGATGATGAATAGGTCCTCAGTTTCTTTCAGCCAATTTCTAGCTGCCATGAAGGACTTAGTTCCATGGAAATCCTTTCCTCCCAAAGCTTTAAAATCTTTACATATCTTAGCAAAAGTGTTTCCCCGTGGAGGAGGTGGAGGAAGAGGTGCTGCTGCAGCTGGATGATTTCCTGCGGCTGGGGAAGGAGGGACGGTAGGACCTGGCTGAGTGGCCCTTGCTTCTAAGAACCGTCTAAACCAACCAGGTATTGGTACACCCTCTGGCAAGTTAAGTTCTTCGGACATGCTGAAACAAAAAGGATAGATTCAAAACGAAGGATAAGAGATAGTACCTATGGCTTTGGGGGAGACTTTGCCTTTTTTAAAATAAAATAATATTTTTTTTCTTTTAAAAAATGCTTCTTTAAATTTCCTTTTTGAAAATAAATTTTCAAAACTTTTTATCTTATCTGGTAAACCTATGCTCTGATACCAAGTGAAACACCCAACCTCCGTTAGGGTCACTCTCAAAGGGAATGCCCTAATTTTGGTGGAGGTTTATAAGTATAAGTCACAGATATACAAGACAGATATAAAAACACATATTTGTAAACAGCAGAAAAGCGGTAACTTTTATTTCATAAAAGCAAATACGTGTTACAACAACATCACCATGATTGTCTTACATCCTTTCAAAAAAAACATAACATAACAACTTCATAACTGTCTTGATTACATTATTTAAAGAAGCATAAAGAAAACATAAATAAACTGCAAAAGCCCCATAGTTGTTGTCCAAAGCCATAGTTCAAAACGAAAAGGTCCAAGCAATACATTTTTCCTCTTCAAGCTGGATATGAAGGCTGGTCAAGCTGCAGTGTTCCCTCCCTGTGGACCTGGGGGGGGGGGGGAAACGGAAGAAAAGAAGACGAAAGAAAAGTAGAGTCAGACATAAAGCCTGAGTAAGTCTAGGACTATTCTGTCTATGAATAAAGAACTGGGTATGATAAGTATAAACTAGAAATGGGGAAAGCACTATAAACTTGGTTAAGTTGTCTAGGGTCGAATATACTATCGTACCCCATATTAATCTTTGAACCCATATAAACCAGTTCCCAACTGGCACCCCATAATCAGGGTGAAGTGATACATTCTATGATGATCGGCTCCTACTCGCATAGTTACATGTGTCTTACGGCCCAAGATGTTGTAGTTACCTATGCTGGTCCCACCATGGGGTGTATCAAGTCCCATGGTGGCGGCCCGACACAATCCTAGAATGCAAAGGTATGCTACTGGTGCCCAGTGCCTTATTTTTCTGCGCCGGAGTGTGTGCACGCCCGCACCCCGTTAGAACCTACACTGCTACACCACCGCCGTCGATTTGACCTCTTACAATCAGCCCAGTAATCGTGCCCCACACTGCCTAGTTTCAGGGTATCATGATACACCTTATAGGGTTACTGCTGAAAAGGGTCCCCCGCTACTAGGTTTTCTATTTCTAGCCAACATGCTAAGTTGGTTAAGTGTTTTATAACCTAACCCCCATTCAGTCTGTTTAGTTTAGCATGTTCCATTTTGATTAAGTCTTTAGTCCACTTAATCCTAACAATCCTGACTCAGCCTTAATTGTCTTATTAAAGCCTTGACCTCTCACATTAGACAGGTATTGTTGTGGCTGCCTGTTGCCGGTTGGTTCCGGGCAGTCTTACGCCACAACTCAGTCTAACCTCGGGTCCTTATTGGGCTCCATGTTTAACCACCCACATTGTATAGGTATTGTTGTGACTACTGGACAGCCGGGCGGTTCCGGGCAGGTTTACATCACAACTCAATCCAACCTCGGGTTAAACATATCGTATTTTCTACATTTACATATTTTGTCTTTCTTCTTTATTTTCTTATATGTAAATATTTGCGGCCCATTATTAAAAATCAATGGTGTGAAGGTTACACCAATCATGGGCCCAACCCATACTTGAATTTGGGCCCTTCTACTTTATATTTTCATTTATTAATTAATTTGGCCCAACGTTATTTTCCCCCGTTTAATACGTTCGTTTATTATAATATATGTTGGGCTTAGGCTTTTAAGCCCAACTTAGCCATGAGAAAAAGGGGAGGCTTAAAACGTGATTACATACAGTAAAGGGGAATGTGAACGCATGAACTTGCAACATAACGTTGGAACTACAAATTAGAAACTGGTGTACTTGCATAGCAATAACGTATACTTTGGTCATAAAGCATAAGTGACATGAATCAAAGCATGTAAACTTGTAGTTAAGTTAAGAATCTAAATTGGATATCATTCTTGACACATAGTCTTAACTACAACATAAACCTATATTTTTATTTAGGCATAATGTCAAACATAAGCAAATCATGTTCATAAGATTACTACAAGTTTACAAAGGTGCCTACTTTTGTTACTAATACAAAAGTATAGTTCAACTTGAATTATTCCAACTTAATCATGATTTTAAATCTATTCACATAACCATGGCAGGCATAAATATTTCTAACATGAAATCATGATTTTTACTTTAGTCATGCAAACTTGCAAATGGGATTTTGAATCTAACTTAGCTATGTACCACATATGTCATCATATAATTCTTGTTAACAATATAGACCTAACATGATTTTCAATTATGCAAAATATCAATCATAGCCTAGTCATATTCATAAGTTCGCAAAGAGGTTTTCTAGTACAAAAGTATGGCTTAATACATAGATCATCATGCCAAATTTTCAACATAATTTCATATGAGTTACAATAACCCAAATTTGTTCCAATTACACACAAAATGATTTTTGTACCAAAGTACACATCATGATGGCATAGTAGCAAAACCCCAATCTTGCATAAATTTCAATTAAACAACTACATACATGTAGCTTCAACATGAGTTACATATTTTGCGAATATCCAAACGTCATACTTGCATAAAACTACCGCAAACATGTAGTTTTTATAATGAATAACATAATTTGAGAATATCCAAACGTATACAATATTCCAAATCGATAAGAATCATAGTAACGCACAAATATGAATTACTTTATCACCACAAATCAAGTATACAAACCAACACAGTTATTTGTTCATACCAAAATAATACTCTACTTACAATTGTGTGGCGAATTCTCCAATTTAGGAATTTGGAGATGCGTCTCCTTTTGACGTAGGCGTTGATTTGATTTGTCTAAGTTGCTTTATGCTTTAGAATTTGCCTCCTAATCTTCTCTCCAATTTGGTGGCTACTCCTAGTCGTTCCTCAGCAGCATGATGGCTTTGTTCTTATTTTTGAATGAATAGGTTAGGTAGAGTCTAGGGTCATTTTTATAGAGTTTATGTACTGATTAGCACCATCGATGTTGCTTGGATTGATCGTAGCCATTCATTCGAAAGAGAGACCAATTAGAGCCTGCCACCTAGCCCTAATGACAAAGCAAGCTTCTGAAAATCGGCCAACATAGACTAGGCCGGCCAGGGCTTGACCAGTCCTGACCAGCGGGTCATTTTTGACCTGGGCGCACTTGGCAGGTGCGCCAGGTCAAAAATGTACTGGCGCACTTCCCAAGTGCGCCAGTGCATTTTTGTTCTGGCACACTTCCCAGGTGTGCCAGTGCATTCTGACCCGCTTTTCGGTTTTTCGCCCAACTTCGTTCGTCCATATCTTCTTCATACGATATCCGTTTTACGCAAACTCGGACTCTATCTCGCGTATTTTTCCGAGACGAACGCAATGGCGTATCCCGTTTCCCTTAGTTCTTTGATTTGAAATTAATTATACTTTAATTTGTAAATTTCACAGTTATAGAATGCATGGGGTGTTACAAAAAAGGTTTCAAATATTAGTAGAATATTCATATTTTTATATTGACTGAGCAGGTTGCTTAGTGACTAAGTAATCAGGTAAAACACTGACGCATGTTTGCTAATCTACATTTTAAAGCATCTGTAACACTATCATTTGTATATTACCGTTTGAACCCTGGATCAACGCCAATAAGATCAAGAAAAAATCAAAATATAAGTGAAACTTTGATGTTTGCATCGATCAAGTAGGTTTCTTGGTGTTCAAATGATCAGGTAAAACACTGTCGCATGTTTTAAACTCTACCATTTCAAATACATATAATACTCATCATTAAATAATAGTATTTTTAAAAACACATTTTGACTTTGGGAGTAGAATTTGTGTGAATAAGACGAAAAGTTTTCAAATGTTAGTATAATATTCATATTTTCATGTTGACTGAGCAGGTTGCTTAGTGACTAAGTAATCAAGTAAAACACTGCCGCATGTTTTCTATTCTACGTTTTAAAGCATCAATAACACTCAACATTTACATATTACCATTGGGACCCTGGATCCGCGCCAAGAAGATCAAGAAATTTCAAAATATAAGTGAAATTTTGATGTTTGCATCGAATAAGTAGGTTTCTTGGTGCTCAAGTAATCAGGTAAAACACTGCCGCATGTTTGAAACTCTACCATTTCAAATACATATAATACTCATCGTTAAATAATAGTGTTTCTATAAACACGTTTTGACTTTGGGAGTAGAATTTGTGTGAATAAGACGAAAAAGTTTTCAAATATTAGTAGAATATTCATATTTTCATATTGACTGAGCAGGTTGCTTAGTGACTAAGTAATCGGGTAAAATACTGCCGTATGTATGCTATTCAACATTTTTAAGAATCTATAACACTCATCATTTGCATATTACCGTTTGGACCCTGGTTCCACGCCAATAAGATCAAGAAAGTTTCAAAACGTAAGTGAAACTTTGATGTTTGCATCGAATCAGTAGGTTTCTTGGTGCTCAAGTAACCAGGTAAACCACTACCGCATGTTTGAAACTCTACCATTTCAAATACATATAATACTCATCATTAAATAATAGTGTTTTTAAAAACACGTTTCGACTTTGGGAGAAGAATTAGTGTGAATATGACAAAAAAGTTTTCAAACATTAGTAGAATATTCATATTTTCATATTGGCTGAGCAAGTTGCTTGGTGACAAAGTAATCAGGTAAAACGCTGCCGCATGTTTGCTATTCTACATTTTAAAGCATCTATAACACTCATCATTTGCATATTACCATTTAGACCCGCGATCCGCGCCAATAAGATCAAGAAAGTTTCAAAATATAAGTGAAAATTTGATGTTTACATCGAATAAGTAGGTTTCTTAGTGCTCAAGTAATCAGATAAAACACTGCCGCATGTTTGAAACTCTATCATTTCAAATACATATAATACTAATCATTAAATAATAGTGTTTTTAGAAACACATTTCGACTTTAGAAGTATAATTTGTGTGAATAAGACGAAAAAGTTTTGAAATATTAGTAGAATATTCTTATTTTCATATTGACTGAGCAGGTTGCTTAGTGACTAAGTAATCAGGTAAAACACTGACGCATGTTTCCTATTCAACATTTTAAATCATCTATAACACTCATCATTTGCATATTACCGTTTGGACCCTGTATCTGTGCCAATAAGATCAAGAAAGTTTCAAAGTATAAGTGAAACTTTGATGTTTGCATCGAATAAGTAGGTTTCTTGGTGCTCAAGTAATTAGGTAAAACACTGCCGCATGTTTGAAACTCTACCATTTAACATACATATAATACTCATCATTAAATAATAGTGTTTTTAAAAACACGTTTCGACTTTGGGAGTAGAATTTGTGTGAATAAGACGAAAAAGTTTTCAAATACTAGTGGAATATTCATATTTTCATATTGACCGAGCAGGTTGCTTAGTGACTAAGTAATCAGGTAAAACACTGCCGCATGTTTGCTAATCTACATTTTAAAGCATCAATAACACTCATCATTTGCATATTACCATTTGGACCCTGGATTAGCGCCAATAAGATTGAGAAAATTTCAAAATATAAGTGAAACTTCGATGTTTGCATCGAATAAGTAGGTTTCTTGGCGTTCAAATGATCAGGTAAAACACTACCGCATGTTTTAAACTCTACCATTTCAAATACATATAATACTCATTATTAAATAATAGTGTTTTTAAAAACACATTTCGACTTTGGGAGTAGAATTTGTGTGAATAAGACGAAAAAGTTTTCAAATGTTACTAGAATATTCATATTTTCATATTGACTGAGCAGGTTGCTTAGTGACTAAGTAATCAAGTAAAACACTGCCGCATGTTTTCTATTCTACATTCTAAAGCATCTATAACACTCACCATTTACATATTACCATTTGGACCCTGGATCCGCGCCAATAAGATCAAGAAATTTCAAAATATGAGTTAAACTTTGATGTTTGCATCGAATAAGTAGGTTTCTTGGTGCTCAAGTAATCAGGTAAAATACTGCCGTAGGTTTGAAACTCTACCATTTCAAATACATATAATACTCATCGTTAAATAATAGTATTTTTAAAAACACGTTTTGACTTTGGGAATAGAATTTGTGTGAATAAGACGAAAAAGTTTTCAAATATTAGTAGAATATTCATATTTTCATATTGACTGAGCAGATTGCTTAGTGACTAAGTAATCAGGTAAAATACTGCCGCATGTATGTTATTCAACATTTTAGAGAATCTATAACACTTATCATTTGCATACTACCGTTTGGACCCTGGTTCCGCGCCAATAAGATCAAGAAAGTTTCAAAACGTAAGTGAAACTTTGATGTTTGCATCGAATAAGTAGGTTTCTTGGTGCTCAAGTAATCAGGTAAAACACTACCGCATGTTTGAAACTCTACCATTTCAAATACATATAATACTCATCATTAAATAATAGTGTTTTTCAAAATACGTTTCGACTTTGGGAGTAGTATTAGTGTGAATAAGACGAAAAAGTTTTCAAATATTAGTAGAATATTCATATTTTCATATTGACTGAGCAGGTTGCTTAGTGACTAAGTTATCAGGTAAAACGCTGCCGCATGTTTGCTATTCTACATTTTAAAGCATCTATAACACTCATCAATTTCATATTACCGTTTGGACCCTGGATCCGCGCCAATAAGATCAAGGAAGTTTTAAAATATAAGTGAAACTTTGATGTTTGCATCGAATAAGTAGATTTCTTAGTGCTCAAGTAATCAGGTAAAACACTGCCGCATGTTCGAAACTCTACCATTTCAAATACATACAATACTCATCATTAAATAATAGTGTTTTTAGAAGCCCGTTTCGAATTTAGGAGTAGAATTTGTGTGAATAAGGTTAAAAAGTTTTGAAATATTAGTATAATATTCATATTTTCATATTGACTGAGCAGGTTGCTTAGTGACTAAGTAATCAGGTAAAACACTACCGCGTATTTCCTATTCTACATTTTAAAGCATCTATAACACTCATCATTTGCATATTACCGTTTGGACCTTGGATCCGCGCCAATAAGACCAAGAAAGTTTCAAAATATAAGTGAAACTTTGATGTTTGCATCGAATAAGTAGGTATCTTGGTGCTCAAGTAATAAAGTAAAACACTGCCGCATGTTTGAAACTATACCATTTCAAATACATATAATACTCATCATTAAATAAAAGTGTTTTTAAAAACACGTTTCGACATTGGGAGTAGAACTTGTGTCAACAAGACGAAAAAGTTTTCAAATATTAGTAGAATATTCATATTTTCATATTGACTGAGCAGGTTGCTTAATGACTAAGTAATCAAGTAAAACACTGCCGCATGTTTCCTATTCTATTTTTTAAAGGATCTATAACACTCACATTTGCATATTACCGTTTGGACCCTGGATCCGCGCCAACAAGATCAAGAAAGTTTCAAAATATAAGTGAAACTTTGATGTTTGCATCGAATAAGTAGGTTTCTTGGTGCTCAAGTAATCAGGTAAAACACTGCCGCAAGTTTGAAACTCTACCATTTCAAATACGTATAATACTCATCATTAAATAATAGTGTTTTTAAAAATGCGTTTCGACTTTGGGAGTATAATTTTTGTGGATAAGACGAAAAAGTTTTGAAATATTAGTAGAATATTCATATTTTCATATTGACTGAGCTGGTTGCTTAGCGACTAAGTAATCAGGTAAAACACTGTCGTATGTTTGCTATTCTACATTTTAAAGCATCTATAACACTCATCATTTGCATATTACCGTTTGGACCTTGCATCCGCGCCAATAAGATCAATAAAGTTTAAAAATATAAGTGAAACTTTGTTGTTTGCATCGAATAAGTAGGATTCTTGGTGCTCAAGTAATCAGGTAAAACACTGCCGCATGTTTGAAACTCTACCATTTCAAATACATATAATACTCATCATTAAAAAATATTGTTTTTAAAAACATGTTTCGACTTTGGGAGTAGAATTTTTGTGAATAAGATGAAAAAGGTTTCAAATATTAGTAGAATATTCATATTTTCATATTGACTGAGCAGGTGGCTTAGTGACTATGTAATCAGGTAAAACACTTCCACATGTTTGCTATTCTACATTTTAAAGAATCTATAACACTCATCATTTACATATTACCATTTGAACCCTGGATATGCGCCAATAAGATCAAGAAAGTTTCAAAATATAATTGAAAGTTTGATGTTTTCATCGAATAAGTAGGTTTCTTGGTGCTCAACTAATCATGTAAAACACTGCCGCATGTTTGAAACTCTACCATTTCAAATACATATATTACTCATCATTAAATAATAGTGCTTTTAAAAACAGGTTTCGACTTTGGGAGTAGAATTTGTGTGAATAGGACGAAAAAGTTTCCAAATATTAGTAGAATATTCATATTTTCATATTGACTGAGCAGGTTGCTTAGTGACTAAGTAATCAGGTAAAACACTGTCGCATGTTTGCTATTTTACATTTTAAAGCATCTATAACACTCATCATTTGCATATTACCGTTTGGACCCTGAATCTGCGCCAATAAGATCAAGAAAGTTTCCAAATATAAGTGAAACTTTGATGTTTGCATCAAATAAGTAGGTTTCTTGGTGCTCAAGTAATCAGGTAAAATACTGCCGCATGTTTCAAACTCTACCATTTCAAATACATATAACACTCATCATTAAATAATAGTGTTTTTAAAAACACGTTTCGACTTTCGGATTAGAATTTGTGTGAACAAGATGAAAAAGTTTTAAAATATTAGTAGAATATTCATATTTTCATATTGATTGAGCAGGTTGCTTAGTGACTAAGTAATCAGGTAAAACACTTTCACATATTTGCTATTTTACATTTTAAAGCATCTATAACACTCATCATTTGCATATTACCGTTTGGACCCTGGATCCGCGCCAATAAGATAAAGAAAATTTCAAAATATAAGTGAAACTTTGATGTTTGCATCAAATTAGTATGTTTTTTGGTGCTCAAGTAATCAGGTAAAACACTGCCGCATGTTTGAAACTCTACCATTTCAAATACATATAATAATCATCATTAAATAATAATGTTTTTAAAAACACGTTTCGATTTTGGAAGTAGAATTTGTGTGAATAATATGAATTTTTTTTCAAATATTAGTAGAATATTCATATTTTCATATTGACTGAGCAGGTTGCTTGTGACTAAGTAATCAGGTAAAACATTGTCACATGTTTGCTATTTTACATTTTAAAGCATCTATAACACTCATTATTTGCATATTACCGTTTGGACCCTGGATCCGCGCCAATAAGATAAAGAAAGTTTCAAAATATAAGTGAAACTTTGATGTTTGCATCAAATAAGTAGGTTTTTTGGTGCTCAAGTAATCAGGTAAAACACTGCCGCATGTTTGAAACTCTACCTTTTCAAATACATATAATACTCATCATTAAATAATAGTGTTTTTAAAAACATGTTTCGACTTTGGGAGTAGAATTTGTGTGAACAAGACGAAAAAGTTTTCAAATATTAGTAGAATATTCATATTTTCATATTGATTGAGCAGGTTGCTTAGTGACTAAGTAATCAGGTAAAACACTGTCGCATGTTTGCTATTTTACATTTTAAAGCATCCATAACACTCATCATTTGCATATTACCGTTTGGACCCTGGATCCGTGCAATAAGATCCATAAAGTTTCAAAATCTAAGTGAAACTTTTATGTTTGCATCAAATAAGTAGGATTCTTGGTGCACAAGTGATCAGGTAAAACACTGCCGCATGTTTGAAACTCTATCATTTCAAATACATATAATACTCATCATTAAATAATAGTGTTTTTGAAAACACGTTTCGACTTTGGGAGTAGAATTAGTGTGAATAAGACGAAAAAGTTTTAAATATTAGTAGAATATTCATATTTTCATATTGACTGAGCAGGTTGCTTGGTGACTAAGTAATCAGGTAAAACACTGTCACATGTTTGCTATTTTACATTTTAAAGCATCTATAACACTCATCATTTGCATATTACCGTTTGGACCCTGGATCCACGCCAATAAGATAAAGAAAGTTTCAAAATATAAGTGAAACTTTGATGTTTGCATCAAATAAGTAGGTTTTTTGGTGCTCATGTAATCAGGTAAAACACTGCCGCATGTTTGAAACTCTATCATTTCAAATACATATAACACTCATCATTAAATAATAGTGTTTTTAAAAACACGTTTCGACTTTGGGAGTAGAATTTGTGTGAATAAGACGAAAAAGATTTCAAATATTAGTAGAATATTCATATTTTTATATTGACTGAGCAGGTTGCTTGTGACTAAGTAATCAGGTAAAACACTACCGCTTGTTTGCTATTCAAGATTTTAAAGCATCTATAACACTCATCATTTCCATATTTCCGTTTGGACCCTGGATCCGCGCAAATAAGATCAAGAAAGTTTCAAAACGTAAGTGAAACTTTGATGTTTGCATCGAACAAGTAGGTTTCTTGGTACTCAAGTAATCAGGTAAAACACTACCACATGTTTGAAACTATACCATTTCAAATACATATAATACTCATCATTAAATAATAGTGTTTTTAAAAAAACGTATCGACATTGGGAGTAGAATTTGTGTGAATAAGACGAAAAAGTTTTGAAATATTAGTAGAGTATTCATATTTTCATATTGATTGAGCAGGTTGCTTAGTGACTAAGTAATCAGGTAATACACTGCCGCATGTTTGCTATTCTACATTTTAAAGCATTTATAACACTCATCATTTACATATTACCATTTGAACCCTGGATCCGCGCTAATAAGATGAAGAAAGTATCAAAATATAATTGAAATTTTGATGTTTTCATCGAATAAGTAGGTTTCTTGGTGCTCAAGTAATCAGGTAAAACACTGCCGCATGTTTGAAACTCTACCATTTCAAATACATATAATACTCATCATTAAATAATAGTCTTTTTAAAAACACGTTTTGACTTTGGGAGTAGAATTTGTGTGAATAAGACGAAAAAGTTTTCAAATATTAGTAGAATATTAATATTTTCATATTGACTGAGAAGGTTGCTTATTGACTAAATAATCAGGTAATACACTGCCGCATGTTTTCTATTCTATATTTTAAAGTATTTATAACACTCATCATTTGCATATTACCGTTTGGACCATGGATCCGCGCCAATAAGATCAAGAAAGTTTCAAAATATAAGTGAAACTTTGATGTTTGCATCGAATAAGTTGGTTTCTTGGTGCTCAAGTAATCAGGTAAAACACTGCCGCATGTTTGAAACTCTACCATTTCAAATACATATAATACTCATCATCAAATAATAGTGTTTTTAAAAACACGTTTCAACTTTGGGAGTAGAATTTGTGTGAATAAGACGATTTTTTTTAAAATATTAGTAGAATATTCATATTTTCCTATTGACTGAGCAGGTTGCTTAGTGACTAAGTAAGGAGGTAAAACAATGTCGCATGTTTGCTATTTTACATTTTGAAGCATCTATAACACTCAACATTTGCATATTATTGTTTGGACCCTGGATCTGCGCCAATATGATCAAGAAAGTTTCAAAATATAAGTGAAACTTTGATGTTTGCATCAAATAAGTAGGTTTCTTGGTGCTCAAGTAATCAGGTAAAATAATGCCGCATGTTTCAAACTCTACCATTTCAAATACATATAATACTCATCATTAAATAATAGTGTTTTAAAAACACATTTCGACTTTGGGAGTAGAATTTGAGTGAATAAGACGAAAAAGTTTTCAAATATTAGTAGAGTATTCATATTGACTGAGCAGGTTGCTTAGTGACTAAGTAATCAGGTAAAACACTGCCGCATGTTTGCTATTCTACATTTTAAACTATCTATAACACTCATCTTTTGCATATTACCATTTGGACCCTGGATCCGCGCCAATAAGATCAAGAAAGTTTCAAAATATAAGTGAAACTTTGATGTTAGCATCGAGTAAGTGGGTTTCTTGGTGCTCAAGTAATCAGGCAAAACGCTGCCGCAAGTTTGAAACTCTACCATTTCAAATACATATAATACTCATCATTAAATAATTGTATTTTTAAAAACATGTTTCGACTTTGGGAGTAGAATTTGTGTGAATAAGATGAAAAAGTTTTAAAATATTAGTAGAATATTCATATTTTCATATTGACTTAGCAGGTTGCTTAATGACTAAGTAATCAGGTAAAACACTGCCACATGTTTGCTATTCTACATTTTAAAACATCTATAACACTCATCATTTGCATATTACCGTTTGGACCGTGGATCCGCGCCAATAAGATCAATAAAGTTTCAAAATATAAGTGAAATTTTATGTTTGCATCGAATAAGAAGGATTCTTGGTGCTCAATTAATCAGGTAAAACACTGCCGCATGTTTGAAACTCTACCATTTCAAATACATAGAATACTCATGATTAAATAATAGTGTTTTTAAAAACACGTTTCGACTTTGGGAGTAGAATTTGTGTGAATAAGACGAAAAAGTTTCAAATATTAGTAGAATATTCATATTTTCATATTGACTGAGAAGGTTGCTTAGTGGCTAAGTAATCAGGTAAAACACTACCGCTTGTTTGCTATTCAACATTTTAAAGCATCTATAACACTCATCATTTCCATATTTCCGTTTGGACCCTGGATCCACGCAAATAAGATCAAGAAAGTTTCAAAACGTAAGTGAAACTTTGATGTTTGCATCGAACAAGTAGGTTTCTTTGTACTCAAGTAATCAGGTAAAACACTACCACATGTTTGAAACTATACCATTTCAAATACATATAATACTCATCATTAAATAATAGTGTTTTTAAAAAAACGTATCGACATTGGGAGTAGAATTTGTGTGAATAAGACGAAAAAGTTTTGAAATATTAGTAGAGTATTCATATTTTCATATTGATTGAGCAGGTTGCTTAGTGACTAAGTAATCAGGTAATACACTGCCGCATGTTTGCTATTCTACATTTTAAAGCATTTATAACACTCATCATTTACATATTACCATTTGAACCCTGGATCCGCGCTAATAAGATGAAGAAAGTATCAAAATATAATTGAAATTTTGATGTTTTCATCGAATAAGTAGGTTTCTTGGTGCTCAAGTAATCAGGTAAAACACTGCCGCATGTTTGAAACTCTACCATTTCAAATACATATAATACTCATCATTAAATAATAGTCTTTTTAAAAACACGTTTTGACTTTGGGAGTAGAATTTGTGTGAATAAGACGAAAAAGTTTTCAAATATTAGTAGAATATTAATATTTTCATATTGACTGAGAAGGTTGCTTATTGACTAAATAATCAGGTAATACACTGCCGCATGTTTTCTATTCTATATTTTAAAGTATTTATAACACTCATCATTTGCATATTACCGTTTGGACCATGGATCCGCGCCAATAAGATCAAGAAAGTTTCAAAATATAAGTGAAACTTTGATGTTTGCATCGAATAAGTTGGTTTCTTGGTGCTCAAGTAATCAGGTAAAACACTGCCGCATGTTTGAAACTCTACCATTTCAAATACATATAATACTCATCATCAAATAATAGTGTTTTTAAAAACACGTTTCAACTTTGGGAGTAGAATTTGTGTGAATAAGACGAATTTTTTTAAAATATTAGTAGAATATTCATATTTTCCTATTGACTGAGCAGGTTGCTTAGTGACTAAGTAAGGAGGTAAAACAATGTCGCATGTTTGCTATTTTACATTTTGAAGCATCTATAACACTCAACATTTGCATATTATTGTTTGGACCCTGGATCTGCGCCAATATGATCAAGAAAGTTTCAAAATATAAGTGAAACTTTGATGTTTGCATCAAATAAGTAGGTTTCTTGGTGCTCAAGTAATCAGGTAAAATAATGCCGCATGTTTCAAACTCTACCATTTCAAATACATATAATACTCATCATTAAATAATAGTGTTTTAAAAACACATTTCGACTTTGGGAGTAGAATTTGAGTGAATAAGACGAAAAAGTTTTCAAATATTAGTAGAGTATTCATATTGACTGAGCAGGTTGCTTAGTGACTAAGTAATCAGGTAAAACACTGCCGCATGTTTGCTATTCTACATTTTAAACTATCTATAACACTCATCTTTTGCATATTACCATTTGGACCCTGGATCCGCGCCAATAAGATCAAGAAAGTTTCAAAATATAAGTGAAACTTTGATGTTAGCATCGAGTAAGTGGGTTTCTTGGTGCTCAAGTAATCAGGCAAAACGCTGCCGCAAGTTTGAAACTCTACCATTTCAAATACATATAATACTCATCATTAAATAATTGTATTTTTAAAAACATGTTTCGACTTTGGGAGTAGAATTTGTGTGAATAAGATGAAAAAGTTTTAAAATATTAGTAGAATATTCATATTTTCATATTGACTTAGCAGGTTGCTTAATGACTAAGTAATCAGGTAAAACACTGCCACATGTTTGCTATTCTACATTTTAAAACATCTATAACACTCATCATTTGCATATTACCGTTTGGACCGTGGATCCGCGCCAATAAGATCAATAAAGTTTCAAAATATAAGTGAAATTTTATGTTTGCATCGAATAAGAAGGATTCTTGGTGCTCAATTAATCAGGTAAAACACTGCCGCATGTTTGAAACTCTACCATTTCAAATACATAGAATACTCATGATTAAATAATAGTGTTTTTAAAAACACGTTTCGACTTTGGGAGTAGAATTTGTGTGAATAAGACGAAAAAGTTTCAAATATTAGTAGAATATTCATATTTTCATATTGACTGAGAAGGTTGCTTAGTGGCTAAGTAATCAGGTAAAACACTACCGCTTGTTTGCTATTCAACATTTTAAAGCATCTATAACACTCATCATTTCCATATTTCCGTTTGGACCCTGGATCCGCGCAAATAAGATCAAGAAAGTTTCAAAACGTAAGTGAAACTTTGATGTTTGCATCGAACAAGTAGGTTTCTTGGTACTCAAGTAATCAGGTAAAACACTACCACATGTTTGAAACTATACCATTTCAAATACATATAATACTCATCATTAAATAATAGTGTTTTTAAAAAAACGTATCGACATTGGGAGTAGAATTTGTGTGAATAAGACGAAAAAGTTTTGAAATATTAGTAGAGTATTCATATTTTCATATTGATTGAGCAGGTTGCTTAGTGACTAAGTAATCAGGTAATACACTGCCGCATGTTTGCTATTCTACATTTTAAAGCATTTATAACACTCATCATTTACATATTACCATTTGAACCCTGGATCCGCGCTAATAAGATGAAGAAAGTATCAAAATATAATTGAAATTTTGATGTTTTCATCGAATAAGTAGGTTTCTTGGTGCTCAAGTAATCAGGTAAAACACTGCCGCATGTTTGAAACTCTACCATTTCAAATACATATAATACTCATCATTAAATAATAGTCTTTTTAAAAACACGTTTTGACTTTGGGAGTAGAATTTGTGTGAATAAGACGAAAAAGTTTTCAAATATTAGTAGAATATTAATATTTTCATATTGACTGAGAAGGTTGCTTATTGACTAAATAATCAGGTAATACACTGCCGCATGTTTTCTATTCTATATTTTAAAGTATTTATAACACTCATCATTTGCATATTACCGTTTGGACCATGGATCCGCGCCAATAAGATCAAGAAAGTTTCAAAATATAAGTGAAACTTTGATGTTTGCATCGAATAAGTTGGTTTCTTGGTGCTCAAGTAATCAGGTAAAACACTGCCGCATGTTTGAAACTCTACCATTTCAAATACATATAATACTCATCATCAAATAATAGTGTTTTTAAAAACACGTTTCAACTTTGGGAGTAGAATTTGTGTGAATAAGACGAATTTTTTTAAAATATTAGTAGAATATTCATATTTTCCTATTGACTGAGCAGGTTGCTTAGTGACTAAGTAAGGAGGTAAAACAATGTCGCATGTTTGCTATTTTACATTTTGAAGCATCTATAACACTCAACATTTGCATATTATTGTTTGGACCCTGGATCTGCGCCAATATGATCAAGAAAGTTTCAAAATATAAGTGAAACTTTGATGTTTGCATCAAATAAGTAGGTTTCTTGGTGCTCAAGTAATCAGGTAAAATAATGCCGCATGTTTCAAACTCTACCATTTCAAATACATATAATACTCATCATTAAATAATAGTGTTTTAAAAACACATTTCGACTTTGGGAGTAGAATTTGAGTGAATAAGACGAAAAAGTTTTCAAATATTAGTAGAGTATTCATATTGACTGAGCAGGTTGCTTAGTGACTAAGTAATCAGGTAAAACACTGCCGCATGTTTGCTATTCTACATTTTAAACTATCTATAACACTCATCTTTTGCATATTACCATTTGGACCCTGGATCCGCGCCAATAAGATCAAGAAAGTTTCAAAATATAAGTGAAACTTTGATGTTAGCATCGAGTAAGTGGGTTTCTTGGTGCTCAAGTAATCAGGCAAAACGCTGCCGCAAGTTTGAAACTCTACCATTTCAAATACATATAATACTCATCATTAAATAATTGTATTTTTAAAAACATGTTTCGACTTTGGGAGTAGAATTTGTGTGAATAAGATGAAAAAGTTTTAAAATATTAGTAGAATATTCATATTTTCATATTGACTTAGCAGGTTGCTTAATGACTAAGTAATCAGGTAAAACACTGCCACATGTTTGCTATTCTACATTTTAAAACATCTATAACACTCATCATTTGCATATTACCGTTTGGACCGTGGATCCGCGCCAATAAGATCAATAAAGTTTCAAAATATAAGTGAAATTTTATGTTTGCATCGAATAAGAAGGATTCTTTGTGCTCAATTAATCAGGTAAAACACTGCCGCATGTTTGAAACTCTACCATTTCAAATACATAGAATACTCATGATTAAATAATAGTGTTTTTAAAAACACGTTTCGACTTTGGGAGTAGAATTTGTGTGAATAAGACGAAAAAGTTTCAAATATTAGTAGAATATTCATATTTTCATATTGACTGAGAAGGTTGCTTAGTGGCTAAGTAATCAGGTAAAACACTGCCGCATGTTTGCTATTCCACATTTTAAAGCATCTATAACATTCATCTTTTGCATATTACCGTTTGGACCCTGGATCCGTGCCAAAAAGATCAATAAAGTTTCAAAATATAAGTGAAACTTTTATGTTCACATCGAATAAGTAGGATTTTTGTTGCTCAAGTAATCAGGTAAAACACTGCCGCATGTTTGAAACTCTACCATTTCAAATATATATAATACTCATCATTAAATAATAGTGTTTTTAAAAACACATTTTGACTTCGGCAGTAGAATTTGTGCGAATAAGATGAAAAAGTTTTAAAATATTAGTAGAATGTTCATATTTTCATATTGACTGAGCAGGTTGCTTAGTGACTAAGTAATCAGGTAAAACACTGCCGCATGTTTGCTGTTCTACATTTTAAAGCATCTATAACACTCATCATTTGCATATTACCGTTTGGACCGTGGATCCGCGCCAATAAGATCAATAAAGTTTCAAAATATAAGTGAAATTTTATGTTTGCATCGAATAAGAAGGATTCTTGGTGCTCAAGTAATCAGGTAAAACACTGTCGCATGTTTGAAACTCTACCATTTCAAATACATATAATACTTATCATTAAATAATAGTGTTTTTAAAAACACGTTTCGATTTTGGGAGTAGAATTTGTGTGAATAAGACGAAAAAGTTTTCAAATATTAGTAGAATATTCATATTTTCATATTGACTGAGAAGGATGCTTAGTGGCTAAGTAATCAGGTAAAATACTGTCGCATGTTTGCTATTCTACATTTTAAAGTATTTATAACACTCATCATTTGCATATTACCGTTTGGACCCTGGATCCGCGCCAATAAGATCAAGAAAGTTTCAAAATATAAGTGAAACTTTGATGTTTGCATCGAATAAGTAGGTCTCTTTGTGCTCAAGTAATCAGGTAAAACATTAACGCATGTTTGAAACTCTATCATTTCAAATACATATAATACTCATCATCAAATAATAGTGCTTTTAAAAACATGTTTCAACTTTGGGAGTAGAATTTGTGTAACACCCCGTGTATTCTATAACCGTGAAATTCACAAATTAAATTATAACTAATTTCAAATCAGAGAATTAAGGGAAACGGGATACGCCATTGCGTTCGTCTCGGAATTCTGCTTGAGATAGAGTCTGAGTTTGCGTAAAACGGATATCGTATGAAGAAGATATGGACGAACGAAGTTGGGCGAAAAACCAGAAGACGGGTCAGAATGCACTGGCGCACTTGGGAAGTGCGCCAGAACAAAAATGAACTGGCGCACTTGGGAAGTGCGCCAGAACAAAAATGAACTGGCGCACTTGGGAAGTGCGCCAGTACATTTTTGACTTGGCGCACCTGCCAAGTGCGCCCAGGTCAAAAATGACCTGCTGGTCAGGTCTGGTCAAGTCCTGGCTGGCCAGGTCTGTGTTTGGTCGATTTTCTGAGCCTTGCCTTGTCACTAGGGCTAGGTGTCAGCTCCTGGTTGGTCTCTCCTTCAAACGAACGGCTATTATTGAACCAAGCTTCATCGACGGTCTAAATCAACTCACAAACTCTATAAAAAGGACCTAAGACTAACCCTAATTCGCATAAACTAAAATGGAGATGAGACCGTCATGCTGCTGAGGAGAGACTGAGGATAGCCGTCAGAAATAGAGAGACTACTAGGAGATAATTCAAAGCTTAAAGCAACGTTAATCAAATCAAAGCAACGCCTACAACAAAGGATAGCATCTCCAAATTTAGAATTCAGATTTCTGAATTGAAGATTCGTCATACGTTGTAAGTAGAGTGCTATTCCGATATGAATTAAATAATTGTGTTGATTTGTGTAAAGAAAGAAATGGAATTGCGGCGATAATAATCTATATTTGTATGTTGCTTTGATGCTAAACGATTTGGGAATATTGTGGTATACGATTGGATATTTGCAAGTACGTGATTTGCGAAATGGAATTGTGGCGATAATAATCTATATTTGTATGTTATTTTGATTCTAAACAATTTGGCAATACTACGGTGTACGATTGGATTCATACAAGTATATGATTTATGTTGACAACCACATGTTGTGGAATTTTAATTGGGATTCATGAAAGCATATGATTCATATTGAAAACTACATGTTTGTGGTAGTTATTTACAACACTCATTGGATAATTGCAAGTATATGATTCATGTTAAAAGTAACAACTATATGTTGTAATAGTTTATTCGAGATTCATGCAAGTATATGATTTATTGTTATGCCAACATGATGTATAATTCTATGGTCATCTTTAGTGTAATTTGATCCACTTAAGTATTATGATTCATATGAAGGTTATGTTGGAATTGGCATCATAGTTCAAGTATAAAAATCATGATTTTGTGATAGTGACAAAAGCAAGCGTCTTTGTAAGTTTGTATTAATTTTATGAACATGACTAAACTATGTTCGTTATTATGCCCAATTGAAAAACATGTTTTTAGGCTTATGTTGTTATCATAATCATATGATAATATATTTGACACATAAGTTACATTAGAATTACACTAGAATTACATTCCACTTACAAGTTACATAGATAGGATAAAAACCATGATTATATGAATAGTAGAATTCATGTTCAATTATGTTTATGCCATGACTATATGAATAGAAGGACTCATGTTCAATTATGATTATGCCATAATTATATGACTAGAATTGTTCATGTTTAAGTATTATTTATGCCATGACTACATGAATAGAATGATTCATGTTTTGTTTATACCATAATTATGTGAATAGAATGATTCATGTTTAAGTATTGCTTATATTATATGTTGTTACAATTGCAAGTTCACATGTGCCTACCTTATGTTAATTGAATCGTTATGATGCAAGTTCATGTGTTCACACTCCCCTTTCTATGTTACCTTATAAACACCATGTTATAAGCCTCCCCTTTTCATATGGATAAATTGGGTTTAAGTGTTAAACCCAACACACCTTACATTGGAGCGAACGTATAAAACGGGGGTAATGACGTTTGGGCTAAAATATAGAACATATGTGTTGGCATGTTTGACGCATGCCAACAACCTTGAAAAAACAATTAAGTGGCATAAATAAATCTTAATCAATAAAGATGAATTTGAATAATAGGCCGCAAATATTTACATATAAAAAGAAAAGAGACAAAATATGTAAATGTAGAAAAATACGATGTGTTTAACCCGAGGTTGGATTGAGTTGTGATGTAAACCTGCTCGGAACAGCCCGGCTGTCCAGTAGTCACAACAATACCTATCCAATGTGGGTGGTTAAACACGGATCCCAATAAGGACCCGAGGTTAGACTGAGTTGTGGCGTAAGACTGCCCGAACCCAACCGGCAACAGGAAGCCACAACAATACATGTCTAATGTGAGAGGTCCAGGCTTTAATAAGACAATTAAGGCTGAGTCAGAATTGATAGGATTAAGTAAATTATATTAATACTTAATCAAAATGGAACATGCTATACTAAACAGACTGATTGGGGGTTAGGTTTATAAAACACATAACCAACTTAGCATGTTGGATAGAAATAGAAAACCTAGTAGCGGGGGACCCTTTTCAGCAGTAACCCTATAAGGTGTATCATGATACCCTGAAACTAGGCAGGGTGGGGCACGATTACTGGGCTGACTGTAAGAGGTCAAATCGATGGCGGTGGTGCAGCAGTGTAGGTTCTAACGGGGTGCGGGCGTGCACACACTCCGACACAGAAAAATAAGGCACTGGGCACCAGTAGCATACCTGTGCATTCTAGGATTGTGTCGGGCCGCCACCATGGGACTTGATACACCCCATGGTGGGACCAGCATAGGTAACTACAACATCGGGGGCCGTAAGACACATGTAACTATGCGAGTAGGAGCCGATCATCATAAAATGGATCACTTCACCCTGATTATGGGGTGCCCATTGGGAACTAGTTTATATGGGTACAGAGATTAATATGGGGTACGATAGTATATTCGACCCTAGACAACTTAACTAAGTTTATGGTGCTTTCCCATTTCTAGTTTATACTTATCATACCCAGTTCTTTTTTCATAGACTGAATAGTCCTAGACTTACTCAGGCTTTATGTCTGACTCTACTTTTCTTTCGTCTTCTTTTCTTCCATTTTCCCCCCAGGTCCACAGGGAGGGAATACCGCAGCTTGACCAGCCTTCATATCCAACTTGAAGAGAAAGAATGTATTGCTTGGATCTTTTCGTTTTGGACTATGGCTTTGGACAACAATTATCGGACTTTTGCAGTTTATTTATGTTCTCTTTATGCTTCTTTAAATAATGTAATCAAGACAGTTATGAAGATGTTATGTTTTTGGAAGTATTGTAAGACAATTATGGTATGGTTGGTGTAACACGTATTTTAATGAAATAAAAGTTGTTGTTTTTCGTTGTTCAAAAACATGTGTTCTTATATCTGTCTTGTATATCTCTGACTTATACTTATAAACCTCACCAAAATTAGGGCATTCCCTTTGAGAGTGACCCTAACGGATGTGGGGTGTTTCACTTGGTATCAGAGCATAGGTTTACCAGATAAGATAAAAAGTTTTGAAAATTTATTTTCAAAAAGGAAATTTAAAGAAGCATTTTTAAAAGAAAAATATTATTTTATTTTAAAAAGGCAAAGTCCCCCCCCCCAAAGCCGTAGGTACTATCTCTTATCCTTCGTTTTGAATCTATCCTTTTTTGTTTCAGCATGGCCGATGAACATAACTTGCCAGAGGGTGTACCAATACCTGGTTGGTTTAGACGATTCTTGGAAGCAAGGGCCATTCAGCCAGGCCCTACTGTTCCTCCTCCCCCAGCTGCAGGAAATCATCCAGCTGCAGCAGCACCTCTTCCTCCACCTCCTCCGAGGGGAAACACGTTTGCTAAGATATGTAAAGATTTTAAAGCTATGGGAGGAAAGGATTTTCATGGAACTGAGTCCTTCGTGGCAGCTAGAAATTGGCTGAAAGAAACCGAGGACTTATTCATCATCTTTGAGGTAGAAGATAGACAGAAAGTACAACTGGCAGTATGGCTACTAAAGGGCGAGGCTTCCTACTGGTGGGAAGTCACTAATGCAGAAAGACCAGTGGAGACATGGGAGGACTTTAGGGCAAGGTTTGAGGCTAAATTTCTCTCAGATGCGGAAAGGAGTTTGTAGTTGGAAAAATTCTTATTTCTTAAGCAAGGGAACAAGACAGTCAAAGAGTATGTTAATCAGTTCGATGAGCTGGCTAGGTTCGAACTGGACCTAGTCAACACCCCGCACAAGAAGGCTCTCTGTTTTGTGAAAGGGTTGAATGAGCCATTACACAGTTTGGCCATGACCCATATACCCATGGGAGCTACATATGAAAGATTGGTACAGATGGCGTTGCTGAACGAAGAGGATAAGGGCAAGAAGGAGACAAAGGCAGAAAACTCTCAAGGGAAGAAAGAGGGTTTGCAGCCTAAGAAGACAGACTTTAAGAAGGGCGGGAAAGGCAACAAAGAGAAGAGGAAGTGTAATTTCTGTGGCAAAGTGGGGCACTTAGTGAAAGATTACCGGAAAAAGAAGGCCAAGATGAATGGTGGGTGCTTTTCTTCCGGTGAGACAGGCCACATGGCTAAGGACTGCCCAAAGAAATGAGGACAGGGGCAGAGGGCTGGATCCACCTCAGGGGCACAAGTTCATGTGCTAGAAGCGCCACCTCTGCAACAGCGAGGTATAAGTACTTCTGTAGAAAGTGTAGTTTATCTTTATGATCACCCCGTTCGCACTTTATTTGATTCTGGCGCATCACACTCCTTTATCTCGTCTGCTTTAGTAGAATCTCTGCACCTAAAAACTAGTATGGTAGAGGACCCCTTAATTGTTTCAAACCCAATTGGGGGCCCAGCTCATTTGACTATGATCTGTTTGGGATTAAAAATTTCTATTCTAAGCATAGAATTTAAGTGTAGTGCCTTTGTTTTGGGATTTTCGGGATATGGTTTGATTTTGGGCATGGATTGGCTATCTAGTAATGGGGCCATCCTTGATTGTGAGAAAAGGGTTGTCAGGCTCCTAACCTAGCTCGGTAACACTTTGGAAATTTCTTGTAATCCCTCGTATGCGGTTATGCTTAGTTACCTTGAATCGCTAGATGCCTCCGTTGAAAATTTGCAATCGGTTTGAGTGGTCCGGGAATATCCGGATGTCTTCGAAGAGGTGAAGGGCTTGCCTCCGAGGCGGGAGATAGACTTCCGCATTTACCTTGTAGATAATGCAAAGCCCGTTGCGTTGCCCGTTAGACACATGGCTCCACGGGAAAGGAAAGAGCTCAGTAAACAGATAAAAGAGCTTCTAGAAAAGGGGTTCATTAGGAGGAGCATTTCAGAATGGGGCGCTCCAGTGGTGTTCGCTACAAAGGCGGATGGTTCACTCCGTCTATGTGTTGACTATAGGGAGCTCAACAAGCTAACGAAAAAGAATAGGCACCCTCTCCCCAGAATTGGCGATTTGTTTGATCAGCTTGTAGGAGCGTCTGTTTTCTCCCAACTCGATTTAGTGACCGGTTTTCATCAACTAAGGGTGGCTGAAGATAGTATCGATAAAACGGCATTCAGAACCCCAGACGGCTTCTTTGAATGGCTTGTCATGCCTTTCGGCTTGACAAATGCACCTGCTTACTTCGTGGACATGATGAGTAGGGTATTCAGAAATTTCCTCAATAAGTTCGTAGTGGTCTTCGTAGACGATATCCTTGTCTTCTCAAAGAGTGAAGAGGAACATGCTCAGCACATAAGGGCAATCATGGAAACTCTGTGAGTCCATCAGCTAAAAGCCAAATTCTCCAAATGCCACTTTTGGAGAGAAGAAGTGAGGTTCCTTGGGCTCATAGTATCCAAACAAGGGTTAGTAGTGGACCCTGCTAAGGTAGTGGCGGTACAGGATTGGAAGACACCAAGGAATGCAACTGAGGTCCGAAGTTTTCTAGGATTAGCAGGTTTCTATCGAAAGTTCATAAGGGATTTTGCGAAAATCTCAGCTCCGCTCACAAAGTTGACCAAGAAGAATCTAGTGTTCAATTGGGACTTGGATTGCGAGTTTGCTTTCCAGCGACTGAAAAGGGCTCTTACAACAACCCCAGTTTTGACGTTGCCAGATGGAAGCAAGATGTTCACCGTTTATATAGATGCATGTGGGACAGGGTTAGGCGCCGTCTTAATGCAAGAAGGAAGGGTAGTAGCTTATGGCAGGAGACAATTGAAAGTGCACGAAAAGAACTATCCGACCCACGATCTTGAGTTAGCTTCCATCGTCTTTGCACTCAAGTCTTGGCGACACTATCTCCTAGGTGAGAAGTTCGAACTTTACACTGACCATAAATCGTTGAAATATCTTTTCTCGCAGAAAGATCTTAACTTGAGGCCACAGAGATGGATGGAGTTTCTTGCCTCGTACGATTTCGAGATCTCCTACACTCCGGGCAAAGGCAACGTAGTGGCAGACGCGTTGAGCCGAAAGAAACTGACACTAAGCCCGCTGTTTGTTGAAAGACAAAGCCTAGAGTTTATAGACAGCTTCGACTTTAGGCCTTCCTCCGATTTTGTACCAGGCTTGCTAGCATCTCTCGAAGTGCGCCCGACTTTAGTGGACTCAATAGGGACAGCACAACGCGAAGACCCTCAGCTTGTGGAAACGATTGATAGGCTAATTAGGGGTGAGACTTCCAGTCACCTCAATAGATACTCCATCGATGATAAGGGTTGGCTAAGGCGAGACGGAAGACTATGCGTCCCATAAACAAGGGATTCAGTAAAGAAGGTTCTCGAGGAAGCACATCACTCCAAGATGACGATACACCCAGGCGGAGATAAAATGTACAAAGATATAAAAAGAACTTTCTTTTGGAACGGCATGAAGAAGGACGTGGCAGATTTCGTTTCTAAGTGTATGGTGTGCCAACAGGTTAAGGCGGAACAGAAAAAGCCCGGCGGTCTGCTACATCCTCTAGAGGTCCCACAGTGGAAGTGGGATAGCATCTCAATGGACTTCGTTGATGGGCTGCCTAGGTCTAGGAGAGGCAACACTAGCATATGGGTAATAGTGGATAGGCTTACTAAAAGCGCCCACTTTTAACCTGTCAAAAGTAAAAGAACTGCCTCATCCCTAGCATCTCTTTACCTCAAGGAAATCGTTCGACTCCATGGAATACCATCCAGCATCGTTAGTGACCGAGACCCTATCTTCACCAGTGAGTTTTGGCGGAGTCTGCAAGAAGCAGTAGGAACACAGTTATGCTTGAGCAAAGCCTATCATCCCCAAACCGACGGCCAAACAGAAAGAGTGAACAGAGTTTTGGAGGATCTTTTAAGACTGTGCATCCTTGACTTCGGAGGGACGTGGGAGGACCATCTTCCTTTGGTGGAATTTTCCTACAACAACAGCTATCAAGCAACCATCGGAATGGCGCCCTTCGAAGCTTTATATGGAAGACCGTGTCGATCGCCCACTTGTTGGTGGGAGTCTACTGATAAGCTCATACTTGGACCAGATATGATCCGAGAGACTTCAGAGAAAGTAGACTTAATACGAAGAAGGATGAAGACGGCCCAAGACAGACAAAAGTCCTACGCCGACAAGAGGAGGACCGACCTTGAATTTGAGGTTGGGGACAGGGTTTTTCTTAAGGTATCTCCGCTGAGGAACGTTGTTCGTTTTGGAACCACAGGAAATCTAGCACCAAGGTTCGTAGGGCCACTCCCTATCATCGAGAAAATTGGGAAAATGGCCTATAGATTAGAGCTACCCGAAAAGCCGGCCGGAGTTCACAACGTTTTTCATGTTTCACATCTCCGAAGGTGTCTACATGAGTCTGCTGAAGTGGTAGAGCCAAATATCCTAGAAGAAGCTGAAGTGGAACGCGAAGCAACCGTGAGGAAAGTTCCAACCCGCATATTAGGAACGGAATTGAAGAAGCTATGCAACCGCGAAGTCAAGCTCGTCAAAGTTCAATGGAGCGACGCCGAGGGAGACGCAACTTGGGAAACTGAAGCTAGAATACGTGCAGCCTACCCTTTTCTTTTCGAGGGTACATCTTTGATCTTTCCTTAATTTGCGCTTTTATCTATCTTTTTAGGTATATCTCCTCGACCTTATCTTTTAGGTAGAAACTCTTTGGATGAAAACATGTAATTGAAACATGTTATGGATGATGGTTGCAAGTGGTTGCAAGTGATTGCTAGTGGTTGCTCGTGGTTGCATATACACACACAATCTAGGTTTTAGATCGGCTCAGTCACTTCATATTGCATATGCATATATGTTTGCTTTCGTATATGGTTGAACTTTAATATGTTGTCATATGGATGTTGCGTTTGTATGAATGATTGTGCACTCATGTAGAATCATGAATAGGAGGATTTGCATACATAATGGATTCATAGCACTTACATAATTCGCATTAAGGAGGTCAACTGAATCAGTAGACCGCCTGATTTTGCATTAGATAAGTACATGTACACACACACTTCGCATATGATCATGAAGCATTAGAAGTCTTTTAAGGACAATGGATGCTCGTGTTTGCTGGATGAGTAGATGGATATTTGATGTTAGGATGTACATTCTTCCTGAACTTGAAGATTTCGGGGACGAAATCCTTTTTAAGTGGGGGAGAATGTAACACCCCGTGTATTCTACAACCGTGAAATTCAAAAATTAAAGTATAACTAATTTCAAATCAGAGAATTAAGGGAAAAGGGATACGCCATTGCGTTCGTCTCGGAATTCTGCTTGAGAAAGAGTCTGAGTTTGCGTAAAACGGATATCATATGAAGAAGATATGGACGAACGAAGTTGGGCGAAAATCCAGAAAACGGGTCAGAATGCACTGGCGCACTTGGGAAGTGCGACAGAACAAAAATGAACTGGCGCACTTGGGAAGTGCACCAGTACATTTTTGACCTGGCGCACCTGCCAAGTGCGCCCAGGTCAAAAATGACCTGGTGGTCAGGTCTGGTCAAGTCCTGGCTGGCCACGTCTGTGTTTGGTCGATTTTCTGAGCCTTACCTTGTCACTAGGGCTAGGTGTCAGCTCCTGGTTGGTCTCTCCTTCAAACGAACGGCTATTATTGAACCAAGCTTCATCGACGGTCTAAATAAACTCACAAACTCTATAAAAAGGACCTAAGACTAACCCTAATTCACATAAACTAAAATGGAGATGAGACTATTATTCGACGGCTATTATTCGTCATACGTTGTAAGTAGAGTGCTATTCCGATATGAATTAAATAATTGTGTTGATTTGTGTAAAGAAAGAAATGGAATTGTGGCGATAATAATCTATATTTGTATGTTGCTTTGATGCTGAACGATTCGGGAATATTGTGGTATACGATTGGATATTTGCAAGTACGTGATTTGCGAAATGGAATTGTGGCGATAATAATCTATATTTGTATGTTATTTTGATTCTAAACGATTTGGCAATGCTATGGTGTACGATTGGATTCATACAAGTATATGATTTATGTTGACAACCACATGTTGTGGAATTTTAATTGGGATTCATGCAAGCATATGATTCTGTAACACCCCACACCCGCTATAGTCACTCACTAAGGGAATGCCATAGCATCGGTGGAGTATTTTTAGTGAGTATAGAACAGTAAAATTACAACAAGACAGATATAATGTAATACTTGAAAATTTAAAACATCATCTCATAGCAGCGGAAAGTAAAACATGTTTGGTTACATCATAAAACCATAACAAGAGTCAAGTACAGAATATCCATCCTGAATAAAATAAGTACATAATCCCACTACTCATAACAAATAGCCATAACATAAAAGATAAGATAAGCTGAGCTCTACATCTACGGTCCAAGCTCCAAGAGATAGATAAAGCAAACTGATCAAAGCCCACTAGCACTAGGCCCAACCTGAGGACCTGAAGGAAAAGGATAAAAACAACGGGGGTCAGACATAAGCCTGAGTGAACCCTATCTCCTTAATAATACAATTATTAAAGTAATTAGGGTATGATATGAACTCGGTATGGTATCTTTGGGGATAATGACTACACTAAGTTGCCCACGAACACAGGACGAACTAAGTTAACCGTAAAGACGCATCTACCCACCCAAGGATAATTACTAACTGCACCACACCAGTCATTCCTACTTAAAAGTTGATACCACCCAAGGATATCAAAGATAGATATAACCAGTAGTTTCCTGTACCCTAGTTGACTACATAGGTGCCGTCTGCTACTAGGTGTACCCCACTACCCCAAGCGATCGGCTCCCTAACGTAGATACCCGTGCTGGTCCCACAGTGGGGTGTATCACTCCCCTAAAGTGGCTACCCAATACTATCAACGGTGCACGGCTTTATATCTACACGATGCAACAACGGCTTATCTACCAGCCCGGGCCCACACACGCATATGAAACCCGTTGGACTTGCGTTCCCACCGCTACCCCGTTTTGGCCTCTTATAATCAAGCCCAATATGCGTGTCCCGTCACTCGACATGGGTCGAGCCCACAAAGATACGTTTGGGATATTGGTTGAAACGGGCTCCCACAAGCTACTACTTAAGCTTGTCATTTTATCTAGTGCATTCCACTTAACCCCTTTTTATAATCATGCCCCCTTACATGTTAAGGTTTGGTTAAGTCATCCAATTATATTACAATTGCCACTTAAGGCACCCACTAGATTTTCGCATGCCACCCAAGGCACTTACTTGATTCCCCCATGCCACCCAAGGCACTTACTTAACCCTTTAATCATGTTTAGTTACATGTTCCACTCTGGTTAAGTATTCTAATCGTATTTTCTATTGCCACCCAAGGCAACCCACTAGTTTTCTCATGCCACCCAAGGCACCCCCACTAGTTACTACATGCCACCCAAGGCACCCACTTAACCCTTCATGTCCCACTACATGCTAATATGGTTAAGTGTTTCTTAATTAATTAAGACCGTGATCTCCCATAAAGACCTCCCACATTAGACTGGCTGTTATGACCGCCTGGTTAAGCCGGTAGGGTCCGGGCAGTCTTACGTCATAACAGAGTCTAACCTCGTGTCTTTACTTTAATCACGTATTTAATTTGTGCCTAAGACCTCTCACATTAGACTGGCTGTTATGACCGCCTGGTTAAGCCGGTAGGGTCCGGGCAGTCTTACGTCATAACAGAGCCTAACCTCGTGTCTTAGTCGATTAATTACACCTAATTAATCACCCCCATATTAATTATCCCTAATTAATATCAATTTATTCATAACATGGGTAGACCTAACTCAATAGGTAAATTCCCATGGGGTAGACCTAACTCAATAGGTAAATTCCCACTTATGTTAATTAATTTTTTATGGTATGCTTAATCATACCCATTTCAACATACTTTTAATTAACATATTAATTAACCCCATCGTTCCCCACGTAAATCGTCATTATGACATAACATAATAAAGGGAAGATTTACCACACATAACATGGGTTTAGCATATAACTTTATCATGGGTTAAGAGGATGTCAACTTGCATATATGAGCATGTATTAACCCAACTATATTCAACCCAAACTTGCATATTATCAAACATGTGTCTTACATAACATGTTGCATATGAACTTACATATCATCAAACATGTGATTTGCATAACATGTTGCATATGAACTTACATATCATCATACATATGATTTGCATAACATGTAGAACTTGCATTTTAGCATATACTTAACTTGCATAAGCACTCACATACTTGCATAAGCATTCATATACTTGCATAAGCTTGCATATCATGTTAAACTTGCATTTCAACATATACATAACTTGCATAAACATTCACATACTTGCATAGGCTTGCATATTATGTTAAACTTGCATTTCAACATATACATAACTTGCATAAACATTCACATACTTGCATAGGCTTGCATATTATGTTAAACTTGCATTTCAACATATACATAACTTGCATAAACATTCACATACTTGCATAGGCTTGCATATTATGTTAAACTTGCATTTCAACATATACATAACTTGCATAAACATTCACATACTTGCATAGGCTTGCATATTATGTTAAACTTGCATTTCAACATATACATAACTTGCATAAACATTCACATACTTGCATAGGCTTGCATATTATGTTAAACTTGCATTTCAACATATACATAACTTGCATAAACATTCACATACTTGCATAGGCTTGCATATTATGTTAAACTTGCATTTCAACATATACATAACTTGCATAAACATTCATGTACTTGCATAGGCTTGCATATTATGTTAAACTTGCATTTCAACATATACATAACTTGCATAAACATTCATGTACTTGCATAGGCTTGCATATTATGTTAAACTTGCATTTCAACATATACATAACTTGCATAAGCATTCATGTACTTGCATAGGCTTGCATATTATGTTAAACTTGCATTTCAACATATACATAACTTGCATAAGCATTCATGTACTTGCATAGGCTTGCATATTATGTTAAACTTGCATTTCAACATATACATAACTTGCATAAACATTCACATACTTGCATAGGCTTGCATATTATGTTAAACTTGCATTTCAACATATACATAACTTGCATAAACATTCACATACTTGCATAGGCTTGCATATTATGTTAAACTTGCATTTCAACATATACATAACTTGCATAAACATTCACATACTTGCATAGGCTTGCATATTATGTTAAACTTGCATTTCAACATATACATAACTTGCATAAACATTCACATACTTGCATAAGCTTGCATATTATGTTAAACTTGCATTTCAACATATACATAACTTGCATAAACATTCATATACTTGCATAGGCTTGCATATTATGTTAAACTTGCATTTCAACATATACATAACTTGCATAAACATTCATATACTTGCATAAGATGTTAAACATGCATATAAGCATATACATGACTTGCATAAGTACTCACATACTTGCATAACATGTTTGCATAATGGATCCATATTCACTTAGTGTTTTGCATCATAAACATCATGAAACAACTTGCATAAAAATATCATGATTACATATTATGAAACTTGCATGACATAAGGCATATAACTTGCAAAACACATAATATTCACTACATCAAGCTTGCATAAATATATGGATCCACAAACATAGCCATACTTTATCACATCTTATCATAATCAATTCAATAATTGATTATTAAGGGGATAGAAGCTCACCAAAACAAGATTAGCAAGTTAAATGAAGCAAATCCCAATGATTAAGTAGAAGAAGATGTAGATTAGCTTGCAAACCCTCTTAGGATTTTTAGTGGAGGCTCTCCAATTTTCTAAGTGGTGGCATAATGGCCTTAGATCTATTTTTGGTAAGGATAAGGGGGGTATTAGGGTGTATATATAGATTAGTTAGATGTTTTAGGACCATAGGATATACCCTAGAACCAATCCTAGCCTTTAAAGCATGTCTTGGGGAAGAAGTCAAGTGTAGGAACCATTTAGGGCCCAAAAAAAACAGCCCAAAACTCATCCCGGGCCTCAAAACATGAGCAGTTTTCGTTTTTGATTTTTCGTGAAACTTTGACGGGCCATAACTTGGTCATACGGACTCCGATTTACGAAAACTCGGACTCTATTTCGCGTATTTTTCCGAGACGAACGCAATGGCACAGCCCGTTTCCCCTGATTCAGAATATTAAATTTAATTCTGCTCTGATTTATGTTATAACAAGTTATTTAACATACGGGGTGTTACATTCTCCCCTACTTAAAGGATTTCGTCCCCGAAATCTCTAAGTCAAGAAGAACGTATCCTACCAACCAAACAACCATCTACTCAACCATCAAACACTGGCATCCATTGTCCTTAAAACAATTTCTAATGATGTATGAGCATATGCAAAAAGTGTGTGTATATGTTCCCTATCTAATGTATGAACATATGCAAACCATGATAGTGCCATGCATCCATTATGTATGCGAGGGAACCCTATCGACACATACAATATCTACATGAGTGCACAATCATTCACCAAAATGCATCATCCATATGATAACACAATCATTATACATCCATAAATATAGCTTCCTACACACAATTTTATGCAATATGCAATATGAAGTGATTGAGCCGATCTAGTGCCTAGAGTGTGTGTATATGCATCCACGAGCAACCACTAGCAAACACTTGCATCCACTTGCATCCATCATACATAACATGTCTCAAACACATGTTTCAACCATAGGACTATCCTATCTGAAGGTCAAAGGTACTAACGAGAGGACATACTAAGGATAGGATAAGTACCAGTCAAACGATAAAGGAGAAGTTAAAAGACATACTCTCAAAAAGAAATGGATACAAAGAACGCATCTTCGCTTCCGTCTCCCAAGTTGCGTTGCTCTCCTCTTCTCCCCATTGCACTTTGACTAGCTGAACCTCTCGATTCCTCAATTTCCTAGTCTCTGACCCAAGGATGCGAGTAGGAGCTCGTCGAATAGTCGCATCACGCTCTGCTTCCACTTCTCTAAGCAAACTTGGCTCTAACACCTCTGCGGTCTTATGTAGGCACTTCCTCCCATGGAATACATCATGTACACCACTAAGTCGGTCGGGCAACTCCACCAATGGAAGATGCTCCTCCCATGTACCTCCAAAATCCAAGATACATAGCCTCAAAAGGTCTTCTAAAATATGATTCACCCTCTCGGTCTGGCCGTCCGTCTGAGGATGATATGCGGTACTCAAACGCAACTGAGTCCCTACCGCCTTTTGCAAACTCTTCCAAAACTCTCTAGTGAAGATAGGATCTCGATCACTCACTATACTGGAGGGTACCCGATGCAATCGAACTATCTCTCGAAGATATACAAAAGCTAGCCATGGAGCAGTCCACTTACTCTTCACAGGTATGAAATGGGTGTTCTTAGTAAGTCTGTCTACCACCACCCAAATTCCTGTATTACTCTTTCTCGATCTGGGTAACCTGTCAATAAAATCCAACGAGACGCTGTCCCACTTTCATTGCGGAACCTCCAATGGGTGAAGCAACCCACCTGGTTTCTTTCGCTCCGTCTTCACTCGTTGGCACACCAAGCATCGAGCGACATGCTCGGCCACATCTTTCTTCATACCGGCCCAGAAGAAAGCCCTCTTCATGTCTTGGTACATCTTACCCCCACCGGGATGAATGGTCATCCTAAAACGGTGTGCGTCATCAAGAATAGCCTTCCTCAAACCCTCGTCCTGCGGTACACAAAGTCTACTGTCTCTACGCAAGCACCCTCTATCATCTAGGGTGTACCTACTCAAATGGCTGGACGACTCCCCCCTTATGAGCTTCTCTACTAACTCAACCAACTGTGGGTCGCCCCTCTGTGCTTCTCCAATCCGCCCCAAAAGAGTAGGTCTAACTTCCAAAGAAGCTAGCAAACCGGGTACAAAGTCAACGGAAGGTCTAAAGTCAAACTTAGAAATAAACTCTAAGCTCCGTCGTTCAACGAACAATGAACTCAAGGACAACCTTTTTCTACTTAAGGTGTCCGTTACCATGTTACCCTTACTCATAGGATGCTAAGGATCCCATCCACTTTTGCTGTCCTAAGACTATGCGCTCGAAGAGTCTCCAACACTTCCCTAAGATGTAGGGCATGCTCTTCTCCACCAGAATATCATCCAAAATCATCACAACTGTCTCCCACGCAGACCACCCTAGTCGAATTCGGCATCCCCCAAATGTAAGCCCCAAAGGCCTAAACCAATATCAGACAAACACCCAAGGGATACCTCCTTCGAATTCAGACGACCTACGTGAGACGATACTAGTAAAAATGGCTAAATAATTTAGCCCTTGACCAATTCTGGATGTTCTCGCCAGTCTCGCTCCAAAACCGTCGTTTATCCTATACTGGCCCTGCTCAGCCTATTGAGCACATACGAAAACTTATTTCGCTCCTAGAAAAGACCCAGATGTCATCTACAAAGACCATCACGAACTTATTTAGGTACTCCCTGAACACCCTTCTCAACAAAGTATGCGGGGGCGTTCGTCAAACCCAATGGCATCACCAGCCACTCATAAAAGAAATCATCCGGAGTCCCAAAGGCAGTCTCCTCTATACTATTCTCAGCCACTCTCAACTGATGAAATCCCGTGGCTAAGTCCTACTACAAAAATACTGAGGCGCCATCCAACTGATCAAGGAGATCATTAATCCTCGGCAATGGGTATCTATTCTTCTTTGTGAGTTTCTTTAGTTCCCTTTAGCCTACACAAAGTCTGAGGGACCCATCCGCCTTCATAACAAAAACTACTGGAGCGCCCCACTCCGATATACTTCGTCTTATGAACCCCTTCTCAAGCAAATCGCCTACTTACTTATGGAGTTCCCTCCTCTCACTAGGAGCCATGTGGCACACTGGCCAAGATACTGGTTTGGCATTATCCACCAGATATATTCGGAAGTCAATCTCCCGCTTCGGAGGTAAGCCCTTCACCTCCTCAAACACATCCGGGTATTCCCGGACCACTCTAACAGATCGCAGACTCTAGACCAACGTGTCAGGCGATTCTAGATACCTTAGCATAACAGATTCTATGGGATTACAAGAGATCTCGAGAGTGTTACTTAGGCGGCCCATAAGCCTAACAACTCTCCCTTCAAAATGAAGAACAGCACTCCTACTGGATAACCAGTCCATGCCCAAAATTAACCCATAGCCCGCGAAGCCCAACAAGCATCACATCTAAACTCAACGCTAAGTATAGAAACTTTCAAACCCAAACATATCATAGAGCCCCAACTGGGTTTGAAACAACTAAGGGATCATCTACCAAACTGGTGTCTAAGTGCAGTGACTCAACTAACAATGGTGGGATAAACGAACTCAATATATCAGAATCAAATAAAGCTTGAATCGGATGATAAAGAAATCCAAATTCCAACCTAGACGGTCATATCCCCATCTGGTACCCTAGTCGTGAGGGAATACAACTACCCTCCAGAAGATTCCATACCTTGCCCTTGCTTCTTTGAACAATCCTAATAAGGTGTCCTATTCCTCTTAAAAGGATAACCACTTGCCTTCTTCTTCCCTATTCTCCACTCGTAACCTCCCACCAATGAGATTTCATCTTTCATTAACCAAACAACTATTTGAGCCTTCCTCCCATCGTTTATCCAATAGATACCTACCAGTCCTCCTCCTTCTTGAACCAACTTCTAATCCGACTAACGTCTAAGTCCCTTGAAGTGGTTTTCCATCCTTATCTATCTTAGAAAGATCATCTATACGCGGAGGGGAAACTCAAAACGAGAGAAAGGAAGAGATTCAAAATGGAGAATTCGAAAGATATAGATATGGCTATTGGGGATTATTCTTTCCTTTCAAAAACTTTTCTCTTGAAAGACATGTTTTTGAAAATACTCCTTTCCAAAAGTATTCTTAGAAAATAGTTTTTCTAAAAATTTTATCTGTTCCGGTAACCTTAAGCTCTAATACCACGTGTAACACCCCACACCCGCTATAGTCACTCACTAAGGGAATGCCATAGCATCGGTGGAGTATTTTTAGTGAGTATAGAACAGTAAAATTACAACAAGACAGATATAATGTAATACTTGAAAATTTAAAACATCATCTCATAGCAGCGGAAAGTAAAACATGTTTGGTTACATCATAAAACCATAACAAGAGTCAAGTACAGAATATCCATCCTGAATAAAATAAGTACATAATCCCACTACTCATAACAAATAGCCATAACAGAAAAGATAAGATAAGCTGAGCTCTACATCTACGGTCCAAGCTCCAAGAGATAGATAAAGCAAACTGATCAAAGCCCACTAGCACTAGGCCCAACCTGAGGACCTGAAGGAAAAGGATAAAAACAACGGGGGTCAGACATAAGCCTGAGTGAACCCTATCTCCTTAATAATACAATTATTAAAGTAATTAGGGTATGATATGAACTCGGTATGGTATCTTTGGGGATAATGACTACACTAAGTTGCCCACGAACACAGGACGAACTAAGATAACCGTAAAGACGCATCTACCCACCCAAGGATAATTACTAACTGCACCACACCAGTCATTCCTACTTAATAGTTGATACCACCCAAGGATATCAAAGATAGATATAACCAGTAGTTTCCTGTACCCTAGTTGACTACATAGGTGCCGTCTGCCCCTATCTCTACTAGGTGTACCCCACTACCCCAAGCGATCGGCTCCCTAACGTAGATACCCGTGCTGGTCCCACAGTGGGGTGTATCACTCCCCTAAAGTGGCTACCCAATACTATCAACGGTGCACGGCTTTATATCTACACGATGCAACAACGGCTTATCTACCAGCCCGGGCCCACACACACATATGAAACCCGTTGGACTTGCGTTGCCACCGCTACCCCGTTTTGGCCTCTTATAATCAAGCCCAATATGCGTGTCCCGTCACTCGACATGGGTCGAGCCCACAAAGATACGTTTGGGATATTGGTTGAAACGGGCTCCCACAAGCTACTACTTAAGCTTGTCATTTTATCTAGTGCATTCCACTTAACCCCTTTTTATAATCATGCCCCCTTACATGTTAAGGTTTGGTTAAGTCATCCAATTATATTACAATTGCCACTTAAGGCACCCACTAGATTTCCGCATGCCACCCAAGGCACTTACTTGATTCCCCCATGCCACCCAAGGCACTTACTTAACCCTTTAATCATGTTTAGTTACATGTTCCACTCTGGTTAAGTATTCTAATCGTATTTTCTATTGCCACCCAAGGCAACCCACTAGTTTTCTCATGCCACCCAAGGCACCCCCACTAGTTACTACATGCCACCCAAGGCACCCACTTAACCCTTCATGTCCCACTACATGCTAATATGGTTAAGTGTTTCTTAATTAATTAAGACCGTGATCTCCCATAAAGACCTCCCACATTAGACTGGCTGTTATGACCGCCTGGTTAAGCCGGTAGGGTCCGGGCAGTCTTACGTCATAACAGAGTCTAACCTCGTGCCTTTACTTTAATCACGTATTTAATTTGTGCCTAAGACCTCTCACATTAGACTGGCTGTTATGACCGCCTGGTTAAGCCGGTAGGGTCCGGGCAGTCTTACGTCATAACAGAGCCTAACCTCGTGTCTTAGTCGATTAATTACACCTAATTAATCACCCCCATATTAATTATCCCTAATTAATATCAATTTATTCATAACATGGGTAGACCTAACTCAATAGGTAAATTCCCATGGGGTAGACCTAACTCAATAGGTAAATTCCCACTTATGTTAATTAATTTTTTATGGTATGCTTAATCATACCCATTTCAACATACTTTTAATTAACATATTAATTAACCCCATCGTTCCCCACGTAAATCGTCATTATGACATAACATAATAAAGGGAAGATTTACCACACATAACATGGGTTTAGCATATAACTTTATCATGGGTTAAGAGGATGTCAACTTGCATATATGAGCATGTATTAACCCAACTATATTCAACCCAAACTTGCATATTATCAAACATGTGTCTTACATAACATGTTGCATATGAACTTACATATCATCAAACATGTGATTTGCATAACATGTTGCATATGAACTTACATATCATCATACATGTGATTTGCATAACATGTAGAACTTGCATTTTAGCATATACTTAACTTGCATAAGCACTCACATACTTGCATAAGCATTCATATACTTGCATAAGCTTGCATATCATGTTAAACTTGCATTTCAACATATACATAACTTGCATAAACATTCACATACTTGCATAGGCTTGCATATTATGTTAAACTTGCATTTCAACATATACATAACTTGCATAAACATTCACATACTTGCATAGGCTTGCATATTATGTTAAACTTGCATTTCAACATATACATAACTTGCATAAACATTCACATACTTGCATAGGCTTGCATATTATGTTAAACTTGCATTTCAACATATACATAACTTGCATAAACATTCACATACTTGCATAGGCTTGCATATTATGTTAAACTTGCATTTCAACATATACATAACTTGCATAAACATTCACATACTTGCATAGGCTTGCATATTATGTTAAACTTGCATTTCAACATATACATAACTTGCATAAACATTCATATACTTGCATAGGCTTGCATATTATGTTAAACTTGCATTTCAACATATACATAACTTGCATAAACATTCACATACTTGCATAGGCTTGCATATTGTGTTAAACTTGCATTTCAACATATACATAACTTGCATAAACATTCACATACTTGCATAGGCTTGCATATTTTGTTAAACTTGCATTTCAACATATACATAACTTGCATAAACATTCACATACTTGCATAGGCTTGCATATTATGTTAAACTTGCATTTCAACATATACATAACTTGCATAAACATTCACATACTTGCATAGGCTTGCATATTATGTTAAACTTGCATTTCAACATATACATAACTTGCATAAACATTCACATACTTGCATAGGCTTGCATATTATGTTAAACTTGCATTTCAACATATACATAACTTGCATAAACATTCACATACTTGCATAGGCTTGCATATTATGTTAAACTTGCATTTCAACATATACATAACTTGCATAAACATTCATATATACTTGCATAGGCTTGCATATTATGTTAAACTTGCATTTCAACATATACATAACTTGCATAAACATTCATATACTTGCATAGGCTTGCATATTATGTTAAACTTGCATTTCAACATATACATAACTTGCATAAACATTCACATACTTGCATAGGCTTGCATATTATGTTAAACTTGCATTTCAACATATACATAACTTGCATAAACATTCATATACTTGCATAAGATGTTAAACATGCATATAAGCATATACATGACTTGCATAAGTACTCACATACTTGCATAACATGTTTGCATAATGGATCCATATTCACTTAGTGTTTTGCATCGTAAACATCATGAAACAACTTGCATAAAAATATCATGATTACATATTATGAAACTTGCATGACATAAGGCATATAACTTGCAAAACACATAATATTCACTACATCAAGCTTGCATAAATATATGGATCCACAAACATAGCCATACTTTATCACATCTTATCATAATCAATTCAATAATTGATTATTAAGGGGATAGAAGCTCACCAAAACAAGATTAGCAAGTTAAATGAAGCAAATCCCAATGATTAAGTAGAAGAAGATGTAGATTAGCTTGCAAACCCTCTTAGGATTTTTAGTGGAGGCTCTCCAATTTTCTAAGTGGTGGCATAATGGCCTTAGATCTATTTTTGGTAAGGATAAGGGGGGTATTAGGGTGTATATATAGATTAGTTAGATGTTTTAGGACCATAGGATATACCCTAGAACCAATCCTAGCCTTTAAAGCATGTCTTGGGGAAGAAGTCAAGTGTAGGAACCATTTAGGGCCCAAAAAAAACAGCCCAAAACTCATCCCGGGCCTCAAAACATGAGCAGTTTTCGTTTTTGATTTTTCGTGAAACTTTGACGGGCCATAACTTGGTCATACGGACTCCGATTTACGAAAACTCGGACTCTATTTCGCGTATTTTTCCGAGACGAACGCAATGGCACAGCCCGTTTCCCCTGATTCAGAATATTAAATTTAATTCTGCTCTGATTTATGTTATAACAAGTTATTTAACATACGGGGTGTTACATTCTCCCCTACTTAAAGGATTTCGTCCCCGAAATCTCTAAGTCAAGAAGAACGTATCCTACCAACCAAACAACCATCTACTCAACCATCAAACACTGGCATCCATTGTCCTTAAAACAATTTCTAATGATGTATGAGCATATGCAAAAAGTGTTTGTATATGTTCCCTATCTAATGTATGAACATATGCAAACCATGATAGTGCCATGCATCCATTATGTATGCGAGGGAACCCTATCGACACATACAATATCTACATGAGTGCACAATCATTCACCAAAATGCATCATCCATATGATAACACAATCATTATACATCCATAAATATAGCTTCCTACACACAATTTTATGCAATATGCAATATGAAGTGATTGAGCCGATCTAGTGCCTAGAGTGTGTGTATATGCATCCACGAGCAACCACTAGCAAACACTTGCATCCACTTGCATCCATCATACATAACATGTCTCAAACACATGTTTCAACCATAGGACTATCCTATCTGAAGGTCAAAGGTACTAACGAGAGGACATACTAAGGATAGGATAAGTACCAGTCAAACGATAAAGGAGAAGTTAAAAGACATACTCTCAAAAAGAAATGGATACAAAGAACGCATCTTCGCTTCCGTCTCCCAAGTTGCGTTGCTCTCCTCTTCTCCCCATTGCACTTTGACTAGCTGAACCTCTCGATTCCTCAATTTCCTAGTCTCTGACCCAAGGATGCGAGTAGGAGCTCGTCGAATAGTCGCATCACGCTCTGCTTCCACTTCTCTAAGAAAACTTGGCTCTAACACCTCTGCGGTCTTATGTAGGCACTTCCTCCCATGGAATACATCATGTACACCACTAAGTCTGTCGGGCAACTCCACCAATGGAAGATGCTCCTCCCATGTACCTCCAAAATCCAAGATACATAGCCTCAAAAGGTCTTCTAAAATATGATTCACCCTCTCGGTCTGGCCGTCCGTCTGAGGATGATATGCGGTACTCAAACGCAACTGAGTCCCTACCGCCTTTTGCAAACTCTTCCAAAACTCTCTAGTGAAGATAGGATCTCGATCACTCACTATACTGGAGGGTACCCGATGCAATCGAACTATCTCTCGAAGATATACAAAAGCTAGCCATGGAGCAGTCCACTTACTCTTCACAGGTATGAAATGGGTGTTCTTAGTAAGTCTGTCTACCACCACCCAAATTCCTGTATTACTCTTTCTCGATCTGGGTAACCTGTCAATAAAATCCAACGAGACGCTGTCCCACTTTCATTGCGGAACCTCCAATGGGTGAAGCAACCCACCTGGTTTCTTTCGCTCCGTCTTCACTCGTTGGCACACCAAGCATCGAGCGACATGCTCGGCCACATCTTTCTTCATACCGGCCCAGAAGAAAGCCCTCTTCATGTCTTGGTACATCTTACCCCCACCGGGATGAATGGTCATCCTAAAACGGTGTGCGTCATCAAGAATAGCCTTCCTCAAACCCTCGTCCTGCGGTACACAAAGTCTACTGTCTCTACGCAAGCACCCTCTATCATCTAGGGTGTACCTACTCAAATGGCTGGACGACTCCCCCCTTATGAGCTTCTCTACTAACTCAACCAACTGTGGGTCGCCCCTCTGTGCTTCTCCAATCCGCCCCAAAAGAGTAGGTCTAACTTCCAAAGAAGCTAGCAAACCGGGTACAAAGTCAACGGAAGGTCTAAAGTCAAACTTAGAAATAAACTCTAAGCTCCGTCGTTCAACGAACAATGAACTCAAGGACAACCTTTTTCTACTTAAGGTGTCCGTTACCATGTTACCCTTACTCATAGGATGCTAAGGATCCCATCCACTTTTGCTGTCCTAAGACTATGCGCTCGAAGAGTCTCCAACACTTCCCTAAGATGTAGGGCATGCTCTTCTCCACCAGAATATCATCCAAAATCATCACAACTGTCTCCCACGCAGACCACCCTAGTCGAATTCGGCATCCCCCAAATGCAAGCCCCAAAGGCCTAAACCAATATCAGACAAACACCCAAGGGATACCTCCTTCGAATTCAGACGACCTACGTGAGACGATACTAGTAAAAATGGCTAAATAATTTAGCCCTTGACCAATTCTGGATGTTCTCGCCAGTCTCGCTCCAAAACCGTCGTTTATCCTATACTGGCCCTGCTCAGCCTATTGAGCACATACGAAAACTTATTTCGCTCCTAGAAAAGACCCAGATGTCATCTACAAAGACCATCACGAACTTATTTAGGTACTCCCTGAACACCCTTCTCAACAAAGTATGCGGGGGCGTTCGTCAAACCCAATGGCATCACCAGCCACTCATAAAAGAAATCATCCGGAGTCCCAAAGGCAGTCTCCTCTATACTATTCTCAGCCACTCTCAACTGATGAAATCCCGTGGCTAAGTCCTACTACAAAAATACTAAGGCGCCATCCAACTGATCAAGGAGATCATTAATCCTCGGCAATGGGTATCTATTCTTCTTTGTTAGTTTCTTTAGTTCCCTTTAGCCTACACAAAGTCTGAGGGACCCATCCGCCTTCATAACAAAAACTACTGGAGCGCCCCACTCCGATATACTTCGTCTTATGAACCCCTTCTCAAGCAAATCGCCTACTTACTTATGGAGTTCCCTCCTCTCACTAGGAGCCATGTGGCACACTGGCCAAGATACTGGTTTGGCATTATCCACCAGATATATTCGGAAGTCAATCTCCCGCTTCGGAGGTAAGCCCTTCACCTCCTCAAACACATCCGGGTATTCCCGGACCACTCTAACAGATCGCAGACTCTAGACCAACGTGTCAGGCGATTCTGGATACCTTAGCATAACAGATTCTATGGGATTACAAGAGATCTCGAGAGTGTTACTTAGGCGGCCCATAAGCCTAACAACTCTCCCTTCAAAATGAAGAACAGCACTCCTACTGGATAACCAGTCCATGCCCAAAATTAACCCATAGCCCGCGAAGCCCAACAAGCATCACATCTAAACTCAACGCTAAGTATAGAAACTTTCAAACCCAAACATATCATGGAGCCCCAACTGGGTTTGAAACAACTAAGGGATCATCTACCAAACTGGTGTCTAAGTGCAGTGACTCAACTAACAATGGTGGGATAAACGAACTCAATATATCAGAATCAAATAAAGCTTGAATCGGATGATAAAGAAATCCAAATTCCAACCTAGACGGTCATATCCCCATCTGGTACCCTAGTCGTGAGGGAATACAACTACCCTCCAGAAGATTCCATACCTTGCCCTTGCTTCTTTGAACAATCCTAATAAGGTGTCCTATTCCTCTTAAAAGGATAACCACTTGCCTTCTTCTTCCCTATTCTCCACTCGTAACCTCCCACCAATGAGATTTCATCTTTCATTAACCAAACAACTATTTGAGCCTTCCTCCCATCGTTTATCCAATAGATACCTACCAGTCCTCCTCCTTCTTGAACCAACTTCTAATCCGACTAACGTCTAAGTCCCTTGAAGTGGTTTTCCATCCTTATCTATCTTAGAAAGATCATCTATACGCGGAGGGGAAACTCAAAACGAGAGAAAGGAAGAGATTCAAAATGGAGAATTCGAAAGATATAGATATGGCTATTGGGGATTATGCTTTCCTTTCAAAAACTTTTCTCTTGAAAGACATGTTTTTGAAAATACTCCTTTCCAAAAGTATTCTTAGAAAATAGTTTTTCTAAAAAATTTATCTGTTCCGGTAACCTTAAGCTCTGATACCACGTGTAACACCCCACACCCGCTATAGTCACTCACTAAGGGAATGCCATAGCATCGGTGGAGTATTTTTAGTGAGTATAGAACAGTAAAATTACAACAAGACAGATATAATGTAATACTTGAAAATTTAAAACATCATCTCATAGCAGCGGAAAGTAAAACATGTTTGGTTACATCATAAAACCATAACAAGAGTCAAGTACAGAATATCCATCCTGAATAAAATAAGTACATAATCCCACTACTCATAACAAATAGCCATAACAGAAAAGATAAGATAAGCTGAGCTCTACATCTACGGTCCAAGCTCCAAGAGATAGATAAAGCAAACTGATCAAAGCCCACTAGCACTAGGCCCAACCTGAGGACCTGAAGGAAAAGGATAAAAACAACGGGGGTCAGACATAAGCCTGAGTGAACCCTATCTCCTTAATAATACAATTATTAAAGTAATTAGGGTATGATATGAACTCGGTATGGTATCTTTGGGGATAATGACTACACTAAGTTGCCCACGAACACAGGACGAACTAAGATAACCGTAAAGACGCATCTACCCACCCAAGGATAATTACAAACTGCACCACACCAGTCATTCCTACTTAAAAGTTGATCCCACCCAAGGATATCAAAGATAGATATAACCAGTAGTTTCCTGTACCCTAGTTGACTACATAGGTGCCGTCTGCCCCTATCTCTACTAGGTGTACCCCACTACCCCAAGCGATCGGCTCCCTAACGTAGATACCCGTGCTGGTCCCACAGTGGGGTGTATCACTCCCCTAAAGTGGCTACCCAATACTATCAACGGTGCACGGCTTTATATCTACACGATGCAACAACGGCTTATCTACCAGCCCGGGCCCACACACGCATATGAAACCCGTTGGACTTGCGTTGCCACCGCTACCCCGTTTTGGCCTCTTATAATCAAGCCCAATATGCGTGTCCCGTCACTCGACATGGGTCGAGCCCACAAAGATACGTTTGGGATATTGGTTGAAACGGGCTCCCATAAGCTACTACTTAAGCTTGTCATTTTATCTAGTGCATTCCACTTAACCCCTTTTTATAATCATGCCCCCTTACATGTTAAGGTTTGGTTAAGTCATCCAATTATATTACAATTGCCACTTAAGGCACCCACTAGATTTCCGCATGCCACCCAAGGCACTTACTTGATTCCCCCATGCCACCCAAGGCACTTACTTAACCCTTTAATCATGTTTAGTTACATGTTCCACTCTGGTTAAGTATTCTAATCGTATTTTCTATTGCCACCCAAGGCAACCCACTAGTTTTCTCATGCCACCCAAGGCACCACCACTAGTTACTACATGCCACCCAAGGAACCCACTTAACCCTTCATGTCCCACTACATGCTAATATGGTTAAGTGTTTCTTAATTAATTAAGACCGTGATCTCCCATAAAGACCTCCCACATTAGACTGGCTGTTATGACCGCCTGGTTAAGCCGGTAGGGTCCGGGCAGTCTTACGTCATAACAGGGTCTAACCTCGTGTCTTTACTTTAATCACGTATTTAATTTGTGCCTAAGACCTCTCACATTAGACTGGCTGTTATGACCGCCTGGTTAAGCCGGTAGGGTCCGGGCAGTCTTACGTCATAACAGAGCCTAACCTCGTGTCTTAGTCGATTAATTACACCTAATTAATCACCCCCATATTAATTATCCCTAATTAATATCAATTTATTCATAACATGGGTAGACCTAACTCAATAGGTAAATTCCCATGGGGTAGACCTAACTCAATAGGTAAATTCCCACTTATGTTAATTAATTTTTTATGGTATGCTTAATCATACCCATTTCAACATACTTTTAATTAACATATTAATTAACCCCATCGTTCCCCACGTAAATCGTCATTATGACATAACATAATAAAGGGAAGATTTACCACACATAACATGGGTTTAGCATATAACTTTATCATGGGTTAAGAGGATGTCAACTTGCATATATGAGCATGTATTAACCGAACTATATTCAACCCAAACTTGCATATTATCAAACATGTGTCTTACATAACATGTTGCATATGAACTTACATATCATCAAACATGTGATTTGCATAACATGTTGCATATGAACTTACATATCATCATACATGTGATTTGCATAACATGTAGAACTTGCATTTTAGCATATACTTAACTTGCATAAGCACTCACATACTTGCATAAGCATTCATATACTTGCATAAGCTTGCATATCATGTTAAACTTGCATTTCAACATATACATAACTTGCATAAACATTCACATACTTGCATAGGCTTGCATATTATGTTAAACTTGCATTTCAACATATACATAACTTGCATAAACATTCACATACTTGCATAGGCTTGCATATTATGTTAAACTTGCATTTCAACATATGCATAACTTGCATAAACATTCACATACTTGCATAGGCTTGCATATTATGTTAAACTTGCATTTCAACATATACATAACTTGCATAAACATTCACATACTTGCATAGGCTTGCATATTATGTTAAACTTGCATTTCAACATATACATAACTTGCATAAACATTCACATACTTGCATAGGCTTGCATATTATGTTAAACTTGCATTTCAACATATACATAACTTGCATAAACATTCACATACTTGCATAGGCTTGCATATTATGTTAAACTTGCATTTCAACATATACATAACTTGCATAAACATTCATATACTTGCATAGGCTTGCATATTATGTTAAACTTGCATTTCAACATATACATAACTTGTATAAACATTCACATACTTACATTCAAATACTTGCATAGGCTTGCATATTATGTTAAACTTGCATTTCAACATATACATAACTTGCATAAACATTCACATACTTGCATAGGCTTGCATATTATGTTAAACTTGCATTTCAACATATACATAACTTGCATAAACATTCACATACTTGCATAGGCTTGCATATTATGTTAAACTTGCATTTCAACATATACATAACTTGCATAAACATTCACATACTTGCATAGGCTTGCATATTATGTTAAACTTGCATTTCAACATATACATAACTTGCATAAACATTCACATACTTGCATAAGCTTGCATATTATGTTAAACTTGCATTTCAACATATACATAACTTGCATAAACATTCATATACTTGCATAGGCTTGCATATTATGTTAAACTTGCATTTCAACATATACATAACTTGCATAAACATTCATATACTTGCATAGGCTTGCATATTATGTTAAACTTGCATTTCAACATATACATAACTTGCATAAACATTCACATACTTGCATAAGCTTGCATATTATGTTAAACTTGCATTTCAACATATACATAACTTGCATAAACATTCACATACTTGCATAAGCTTGCATATTATGTTAAACTTGCATTTCAACATATACATAACTTGCATAAACATTCATATACTTGCATAGGCTTGCATATTATGTTAAACTTGCATTTCAACATATACATAACTTGCATAAACATTCATATACTTGCATAGGCTTGCATATTATGTTAAACTTGCATTTCAACATATACATAACTTGCATAAACATTCATATACTTGCATAAGATGTTAAACATGCATATAAGCATATACATGACTTGCATAAGTACTCACATACTTGCATAACATGTTTGCATAATGGATCCATATTCACTTAGTGTTTTGCATCATAAACATCATGAAACAACTTGCATAAAAATATCATGATTACATATTATGAAACTTGCATGACATAAGGCATATAACTTGCAAAACACATAATATTCACTACATCAAGCTTGCATAAATATATGGATCCACAAACATAGCCATACTTTATCACATCTTATCATAATCAATTCAATAATTGATTATTAAGGGGATAGAAGCTCACCAAAACAAGATTAGCAAGTTAAATGAAGCAAATCCCAATGATTAAGTAGAAGAAGATGTAGATTAGCTTGCAAACCCTCTTAGGATTTTTAGTGGAGGCTCTCCAATTTTCTAAGTGGTGGCATAATGGCCTTAGATCTATTTTTGGTAAGGATAAGGGGGGTGTTAGGGTGTATATATAGATTAGTTAGATGTTTTAGGACCATAGGATATACCCTAGAACCAATCCTAGCCTTTAAAGCATGTCTTGGGGAAGAAGTCAAGTGTAGGAACCATTTAGGGCCCAAAAAAAACAGCCCAAAACTCATCCCGGGCCTCAAAACATGAGCAGTTTTTGATTTTTCGTGAAACTTTGACGGGCCATAACTTGGTCATACGGACTCCGATTTACGAAAACTCGGACTCTATTTCGCGTATTTTTCCGAGACGAACGCAATGGCACAGCCCGTTTCCCCTGATTCGGAATATTAAATTTAATTCTGCTCTGATTTATGTTATAACAAGTTATTTAACATACGGGGTGTTACAGATTCATATTGAAAACTACATGTTTGTGGTAGTTATTTATAATACTCATTGGATAATTGCAAGTATATGATTCATGTTAAAAGTAACAACTATATGTTGTAATAGTTTATTCGAGATTCATGCAAGTATATGATTTATTGTTATGCCAACATGATGTATAATTCTATGGTCATCTTTAGTGTAATTTGATCCACTTAAGTATTATGATTCATATGAAGGTTATGTTGGAATTGGCATCATAGTTCAAGTATAAAAATCATGATTTTGTGATAGTGACAAAAGCAAGCGTCTTTGTAAGTTTGTATTAATTTTATGAACATGACTAAACTATGTTCGTTATTAAGCCCAATTGAAAAACATGTTTTTAGGCTTATGTTGTTATCATAATCATATGATAATATATTTGACACATAAGTTACATTAGAATTACACTAGAATTACATTCCACTTACAAGTTACATAGATAGGACAAAAACCATGATTATATGAATAGTAGAATTCATGTTCAATTATGTTTATGCCATGACTATATGAATAGAAGGACTCATGTTCAATTATGATTATGCCATAATTATATGATTAGAATGGTTCATGTTTAAGTATTATTTATGCCATGACTACATGAATAGAATGATTCATGTTTTGTTTATACCATGATTATGTGAATAGAATGATTCATGTTTAAGTATTGCTTATATTATATGTTGTTACAATTGCAAGTTCACATGTGCCTACCTTATGTTAATTGAATCGTTATGTTGCAAGTTCATGCGTTCACACTCCCCTTTCTATGTTACCTTATAAACACCATGTTATAAGCCTCCCCTTTTCATATGGCTAAATTGGGTTTAAGTGTTAAACCCAACATACCTTACATTGGAGCGAACGTATAAAACGGGGGTAATGACGTTTGGGCTAAAATATAGAGCATATGTGTTGGCATGTTTGACGCATGCCAACAACCTTGAAAAAACAATTAAGTGGCATAAATAAATCTTAATCAATAAAGTTGAATTTGAATAATGGGCTGCAAATATTTACATATAAAAAGAAAAGAGGCAAAATATGTAAATGTAGAAAAATACGATGTGTTTAACCCGAGGTTGGATTGAGTTGTGATGTAAACCTGCCCGGAACCACCCGGCTGTCCAGTAGTCACAACAATACCTATCCAATGTGGGTGGTTAAACACGGAGCCCAATAAGGACCCGAGGTTAGACTGAGTTGTGGCGTAAGACTGCCCGGACCCAACCGACAACAGTCAGCCACAACAATACCTGTCTAATGTGAGAGGTCAAGGCTTTAATAAGACAATTAAGGCTGAGTCAGGATTGATAGGATTAAGTAAATTATATTAATACGTAATCAAAATGGAATATGCTAAACTAAACAGACTGATTGGGGGTTAGGTTTATAAAACACTTAACCAACTTAGCATGTTGGCTAGAAATAGAAAACCTAGTAGCGGGGGACCCTTTTCAGCAGTAACCCTATAAGGTGAATCATGATACCCTGAAACTAGGCAGGGTGGGGAACGATTACTGGCTGACTGTAAGAGGTCAAATCGACGGCGGTGGTGTAGCAGTGTAGGTTCTAACGGGGTGCGGGCATGCACACACTCCGGCACAGGTAAATAAGGCACTGGGCACCAGTAGCATACCTGTGCATTCTAGAATTGTGTCGGGCCGCCACCATGGGACTTGATACACCCCATGGTGAGACCAGCATAAGTAACTACAACATCGGGGGCCGTAAGACACATGTAACTATGCGAGTAGGAGCCGATCATCATAAAATGGATCATTTCACCCTGATTATGGGGTGCCCGTTGGGAACTAGTTTATATGGGTATAGAGATTAATATGGGGTACGATAGTATATTCGAATCTAAACAACTTAACTAAGTTTATGGTGCTTTCCCATTTCTAGTTTATACTTATCATACCCAGTTCTTTATTCATAGACTGAATATTCCTAGACTTACTCAGGCTTTATGTCTGACTCTACTTTTCTTTCGTCTTCTATTCTTCCGTTCCCCCCCAGGTCCACAGGGAGGGAATACCGCAGCTTGACCAGCCTTTATATCCAGCTTGAAGACAAAGAATGTATTGCTTGGATCTTTTCGTTTTGGACTATGGCTTTGGACAGCAATTATGGGACTTTTGCAGTTTATTTATGTTTTCTTTATGCTTCTTTAAATAATGTAATCAAGATAGTTATGAAGATGTTATGTTTTTGGAAGTATTGTAAGACAATTATGGTATGGTTGGTGTAACACGTATTTTAATGAAATAAAAGTTGTTGTTTTCCGCTGTTCAAAAATATGTGTTCTTATATATGTCTTGTATATCTGTGACTTATACTTATAAACCTCCACCAAAATTAGGGCATTCCCTTTGAGAGTGACCCTAACGGAGGTGGGGTGTTTCAATTTGTGTGAATAAGACGAATTTTTTTTAAAATATTAGTAGAATATTCATATTTTCATATTGACTGAGCAGGTTGCTTAGTGACTAAGTAATCAGGTAAAACACTGTCGCATGTTTGCTATTTTACATTTTAAAGCATCTATAACAATCATCATTTGCATATTACCGTTTGGACCCTGGATCTACCTCAATAAGATCAAGAAAGTTTCAAAATATAAGTGAAACTTTGATGTTTGCATCAAATAAGTAGGTTTCTTGGTGCTCAAGTAATCAGGTAAAACACGGCCGCATGTTTCAAACTCAACCATTTCAAATACATATAATACTCATCATTAAATAATAGTGTTTTAAAAACACGTTTTGACTTTGGGAGTAGAATTTGAGTGAATAAGACGAAAAAGTTTTCAAATATTAGTAGAATATTCATATTGACTGAGCAGGTTGCTTAGTGACTAAGTAATCAGGTAAAACACGGCCACATGTTTGCTATTCTGCATTTTAACGCATCTATAACACTCATCTTTTGCATATTACCATTTGGACCTTGGATTCGTGCCAATAAGATCAATAAAGTTTCAAAATATAAGTGAAACTTTTATGTTTGCATCGAATAAGTAGGATTTTTGGTGCTCAAGTAATCAGGTAAAACACTGCCGCATGTTTGAAACTCTACCATTTCAAATACATATAATACTCATCATTAAATAATATTGTTTTTAAAAACACGTTTCGACTTTGGGAGTAGAATTTGTGTGAATAAGATGAGATAGTTTTAAAATATAAGTAGAATATTCATATTTTCATATTGACTGAGCAGGTTGCTTAGTGACTAAGTAATCAGGTAGAAAACTGCCGCATGTTTGCTATTCTACGTTTTAAAGCATCTATAACACTCATCATTTGCATATTACCATTTGGACCGTGGATCCGCGCCAATAAGGTCAATAAAGTTTAAAAATATAAGTGAAATTTTATGTTTGCATCGAATAAGAAGGATTCTTGGTGCTCAAGTAATCATGTAAAACACTGCCGCATGTTTGAAACTCTACCATTTCAAATACATATAATACTCATCATTAAATAATAGTATTTTTAAAAACATGTTTCGACTTTGAAAGTAGAATTTGTGTGAATAAGACGTAAAAGTTTTCAAATATTAGTAGAATATTCATATTTTCATATTGACTGAGCAGGTTGCTTAGTGACTAAGTAATCAGGTAAAACAGTGTCATACTTTTGCTATTCTACATTTTAAAGCATTTATAAAGCTCATCATTTGCATATTACCGTTTGGACCCTGTATCTGCGCCAATAAGATCAAGAAAGTTTCAAAATATAAGTGAAACTTGGATGTTTGCATCGAGTAAGTAGGTTTCTTGGTGCTTAAGTAATCAGGTAAAATGCTGCCGCATGTTTGAAACTCTACCATTTCAAATACATATAATACTCATCCTTAAATAATAGTGTTTTTAAAAACACGTTTCGACTTTGGGAGTAGAATTTGTGTGAATAAGATGAAAAAGTTTTAAAATATTAGTAGAATATTCATATTGATTGAGTAGGTTGCTTAGTGACGAAGTAATCAGGTAAAACACTGCCGCATGTTTGCTATTCTACATTTTAAAGCGTCTATAACACTCATCATTTGCATATTACCGTTTGGACCGTGTATCCGTGCCAATAAGATCAATAAAGTTTCAAAATATAAGTGAAATTTTATGTTTGCATCGAATAAGAGGGATTCTTTGTGCTCAAGTAATCAGGTAAAACACTGCCGCATGTTTGAAACTCTACCATTTCAAATACATATAATACTCATCTTTAAATAATAGTGTTTTTAAAAACACGTTTCGACTTTTGGAGTAGAATTTGTGTGAATAAGACGAAAAAGTTTTCAAATATTAGTATAATATTCATATTTTCATATTGACTGAGAAGGTTGCTTAGTGACTAAGTAATCAGGTAAAACACTACCGCATGTTTGCTATTCTACATTTTAAAGTATTTATAACACTCATCATTTGCATATTACAGTTTGGACCCTGGATCCACACCAATAAGATCAAGAAAGTTTCAAAATATAAGTGAAACTTTGATGTTTGCATCGAATAAGTAGGTTTCTTGGTGCTCAAGTAATCAGGTAAAACACTGCCGCATGTTTGAAACTCTACCATTTCAAATACATACAATACTCATCATCAAATAATTGTTTTTTAAAAGCACGTTTCGACTTTGGGAGTAGAATTTGTGTGAATAAGACGAAAAAGTTTTAAAATATTAGTAGAATATTCATATTTTCATATTGACTGAGCAGGTTGCTTAGTGACTAAGTAATCAGGTAAAACACTGTCGCATGTTTGCTATTTTACATTTTAAAGCATATATAACACTCATCATTTGCATATTACTATTTGGACCCTGGATCTGCGCCAATAAGATCAAGAAAGTTTCAAAATATAAGTGAAACTTTGACGTTTGCATCAAATAGGTTTCTTGGTGCTCAAGTAATCAGGTAAAACACTGCCATATGTTTCAAACTCTACCATTTCAAATACATATAATACTCATCATTAAATAATACTGTTTTAAAAAAACGTTTCGACTTTGGGAGTAGAATTTGAGTGAATAAGACGAAATTTTTTCAAATATCAGTATAATATTCATACTGACTGAGCAGCTTGCTTAGTAACTAAGTAATCAGGTAAAACACTACCGCATGTTTGCTATTCTACATTTTAAAGCATCTATAACACTCATCTTTTGCATATTACCGTTTGGACCCTGGATTCGTGCCAATAAGATCAATAAGGTTTCAAAATATAAGTGAAACTTTTATGTTTGCATCGAATAAGTAGGATTTTTGGTGCTCAAGTAATCAGGTAAAACACTGCCGCATGTTTGAATCTCTACCATTTCAAATACATATAATACTCATCATTAAATAGTAGTGTTTTTAAAACACGTTTCAACTTTGGGAGTAGAATTTGTGTGAATAAGATGAAAAAGATTTAAAATATTAGTAGAATATTCATATATTCATATTGATTGAGCAGGTTGCTTAGTGACTAAGTAATCTGGTAAAACACTGCCGCATGTTTGCTATTCTACATTTTAAAGCATCTATAACACTCATCATTTGCATATTACAGTTTGGACCGTGGATCCGCGCCAATAAGATCAATAAAGTTTCAAAATATAAGTGAAATTTTATGTTTGCATCGAATAAGAAGGATTCTTGGTGCTCAAGTAATCAGGTAAAACACTGCCGCATGTTTGAAACTCTACCATTTCAAATACATATAACACTCATCATTAAATAATAGTGTTTTTAAAAACACGTTTCGACTTTGGAAGTAGAATTTTTGTGAATAAGACAAAAAGGTTTTCAAATATTAGTGGAATATTCATATTTTCATATTGACTGAGCAGCTTGATTAGTGACTAAGTAATCAGGTAAAACACTGCCGCACGTTTGCTATTCTACATTTTAAAGCATTTATAAAGCACATCATTTGCATATTACCGTTTGGACCCTGGATCCGCGCCAATAAGATCAAGAAAGTTTCAAAATATAAGTGAAACTTTGATGTTTGCATCGAGTAAGTAGGTTTCTTGGTGCTCAAGTAATCATGTAAAACGCTGCCGCATGTTTGAAACTCTACCATTTCAAATACATATAATACTCATCATTAAATAATAGTGTTTTTAAAAACACGTTTCGACTTTGGGAGTAGAATTTGTGTGAATAAGATGAAAAAGTTTTAAAATATTAGTAGAATATTCATTTTTTCATATTGACTGAGCATGTTGCTTAGTGACTAAGTAATCAGGTTAAACACTGCAGCATGTTTGCTATTCTACATTTTAAAGCATCTATAACACTCATCATTTGCATATTACCGTTTGGACCGTGTATCCGTGCCAATAAGATCAATAAAGCTTCAAAATATAAGTGAAATTTTGTGTTTGCATCGTATAAGAAGGATTCTTGGTGCTTAAGTAATCAGGTAAAACACTGCCGTATGTTTGAAACTCGACCATTTCAAATACATATAATACTCATTTTTAAATAATAGTGTTTTTAAAAACACGTTTCGACTTTGGGAGTAGAATTTGTGTGAATAAGACGAATAAGTTTTCAAATATTAGTATAATATTCATATTTTCATATTGACTGAGAAGGTTGCTTAGTGACTAAGTAATCAGGTAAAGCACTGCCGCATGTTTGCTATTCTACCTTTTATAGCATTTATAACACTCATCATTTGCATATTACCGTTTGGACCCTGGATCTGCTCCAATAAGATCAAGAAAGTTTCAAAATATAAGTGAAACTTTGATGTTTGCATCGAATAAGTAGGTTTCTTGGTGCTCAAGTAATCAGGTAAAACACTGCCGCATGTTTGAAACTCTACCATTTCAAATTCATACAATACTCATCATCAAATAATAGTGTTTTTAAAAACACGTTTCGACTTTGGGAGTAGAATTTGTGTGAATAAGATGAAAAAGTTTTAAAATATTAGTAGAATATTCATATTTTCATATTGACTGAGCAAGTTGCTTAGTGATTAAGTAATCAGGTAAAACACTGTCGCATGTTTGCTATTTTACATTTTAAAGCATCTATAACTCTCATCATTTGCATATTACAGTTTGGACCCTGTATCTGCGCCAATAAGATCAAGAAAGTTTCAAAATATAAGTGAAACTTTGATGTTTGCATCAAATAAGTATGTTTCTAGGTGCTCAAGTAATCAGGTAAAACACTGCCGTATGTTTCAAACTCTACCATTTCAAATACATATAATACTCATCATTAAATAATACTGTTTTAAAAAAATGTTTCGACTTTGGGAGTAGAATTTGAGTGAATAAGACGAATTTTTTTCAAATATTAGTAGAATATTCATATTGACTGAGCAGGTTGCTTAGTGACTAAGTAATCACGTAAAACACTGCCGCATGTTTTCTATTCTACGTTTTAAAGCATCTATAACACTCATCTTTTGCATATTACCATTTGGACCCTGGATCCGTCCCAATAAGATCAATAAAGTTTCAAAATATAAGTGAAACTTTTATGTTTGCATCGAATAAGTAGGATTTTTGGTACTCAAGTAATCAGGTAAAACACTGCTGCATGTTTGAAACTCTACCATTTCAAATACATATAATACTCATCATTAAATAGTAGTGTTTTTAAAAACACGTTTCAACTTTGGAAGTAGAATTTGTGTGAATAAGATGAAAAAGTTTTAAAATATTAGTAGAATACTCATATATTCATATTGATTGAGCAAGTTGCTTAGTGACTAAGTAATCAGGTAAAACACTGCCGCATGTTTGCTATTCTACATTTTAAAGCATCTATAACACTCATCATTTGATTATTACCGTTTGGACCGTGGATCCGCGCCAATAAGATCAATAAAGTTTCAAAATATAAGTGAAATTTTTTGTTTGCATCGAATAAGAAGGATTCTTGGTGCTCAAGTAATCAGGTAAAACACTGCCGCATGTTTGAAACTCTACCATTTCAAATACATATAACACTCATCATTAAATAATAGTGTTTTTAAAAACACGTTTCGACTTTGGAAGTAGAATTTTTGTGAATAAGACAAAAAGGTTTTCAAATATTAGTGGAATATTCATATTTTCATATTGACTGAGCAGCTTGATTAGTGACTAAGTAATCAGGTAAAACACTGCCGCACGTTTGCTATTCTACATTTTAAAGCATTTATAAAGCACATCATTTGCATATTACCGTTTGGACCCTGGATCCGCGCCAATAAGATCAAGAAAGTTTCAAAATATAAGTGAAACTTTGATGTTTGCATCGAGTAAGTTGGTTTCTTGGTGCTCAAGTAATCAGGTAAAACGCTGCCGCAATTTTGAAACTCTACCGTTTCAAATACATATAATACTCATCATTAAATAATAGTATTTTTAAAAACACGTTTCGAGTTTGGGAGTAGAATTTGTGTGAATAAGATGAAAAAGTTTTAAAATATTAGTAGAATATTCATATTTTCATATTGACTGAGCTGGTTGCTTAGTGACTAAGTAATCAGGTAAAACACTGCCACATGTTTACCATTCTACATTTTAAAGCATCTATAACACTCATCATTTGCATATTACCATTTGGACCGTGTATCCGTGCCAATAAGATCAATAAAGTTTCAAAATATAAGTGAAATTTTATGTTTGCATCGAATAAGAAGGATTCTTGGTGCTCAAGTAATCACGTAAAACACTGCCGCATGTTTGAAACTCTACCATTTCAAATACATATAATACTCATCTTTAAATAATAATGTTTTTAAAAACACGTTTCGACTTTGGGAGTAGAATTTGTGTGAATAAGACGAATAAGTTTTCAAAAATTAGTATAATATTCATATTTTCATATTGACTGAGAAGGTTGCTTAGTGACTAAGTAATCAGGTAAAACACTGCAGCATGTTTGCTATTCTACATTTTAATGTATTTATAACACTCATCATTTGCATATTACCGTTTGGACCCTGGATCCGCGCCAATAAGATCAAGAAAGTTTCAAAATATAAGTTAAACTTTGATGTTTGCATCGAATAAGTAGGTTTCTTGGTGCTCAAGTAATCAGGTAAAACACTGTCGCACGTTTGAAACTCTACCATTTCAAATACATACAATACTCATCATCAAATAATAGTGTTTTTAAAAACACGTTTCGACTTTGGGAGTAGAATTTGTGTGAATAAGACGAAAAAGTTTTAAAATATTAGTAGAATATTCATATTTTCATATTGACTGAGCAGGTTGCTTAGTGACTAAGTAATCAGGTAAAACACTGTCGCATGTTTGCTATTTTACATTTTAAAGCATCTATAACACTCATCATTTGCATATTACTGTTTGGACCCTGGATCTGCGCCAATAAGATCAAGAAAGTTTCAAAATATAAGTGAAACTTTGATGTTTGCATCAAATAAATAGGTTTCTTGGTGCTCAAGTAATCAGGTAAAACACTGCCGTATGTTTCAAACTCTACCATTTCAAATACATATAATACTCATCATTAAATAATGCTGTTTTAAAAAAACGTTTCGAATTTGGGAGTAGAATTTGAGTGAATAAGACGAAAAATTTTCAAATATTAGTAGAATATTCATACTGACTGAGCAGCTTGCTTAGTAACTAAATAATCAGGTAAAACACTACCGCATGTTTGTTATTCTACATTTTAAAGCATCTATAACACTCATCTTTTGCATATTACCGTTTGGACTCTGGATCCGTGCCAATAAGATCAATAAAGTTTCAAAATATAAGTGAAACTTTTATGTTTGCAACGAATAAGTAGGATTTTTGGTGCTCAAGTAATCAGGTAAAACACTGCCGCATGTTTGAAACTCTACCATTTCAAATACATATAATACTCATCGTTAAATAGTAGTGTTTTTAAAAACACGTTTCAACTTTGGGAGTTGAATTTGTGTGAATAAGATGAAAAAGTTTTAAAATATTAGTAGAATATTCATATATTCATATTGATTGAGCAGGTTGCTTAGTGACTAAGTAATCATGTAAAACACTGCCGCATGTTTGCTATTCTACATTTTAAAGCATCTATAACAATCATCATTTGCATATTACCGTTTGGACCATGGATCCGCGCCAATAAGATCAATAAAGTTTCAAAATATAAGTGAAATTTTATATTTGCATCGAATAAGAAGGATTCTTGGTGCTCAAGTAATCAGGTAAAACACTGCCGCATGTTTGAAACTCTACCATTTCAAATACATATAATACTCATCATTAAATAATAGTGTTTTTAAAAACACGTTTCGACTTTGGAAGTAGAATTTTTGTGAATAAGACAAAAAAGTTTTCAAATATTAGTGGAATATTCATATTTTCATATTGACTGAGCAGGTTGCTTAGTGACTAAGTAATCAGGTAAAACACTGCCGCACGTTTGCTATTCTACATTTTAAAGCATTTATAAAGCTCATCATTTGCATATTACCGTTTGGACCCTGGATCTGCGCCAATAAAATCAAGAAAGTTTCAAAATATAAGTGAAACTTTGATGTTTGCATCGAATAAGTAGGTTTCTTGGTGCTCAAGTAATCAGGTAAAACACTGCCGCATGTTTGAAACTCTACCATTTCAAAAACATATAATACACAACATTAAATAATAGTGTTTTTAATAACACGTTTCGACTTTGGGAGTAGAATTTGTGTGAATAATACGAAAAAGTTTTCAAATATTAGTAGAATATTCATATTTTCATATTGACTGAGCAGGTTGCTTACTGACTAAGTAATCAGGCAAAACACTGTCGCATATTTGCTATTCTACATTTTAAAGCATTTGTAACACTCATCATTTGCATATTGCCATTTGTACCCTGGATCCGCGCCAATAAGATCAAGAAAGTTTCAAAATATAATTGAAACTTCGATGTTTGCATCGAATAAGTAGGTTTCTTAGTGCTCAAGTAATCTGGTAAAACATTGCCACATTTTTGAAACTCTACCATTTCAAATACATATAATACTCATCATTAAATAATAGTGTTTTTGTAACAACCCGAAAATCTGGGCCAGTTTAAATTTTTATTTTGGCAATTTTAGCGAATTTTGAATATTTAAAATAAATTATTTTAAAGAATATCGACGAAAATTTATTTTGAATAGAATTCGATCGTATATACTATATACGTCGTCGTTAGAATATAAATATTTATTTATATTTATAAAAGGAAATGAAAATGGCGCGGTAGTTCGATAATTCGATTTCAAACTTCAATTGAAGGTACCGGGAGCAAAACAAACCGGATTTTAGTGAAACAAAAAATAATGGAATCTAATTGTGACTATCTTTCCAACGAATCCGAAAAATCAAAATTTCATAGCGGGGATCAAAAGATATGTCCAGTTGAAAATTATGAATAGTCGCTATGGAATTCAGGCCCTTAAAAATGGGAATTTTACAAACGACCTCGGATTTCGACGAAACCACTTTTGTTGGGTCCGTGATGTCAAATTATTGCTAGATTCCAAATGTCATAATTTTTCGAATCAATATGAGAGCGTGGCAAAGGAAAACTCGTTTGACCAGTTTCAGTTGATTTTAATCGACTGGAAATTGGCCATTTTTCAAACGGTCTCAGAATTCGACGAAACTAGTTTTGTTAGGACCGTATCGTCAATACGAAGCTAGAAAATATTTGTCTGGAATTTTTCGAGTTAGTATGTGACCCCGGTAAATTTAAATGCGCGTTCAAATTCAATATATTGAGTTATATTTTGATTTTGACGAAAATTGATCGAAACGATCGAATCAGCTTACGAAACATATCCCATTGTGTTCGAAATGGGGGTAATTAGCTAAGGACGACAAGCGGTGGGCTTGATTTCGAGTTCGAAATAAAAAGTTGCTTTTTGAAAAGAAATAAATAAATAAATTAAAAATAAATATAATACACCTCCTTTTCACATACCCCCCCCCCGTTTCGAGTTCATTTCATAAAATAAAAAAAAAGAAAAAAAAACCCTAAAACTATCGTTGCCGCCGATCGACAACCCCCCCCCTAGCCATCGTCCACCGCGCCTGACCCCTCCATGGCCACCATCCGCCTCCCTCGCTCCAAGACCCGACGCACCTCCTCCTCGCTCGTGCAACCCCTTCGCCCTCGAAGCCTGGCCCCAATCGAACCCGCCGCCACCCACAACCCGCAGCCGCCGCCTCCCCCTAGCCCTCGAACCCCTGCGCCGACATCAGCAACTACCGCACCTTGCTGAGCCATCGACCACCCCCTGACATTCCACCTTCAGCCTCCGACGCGCCGGTGAGCCTTTCTATTTATTTATTTTATTATTTTATTTATTTAGGTGAGTAAAAATATGATTTTTAAATCATATCATTGTATAAAAGTATGATTTCTTTGCATTGAAAATATATGATCTTTAAAACTGAAAAATATACGATTTTTATGAGGTTAAAATTATAATTTTTATAATATAGAAAGGTTAAAAATATAGTTTATATACTAGTAGTGAATTAAAAATATGATTTTTACTTGTGTAGAGTATTAAAAATTTGATCTTTATATTAGAAGTTGATATATAAAAATATACTTTTTATATATTGAATAGCAAAGTAAAAATTCGATTTTTACATATTGAATAGCAAAGTAAAAATTCGATTTTTATATATTGGAAAGCAAAGTAAAATTTCGATTTTTATATATTGAACAGCAAAGTAAAAATTCGATTTTTATATATTGAATAGCAAAGTAAAAATTCGATTTTTATATATTGAATAACAAAGTAAAAATTCGATTTTTACATATGTAGTGGCTACGGGCAACGAAAGCGACAAAAGGCGAGGACGGCGAAGATTTCTATAAATGAAGAGTCGTGGCGTTGGATTAGCTATCGGTGAGAACTTCTCACTCTTCAATTTCTTTTTCTAGTTATATATATACTAGGATGCAGACGGTGTTTAGTAGCACCCGACACCCGTCATCCACAGACCATGGATGGCTTGTTTGTTTAATTGTTTGGTTGTGTAGTTGGTTAGATTATTTGGTTTGAATTGAATTGTTTGGTGAAATGAAATTGATTTGATTGATGTGTGAATGGCGTGGGCCTTCACTAGACCGGGGATAAGGCTAGGCCTCGTCCCGTTTCTAGTATCGTGTCGTTATGCCGCTGAATTTTTCTAAAAATAAGTTAGAAAAATAAAGATAACATTTTATTTAATAAATGAACCGAATAGAATATTCATAGGTTGAATAAAATAGTTTGATCGTTAAAAATATAATTTTTAACGTGAATGTGAATAAATAAATATTCATTTACAAACCGGACGGTTTGTTTATGTACACCTATTTGAAGGACATTGATTGGGACGATAAATTTTACACATCGCCCAACTGCACAAATATTCATTGCCAAGTGTAGGATGCACTTTGGATGATGGTTGATTATTCATCGTTGTTGATATATACATGTGTTGTAGAAAATCCATATAATTAGCATTATATGGTAATTGATTGGGCCTCATTCCAGTTTCGAAAAAGAAATATTTGAAATAAAAATATTTGAAATAGAAATATTTGAAAATAGAATATTTGAAATAAAAATATTTGAAATAGAAATATTTGAAAATAGAATATTCGAAAAAGAAATATTTGAAAAGAAATATTTGAAATAGAAATATTCGAAATAGAATATTTGAAAATATGAATATATGAAGCCGTGTTGATTAGATTTACGCCATTTTGACGTGAACGGTATTTATATCGATATTATTCATTTTATAATGAATATCGAAAGTTATTTCAAAATCTGATATTTTGAAAAGAATTGAAATTCAAATTAAATTGAATATAAATGAATTCGAATTAAACTGAATATAAATGAATTCGAATTGAAATTGAATTGAAAACGAACTGAAATTGAATTAGAAATCAATTTGAATTGAAATCGATTTGAAATGAATTAAAAACGAATTTATATTGGAATATTCAATTTTGATTTGAAATTGAATATGAAGTTGAAACCGATATGAAATGAATTAAAAACGAATTTATATTGGAATATTCAATTTTGATTTGAAATTGAATATGAAGTTGAAACCGTTTTGAAAATGAATTTAAAAATGATTTATAAAGCACGTTTTCAAGGGAAATCGACGAAGTATATATTATATATATAATATAATGGCCTGAATAGAACGCGCCGCGCCGCGGCAGTTCGCGAATTTCAACCATTGACTTCGAATGGATATTATGGGTGATCCGACCGTTGGATTCTCCTAAAACCAGAACCGTTGGGTTCGTATCGAAAAGAGTTTTCTAATGAACATTAGAAATTTGAAATCTAATGGTTGGATTTGGAATTATGTCCAAATCAAATTTGGAAAAGGTCGCTGTAAGTGCAGTTCGATAGCCGTTGATGGAAATCGTCCGTACGGGCCTTGATAAAATTATTAAAAATATCAATAATTTGTGTAAAATCATAAGAAATGATTTGGGAAGAATTGGGATGAAAAACTCCATATTTGAAAAGATAAAAATAGATTTCTATCGAAATGAACTTGTAATAACCCGGAAAATGTGAACCAATTTAAAATTTTTAAATTAGGTTATTACCAAAGAATTTGAATAATTGCAATAGCCTATTTCAATAAAATATGGAATTGGGTATAATATTGCAGTATGAAATTTTGAATACAAACTTTGTCTGACTGTACCGAGTGGAAAATATAACGGATTTTGACGAAACTAAAAATATTTAAATCTGTTTATCAATACCTTTCTAACGAATCTGAAAAATCGAAATTTCATAGCGGGAATCAAAAGTTATGGCCAAATGAATTTTCAGAAAAGTCGCTATATAGTATATATAGCCCTTGAAAATTGAGATTTTGCATACGACCTCGGAATTCGACGAAACCACTTTTGTTGGGTCTGGGATGTCAAATTATTGCTAGGTTTCAAATTTCATAATTTTTGAAGCTAGTATGTGAGAGGGGCAAAAGATAACGTGTTTGGTCAAATTCTGTTAAAATGGGTCGACCTAAAAATGGCCGTTTTTCAAACGAGCTCAGAATTCGACGAAACTTGTTTTGTTAGGACCGTATCGTCAAAACAAAGCTAGATTTATTTTTCTGGAATTTTTCGATTCAGTTTGTGGCCCTGGCAAATTGAAATGTACGTTTAAATTAAATATCGAATGTTTTATATTTTAATTTGAAAAATAACTGACTGTAACAGTCGAAATGGCCAACAAAACATATCCCATTGTGTCCGGAATGGGGGTATTTAGCTAGGGGCGACAGTCGTTGGGTCTAAAAAGGAGCCCGTTTGCAAAAACACTATTTAAAAATTTCTATAAAGCTCTGGCCAATAGGAAATTTTCATTTTAAAAAAAATTATAAACTCCGAAACCCTAGCCGCCAGAGGACGATTGGACGATCCACGTCGCTCAAAACTTCTCGTCGATATCGCCGCCGCCTCAGGCCATTTCGCCGCCGACCCCAGTTGAGACTTCTGGCCGCCGTAGTCCCCTCTCCACATCCGACCAACCCACGCCTCCTCCCATCAGCTATCAGCGTCGGAAATCGAGGAGGAAGGCGCGACCTTCTCAGCGCCGCCGCGACGAGCACAGACCACCGAGCCACTCGCCACCACCGCCGTTCTGGAGGTGCTTCGTAGCTCTTCGACGCAGCGTAGCCTGATCGAAGCATAGAGGTACGGATCGACTGAAATTTTGAGACCTAGTTTCAAAGATTTTAAAAACTTTTCTGATGAAAATTCTGAAATGAAAATAACACTTTTAAGTGTTGCAAAACTTTGAAAAATAATATCTTTTTCGTTCTTTAACGAAATTTGATGAAACAGGAGACACCGTGACCGCAAGGAGGCTCTCTACCTTCTAGAAGAAGCCGCGGATTTTTCTGACCTTCCTACGATTTTTATCACTGCAATAACCAATGTGAGGAATCTAAACTATTTGTGTGAATGAAATCGCGTTGTATAAATTATATAAGCGAAGTGTAAATTATATACGCATTGTATACCTCGGGTACATGTGTTGTATAAGTTATATTAGCGATGTATAAATTATTCAAGCGTTGTTTGAAACATATATGCTTTGAATTGTGATGAAATGCAAGTGAATTATTATATATATATATATATATATATATATATATATATATATATACACACACTCCCCTCGTCCACAGACCGTGGACGATATTTATTGCTTGTGTTTGACGTGATATTATATTGGATGACGAATGGTTGGAAATAATTGTTTGTGGTTGATATTGTGGTTGAAAAATACCTTTGTGGTTGAAAAATACCCTCTTGTGGTTGAAACAAAATAGAATAGGATTGTGGAATTGAAAATAAAACATGCCGCCTGCGTGCAAACTAGATGCATGATCCCCATTGTCAAAAACCGCGAGGTTTTAAGGTATAGCGAGGAGCCGTACTAGGGACGGTCCCGGTTTTAACTACCCTGCCGTTATGCTGCCGAAATTTTCTGAAATATTTATGTGTTAGAATAATTTTCATTCATTGAAATTATTTACATATGCTATATCAAATATTCATGTGTTGAGTTGCAATTCATTCGTTGAGTTGAAATTCATGTGTTGAATATTATTTGGATTTAAACAAATGGCTTTAGCGATAAAAATCACATTTTTATAAATATACAAACTATATAGAATATTCATGTGTTGAGTTGCAATTCATTCGTTGAGTTGAAATTCATGTGTTGAATATTATTTGAATTTAAACAAATGGCTTTAGTGATAAAAATCATATTTTTATAAATATACAAACTATATAGAATATTCATGTGTTGAGTTGCAATTCATTCGTTAAGTTGAAATTCATGTGTTGAATATTATTTGAATTTAAAAAAATGGCTTTAGCGATAAAAATCACATTTTTATAAATATACAAACTATATAGAATATTCATGTGTTGAGTTGCAATTCATTCGTTGAGTTGAAATTCATGTGTTGAATATTATTTGAATTTAAACAAATGGCTTTAGAGATAAAAATCATATTTTTTTTATATATATACAAACTATATAGAATATTCATGTGTTGAGTTGCAATTCATTCGTTGAGTTGAAATTCATGTGTTGAATATATTTGAATTTAAACAAATGGCTTTAGCGATAAAAATCATATTTTTTATATATATACAAACGATATAGAATATTCATGTGTTGAATTCCAATTCATTCGTTGAGTTGAAGTTCATGTGTTGAATGTTATCATCTTTTAAAAATAAAATGAATCGACAATGAAAACTATATTTTTATAGTGAATATGAAGTGTTAAAAATACACACGTGTCGAATAAATATTTTTGATGATAAAAATATTTCTTTTATCATGTATACGCTTAGATAAAAATACACACGTGTCGAATAAATATTTTTGATGGTAAAAATATTTCTTTTATCATATATACGCTTAGTTAAAAATACACGCGTGTTGAAATAAATAATAGTTTGCTAGAAATATAATTATTAGCTTTGTTTTGCATATATATACATGTGTTGAACAGGAAAAATGGATTAGCTGTAGAGTAAAGAAATTATTTGCGTGCCCGACAAAAAGGTAAACCTTGATGAGTTGGCTGCGCAATTTTAATTATATATGAACTCCTGTGAATGCCATTGGATGCGGAGTGCTGGTTTTTCTGTGTGAAATAATAAATAACGCCATAGGATAGTAACAATTAATTTTGAACTACACTACATGGCATACTTCTTGACGATAGGCATACTTCATCATATTCCACATAAGCAATTGGAGCTTGTGTGACGAGGTGGAAGATTTACCATACAAGCAAGAGGCTTGTATGGCGATGACTATGTACTACAGGTTGAACTGATGACTGATATGGACTATATAAATTATAACGATAAATGGCCAGATTAATAAAAACCCCACACGGGTTTGGAGTTGACAATAATCACGTCGCTCTAGTTATTAGATACGGCACATGGACTATTTATTTCCACACGGAAACGGGGTGACGAGAATTTATTCTCTGGAGCGATTATCAGTACATACTCCCCCGTAAACACCAGAATATAACACTATAAATATGTGAATGCTTTTTAGGATTTATTGGGTACCCAATACGGCCCAATAAATTTGTAACAACCCGGATTTTTGGAACAAAAAGAATATATTGTTTTTGGTTATTTTAATGGATTTTGATATTTAAAATGATATATTTTAAATAATAACGATTAAAATCTATTTAATACGACGTTGCAAATTATAAATTATAATAATTCTATACTGAACTTTAAATAGCGCGGTAATTTCAGTTTTCAACTTTGAGCTTTGGAAAATCATATAAAATCAATATTAAATTGGAATTGGATAAAACTGGACACATTGGGACCGTATTGAAAATATTTATCCAAAGAATTTTAGAAATTAAAATTTCAGTTTTTATTTTGTAAGTTATGAAAAATTCAAGTTTTTAGAAAACGCTGTAGAATTTAATAATATAATATTATTTAAAGGCCCAAAACGTTACTTTTTGCATATGACCGAATTTGGACTCGAAACTACTTCCATTGAGTCCAGAAGGACGTTTACAGAAAGAAAAAGTATAAGCATCGAGATATTTTGAGTTTCGGAAAATTTTCATTATTTTATGTATTTTTAATATTAAAATATATGCGCCAAAAATGGAAATTTTGCAAACAGCCTCCGAATCCGGCGAAACCAGTTTCCATGGATCAGGAATATTTAAATATAGTTAAATTCCAAATTTCATAATTTTTGGAGTCATTTTGTGGCAGTTATTGATTTTTTTTCTAGAAACGGTCAATTTTAATAAATAAAAAAATTCACCAAATATTCATATGGACTCGAAATTTAACGAAACCAGTTTTGTTGGGTTTGTAATGTCAAATATTATTTATGTTTAAATTTTCATTAATTTCGAAATTAGTATGTGAGCGTAGTAATTTTTAAACGGTCAAAAATGCAAGAAATTGAATTAAAAAATGAACATGGGCCTATTATCCAATAAGTGAAAATAAACAAGGGTTTTAAAACCCAATTACACCAGCCTATATATTATCTTATTTCAGCCATAACCTAGAGAAACAAACCATAACCACCTTCTTCCTCATTTCAATTTCAATGGCTTCTCCACCTAAAATCTTCTTTGCAAAAAGAACCCTCAAACTGAAAATTTTATTTCTCCCAAACCAAAGCAAAATAAATCAAACCCCTTCTGGGTATTGATCATCATCTTATTATCTACCTTCCACGAAAAATTCAGCGTCTAATGTCGCACGGATTCGCCGGAATCTCAGATCAACGGCAAAACTGATAAAACGGAGCAGCAAACACAAATGAATTTTTTCCCGCAAATCAGAGAAGAACTGGACAAAGTCACCAACAGGAAAGTTGTTCGTATGCGCGAGAGGAAGGTGCTGTAAAAATTTCAGGTAGAACGGAGCAAGGATGTGGCCTGTGGGGCCCGCAACCTGACGAACGGAAATCGGCGATTTCCGGCCGTCGGCGGTGGCCTGGGGGGGGCCCACTTCCGGCGAAGCTTCGCCTCGTCGAGGCGGTTCCAATGGTGGGTGGCGGCGGCGGTGCAGGTCAACGGTGTGGCGGGAAAGTCCGGTCAAAGTTCTAAAAGCACTGGTTTGACCAGAAAATGAAGAGAGAGAAAAGGTTGATTATTTGATTAATTAATTAATCTAATATCCAATGTTCGAACGCGCATAACTTTTGCATACTAAGTCGAAATTCGACGATTTCAGGTTCGCCGCGATCGTGGTGACGAGAGCTTCGCGTGGACACTAATTCGTCCAATTTGAAGACAGTCAAATTTTTAGGTATTTTTCATGAATATAAATAATTATTTAAAATTATCCAAACTTCAGTAAATCATAACTTTTTGTAATGAACTCGAAATGACTCAAAACAGGGTTTGCCATGATCGGTATATTTTTAGCAATGCATAGACACCAATTTCGCTAAATTCTGAGGATGTTGAATTTTGGGCCAAATTTGGGTCCAAAACCACCCAATTGGACCCGATAAAGTCAAATCTCGGTGAGAACTCTTTTCTCACTCAACTTTTATTTTCAGTAATTATTTATTTTCTGAAATAAAAATATTTTAAATGTCTGTGATGAATGTCTGGGAATTAATTATGTGATATGCATGTTTGGTTGTAAATTGTTGCTATGGAATGCCTGATTTTTGTGTATTGATTCAATGTTGAATTGAAATTCTGTAATTAACTAATTTATGATAATTCATTATGATAATTGGAATTTGCTACACTGCCATATATGAGTTACCTGTCTCATATGTGTTGATTGGGCTGATATTTTCACACATCGCCCAAGTGCACAGTTAATAAATTATTCCTTAAATGTTGTTTAAACGTGATGTGGACATTATATGAATGTTATTATGTGATGAATGTTATTGTTGATTACATGTATGATTTAAAATCCATTATTTAATGGTATTTGATGTGAGTCTCATTCCAAGGTGGGAATTTCAAAAGTTTTCAAAAGAATTTACAATTAAAGAATTAAATGTAATTTTAATGCGTTTTAATATAATTTGATGTACACTAAACCGATTAGTTAAATTGCGCTTTTTATACGTGAATGGATATTTCCATGAATTATATTTATTATACAATAAAGGAATGAAGATTTAAGATTTGAAATTTGAAATGTAACGTTTGGAATTTTTAATAATTATTATAATTAAATAAATAGATTCTGCTTGACCCGAGGTTAGATTGAGTTGTGGTATAAGACTGCCCGGATCCGCCCGGCATATCCAGCAACCGCAACAATACATATCTAATGTGAGAGGTTAATGCAGAATTAATTAAGAAATTAATATAGGAAGTTTTGAAATTCAAAAGGTAACATTTTGGAAATGTAATAATTAATGCAGAATTAATTAAGAAATTAATATAGGAAGTTTTGAAATTCAAAAGGTAACATTTTGGAAATGTAATAATTAATGCAGAATTAATTAATTAATGTTGGAGATTTGAAATTCAAAATATATATTTTGGAAAAGTTAATATTTCCTTTAATAGTATAAACATAAATGCAGCATTAATGAATGATAAATGCTGAAAGTTAAATTTCAAAAGTTAATGTTTTTGAAAATAAAAGTAAACCTTTTATTTAGGTATGACATTAAATATGTTTTAATAATAAAAGTAAATCTTTTATTAAATTTATGGCATTGAAGATATTTTGTTAATAAAAGTTAATTTTTTTTTAGATTAAGAACGTGAGAGATATTTTGATAGTAAGGGTTATTCTTTTTATTAAGAATGATGAAATATTAATTATTAATTAATATTTAAGAATTGAATTTCAAAAAGAGGTATTTATTGAGAATAAATACAATATTAATGATTGATTAACATTAAGGAGTAATTAATATTATTTTGAATATTATAAATGAAATATTAATTATGAATTAATATTAAAGATTGAATCTCAAAAGTATTTCTTTTGACAACTTTATTTTGAATATGGTAAGAATGAATGTCGAATTAAATGATACTTTTTGATTTACATATGAACCTTGTTTCAGTGTAGTAAATTATATTTTGAACGACATGTCAATACATTGAAAATGGATTAACGTTTAGAAACTTTTTTTTATAAAGTTTATTATTGTTTATGTAAAAACATTAAAGAAAATAATGTATTACTTAAAATGACATAGTTATTTATTCATATAAACATGACTTTGGGTTTAATTATGCGGAAAATAAAAGTTAGTCTTTTATTTAAAAAAATAAAACGTGGAAAATAAAAGAGACTCTTTTATTAGAGAATGAACGTGCAATGTAAATTATTCTTCTAATAAGAATGAACGTGTAATGTAAAGTATATCTTTTATTTTATGAAATGAATAATAAGACGATAATAAAAGTTCATTCTTTTATTAAGTATAAGATGTGATTTTCATTTAATAACTGAATTTATTAAAATGCACGAAATTGTTAAGGGTCAAGAACAATATATTGAAAATGAAATTTGAATCCAGGATCCATTAATCTTTTAAGGGAATATTTCCAAAAATGAGGTTTCCTAATTTAATGTATTAAATTAGAATTTAATGGAGATTTAATAAAGGAGGAGTTTCTTAATTCAGAGTTGTAAATTTGAATTAATGATTTCCTAAAGTGAATTAAATCATTAAGTAATGATTTATGAAAGAAGTAAGTTTAAATGTGATTTAAATAAATCTTTAATTAGATTTAAACAAAAATAAATTAACATCCTTAATTTGGAATGAGACGTTGTTTGTGTTACTTTAACACACGTTTTTTTTAAATTGCGCGAATTATTCGGAAAGACCGGGTTCAACCCATTCCGAATAAATTCATACGATGATTGAAGATCGACGATGAAGACGGTTATTGAGGAACGGGAAATTTCCATATTGAATGAATGATTATTGATATCTTGATTGGACCGTACACCCAAGATGAGGGAAAGTTGGTGATCATTCAGACGTATTTGGGAATTCTACCGGATATAGTTTCGTTCAGACCCAGAACGGACTAGTAAATGGATTGCGTGTCTGACATGGTATTCCTTTATATTGTACTTGTTGATCTCTGTTTTACTTATAACTGTGTGGTGGTGGAGAATTTATTCTTCGCTTAACACCCGGTTATATATTGGTAGATGATCAATGATATGGTATGGTCTGACAATGTGGCACGCCAAGATGCATTGATCAAGGCTTTTGTTGAAAAGCAGGCCTTGTGGGTATAACGTAACTTCATGAACCTCACACCCCGGTATGAGTCAAAAACGGGAGAAGGGAACGCAGGGAGTGCACACGTTATCTTTCTAGCTAGAGTGATGTCAGGGACCTACCAGCGCTGACAGTTTACTCATTGTGGATATTGGATTTTGAGGCGCCTCGTTATTTTTATAGGCCGTTGGTGGTCACACTATAGGTCCAAAGGGACCGGGAAACGTGTGTTCAGGCATAACTAATCCACTGCCCATAGGCGGGGACCGGCCCTGCAGCTATCCAAGGGTTCACTGCGGGGAATCCTGAGGTATCCGCTAGAGTGCCTCGAATCGGTAAGGAGCTCCTCCCTAGCCTTGACTCATGATGGAATTCAAATCTCCGATACGACCATTGCGGTTTTGATTGTATAACTAGTATGGCGACATGATATATGGTACCCATGCCGTCTAGGATTGATACATTTATTTTGAATTGCTTTTAAAACATATACACACTAATGATAATATCGGTTTAACGTATTTATCATCTTTTGATCATTATAAGGTAAAACCCTATCCTCTGGTGTGCGTTGCATTGTGTGATGGGACCTGGGTCTTATAATGGTTTCATTTTTCCAAAAATCATTGCGTTGTTTAACGATTTACTTTAATTTATGCACCGACAATCCATTGGAATAAAACCCGTTCCACATTAGCGGCGTGGTCCTTGGATTTGTCTTATTAGCTAAATTAGTTTTGAGTTCTCATACCAGTCCCATGACTGACCTGGAGTTTATTGTTTTAACCTAAACTCTGGGTGCCCATATTTTACCACACGGGCAGCTAGTAGTTTTGGTTTTGCAGATTTTCATTTATAACAGGATTCTGGGTTGAAGCTTAAAGCTGTGTCCAGAGCATATTAGTCTCCTGCTGTATTATTTTGTATTATTATCTTTCCGCTGCAATGTATTATGTAATAACTCAGATTTTATATTTTCAAGTTGTAAAGTATTTATTTTTGTACTTATATTCTTGTACTCTGATGTAATTGTTGTAATAAGCAATGGAAATGTTCTCTTGTTTGTGTTCTGATGTGTTCTGTTCTCAAAACAATCTTCATTCTAGTTCGGTTTAGGCCGGGCCGGACTGAGGGTCGTTACAGTTGGTATCAGAGCTTTGGTTTTACAAAGCTCGAGAACAAAACATATTAGAACCAAACAAAAGAATTCATCAGAGATAGGATTAGTAATATCCTATAATAATGACTCGTTAGAGATGGGATCAGCAGTATCCTAGGATGAGTCTAAAGAGTGCCATTTTCTTAAAACCAAAATTAGTTTTGAAAATCTATAACTTACTATACGTAATTGATTATTATATTTTGGACTATCAGGTATTAGTAGGTCTTTCATATGCGTCTGATCAACGTGTATTTGAAATCTCAATATACTGGGTAGATATAGAATCACACTCTAGTAGCCCGGAGATGACCCTGATGACACCAGTGATTGACTTGTAAACATCATTAGTTCATGTTCGTGTTTCGAAAGTGGGATTTCTATATATTTCCACATTGACTGGTATGAGAACCAAAACCTAGCTATTGTGTGACATGGCATCAAAAACATGATTTTTGAATATATATATATATATATATGAAAGTTACGCATTTGAAAAATTAATCCACTAATTGATTGCTGGCTGTGCTGATTTCTTGTCGATTGAACCAATAAAATATTGAAATTGCATGCAAATATATACATATGCGTTGAACAGGTCATGGCAAGGCTAGAGCAGAGGAATAAAATTGTATGCCCGACAAATAGGTACATATTTACTTTATTTTGTGGGTTTTGATTTTATGAGCCGATTGGCTAGCCGCTTGGCATTCTCTTTCTTCTTCCCCCCTTCTGTTTTCTTTTTCTTTTTGGGATGATGAGAGCCCTATGAGGCAGTTTGCGTTTTTCCAATACTCTCCGTGCGAAGGAGACTCTGGCGAAATTTTTCTAGAATTTAGGGTGTTAGCCAAATTTTAGGAAAATTAATAAATTATTATAAGTTGAAAATTTGATGAACTTAAGCCATATTAAAATTATTGGAAGTTGAGTTGATTTATAAAATAATTTTTAACTCTATTCCTTTTCGAGGACGAAAAGATTTTAAGTGGGGGAGATTGTAACAACCCGGATTTTTGGAACAAAAAGAATATATTGTTTTTGGTTATTTTAATGGATTTTGATATTTAAAATGATATATTTTAAATAATAACGATTAAAATCTATTTAATACGACGTTGCAAATTATAAATTATAATAATTCTATACTGAACTTTAAATAGCGCGGTAATTTCAGTTTTCAACTTTGAGCTTTGGAAAATCATATAAAATCAATATTAAATTGGAATTGGATAAAACTGGACACATTGGGACCGTATTGAAAATATTTATCCAAAGAATTTTAGAAATTAAAATTTCAGTTTTTATTTTGTAAGTTATGAAAAATTCAAGTTTTTAGAAAACGCTGTAGAATTTAATAATATAATATTATTTAAAGGCCCAAAACGTTACTTTTTGCATATGACCGAATTTGGACTCGAAACTACTTCCATTGAGTCCAGAAGGACGTTTACATAAAGAAAAAGTATAAGCATCGAGATATTTTGAGTTTCGGAAAATTTTCATTATTTTATGTATTTTTAATATTAAAATATATGCGCCAAAAATGGAAATTTTGCAAACAGCCTCCGAATCCGGCGAAACCAGTTTCCATGGATCAGGAATATTTAAATATAGTTAAATTCCAAATTTCATAATTTTTGGAGTCATTTTGTGGCAGTTATTGATTTTTTTTCTAGAAACGGTCAATTTTAATAAATAAAAAAATTCACCAAATATTCATATGGACTCGAAATTTAACGAAACCAGTTTTGTTGGGTTTGTAATGTCAAATATTATTTATGTTTAAATTTTCATTAATTTCGAAATTAGTATGTGAGCGTAGTAATTTTTAAACGGTCAAAAATGCAAGAAATTGAATTAAAAAATGAACATGGGCCTATTATCCAATAAGTGAAAATAAACAAGGGTTTTAAAACCCAATTACACCAGCCTATATATTATCTTATTTCAGCCATAACCTAGAGAAACAAACCATAACCACCTTCTTCCTCATTTCAATTTCAATGGCTTCTCCACCTAAAATCTTCTTTGCAAAAAGAACCCTCAAACTGAAAATTTTATTTCTCCCAAACCAAAGCAAAATAAATCAAACCCCTTCTGGGTATTGATCATCATCTTATTATCTACCTTCCACGAAAAATTCAGCGTCTAATGTCGCACGGATTCGCCGGAATCTCAGATCAACGGCAAAACTGATAAAACGGAGCAGCAAACACAAATGAATTTTTTCCCGCAAATCAGAGAAGAACTGGACAAAGTCACCAACAGGAAAGTTGTTCGTATGCGCGAGAGGAAGGTGCTGTAAAAATTTCAGGTAGAACGGAGCAAGGATGTGGCCTGTGGGGCCCGCAACCTGACGAACGGAAATCGGCGATTTCCGGCCGTCGGCGGTGGCCTGGGGGGGGGGCCCACTTCCGGCGAAGCTTCGCCTCGTCGAGGCGGTTCCAATGGTGGGTGGCGGCGGCGGTGCAGGTCAACGGTGTGGCGGGAAAGTCCGGTCAAAGTTCTAAAAGCACTGGTTTGACCAGAAAATGAAGAGAGAGAAAAGGTTGATTATTTGATTAATTAATTAATCTAATATCCAATGTTCGAACGCGCATAACTTTTGCATACTAAGTCGAAATTCGACGATTTCAGGTTCGCCGCGATCGTGGTGACGAGAGCTTCGCGTGGACACTAATTTCGTCCAATTTGAAGACAGTCAAATTTTTAGGTATTTTTCATGAATATAAATAATTATTTAAAATTATCCAAACTTCAGTAAATCATAACTTTTTGTAATGAACTCGAAATGACTCAAAACAGGGTTTGCCATGATCGGTATATTTTTAGCAATGCATAGACACCAATTTCGCTAAATTCTGAGGATGTTGAATTTTGGGCCAAATTTGGGTCCAAAACCACCCAATTGGACCCGATAAAGTCAAATCTCGGTGAGAACTCTTTTCTCACTCAACTTTTATTTTCAGTAATTATTTATTTTCTGAAATAAAAATATTTTAAATGTCTGTGATGAATGTCTGGGAATTAATTCTGTGATATGCATGTTTGGTTGTAAATTGTTGCTATGGAATGCCTGATTTTTGTGTATTGATTCAATGTTGAATTGAAATTCTGTAATTAACTAATTTATGATAATTCATTATGATAATTGGAATTTGCTACACTGCCATATATGAGTTACCTGTCTCATATGTGTTGATTGGGCTGATATTTTCACACATCGCCCAAGTGCACAGTTAATAAATTATTCCTTAAATGTTGTTTAAACGTGATGTGGACATTATATGAATGTTATTATGTGATGAATGTTATTGTTGATTACATGTATGATTTAAAATCCATTATTTAATGGTATTTGATGTGAGTCTCATTCCAAGGTGGGAATTTCAAAAGTTTTCAAAAGAATTTACAATTAAAGAATTAAATGTAATTTTAATGCGTTTTAATATAATTTGATGTACACTAAACCGATTAGTTAAATTGCGCTTTTTATACGTGAATGGATATTTCCATGAATTATATTTATTATACAATAAAGGAATGAAGATTTAAGATTTGAAATTTGAAATGTAACGTTTGGAATTTTTAATAATTATTATAATTAAATAAATAGATTCTGCTTGACCCGAGGTTAGATTGAGTTGTGGTATAAGACTGCCCGGATCCGCCCGGCATATCCAGCAACCGCAACAATACATATCTAATGTGAGAGGTTAATGCAGAATTAATTAAGAAATTAATATAGGAAGTTTTGAAATTCAAAAGGTAACATTTTGGAAATGTAATAATTAATGCAGAATTAATTAAGAAATTAATATAGGAAGTTTTGAAATTCAAAAGGTAACATTTTGGAAATGTAATAATTAATGCAGAATTAATTAATTAATGTTGGAGATTTGAAATTCAAAATATATATTTTGGAAAAGTTAATATTTCCTTTAATAGTATAAACATAAATGCAGCATTAATGAATGATAAATGCTGAAAGTTAAATTTCAAAAGTTAATGTTTTTGAAAATAAAAGTAAACCTTTTATTTAGGTATGACATTAAATATGTTTTAATAATAAAAGTAAATCTTTTATTAAAATTTATGGCATTGAAGATATTTTGTTAATAAAAGTTAATTTTTTTTTAGATTAAGAACGTGAGAGATATTTTGATAGTAAGGGTTATTCTTTTTATTAAGAATGATGAAATATTAATTATTAATTAATATTTAAGAATTGAATTTCAAAAAGAGGTATTTATTGAGAATAAATACAATATTAATGATTGATTAACATTAAGGAGTAATTAATATTATTTTGAATATTATAAATGAAATATTAATTATGAATTAATATTAAAGATTGAATCTCAAAAGTATTTCTTTTGACAACTTTATTTTGAATATGGTAAGAATGAATGTCGAATTAAATGATACTTTTTGATTTACATATGAACCTTGTTTCAGTGTAGTAAATTATATTTTGAACGACATGTCAATACATTGAAAATGGATTAACGTTTAGAAACTTTTTTTTATAAAGTTTATTATTGTTTATGTAAAAACATTAAAGAAAATAATGTATTACTTAAAATGACATAGTTATTTATTCATATAAACATGACTTTGGGTTTAATTATGCGGAAAATAAAAGTTAGTCTTTTATTTAAAAAAATTAAACGTGGAAAATAAAAGAGACTCTTTTATTAGAGAATGAACGTGCAATGTAAATTATTCTTCTAATAAGAATGAACGTGTAATGTAAAGTATATCTTTTATTTTATGAAATGAATAATAAGACGATAATAAAAGTTCATTCTTTTATTAAGTATAAGATGTGATTTTCATTTAATAACTGAATTTATTAAAATGCACGAAATTGTTAAGGGTCAAGAACAATATATTGAAAATGAAATTTGAATCCAGGATCCATTAATCTTTTAAGGGAATATTTCCAAAAATGAGGTTTCCTAATTTAATGTATTAAATTAGAATTTAATGGAGATTTAATAAAGGAGGAGTTTCTTAATTCAGAGTTGTAAATTTGAATTAATGATTTCCTAAAGTGAATTAAATCATTAAGTAATGATTTATGAAAGAAGTAAGTTTAAATGTGATTTAAATAAATCTTTAATTAGATTTAAACAAAAATAAATTAACATCCTTAATTTGGAATGAGACGTTGTTTGTGTTACTTTAACACACGTTTTTTTTAAATTGCGCGAATTATTCGGAAAGACCGGGTTCAACCCATTCCGAATAAATTCATACGATGATTGAAGATCGACGATGAAGACGGTTATTGAAGAACGGGAAATTTCCATATTGAATGAATGATTATTGATATCTTGATTGGACCGTACACCCAAGATGAGGGAAAGTTGGTGATCATTCAGACGTATTTGGGAATTCTACCGGATATAGTTTCGTTCAGACCCAGAACGGACTAGTAAATGGATTGCGTGTCTGACATGGTATTCCTTTATATTGTACTTGTTGATCTCTGTTTTACGTATAACTGTGTGGTGGTGGAGAATTTATTCTTCGCTTAACACCCGGTTATATATTGGTAGATGATCAATGATATGGTATGGTCTGACAATGTGGCACGCCAAGATGCATTGATCAAGGCTTTTGTTGAAAAGCAGGCCTTGTGGGTATAACGTAACTTCATGAACCTCACACCCCGGTATGAGTCAAAAACGGGAGAAGGGAACGCAGGGAGTGCACACGTTATCTTTCTAGCTAGAGTGATGTCAGGGACCTACCAGCGCTGACAGTTTACTCATTGTGGATATTGGATTTTGAGGCGCCTCGTTATTTTTATAGGCCGTTGGTGGTCACACTATAGGTCCAAAGGGACCGGGAAACGTGTGTTCAGGCATAACTAATCCACTGCCCATAGGCGGGGACCGGCCCTGCAGCTAACCAAGGGTTCACTGCGGGGAATCCTGAGGTATCCGCTAGAGTGCCTCGAATCGGTAAGGAGCTCCTCCCTAGCCTTGACTCATGATGGAATTCAAATCTCCGATACGACCATTGCGGTTTTGATTGTATAACTAGTATGGCGACATGATATATGGTACCCATGCCGTCTAGGATTGATACATTTATTTTGAATTGCTTTTAAAACATATACACACTAATGATAATATCGGTTTAACGTATTTATCATCTTTTGATCATTATAAGGTAAAACCCTATCCTCTGGTGTGCGTTGCATTGTGTGATGGGACCTGGGTCTTATAATGGTTTCATTTTTCCAAAAATCATTGCGTTGTTTAACGATTTACTTTAATTTATGCACCGACAATCCATTGGAATAAAACCCGTTCCACATTAGCGGCGTGGTCCTTGGATTTGTCTTATTAGCTAAATTAGTTTTGAGTTCTCATACCAGTCCCATGACTGACCTGGAGTTTATTGTTTTAACCTAAACTCTGGGTGCCCATATTTTACCACACGGGCAGCTAGTAGTTTTGGTTTTGCAGATTTTCATTTATAACAGGATTCTGGGTTGAAGCTTAAAGCTGTGTCCAGAGCATATTAGTCTCCTGCTGTATTATTTTGTATTATTATCTTTCCGCTGCAATGTATTATGTAATAACTCAGATTTTATATTTTCAAGTTGTAAAGTATTTATTTTTGTACTCATATTCTTGTACTCTGATGTAATTGTTGTAATAAGCAATGGAAATGTTCTCTTGTTTGTGTTCTGATGTGTTCTGTTCTCAAAACAATCTTCATTCTAGTTCGGTTTAGGCCGGGCCGGACTGAGGGTCGTTACAAAATTTCCAAACCCCTTCCCGTACAAAGGAGGTTATGGCGAATTTTTTTGAAATATTAAGGCGTTAGTGAAATATTTGAAGTGAAAACGAGGTTGAAAAATAAAATGAACTATAGTTGAAAGAATAGAATGAACTATATTTATATATATAAATATAAATATAATTAAAAGGAATAGAGGCCGTGCAGTTCGCGTTTCGGAATCGTAATTTGAAACGATTAGTACGAGAAATCCGACCATCGGAATTTCCCGAAACTGCAACCGCTAGGTTCGCCTTGGAAATATCTTTCCAACGGCACCAACCTTGTAAAAATCCAACGGCTGGATTGTCCGGAATGTTTAATTCAAATCTGAAGAAAAACAGCGCCAGAATCATTTATATTTATATATAAATATAAATATAATTAAATTAAATCGAATAACGACGCTGCAGTTCGAATTTCGAAACCGTAACTTCAAACGACTAGTGTGGAAGATTCGACCGTCGGATTCTCACGAAACTGGAACCGTTGTGTTCGCTTTGTGAATATCTTCCCACTGATATAGACTTTGTAGAAATCCAACGGTTAGATTTTCCGATATGTGTAAAACAAATTAGGAGGAAAACAGCGCCAGTGCCACGGCACGACCTGAAACGTCGTTTAATTAAATATGACCATTTTTTAATAAATAAAAATGGCGAAAAATCATTATAAAATATTATAAGCAACATAGATTGCAAATAAACCAATTGGGCTTGAATTGTTTGATATTTGATGGTTGTACGTGTATGACATGAAAATAACACTAAAGAACCGAAAGATGGATGTCGAATAATATAACCAAAAAATGAATCGATTTAAATTCTAATGACGTGAATTATTTGAAAAGGCCAAGCTAACCCTCATTTCAAATAATTTATCGAGCGATTCGAATTGGAAAATGCAAAGACGATTCAAGACCGACGATCTTCGTATCGGTTGGATGGCGCTACTGAGGTTCCTAACCGGAGTAGCTACCGGAAGGGGACGGAAGTAGTAGCCGTCTGAACGTATGTGTTGATTGTACGGATTTGCGAGGAATTTGACGCCTCCAGTTTCGTTCACACCCAGAACGGACTTGTAAATGGACTGTGTGTCTGACATTGGATTTTCTTCTATACTGATTGATCTCTGTTAAATATATATCTGTTTGGCGGTGGAGAATTTATTCTTTTGCTTAACGCCCTTCTCTGAGACGTACGAGCTTAGAGGTTATATATCGATGGAAATCAATCATATGGAGTGGACTGCCTATGTGGCATGCCAAGATGCTGTGATCAGGGCTTCTGTTGCAAAGCAAAGTCTTGTGGATGATGATCAAAGCAAGGTCTACGTGACCTAGCTTTGTGTATTTCGTAGATTCGCGAGCCTCACACCCCGGTATGAGTTAAAAACGGGATACGGGCCACTGGGAGAGCACGACATTTCTTTCTAGCTATGGTGGTGTCAGTGACTTACCAGCCCTGACATATATATCTATTTTTCACCTATGTGGTTGTTGGAATGTAAGGCGCCTCGATTATAGGCCTGTAAGGACCGGGAAACGTGTGTTCAGGAATTGCCAATCCTCAAACGTAAGAGAGGACCGGCCCAACCGATCCAGGGGTTGCCCAGAGTGTGTAATCCCGAGGCATTTGCTAGAGTGTCTCGAAGCGGAGAGGAGCTTGCCCCTTGCCTCGACTCATGACGGAAATCCAATTTCCAATACGAGATAACGGATTCGATTGTAACTTATATATGGCGACATAGTGGCATGGGACGCTCATGTCGCCTATGATTGATATTTATGATGCTATTCATTTTTGAAACATATATGCACTAGTAATAATATCAAATGATTTTGCTTTATACGTATCAAGCATATTTGGCTATTATAAGGTAAAACTCTATCCTCCGGCTTGCGTTGCATTGTGTGATGGGACCTGAGTCTTATAATGGCTTCATTCTTTCTAAAAGCATTGCGTTGTTTTTAAGAGAATTTACTTTGTTTTAAATGCACTAGCAATCACTGGAGTAAACCCGTTCCGCGAAAGTGGCGTGGTCCTATGATTTGCTATTACTGTTGTTTAACTGTTAAATAGATTCCTCATACCAGTCCCCATGACTGACTCGTTGTTTGTTTCACTTTACAAACGCGGGTGCCCTTATTTTCACATGGGCAGCCTAGTACACAGGTGACAGGTTGTTTTTAGCTCTGCACTGATGCATAGATGGCATTTTTTGGCTCATGGCGAGGCTGACTTCACAGAGATGACTTTGACTTTTCCCGCCATTACTACTTATATTATGATTCCGCCACTGGCAATGCAGACTGATTTATTTTCTGTACTTCTTATTGTATGTATATTTACCACCTCCGGCGATGTAGACTGATACCCCTATTATGTCTCACTGCATGTATGTATTCCGCCTCTGGCGATGATGACTGATCACTTTCCTTTTTATTTACTAAGTTATATCCCACGTTATGCTATTCTGATATTCCTACATGTTGTGATTCCGCTGTCATATCCATGTAAAATTATTTTATTTATTGTTTTTGCTATTATCTGTACTCTGCTATGATGATTAATGTGTTATTTCCCTATGATTATCCTTAATACCGCCCCTCGGATTTTGGGATCATCATAGAACTAGTTTTGAACTAGAATTAAAATTCTATTTGTTTTTAAATAAATAAATTGAATTCGAAAAGGGTTTTAAAAATAACCAGAATTTCTAATGATTGCATTGGAGTGGATTTGAATCGAAATTGTCTTCGGAATATTTCGATGTTGGGATTCGTGATTATACAGATGTTGTTATGGAAATTTGAAAGATATATATATTTATATCGTTACTTGCAATACGACATTTGTTAATCGTAGAATTTGATATTGAATATAAGCCGATATATTTTCTATTCAGAGCCTTGTATTTAATATCAAATGTAATTTGGGTTTGTCATGAATGGTGTCTTCATTAACACTGCTCTTGAACCCAGTTGAGAAAAGATTAAATCTTTTTATTTAGATTTAATGAAGTGTACCAATTAAATAATATTTAATTGGAATTGATATTGATTTTTGGGTTTATCGTGAACAGTGTTTTTAAATAACACTTGTTCTTTAACCTGATAATTAATGGAATGGGATTTTGGGTTTGTCGTGAACCGTGTTTCAAATGACACTGATTCTTTAACCCAGTCACAGATTAAAACTAAGTGGAGTTTTAATGAATCTTTAATTAGATTTAAAAGATCGAGAATGGAGTATCACCAGTTTTGCTCCAGGCGATAGTTAAATCTTTAATTAGATTCGAACGTGAAATAGTAATTGAATTTACCGATAACACCGTGGTGTTAGATATGAAGTATAACCAGTTTTACTTCATGGGATGAATAGGTTGGTATTGGGAAATTAAAACAAATGATTACTTTGGTAAGGTTCGTTAATCCCGACTAGTCGAATCGAAATTCAAAAGAAGATTAGAGAATAAATTCAAGGGATTTATCTTTGATAAAATTAATGGGAACCTCTCCCTAGGAATGTGAAATTTAGAAACTAACTGTCGGTTAGCCAAGCAGAATGGTTTTCTGGATATGGATCTGATGTTGGTTTCGCCCTTCGGGGTTAATATTTGGGGAATTGTTCTCTTGATTAATTTACGGTTAGTGACTGATGAATTGGAATGAGGCATATGTTTTGTTTGTGTAACAATTATTTAAAATATACGCGAGTTATTCAGAAAGACCGGGTTTATCCCATTCTGAATAACTGATACGACGATAAGTCGAAGATGAAGACGATGGTCGAAGACCGGAGGCCTTCACGTCATTTGGGTGATAACCGATGATCTTGATTGGGCTGTACACCCAAGAAGATGGAAACAGTTGGTGATCGTCTAGACGTGCTTGGAGATCGATGGGTATGCGGGGTATTAGGTGCCTCCGGTTTCGTTCAGACCCAGAACGGACTTGGAAATGGACCGTGTGTCTGACATTGGATTTTAGTCCGTGTGATTGATCTCTATTAAACATATATCTATTTGGCGGCGGAGAAGTTATTCTCTTGCTTAACGCCCTTCTCTGAGACGTACGAGCTCAGGGGTTATATATTGATGGATATCAAACGCATGGAGTGAATTGCCCGTGTGGCATGCCTAAGTGGCAATTGATCGAGGCTTCTGTTGAAAAGAAAAGTCTTGTGGTGATGATCAAAGCACGGCCTTTGTGGAGTAGCTTTGAGTAACGTTTACTTCGCGAGTTTCGCACCCCGGTTGTGAACCAAAAACGGGAGAGGACCTCAGGGAGAGCATGCGTTTCCTTCTAGCTAGGGTGGTGTCAGTGACCTACCAGCCCTGACATTTATATACTTTTCACCTATGTGGTTGTTGCTATTGCGAGGCGCCTCGGTTAGATCGGACGATCCGGGTCCGATGGAGTCATTCGTTGGCTCATTTACGCCCCAAAGGGCGAGGAAACGTAATGTTCAGGCACTATAATCCACATCGGTGGAGCGGCCCTGTCGCTCCAAGGGGCAGTTGCGGCTGTTCCGGAGACATAGGCTAGATTGTCTCGAATCGGTTGAGGACGATCCCTGGCCTCGGTTCATAGATGGAAATCCAACTTCCAAATACGTGATTTTGCGGTTTTAATTGTAGAACTAGTATGGCGACATGATATATGGTACCCATGCCGCCTATGATTGATACTTATGATTTGAAGTTGTTTTATACACTATGCACTTATAATAGTATCAAATGATTTGTTTTAAACGTATCAAGCATTCTTTGGCTATTATAAGGGAAAACCCTATCCCCCGGCTTGCGTTGCATTGTGTGATAGGACCTGGGTCTTATAACGGCTTCATTTTTCCTTATTTAGCATTGCACTGTTTGTTTTATGCACTGGTGTTCCTGGGAGGAAACCCGTTTCGTGTTATACGGCGTGGTCCCTTGATTTACCTAACTTTAAAATAAAGATTAACTGTTTTAGTTCTCACACCAGTCACATGACTGACCTGGAGTTTATTGTTTTAACCTAAACTCTGGGTGCCCCTATTTTGACACAGGCAGCTAGTAGTTTTGGTTTTTCAGATTTATATTCACAGGATCCTGGATTACAGCTGGAACGATATCTGGAAAGCTTTGTATCCGTATATCTCCTTCTAGTTGTGTATTGTATTATTTTCCGCTGCTATGTAATTTATTGTAATCTCTGATATTTCTATGTAATATTTATTTGTTTATACTCTGTATATTCTTGTAATCTGATGCATTATTGTAATATACAATGAAATGTTCTTTTGTATGCGTTCTGTTGTGGCTTGTTCTCGAACTATCCGCGCTTTCCTCACCGGGGAAGTTACGGGTTTTCACAGTTGGTATCAGAGCTTTGGTTTACAGAGCTTAGAGAACAAGACACAGTAGAACCATACGAAAGGATTCATCAGATATTGGATTAGTAATATCCAACGGGAATGACTCATCAGAGATGGGATCAGTAGTATCCTAGAACGAGTGTGAAGAGTATATTTTTAAAATGAAAACGAACTTTGTTTTGAAAATTTAAATCGACTATTCGTATTTGATTATTTATTTTAAATTGATTTGGACAGTTCAGTATATAAATATTTTGCATATACGCCTTGCAAACGTGTACTTGAAATTTTAATATACTGGATAGATATAGATTCACACTCTAGTCACCCGAAGATGATTCTGAAGATTGTAGATACATCATCAGAATTAGTGTTCGAGTGTTGAAGGTGTGATATTTATATATCTCCTATTGACTGGTGTGAGAACCAAAATTAGATAGGGTCTATTGTTGTGATTTGGCAACAAAAACATGATTTTTGTATATGTATCAAAATTATGAATTTGAAACTCTAATTCACTAATTGATTGATGTTTGTGTTGTTTGTTTAATTGTTTGATAATTTTGAACCATTACGCCTAATTGTATCAAATATTGAATTGTATTGAAAATTAGCCGCATTTGCTTGCATATACTTGTACTTACATTGAACAGTTCATAACAAGGAGGCTAGAGCAGAGAATAAAATTTGTTTGCCCGACAAATAGGTAAATGTTTACTATAATTTACTGTTTTGTTTGGGTGATGATGATTTTATAAGCCGATTGGCTAGCCGCTTGGCTTTTTCTTTTTCTTTTTGAGATCAGAAGGCCTGTATGGAAATTTCAAGATTTTCCCGTGGCTCCCGGTGCAGGGGAGGTTATGGCGAAATTTTTCAAAAATTTAGGGTGTTAGCCAAATTTTTGAAGAATTTGAAAATTCTATGAAACTGAAAAGTTGGAGAATGGAAGCCAGATCGAACGTAGAGTTGATTAATCAAACCACTTTCGACTTTGTTCCTTTTCGGGGACGAAAAGTTTTAAGTGGGGGAGATTGTAACAACCCGAAAATTTGGGCCAGTTTAAAATTTTTATTTTGGCAATTTTAGCGAATTTTGAAAATTTAAAATAGATTATTTTAAAGAATATCGACGAAAATTTATTTTGAATAGAATTCGATCGTATATACTATATACGTCGTCGTTAGAATATAAATATTTATTTATATTTATAAAAGGAAATGAAAATGGCGCGGTAGTTCGATAATTCGATTTCAAACTTCAATTGAAGGTACCGGGAGCAAAACAAACCGGATTTTAGTGAAACAAAAAATAATGGAATCTAATTGTGACTATCTTTCCAACGAATCCGAAAAATCAAAATTTCATAGCGGGGATCAAAAGATATGTCCAGTTAAAAATTCTGAATAGTCGCCATGGAATTCAGGCCCTTAAAAATGGGAATTTTACAAACGACCTCAGATTTCGATGAAACCACTTTTGTTGGGTCCGTGATGTCAAATTATTGCTAGATTCCAAATTTCATAATTTTTCGAATCAATATGAGAGCGTGGCAAAGGAAAACGCGTTTGACCAGTTTTAGTTGATTTTAATCGACTGGAAATTGGCCATTTTTCAAACGATCTCAGAATTCGACGAAACTAGTTTTGTTAGGACCGTATCGTCAATACGAAGCTAGAAAATATTTGTCTGGAATTTTTCGAGTTAGTATGTGACCCCGGTAAATTGAAATGCGCGTTCAAATTCAATATATTGAGTTATATTTTGATTTTGACAAAAATTGATCGAAACGATCGAATCAGCTTACGAAACATATCCCATTGTGTTTGGAATGGGGGTAATTAGCTATGGACGACAGGCGGTGGGCTTGATTTCGAGTTCGAAATAAAAAGTTGCTTTTTGAAAAGAAATAAATAAATTAACTAAAAATAAATATAATACCCCTCCTTTTCACATACCCCCCCCCCCGGTTTCGAGTTCATTTCAGAAAAAAAAGAAAAAAAACATAAAACTATCGTTACCGCCGATCGACAACCGCCACCCCCCCAGCCCTCGTCCACCGCGCCGCACCCCTCCATGGCCACCATCCGCCTCCCTCTCTCCAAGACCCGACGCAACCCCTTCTCGCTCGCGCAACCCCTTCCCCCTCGAAGCCTGGCCCCAATCGAACCCGCCGCCACCCACAACCCGCAGCCGCCGCCTCCCCCCTAGCCCTCGAACCCCTGCGCCGACATTAGCAACCACCGCACCTTGCTGAGCCATCGACCAGCCCCTGACATTCCACCTTCAGCCTCCGACGCGTCGGTGAGCCTTTCTATTTATTTATTTTATTGTTTTATTTATTTAGGTGAGTAAAAATATGATTTTTAAATCATATCATTGTATAAAAGTATGATTTCTTTGCATTGAAAATATATGATCTTTAAAACTGAAAAATATACGATTTTTATGAGGTTAAAAATATAATTTTTATAATATAGAAAGGTTAAAAAATATAGTTTATATACTAGTAGTGAATTAAAAATATGATTTTTACTTGTGTAGAGTATTAAAAATTTGATCTTTATATTATAAGTAGATATTTAAAAATATACTTTTTATATATTGAATAGCAAAGTAAAAATTCGATTTTTATATACTGAATAGCAAAGTAAAAATTCGATTTTTATATATTGACTAGCAAAATAAAAATTCGATTTTTATATATTGAATAGCAAAGTAAAAATTCGATTTTTATATATTGAATAGCGAAGTAAAAATTCGATTTTTATATATTGAATAGCAAAGTAAAAATTTGATTTTTACATATGTAGTGGCTACGAGCAACGAAAGCGACAAAAGGCGAGGACGGCGAAGATTTCTATAAATGAAGAGTCGTGGCGTTGGATTAGCTATCGGTGAGAACTTCTCACTCTTCAATTTCTTTTTCTAGTTATATATATATACTAGGATGCAGACGGTGTTTAGTAGCACCCGACACCCGTCATCCACAGACCATGGATGGCTTGTTTGTTTAATTGTTTGGTTGTGTAGTTGGTTAGATTATTTGGTTTGAATTGAATTGTTTGGTGAAATGAAATTGATTTGATTGATGTGTGAATGGCGTGGGCCTTCACTAGACCGGGAATAAGGCTAGGCCTCGTCCCGTTTCTAGTATCGTGCCGTTATGCCACTGAATTTTTCTAAAAATAAGTTAGAAAAATAAAGATAACATTTTATTTAATAAATGAACCGAATAGAATATTCATAGGTTGAATAAAATAGTTTGATCGTTAAAAATATAATTTTTAACGTGAATGTGAATAAATAAATATTCATTTACAAACCGGACGGTTTGTTTATGTACACCTATTTGAAGGACATTGATTGGGACGATAAATTTTACACATCGCCCAACTGCACAAATAAAAATCTGTGTTTCATTGCTTGAAACCCCACACGGGTATTGGGATGATATTTGACGTACACTAATCCCGATTGTTTAGTTGTATGTCGATCGATTGATTGACAGGCTGTTATACGCGTTGAATATTTATATTTGATGCTTATACAGTGTAGGATGCACTTTGGATGATGGTTGATTATTCATCGTTGTTGATATATACATGTGTTGTAGAAAATCCATATAATTAACATTATATGGTAATTGATTGGGCCTCATTTCAGTTTCGAAAAAGAAATATTTGAAATAAAAATATTTGAAATAGAAATATTTGAAAATAGAATATTTGAAATAAAAATATTTGAAATAGAAATATTTGAAAATAGAATATTCGAAAAAGAAATATTTGAAAAGAAATATTTGAAATAGAAATATTCGAAATAGAATATTTGAAAATATGAATATATGAAGCCGTGTTGATTAGATTTACGCCATTTTGACATGAACGGTATTTATATCGATTTTATTCATTTTATAATGAATATCGAAAGTTATTTCAAAATCTGATATTTTGAAAAGAATTGAAATTCAAATAAAATTGAATATAAATGAATTCGAATTAAATTGAATATAAATGAATTCGAATTGAAATTGAATTGAAAACGAACTGAAATTGAATTAGAAATCAATTTGAATTGAAATCGATTTGAACTGAATTAAAAACGAATTTATATTGGAATATTCAATTTTGATTTGAAATTGAATATGAAGTTGAAACCGATTTGAAATGAATTAAAAACTAATTTATATTGGAATATTCAATTTTGATTTGAAATTGAATATGAAGTTGAAACCGTTTTGAAAATGAATTTAAAAACGATTTATAAAGCACGTTTTAAAGGGAAATCGACGAAGTATATATTATATATATTATATATATAATATAATGGCCTGAATAGAACGGCCGCGCCACGGCAGTTCGCGAATTTCGACCATTGACTTCGAATGGATATTACGGGAGATCCGACCGTCGGATTCTCCTAAAACTGGAATCGTTGGGTTCGTATCGAAAAGAGATTTCTAATGAATATTAGAAATTTGAAATCTAACGGTTGGATTTGGAATCATGTCCAAATCAAATTTGGAAAAGGTCGCTGTAAGTGCAGTTCGATAGTCGTTGATGGAAATCGACTGTACGGGCCTTGATAAAATTATTAAAAATATCAATAATTTGTGTAAAATCATAAGAAATGATTTGGGAAGAATTGGGATGAAAAACTCCATATTTGAAAAGATAAAAATAGATTTCTATCGAAATGAACTAGTTTTGAACTAGAATTAAAATTCTATTTGTTTTTAAATAAATAAATTGAATTCGAAAAGGGTATTAAAAATAACTAGAATTTCCAATGATTGCATTGGAGTGGATTTGAATCGAAATTGTCTTCGGAATATTTCGATGTTGGGATTCGTGATTATACAGATGTTGTTATGGAAATTTGAAAGATATATATATATATATATTTATTTATTTATATCGTTATTTCCAATACGACATTTATTAATCGTAGAATTTGATATTGAATAAAAGACGATATATTTTCTATTCAGAGCCTTGTATTGAATATCAAATGTGATTTGGGTTTGTCGTGAATGGTGTCTTCATTAACACTGCTCTTGAACCCAGTTGAGAAAAGATTAAATCTTTTTATTTAGATTTAATGAAGTGTACCAATTAAATAATATTTAATTGGAATTGAATTGATATTGATTTTTGGGTTTATCGTGAACAGTGTTTTTAAATAACACTTGTTCTTTAACCCGATAATTAATGGAATGGGATTTTGGGTTTATCATGAACCGTGTTTCAAATGACACTGATTCTTTAACCCAGACATAGATTAAAACTAAGTGGAGTTTTAATGAATCTTTAATTAGATTGAAAAGATCGAGAATGGAGTATCACCAGTTTTGCTCCAGGCGATAGTTAAATCTTTAATTAGATTCGAACGTGAAATGGTAATTGAATTTACCGATAACACTGTGGTGTTAGATATGAAGTATAACCAGTTTTACTTCATGGGATGAATAGGTTGGGACTGGGAAATTAAAACAAATGATTACTTCGGTAAGGTTCGTTAATCCCGACTAGTCGAATCGAAATTCAAAAGAAGATTAGAGAATAAATTCATGGGATTTATCTTTGATAAAATTAATGGGAACCTCTCCCTAGGAAGGTGAAATTTAGAAACTAACTGTCGGTTAGCCAAGCAGAATGGTTTTCTGGATATGGATCTGATGTTGGTTTCGGCCTTCGGGGTTAATATTTGAGGAATTATTCTCTTGATTAATTTACGGTTATTGACTGATGAATTGGAATGAGGCGTATGTTGTGTTTGGGTAACACTTATTTAAAATATACGTGAGTTATTCGGAAAGACCGGGTTTATCCCATTCTGAATAACTGATACGACGATAAGTCGAAGATGAAGACGATGGTCGAAGACCGGATGCCTTCACGTCGTTTGGGTGATTACCGATGATCTTGATTGGCCTGTACACCCAAGAAGATGGAAACAGTTGGTGATCGTCCAGACGTGCTTGGAGATCGATGGGTATGCGGGGTACTAGGTGCCTCCGGTTTCGTTCAGACCCAGAACGGACTTGTAAATGGACTGTGTGTCTGACATTGGATTTTAGTCCGTGTGATTGATCTCTATTAAATATATTTCTGTTTGGCGGCGGAGAAGTTATTCTCTTGCTTAACGCCCTTCTCTGAGACGTACGAGCTCAGGGGTTATATATTGATGGATATCAAACGCATGGAGTGAATTGCCTGTGTGGCATGCCTAAGTGGCAATTGATCGAGGCTTCTGTTGAAAAGCAAAGTCTTGTGGTGATGATCAAAGCACGGCCTTTATGGCGTAGCTTTGTGTAACGTTTACTTCGCGAGTTTCGCACCCCGGTTGTGAACCAAAAACGGGAGAGGACCTCAGGGAGGGCATGCGTTTCCTTCTAGCTAGGGTGGTGTCAGTGACCTACCAGCCCTGACATTTATATACTTTTCACATGTGTGGTTGTTGCTGTTGCGAGACGCCTCGGTTAGATCGGACGATCCGGGTCTGATGGAGTCATTCGTTGGCTCATTTACGCCCCAAAGGGCGGGGAAACGTGTTGTTCAGGCACTATAATCCACATCGGTGGACCGGCCCTGTCGCTCCAAGGGGCAGTTGCGGCTGTTCCGGAGACATGGGCTAGATTGTCTCGAATCGGTAGAGGACGATCCCTGGCATCGGTTCATAGATGGAAATCCAACTTCCAAATACGTGATTTTGCGGTTTTAATTGTAGAACTAGTATGGCGACATGATATATGGTACCCATGCCGCCTATGATTGATAATTATGATTTGAAGTTGTTTTATACACTATGCACTTATAATAGTATCAAATGAGTTGTTTTAAAACGTATCAAGCATTCTTTGGCTGTTATAAGGGAAAACCCTATCCCCCGGCTTGCGTTGCATTGTGTGATAGGACCTGGGTCTTATAACAGCTTCATTTTTCTTTATTTAGCATTGCGCTGTTTGTTTTATGCACTGGTGTTCCTGGGTGGAAACCCGTTCCGTGTTATACGGCGTGGTCCCTTGATTTACCTAACTTTAAAATAAAGATTAACTCACACCAGTCACATGACTGACCTGGAGTTTATTGTTTTGAACTAAACTCTGGGTGCCCCTATTTTGACACGGGCAGCTAGTAGTTTTGGTTTTGTAGATTTATATTCACAGGATCTTGGTTTACAGCTGGAACGATATCCGGAAAGCTTTATATCCGTATATCTGCTTCTAGTTGTGTATTGTATTATTTTCCGTTGCTATGTAATTTATTGTAATCTCTGATATTTCTGTGTAATATTTATTTGTTTATACTCTATATATTCTTGTAATCTGATGCATTGTTGTAATATACAATGAAATGTTCTTCTGTACGCGTTCTGTTGTGGCTTGTTCTCGAACTATCCACGCTTTCCTCACCGGGGAAGTTCCGGTTTTCATAGTTTTTAAAAACACATTTCGACTTTGGTAGTAGAATTTGTGTGAATAAGACGATATAGTTTTCAAATATTAGTAGAATATTCATATTTTCATATTGACTGTACAGGTTTCTTAGTGACTATGTAATCAGGTAAAACACAGTCGCATGTTTGGTATTCAACATTTTAAAGCATCTATAACACTTATCAGTTGCATATTACCGTTTGGACCCTGGATCCGCGCCAATAAGATCAAGAAAGTTTCAAAATATAATTGAAACTTTGATGTTTGCATTGAATAAGTAGGTTTCTTGGTGCTCAAGTAATCAGGTAAACCACTACCGCATGTTTCAAACTCTACCATTTCAAATACATGTAATACTCATCATTAAATAATAGTGTTTTTAAAAACACATTTCGACTGTGGGAGTAGAATTTGTGTTAATAAGACGTTTTTTTTCAAATATTAGTAGAATATTCATATTTTCATATTGACTGAGAAGATTGCTTAGTGACTAAGTAATCAGGTAAAACACTGCCACATGTTTGCTACTCTACATTTTAAAGCATCTATAACACTCATCATTTGCATATTACCATTTGGACCCTGGATCCGCGCCAATAAGATCAAGAAAGTTTCAAAATATAATTGAAACTTCGATGTTTGCATCGAATAAGTAGGTTTCTTAGTGCTCAAGTAATCAGGTAAAACACTGCCGCAAGTTTGAAACTCTACAATTTCCAATAAGTACAATACTCATCATTAAATAATAGTGTTTTTAAAAACATGTTTTGACTATGGGAGTAGAATTTATGTGAATAAGATGAAAAAGTTTTCAAACATTAGTAGAATATTCATATTTTCATACAGAATGAGCAGGTTGCTTAGTGACTAAGTAATCAGGTAAAACACTGCCGCATGTTTGCTACTCTACATTTTACAGCATCTGTAACACTCTTCATTTTCATATTACCGTTTGGACCATGGATCCGCGCCAACAAGATCAAGAAAGTTTCAAAATATAAGTGAAACTTTGATGTTTGCATCGAATAAGCAGGTTTCTTGATGCTCACGTAATCAGGTAAAACACTGCCGCATGTTTGAAACTCTACCATTTCAAGTACATATAATATTCATCATTAAATAATAGTGTTTTTAAAAACACGTTCGACTTTGGGAGTGGAATTTGTGTGAATAAGACGAAATTTTTTTCATATATTAGTAGAATATTCATATTTTCATATTGACTGAGCATGCTGCTTAGTGACTAAGTAATCAGGTAAAACACTGCCGCATTTTTTCCATTCTACATTTTAAAGCATCTATAACAGTCATCATTTGCATATTACCGTTTGAACCCTGGATCCGCGCTAATAATATCAAGAAAGTTTCAAAATATAAGTGAAATTTTGATGTTTGCATCGAATAAGCAGGTTTCCTGGTGCTCAAGTAATCAGGTAAAACACTGCCGCATGTTTGAAACTCTACCATTTCAAATACATATAATACTCATCATCAAATAATAGTGTTTTTAAAAACTCGTTTCGAATTTGGGAGTAGAATTTGTGTGAATAAGACGAAAAAGTTTTCAAATATTAGTAGAATATTCATATTTTCATATTGATTGAGCATGTTGCTCAATGACTAAGTAATCAGGTAAAACACTGCCGCATGTTTGCTATTCAACATTTTAAAGCATCTATAACACTCATCATTTGCATATTACCATTTGGACCCTGGATCCGCGCCAATAATATCAAGAAAGTTTCAAAATAGAAGTGAAACTTTGATGTTTGCATCGAATAAGTAGGTTTCTTGGTACTCAAGTAATCAGGTAAAACACTGCCGCATGTTTGAAACTCTACCATTTCAAATACATATAATACTCATGTAACACCCCATGTCCATTAATGTCACTCACAAAGGGAATGCATCAACGTCCATGAAGCGTTATTGTTGTATAGAACAGATAAATTACAAGAATAAATAAATAAAAGAACACAGCGGAAGATAAAGCTTATTTCATAGCATCATAACTCAGAACAAGCTTACATAAGTAGTCTCCAAAACCATTACAACAGGATCAATAGTCTTTTCCAAAAACTTCAAAGTTCATAAAGAAGCAAATACTTAAATAACATAAATGCATAAATCCCCACTGAGCATACGCAAAGCCATAAAGATGAGAGAGTCCAAAGCGATACATCTACTCTTTTCAAGCAACTGAAAGAAATCAGCAGTAAGCTGTAGTATTCCCTCCTTGCAAACCTGAAGGGGGTGGGGGGGGGGAAGGAAAGAAAAGAGGTGGAAACAAAACGGGTCAGACATAAAGTCTGGCGAGTCCAGTAATTGTAACAAATAATAGGTAAGGTAAATGATCAAAACATAAATAGGCATCATGATATGGCTGTAACATAGATAAGGTAGATAAAAAGGATGGACAAGATGATTACGTTCCTAAGTACTAAGACAATCCTACACCTTGGCTAAGCGAACAACCCTCCAAGTACAAACCCCGAAGACCGAAGTCAACATCAGACTAGCACCCAAAGGACTATCCAACTCAACCAACATGTATTTCGTTACACCGTACTTTTGCTAAGTTACACCACATTACTTAATTACACCGCACATCTACTAGTCTCTATTTACTAAAGGTCAATCCCTTCCCACTAACTGAACCCACATGACAAACTTGGTAGTTACTTGTACCTAGCTGCTATCGTAGGTGCCGGCTTGCTCCTACCACCGCTAAGGTACCCTTACCCTACCCATTCGATCGGCTCCCTAAACCCCGTGGGCACCCTTGCTGGCCATATAGTGGGGTGTATCACTCCCCAAAGTGGCAACCCCGATACCAACATAAAATGCACGGCCATACCTACACGATGCAACAACGTCTTACCTACCAGCCCGAACCCATGCACGCACATGAACCCGTTGCACTCGTGTTGCCACCGCTATTCACGTTTTGACCTCTTACATTCAAGTCCAGTAAGCGTGCCCCAACCCTGGCCTAGTACCGGGCCCAATTAGATACTCAAACGGGTTACTGGTTGAAACGGGTCCCTCATCCGACACAAGCCTCCCACATATGCTTGGTCCCCACTAGGTTTTTCTCCCACTTAACCATTTTAATTTAATGTCCATGATTTACACATGCTATGATTAAGTCCATACTTACATGTCATAATTTACATGTCTTATCTTATACCGGTTAAGTCCATATTTACATGTCACCCCACTTAACCCTCTAACCATACCCATGTCTTATTATGGTTAGTATTCCTTAATTCATTCCTTATGACGAACGGTGCATGACCTCCCACATTAGACCGAACGCTTTGTGGCTGCTGGATTTGCCTGGCGGTTCCGGGCAGTCTTACGCCACAAACCGGGTCTAACCTTGTGTCATTAACTGTTGCACCTACAATTCATTCCTTTGACCTCTCACATTAGACGTCCAATTGTGGCAGCTGGATTTGCCGGGCGGTTCCGGGCAGTCTGATGCCACAATTGCGCCTAACCTCGTGTCAAAAGTTTATTAATAATCGTATTTCACCCATACCCAATTTTCATGTCATGTATATCCAATTAAACATATAATCATGTTTATAATATAGCCTATTCCAAATTGTCATTAATTACATATTAATTAGCCTCAGTTACAAATTTACAATTATAGGCAATTTCATCAATTCCATGTAATTCATACCCAAATATGCCAATTTTACATATTATCCAATTATCCAAAATATCCAATAATATCAAATTTTCCATATTTCACATATTCCCATCGTTCCCACATATTTGCTTTCGCGCGTATTTTAACATAGGCTCGAAGGTAGCCTAGATCCAAAAATAAAAGGAATAGGGATAAGAGGAGAGAATCAAATCATAGAAAATTGGAATTAACACAAGATCATGAAATAAAGGGGCATGTAAACTGGCATAAAGGCATAATGACGGATTCAACATGAATAAACTAATAAAGGTATGAACTTTACATAGAAACATAGGCATATGATGACATGAATCAAAAAGGTGAAGACTTGGATGAGATTTAAACTACATACATACATATGAATCCTATTTACAACTTCATGATGTTACTTTTAATCCCATTATATTCTGAAAATCACCGTACTCACCTTTCGTGGTTAAAGAATAGAATTATGCACTGAAATTGGTGTAGAAACGTTGCAGTGTTGTTGATTTATCTTCTTGAATTGTTGTAGAAGCTCTAATCTTTAATTTGAGTTGAAGTTGAATACTTGAAATTTGATGTAGAGGCGGCGGCTAGGGTTTAAGAGAGAGTTTGACAACATAATGGTGTCATAGATAATATTTATGAATTAGGGTTAGGTCTTAGGGTGTATATATAGGTGTAGGAAGTCATTTAGGACCATTAGATTAACCCTGAACCATGAGAACCAATCATATGCCACATCTGCCTTTGAGCAAATCGGCCCATGGGTTGACAGCCAAACACCATGAATCAACACCTAGTCGACCCAGCGGGACTTGGGTCGACCTCAAAAATGGGCCTGTTCGGTTATTCCCCCTCCCAATTTGTTGTTTTGAACTTTTTTGCATATTATATATATATATATATATATATATTTCTCTCATATGCATACAAACTTCAAGGCTTTATAACATCTTCATACCGGCCCAAAAGTAAACTCGTCTCATGTCCATGTACATCTTGTCCCCGCCGGGATGAATGGTCATCTTCGAACAATGTGCATCATCAAGAATTGTCTTCCTCAAGTTCTCGTCTCGTGGTACACAAATTCTACCGTCCCTACGTAACCAACCCTTATCATCTAGGGTATATCTACTGAGATGGCTCGATGACTCCCCCCTTATGAGCTTCTCTACTAACTCAACCAACTATGGGTCATCTCGCTGTGCCTCACCAATCCATCCCAAAAGCGTAGGTCTGACCTCTAAGGATGCTAGCAAACTGGGTATAAAGTCAATGGAAGGTCTAAAGTCAAACGTAGAGATGAACTCTAAGCTTCGCCGCTCAACAAACAACGGACTCAAGGACAAACTTTTCCTACATAAGGCATCTGCCATCACGTTACCCTTGCCAGGGGTATATGCTATCTCAAATCGTAGGACGCTAAGAATTCCATCCACCTTTGCTGCCTTAAGTTCAAGTCCTTCTGAGAGAACAAGTATTTTAGCGATTTGTGGTCTGTGAACAATTCGAATTTCTCGCCAAGAAGATAATGGCGCCAAGACTTAAGCGCGAAAACAAAAGCGGCCAACTCTAGGTCATGTGTAGGGTAATTCCTCTCATGCACTCTCAACAACCTTCCTCCATAGGTTATTACCCTCCCCTCTTGCATTAAGACTGCGCCTAGTCCTGTCCCACAAGCATCGGTATAAACGGTAAATGGCTTACTCCAATATGGAAACACTAAGACTGGGGTTGTGGTCAAAGCTCTCTTTAAACGTTGGAACGCATCATCACAATCTACGTCCCACGTGAAAACTAGGTTCTTCTTCGTCAAGCGTGTCAATGGGGCTGATATCTTTGCGAAGTCCTTGATAAACTTCCTATAATAGCCAGCCAACCCTAAGAAACTTCTCAACTCGGTAGCATTTTTAGGGACCTTCCAATCTTGGATGGCCACCACCTTCGCGGGATCCACAACTATCCCTTCTTTGGAAACCACGTGCCCTAAGAATCGCACTTCCTTCCTCCAAAAGTGACATTTAGAACATTTATCTTTAAGGTTATGCGCTCGAAGGGTCTCCAACACTTCCATTAGATGTAGGGCATGCTCTTCCTCGCTCTTAGAAAAAATCAAGATGTCATCCACAAAGACCACCACGAATTTATTAAGGTATTCCCTAAACACCCTACTCATCAAGTCAACAAAGTATGCGGGGGCGTTTGTCAAACCAAAGGGAATCACAAGCCACTCAAAGAAACCGTCCGGAGTCCTAAAGGTAGTCTTGTCTATACTATCCTCGGCCACTCTCAATTGATGGAAACCAGTGGCTAAGTCCAACTGCGAAAACAGTGAGGCGCCAACTAAGTGATCGAAGAGATCATTAATCCTCGGCAGTGGGTGCCTATTCTTCTTAGTAAGATTATTAAGTTCTCTATAGTCTACACAAAGTCTAAGGGACCCATCCGCCTTCGTGGCAAATACTACTGGAGCACCCCACCTCCGATATACTTCGTCTTATGAACCCCTTCTCAAGCAACTCCCCTACTTGCTTATTGAGTTCCCTCCTCTCACGAGGAGCCATGTGGCGTACTGGCAGAGATACGGGTTTTGCATTGTCTACAAGATAAATACGAAAGTCTATCTCACGTTTTGGGGGTAGACCCCACACCTCATCAAAGATATCAACATATTCACGGACTATACGAACATAATGTAAATCATCATTGGATGCGTCAAGTGACTCAAGATAACTAAGCATCACCGATCCTCTAGGGTCACAAGAAATATCAAGGTCTCTCCACTACGAGTCAACAATTTTACTACCCTTCGTTCACAATCTAGGATGGCACCATGTCTGGCTAGCCAATCCATCCCTAGAATCAACCCTTAGCCCATGAAACCAAGCACGAAAGCATTACATTCAAAACCAACGCCTAAGATAGAAAATATCAAATCCCTACAAACCATGGATAAATGAGCCGACCCACCAATAGGTTTTGAGACTACAATGGGACCCACAACGAGACTAGTATTTAAGTGCGGTGTTTCAACTAATGATGTAGAGATAAACAAATGTGATGTGCCAGAATTGAATAAAGTACGGACAGGATGATCAAACAAGAAAATCAAACTTTCAACAGAAATTTTTCTACCTCTTTCCTGTCCCGGAGCCATGAGAGCGTGAACCTGCCCTCCCGAAGTAGAACCTGCCCTCTGCCCTTGCTTCTTAGGACAGTCCTTGACAGCATGACCTGGATCACTATAATGATAACAAGCGAACTTCTTCTTCTTCCTACAGTCTTTCTTCTAATGGCCGGGTATCCCACAGTTGTGACACTTCCTCTTTTCTTTACCACCATTCTTTTGTTGTTGGGCTTTCTTTGGATCCTACTTCTTATCTTGTGGTCTAAAAGTACTTACACCCTTCTCTTCTTCATGCATGTATGCCATATCAACAAGCTTTTCATACATAGCCCACATTGGAATGTGGGACATAGCCAAACTGGGAAGCGGTTCATTTAGGCCCTTTGCAAACCTCAAGGCCTTCTTGCGAGGTGTATTCACCAACTCTAGTCCAAATCTGGCCAACTTATTAAATTCGGTCACATACTCCTTCATGGTCAAGTTTTTCTACTTCAATGTCAAGAACCTCTCCATGTACATACTCTCCTCAGCTTAAGAAAGGAATTTCAACTCAAACCTTCCCCTAAAATCTGCCCACGTCTCTACAGCACGTTCTCCATTACTAACCTCCCACCAAAATGAAGCTTCGTCCTTCATCAACCAAGCAGCCAATTGGACCTTCCTACAATCGTCCAAATCGAAAATGCCAAACAGATCCTCCACTTCTTTCAACCAGTTTCTAGCTTCAACGAACGTTTCAGACCCACTAAAAGGTTTTCCACCCATCGAACGAAAGTCTTTACATATCTTGGAGAAAGCATCTCCACGCGGAGGAATGACTGGAGCTGTGGGAGGAGGAGGAGGAACGTCGTTCGGACCGACGGCAGTGGCCCTAGCCTCGAGATATGGACGAAACCAACCGGTTACATGAAACCCTCTGGTATCTCAAATGCTCCAGACATGCTGAAAAGAAAAAGAAAGATTTCAAAACAAGGGAAGTGAAAGAGTGATGTATGGCTTGCGGGGATTATGCTCTTTAAAGTAAACTTTCCTTGAAAATAGCTTCTTTGAAACAAGTTTTTTTTTGAAAATACTTTCTAGGAGCATAATACCTTTGAAAAAACTTTTCAAAACTTTTTATCTGTTCTTGTAGCCATAGCTCTGATACAACGTGTAACACCCCATGTCCATTAATGTCACTCAAAAAGGGAATGCATCAATGTCCATGAAGCGTTATTGTTGTATAGAACAGATAAATTACAAGAATAAATAAATAAAACAACACAACGGAAGATAAAACTTATTTCATAGCATCATAACTCAGAACAAGCTTAGATAAGTAGTCTCCAAAACCATTACAACAGGATCAATAGTCTTTTCCAAAAACTTCAAAGTACATAAAGAAGCAAATACTTAAATAACATAAATGCATTAATCCCCAATGAGCATAAGCAAAGCCATAAAGATGAGAGAGTCCAAAGCGATACATCTACTCTTTTCAAGCAACTAAAAGAAATCGGCACTAAGCTGTAGTATTCCCTCCTTGCAAACCTGAGAGGGGGGGGGGAGGAAAGAATAGAGGTGGAAACAAAACGGGTCAGACATAAAGTCTGGCGAGTCCAGTAATTTTAACAAATAATAGGTAAGGTAAATGACCAAGACATAAATAGGCAGCATGATATGGCTGTAACATAGATAAGGTAGATAAAAAGGATGGACAAGATGATTCTGTTCCTAAGTACTAAGACAATCCTACACCTTGGCTAAGCGAACAACTCTCCATGTACTAACCCCGAAGACCGAAGTCAACATCAGACTAGCACACAAAGGACTATCCAACTCAACCAACATGTATTTCGTTACACCGCGCTTTTGCTAAGTTACACCACATTACTTAATTACACCGCACATCTACTAGTCTCTATTTACTAAAGGTTGATCCCTTCCCACTAACTGTACACACATGACAAACTTGGTAGTTACTTGTACCTAGCTGCTATCATAGGTGCCGGCTTGCTCCTACCACCGCTAAGGTACCCTTACCCTCCCCTTTCGATCAGCACCCTAAACCCCGTAGCCACCCGTGCTGGCCCCACAGTGGGGTGTATCACTCCCCAAAGTGGCAACCCCGATACCAACATAAAATGCATGGCCATACCTACATGATGCAACAACGTCTTACCTACCAGCCCAGACCCATGCACGCACACGAACGGTGCATGACCTCCCATATTAGACCGAACGCTTTGTGGCCGCTGGATTTGCCGGGCAGTTCCGGGCAGTCTTACACCACAAACCGGGTCTAACCTCGTGTAATTAACTATTGCGCCTACAATTCATTCCTTTGACCTCTCTCATTAGACGTCCAATTGTGGCAGCTGGATTTGCCGGGCGATTCCGGGCAGTCTTACGCCACAATTGCACCTAACCTCGTGTCAAAGGTTATTAATAATCGTATTTCACCCATACCCAATTTTCATTTCATGTATATCCAACTAAACGTATAATCCTGTTTATAATATTGCCTATTCCAAATTGTCACTAATTACATATTAATTAGCCTCAATTACAAATTTACAATTATAGGCAATTTCATCAATTCCATGTAATTCATACCCAAATATGCCAATTTCACATATTATCTATTAATCGACCTTTTGGTCCAGTCACCAAAAGTACTCAAGACACGTTCGACTCAACATATCGCGTGATACTACAGCCCGGAGGTGTCGCTAATACCATCTGAGGGCCAGTATCAGAAGACTCGAGTCTGGCCACTAGCAGGATGCCACATCCCTTGGACGCAACCTCCATCAGTATCCGTCCGCATCCAAGCCGAAGGCAAGCCGTGCCGGCCCCACAGTCCCGGCGGCGATCGACCTAACCGGTTAGGTCAAAATTGTGGGCACCGCCCGATTCATCCGATTTTCTCCATGCTGGAAGCTCAGATTCCTTGACTTCGGACCAAAAAAATGGTGGATTCTTTTACTCCATGTTGAGGAGCTTCGACGCCCCAAAAGAACCTACATGCCTCGACCAACGGCCCTCGCCAAGCATACTTCGCACCCTGCCATGGTGCAAAATTTCGTACCTCCTAGGTACGAAATTTCGTACCTTGAAAGGTGCGAAATTTCGTACCCCCTAGGTATGAAATTTCGTACCTTGAAAGTGCGAAATTTCGTACCTATCAGGTACGAAATTTCGTACCTAGGAGGTGCGAAATTTCGCACCTAGCAGGTGCGAAATTTCGTACCTCCCCAGGTACGAATTTTCCGAGGTCGATGGGAGGAGGCGCGAATTTGCTGTAGATGGTCACCATTTCTGCCAACTCCTACCTAACCCCTATGTCACCACTTCCTATAAATACCCCCTACCTCACACTTCAAAGGGGAGAGATTCTTGGACCTTGAGACCTCTATAGAGCTTCACTAATGGCATCTCCTCTTTGAGGAAGAAGAAGGGAAAAATTGTCCATTTTATTATTTCTTGCAAATAATACTATTTTGCATAATAGTCCACATATGTAATGAGAGGATCTCAACCTTGTAATCTTTCAAAGTGAATAATAAAATCTCTACACCTCTTCAAAGTGGACGTAGGCCTTCACTAAGGCCGAACCACTATAAATCTCTTGTGTCATTTACCGCTTATATTTTATTTCATGTTATATAATATGTCTTGTCTATGCGACCATACTATTAATTCCTAGTAATACGGAATCTTTGGTGTTTGCGACATTTTTGGTCGTCAACATTTGGTGCTTTCACTGAGAAAACTCGAACATTACGTGTTTCTTGCACCTTACCATCTCGACTTCGACGAGCTTAAGGTTCCTTGCCCAACCTGCCGTCGTCCCCGCGTACGATGGTAAAAAAGTCAAAGAACGTAATAATCGGCTTATCGGCCGCCGCCAAGGCCGGTCCATCCAATCCATCTCCACCGGCAAATATCCCGGCAACAAATGAAAATGAACCTCCCGTTGTGGACCCCGAAGCGCCCATAACTCAAGCGCAAATCCGTACGCTTAATGAAAGGTACGAGAACTCAGCGGTTGAGCTTAACCAAGTGCTATGGAATAACATCGACCTTATGCGGCAACTCCAAGAAAGTCAGCGCGACGTCGCTCGACTACCATCAGCTCGGAACAATACCTAACCTCGACCCCCAACATCGGAAACTCCCTCTTCCGGGTCGACGGGCCCGCACCAATGAAGGAGGTTTACCCTCGGACATTACACTACCCTCGGATATTTCCGGACTCCTCGGACATCATTGACCAAGTCAACGCTCCTTCCACCCGAAGAAGAAGAGGATAGTCCCGATCCACCCTCCTCGGACTTCGAGCTCAGAACCCCTCGCCTAAACCTCGGGCCTCCCATGGGGTTCGAAAGCTCGAACCCCACAGGGTTCGAAGCTCGAACCCCATGGGGTTCGAAAACTCGAACCCTACTGGGTTCGAAGCACGAACCCCATGGGGTTCGAAATCCCATGGGTTCGAAGCCTCGAGCCTCAAGGGGTTCGAAACTCCCTCACCCCAACCTCGAACCTCTACTCCCCTACTTCAGGTCCCTCGACCTTGCATCAACCCGCTCCTTACCATGACCCGATTCTGGATGTCGAGGACATGGAGGAAGACGATCCATACATCCACCATAAAAGACGTCCTCGCAGTACCCGAACTCCGGAACCTCGCCAAAACCAACGGGTCCCAATGGCGGACCCCCATCCAACTTACCTTCCCGACATGGTCCGAAGGATCATGACGGAGAGGCGAGGAAACATGCATGATCCATGGGAAGCGCACATTAGGCGCAACCCCTTCACCAGTAGGGTAAATGAAGCTGAATGGCCACGCCGCTTCAGCATGCCACAGATGTCGCTCTATGATGGCACAACCGACCCTTGTACCTTCTTAAACCATTATGAATGGCAAATGGACTCGAGCCGGGGCAGTGATCCGGTCAAATGCAAGTGCTTTCCAGTTTTCTTATCAGGAACCGCTTTGTCATGGTTCTCTCGCCTCCCACTCGATTCCATTAACAACTTCGGCCAACTAGCAGCAGAATTGGTCAAGCAATTCAGAATGCGCATCCCGACTCCGAAGAATTCCCTCACCTTGTCTAACCTATACCAAGGACCCGCCGAGTCACTCAAAAGCTACCTCTCCCGGTTCAATGTTGCGATCGCCGAGGTCAAGGATCCAGATCCCTGCACCGTACCCTGTCAACAAGCCAAAGGTGTCCTCCCTACTTCTGAATTCGGGGCATGGATTGATCAGAAGCAGCCAAAAAGCCTCGACTCTTTCCATGAGAAGGCTAGGCAATACTTATATCAAGAAGAGGCGAAGCGAAACCGACTCTCCAGAGCCGATCTTCCCAACAATCCACATGCGGGTGCCATAAATGACAACGTCAAAGGGAAACAGGTAGTAAAGCTCTTTGATAAGGACAAGGGGACAGGCGCCTACAAACAAAGACCGAATGGCAGTAAGCAGGGTGGCCGTAACCACGGCCAAGTTTCTACGGAAACCAAAAAGCCTAGTTCTCACCTGACATACAAGATCTACACCCCGCTGAATGAGGACTTGGAAACAATCTACCGGCAAACGTGCAACACGCTTCAGTACAAGAAACCATACAATAGGGAGTCCACTAGTCTTGAGAAGAAGACCGGCAAGTACTGTCGGTACCACGACATGGACGGGCACAATACCAATAATTGTCGTCAATTCAAAGATGTAATCGAAAGGCTTATCCGCGAGAAGCGCCTTGAGCAGTACGTCCGAAAAGCATCATGACCCTCGTCGGCACTAAGCAGGATTCCGGCAAAACCTAAAGCTCATCCTCATTGGTAGCAATTGACGCTGATACCACTCACCTGTCCCGAGCGGGAAAGGGCCCGCTTCGAAACGGTCTTCTTCCACTTGTGGACCCCGAAGCTCCTACGACTCAAGCATAGATTCACGCGCTTAATAAGAAATACGGGAATGCAGGTCTCACATTAGGCATTGGAGATTAGAGTCAACCTTATGCGCCAACTTCAATAAAGTCCACATTTTGTCATTCTACTTCAGCTTCCTCAGAACCGCGCCCATTCAAGGCACACCGCATCGGAAATTTCTCCTTTCAAAGCTAAGGGCCCACGTCGAGGAAGAAGGTTCAGCCTCATTAAAAACATCGCCATCCGCTCCAACATTCGTATGGTGACAACAACAATAACAAAAATGTGATGATGACCGAACCAGCGGCTAAGGAGCATGGTAACAAACCAGGTCCGTGTAACCATCCTTATTTTCAGAAGAGCCCAACTGTCGCCACTCCCAACCGGAGTCCCACTCTTCCAGCAGCTCGTCGGACCAAAGTACTTCCGAATCCGGGTGCACACCAGCTCACCCAAACTCGATAGCCATACCAAAGCCAAACCTCCATCGAATTATGTCACTCGTGGGGGGCATCAAAAGAATGATCAAGAATCCTGCCACCAATTTGAAAGCTTGACTAGAGCGGTAGGAAGAAGCTTTCAATACCTTTCTCCCCAGAATTGAAGACATGATGAGAAGCACTTCAGATCTAACTGGCCAAGCATGCATTACGGAGGCATGTACCGATACTCCTCCACCATCGACCCGGGACTTGGGGGGAAACCCCACAAACTAACCAACTAGCCGACGCCACTCCTCGGAATGGTGCCGATTCCGCTGCACTCGGGGGCACCCCTAATCCCGACATCGCTCCAGCTCGATGTGCTTCAATTGGTCAGGATTTGCAGTTGGAAATGTTGCTCAAGCACCAACGCGCGCAGCTTTGGATGGTACTTCTCTCATTGTTTCATGAGTCCGAATTACGCTCGATGTGGCCCCTCCAGTTGGGATCCAACAGGACCTTCCTATCAATCATCCGACTCCCAACTTGGACGTTAGCACTAGGGGCACCAGTGCCACTATGGGAAATCAAAATCAACTGCTTGCTTTCGAAAATGGGTCAGAGATCGTAGGTGTCATCCGTCAGTACACTCGGCCTCGACACCCTCGGCCTCGACTCCGCCTCACTCTAACTCGCCTCGATGCCCTCGGCCTCGACTCTGCCTCACTCGACACTTCCATTTCCGAACCGAGGGGGCCGTATCAAAAAATGAGGTTTAGCCCCATTAACGACGTTGCCGATCGCACCAACGCTCTCGACAATGGCAATGACGACCGAACTACAAGTCACATGCAGCGAGGGGGCACAGTACTGAGACCGCTCTCGCTTAATCATCTAGGACGGACCAGTTCCTACCAACTAACCTCTACCTCGTCATAATCCCGCGGTCGCTAATCAATGTAATGGACCCGCTGTTCCAGCGACCCACGCTCCAACAAAACATGATCAACACCAATGCCACTCCAGATGATTAAGATCGACTGCTTGCTTTCAGAAATGGGTCAGAGACTTCGGGTGTCATCCGTCGGTACACTCCAGGAATAATCTATTCACTAGGATCGCAGGTAAAGTTGAGTCGCCCTGACACTCCAGCACACCACATGTGGCATTCCATGAAGGCATGACTGACCTCTAACCTTGGCAATATCAGGGTCACCACCATAAATAGAACGCTTCATCCCGGCCATCCCCAGCTTTGACGCTCAAGCCTCTGTTAGGCGGACTCAAGCTGCTATGAGTCCATACTTATCGCCTATGCTTCTAGAATCCAATTGGGCCCGAGGACACTTCGACCGACTTCCACAACATCATGCAACCAAAACTGGAGACTCACGGAGTGCCAAAGACCTTCCGTCAAGAAAGTGTGCTAGGCTCCAAAGTCCAGGACTAGATTACGACCTCTATAACGCGATCAGCCCAACCTCCGATTGTCATAGACACGATCCATGGGATCATAAGGAAATCGTGGGGGCACACCCACGACGTCTGCGAAAGCAGGACAAGGCGTAATCCATTCTCTTCGGCTAGCCCTGATACCAAATGGCGCCAGCACTCCGACATGCCAACACTTACTCCATACTTAATGAATCCATGATCTTCGAAGCTTCATTAGCCGCCACAACTGGTACATGGACTCATTACATGTCGCAAGCGCCATAAGTTGCAAGTGCTACCCGTCCTTGCCCAAGATGGATCTACTATGGTTCTCTCGACTACCATCCTGAACTATCCCAATTCTCGACTAACTCGCCAGGAGATTGGTCACGTAGTCTAGGATGCATGTCATAATGCCCAGAGACATCCTCTCAGTCTCGAACATTTACCAAGGCACCCATGAAACTCTCAAAGGCCATCTCGCAAGATCCCACACCGCCTTGGCTAAAGTCGAGAAACCTACTCCTCGAATCGCACTCGTCCAATTTACAAATGGCATGCCACCTGATTCCAAACTTGGGGCATGGACCGACCAAAGACAACCAAGGATTCAGAAGATCTTCCACATGAATGTCGGCTGCTTCCTATGCCAAGATCTATCATAAAGGAATCAAGCTCCTACCTTCAACATCATACCTCGTGATGGCGCCCAGTACTCCAACAACTCTGATTCCACCACTCTGCACAATCTTTCTCACGCAGGCAGCATCAAAAATAGTCGCAACAATAAAGGGAAGCGCCTTCGGCTTCATTCTTTCCTCAGCTATACTGCTTTCAGGGACACCCCCGGAAGATTCCATCTCGCAGCCTGCAATCGCCAACCATGCAAAAGGCCAGGACCTAAACGTCCGACGAGCACACCAAGGGACTCTACCGGATATTGTCGGTTCTACACCATCAGCAGGTACAACACGAACATGTTTCGCTGCTTGCAAAACAACATTGAGGAACTCATCCGCACGAGATCTCCGAGCCCCTCAACGCTCATCAAAGATTCCCACTGCATAGGATCTCCGAGCCATTCGACGCCCAACGGGGGTTCCCACTACGCTGGACCTTCGAGCCACTCGACGCTCATCAGAGATCCGCACTGCATGGGGTCTCTGAGCCACTCGACACTCATCAGACATTCCCACTAAACAAAAACTCGACTGACAATTAGTCCCTCAATATCATCCCCCGTCTCGTCAGGACTGTGGCAACGATGAGCATCCATGCCTCATAACTTACCTCACGTAGGTCGCCTTTTGCACCAATCTAGTTGTTATCAGGCCCCAAGTGCTTTAAGCCTTCTAAATGACTTTTGTCCAACCTAGAGTCAACCATTACGACTAATTCGTATACGCGAGCGCGCTGCACTGGATCAACATCTCCGACCCGGGAACCGGTCCCCTAGATCAAGCTTTAATCATCAACGATTAGCCTGATACTTCTACTCTAGGGTCCGCCATAAGGACCTCAACATCGGCAACCTCGTCTTACAACGGGTCTTTTCTCCATCAGCAAGCCTCGTCCCCCGATAGGAAGGCCCCCACTCATACAACGGAAGCTCAGCGATGGAACTTTCAAACCCTCAACCATGGACGGAGCCGAACTCCCAAGGGCTTGGAACAATGAACATCCCCACCTCTACTTTGCATAACTTAGCATACAATCAATTCCGGCCTTCCAACGATGTTTTTCTTCCCTTCAATTCGAGGCATTGCAAAGGCTACTACTACCGGAGATATCCAAAGGATTGATGTTCATTTTCTTGTCTCCCTCCCATGTTTCCTCCGTACATGATGTGTTTGATTTATCCTAACAAGCAGCTTGCGTACAAACATTCGATTGCCGCATCGGCGCCCCGAGCACGGGAGCCGGTTCTGCCATTTGAACCTCGATCCAACATCGAGACCAAACAACATTGGCTACGACCGGCACCCCGAGCACGGGAGCCGACCACGCTACTCGAGTCGCCGGCCTACGGCGCGGTCGAGTATAAATAACCTCTAACTCAAACCTAGGCCCTGCGCCAAGGCCGAGGGTAAATCGTTCAACCACCCAACACCCAGATGGGGCGATACAAACTCACCCTGAACTACGGGTGTGGTCGAGCACTTGGCGCAGCACTTAGGCCGACCTTAAATCGTCACATCCCCGAAGCTCTCAAGGCTTAAGGGTAGCCCACGGCCACGGTCGGACCCTACGGGCTGATGACTCGGGCTTCTCTTTCTCGGCGAACAACGACGCCGACGGGCTCGCCTAAACCCGATGAACGATGGGAGAGCTGGCACCGGACGGACCGCATGATGCGACGTCATATGCCTTCGCTACTCTTGAGGTTAACCCCGGGCAACCCAAGAAAAAACAGCAGGCGCTCTGGCCAGGCTTCACAAACTACGGGTCTCTTGAGCTGAGGGAGATCTACTAGAAGCCTACGCACTATCTCTCCCCTCGGAACTACAACCCAGAGCGCGACACTCAATCACACCCCTTGGAATCACCAACCTGGGGCACAACACTCACAATCACTTTTTTGCTAAATGTAACGATAAGTATGCCTATGCAAGTACGGGACGCCCGAAAACATAGGAGAAACATCCTAACAGTTAACACAAAATGCGATCTTTACTAATTCATATTCCATTTCACACACACGCAAACGTTAAATAGACTACATGTCTAACATCTCTTCTTTCTGATGACAGGGTATTCATGAATACCACACCATGTCTTTAAGGACCAAAAGCGAGGACCATACCCGCATATACTATTGGTTTACCCAACCCAAAGTATCTTTAATTCCTTTAAGAATTACTGATGCTGCTCATCCTTTCCTTTTCTTTTCCTTCTTTTTATGCAGGTTCGACACAGGTAGTTCACCACCAGTAATGGGCCCTTTCCTTCTAGAACCGTTTCCGCCTCTTTTTACTCAACACAGGAGCAACAGATTCATGAGGCATCTGTGCACGCCATCTGCCATCATCCTCGCCACTTGTAACTATCATAACCTCCCCGAGAGCAATACATGGTAACGTCTTAGGTACGATGTAAGAAGCAAGGACCGATGCAGCCTGGGTTTATCCCCAAGCCTTCCTGGCGCCAAGATCTGCTCCCTTCTCGATATCTTCGGCGGCTTTCTGATCAGCTAGCTCCCTGAACTGGAGTCACACAACGGCATCTGGTTCAAGTTGCTAAGGTTCCCCTCGCCCTCTTTTGGTGGGCATCATCGAAAGCTTTCCCTTGTCCTAGCCTACTCAGAGGCCCTTTCCTTCTCTGCTTCAGCATCGGCCTACCTCTTCGCCACCGTGACAGTAGATTTCTCTTGGCGTCCTGACTAGACTTTGCCCGAGCATCTTGTATAGCCGCCTCATCCTGTCCGTCTTCCCCTCCGGCTCTTTCGACTTTACCACCACCCGGGCTTCCCGATCCTCCACCTCGGTTTGCATTGCTTCCACGCCTGCATCAGCTACGCCCGTCGTATAAGCACTTCTGTCAACCACCAACTTCTTCCCCTCCAAAGAGGCTCATACGAATATGGGTCCTGAAGCCGCGGGTTCTCCGATTACTCTAGATTGCCCCCGCTATAACTCCAACCGGAACCAGGACTCGGACGCTCGAGGAAGCACGGGGGCAAAGCCTGGTGTCGCCTCTGCTCCAAGCGAGGCTTCCCAACACAAGAAGCAACTATTTGACTCCTGAGGGTTCATCACTCGCATCCTTTTCGGTTAGCAAGTACTCGAGCTTGGGGGAACTCCCCCGCTTATCCTTGCACCAACTTACTCATCGCAAGACCTAAGAAGGATCCTCACCAGCTTCCGCATTGGCATTTCCATCACCACAGCCCTTAGGGCAACCATTCTAAATAAGAACGAACGCCTCATCCCAAGGATGATCCAGACCCAAAAACCCGAGTCTCGGAAACTTCTAACCTCCCGCCAATACTAGGAAGACCGGGATTAGAAGCTTGGACCAAAGGAAAGAGGAGCAATATAACCACCGATTCCCCGAGGAAATGGAGAACTTAGATAAATTCTCAATGCGCAAAATAAAAAATCCATATTTCAGTGCATGTTCTCGGGTTTCTTGGGCCAGTTCATTGGGCTCGCAAAGTCTCAACGCCCTGCCAACTAACTCACGCCCCTCGATGCATACCTACAAGCACATTGAAACACGGCGACGACACCTAGTTTGGATAACTATGTAGCTACCGGTAAACGTCAGCACCATTTTTCGAATCGGATAATGACCCCGACATAATTGGATTGTAGAATAACGACTCGACCATTTGCCCGCATCTTGCATGCGTATCCAAGCTATCAGTCCGAATATTTTCATTTCCAGAATCATTCGCTAACCAATTGTGCTACGTTCAACTCCAATTACCGACCAGACATGTAGCATTGAGCAATGATCCGAGCTTGCTAGCTCGTCTCTGACGTCGCGCAGAACCTAGTAGGTACCAGGGCCTGGGGGAACCCTCTACGGATTGTTGCACCGACCTGGCAATCTCAAGACCAAATCATATCCCCTTAAGTCTTTGCATTGGCATCATCTTCACGTCATCCTACGGAGCCACCATCTCTAGAGCACCTTCACCTCACAACGAAAGAAATCCGGAGCCAAAGATCCGGCCATGGAGGCTTCTCGGCTTCCATTAGTACCCGGAGTCCACAAAAAGCTGACACTCCGGAACATGGTGGTAGCCTTTAGCTTCAACAACCAATACCACGGCCATCGCCGACCGCCAATGCAACATTAAAGTCACGATGAAGCAGCGTCATGGTTAGGTTATTGATCAGATCCCAAGACTAACAGCTCAACTACGTTTCGATATCTCACACAAACATTCAAGCTGACAATCCAAGCAGGTCCATTCCTTGAGGGCCGTGTCGTGAGCCAAAAATCACTAATCACTGCCCGCTCATATGGCCACATGGCAAGCATCAAGTGTACAAACTTAAGATTGGAGACAAGGCTCGATAAAATCATGGGAGTGCTAAGTTATGTATCATGCTTCCGCACATCGGCTAAGTTGTCATCTCTTCAACCAAAATTCGAACTCCTGAAGAGCGTGAAAGATTTGATAAGCATTTGGGACACAATGCCCAATCCCGTATTCACACGTGCTTGGCAACCTTTATTCAAATTCCTAATCCTGTTTCCCAAGGTCCACCGCTCCACGTTCTTGAATACCAAATCCGAAATCCCTTTTACTTTCCACATCTCTCTTCCCTTCTCCTGAAAACCTAACAACGTCTCGAACATCCAAAGTACAAGGGAGATATTGTGGAATCCTTCATGCCTGACGATGATTTTGTATCCGGATAAGAGGAGAAAGTAAGTAACTACAATCGGGGGATCGGTATGTCCCAAACGAATGTTCCAAGATCGGCATTCGAGATCGTTCACCTAAATACGACAACATCCACTTATCTTTGAAGCACTGTGTAATAACCCGGAAATCTGGGCCAATTTAAAATTTTTATTTTGGCAATTTTAATGAATTTTGATTATTTAAAATGAATTATTTTAAATAATAACGTCGAGAAAATTATTTTGAATAGAATTCGAACGTATATATTTATATAGCTCGACGTTAGAATATAAATATTTATTTATATATATAAAAGGAATTGAAAATGACGTGGTAGTTCGATAATTCGATTTCAAACTTCAATTGAATGTACCTGATGCAAAATAAACCGGAGTTTAGTGAAACCAAAAATATTTGAATCAAATTGAGAATATCTTCCCAATGAATCCGAGAAATCAAAATTTCATAACGGGAATCAAAAGATATGGCCAAATGAATTTTCAGAATAGTCGCTATGGAATTCAGGCCCTTAAATATAGCCATTTTGCAAACGGCCTCGAATTTCGACGAAACCACTTTTGTTGGATCCGCGAGGTCAAATTATTGCTAGGTTTCAAATTTCATAATTTTTCGAATCAATGTGTGAGCGTGGCAAAGGAAAACGCGTTTGACCAGTTTCAGTTGATTTTAATCGACTGGAAAATGGCCATTTTTCAAACGGTCTCAGAATTCGATGAAATTAGTTTTTTTAGGACCGTATCGTCAATACGAACCTAGAAAATATTTTTCTGGAATTTTTCGAGTCAGTATGTGGCCCCGATAAATTAAAATGTACGTTCAAATCCATATTTGAATGTTTTATATCTTAATTTGAAGAATAACTGACTGAAATAATCCAATGGGCTTGTGAAACATATCCCATTGTGTTCGGAATGGGGGTATTTCGCTAGGTGAGGCAGTCGTTGGGATTCGTTTGGGGTTCGTATCAATATAAGGGTATTTTTGGAAATTAAAATTATATATATATTTTCTGGCCAATGAAAATACAGAAAAACCCTAATTCCTAACACGTTGAACACCAACCACCTTCAATACGATATAAGGCGATTTATAGTTCAATCCTTTCTTCCATTCGATCTTCAAATTCGTGAATCGATTCAAGAAATTTCTGAAGCCATATCGAAGAACATCTCGAGCTCTTCAAATCCAACGGACGACGTCGAGTATCATCTCGTGTTTTGTGTGAATCGCGAGTCCAAAGTCCGACCGTTTCGAGGAAAATTCCGGCGCCGAGAGCAAACCGAGTTCGCCGTGGTTGAGGATGGTGGTAGATGTCGCGGAGGAGCACGACGGGGGAGCATCCGATCTTCAGCCAGCGTCTCGAGTTGCGTGAAAAATCCGGCCCTAGGTATTGAGCAGTGGGTTTCACGGATTCTGGAGTGTATAACGGGGAGGAAGAAGGTATTAATTTTATTAATTATTATATTAATTAATTTAGATTATCATTAACGTATAAAAACTAATAACTCTCTCGTACGGTGACGAAATCGCATGAAATAGGATCCATTGCGATCGTGGCGACGAATGCTTCTCAACAAAACTGACCGCGTCCGATTTGAAGCAAATCAGATTTTTAGAAATTTTATCAAATCCGAACAGTTCAGAAATTCAGAAATTAAAACCCTCGGTGATAACTCCACACCTTTATTTTATTTCTAGTTAAAATATATACTAGGATGCAGACGGTGTTTAGTAGCACCCGACATCCGTCGTCCACAGACCATGGACGGCTTGTATGCTTGTTTGTTTAATTTTTATGTGTAGTTGATTGTGTGATGTGATGTGAAATGAAATAAAATATTTATAAAGTGGAAAACATTTTATAGTTAAAAATAGAATTTTTAACGTGTATATGAAAGGAAATAAAAATAAACAAATCGGACGATTTGTTTATATACACACATTTGACTGATATTGATTGGGACGATAAATTTTACACATCGCCTAACTGCACAAATAAAATATGTGGTTGATTGATTGAAAACCCCACACGGGTATTGGGGTGATATATGACATACACTAATCCCAATAGTTAGTTGTATGTCGATCGATTGATTGATAGACTGTTATAAGCGTTAAATATTTATATTCGATGCTCATACAGTGTAGAGTGCACTTTGGATGATGGTTGATTATTCATCGTTGTTGTGATATACATGTGTTGTAGAAAATCCATATAATTAACATTATATGGTAATTTATTGGGCTTCATTCAACATTTGAAAAGAAATATTTGAAAAGAAACATTTGAAAAAGAAATATTTGAATAGAAATATCTGAAAAGGAAATATTTAAAATAGAATATTTGAAAATAGAAATATATGAAGTCGTGTTGATTAGATTGACGCCATTTTGACGTGAACGATATTTATATCGATTTTATTCATTTTATAATGAATATCGATTTTATTCATTTTATAATGAATATCGATTTTATTCATTTTATAATGAATATCGATTTTATTCATTTTATAATGAATATCGATTTTATTCATTTTATAACGAATATCGAAAGTGATTTCAAAATCTGATATTTTGAAACGAATTGAAATTCAAACTGAATTTGAATTGAATTTAATAGAAAATGAAAACGAATTGAATTTAGTAGAAAACGAAAACGAATTGAATTAAATAGAAAACGAATTCGAATTTAATTGAATAGAAAACGAATTCGAATTGAATTAAATAGAAAACGAATTTGAATTGAACAGAAAACGAATTCGAATTGAATAGAAACAAATTCGAATAGAATTGAATTGAAAACGAATTTGAATTGAATAGAAAACAAATTTGAATTGAATAGAAAACGAATTCGAATTGAATAGAAAACGAATTCGAATAGAATTGAATTGAAAATGAATTTGAATTGAATCGAACAGAAAACAAATCTGAATTGAATTGAATTCAATTGAAAACGAATTGAAATAGAATTGAAATCGATTTGGATTGAAATCAAATAGAAGTGAATGTAGAAATAATTTATAAGGAAAAATCCAATTTTGATTTGAATTTGAAATAAAGGTTGAAATTGTTTTAGAAACAAATTTGAAATGATATCCAAAGGAAGATTAAAGAATAAATTTTAAAGAATTTATCTTTGATAAAATTAATGGGAACCTTTCCCTAAGAACGTGAAATTTAGAAACTAACTGTATGTTAGCTAAGAAGAATGGTTTCCTGGGTATTGATCTGATGTTGGTTTCGGCCTTCGAGGTTAATATTTGGGAAATTGTTCTCTTGCTAATTTACGGTTAGTGACTGCTGAATTGGAATGGGGCGTATGTTGTGTTTGTGTAACATTTGTTTATAATATACGCGGGTTGTTCGGAAAGGCCGGGTTTATACCCATTCTGAACAACCGATTCGACGATAAGTCGAAGATGATGACGGTGGTCGAAGACCGAAAGTCTTCACATCGTTTGGGTGATTACTGATGATCTTGATTGGGCTGTACACCCAAGATGAGAGAATCAGTTGGTGGTCGTCCAGACGTACTTGGAGATCGACGGATATGCGAGGAAAGTGCCTCCGGTTTCGTTCAGACCTGGAACGGACTTGTAAATGGATGGTGTGTATGACATTGTATTCCTTTATATTGTATTCGTTGATCTCTGCTAAATATATATATCTGTTTGGCGGCGGGGAATTTATTCTCTTGCTTAACGCCCTTCTCTGAGACATACGAGCTCAGAGGTTATATATTGGCAGAAATCAGTGGTACGATATGGATTGATAGTGTGGCATGCTGAGATGCAGTGATCCAGACTTTTGTTGAAAAGCAAAGTTTGGTGGATGATGATCAAAGCGCAGCTTTAATATAGCATGGCTTTGTGTATAGCGTTGATTCGCGAGCCTCACACCCCGGTATGGTTTTAAACTGATGGTTTGATCAGTATGCTTTTTAGTGGATAGGCACCTTAGTGGTGTCGTGGATTCGGTCGACCGAGATGAGCTTAGTGCTCAGGGATATATAGAGTTAGCGGTGTTTTCTCTCGCTGGGACGTAAGCCGAGGTGATACTCTAGTCCCAAAAGTGCGGATGTGCAGACGGTGTTTTCTCTAGTTGGGACGTAAGCCGTGGGGAATTGCATTACGTGATCGATCTTTCGAATCAGGAGCCACCATGATGGAAATCCAATTTCCAATTCGTGTATTCCGGGTTTATTTATAGAGCCTAGTATGGCGACATAGTGGGATGGGGCGCTTATGCCATCTATGATTGATACTTATGATTTGAAGACATTTTATACAATATGCACTTATAATAGTATCAAATGATTTGTTTTAAACGTATCAAGCATTCTTGGCTATTATAAGGTAAAAACCCTATCCTCCGGCTTGCGTTGCATTGTGTAATGGGACCTGGGTCTTATAATAGTTCATTTTTCTTTATTTAGCATTGTGCCATTGTTTTATGCACTGGTATTCTTGGGAGGAAACCCGTTCCGTGTTATACGGCGTGGTCCCTTGATTTACCTAACTTTAAAATAAAGATTTACAACTGTTTTAGTTCTCACACCAGTCCCATGACTGACCTGGAGTTTATTGTTTTAACCTAAACTGTGGGTGCCCTTATTTTGACACGGGCAGCTAGTAGTTTTGGTTTTGTAGATTTATATTCACGGGATCCTGGTTTACAGATGGAACAATACTCGGAAAGCTTTGTATCCGTGTATTACTTCTAGTTGTGTATTGTTTTATTTTCTGCTGCGATGTATTTAAATGTAATTTAAATCTATGATATTTTTGTGTAATATTCATTTTTACTCTGTATATTCTTGTATTCTGATGGAATTGTTGTAATAACAATGAAATGTTCTTCCGTCTGCGTTCTGTTGTGGCTTGTTCTCGAACTATCCGCGCTTTCCTCACCGGGGAAGTTACGGGTTTTCACAGTTGGTATCAGAGATTTGGTTTACAAAGCTCAGAGAACAAGGCACATTAGAACCATACGAAAGAATTCATCAGAAATTGGATTAGTAATATCCAACGAGAATGACTCGTTAGAGATAGGATCAGTAGTATCCTAGAACGAGTGTGAAGAGTAGTGTTTTTGATAAAAAAAAGTGAAAACAATTTTTGTTTTGAAAATTTAAATCAATTATACATATTTGAATATTTATTTGTATTGATTTGGACAGTCCAGTATATATGGACTTTGCGTATACGTCTGATCCGCGTGTATTTGAAGTTTTAATATACTGGATAGATATAGAATTGCACTGTAGTCGTTCGGGGGTAATTCTGATGATAGCGATCGCATCATCAGTATTTATGTTCGAGTGACGAAGGTGGGACGTCTATATATTTCCTATTGACTAGTGTGAGTACCAAAATTAGACAGGGCTAATTGTTGTGATTTGGCATCATAAATGTGATTTTTGAGTATATATCAAAGTTATGAATTTCAAAAGCTAATCAACTAATTGATTGATGGTTGTGTTGTTTGATTGTTGTTTGTTAATTGATAATTTTGAAACATTACGCCTAATTGTATCAAATATTGAATTTTATTGAAAATTAGTCGCATTTGCTTGCATATACATGTACTTACATTGAACAGGTCATAGCAAGGAGGCTAGAGCAGAGAATAAAATTGTTTGCCCGACAAATAGGTACATGTTTACCATAATTTACTGTTTTGTTTGGGTGATGATGATTTTATGAGCCGATTGGCTAGCCGCTTGGCTTTTTCTTTTTCTTTTTGAGATCAGAAGGCCTGTATGGCAATTTCGGGATTTTTCCGTGCTCCCGGAGCAGGGGAGGTTATGGCGAAATTTTTCGATAATTTAGGGTGTTAGCCAAATTTTTGAAAAATTTGAAAAGTTCTTAGAAACTGAAAAGTTAAAGAACTTAAGCCGTAGTCAAAATAACAAAAGTTGAGTTGATTAATGAAACAACTTTCGGCTTCGTTCCTTTTCAGGGATGAAAAGTTTTAAGTGGGGGAGATTGTAATAACCCAGAAATCTGGGCCAATTTAAAAATTTTATTTTGGCAATTTTAATGAATTTTGATTATTTAAAATGAATTATTTTAAATAATAACGTCGAGAAAATTATTTTGAATAGAATTCGAACGTATATATTTATATAGCTCAACGTTAGAATATAAATATTTATTTATATATATAAAAGGAATTGAAAATGACGCGGTAGTTCGATAATTCGATTTCAAACTTCAATTGAATGTACCGAATGCAAAATAAACCGGATTTTAGTGAAACCAGAAATATTTGAATCAAATTGAGAATATCTTCCCAATGAATCCGAGAAATCAAAATTTCATAACGGGAATCAAAAGATATGGCCAAATGAATTTTCAGAATAGTCGCTATGGAATTTAGGCCCTTAAATATAGCCATTTTGCAAACGACCTCGGATTTCGATGAAACCACTTTTGTTGGATCCACGAGGTCAAATTATTGCTAGGTTTCAAATTTCATAATTTTTCGAATCAATGTGTGAGCGTGGCAAAGGAAAACGCGTTTGACCAGTTTTAGTTGATTTTAATCGACTGGAAAATGGCCGTTTTTCAAACGGTCTCAGAATTCGATGAAATTACTTTTGTTAGGACCGTATCGTCAATACGAAGCTAGAAAATATTTTTGTGGAATTTTTCGAGTCAGTATGTGGCCCTAGTAAATTAAAATGTACGTTCAAATCCATATTTTAATGTTTTATATCTTAATTTGAAGAATAACTGACTGAAATAATCGAATGGGCTTGTGAAACATATCCCATTGTGTTCAGAATGGGGGTATTTAGCTAGGGGAGGCAGTCGTTGGGATTCGTTTAGGGTTCGTATCAATATAAGGGTATTTTTGGAAATTAAAATTATATATATTTTTTCTGGCCAATGAAAATTTAGAAAAACCCTAGTTCCTAACACGTTGAACACCAGCCGCCTTCAATACGATATAAGGCGATTTATCATTCAATCCTTTCTTCCATTCGATCTTCAAATTCGGGAATCGATTCAAGAAATTTCTTAAGCCATATTGAAGAACATCTCGAGCTCTTCAAATCCAACGGACGGCGTCGAGTATCATCTCATGTTTTGTGTGAATCGTGGGTCCAAAGTCCGACCGCTTCGAGGAAAATTCCGGCGCCGAGATGAATTCGAGTTCGCCGTGGTTGAGGCTGGTGGTAGCTGTCGCGGAGGAGCACGACGGGGGAGAATCCGATCTTCAGCCAGCGTTTCGAGTTGCGTGAAAAATCCGGCCCTAGGTATTGAGCAGTGGGTTTCACGGATTCTGGAGTGTATAACGGGGAGGAAGAAGGTATTAATTTTATTAATTATTATATTAATTAATTTAAATTATCATTAACGTATAAACACTAATAACTCTCTCATACGGTTACGAAATCGCATGAAACAGGATCCATTGCGATCGTGGCGACGAAGGCTTCTCAACAAAACTGATCGCGTCCGATTTGAAGCAAATCAGATTTTTAGAAAATTTCAAATCCGAACAGTTCAGAAATTCAGAAATTAAAAACCTCGGTGAGAACTCCTCACCTTTATTTTATTTTATTTCTAGTTAAAATATATACTAGGATGCAGACGGTGTTTAGTAGCACTCGACACCCGTCGTCCATAGACCATGGACGGCTTGTATGCTTGTTTGTTTAATTTTGATGTGTAGTTGATTGTGTGATGTGATGTGAAATGAAATAAAATATTTATATAGTGGAAAATATTTTATAGTTAAAAATAGAATTTTTAACGTGTATATGAAAGGAAATAAAAATAAACAAATCGGACGATTTGTTTATATGCACACATTTGACTGATATTGATTGGGACGATAAATTTTACACATCGCCCAACTGCACAAATAAAATCTATGTTTGATTGATTGAAAACCCCACACGGGTATTGGGGTGATATATGACATACACTAATCCCAATAGTTAGTTGTATGTCGATCGATTGATTGACAGACTGTTATAAGCGTTAAATATTTATATTCGATGCTCATACAGTGTAGAGTGCTCTTTGGATGATGGTTGATTATTCATCGTTGTTGTGGTATACATGTGTTGTAGAAAATCCATATAATTAACATTATATGGTAATTGATTGGGCTTCATTCAACATTTGAAAAGAAACATTTGAAAAGAAATATTTGAAAAAGAAATTTTTGAAAAAAAAAACATTTGAAAAAGAAATATTTGAATAGAAATATCTTAAAAGAAAATATTTAAAATAGAATATTCGAAAATAGAAATATATGAAGTCATGTTGATTAGATTGACGCCATTTTGACGTGAACGATATTTATATCGATTTTATTCATTTTATAATGAATATCGATATTATTCATTTTATAATGAATATCGATTTTATTCATTTTATATTGAATATCGATTTTATTCATTTTATAATGAATATCGAAAGTGATTTCAAAATCTGATATTTTGAAAAGAATTAAAATTCAAACTGAATTTGAATTGAATTTAATAGAAAACGAATTGAATTTAATAGAAAACGAAAACGAATTGAATTTAATAGAAAACGAATTCGAATTTAATTGAATAGAAAACGAATTCGAATTGAATTAAATAGAAAACGAATTTGAATTGAATAGAAAACGAATTCGAATTGAATAGAAAACGAATTCGAATAGAATTGATTTGAAAACGAATTTGAATTGAATTGAATAGAAAACAAATCTGAATTGAGTTGAATTCAATTGAAAACGAATTGAAATAGAATTGAAATCGATTTGGATTGAAATCAAATAGAAGTGAATGTAGAAAGAATTTATAAGGAAAAATTCAATTTTGATTTGAATTTGAAATAAAGGTTGAAATTGTTTTTGAAACAAATTTGAAATGATATCCAAAGGAAGATTAAGGAATAAATTTTAAAGAAATTATCATTGATAAAATTAATGGGAACCTTTCCCTAAGAACGTGAAATTTAGAAACTAACTGTAGGTTTGCTAAGAAGGATGGTTTCCTGGGTATTGATCTGATGTTGGTTTCGGCCTTCGGGGTTCATATTTGGGAAATTGTTCTCTTGCTAATCTACGGTTAGTGACTGCTGAATTGGAATGGGGCGTATGTTGTGTTTGTGTAACATTTGTTTATAATATACGCAGGTTGTTCGGAAAGGCCGGGTTTATACCCATTCTGAATAACCGATTCGACGATAAGTCGAAGATGATGACAGTGGTCGAAGACCGAAAGTCTTCACATCGTTTGGGTGATTACTGATGATCTTGATTGGGCTGTACACCCAAGATGAGAGAATCAGTTGGTGGTCGTCCAGACGTACTTGGAGATCGATGGATATGCGAGGAAAGTGCCTCCGGTTTCGTGAAGACCTGGAACGGACTTGTAAATGGATGGTGTGTCTGACATTGTATTCCTTTATATTGTATTCGTTGATCTCTGCTAAATATATATCTGTTTGGCGGCGGGGAATTTATTCTCTTGCTTAACGCCCTTCTCTGAGACATACGAGCTCAGAGGTTATATATTGGCAGAAATCAGTAGTACGACATGGATTGATAGTGTGGCATGCTGAGATGCAGTGATCCAGACTTTTGTTGAAAAGCAAAGTTTGGTGGATGATGATCAAAGCGCGGCTTTAATATAGCATGGCTTTGTGTATAGCGTTGATTCGCGAGCCTCACACCCAGGTATGGTGGTAAACTGATGGTTTGATCAGTAGGCTTTTTTGTGGATGGGCACCTTAGTGGTGTCGTGGATTCGGTCGACCGAGATGAGCTTAGTGCTCAGGGATATATATAGTTAGCGGTGTTTTCTCTCGCTGGGACGTAAGCCGCGGTGATACTCTGGTCCCAAAAGTGCGGATGTGCAGACGGTGTTTTATCTTGTTGGGACGTAAGCCGTGGGGAATTGCATTACGCGATCGATCTTTCGAATCAGGAGCCACCATGATTGAAATCCAATTTCCAATACGTATATTCCGGGTTTATTTGTAGAGCCTAGTATGGCGACATAGTGGGATGGGGCGCTTATGCCGTCTATGATTGATACTTATGATTTGAAGACATTTTATACAATATGCACTTATAATAGTATCAAATGATTTGTTTTAAACGTATCAAGCATTCTTGGCTATTATAAGGTAAAAACCCTATCCTCCGGCTTGCGTTGCATTGTGTGATGGGACCTGGGTCTTATAATAGCTTCATTTTTCTTTATTTAGATTTTTGCCGTTGTTTTATGCACTGGTATTCTTGGGAGGAAACCCGTTCCGTGTTATACGGCGTGGTCCCTTGATTTACCTAACTTTAAAATAAAGATTTACAACTGTTTTAGTTCTCACACCAGTCCCATGACTGACCTGGAGTTTGTTGTTTTAACCTAAACTCTGGGTGCCCTTATTTTGATACGGGCAGCTGGTAGTTTTGGTTTTGCAGATTTATATTCATAGGATCCTGGTTTACAGCTGGAACAATACTCGGAAAGCTTTGTATCCGTGTATTACTTCTAGTTGTGTATTGTTTTATTTTACGCTGCGATGTATTTAAATGTAATTTAAATCTCTGATATTTCTGTGTAATATTCATTTTTACTCTGTATATTCTTGTATTCTAATGGAATTGTTGTAATAACAATGAAATGTTCTTCCGTCTGCGTTCAGTTGTGGCTTGTTCTCGAACTATCCGCGCTTTCCTCACCGAGGAAGTTACGGGTTTTCACACACTGGCTACCAAGTCAATCGCGACTCAACGACCACTTGCATATTCACCAAATTCCCAATCATCAAAACGCCCGCGTACGCACATCCCAAGCAAGTGTCAAGTTGCCTAAAAACATGCGACGACGGTACCATGCGGATACTTAGCAACAAGAGTGCCACACTAAACCAACAGTGACTCTCCCGCCTTTCCCCAACGAGCGAGCCCGCTAACTAACATATTTTTTCCATAACTTGCAGGATAAATCCGCAACACAACTATCATCTCAACTTCCATTCCAAAGCACATCATACTAAGACAAGACGTACTTTGGGGGGCAAATGTTAACTGGCCTTTTGGTCTGGTCACCAAAAGTATTCAAGACACACTCGACTCAACATATCGCGTGATACTACATCCCGGAGGTGTCGCCAATACCATCTGAGGGCTAGTATCAGAAGACTCGAGTCTGGCCACTAGTAGGATGCCACATCCCTTGGACGCAACCTCCATCAGTATCCGTCCACATCCGAGCCGAAGGTGAGCCGTGCTGGCCCCACAGTCCTGGCGGCGATCGACCAAACCGGTTAGGTCGAAATTGTGGGCACCACCTGATTCATCCGATTTTCTCCATGCCGAAAGCTCAGATTCCTTCACTTCGGACCAGCAAAATGGTGAATTCCTTCACTCCATGTTGAGGAGCTTCGATGCCCCAAAAGAACCTACATGCCTCGACCAACGGCTCTCGCCAAGCATACTTCGCACCGTGCCAAGGTGCGAAATTTCATACCTCAAAGGTACGAAATTTCGTACCTAGCAGGTAAGAAATTTCGTTCCTCCCCAGGTACGAATTTTCCGAGACCGAAGGGAGGAGGCGCGAATTTCCTGTAGATGGTCCCCATTTCTACCTACTCCTACCTAACCACTTCCTATAAATACCCCACTACCTTACACTTCAAAGGGGAGAGCTTCTTGGACCTTGAGACCTCTATAGAGCTTCATTAATGGCATCTCCTCTTTGAGGAAGAAGAAGGGAAAAATTGTCCATTTTATTATTTCTTGCAAATATGACTATTTTGCATAATAGTCCACATATGTAATGAGAGGATCTCAACCTTGTAATCTTTCAAAGTGATTAATAAAATCTCTACACCTCTTCAAAGTGGACGTAGGCCTTCACTAAGGCCGAACCGCTATAAATCTCTTGTGTCATTTACCGCTTATATTTTATTTCATGTTATATAATATGTCATGTCTATGCGACCATACTATTAATTCCTAGTAATACGGAATCTTTGGTGTTTGCGACATTTTTGGTCGTCAACATTATCCAATTATCCAAAATATCCAATAATATCCAATTTTCAATATTTCACATATTCCCATCGTTCCCACGTATTTGCATTCGCGCGTATTTTTAACATAGACTCGAAGGTAGCCTAGATCCAAAAATAAAATGAATAGGAATAAGAAGAGAGAATCAAATCATAGAAAATTGGAATTAACACAACATCATGAAATAAAGGGGCATGTAAACTGGCATAGAGGCATAATGACGGATTCAACATGGATAAACTGATAAAGGTATGAACTTTACATAGAAACGTAGGCATATGATGACATGAATCAAAAAGGTGAAGACTTGGATGAGATTTAAATTACATACATACGTATGAATCCTTTTTACAACTTCATCATGTTACTTTTAATCCCACTATATTGTGAAAATCACTGTACTCACCTTTCGTGGTTAAAGAATAGAATTATGCACTTTAATTGGTGTAGAAACATTGCGGTGTTGCTGATTTATCTTCTTGAATTGTTGTAGGAGCTCTAATCTTTAATTTGAGTTGAAGTTGAATACTTGAGATTTGATTTAGAGGCGGCAGCTAGGGTTTAAGAGAGAGTTTGACAGCATAATGGTGTCATAGATAATATTTATGAATTAGGGTTAGGTCTTAGGGTGTATATATAGGTGTGGAAGTTATTTAGGACCATTAGATTAACCCTGAACCATGAGAACCAATCAGATGCCACATCTGCCTTTGAGCGAATCGGCCCACGGGTTGATAGCCACCCTGAATCAACCCCTAGTCGACCCAACGGTGCTGGATCGACCTCAAAAATGGGTCGGTTCGGTATTCCCCCTCCCAATTCGTTGTTTTGAAATTTTTTGCATATTTTTTTAATATATATCTATATATATTTCTCTTATACGCATACAAACTTCAAGGCTTAATAACATCTTCATAAGGTAACCGTTTTGTGCAAACCAAATGTCTATCTTGACCCAAAATTTTGAAACGAACATAATAGCGCAACCCATTTCACTTAATTCTTTTCTAAAAATTAAGTATACTTTAATTTGTGAATTTTAATGTTATAAAATTACGGGGTTGTGAAAACCCGTGACTTCCCCGTAAAGGAAAGCGCGGATAGTTCGAGAACAAGCCACAACAGAACGCATACAGAAGAACATTTCATTGTATATTACAACAATGCATCAGATTACAAGAATATACAGAGTATAAATGAATAAATATTACACAGAAATATCAGAGATTTAAATTACATTTAGATACATAGCAGCGGAAAATAATACAATACACAACTAGAAGGGATATACGGATACAAAGCTTTCCGGATATCATTCCAGCTGTAAACCAGGATCCTGTGAATATAAATCTACAAAACCAAAACTACTAGCTGCCCGTGTCGAAATAAGGGCACCCAGAGTTTAGGTTAAAACAATAAACTCCAGGTCAGTCATGTGACTGGTGTGAGAACTAAAACAGTTAATCTTTATTTTTTAAAACTTAGGTAAATCAAGGGACCACGCCGTATAGCACGGAACGGGTTTTCTCCCAAGAATACCAGTGCATAAAACAAACAGCACAATGCTAAATAAAGAAAAATGAAGCTGTTATAAGACCCAGGTCCTATCACACAATGCAACGCAAGCCGGGGGATAGGGTTTTCCCTTATAACAGCCAAAGAAAGCTTGATACGTTTAAAACAAATCATTTGATACTAATATAGTGCATAGTGTATAAAACAACTTCAAATCATAAGTATCAATCATAGGCGGCATGGGTATCATATATCATGTCACCATACTAGTTATACAATTAAAACCGCAAATGTCACGCATTTGGAAATTGGATTTCCGTCTATGAACCGAGGCAAAAGATAGTCCTCAACCGATTCGAGACGCTCTAGCCTGTGTCTCAGGTCAGAGCTCGAGTGACCTTGGAGCGACAGGGCCGGTCCACCGATGTGGATTAAACTTAAACCCTGAACATGCGTTCCCCCGCCCTATGGGGCGTCAATGAGCCAACGAATGACTCCATCGGTTCGAGAACGACCGATCAATCCGAGGCGCCTCGCAACAGCAACAACCACATAAGTCAAACTCGTCAGGGCGTGTAAAACCACTGACGCCACTTCTAACTAGAAAGAAACGCATGCCCTCCCTGAGGTCCGTCTCCCGTTTTTGGTTCATACCGGGTGTGAAACTCGCGAAGTAAACGTTACACAAAGCTACGCCACAAAGGCCGTGCTTTGAACATCACCACAAGACTTTGCTTTTCAACAGAAGCCTCGATCAATTGCCACTTAGGCATGCCACACAGGCAATTCACTCCATGCGTTTGATATCCATCAATATATAACCCCTGAGCTCGTACGTCTCAGAGAAGGGCGTTAAGCAAGAGAATAAATTCTCCGCCGCCAAACAGATATATATTTAATAGGGATCAATCACACGGACTAAAATCCAATGTCAGACACACAGTCCATTTACAAGTCCGTTCTGGGTCTGAACGAAACCGGAGGCACCTAGTACCCCGCATATCCATCGATCTCCAAGTACGTCTGGACGATCACCAACTGCTTCCATCTTCTTGGGTGTACAGCCCAATCAAGATCATCAGTAATCACCCAAACGACGTGAAGACCTCCGGTCTTCGACCATCGTCTTCATCTTCGACTTATCGTCGTATCAGTTATTCAGAATGGGATAAACCCGGTCTTTCCGAATAACTCGCGTATATTTTAAATAAGTGTTACACAAACACAACATACGCCTCATTCCAATTCATTAGTCACTAACCGTAAATTAATCAAGAGAATAATTCCCCAAATATTAACCCAAAAGGCCGAAACCAACATCAGATCAATATCCGGAAAACCATTCTGCTTAGTTAACCGACAGTTAGTTTCTAAATTTCACATTCATAGGGAAAGGTTCCCATTAATTTTATCCAAGATAAATTCCTTGAATTTATTCTTTAATCATCTTTTGAATTTCGATTCAACTAGTCGGGATTAACGAACCTTACCGAAGTAATCATTTGTTTTAATTTCCCAATCCCAACCTATTCTTCCCATGAAGTAAAACTGGTGATACTTCATATCTAACACCACGGTGTTATCGGTAAATTCAATTACCACTTCACGTTCAAATCTAATTAAAGATTCAACTATCGCCTGGAGCAAAACTGGTGATACTCCATTCTCGACCATTTCAATCTAATTAAAGATTCATTAAAACTCAACTTAGTTTTAATCGTTAACTGGGTTAAAGAATCCGTGTCATTTAAAAACACAGTTCACAATAAACCCAAAATCACCTTCATTAATTATCGGGTTAAAGAACGAGTGTTATTTAAAACACTGTCCACGATAAACCCAAAAATCAATATCAATTCAATTCCAATTAAATATTATTTAATTGGTACACTTCATTAAATCTAAATAAAAAGATTTAATCTTTTCTCAACTGGGTTCAAGAACAGTGTTAGTGAAGACACCATTCACGACAAACCCAAATAACATTTGATATTCAATACAAGGCTCTGAATAGAAAATATATCGGCTTATATTCAATATCAAATTCTACGATTAACAAATGTCGTATTGGAAATAACGATATAAACATATATCTTTCAAATTTCCATAACAACATCTGTATAGTCACGAATTCCAACATCGAAATATTCCGAAGACAATTTCGATTCAAATCCACTCCAATGCAATCATTGGATATTCTGGTTATTTTCAAAACCCTTTTTAAATTCAATTTATTTATTTAAAAATAAATAGAATTATAATTCTAGTTCAAAACCAGTTCATTTCGATAAAAATCTATTTTTATCTTTTCAAATAGGGAGTTTTTCATCCCAATTTTTCCCAAATCATTTCTTATGATTTTACACAAATTATTACTATTTTTAATAATTTTATCAAGGCCCGTACAGTCGATTTCCATCCCTGGCCATCGAACTGCACTTACAGCGACCTTTTTCAAATTTGATTTGGACATAATTCCAAATCCAACCGTTAGATTTCAAATTTCTAATATTCATTAGAAAGCTCTTTTCGATACGAACCCAACGGTTCCGGTTTTAGGAGAATCCGACGGTCAGATCTCCCGTAATGTCCATTTGAAATCAATGGTCGAAATTCGCGAACTGCCGCGGCGCGTTCTATTCAGGCCATTATATTATATATATATAATATATATTTCGTCGATTTCTATTTAAAACGAATTATATAAATAGTTTTAAAATTCGTTTCAAAAGCAATTTCAACTTCCATTTCAATTCAAATCAAAATTTAATTCTTCTTTATAAATTCGTTTTAAAATTCATTTCTATTCAATTCAAATTTCAATTCAATTTGAATTCATTTCAATTCGTTTTCAATTCATTTCATTTCGAAATCGTTTTCAATTCATTTCATTTCGAAATCGTTTTCAATTCATTTCATTTCGAAATCGTTTTCAATTCATTTCATTTCGAAATCGTTTTCAATTCATTTCATTTCGAAATCGTTTTCAATTCATTTCATTTCGAAATCGTTTTCAATTCATTATAAATATCGTTCACGTCAAAATGGCGTCAATCTAATCAACACGGCTTCATAAATTTCTATTTTCAAATATTCTATTTCAAATATTTCTTTTTCAAAATAGTTGTTATTATCAAAATATTTCGTTCAACACATGACCAATCTCAATGGATGAGTACTATCAACACATGAACTTTTATTTTATATGGATAAAGATGTAAATTTTATTACTAAAATATTTCGTTCAACACATGACCAATCTCAATGGATGAGTACTGTCAACACATGAACTTTTATTTTATATTGTTCTTTATTTTTCAAATTGGAATGAGGCCCAATCAATTACCATATAAAGTTAATTATATGGATTTTCATGCATTACACACATATAATAGCATTGAAAAATAATCAACCATCAACCAAAGTGCACTACACTGTATAAGCATCAAATATAGATATCTAACGCTTATAACAGCCTGTCAATCAATCGATCGACATATTTAATCAATCAGGATGAGTGAACTGCATATTTCATCCTAACACCTGTGTGGGGTTTCAAACAATCAAACAAATATTTTGTTTGTGCAGTTGGGCGATGTGTAAAATTTATCGTCCCAATCAATGTCCTTCAAATAGGTGTACATAAACAAACCGTCCGGTTTGTAAATGAATATTTATTTATTCACATTCACGTTAAAAATTATATTTTTAACGATAAAACATTTTATTCCAACATATGAATTTCTATTCAGTTCATTCTTTAAATAAAATGATATTTTTATTTTTCTAACATATTTTAGAAAATTTCGGCGGCATAACGGCACGATACTAGAAACGGGACAAGGCCTAGCCTTATCCCCGGTCTAGTGAAGGCCCACGCCATTCACACATCAATCAAAATCACCTAACAACTAAATTCAAATCAAATCATATAACTAAGCTATGCAACCAAACAAACAAGTTCATGGTCTGTGGACGATTGTGTCGGGTGCTACTAAGCACCGTCTGCATCCTAGTATATATATATAACTAGAAAAATTAAATTGAAAGGTGAGAAATTCTCACCGAAAGCTATCCAAGCTCCACGGCACTTCATTGATAGAAATCTTCATCGCTATCGCATCTTCGTCATCTTCGTTGCCCGTAGCCACTACATATGTAAAAATCGAATTTTTACTATGCTATTCAATATATAAAAATCATATTTTTATTTCGATGTTCAATATATAAAAATCATATTTTTCTTTCGATGTTCAATATATAAAAATCATATTTTTATTTCGATGTTCAATATATAAAAATCATATTTTTATTTCGATGTTCAATATATAAAAATCATATTTTTATTTCAATGTTCAATATATAAAAATCATATTTTTATTTCGATGTTCAATATATAAAAATCATATTTTTCTTTCGATGTTCAATATATAAAAATCATATTTTTCTTTCGATGTTCAATATATAAAAATCATATTTTTATTTCGATGTTCAATATATAAAAATCATATTTTTATTTCGATGTTCAATATATAAAAATCATATTTTTATTTCGATGTTCAATATATAAAAATCATATTTTTCTTTCGATGTTCAATATATAAAAATCATATTTTTCTTTAGAAAATCATATATTTTCCACATTAAAAATCGTATATTTGCAATATGAATACCATACTTCGTTCATAAAAAATAAACAAACAAATTAAATTAAAGATCATACTGTGCTTTCAGCGAGAGGGGGCATGGCTGGTTCATCGGCATTTTCGAGGCGGAGGTGGAGTTGCCGGAGTCGTTCAGGTGGGTGGCGAGCTTTGGGGGTTGCGGTATATCACGGAGGAGGAGAGAGCGAGAGGTCAGAGAGGGGCGAATCGAGAAGAGGGGGCAGCTGGAAGAAGAAGGGGGCGCGGTGGCTTCCCCGCCTGCGGCGGCGGCGCTGACCCCCCCTGTAGGCGGCGCGTCGTCGATTTTCAGAGGGAGCTCTCTCTTTTTTTTTTCATCGGTCGATCTGCTTTGAACAAACGTGGGGGGGGGGGGGGCAGAACGAATAAAAGGGGAAAAGGTTTTTTTTAATTATTTGTAAAAAGTGGACTTTTACATACGACCTCGAAACGAGGTCCACCGCCTGTCGCCCATAGCGTTTTACCCCCATTCCGAACACAATGGGATATGTATCGCAAGCTGATTCGATCGCTTTGATTAGTTTCCGTTTAATTTACATTTAAATCATTATATTGAATTTTAAACGTACATTTCAAATTACCGGGGTCACATACTAACTAGAAAAATTCCAGAAAAATATTTTCTAGCTTCGTATTGACGATACGGTCCTAACAAAACTAGTTTCGTCGAATTCTGAGACCGTTGGAAAAATGGCCAATTTCCAGTCGATTAAAATCAACTGAAACCGGTCAAACGCGTTTTCCTTTGCCACGCTCACATATTGATTCGAAAAATTATGAAATTTGGAATCTAGCAATAACTTTACACCACGGACCCAACAAAAGTGGTTTCGTCGAAATCCGAGGTCGTTTGCAAAAAGTCCATTTTTAAGGGCCTGAATTCCATAGCGACTATTCAGAATTTTCAACTGGACATATCTTTTGATTTCCGCTATGAAATTTGGGTTTTTCGGATTCGATAGAAAGATATTATCAATTAGATCCTATCATTTTTGGTTTCACTAAAATCCGGATTGTTTTGCACCCGGTACATTCAATTGAAGTTTGAAATCGAATTATCGAACTACCACGCCATTTTCAATTCTATTTATAATTATATATAAGTATTTATATTCTAACGACGACGCGTATAATATATACGTTCGAATTATATTCAAAATAAATTTCTCGTCAATATTATTTAAAATAATTCATTTTAAATATTCAAAATTCGCTAAAATTGCCAAAATAAAAATTTTAAACTGGCCCTGATTTTCCGGGTTATTACAGGGGTGTTACAACTCATCATTAAATAATAGTGTTTTTAAAAACACGTTTCGACATTGGGGGTAGAATTTGTGTGTGTAAGAGAAAAAAGTTTTCAAATATTAGTAGAATATTATAGTTTTCTTATTCACTGAGCAGGTTGCTCAGTGACTAAGTAATCAGGAAAAACACAGCCGCATGTTTGCTATTCTACATTTTAAAGCATCTATGACACTCATCATTTGCATATTACCATTTGGACCCTGGATCCGCGCCAATAAGATCAAGAAGGATTCAAATTATAAGTGAAACTTTGATGTTTGCATCAAATAAGCAGGTTTATTGGTGCTCAAGTAATCAGGTAAAACACTGCCGCATGTTTGAAACTCAACCATTTCAAATACATATAGTACTCATCATTAAATAATTGTGTTTTTAAAAACTCGTTTCGACTTTGGGAGTAGAATTTGTGTGAATAAGATGAAAAGTTTTCAAATATTAGTAGGATATTCATATTTTCATATTGACTGAGTAGGTGGCTTAGTGACTAAGTAATCAGGTAAAACACTGCCACATGTTTGCTATTCTACATTTTAAAGCATCTATAACACTCATCATTTGCATATTACCATTTCGACCCTGGATCCACGCCAATAAGATCAAGAAAGTTTCAAAATATAAGTGAGACTTTGATGTTTGCGTCGAATAAGTAGGTTTCTTGGTGCTCAAGTAATCAGGTAAAACACTGCCACATGCATGAAACTCTAACATTTCAAATACATATAATACTCATCATTAAATAATAGTTTCTTTAAAAACACATTTCGACTTTGGGAGTAGAATTTTTTTGAATAAGACGAAAAAGTTTTCAAATATTAGTAGAATATTCATATTTTCATATTGACTGAGCAGGTTGCTTAGTGAGTAAGTAATCTGGTAAAACACTACCGCATGTTTGCTATTCTACATTTAAAAGCATTTATAATACTCATCATTTGCATATTACCGTTTGGATCCTGGATCCACGCCAATAAGATCAAGAAAGTTTCAAAATATAAGTGAAATTTTGATGTTTGCATCGAATAAGTAGGTTTCTTGGTGCTCAAGTAATCAGGTAAAACACTGCTGCTTGTTTGAAACTCTACCATTTCAAATACATATAATACTCATCATTAAACAATAGTGTTGTTAAAAACATGTTTCGACTTTGGGAGTAGAATTTGTGTGAATAAGATGAAAAAGTTTTCAAATATTAGTTGAATATTCATATTTTCATATTGACTGTGCAGGTTGCTTAGTGACCAAGTAATCTGGTAAAATACTGCCGCATGTTTGCTATTCTACTTTATAAAGCATCTATAACACTCATTATTTGCATATTACCGTTTGGACCCTAGATCCGCGCCGATAAGATCAAGAAAGTTTCAAAATATAAGTGAAACTTTGATGTTTGCAATAAATAAGTAGGTTTCTTGGTGCTCAAGTAATCTGGTAAAACACTGCCGTATGTTTGAAACTCCACCATTTCAAATACATATAATACTCATTATTAAATAATACTGTTTTTAAAGACACGTTTCGACTTTGGTAGTAGAATTAGTGTGAATAAGATGCAAAAGTTTTCAAATATTAGTAGAATATTCGTATTTTCATATTGACTGAGCAGTTTGCTTAGTAACGAAGTAATCAGGTAAAACACTACCACATGCTTGTTATTCAACATTTTAAAGCATCTATAACACTCATCATTTGCATGTTACCGTTTGGACCCTGGATCCGTTCCAATAAGATCCAGAAAGTTTCAAAATATAAGTGAAACTTTGATGTTTGTATCGAATAAGTAGGTTTCTTGGTGCTCAAGTAATCATGTTAAACACTTCCGCATTTTTGAAAGGGTGCGTTTTTTACAGGTCCCTATTAAGATTCAAAATATAAAAAAAACCCGGTGGTTAAAAAAATAGAGAATACATCCCTATTTTTGAAAATCCGCACAAAAGCTTCCAGATTTACCCTTACGCAGTGAAAAAAATATCCAACAACGATTCTTCCTCAATCACTCAGTCAATCGATCCTAAAATCTCGCTCGAAGCCCTAATCCAACAATTCAACAAGACCTTCGATCGCTCAAACAGCAATTCCTCAACATTTACTCAGTCAGACCGATTCTTTCATCTCACTTGACACCCCAATCCCACAATTCTGCTAAACCGTCGATCAATAAATCGCGATTTATAATCTAAAGCCGGTGTTTATAATTTTAATCAACATCTTCCTGCTTTGCTTCGCTGTCGTCATCATCAAAGTATAAGAAATAACGAAAAAAGGTATAAATCTGATTGCTTACAACGTGAAATAAAACTGGAATTTAAGAATTATACAATTCATCAAAAAAAAATGCATATTTATATGTAAATATTCTAAATATATTCATAAAATTATACATCTATTTTATATTGTGTTTTTCTGCATGTTTGATAAAAAGTTGCGTATAGATATGCATATATTAAGAATATATGCAGAACTAGTTAATATCGAATGCCAACAACGTGAAATAAAACTGGAAATTTTGATGTTTAGAGTTTTTTGTGAATATTTGAACTGGTATTTTGTTTTCAGACTACGGACTGTTGATTATTATTATCAATAATTAATTACTGGGGAATATTATGTAGGGCTTCAAGTTATTTTGATTGTTTATGATAACCTGGAATTTTTACTTTTTAGTGTGCAGTAATTCAAAATATTAGCGTAATTGTATGCAAATCTAAAGAAAACTTGCAAATATGAATTGCAGAAGTTAAATACTAGCATACTTATATGAAATTATGATTAGTAGTTGCATACGATTATGCAAACAATACAAATACTAATTGCGTGCATATAATTTCTACAGTTGCATACATTTATGCATTTATATAGAAAAATTGCATACATTACTACATAAATTAGCACAAGTGGTCAAGAAGAAACTGCTGCCAACATTATTATTATTACTAAGTACATAATATAAATTTCCAAAGTAAAACAATTCAAAAACTACATACTCAGTTTCACGTGATTCGAAAATAAAACATCATTCAACACTTTAATCAAAAATATAAACACTAGTTTTCATCATTTTAATCACTATGTTTGTTATATTCTGATCTTCAATGATTTCTTGGATCTCACGGCTCTGTTTCATCAAGCTCAACACGTTGTTCATTAACAGCCACAACACCACATACTTCCTCATCTTCAATGATTTCTTGGTTATGAATTCTCTGTTTCGTAAAGTTAATGACAAACATGCCAAAATCAACGCTGCAGAAATTTATAAAACATTATCATGTTTGTTTGAATAATTTACATAACAAATGAATACATGTGTACAAGTACTCATATTTACATGCATTCAAATATGCAAAAAATACTGTATATCTGTATACAAGCATGCAAGTATTGTTTATATTTGACTTCAAGCATGCAAACATACTTCAAATTTGCATAAAAGCATGAAGATATTGACAATATATTCATGCTAGCATGCATAATTTTAAAATATCTGCATAAAAAACATGGATATATTGTCAATAACTGCATACAAGCAAGCACATATTGTCATAAATTGCATATAATCAAGGAAATATAAATGATAACTGGGTACAAGCATGCACAAACATACATACATGCAGATGGATAATTGCCAATGAGCTGATTTTAAAAAATATACAGTATAAATTACCTTAACGAGGATGGATCCAGTAAAAAAAAACTCAATTAAAACATTATCATGTTTGTTTGAATAATTGACATAAGAAATGAATACATGTGTATAAGTACGAATATTACATGCATTCAAATATGCAAAAGATACTGTATTTCTGCATAAAAGCATGCAAAAATTGTTAATATTTGACTTCAATAATGCAAAACATACTTCATATTTGCATAAAAGCATGCAGATATAATCAATATATTCATACAAGCATGCATATGTTTAAAATATCTGCATAAAAAACGTGGAAAAATTGTAAATAACTGCATACAAGCATGGACATATTGTCATAAATTGCATACAAGTATGGAAATATAAATGATTACTGGGTACAAGCATGCAGACACATACATACATGCAGATGGTTAATTTAGAACGAACTGATTTTAAAAGCATGCAGATATTGACAAATATTTCAAACATACATACACATACATACATACATGCTAATATTTCAAGCAGCATGCAAACATACTTCAAATTTGCATAAAATCATGCAGATATTGACAATATATTCATAAGCATGCAAGTATTGTTTATATTTGACTTCAAGCATGCAAACATACTTCAAATTTGCATAAAAGCATGAAGATATTGACAATATATTCATGCTAGCATGCATAATTTTAAAATATCTGCATAAAAAACATGGATATATTGTCAATAACTGCATACAAGCAAGCACATATTGTCATAAATTGCATATAATCAAGGAAATATAAATGATAACTGGGTACAAGCATGCACAAACATACATACATGCAGATGGATAATTGCCAATGAGCTGATTTGAAAAAATATACAGTATAAATTACCTTAACGAGGACGGATCCAGTAAAAAAAAACTCAATTAAAACATTATCATGTTTGTTTGAATAATTTACATAAGAAATGAATACATGTGTATAAGTACGAATATTACATGCATTCAAATATGCAAAAGATACTGTATTTCTGCATAAAAACATGCAAAAATTGTTAATATTTGACTTCAATAATGCAAAACATACTTCATATTTGCATAAAAGCATGCAGATATAATCAATATATTCATACAAGCATGCATATGTTTAAAATTTCTGCATAAAAAACGTGGAAAAATTGTAAATAACTGCATACAAGCATGGACATATTGTCATAAATTGCATACAAGTATGGAAATAAAAATGATTACTGGGTACAAGCATGCAGACACATACATACATGCAGATGGATAATTTAGAACGAACTGATTTTAAAAGCATGCAGATATTGACAAATATTTCAAACATACATACACATACATACATACATGCTAATATTTCAAGCAGCATGCAAACATACTTCAAATTTGCATAAAATCATGCAGATATTGACAATATATTCATACTAGCATGCATAATTTAAAAGCATGCAGACACATACATACATACATGCTAATATTTCAAACAGCGTGCAAACATACTTCAAATTTGCATAAAAGCATGCAGATATTGACAATATATTCATACTAGCATGCATAATTTTAAAATATCTGCATAAAAAACATGGAAATATTGTCAATAACTGCATACAAGCAAGCACATATTGTCATAAATTGCATATAATCAAGGAAATATAAATGATAACTGGGTACAAGCATGCACAAACATACATACATACAGATGGATAATTGCAAATGAATTGATTTTAAAAAATATACATTATAAATATACATACATACAAGCAGATGGATAATTGCATAAAAGCATTAGTCTTCATATTTGCATAAAAGCATGCAGATATTGTAAATATATTCATACAAGCATGCATATATGTAAAATATCTGCATAAAAAACATGGAAATATTGTCAATAAGTGCATATAAACATGCTGATATTGTAATAAATTGCATACAAGCTTGGAAATATAAATGATAACTGGGTACAGGCATGCAGAAACATACATACAAGCAGATGGATAATTGCATAAAAGCATTAGTCTTCATATTTGCATAAAAGTGTGCAGATATTGTCAATATATTCATACAAGCATGCATATATGTAAAATATCTACATAAAAAACATGGAAATATTGTCAATAACTGCATATAAACATGCAGATATTGTCATAAAATGCATACAAACATGGAAATATAAATGATAACTGGGTACAGGCATGCAGAAACATACATACATACATACATAAATTGAATTTCATCTCGCATGAGTTCAACGTCCAGAACATCAGGAAGAAGATATTGTCAATTTCATCGTCGAACACATGCAGATATTATTAATTTTTGACTTCAAGCATGCAAAACAGTGAAAATATTTGCATAAAAGCATGCAGATATTGTCAATATATTCATACAAGCATGCATATATGTAAAATATCTGCATAAAAAACATGGAAATATTGTCAATAAGTGCATATAAACATGCAGATATTGTCATAAATTACATACAAGCATGGAAATATAAACGATAACCGGGTACAGGCATGCAGAAACATACATACAAGCAAATGGATAATTGCAAATGAACTGATTTTAAAAAATATGCAGTATAATTTACCTTAACGAAGACGGATCCATTTTAAAAAAAAAACTCGATCAAAATATATCTGTGGAAAAACCGTCGATGAAATTGAATTTCATCTCGCTTGAGTTCGACGTCCAGAACATCAAGAAGAAGATGCCGCCGCTATGACAAAGAATGAGTTCGAAGTCCATTATTTTTATCGCCTCAATCTGATCGCTACTTCTATCTGCCAAAATCGTCCTGATTTGCTCTTAATCGCTCCTGTTTTGCTTCAATAGATGACGGCGCCGCCATGGAGAACAAAATATAGGTTTCTGGAAAGGAAAAAAAGATTTATTACGTAATTAGTAAATCCGACCTAGGTGAATACGACGTGAATTAAAAAAGGGCAGTTTTGTAAAAATATTAGCCGCTGTTTGAAATTAGGGATGTAATTTATATGTTTTGAAATAGGAGGATGTGAGCTTAATTAAGTTTTATTTTAAGGATGTGACCCTAATTTTCACTTTTTGAAACTCTACCATTTCAAATACATATAATACTCATCATCAAATAATAGTGTTTTTAAAACACGTTTCGACTTTGGGAGTAGAATTTGTGTGAATAAGACGAAAAAGTTTTCAAATATTAGTAGAATATTCATAATTTCATATTGACTGAGCAGGTTGCTTACTGACTAAGTAATCAAGTAAAACACTGTCGTATGTTTGATATTCTACATTTTAAAGCATCTATAACACTCATCATTTGCATATTACCGTTTGGACCCTGGATCCGCGCCAATAAGATCAATAAAGTTTCAAAATATAAGTGAAACTTCGATGTTTGCATCGAATAAGTTGGATTCTTGGTGCTCAAGTAATCAGGTAAAACACTGCCGCAAGTTTGAAACTCTACCATTTCAAATACATATAATACTCATCATTAAATAGTACTGTTTTTAAAATCACATTTCGTCTTTGGGAGTAGAATTTGTGTGAGTAAGACGAAAAAGTTTTCAAATATTAGTAGAATATTCATATTTTCATATTGACTGAGCAGGTTGCTTAGTGACTAAGTAATCCGTTAAAACACTATCGCATGTTTGCTATTCTGCATTTTAAAGCATCTATAACAATCATCTTTTGCATATTACCGTTTGGTCCCTGGATCCGCGCCAATAAGATCAAGAAAGTTTCAAAATATAATCGAAATTTCGATGTTTGCATCGAATAAGTAGGTTTCTTAGTGCTCAAGTAATCAGGTAAAACACTGCGTCATGTTTGAAACTCTACCATTTCAAATACATATAATACTCATCATTAAATAATAGTGTTTTTAAAAACACATTTCGACTTTGGGAGTAGAATTTGTGTGAATAAGACGAAAAAGTTTTCAAATATTAGTAGAATATTCATATTTTCATATTGATTGAGCAGGTTGCTTAGTGACTAAGTAATCAGGTAAAACACTACCGCGAGTTTACTATTCTACATTTTAAAGCATCTATAACACTCATAATTTGCATATTACCGTTTGACCCTGGATCCGTGGCAATAAGATCAAGAAAGTTTCAAAATATAAATGAAACTTTGATGTTTGCATCGAATAAGTAGGTTTCTTGGTGCTCAAGTAATCAGGTAAAATAGTGCCGCATGTTTGAAACTCTACCATTTCAAATACATATATTACTCATAATTAAATAATAATGCTGTTAAAAACACGTTTCGACTTTGGGAGTAGAATTTGTGTGAATAAGATGAAAAAGTTTTCAAATAGTAGTAGAATATTCATATTTTCATATTGACTGAGCAGGTTGCTTAGTGACCAAGTAATCAGGTAAATCACTGCCGCATGTTTGCTATTCTACTTTATAAAGCATCTATAACACTCATCATTTGCCTATTACCGTTCGGACCCTAGATCCGCGCCGATAAGATTAAGAAAGTTTCAAAATATCAGTGAAACTTTGATGTTTACATCGAATAAGTAGGTTTCTTGGTGCTTAAGTAATCAGGTAAAACACTGCCGTATGATTGAAACTCCACCATTTCAAATACATATAATACTCATCATTAAATAATACTGTTTTTAAAGACATGTTTCGACTTTGGGAGTAGAATTAGTGTGAATAAGATGCAAAAGTTTTCAAATATTAGTAGAATATTCATATTTTCATAATGACTGGTTGCTTAGTAAAGAAGTAATCAGGTAAAACACTACCGCATATTTGCTATTCAAAATTTTAAAGCATCTATAACACTCATCATTTGCATATTACCGTTTGGACCCTGGATCCGTGATAATAAGATCAAGAAAGTTTCGAAATATAAGTGAAACTTTGAAGTTTGTATCGAATAAGTAGGTTTCTTGGTGCTCAAGTAATCATATAAAACACTTCCGCATGTTTGAAACTCTACCATTTCATATACATATAATACTCATCATCAAATAAAAGTGTTTTTAAAAACACGTTTCGACTTTGGGAGTAGAATTTGTGTGAATAAGACGAAAAAGTTTTCGAATATTAGTAGAATATTCATAATTTCATATTGACTAAGCAGGTTGCTTAGTGACCAAGTAATCAGGTAAAAGACTACCGTATGTTTGCTATTCTACATTTTAAAGCATCTATAACACTCATCATTTGCATATTACCATTTTGACCCTGGATACGCACCAATAAGATCAAGAAAGTTTCAAAATATAAGTGAAACTTCGATGTTTGCATCGAATAAGTAGGATTCTTGGTGCTCAAGTAATCAGGTAAAACACTGCCGCATGTTTGATACTCTACCATTTCAAATACATATAATACTCATCATTAAATAGTAGTGTTTTTAAAATCAAGTTTCGTCTTTGGAAGTAGAATTTGTGTGAGTAAGACGAAAAAGTTTTCAAATATTAGTTGAATATTCATATATTCATATTGACTGAGCAGGTTGCTTAGTGACTAAGTAATCAATTAAAACACTGCCGCATGTTTGCTATTCTATATTTTAAAGCATCTACAACACTCATCATTTGCATATTACTGTTTGAATCCTGGATCCGCGCCAATAAGATCAAGAAAGATTCAAAATATAATTGAAACTTTGATGTTTGCATAGAATAAGTAGGTTTCTTAGTGCTCAAGTAATCAGGTAAAACACTGCCGCATGTTTGAAAATCTACCATTTCAAATACATATAATACTCATCATTAAATAATAGTGTTTTTAAAAACACATTTCAACTTTGGGAGTAGAATTTGTGTGAATAAGATGAAAAAGTTTTCAAATATTAGTAGTATATTCATATTTTCATATTGACTGAGCAGGTTGCTTAGTGACTAAGTAATCAGGTAAAACACTGCCGCATGTTTGCTATTCTACATTTTAAAGCATCTATAACACTCATCATTTGCATATTACCATTTGAACCTTGTATCCGCACCAATAATAACAAGAAAAATTCAAAATATAAGTGAAACTTGGATGTTTGCATCGAATATGTAGGTTTCTTGGTGCTCAAGTAATCAGGTAAAACACTGCCGCATGTTTAAAACTCTACCATTTCAAATACATATAATACTCATCATTAAATAATAGTGTTTTTAAAAACTCGTTTCGACTTTGGGAGTAGAATTTGTGTGAATAAGACGAAAAAGTTTTCAAATATTAGTAGAATATTCATATTTTCATATTGACTGAGCAGGTTTCTTAGTGAATAAGTAATCAGGTAAAACACTGCCGCATGTTTGCTATTCTACATTTTAAAGCATCTATAACAATTATCAGTTACATATTACCGTTTGGACCCTAGATCCGCGCCAATAAGATCAATAAAGTTTCAAAATATAAGTGAAACTGAAACGACCCGAAATCCCCCTTACTGGAAATCACGGATTGAGTTGAGGACAAGACGAATCAGAACACAAACAGAAGAACATTTCATTGTTTATTACAACAATTTCATCAGAATACATGTAACACCCCGTATTTCTGTTAATACTAATATTCACAAATTAAAAGAATTAATATTGAGAATTTGCACGAAATAGCCTTAAAAAGGCATATAACAAATTTGGGATATGTGAATTGCCTTAAAAGGCGAAAAATGGAATTAAGACATTAATTGGAAAATTAATGTGTAGAAATGGTCATAAGTTAATTATGGATTAATTTGAATTCATGAATAGGTGCGTGTGTATATATATATATTTATATATATATGGGCAGTTAATGTAAACATGAATAGAAGTTTATTAATTTGCTGAGTGTTTGCTGAGTCACTTCTGACTCATTGCTGAGTCAATAAGATAAACCCCATCTGGTCTGAATGGCTGCGGTTATTTCTAGGTTAAATCTAATGGCCTAAATGAATCCTAACATCTATAAATAAGTGGGTAGACTCTAACCCTAAATCACTTGAAAAATTGGAGAGCTACCGACATGCCGTTGCCATGGAGTTCAGCATAGCCGTCACAAACTAAAGAAGAAGAAGGCCTAATCTAAAAACTAAATCTACTCAAATCAAATCAAAAGCTCTCTCTCTCTTTCTATTTATCTTCTTTAAAATTGTGAGTATGATGAATCTCACAATATTATTATAAAATAATTTGATTAAGTTATGAATGGATCACAAGAAAGTGATATGAGTTGTTATGTTGTAGTGATTATGTTGTAAATAATCCTATGCTATGTCATATGTGATTAATCATGCTATGCTATGTTGTAAATCATATCATGTTATGTTGCAAATTATGATATGCTATGTTGTAAATCTTATATATGTTGTAGATCTCATATTATCACATATGTTGAAATACTTATGTTATATGATAATGATGTCATGTTAAGTTGTGTTGAATCATACAAGTTGTAAAATCATGATGTTAGTATTTATGCGAATTGGTTCATGTTTAAAGTTTATGTTTTTTTTTATAATAGATCTTGATTATGGGAATTTGCCTATTGGGTTAGGTGTACCCATATACATGAATCTACAAATTAATTGGATCTTGAATATGGGAATTTGCCTATTAAGTTAGGTGTATCCATATACATGAATCTATGATTAAATGAATTTTGTTTTTTGGGAATTTGCCTATTGGGTTAGGTGTACCCATATAAAACCATATTGTTAATGATGTTGATTCACACATGTCCTATACAAGTTTATGAAATTTGATCAAAATCATATTATGTGAATTATAAATAAGTTGACACCCTTAGAACCATGACATGTATAACCTTATGCAAGTTGTAATGTATGCAAGTTTTACCCCTTGTTATGATTTATTTAGTCCCATATATATGTTGTTGTGAATATTTTCTTTTATGCTATGAGTTAGACTAATAGGGTCTAGCATACATTTTGCGAATAAACGTTCAAACGTGGGGTAGGGGTAATATTAGGAAATTAATAAATTGGGGTGCAATTGATATGATTTTGCATGCCTTAAATGGATGTCCATAATTGAGTCAATTATGGACATTGTTAAATTTGGAATGAATTAATAATTCAAGTAGGGAATTATTAAAATTGGGGAAAGTGGATTATTAATAATAATCTATGCTTAGGACACGAGGTTGGACCCGTTTGTGACGTAAACCTGCCCGGACCCGCCCGGCAAATCCAGTAGTCCCAAATGTCGGCCCAATGTGAGAGGTCCTAGGCCCAAACTAAAGCATAACAGTTGTAAAGACACGAGGTTAGACTCTTTTATGGTGTAAGACTGCCCGGACCCGCCCGGCAAATCCAGCTGCCATAAATGCAAGTCTAATGTGAGAGGTCTTTATGAGGTTATGGCCTTAATGAATTAAGAAATACTTAGCCAGATAATCATGTAAGGTGGGACATGGGGGTTAAGTAGGTGCCTTGGGTGGCATGAGGAATCTAGTGGTTGCCTTTAGAGGCATTTGAAATACGATTAGACTTAACCAAATACACATGTAAATAAACATGACTAAGTGGGTTAAGTGGATGGACTAATGGGACAAGCTTAGGTGGAATGCTTGTGGGAAATAATGGGGGCCCATTTCAACCAGTATCCCAAAACGTATCTTTGTGGGCTCGACCCAAGTCGAGGACGGGACACGCATACGGGGTTCGACTATAAGAGGCCAAAACAGGGAGCGGTGGCAACGCAAGTCCAACGGGTTTCATATGCGTGTGTGGACCCGAGCTGGTAGGTAAGACGATGTTGCATCATGTAGGTATAAGCCGTGCATCTCCGTTATATCGGGTTGCCACTTTAGGGGAATGATACACCCCACTGTGGGGCCAGCACGGGTATCTACGAGTAGGGAGCCGATCAAAAAATGGAAAGTGGGGTACACCTAGTGGAGAAAGGGGCAGGCGGCACCTATGTAGTCAGCTAGGAGTACGTAAAGCCATTAAGAAAGTTTCTAAGTGAAGCTAAGTGGAATCAATATTTAGGGTGACTGGTGTGGTGCGGTATAGTGTTTATCCTTTAGTATTTAGGAGCGCCTATAACGTTTCCTTTAGCGATTGTCTATGTCCTTAATCTGCTCTTTCATAGACATTTCCTTGTTTTCCAGCTTATGCCTTAGTCCAGTTATTTTGATAATAGTATTGTAGAATTATCATACTCCCCAGACTTTATGTCTGACCCCCCCCCCTCTTTTTCATCCTTTTTCTCCCTTCAGTTCCTCAGGTTGGGCCAAGTTCCAGTGGAGTCTGATCGGATTGCTTATCTGTTGGAAAGCTTGGACTGCTGAAGTAAAGTCCAGCTTGTTATCTTTCTTTTTAATGGCTATTTATGTAATGGGATTATGTACTTGTTTTATCAAGATAGATATTGTACTTGACTTTGATTATGGTGTTATGATGTAATCAAACATGTTTTGACTCCTGCTGCAATTGAAATAAAGTTTTAAAATTTCCAAGTACTATTTTATATCTGTCGTTTTGAAATTTTACTGTTCTATATTCACCTAAAACCTCCATAGAAGTTAATGCATTCCCTTTGTGAGTGACATTAATGGAAGTGGGGTGTTACACGTGGTATCAGAGCATAAGGTTACCAGAACAGATAAAATTTTTAGAAAAATATTTTTCTAAAGTATTTTTGGAAGAAGTGCTTTCAAAAACATGTTATTTAGAGAAAGTTTTTATGAAAAACATAATCCCAAATAGCCATATCCTTATCCTTATCTTTCAAATTCTCCATTTTGAATCTTTCCTTTTTCGTTTCAGCATGGCTGAAGATCTTAATCTCCCAGAAGGTGTGACGATTCCAGGGTGGTTTAGGAGATATTTGGAGGCTAGGGCCACCACTGCAGGCCCAACAGATGTTCCTCCACCCCCAGTTGCACCATTCCTCCTCCTCCTCCTCGTGTTGACACTTTTGCAAAGACGTGCAAGGAATTTAAGGCTATGGGAGGAAAAACTTTTCAAGGGACTGAGACGTTTGTGGAGGCCAGAGACTGGCTTAAGGAGACTGAGGAATTGTTGGATATCTTTGAAGTGGAAGATGGGAGGAAAGTCCGTTTAGCTGCTTGGTTGATGAAGGGAGAGGCCTCGTTTTGGTGGGAGGTCACTAACGGGGAACGTCCAGTTGATTCATGGGCGGATTTCAGACGAAGGTTTGAGGCAAAGTTTCTTTCAAGGGCAGAGGAGAATTTAAATATGGAAAAATTCCTGACATTAAAGCAAGGGAGCTTATCAGTGAAGGAGTATGTCAATAAATTTAATCAGTTAGCAAGGTTTGGCTTGGAGTTGGTGAACACGCCAGAGAAGAAAGCTTTGAGGTTCGTTAGAGGCTTGAATGAACCGTTGCAAGGGTTGGCTATGACCCACATCCCTATGGGAGCCACCTTTTAAAGGCTAGTAGAAATGGCACTTATGCATGAGGATAAGGCAATTGAAAAGAAAGGGGATCAGAAGAAACCCCAACAGCAAAATAAGAAGGGTGGTAAAAACAATAATGGCAAAGGGAAGAAGAGATGCTTCAATTGTGGGACGCCTGGCCATCTCAGCAAAGATTGTAGAAAGAAAAAGAAGACTGGTTGTTTTCATTGTGGAGATGCGGGACATTTGGTGAAGGACTGCCCAAAGAAGGGGCAGAGGGCAGGGTCTACCTCGGGAGGACAGGTGCAGGCTCTTGTGGCACCAGGGCAGGCAAGGGGGCAAGTTCAGGCTATTGCGGCCCCACCGCTGCAAGAAAGAGGTAGAACAATTTCTGTTGAAAGCTTAGTTTTTCTGTTTGATCATCCTGTCCGTAACTTATTCGATTCTGGCGCATCTCATTCGTTTATCTTTGCATCATTAGTTGAATTACTGCACTTGAACACCAGTTTAGTAGAGGATCCCTTGGTTGTTTCAAATCCAATTGGGGGTTCGGCTCATTTGACCATGATATGTTTGGATTTGAAAATCTCTATACTTAGCGTTGAATTTAGATGTGATGCTTATGTATTAGGCTTCACGGGCTATGGGCTAATTTTAGGAATGGATTGGTTATCTAGAAATTGGGCCATTCTTGATTGTGAAAGGAGAGTAGTTAGGCTTGTGACTCGCCTTGGTAATACTCTCGACATCTTTTGTAGTCCCATAAATTCCGTTATGCTAAGTTATCTTGAATCGCTTGACGCGTCTGTAGAGAATCTGCGAACGGTAGAGGTGGTCCGGGAATATCCGGATGTGTTTGAGGAGGTGAAGGGCTTACCTCCAAAGCGGGAGAGACTTTCGAATTTATCTTGTGTATAATGCTAAACCCGTATCTTTGCCAGTGCGCCACATGGCTCCTCGTGAAAGGAGGGAACTCAATAAGAAAGTGAAGGAGTTGCTTGAGAAGGGGTTCATAAGACGTAGTATATCAGAGTGGGGTGCTCCAGTAGTATTTGCTACAAAGGCGGATGGGTCCCTTAGACTTTGTGCGGACTATAGAGAACTAAACAAGCTTACTAAAAAGAACCGACACCCACTGCCGAGGATTGACGATCTCTTTGATCAGTTAGTTGGTGCCTTAGTGTTTTCGCAGTTGGACTTAGCCACTGGCTTTCATCAACTGAGAGTGGCTGAGGATGGTATAGATAAGACTGCTTTTAGGACTCCTGACGAATTCTATGAATGGCTAGTGATGCCCTTTGGTTTGACAAACGCCCCCGCATATTTTGTTGATTTGATGAGTAGGGTGTTTAGGGAGTACCTTAACAAATTCGTGGTAGTCTTTGTGGATGACATCTTAGTCTTTTCTAAGAATGAAGAAGAGCATGCCCTACATCTTAGGGAAGTGTTGGAAACCCTTCGAGCGCATAACCTTAAGGCAAAATTTTCTAAGTGTCACTTCTGGAGGAAAGAAGTACGGTTCTTAGGGCACGTGGTTTCCAAGGAAGGGATAGCAGTGGATCCCGCAAAGGTGGTGGCCATCCAAGATTGGAAGGTCCCTAAAAATGTAATCGAAGTAAGAAGTTTCTTGGGGTTGGCTGGTTATTATAGGAAGTTTATCAAAGACTTCGCAAAAATATCAGCTCCATTAACACGGTTAACGAAGAAGAACCTGGTTTTTATGTGGGATGAAGATTGTGATGATGCGTTCCAACGTTTAAAGAGAGCCTTAACTTCAGCCCCAGTCTTAGTGCTGCCAGACGGGAATAAACCGTTTACCGTCTATACTGATGCTTGTGGGACGGGACTTGGCGCGGTCCTCATGCAAGAGGGAAGAGTAATAGCCTATGGTGGAAGGCAGTTGAGGGTTCATGAAAAGAATTACCCTACGCATGACCTTGAGTTAGCTGCAATTGTTTTCGCGCTTAAGTCTTGGTGTCACTATCTTCTTGGTGAGAATTCGAACTGTTCACTGACCACAAATCATTAAAATACTTATTCTCTCAGAAGGATTTGAATTTAAGGCAGCAACGGTGGATGGAATTCCTAGCCTCCTACGATTTCGAAATAGCATATACCCCGGGCAAGGGTAACGTGGTAGCAGACGCCTTAAGTAGGAAAAGGTTGTCCTTGAGTCCGTTGTTTGTTGAACGACGAAGCTTAGAATTCATCTCCATGTTTGACTTTAGACCCTCCGTTGACCTAGTACCTGGTTTGTTAGCATCCTTGGAGGTTAGACCTACACTTCTAGGACGAGTTGGTGAGGCACAGCAAGACGACCCCCAGTTGGTTGAGATAGTAGAAAAGCTCAAAGGAGGGGAGTCGTCTAGCCATCTTCGTAGGTATACCCTAGACGATAAGGGTTGGTTACGAAGGGATAATAGACTTTGTGTACCACAAGACGAAGACTTAAGGAAGGCCATTCTTGATGATGCTCATCGCTCAAAGATGACCATTCATCCCGGCGGAGACAAGATGTACAAAGATATGAAGCGGGTTTTCTTTTGGGCTGGTGTGAAAAAGGATGTGGCCGAGTACGTCGCTAGATGCTTGGTGTGCTAACGAGTAAAAGCGGAACAAAAGAAACCCGGTGGGTTGCTTCACTCATTGGAAGTTCCACTATGGAAATGGGAAAGCGTCTCAATGGATTTTGTGGATGGATTACCAAGATCAAGGAAGGGTAATACGGGGATTTGGGTTATAGTAGATAGACTTACTAAGAGCGCCCATTTTATTCCCGTGAAAAGTAAGAGGACTGCTCCGTGGTTGGCTTCTGTATACATTAAAGAGATAGTTCGTTTACACGGTATTCCTTCTAGTATAGTAAGCGACCGTGATCCCATCTTCACTAGCGAATTTCGGAAGAGTTTACAAGAGGCGGTAGGGACTCAGCTATGTTTGAGCACCACATATCATCCTCAGACGGACGGCCAGACCGAGAGGGTGAATCGTATTCTAGAGGATCTTTTAAGGCTTTGTATCCTAAACTTTGGGGGTACATGGGAAGAGCACCTTCCGTTGGTAGAATTCGCATATAATAATAGCTTTGAGTCTAGTATTGGTATGGCACCTTTCGAAGCTCTTTATGGAAGGCCTTGTCGTTCGCCTACATGTTGGTGGGAATCTACCGATAAAATCCTACTTGGGCCCAATATTGTTAGGGAAACCTCGGAGAAGATTGATTTGATTCGAAGGAAGATGAAAGCAGCACAAGATAGGCAGAAATCGTATGCTGATAATAGGAGGACAGATCTTGAGTTTGACATTGGGGACATGGTTTTTATCAAAGTATCTCCGTTACAGAATGTTGTTCGCTTTGGGTCCGTTGGGAAATTAGCGCCAAGGTTTGTAGGGCCGTTTCCTATAAAAGACAGGATTCAGAAGATGGCGTATAGGGTGGAGTTGCCTGAGAAACTTAGTGGAGTACACGACGTATTCCATGTATCACATTTGAGGAAATGTTTGCACAAGACCGCGGAGGTGGTAGAGCCGAGCTTGCTTAAAGAGGTGGAAATAGAGCGTGATGCAACAATTAGACGAGCTCCTACATGCATTCTTGGGTCGGAGATCAAAAAGTTGAGAAACGAGAGGTCAGACTAGTTAAAGTGCAATGGGGAGATGATGAGAGCAACGCTACTTGGGAAACAGAAGGGAAGATGCGTTCGCTATACCCTTTTCTTTTTGAGGGTATGTCCTTTAATTTCTCCTTTATCGCTTAGCTTATCTTATCTTATCTTTAGTATGTCCACTCATTAGTATCTTTGACCTTTAGTTAGGATAATCCTATGGTTGAAACATGTGTTTGAGACATGTTATGTATGATGGATGCAAAATGGATGCAAGTGGTTGCTAGTGGTTGCTCGTGGATGCATATATACACACACTTTAGGCACTAGATCGGCTCAGTCACTACATATTGCATATTGCATAAATGAATGTATTTAGTATAATGGATGTATAATGGTTGTACCATCATATAGATGCTGCATTCGGTTGAATGGATGTGCACGCATATAGAAGTAGTTTGTAAGCAATTAGGATCTTTTGCATACATAATGGATGCATGGAACTATCATGAATTGCATCAAGGAGGTCAACTGAATCAGTGGACCGCCTGATTTTGCATTAGATACGGACATAGACACACACTGTGCATTTAAACATGAAAGCATTCGAAGTCTATAAGGACAATGGATGCCAGTGTTTGTTGATTGAGTAGATGGTTGATGATAGGATATAAACTTGAAGATTTCAGGGTCGAAATCCCTTAAGGAGGGGAGAATGTAACACCCCGTATTTCTGTTAATACTAATATTCACAAATTAAAAGAATTAATATTGAGAATTTGCACGAAATAGCCTTAAAAAGGCATATAACAAATTTGAGATATGTGAATTGACTTCAAAGGCGAAAAATGGAATTAAGACATTAATTGGAAAATTAATGTGTAGAAATGGTCATAAGTTAATTATGGATTAATTTGAATTCATGAATAGGTGCGTGTGTGTATATATATATATATATATATATATATATATATATATATATATATATATATATATATATATGGGCAGTTAATGTAAACATGAATAGAATTTTATTAATTTGCTGAGTGTTTGCTGAGTCACTTCTGACTCATTGCTGAGTCAATAAGATAAACCCCATCTGGTCTGAATGGCTGCGGTTATTTCTAGGTTAAATCTAATGGCCTAAATGAGTCCTAACATCTATAAATAAGTGGGTAGACTCTAACCCTAAATCACTTGAAAAATTGGAGAGCTACCGACATGGCGTTGCCATGGAGTTCAGCATAGCCGTCACAAACTAAAGAAGAAGAAGGCCTAATCTACAAACTAAATCTACTCAAATCAAATCAAAAGCTCTCTCTCTTTCTATTTCTCTTCTTTAAAATTGTGAGTATGATGAATCTCATAGTATTATTATAAAATAATTTGATTAAGTTATGAATGGATCAAAAGAAAGTGATATGAGTTGTTATGTTGTAGTGATTATGTTGTAAATAATCCTATGATATGTCATATGTGATTAATCATGCTATGTTATGTTGTAAATCATATCATGTTATGTTGCAAATTATGATATGCTATGTTGTAAATCTTATATATGTTGTATATCTCATATTATCACATATGTTGAAATACTTATGTTATATGATAATGATGTCATGTTATGTTGTGTTGAATCATACAAGTTGTAAAATCATGATGTTAGTATTTATGCGTATTGGATCATGTTTAAAGTTTATGTTTTTTTTATAATAGATCTTGATTATGGGAATTTTCCTATTGGGTTAGGTGTACCCATATACATGAATCTACAAATTAATTGGATCTTGAATATGGGAATTTGCCTATTAAGTTAGGTGTACCCATATACATGAATCTATGATTAAATGAATTTTGATTTTTGGGAATTTGCCTATTGAGTTAGGTGTACCCATATAAAACCATATTGTTAATGATGTTGATTCACACATGTCCTATACAAGTTTATGAAATTTGATCAAAATCATATTATGTGAATTATAAATAAGTTGACACCCTTAGATCCATGACATGTATAACCTTATGCAAGTTGTAATGTATGCAAGTTTTACCCCTTGTTATGATTTATTTAGTCGCATATATATGTTGTTGTTGTGAATATTTTCTTTTATGCTATAAGTTAGACTAATAGGGTCTAGCATACATTTTGCGAATAAACGTTCAAATGTGGGATAGGGGTAATATTAGGAAATTAATAAATTGGGGTGCAATTGATATGATTTTGCATGCCTTAAATGGATGTCCATAATTGAGTCAATTATGGACATTGTTAAATTTGGAATTAATTAATAATTCAAGTAGGGAATTATTAAAATTGGGGAAAGTGGATTATTAATAATAATCTATGCTTAGGACACGAGGTTGGACCCATTTGTGACGTAAACCTACCCGGACCCGCCCGGCAAATCCAGTAGTCACAAATGTTGGCCCAATGTGAGAGGTCCTAGGCCCAAACTAAAGCATAACAGTTGTAAAGACACGAGGTTAGACTCTTTTATGGTGTAAGACTTCCCGTACCTGCCTGGCAAATCCAGCTGCCATAAATGCCAGTCTAATGTGAGAGGTCTTTATGAGGTTATGGCCTTAATGAATTGAGAAATACTTAGCCAGATAATCATGTAAGGTGGGACATGGGGGTTAAGTAGGTGCCTTGGGTGGCATGAGGAATCTAGTGGTTGCCTTTAGAGGCATTTGAAATACGATTAGACTTAACCAAATACACATGTAAATGAACATGACTAAGTGGGTTAAGTGGATGGACTAATGGGACAAGCTTAGATGGAATGCTTGTGGGAAATAATGGGGGCCCATTTCAACCAGTATCCCAAAACGTATCTTTGTGGGCTCGACCCAAGTCGAGGACGGGACACGCATACTGGGTTTGACTATAAGAGGATAAAATAGGGAGCGGTGGCAACGCAAGTCCAACGGGTTTAATATGCGTGTGTGGACCCGGGCTGGTAGGTAAGATGTTGTTGCATCGTGTAGGTATAAGCCGTGCATCTCCGTTATATCGGGTTGCCACTTTAGGGGAACGATACACCCCACTGTGGGGCCAGCACGGGTATCTACGAGTAGGGAGCCGATCGAAAAATGGAAATGGGGTACACCTAGTGGAGATAGGGGCAGGCGGCACCTATGTAGTCAGCTAGGAGTACGTAAAGCCATTAACAAAGTTTCTAAGTGAAGCTAAGTGGAATCAATCTTTAGGGTGACTGGTGGGGTGCAGTAAAGTGTTTATCCTTTAGTATTTAGGAGCGCCTATAACGTTTCCTTTAGCGATTGTCTATGTCCTTAATCTGCTCTTTCATAGACATTTCCTTGTTTTCCAGCTTATACCTTAGTCCAGTTATTTTGATAATAGTATTGTAGAATTATCATACTCGCCAGACTTTATGTCTAACCCCCCTCTTTTTCATCCTTTTTCTCCCTTCAGGTCCTCAGGTTGGGCCAAGTTCCAGTGGAGTCTGATCGGATTGCTTATCTCTTGGAAAGCTTGGACTGCTGAAGTAAAGTCCAGCTTGTTATCTTTCTTTTTAATGGCTATTTATGTAATGGGATTATGTACTTGTTTTATCAAGATAGATATTGTACTTGACTTTGATTATGGTGTTATGATGTAATCAAACATGTTTTGACTTCTGCTGCAATTGAAATAAAGTTTTTAAATTTCCAAGTACTATTTTATATCTGTCTTGTTGAAATTTTACTGTTCTATATTCACCTAAAAACTCCATAGAAGTTAATGCATTCCCTTTGTGAGTGACATTAATGGAAGTGGGGTTTTACAATACAAGAATATACAGAGTATGAATCAATATTACACCATAAAACATCAGAGATTTACAATACATTACATAGAAGTGGAAAATAGTACAAAACACAACTGAAAGAGATATACGGATACAAAACTTTCCGGATATCGTTCCAGCTGTAAACAAGGGCCCTGTGAATATAAATATGCAAAACCAAACTACTAACTGCCTGTGTCGAAAATAAGGGCACCCAGAGTTTAGGTTAAAACAATAAACTCCAGGTCAGTCATGTGACTGGTGTGAGAACTAAAACAGTTATTAATCTTTATTTTAAAGTTAGGTAATTCAAGGGACCACGCCGTATAACACGGAACGGGTTTCCTCCCAAGAATACCAGTGCATAAAACAACGGCGCTATGCTAAATAAAGAACAATGAAGCTATTATAAGACCCAGGTCCCATCACACAATGCAACACAAGCCGAAGGATTGGGTTTTACCTTATAATAGCCAAAGGATGCTTGATACGCTAAATTTCATCTTTTATTATTACTATAAGTGAAGAAATCAATTTCAATCATAAGTTTCAATCATAGGGGGCATAAGTGCCCCATACCACTATGTTGCCATATATAGGTTCTACAATCAAAACCGCAAAGTCGCGTATTGGAAGTTGGATTATCATTTATGATATGAACCGAGGCTAGGGACCGTCCTCACCGCTTCGAGACTGTAACAACCTGCATTCTACGCATCGGAGGATCGTAGAATATTTATTTCTTTCTCATACGAAGTCGTATGGTCATGTGGCTTTGGAAAACGACTATTGGGGTCATTTCTCATGTTCATGATTTTTGTCGATTTTTAAATGACCATTTTGCCCCTAGCTGATCTTGCTTCGGCCATAAATTTTGATTAGAAAGGAGTTTTGACCTGAAACCACCTCCATTGGCTTCGGATGATGGTTTACCTTTCCGTAGAGTGGTCACATGTGAAAAACGGACTTACCGTTTGGGAGATATGGCTGAAATAAGGTTTGGAAGGTGAAAAACTGCTTAACCGGGCCAAATAGGGTGATTAATGAATGGGCCCATAACCCATTTCGGGATTAGGGTTATGGGAAAGCTGAAATGAGTTAGTGTTTCATTTCATTTCAGTTTTCTAGCCTCCACTTACCTCTAAGAAACCCTAAAAATGGCCTCCAATCTCAAAATCACCTCCAAATCACTTTCTACTTGAAGATGGGCTTAGCAACACAAATCAAGAGATATCAACCCCAAATCCAGATTAGAGATGTTGTTTCGCATTGGTATTTGCACCAAATCATAGATTATCTTTAGATCTAAGGTTTATTTTTGGCTAAGGTGAGTGATTTGCATAGTTCCTCACTAATTATGGTTAATTAAGGGTAATTAGTGAAGATTAGCGAATTTATACATTAATAAATTCTGGAAAAATATTTATAAATTCTTAAATAATGTTTTAGACCTCTGATATGAATTTGGGTTAATCTGGTTAAGTTTTGCTAATCTAATCATTAATTATGCTTGAACATGCTTAAGGGAAAATATGGGGTTTTGGCTATGTTTGGTCCATTTTAACCTATCATATTGATGTTTTGGTGTTTGAGGTTACTTCTACCTGTTGCTATGACTTTGTGGTATGCTTTGTGATTGATTAGAATAGTTAGAATTGTCGAAAACATCGTCGAATGGCGTAAAATGCTCGCTAGAAAAGTTGTAGAAAGACAGTGCAGGTTTCGGATCGGATCGGACGTATGGGCTCGGACCGGATAGAGGACTGGGCAAAGGATCATCGAACTGAAGCTTAGCACAAGGGAAAGTATGGAAAAAAGGAAGGCCACAATGGTTGAACTGGGATCGGATTGAGCTAAGGAAGGGGGATCAGATTGAGCTAAGGAAGTGGGAACTGGAGCGAACTGAAGGGAAGAGAAGGGGATCAGAACGGAAGAGAAGGGGAAGCGGATCAGACTGTGACCAAGAACCCGAACCGAACCAACGGAGCAAGGGTACACTGAACCGAACCGAAGCAAGTACATCCGACCCAAACCGCCAAAAGGACCCCGACCCGAACCCATAGATGGAAATGGACTTGGAGACCCCGACCCGACCCGGAGCACTTGGAAGATACCGATCCATACCGACAGAGAAGAAGGACAGAGAACCGAACCGATCCAGTGAAGACCAGTATCCCGAGATGCAAAGGTAGTCCAAATTGTAAGTTAGAGCTCAGGATCCAGTTGGGAACCAATGAGTTCACTTCATGACTGGGCTTTGCTGCGGGACGTGTGCTAAGGAGTTGTCGATGTTCATGACTTCGATTCACCACTGAAATGAATGATGGGCTACGTATCAGTGCAGTAGAGTCATAACGACTTGAGGGGCAAAGTGATCGTAGAAGGACTACGTATCAATGTAGTAGAGTCATTATGACTCGAGGGGCAAAGTGAACGTAGTAGGAATATGAGCCAGTGCAGTGGAGCCCTTGTGACTCCATGGGGCAGAGTGGACATAGTAAAGGATTAGTAAGGCTATGAGCCAGTGCAGTTAGGTGTGTACGACTCCATGGGGCAAAGTGTACAAAGCGAAGAATAAGTGGCTATGTATCAGTGCAATGAAGCCGTTGTGACTTCATGGCCAAAGTGATCATAGCAAATTATTGGGTGATCGAAGTGGTGGATATCGTATACTTTACACACTGAGTGAGAGATGCGAGGATGGTTGCTGTGCTTGATTGTTTGCCATCACTATGACATGCACAACCCCACCCCCGTATCTTTACACCATATGTTAGTGGCACCTTAGAGTGTTGTACAGTATGTAGTGCTATCTCTTTGGTTGCAGGTCCAGGTTCAGGTATGGTTTAGTATACCTGTTATTGTTCTGTTTAGCTGCTTATCGCTCATACCAGACTTTTGTCTGACCCAGAGTTTTATGTCTCTTCTTATTACTCTGGGTGCTTCTAAACGAGCAGACTAGAGACAGGTTAGCTGGTGATGCACGAGTAGCTGATCTGGATGCGAGCATGAGACTTCCACGTATGATATATATGTATAGATATTCTCCCTATGTCGTTGGTGGTCACGACTTTGGGCATTAGTTGTGTACCTTTCTTTTTTAGCTTTTTGAGACAGTTTTAAAAGTTGTTATAATGTGGCTTTGGATCATAAGCTGTACTTTGGATGTTCCGCTGCTATGATAGTTTGTTTTCAGCTTATGCACTGTCTCACCTATTTTGTGTCAAGTATATGTTATGATTATATTTTATTCCATGCATTGTGAGACATATTACAGGTTCCTTGTTGATTCTTTCTCTTCTTTATTTTCTTCTGACGACTGTCCCGTGCTAAATGGACATGTGTACAACGCACTTTCGGAGGAAATGTCGGTTGGTACGGGGCGGGCCGTCACATTTGGTATCAGAGCTCTAGGTTGCGTAGTTAACCTAGGGAAAGACAATAGGGAGAGATAGTACATATATGAGAGTGCGTATTTGTGATTACTTTGGTTTTCAAAAGCTATATATATATATACTATTAGTATAGCTAAGGATGAAGTCGTACTGCACTGGCACCACTATGGAGATGGTTAATCGTTTTCTCTTTACAGATTTGACGATGAGCCGAGACACTAGGGGTGCTGGTAGAGGGGCCAATAATGGGAATGCTCCTGACATGAGGACGATGTTCACTGACTTCATGAGAGAGATGCTTAGTGATGTTCAGGGAGTAGTTCCCAATGCCGGTAATGGTGGTGGTCCAGTAGTGCAGGCGCCTAGGGTCGATTTCGCCAAGCTGTGCAAGGATTACACTAACCTTGGTGGGAAGCCGTTCCACGGAACGGAGTCATCCACGAATGTTCAGGATTGGTTGGATAGCTGTGATCGTATCTTCGATGACTTGGGTATCGAGGATGCGATGAAGAGAAGGCTAGCGTCTCGTCAGCTACAAGGGCGAGCGATGAATGAGTGGAATGCTATTAGGACAGCCACTCCCGAGGATCAAGTTACTTGGGATCAGTTTAAGGCTCGCTCTAGCGACAAGTTTATCCCGGCTGTTTAGAAGTCAGAATTGTTTAGGAAGTTCTTGGAACTCAAACAGAATTGTAAGGCAATCTCGGACTATATTTCTGAGTTCGACACTTTGTCGAAGTATGGATTATCCCTTATCGATACTTCGGAGAAGAAGAATGAGAAGTTCATTACTGGTTTGGATGGATACTTGGGGGAAAGGCTTATCAACCACATCGATGAGACTTTTGAATCGATTGTTGGGAAAGCTTTGAGATCAGAGAGTCTTTACCCTAAGTCAAAGACTGAGGTTGCATCTGCGGAAGGGATAAAGCCGCAAGCAGGCGGTGGAGGCAAGAATAACTCTCAAAACAAGAGGAAGCAGAACCAAGCTAAGGATGGCCAGAAAAAGAGTAAGAAATATGTTGAGTGCTTCAGCTGTGGTAAGAAGGGCCATTATGCCAAAGAGTGTCAGGCCAAGCCAGCGGATAGGAAGTGCTTCAACTGTGGCTAAGTGGGACATCATAAAGATAAATGTCCACAACCTCTTAAGGAGAAGCAGATTGTGAAAGCATATGCTATCAATGCTATTCCTTCTTCGTCGAATGCCCCCAACTGCGGCGGAGAAAGGAAAGAATGTCGTCATTCAAGGTATGCTTTATATTTTTGATGTACATGTTCGAGTTTTGTTTGATACCGGGGCTTCCCGTTCCTTCATATCTAGTGACCTGGTAGATAGGTTGGGACTGGAACCCGAGATAGTTGATAGACCTTTAGTAGTGACGAACCCGATTGGTGGTTCGACTAACCTTTGCATGATTTGCCGAAATTTGGTCTTATCGAGTCATGGATGTATGTTGTTTGTGATTGCTTTGTTTTGGGCTTTACTGGGTATTGAATTATATTGGGAGTCAATTGGCTCCAAAGATGCGGGGTGGTGGTAGACTGTGAGGGCTTTTTGGTGACAGTTAGAGCGGACGATGGGTGGAGGGTAGTGTTTGGTAGTCTACCAAGTGATGGGGTAATGGCTAGTTTTATAAATTCCCCCGACATCCCGCATGATGAGTTGTCAGATGTGCCCGTGGTTGGCCAGTATCTGGACGTCTTCGAGGAAGTGACCGGGCTTCCACAACACCGAGAGATTGAGTTCCGTATTGATTTAGTGAAAGATGCCAGACCTATAGTGATTCCACTTCGTCGTGTGGCACCAAGGGGCAGCGAGAGCTCGGGGTGCAAAAAAGCAATCTTTTGAAGAAGGGATTTATTAGAAGAAGTGTTTCCGAGTGGGGAGCACCAATTGTGTTTGCCACTAAGGCAGATGGTTCCCTTCGTTTGTGTGTGGACTATCGCGAGTTGAATAAGGTGACAAGGAAGGATAAGTATCCTCTACCGCGGATAGATGATTTGTTTGATCAACAGGAAGGAGCTAGAGTGTGCTCCCAGTTGGACCTAGCGACAGGATTTCATCAGCTCCGAGTGGCGGCTACGAGTGTTCCGAAAACGGCATTTAGGACGCCGTCTGGATTCTATGAGTGGTTGGTCATGCCATTTGGGTTGACCAATGCACCAGCGTACTTCATGGATCTTATGAATAGGGTATTCAGGGATCAATTGAATAAGTTTGTTCTTGTGTTCGTGGACGACATCCTTGTTTACTCGAGGACAGAGGAAGAACACAAGGGACATTTGAGGATAGTGATGGAGGTCTTGAGAAAGCACCAATTGAAAGCGAAATTTTCCAAGTGTCACTTCTGGAGGAGGGAATTGAGATTCTTAGGCCATGTTGTTTCAAAGAATGGTATTTCCGTGGACCCTGCGAAGGTGGCTACGGTACAGGATTGGTCTACGCCCAAGAATGCAATGGACGTAAGAAGTTTCTTGGGGTTAGCTGGATATTACCGTAAGTTTATCCAAGATTTCTCCAAGATAGCGGCACCGTTGACTCAGTTGACTAAGAAGAATCAAGCCTTCGTCTGGGACTGAGTGTATGAGTATGCATTCAAGAGTCTAAAGAAAAGTTAACTCGTGCGCCAGTGTTAGTCATTCCTAAAGGTAATGAAGAAATGATGGTATACACGGATGCTTGTGGTACAGGGCTAGGTGCAGTATTGATGCAAGGAGTAGGGTAGTAGCTTATGCTAGTCGGCAATTGAAGCCGCATGAGAAAAGATATCCTACCCATGATTTGGAATTGGCAGCAATCGTGTTCGCGTTGAAGATGTGGAGACATTATCTCTTGGGAGAAAGATTCGAGTTGTTTACCGATCATAAATCGTTAAAGTATCTTTTCTCTCAGAAGGATTTGAATCTCCGTCAGCAGAGATGGTTAGATTTCTTGGCTTCCTATGATTTTGATATCACATACACACCAGGAAAGGGTAATCGGTAGCTGATGCCTTGAGTAGGAGACATGCCAGCTTAGGGGCTATGTTTATTGAATGGAAGCAACTGGAGTATATCGCAGGGTACGATTTCAGACCAAAGTGCGAATTAGATCCAGAGATGTTATCTAGTTTGACGATCAGACCCACTTTGATTGAGCAGATTGGTTCGAGTCAGATGGATGATCCTAATCTATTGGAAATCATCTCCAAGTTAGAAACAGGAATCGATGAGGAGATGAATAAGTATGGGCTTGATCAAGAAGGATGGCTTCGAAAGAATGGAAGACTAGTTGTACCCAATGTGAATGGTTTGAGAGATGAAGTGCTTAGAGAATGTCATCACTCAAACTGACTATACACCCCGGTGGTAACAAGATGTATCGAGACATGAAGCAGACCTATACTGGGAAGGGATGAAAAGAGATGTTGGGAAATTTATATCCAAGTGCATGAATTGCCAGCTAGTTAAAGCCGAGCAAAAGAATCCTAGTGGTTTGTTGCAACCATTAGAAATTCCCGAATGGAAATGGGAGAAAGTCTCGATGGATTTCATTGATTGTTTACCAAGAACTAGATTGGGACATGATAGCATTTGGGTAATTGTGGATCGATTGACCAAGAGTGCAAAATTTATACTAGTCAAATCGACCAGAACGGCAGCTAAGTTAGCAGAACTGTATATTAAGTGGGTAGTTAGATTTCATGGAGTACCTAAAAGCATTGTGATTGACCGAGACCCGTTGTTTACTAGTGGGTTTTGGAAGAGCTTACAAGATGCTCTAGGGTTAGAATTATATCTCAGTACCGCGTATCATCCTCAAACCGATGGTCAGACAGAGAGGGTGAATCGTATATTGGAAGATCTCTTGAGAGCTTGTATATTTGATTTTGGTGGATCATGAGATGACCATTTGCATCTAGTAGAGTTTGCATATAATAATAGTTACCAATCCAGTATCAGTATGGCTCCATATGAAGCTTTGTACGGAAGACCGTGCAACTCACCATCATGTTGGATAGAGACCGGTGAGAAGTTTGTGCTTGGACCAGATGTGGTAAGAGAAACTTCAGAAAAGATTAAGATCATTCAACAACCAATGAAGGCTTCCCAAGATAGGCAGAAGAGTTATGCTGATAAGAGGAGAAGAGACTTAAAATTCTCCGTTGGTGACTTGGTGTTTATCAAGATTTCTCCGTTAAAGAGCGTGATTCGATTTGGAAGGAGAGGCAAGTTAGCACCAAGATTCGTTGGTCCATTCCTAGTTCTCGAACAAGTTGGGAATTTGACGTATAGAGTTGACTTACCAGAGAAGATGGAGGGAGTTCACAACGTATTTCATGTTTCCCAGCTAAGGAAGTTGGTGCACGACCCAGATATGACTATTTCACCTGATCAGTTAGAGGACTTCGAAGTAGAACCAGAAGCGGTTGGGAACCGCAAGCCGATTCGTATTGTCGAGCACGATACGAAGCAACTTCGAAGGAAGGCGGTGAAGCTAGTCAAGGTTCAGTGGGGCGAGAACGAGAATGACTGTACTTGGGAGACAGAGGAGAGCATTAGGAAGACATATCCAGAACTCTTTGCCTGGTAAGATTTTCTTTGCAATTTAGTTATTCCGCATGCTAGGACAGACTTGTTTTACTTGTTTTGCATGTTTGATTGTTGTTTTATCGCTGATAGGCATGCATGACCCTTTGTGTGTTTTGGTTAGGGAATTTCGGGGGCGAAATTTCTTAAGGGGGGGGGGGATGTAACTTCCCGCATTCTACGCATCGGAGGATCATAGAATATTTATTTCTTTCTCATACGAAGTCGTATGGTCATGTGGCTTTGAAAAACGACTATTGGGGTCATTTCCCATGTTCATGATTTTTGTCGATTTTTAAATGACCATTTTACCCCTAGCTGATCTTGTTTCGGCCATAACTTTTGATTGGAAAGGAGTTTTGACCTGAAACCACTTACATTGGCTTCGGATGATGGTTTAACTTTCCGTAGAGTGGTCACATGTGAAAAACGGACTTACCGTTTGGGAGATATGGCTGAAATAACGTTTGGAAGGTGAAAAACTGCTTAACCGGGCCAAATAGGGTGATTAGTGAATGGGCCCATAACCCATTTCGGGATTAGGGTTATTGGGAGGCTGAAATGAGTTAGGGTTTCATTTCATTTCAGTTTTCTAGCCTCCACTTACCTCTAAGAAACCCTAAAAATGGCTTCCAACCTCAAAATCACCTCCAAATCACTTTCTACTTGATGATTGGGCTTAGCAACATCAAATCAAGAGAGATCAACACCAAATAAAGATTAGAGCTGCTGTTTAGCATTGATATTTGCACTAAATCAGAGATTTATTTCAGATCTAAGGTTTATTTGTGGCTAAGGTGAGTGATTTGCATAGTTCCTCACTAATTATGGTTAATTAAGGGTAATTAGTGAAGATTAGCGAATTTATACATTAATAAATTTTGGAAAAATATTTATAAATTCTTAAATAATGTTTTAGACATCTGATATGAATTTGGGTTAATTTGGTTAAGTTTTGCTAATCCTATCATTAATTATGCTTGAACATGCTTAAGGGAAAATATGGGGTTTTGGCTATGTTGAGTCCATTTTAACCTATCATATTGATGTTTTGGTGTTTGAGGTAACTTCTACTTGTTGCTATGACTTTGTGGTATGCTTTGTGATTGATTAGAATAGTTAGAATTGTCGAAAACGTTATGAATTTGAAAGGCTAATCAACTAATTGATTGCTGATTGTGTAGTTTGATTATAGTTTGAATAATTAAATGTTGAACCTTTAACCAAATTGGTCAAATACTGAACTGTATTGAAAATTGGTCGAATTTGCATGCATATATGTGTATCCATTGAACAGGTCATAGCAAGGAGGCTAGAGAAGAGGAATAAAACTGTTTGCCCAACAAATAGGTACATGTTTATTGTATTTCTTGAGTTTTGGGTGATTTTATGAGCCGATTGGCTAGCTGCTTGGCTTTTTCTTTTTCTTTTTGGTTGAAGAAGGCCATGGGAGGCTATATGAAATATCCCGAAGTCCCCGGTGCAGGGGAGGTTATGGCGAAATTTTTCGAAAATTTAGGGTGTTAGCCAAATTTTTGAAGAATTTGAAAAGTTCTTAGAAACTGAAAAGTTGAAGAACTTAAGCCATAGCGAAAAACTATGAAAGTTGAGTTGGTTTTTAAAACAACTTTCGGCTTCGTTCCTTTTCGGGGACGAAAAGTTTTAAGTGTGGGAGATTGTAATAACCCGGAAATCCGAACCAATTTAAAATTTTTATTTTGGCAATTTTAGCGAATTTTGATTATTTAAAATAGATTATTGTAAATAATATCAACGAGAAATTCATTTTGAATATAATTCGAACGTATATATTATATAAATCGTCGTTAGAATATAAATATTTATTTTAAATTATAAAAGGATTGAAAATGGCGCGATAGTTCGATAATTCGATTTCAAACTTCAAATGAATGTACAGGATTCAAAATAAACCGGAATTCAGCGAAACCAAAAATAATAGAATCTATTTGAGAATAACTTTCCAACGAATCCGAAAAATCGAAATTTCATAGTGGGAATCAAAAGAGATGTCCAAATGAAAATTCAGAATAGTCGCTATGGAATTTTTGCCCTTAAAAATGGAAATTTTGCAAACGACCTCGGATTTCGACGAAACCACTTTTGTTGGATCCGTGATGTCAGGTTATTGCTAGATTCCGATTTTCATAATTTTTCGAATCAATATGCGAGCGTGGCAAAGGAAAACGCGTTTGACCAGTTTTAGTTGATTTTAATCGACTGGAAAATGGCCATTTTTCCAACGGTCTCAGAATTCGACGAAACTAGTTTTGTTAGGACCGTGTCGTCAATCTAGAAATAATTTTTCTGGAATTTTTCTAGTCAGTATGTGACCCCAGTAAATTGAAATGGGAGTTCAACTTCAATATATAGAGTTATATGTTGATTTTAACGGAAACCGATCGAAATAGCTGAATCAGCTTACGATACATATCCCATTGTGTTCGAAATGGGGGTAATTAGCTATGGACGACAGGCGGTGGGCCTCGTTTAGAGGTCAAATGAAAAAGTACCTTTTTGAAATATAAAATAAATAAATTAATTAAAATCTCTCTTCTCTCCTTATATTGGTCCCCCCCCCCCGTTTTCTTCAAATCAGAAATCAAAAAGGAAAAAAAAACCTAGCCTACCGTTCGCGATACCCCCTCCCCCAGGCGGCGCTGCCGCCGCGCTAACCCCCTACTTCCTGCCGTGCGATACCTCCCCCTCTCTCCTGCTGCGCTAACCCCCTACCTCCTGCCGCGCGATACCCCCCCACTCTCCTCCCGCGCTAACCCCCCTCCTCCTGCCGTGCGACGCGCTAAACCCCCCTCGAACGACGCGCGATACCCCCCTCCTGCTGCTGCGGCCGCTACTTCTTCTTCTTCCCTCCTTTCTCCTCCCCCTTCGTTCAACAAAAGGTGAGTTTTTGCGGTTTATTTGATTAGTTAAATTTCAACAAAAGGTGAGTTTTTGCGGTTTATTTGATTAGTTAAATTACTGATTCTTCATTAGTTAAATTACTGATTCTTCATTAGTTAAATTACCGATTCTTCATTAGTTCAATTACTGATTTTTCATTAGTTAAATTTTTGATTTTTAATTAGTTAAAGAATTGGTTTTTATCGCAAAAAGATTATATTTTTAAAATAGAAAGATTCGATTTTGATTAGAAGAAAAATATGGACTTTCTTATGTAAGAAGCGATAGAATAAAAATATAATTTTATCGTATATAGAAGAATATTAAAGTATGATCTTTATGGTGAAGCGAACAATATAAAAATATGATTTTTAATGCGATAAAAATTCGATTTTTATATATTGAATAGCAAAGTAAAAATTCGATTTTTATATATTGAATAGCGAAGTAGTAAAAATTCGATTTTTATATATTGAATAGCGAAGTAAAAATTCGATTTTTATATATTGAATAGCGAAGTAAAAATGTGATTTTTACATATGCAGAGAATACGGGCAAAGAAAGTGACAAGAGGCAAGAACGACGAAGATTCCTACATAAGAAGAGTCATGGCGTTTGGGTTAGCTAATCCGTGAGAACTTCTCACCTTTAATTTAATTTTCTAGTTACAAAAATATATACTAGGATGCAGACGGTGTTTAGTAGCACTCGACACCCGTCGTCCACAGACCATGGACGGCTTGTATGCTTGTTTGATTTTGATGTGTAGTTGATTGTGTGATGTGATGTGAAATGAAATAAAATATTTTATTGTGGAAAATAGTTGAGAGTTAAAAATAGAATTTTTAACATGTATATGAAATGAAATAAAAATAAACAAATCGGACCATTTGTTTATATACACACATTTGACTGATATTGATTGGGACGATAAATTTTACACATCGACCAACTACACAAATAAAATCTATGTTTGATTGTTTGAAAACCCCACACGGGTATTGGGGTGATATATGACATACCCTAATCCCAATAGTTAGTTATATGTCGATCGATTGATTGACAGACTGCTATAAGCGTTAAATATTTATATTTGATTCTTATACAGTGTAGAACGCACTTTGGATGATGGTTGATGATTTATCGTTGTTGTTATACACGTGTGGTAGAAAATCCATATAATTGACATTATATGGTAATTGATTGGGCCTCATTCCAGTTTTGAAATAGAATATTTGAAAAAGAAATATTTGAAATAGAATATTTGAAAATAGAAATATATGAAGCCATGTTGATTAGATTGACACCATTTTGACGTTAACGATATTTATATCGATTTTATTCATTTTATAATGAATATCGAAAGTGATTTCAAAATCTGATATTTTGAAAAGAAATTGAATTCGAATTGAATAGAATAGAAATTGAATTCGAATTGAATAGAATAGAAATTGAATTCGAATTGAAATTGAATAAAAGTGAATTCGAATTAAATAGAATAGAAAATGAATTCGAATTGAATAGAATAGAAAAAGAATTCGAATTGAATTGAATAGAAATGAATTCGAATTGAAATTGAATATAAATGAAATTCGAACTAAATTGAAATTGAATTGAAATCGTTTTGAAATGAAATTAAAACGAATTTATATTGGAATATTCAATTTTGATTAGAAATTGAATATGAAGTTGAAATCGTTTTGAAAACGAATTTAAAACGATTTATAAAATACGCTTTGAATTGAAATCGACGAAGTATATATTATATATATTATATAAATAATATAATGGCCTGAATAGAACGCGCCGCGCCGCGGCAGTTCGCGGATTTCGACCATTGACTTCGAATGGATATTGCGGGAGATCCGACCGTCGGATTCTCCTAAAACCGGAGCCGTTGGGTTCGTATCGAAAAAGCTTTCTAACGAATATTAGAAATTATAAATCTAACAGTTAGATTTGGAATTATGTCCAAATCTAATTTGAAAATGGTTGTTGTAAGTGCAGTTCGATGGCCATTGATGGAAATCGACTGTACGGGCCTTGATAAAATTATTAAAAATATCAATAATTTGTGTAAAATCATAAGAAATGATTTGTGAAGAATTGGGATGAAAAACTCCATATTTGAAAAGATAAAAATAGATTTTCATCGAAATGAACAAGTTTTGAACTAGAATAATAATTTATTTATTTTTAAAATAAATAAATTGGATTTGAAATGGTTTTGAAATAACCAGAATTGCCAATAATTCTGTTGGAATAGATTTGAATCGAAATTGTCTTCGGAATATTTCGATGTTGGATTTCGTGATTATACAGATATTGTTATGGAAATTTGAAAGATATATATATCGTTATTTCCAATACGATATTTGTTGGTCGTAGAATTTGATATTGAATATAAGCCGATATATTTTCTATTCAGAGGCTTGTATTTAATATCAAATGTGATTTGGGTTTGTCGTGAATGGTGTCTTCATTAACACTGTTCTTAAACCCAGTTTAGAAAAGGATTAAATCTTTTTATTTAGATTTAATGAAGTGTACCAATTAAATAATATTTAATTGGAATTGAATTGATATTGATTTTTTGGTTTATCGTGAAAGTGTTTTAAATGAAACTTGTTCTTTAACTCGATAATTAATGGAATGTGATTTTGGGTTGTCGTGAACGGTATCTTCAATAATACTGTTCTTAGACCCAAAGAAGTTAAGAAAATCAGAAAACTAACTGGAGATGAGTTAAGTTGAATGGTTTCCTGTGTATTGATCTGATGTTGGTTTCGGCCTTCGGGGTTAATACTTAGGGAATTGCTCGCTTGCTAATTTACGGTTATGGACTGATTGAAATGTGCTGTGATTTTGGGTTTATCGTGAACCATGTTTTAAATGACACTGATTCTTTAACCCAGTTGAGGATTAAAACTAAGTGGAGTTTTAATGAATCTTTAATTAGATTGAAAAGATCGAGAATGGAGTATCACCAGTTTTACTCCAGGCGATAGTTAAATCTTTAATTAGATTTAAACGTGAAATGGTAATTAAATTTACCGATAACACCGTGGTGTTAGATATAAAGTAAGACCCGTTTTACTTCATGGGATGAATAGGTTGGGATGGGGAAATTAAAACAAATGGTTACTTCGGTAAGGTTCGTTAATCCCGACTAGTTGAATCGAAATTCAAAAGGAAGATTAAAGAATAAATTCAAGGAATTTATCTTTGATAAAATTAATGGGAACATTTCCCCATGAATGTGAAAATTAGAAACTAACTGTCGGTTAGCTAAGAAGAATGGTTTTCTGGATATTGATCTGATGTTGGTTTCGGCCTTCGGGGTTAATATTTGGGGAATTATTCTCTTGTTAATTTACGGTTAGTGACTGATGAATTGGAATGAGGCGTATGTTGTGCTTGTGTAACACATGTTTATTATATACGCGAGTTATTCGGAAAGACCGGGTTTATCCCATTCTGAATAACTGATATGACGATAAGTCGAAGATGAAGACGGTGGTTGAAGACCGGAATTCTTCACATCGTTTTGGTGATTACTGATGATCTTGATTGGGCTGTACACCCAAGAAGATGGAAACAGTTAGTGGTCGTCCAGACGTACTTGGAGATCGATGGATATGCGGGGTACTAGGTGCCCCCAGTTTCGTTCAGACCCAGAACGGACTTGTAAATGGACGGTGTGTCTGACATTGGATTTCATTCTGTGTGAATGATATCGGTTGCATAGAGTGGTTTGCCTGTGTGGCATGCTAAGATGCAAATGATCAAGACTTCTGTTGAAAAGCAGAGTCTTGTGGTTGATGATCAAAGCACGGCCTTTGTGGCGTAGCTTTGTGTAGCGTTAATTCGCGAGCCTCACGCCCCGGTGTGAACCAAAATGGGAGAAGGACCTCAGGGAGGGCATGCGTTTCTTTCTAGTTAGGAGTGGCGTCAGTGCTTGAACTGGCTGACGAGTTTGACTCATGTGGTTGTTGGAATTGGAGGCGCCTCGGTTTGATCGGACGATCCGGGTCCGATGGAGTCATTTGTTGGCTCATTTACGCCCCGTAGGGCAGGGAAACGCAATGTTCAGGAATTTTAATTCTCATCGGTGGACCGGCCCTGACGATCCAAAGGTCACTCGAGCTCTGACCTGAGGCTCGGGCTAGAGAGTCTCGAATCGGTAGAGGACTATCTTTTGCCTCGGTTCACAGATGGAAATCCAACTTCCAATACGTGACTTTTGGATTTTAGTTGTAATCCTATATATGGCGACATAGTGGGATGGGGCGCTTATGCCGTCTATGATTGATACTTATGATTTGAAGTTTATTTATACACTATACACTTATTATAGTATCAAAGGATTTGTTTTAAACGTATCAAGCATTCTTGGCTATTATAAGGTAAAAACCCTATCCCCCGGCTTGCGTTGCATTGTGTAATAGGACCTGGGACTTATAATAGCTTCATTTTTCTTTATTTAGCATTGCGCTGTTGTTTTATGCACTGGTATTCTTGGGAGGAAACCTGTTCCATGTTATACGGCGTGGTCCCTTGATTTACCTAACTTTAAAATAAATATTAATAACTGTTTTAGTTCTCACACCAGTCCCATGACTGGCCTGGTGTTTATTGTTTTAACCTGAACTCTGGGTGCCCTTATTTTGACACGGGCAGCTAGTAGTTTTGGTTTTGCAGATTTATATTCACAGGATCCTGATTTACAGCTGGAACGATACTCGGAAAGTTTTGTATCCGTATATCTCCTTCAGTTGTGTAATGTATTTTTTTCCGTTGCTATGTATTTAAATGTAATTTAAATCTCTGATATTTCTATGTAATATTGATTCATTTATACTCTGTATATTCTTGTAATCTGATGGAATTGTTGTAATATACAATGAAATGTTCTTCCATCCGCGTTCTATTTTGTCTTGTTCTCAAAACAATCAGGCGTTTCGAACGGTCTGGGTCGGTTTAGCGACTGATTCGGATCGAGCGGAATTTCCCGTCGTTACATCGTGGTATCAGAGCTTTGGTTTACAAAGCTCAGAGAACAAGACACATTAGAACCATATGAAAGAATTCAACAGATATTGGATTAGTAATATCCAATGAGAATGGCTCGTTAGAGATGGGATCAGTAGTATCCTAGAACAAGTGTGAAGAGTACATTTTTAAAATGAAAACAAATTTTGTTTTGAAATTTAAATCAATTATACGTATTTGATTATTTATTCATATTGATTTGGACAATCCGATATATAAATATTTTGTATATATGTCTAGCAAACGTGTGTTCGAAGTTTTAATATACTGGGTACATATAGAATCCCTCTAGTGCCCGGGGATAATTCTGGTGACGGGGCACCATCGCCAGTATTTATTTTTGAGTTTCGAAAGTGAGATTTCTATATATTTCCAATTGACTGGTGTGAGAACCGAAACTAGATAGGCCTTATTATTGTGAATTGGCACCAAAAATGTGATTTTTGACTATATATCGAAGTTATGAATTTGAAAGGCTAATCAACTAATTGATTGCTGATTATGTAGTTTCATTATAGTTTGAATAATTAAATGTTGAACCTTTAACCAAATTGGTCAAATATTGAACTGTATTGAAAATTGGTCGAATTTGCATGCATATATGTGTATCCATTGAATAGGTCATAGCAAGGAGGCTAGAGAAGAGGAATAAAACTGTTTGCCCGACAAATAGGTACATGTTTATTGTATTTCATGAGTTTTGGGTGATTTTATGAGCCGATTGGCTAGCCGCTTGGCCTTTTCTTTTTCTTTTAGGTTGAAGAAGGCCATGGGAGGCTATATGAAATATCCCGAAGTCGCCGGTGCAGGTAAGGTTATGGCGAAATTTTTCGAAAATTTAGGGTGTTAGCCAAATTTTTGAAGAATTTGAAAAGTTCTTAGAAACTGAAAAGTTGAAGAACTTAAGCCGTAGCGAAAAACTATGAAAGTTGAGTTGGTTTTTAAAACAACTTTCGGTTTCGTTTCTTTTCGGGGACGAAAAGTTTTAAGTGGGGGAGATTGTAATAACCCGGAAATCCGAGCCAATTTAAAATTTTTATTTTGGCAATTTTTGCGAATTTTGATTATTTAAAATAGATTATTTTAAATAATATCAACGAGAAATTCATTTTGAATATAATTCGAACGTATATATTATATAGATCGTCGTTAGAATATAAATATTTATTTTAAATTATAAAAGGAATTGAAAATGGCGCGATAGTTCGATAATTCGATTTCAAACTTCAAATGAATGTACAGGATTCAAAATAAACCGAAATTCAGCGAAACCAAAAATAATAGAATCTATTTGAGAATAACTTTCCAACGAATCCGAAAAATCGAAATTTCATAGTGGGAATCAAAAGAGATGTCCAAATGAAAATTCAGAATAGTCGCTATGGAATTCTTGCCCTTAAAAATGGAAATTTTGCAAACGACCTCGGATTTCGACGAGACCACTTTTGTTGGATCCGTGATGTCAGGTACTGCTAGATTCATATTTTCATAATTTTTTGAATCAATATGCGAGCGTGGCAAAGGAAAACGCGTTTGACTAGTTTCAGTTGATTTTAATCGACTGGAAAATGGCCATTTTTCCAACGGTCTCAGAATTCGACGAAACTAGTTTTGTTAGGACCGTATCGTCAATACGAAGCTAGAAATAATTTTTCTGGAATTTCTCTAGTTAGTATGTGACCCCAGTAAATTGAAATGTGCGTTCAACTTCAATATATAGAGTTATATGTTGATTTTAACGGAAACCGATCGAAACAGCTGAATCAGCTTATGATACATATCCCATTGTGTTCGGAATGGGGGTAATTAGCTATGGACGACAGGCGGTGGGCCTCGTTTAGAGGTCAAATGAAAACGTACCTTTTTGAAATATAAAATAAATAAATTAATTAATTAAAATATCTCTCCTCTCCTTATATTGGTCCCCCCCCCCCCCGTTTACTTCAAATCAGAAATCAAAAAGAAAAAAAAACCTAGCCTACCATTCGCGATAACCTTCCCCGGGCGGCGCTGCCGCCGCACTAACCCCGCTACCTCCTGCCGTGCGATACCCCCCCTCTCTCCTGCTGCGCTAACCCCCTACCTCCTGCCGCGCGATACCCCCCTCTCTCCTGCTGCGCTAACCCCCCTCCTCCTGCAGCGCGATGCGCTAAACCCCCCCCCCCCCCCTCGAACGACGCGCGATACCCCCCTCCTGCTGCTGCGGCCGCTACTTCTTCTTCTTCCCTCCTTCCTCCTCCCCCTTCGTTCAACAAAAGGTGAGTTTTTGCGGTTTATTTGATTAGTTAAATTACTGATTCTTCATTAGTCAAATTACTGATTCTTCATTTGTTAAATTACTTATTCTTCATTAGTTCAATTACTGATTTTTCATTAGTTAAATTTTTGATTTTTAATTAGTTAAATAATTGATTTTTATAGCAAAAAGATTATATTTTTAAAATAGAAAGATTCGATTTTGATTAGAAGAAAAATATGGACTTTCTTATGTACGAAGCAATAGAATAAAAATATAATTTTATCGTATATAGAAGAATATTAATGTATGATCTTTATGGTGAAGTGAACAATATAAAAATATGATTTTTAATGCGATAAAAATTCGATTTTTATATATTGAATAGCAAAGTAAAAATTCGATTTTTATATATTGAATAGCGAAGTAGTAAAAATTCGATTTTTATATATTGAATAGCAAAGTAAAAAATTCGATTTTTATATATTGAATAGCGAAGTAAAAATGTGATTTTTACATATGTAGAGAATATGGGCAAAGAAAGTGACAAGAGGCAAGAACGGCGAAGATTCTTACATAAGAAGAGTCTTGGCGTTTGGGTTAGCTAATCTGTGAGAACTTCTCACCTTTAATTTAATTTTCTAGTTATAAAAATATATACTAGGATGCAGACGGTGTTTAGTAGCACCCGACACCCGTTGTCCACAGACCATGGACGGCTTGTATGCTTGTTTGATTTTGATGTGTAGTTGATTGTGTGATGTGATGTGAAATGAAATAAAATATTTTATAGCGGAAAATATTTGATAGTTAAAAATAGAATTTTTAACATGTATATGAAATGAAATAAAAATAAACAAATCGGACGATTTGTTTATATACACACATTTGACTGATATTGATTGGGACGATAAATTTTACACATCGCCCAACTGCACAAATAAAATATGTGTTTGATTGTTTGAAAACCTCGCACGGGTATTGGGGTGATATATGACATACACTAATCCCAATAGTTAGTTATATGTCGATCGATTGATTGACAAACTGTTATAAGCGTTAAATATTTATATTTGATGCTTATACAGTGTAGAACGCACTTTAGATGATGGTTGATGATTTATCGTTGCTGTTATATACGTATGGTAGAAAATCCATATAATTAACATTATATGGTAATTGATTGGGCCTCATTCCAGTTTTGAAATAGAATATTTGAAAAAGAAATATTTGAAATAGAATATTTGAAAATAGAAATATATGAAGCCGTGTTGATTAGATTGACGCCATTTTGACGTGAACGATATTTATATCGATTTTATTCATTTTATAATGAATATCGAAAGTGATTTCAAAATATGATATTTTGAAAAGAAATTGAATTCGAATTGAATAGAATAGAAATTGAATTCGAATTGAAATTGAATAAAAGTGAATTCGAATTAAATAGAATAGAAAATGAATTCGAATTGAATAGAATAGAAAATGAATTCGAATTGAATTGAATAGAAATTAATTCGAATTGAAATTGAATATAAATGAAATTCGAATTAAATTGAAATTGAATTGAAATCGTTTTGAAATGAAATTAAAACGAATTTATATTGGAATATTCAATTTTGATTAGAAATTGAATATGAAGTTGAAATCGTTACGAAAACGAATTTAAAACGACTTATAAAATACGTTTTTGAATTGAAATCGACGAAGTATATATTATATATATTATATATATAATATAATGGCCTGAATAAAACACACCGCGCCGCGGCAGTTCGCGGATTTCGACCATTGACTTCGAATGGATATTGCGGGAGATCCGACCGTCGGATTCTCCTAAAACCGGAACCGTTGGGTTCGTATCGAAAAAAGTATTCTAACGAATATTAGAAATTAGAAATCTAACGGTTGGATTTTGAATTTTGTCCAAATCAAATTTGAAAAAGGTCGCTGTAAGTGCAGTTCGATGGCCATTGTTGGAAATCGACTGTACGGGCCTTGATAAAATTATTAAAAATATCAATAATTTGTGTAAAATCATAAGAAATGATTTGTGAAGAACTGGGATGAAAAACTCCATATTTGAAAAGATAAAAATAGATTTTCATCGAAATGAACTAGTTTTGAACTAGAATAATAATTTATTTATTTTTAAAATAAATAAATTGGATTTGAAATGGTTTTGAAATAACCAGAATTGCCAATAATTATGTTGGAATAGATTTGAATCAAAATTGTCTTCGGAATATTTCGATGTTGGATTTCGTGATTATACATAAATTGTTATGGAAATTTGAAAGATATATATATATCGTTATTTCCAATACGATATTTGTTGGTCGTAGAATTTGATATTGAATATAAGCCGATATATTTTCTATTCAGAGCCTTGTATTTAATATCAAATGTGATTTGGGTTTGTCGTGAATGGTGTCTTCATTAACACTGTTCTTAAGCCAAGTTGAGAAAAGGATTAAATCTTTTTATCTAGATTTAATGAAGTGTACCAATTAAATAATATTTAATTGGAATTGAATTGATATTGATTTTTGGGTTTATCGCGAACAGTGTTTTAAATAACACTTGTTCTTTAACCCGATAATTAATGGAATGTGATTTTGGGTTGTCATGAATGGTATCTTCAATAATACCGTTCTTAGACCCAAAGAAGTTAAGAAAATCAGAAAACTAACTGGAGATGAGTTAAGTTGAATGGCTTCCTTTGTATTGATCTGATGTTGGTTTCTGCCTTCGGGGTTAATACTTAGGGAATTGCTCGCTTGCTAATTTACGGTTAGGGACTGATTGAAATGTGATGTGATTTTGGGTTTATCGTGAACCGTGTTTTAAATGACACTGATTCTTTAACCCAGTTGAGGATTAAAACTAAGTGGAGTTTTAATGAATCTTTAATTAGATTGAAAAGATCGAGAATGGAGTATCACCAGTTTTACTCCAGGCGATAGTTAAATCTTTAATTAGATTTAAAGGTGAAATGGTAATTAAATTTACCGATAACACCGTGGTGTTAGATATGAAGTAAGACCCGTTTTACTTCATGGGATGAATAGGTTGGGATAGGGAAATTAAAACAAATGTTTACTTCGGTAAGGTTCGTTAATCCCGACTAGTTGAATCGAAATTCAAAAGGAAGATTAAAGAATAAATTCAAGGAATTTATCTTTGATAAAATTAATGGGAACATTTCCCCATGAATGTGAAAATTAGAAACTAATTGTCGTTTAGCTAAGAAGAATGGTTTTCTGGATATTGATCTGATGTTGGTTTCGGCCTTCGGGGTTAATATTTGGGGAATTATTCTCTTGTTAATTTACGGTTAGTGACTGATGAATTTGAATGAGGCGTATGTTGTGTTTGTGTAACACATGTTTATTATATACGCGAATTATTCGGAAAGACCGGGTTTATCCCATTCTGAATAACTGATACGACGATAAGTCGAAGATGAAGACGGTGGTTGAAGACCGGAATTCTTCACATCGTTTGGGTGATTACTGATGATCTTGATTGGGCTGTACACCCAAGAAGATTGAAACAGTTAGTGGTCGTCCAGACGTACTTGGAGATCGATGGATATGCGGGGTAATAGGTGCCCCCGGTTTCGTTCAGACCCAGAACGGACTTGTAAATGGACGGTGTGTCTGACATTGGATTTCATTCTGTGTGACTGATATCGGTTGCATAGAGTGGTTTGCCTGTGTGGCATGCTAAGATGCAAATGATCAAGGCTTCTGTTGAAAAGCAGAGTCTTGTGGTTGATGATCAAAGCACGGCCTTTGTGGCGTCGCTTTGTGTAGCGTTAATTCGCGAGCCTCACGCCCCGGTGTGAACCAAAACGGGAGAAGTACCTCAGGGAGGGCATGCGTTTCTTTCTAGTTAGGAGTGGCATCAGTGCTTGAACTGGCTGACGAGTTTGACTCATGTGGTTGTTGGAATTGGAGGCGCCTCGGTTTGATTGGACGATCCGGGTCCGATGGAGTCATTTGTTGGCTCATTTACGCCCCGTAGGGCAGGGAAACGCAATGTTCAGGAATTTTAATCCACATCGGTGGACCTGCCCTGACGATCCCAAGGTCACTCGAGCTCTGACCTGAGGCTCGGGCTAGAGAGTCTCGAATCGGTAGAGGACTATCTTTTGCCTCGGTTCACAGATGGAAATCCAACTTCCAATACGTGACTTTTCGATTTTAGTTGTATTCCTATATATGGCGACATAGTGGGATGGGGCGCTTATGCCGTCTATGATTGATACTTATGATTTGAAGTTTATTTATACACTATACACTTATTATAGTATCAAAGGATTTGTTTTAAACGTATCAAGCATTCTTGGCTATTATAAGGTAAAAACCCTATCCCGCGGCTTGCGTTGCATTGTGTGATAGGACCTGGGTCTTATAATAGCTCATTTTTCTTTATTTAGCATTGCGCTGTTGTTTTATGCACTGGTATTCTTGGGAGGAAACCCGTTCCGTGTTATAAGGCGTGGTTCCTTGATTTACCTAACTTTAAAATAAAGATTAATAACTGTTTTAGTTCTCACACCAGTCCCATGACTGACCTGGAGTTTATTGTTTTAACCTGGGCTCTTGATGCCCTTATTTTGACACGGACAGCTAGTAGTTTTGGTTTTGCAGATTTATATTCACAGGATCCTGATTTATAGCTGGAATGATACTCGGAAAGCTTTGTATCCGTATATCTCCTTCAGTTGTGTAATGTATTATTTTCCGCTGCTATGTATTTAAATGTAATTTAAATCTCTGATATTTCTGTGTAATAATTATTCATTTATACTCTGTATATTCTTGTAATCTGATGGAATTGTTGTAATATACAATGAAATTTTCTTTCGTCCGCGTTCTATTTTGTCTTGTTCTCAAAACAATCAGGAGTTTCGAACGGTCTGGGTCGGTTTAGCGACTTATTCGGATCGAGCGGAATTCCCCGTTGTTACATCGTGGTATCAGAGCTTTGGTTTACAAAGCTCAGAGAACAAGACACATTAGAACCATACGAAAGAATTCATCAGATATTGGATTAGTAATATCCAATGAGAATGGCTCGTTAGAGATGGGATCAGTAGTATCCTAGAACGAGTGTGAAGAGTATATTTTTAAAATGAAAACAAATTTTGTTTTGAAATTTAAATCAATTATACGTATTTGATTATTTATTCATATTGATTTGGACAATTTGATATATAAAGATTTTGTATATATGTCTTGCATGTGTGTTCGAAGTTTTAATATACTCGGTAGATATAGAATCCCTCTAGTGCCCGGGGATAATTCTGGTGATGGGGCACCATCGCTAGTATTTATTTTCGAGTTTCGAAAGTGAGATTTCTATATATTTCCAATTGACTGGTGTGAGAACCGAAACTAGATAGGGCTTATTGTTGTGAATTGGCACCAAAAATGTGATTTTTGACTATATATCAAAGTTATGAATTTGAAAGGCTAATCAACTAATTGATTGTTGATTGTGTAGTTTGATTATAGTTTGAATAATTAAATGTTGAACCTTTAACCAAATTGATCAAATATTGAACTGTATTGAAAATTGGTCGAATTTGCATGCATATATGTGTATCCATTGAACAGGTCATAGCAAGGAGGCTAGAGAAGAGGAATAAAACTGTTTGCCCGACAAATAGGTACATATTTATTGTATTTCTTGAGTTTTGGCTAATTTTATGAGCCGATTGGCGAGCCGCTTGGCTTTTTCTTTTTGGTTGAAGAAGGCCATAGGAGGCTATATGAAATATCCTTAAGTCCCCGGTGCAGGGGAGGTTATGGCGAAATTTTTCGAAAATTTGGGGTGTTAGCCAAATTTTTGAAGAATTTGAAAAGTTCTTCGAAACTGAAAAGTTGAAGAACTTAAGCCATAGCGAAAAACTATGAAAGCTGAGTTGGATTTTAAAACAACTTTCGGCTTCGTTCCTTTTCGGGGACGAAAAGTTTTAAGTGGGGGAGATTGTAATAACCCGGAAATCCGAGCCAATTTAAATTTTTTATTTTGGCAATTTTAGCGAATTTTGATTATTTAAAATAGATTATTTTAAATAATATCAACGAGAAATTCATTTTGAATATAATTCGAACGTATATATTATATAGATCGTCGTTAGAATATAAATATTTATTTTAAATTATAAAAGGAATTGAAAATGGCGCGATAGTTCGATAATTCGATTTCAAACTTCAAATGAATGTACAGGATTCAAAATAAACCGGAATTCAGCGAAACCAAAAATAATAGAATCTATTTAAGAATAACTTTCCAACGAATCCGAAAAATCGAAATTTCATAGCGGGAATCAAAAGAGAAGTCCAAATGAAAATTCAGAATAGTCGTTATCGAATTCTGACCCTTAAAAAAGGAAATTTTCCAAACGACCTCGGATTTCGACGAAAACACTTTTGTTGGATCCGATATGCCAGGTTATTGCTAGATTCCGATTTTCATAATTTTTCGAATCAATATGCGAGCGTGGCAAAGGAAAACGCGTTTGACCAGTTTCAATTGATTTTAATCGACTGGAAAATGGTCATTTTTCCAACGGTCTCAGAATTCGATGAAACCAGTTTTGTTAGGACCGTATCGTCAATACGAAGCTAGAAATAATTTTTCTAGAATTTTTCTAGTTAGTATGTGACCCCAGTAAATTGAAATGCGCGTTAAACTTCAATATATAGAGTTATATGTTGATTTTAACGGAAACCGATCGAAACAGCTGAATCATCTTACGATGCATATCCCATTGTGTTGGGAATGGGGGTAAATAGCTACGGATGACAGGCGGTGGGCCTCGTTTAGAGGTCAAATGAAAAAGTACCTTTATGAAATATAAAATAAATAAATTAAAATCTCTCTCCTACCGCGCTAACCCCCCTCCTCCTGCCGCGCGACGCGCTAAACTCCCCCTCGAATGACGCGCGATACCCTCGTCCTACTGTTGCGGCCGCTACTTCTTCTTCGTCCCTCCTTCCTCCTCCCCCTTCGTTCAACAAAAGGTGAGTTTTTGCGGTTTATTTGATTAGTTAAATTATTGATTCTTCATTAGTTAAATTACTGATTCTTCATTTGTTAAATTATTGATTCTTCATTAGTTAAATTACTGATTCTTCATTAGTTCAATTACTGATTTTTCATTAGTTAAATTTCTAATTTTTAATTAGTTAAAGAATTGATTTTTATAGCAAAAAGATTATATTTTTAAAATAGAAAGATTCGATTTGATTAGAAGAAAAATATGGACTTTCTTATGTACGAAGCGATAGAATAAAAATATAATTTTATTGTATATAGAAGAATATTAAAGTATGATCTTTATGGTGAAGTGAACAATATAAAAATATGATTTTTAATGCGATAAAAATTCGATTTTTATATATTGAATAGCAAAGTAAAAATTCAAATTTTATATATTGAATAGCGAAGTAGTAAAAATTCGATTTTTATATATTGAATAGCAAAGTAAAAATTTGATTTTTATATATTGAATAGCGAAGTAAAAATGTGATTTTTACATATTTAGAGAATACGGGCAAAGAAAGTGACAAGAGGCAAGAACAGCGAAGATTCTTACATAAGAAGAGTCGTGGCGTTTGGGTTAGCTAATCTGTGAGAACTTCTCACCTTTAATTTAATTTTCTAGTTATAAAAATATGTACTAGGATGCAGACGGTGTTTAGTAGCACCTGACACCCGTCGTCCACAGACCATGGACGGCTTGTATGCTTGTTTGATTTTGATGTGTAGTTGATTGTGTGATGTGATGTGAAATGAAATAAAATATTTTATAGTGGAAAATATTTGATAGTTAAAAATAGAATTTTTAACATGTATATGAAATGAAATAAAAATAAACAAAACGGACGATTTGTTTATATACACACATTTGACTGATATTGATTGGGACGATAAATTTTACACATCGCCCAACTGCACAAATAAAATCTGTGTTTGATTGTTTGAAAACCCCACACAGGTATTGGGGCGATATATGACATACACTAATCCCAATAGTTAGTTATATGTCGTTCGATTGATTGACAGACTGTTATAAGCGTTAAATATTTACATTTGATGCTTATACAGTGTAGAACGCACTTTGGATGATGGTTGATGATTTATCGTTGCCGTTATATACATGTGGTAGAATATCCATATAATTAACATTATATGGTAATTGATTGGGCCTCATTCCAGTTTTGAAATAGAATATTTGAAAAAGAAATATTTGAAATAGAATATTTGAAAATAGAAATATATGAAGCCGTGTTGATTAGATTGACGCCATTTTGACGTAAACGATATTTATATTGATTATATTCATTTTATAATGAATATCGAAAGTGATTTCAAAATCTGATATTTTGAAAAGAAATTGAATTCGAATTGAATAGAATAGAAATTGAATTCGAATTGAATAGAAATTGAATTCGAATTGAAATTGAATAAAAGTGAATTCGAATTAAATAGAATAGAAAATGAATTCGAATTGAATAGAATAGAAAATGAATTCGAATTGAATTGAATAGAAATGAATTCGAATTGAAATTGAATATAAATGAAATTCGAATTAAATTGAAATTGAATTGAAATCGTTTTGAAATGAAATTAAAACGAATTTATATTGGAATATTCAATTTTGATTAGAAATTGAATATGAAGTTGAAATCGTTTTGAAAACGAATTTAAAACGATTTATAAAATACGTTTTTGAATTGAAATCGACGAAGTATATATTATATATACTATATATATATAATATAATGGCCTGAATAGAACGCGCCGCGCCGCGGTAGTTCACGGATTTCGACCATTGACTTCGAATGGATATTGCGGGAGATCCGACCGTCGGATTCTCCTAAAACTGGAACCGTTGGGTTCGTATCGAAAAAAGTTTCTAACGAACATTAGAATTTAGAAATCTAACGGTTGGATTTGGAATTATGTCCAAATCAAATTTGAAAAAGGTCGCTGTAAGTGCAGTTCGATGGCCATTGTTGGAAATCGACTGTACGGGCCTTAATAAAATTATTAAAAATATCAATAATTTGTGTAAAATCATAAGAAATGATTTGCGAAGAATTGGGATGAAAAACTCCAAATTTGAAAAGATAAAAATAGATTTTCATCGAAATGAACTAGTTTTGAACTAGAATAATAATTTATTTATTTTTAAAATAAATAAATTGGATTTGAAATGGTTTTGAAATAACCAGAATTGCCAATAATTATGTTGGAATAGATTTGAATCGAAATTGTCTTCGGAATATTTCGATGTTGGATTTCGTGATTATACAGATATTGTTATGGAAATTTGAAAGATATATATATATATATATCGTTATTTCCAATACGATATTTTTTGGTCGTAGAATTTGATATTGAATATAAGCCGATATATTTTCTATTCAGAGCCTTGTATTTAATATCAAATGTGATTTGGGTTTGTCGTTAATGGTGTCTTCATTAACACTGTTCTTAAACCCAGTTGAGAAAAGGATTAAATCTTTTTATTTAGATTTAATGAAGTGTACAATTACATAATATTTAATTGGAATTGAATTGATATTGATTTTTGGGTTTACCGTGAACAGTGTTTTAAATAACACTTGTTCTTTAACCCGATAATTAATGGAATGTGATTTTGGGTTGTCGTGAACGGTATCTCCAATAATACTATTCTTAGACCCAAAGAAGTTAAGAAAATCAGAAAACAAACTGGAGATGAGTTAAGTTGAATGGTTTCCTGTGTATTGATCTGATGTTGGTTTCGGCCTTCGGTGTTAGTACTTAGGGAATTGCTCGCTTGCTAATTTACGGTTAGGGACTGATTGAAATGTGATGTGATTTTGGGTTTATCGTGAACCGTGTTTTAAATGACACTGATTCTTTAACCCAGTTGAGGATTAAAACTAAGTGGAGTTTTAATGAATCTTTAATTAGATTGAAAAGATCGAGAATGGAGTCTCACCAGTTTTATACCAGGCGATAGTGGGATGGGGCGCTTATGCCGTCTATGATTGATACTTATGATTTGAAGTTGTTTTATACACTATACACTTATTATAGTATCAAAGGATTTGTTTTAAACGTATCAAGCATTCTTGGCTATTATAAGGTAAAAACCCTAACCCCCGGCTTGCGTTGCATTGTGTGATAGGACATGGGTCTTATAATAGCTTCATTTTTCTTTATTTAGCATTGAGCTATTGTTTTATGCACCGGTATTCTTGGGAGGAAACCCGTTCCGTGTTATACGGCGTGGTCCCTTGAATTACCTAACTTTAAAATAAAGATTAATAACTGTTTTAGTTCTCACACCAGTCCCATGACTGACCTGGAGTTTATTGTTTTAACCTGAACTCTAGGTGCCCTTATTTTGGCACGGGCAGCTAGTAGTTTTGGTTCTGTAGATTTATACTCACAGGATCCTGATTTACAGCTGGAACGATACTCGGAAAGCTTTGTATCCGTATATCTCCTTCAGTTGTGTAATGTATTATTTTCCGCTGCTATGTATTTAAATGTAATTTAAATCTCTGATATTTCTATGCCATATTGATTCATTTATAATCTGTATAGTCTTGTAATCTGATGGAATTGTTGTAATATACAATGAAATGTTCTTCCGTCCGCGTTCTATTTTGTCTTGTTCTCAAAACAATCAGGCGTTTCGAACGGTCTGGGTCAGTTTAGCGACTGATTCGGATCGAGCGGAATTCCCGGTCGTTACAAAGTGAAACTTTGATGTTTGCATCGAATAAGCAGGTTTCTTGGTGCTCAAGTAATCAGGTAAAACATTGCCGCATGTTTGAAACTCTACCATTTCAAATACATAAAATACTCATCATTAAATAATAGTGTTTTTAAAAACTCGTTTCGACTTTGGGAGTAGAATTTGTGTGTATAAGACGAAAAAGTTTTAAAATATTAGTAGAATATTCATATTTTCATATTGACTGAGCAGGTTGCTTAATGACTAGGTAATCAGGTAAAACACTACCGCATGTTTGCTATTCTACATTTTAAAGCATCTATAACACTCATCATTTGCCTATTACCGTTTGGACCCAGGATCCGCGCCAATAAGATCAAGAAAGTTCCAAAATATATGTGAAACTTTGATGTTTTTATCGAATAAGCAGGTTTCTCGGTGCTTAAGTAATTAGGTAACACACTCCCGCATGTTCGAAACACTACCATTTCAAATACATATAATACTCATCATTAAATAATAGTGTTTTTAAAAACATGTTTCGACTTTGGGAGTATAATTTGTTTGAATAAGATGAAAAAGTTTTCTAATATTAGTAGAAATTTCATATTTTCATATTGACCGAAAAGGTTGCTTAGTGACAAAGTAATCAGGTAAAACACTGCCGCATGTTTGCTATTCTACATTTTAAAGCATCTATAACACTCATCATTTGCATATTACCGTTTGGACCCTGGATCCGCGCCAATTAGATCAAGAATGTTTCAAAATATAAGTGAAACTTTGATATTTGTATCGAATAAGTAGGTTTCTTGGTGGTCAAGTAATCAGGTTAAACACTGCCGCAAGTTTGAAACTCTACTATTTCAAATACATATAATACTCATCATTAAATAATAGTGTTTTTGAAAACACATTTCGACTTTGGGAGTAGAATTAGTGTGAATATGACGAAATAGTTTTGAAATATTAGTAGAATATTCATATTTTCATATTGACTGAGCAGGTTGCTTAGCGACTAAGTAATCAGGTAAAACACTGCCGCATGTTTGCTATTCTACATTTTAAAGCATCTATTACACTCAACATTTGCATATTACCGTTTGGACCCTGGATCCACGCCAATAAGATCAAGAAAGTTTCAAAATATAAGTGAAACTTTGATGTTTGCATTGAATAAGTAGGTTTCTTGGTGCTCAAGTAATCAGGTAAAACACTGCCGCATGTTTGAAACTCTACCATTTCAAATACATAAAATACTCATCATTAAATAATAGTGTTTTTAAAAACTCGTTTCGACTTTGGGAGTAGAATTTGTGTGTATAAGACGAAAAAGTTTTAAAATATTAGTAGAATATTCATATTTTCATATTGACTGAGCAGGTTGTTTAATGACTAAGTAATCAGGTAAAACACTACCGCATGTTTGCTATTGTACATTTTAAAGCATCTATAACACTCATTATTTGCCTATTACCGTTTGGACCCAGGATCCGCGCCAATAAGATCAAGAAAGTTCCAAAATATATGTGAAACTTTGATGTTTTTATCGAATAAGCAGGTTTCTTGGTGCTTAAGTAATTAGGTAACACACTCCCGCATGTTCGAAACACTACCATTTCAAATACATATAATACTCATCATTAAATAATAGTGTTTTTAAAAACACGTTTCGACTTTGGGAGTATAATTTGTTTGAATAAGATGAAAAAGTTTTCTAATATTAGTAGAAATTTCATATTTTCATATTGACTGAAAAGGTTGCTTAGTGACAAAGTAATCAGGTAAAACACTGCCGCATGTTTGCTATTCTACATTTTAAAGCATCTATAACACTCATCATTTGCATATTACCGTTTGGACCCTGGATCCGCGCCAATAAGATCAAGAAAGTTTCAAAATATAAGTGAAACTTTGATATTTGTATCGAATAAGTAGGTTTCTTGGTGCTCAAGTAATCAGGTTAAACACTGCCGCAAGTTTGAAACTCTACTATTTCAAATACATATAATACTCGTCATTAAATAATAGTGTTTTTGAAAACACATTTCGACTTTGGGAGTAGAATTAGTGTGAATATGACGAAATAGTTTTGAAATATTAGTAGAATATTCATATTTTCATATTGACTGAGCAGGTTGCTTAGCGACTAAGTTGAAACACCCCACCTCCGTTAGGGTCACTCTCAAAGGGAATGCCCTAATTTTGGTGGAGGTTTATAAGTACAAGTCACAGATATACAAGACAGATATAAGAACACATATTTGTAAACAGCGGAAGAACAACAAACTTTTATTTCATAAAGTCAAATGCGTGCTACAACAACATCCTTTCCAAAAACATAACATAATACTTTCATAATCTGTCTTGAGTACAAGATTTAAAGAAGCATAAATAAAACATAGATAAACTGCAAAGCCCTCATAGTGATTGTCCAAAGCCATAGTTCAAAACAGGAAAGTCCAAGCAATACATTTCTCTTCTTCAAGCTGGATGCTAAGGCTGGTCAAGCTGCTGTGTTCCCTCCCTGAGGACCTGGGGGGGGGGGGGGGAAACGGAAGAAAGAAGACGAAAGAAAAATAGAGTCAGACATAAAGCCTGAGTAAGTCTAGTACTACTTTGTCTATGAATAAAGAACTGGGTATGATAAGTAATAACAGGAAGTGGGCATGCACTATAAACTTGGTTAAGTTGTCTAGGGTCGAATATACCGTCGTACCCCATGTCAATCTCTGAACCCATATGAACTAATTTCCAACTGGCACCCCATAATCAGGGTGATGTGATCCATTCAATGATGATCGGCTCCTACTCGCATAGTTACATGTGTCTTACGGCCCCCGATGTCTGTAGTTACCTATGCTGGTCCCACCATGGGGTGTATCAAGTCCCATAGTGGCAACCCGACACAACCTTAGAGTGCACAGGTATGCTACTGGTGTCCAGTGCCTTATTTTTCTGCTCCGGAGTGTGTGCACGCCCGCACTCCGTTAGAACCTACACTGCTACACCACCGCCGTCGCTTTGACCTCTTACAATCAGCCCAGTAATTGTGCCCCACCCTGCCTAGTTTCAGGGTATCCTGATACACCTTTTAGGGTTACTGCTGAAAAGGGTCCCCCGTCACTAGGTTTTCTATCTCTAGCCAACATGCTAAGTTGGTTAAGTGTTTCCTACCTAACCCCCACCAGTCCGTTTAGTTTAGCATGTTCCATTTTGATTAAGTCTTTAGTTCACTTAATCCTAACAATCCTGACTCAGCCTTAATTGTCTTATTAAGGCCCTGACCTCTCACATTAGACAGGTATTGTTGTGGCTGCCTGTTGCCGGTTGGTTCCGGGCAGTCTTACGCCACAACTCAGTCTAACCTCGGGTCCTTGCTGGGCTCCATGTTTAACCTCCCACATTGGATAGGTATTGTTGTGACTACTGGACAGCCGGGCGGTTCCGGGCAGGTTTACATCACAACTCAATCCAACCTCGGGTTAAACACATCGTATTTTCTACATTTACATATCTTGCCATTCTTCTTTATGTATATGTAAATATTTGCGGCCCATTATTAAGTTAATGGTGTAAAGGTTACACCAATCACGGGCCCAACCCACACTTGAATTTGGGCCCTTCTATTTTATATTTTCATTCATTAATTAATTTTTACCCAACGTTATTTTCCCCCGTTTTACACGTCCGTTCATATATATTGGGCTTAGCCTTTTAAAGCCCAATTTAGCCATGCGAAAAGGGGAGGCTTATGGCGTATACACAAAGAGGGGAAGGTGAGCGCATGAACTTGCAATAGGACGTTGGAAGTACAAAATAGAAATTGGTGTACTTGCATAGTGGTGACATGTATTTTGGTCATAAAACATAGGTGACATAAATCAAGGCATGTAAACTTGCATAGGTTTAACTACAACATGAACCTATATTCTTATTTAGGCATAATGTCAAACATAAGCATGGCCTAAATACTTCTAGCATAAACATGGCATATTGTCAAACATAAGCATGGCATAATATACTTCTTGCATAGGCATGGCATATTGTCAAACATAAGCATGGCATAAAATACTTCTAGCATAATTCAACTTAATCATGATTTAAGCCTAATCACATAACGATGGTATAAACATACTTATGCATAAATATTCCTAAACATGGTGTTTGCTTTAAACTTGCAAAAAGGGATTTTTGAGTCTAACTTAGCCATGTCTCACATATGTCATCATATAATTCTTGTAAACAAGATAGACTTAATCATAGATTTCAATTATGCCAAATATCATTCATAGCCTAGCCATATTCATAAGTTTTGCAAAAGCATGACTTAATATATGGATTATGGTGTCAAAATTCCAACATAGTTTCATATGAACTATAACAACCAAACTTGTCTCAATTACTTTCAAAATGATTTATGCACAAAAATATACATCATGACGACATAATAACAAAGCCCCAAACTTGCATAAATTTCACTCAACTACATACATGTAGCTTCAACATAGATTACATAATTTGCGCAATATTCCAAACGTATATTTGCATAGAACTACCGCATGTAGTTCTTTATAATGAATAACATAATTTTGCACAAATATGAATTACTTTCATTGCCACAATTCAAGCATACACATCAACACAGTTGTTTATTAATACCAAAGTAATACTCTACTTACAATGGTTTGATGAATTCTCTAGTTTAGGGATTGAAGACGCAAATTCCTTTGTTGAATTGATTAGCTTTAGGTTGCTTGAATTGCTTTAGGCCTTAGAACTTTCTCCCTAATCCTCTCTTTAGTTGGCGGCTATTCTTTGTCGTTCCTCAGCAACATGGCGGCTATGTTCTTAATTTGAATGAATAGATTAGGGTTTAGTCTAGGGTTGTTTATATAGAGGTTAGGAATTGATTAGGACCATTGATGTTGCTAGGTTAGATCGTAGCCATTCATTAGGAAGAGAGACCAATAAAAACCCGCCACCTAGCCCTAATGACAAAGCAGACCACAGAAATTCGACCACACACCGACCTGGCCAGCCAGGTTGACTGGGCTCGACCAGGTCGATACCCCTGTCGACAGGGCTGTCGACAGCCCTGTCGACATGGGTAGCCCAGGTCGACAGCCCAGTCGACCTGGGTGGCCCAGGCGGGCGTTCTTCTGGCCCAATGGGCCCCACTTCGGAATATTTAATTGTTTAATTCTGTTTGAATTTTAAATTTAATTCAAAACTTCCGAAGGCCATATCTTCTTCATACGGACTCCGTTTTTCGAAAACTCGGACTCTATTTCGCGTATTTTTCCGAGACGAACGCAATGGCGTATCCCGTTTCCCTTAGTTCTTTGATTTGAATTTGATTATACTTTAATTCATGAATTTCACAGTTATAGAATTTTCGGGGTGTTACATTCTCCCCCACTTAAAAGGATTTCGTCCCCGAAATCTTCAAGTTAGGAGGAATGTATATCCTAACATCCAATCATCCATCTACTCATCCATCAAACACGAGCATCCATTGTCCTTAAAAGACTTCTAATGCTTCATGATCATATGCAAAGTGTGTGTGTACATGTACTTATCTAATGCAAAATCAGGCGGTCTACTGATTCAGTTGACCTCCTTAATGCGGATTATGTAAGTGCCATGAATCCATCATGTATGCAAATTTTCCTATTCTTGATTCTACATGAGTGCACAATCATTCAATACAAATGCAGCATCCACATGACAACACATTAAAGTTCAACCACATACGAAAGCAAACATATATGCATATGCAATATGAAGTGACTGAGCCGATCTAAAACCTAGATTGTGTGTGTATATGCAACCACGAGCAACCACTAGCAATCACTTGCAACCACTTGCAACCATCCATACATAACATGTTTCAACTACATGTTTCCATCCAAAAAGATTCTATCTAAAAGATACGTTCGAGGAAATATACCTAAAAAGATAGATAAAAGCGCAACTTAAGGAAAATGAAAGATCAAGGATGTACCCTCGAACAGAAAAGGGTAGGCTGTACGGATTTTAGCTTCAGTCTCCCAAGTCGCGTCTCCCTCGGCGTCGCTCCACTGGACTTTGACGAGCTTGACTTCGCGGTTGCGTAGCCTCTTCACTTCCGTTCCTAAGATGCGGGTTGGAACTCTCCTTATGGTTGCTTCGCGCTCCACTTCGGCCTCTTCGAGTATATTTTGCTCTACCACTTCAGCAGACTCATGTAGACATTTTCGGAGATGTGAAACGTGAAAAACGTTGTGGACTCCAGCCAACTTCTCGGGTAGCTCTAATCTATAGGCCATTTTCCCAATCTTCTCGATAATAGGGAATGGCCCTACGAATCTTGGCGCTAGCTTTCCTGTGGTTCCAAAACGAACAACGTTTCTTAGTGGTGATACCTTGAGAAAAACTCTGTCTCCAACCTCAAATTCAAGGTCGGTCCTCCTCTTGTCGGCGTAGGACTTTTGTCTGTCTTGGGCCGTCTTCATCCTCCTTCGTATTAAGTCTACTTTCTCCGAGGTCTCTCGGATCATGTCTGGTCCAAGTATGAGCTTATCCGTGGACTCCCACCAACAAGTGGGCGATCGACACGGTCTTCCATATAAAGCTTCGAAGGGCGCCATTCCGATGGTTGCTTGATAGCTGTTGTTGTAGGCAAATTCCACCAAAGGAAGGTGGTCTTCCCATGTCCCTCCGAAGTCAAGGACGCATAGTCTTAAGAGGTCTTCCAAAACTCTATTCACTCTCTCTGTTTGACCGTCGGTTTGGGGATGATAGGCCGTGCTTAAGCATAACTGCGTTCCTACTGCTTCTTGCAGACTCCGCCAAAACTCACTGGTGAAGATGGGGTCTCGGTCACTAACAATGCTAGATGGTATTCCATGGAGTCGAACGATTTCCTTGAGGTAAAGTGATGCTAGGGATGAGGCAGTTCTTTTACTTTTGACAGGTAAAAAGTGGGCGCTTTTAGTAAGCCTATCCACTATTACCCAAATGCTAGTGTTGCCTCTCCTAGACCTAGGCAGCCCATCGATGAAGTCCATTGAGATGCTATCCCACTTCCACTGCGGGACCTCCAGAGGATGTAGTAGTCCACCAGGCTTTTTCTGTTCCGCCTTAACCTGTTGGCACACCATACATTTAGAAACAAATTCTGCCACGTCCTTTTTCATGCCATTCCAAAAGAAAGTCCTTTTTATGTCTTTGTACATTTTATCCCCGCCTGGGTGTATCGTCATCTTGGAATGATGCGCTTCCTCGAGAACCTTCTTTACTAAATCTTTTGTCTGTGGGACGCATAGTCTTCCGTCTCGCCTTAGCAAACCCCTATCGTCGATGGAGTATCGGTTGAGGTGACTGGAAGTCTCACCCCTAATTAGCCTATCAATTATTTCCACAAGGTGAGGGTCATCGCGTTGTGCTGCCCCTACTGAATCCACTAAAGTTGGGCGCACTTCGAGAGATGCTAGCAAACCTGGTACGAAATCGGAGGAGGGCCTAAAGTCGAAGCTGGCTATAAACTCTAGGCTTTGTCTTTCAACAAACAACGGGCTTAGGGTCAATTTCTTTCGGCTCAACGCGTCTGCCACTACGTTGCCTTTGCCCGGAGTATAGGAGATTTCGAAATCGTACGAGGCAAGAAACTCCATCCATCTTTGTTGCCTCAAGTTAAGATCCTTCTGCGAGAAAAGATATTTCAACGATTTATGGTCAGTGTAAAGTTCGAACTTCTCACCTAGGAGATAGTGTCGCCAAGACTTGAGTGCAAAGACGATGGCGGCTAACTCAAGATCGTGGGTTGGGTAGTTCTTTTTGTGCACCTTCAACTGCCTCCCGCCATAAGCTACTACCCTTCCTTCTTGCATTAAGACGGCGCCTAGCCCTGTCCCACATGCATCCGTATAAACAGTGAACATCTTGCTCCCATCTGGCAGCGTCAAAACTGGGGCTGTTGTAAGAGCCCTTTTCAGTCGTTGGAAAGCAAATTCGCAATTCAAATCCCAATTGAATACTAGATTCTTCTTGGTCAATTTCGTGAGCGGAGCTGAGATTTTCGCAAAATCCCTTATAAATTTTCGATAGAAACCCGCTAGTCCTAGAAAGCTTCGGACCTCAGTCGCATTCCTTGGTGTCTTCCAATCCTGTACCGCCACTACCTTAGCAGGGTCCACTGCTAACCCTTGTTTGGATACTATGTGCCCAAGGAACCTCACTTCTTCTCTCCAAAAGTGGCATTTGGAGAATTTGGCTTTTAGTTGATGGACTCGCAAAGTTTCCATGATTGCCCTTAGGTGCTGAGCATGTTCCTCTTCACTCTTTGAAAAGATAAGGATATCATCTACGAAGACCACTACGAATTTGTTGAGGAAATCTCTAAATACCCTACTCATCAGGTCCACGAAGTAAGCAGGTGCATTTGTCAAGCCGAAAGGCATGACAAGCCATTCAAAGAAGCCGTCTGGGGTTCTGAACGCCGTTTTATCGATGCTATCTTCAGCCACCCTTAGCTGATGAAAACCGGTTGCTAAATCGAGTTGGGAGAAAACAGACGCTCCTACAAGCTGGTCAAATAAATCGTCAATTCTAGGGAGAGGGTGCCTATTCTTTTTCGTTAGCTTTTTGAGCTCCCTATAGTCAACACATAGACGGAGTGAACCATCCGCCTTTGTAGCGAACACCACTGGAGCGCCCCATTCTGAAATGCTCCTCCTAATGAACCCCTTTTCTAGAAGCTCTTTAATCTGTTTACTGAGCTCTTTCCTTTCTCGTGGAGCCATATGTCTAACGGGCAACGCAACGGGCTTTGCATTATCTACAAGATATATGCAGAAGTCTATTTCCCGCTTCGGAGGCAAGCCCTTCACCTCTTCGAAGACATCCGGATATTCCCGGACCACTCTAACTGATTTCAAATTTTCAACAGAGGCATCTAGCGATTCAAGATAACTAAGCATAACCGCATGCGAGGGATTACAAGAAATTTCCAAAGTATTACCGAGCTGGGTTAGGAGCCTAACAACCCTTTTCTCACAATCAAGGATGGCCCCTTTACTGGATAGCCAATCCATACCCAAAATCAAACCATACCCCGAAAAGCCCAAAACAAAGGCACTACATTGAAATTCAACACTTAGGATAGAAATTTTCAATCCCACACAGATCATAGACAAATGAGCTGGGCCCCCAATTGGGTTTGAAACAATTAAGGGGTCCTCTACCATACTAGTTTTTAGGTGCAGAGATTCTACTAAAGCAGACGAGATAAAGGAGTGTGATGCGCCGGAATCAAATAAAGTGCGAACGGGGTGATCATAAAGATAAACTACACTTTCTACAGAAGTGTTTGTACCTCGCTGTTGCAATGGTGGCGCTTCTAGCACATGAACCTGTGCCCCTGGGGTGGATCCAGCGCCCTGCCCCTGTCCTCGTTTCCTTGGGCAGTCCTTAGCCCTATGGCCTGTCTGACCGCATGAAAAGCACCCACCATTCTCCTTGGCCTTCTTTTTCCGGCAGTCCTTTACTAAGTGCCCCACTTTGCCACAGAAATTGCACTTCCTCTTCTCTTTGTTGCCTTTCCCGCCTTTCTTAAAGTCCGTCTTCTTAGGCTGCAAACCCTCTTTCTTCCCTTGAGAGCTTTCTGCCTTTGTCTCCTTCTTGCCCTTATCCTCTTCATTCAGCAACGCCATTTGCACCAATCTTTCATACGTGGCCCCCATGGGTATATGGGTCATGGGCAAACTGTGTAATGGCTCATTTAACCCTTTGACAAAACGGAGAGCCTTCTTGTGCGGGGTATTGACTAGGTCAAGTCCAAACCTAGCCAGCTCATCGAACTGATTCACATATTCTCTGACTGTCTTGTCCCCTTGTTTAAGAAATAGAAATTTTTCTAACTGCAAACTCCTTTCTGCATCTGAGAGAAATTTAGTCTCAAACCTTGCCCTAAAGTCCTCCCATGTCTCCACTGGTCTTTCAGCATTAGTGACTTCCCACCAGTAGGAAGCCTCGCCCTTCAATAGCCATACCGCCAGTTGTACTTTTTGTCTATCCTCTACCTCAAAGATGATGAATAGGTCCTCCGTTTCCTTCAGCCAATTTCTAGCTGCCACGAAGGACTCAGTTCCATGGAAATCCCTTCCTCCCATAGCTTTAAAATCCTTACATATCTTAGCAAACGTGTTTCCCCGAGGAGGAGGTGGAGGAAAAGGTGCTGCTGCAGCTGGATGATTGCCTTCAGCTGGGGGAGGAGGAACGGTAGGACCTGGCTGAGTGGCCCTTGCTTCTAAGAACCGTCTAAACCAACCAAGTATTGGCACCCCTTCTGGCAAGTTAAGATCTTGGGACATGCTGAAACAAAAAGGATAGATTCAAAACGAAGGATAAGAGATAGTTCCTATGGCTTTGGGGGGGGGGGGTGGACTCTGCCTTTTTAAAATAAAATAATATTTTCTTTTAAAAATGCTTCTTTAAATTTCCTTTTTGAAAATAATTTTTTTTCAAAACTTTTTATCTTATCTGGTAAACCATGCTCTGATACCAAGTGAAACACCCCACCTCCGTTAGGGTCACTCTCAAAGGGAATGCCCTAATTTTGGTGGAGGTTTATAAGTACAAGTCACAGATATACAAGACAGATATAAGAACACATATTTGTAAACAGCGGAAGAACAACAAACTTTTATTTCATAAAGTCAAATGCGTGTTACAACAACATCCTTTCCAAAAACATAACATAATACTTTCATAATCTGTCTTGAGTACAAGATTTAAAGAAGCATAAATAAAACATAGATAAACTGCAAAGCCCTCATAGTGATTGTCCAAAGCCATAGTTCAAAACAGGAAAGTCCAAGCAATACATTTCTCTTCTTCAAGCTGGATGCTAAGGCTGGTCAAGCTGCTGTGTTCCCTCCCTGAGGACCTGGGGGGGGGGGAACGGAAGAAAGAAGACGAAAGAAAAATAGAGTCAGACATAAAGCCTGAGTAAGTCTAGTACTACTTTGTCTATGAATAAAGAACTGGGTATGATAAGTAATAACAGGAAGTGGGCATGCACTATAAACTTGGTTAAGTTGTCTAGGGTCGAATATACCGTCGTACCCCATGTCAATCTCTGAACCCATATGAACTAATTTCCAACTGGCACCCCATAATCAGGGTGATGTGATCCATTCAATGATGATCGGCTCCTACTCGCATAGTTACATGTGTCTTACGGCCCCCGATGTCTGTAGTTACCTATGCTGGTCCCACCATGGGGTGTATCAAGTCCCATAGTGGCAACCCGACACAACCTTAGAGTGCACAGGTATGCTACTGGTGTCCAGTGCCTTATTTTTCTGCTCCGGAGTGTGTGCACGCCCGCACTCCGTTAGAACCTACACTGCTACACCACCGCCGTCGCTTTGACCTCTTACAATCAGCCCAGTAATCGTGCCCCACCCTGCCTAGTTTCAGGGTATCCTGATACACCTTTTAGGGTTACTGCTGAAAAGGGTCCCCCGTTACTAGGTTTTCTATCTCTAGCCAACATGCTAAGTTGGTTAAGTGTTTCCTACCTAACCCCCACCAGTCCGTTTAGTTTAGCATGTTCCATTTTGATTAAGTCTTTAGTTCACTTAATCCTAACAATCCTGACTCAGCCTTAATTGTCTTATTAAGGCCCTGACCTCTCACATTAGACAGGTATTGTTGTGGCTGCCTGTTGCCGGTTGGTTCCGGGCAGTCTTACGCCACAACTCAGTCTAACCTCGGGTCCTTGCTTGGCTCCATGTTTAACCTCCCACATTGGATAGGTATTGTTGTGACTACTGGACAGCCGGGCGGTTCCGGGCAGGTTTACATCACAACTCAATCCAACCTCGGGTTAAACACATCGTATTTTCTACATTTACATATCTTGTCATTCTTCTTTATGTATATGTAAATATTTGCGGCCCATTATTAAGTTAATGGTGTAAAGGTTACACCAATCACGGGCCCAACCCACACTTGAATTTGGGCCCTTCTATTTTATATTTTCATTCATTAATTAATTTTTACCCAACGTTATTTTCCCCCGTTTTACACGTCCGTTCATATATATTGGGCTTAGCCTTTTAAAGCCCAATTTAGCCATGCGAAAAGGGGAGGCTTATGGCGTATACACAAAGAGGGGAAGGTGAGCGCATGAACTTGCAATAGGACGTTGGAAGTACAAAATAGAAATTGGTGTACTTGCATAGTGGTGACATGTATTTTGGTCATAAAACATAGGTGACATAAATCAAGGCATGTAAACTTGCATAGGTTTAACTACAACATGAACCTATATTCTTATTTAGGCATAATGTCAAACATAAGCATGGCCTAAATACTTCTAGCATAAACATGGCATATTGTCAAACATAAGCATGGCATAAAATACTTCTTGCATAGGCATGGCATATTGTCAAACATAAGCATGGCATAAAATACTTCTAGCATAATTCAACTTAATCATGATTTAAGCCTAATCACATAACGATGGTATAAACATACTTATGCATAAATATTCCTAAACATGGTGTTTGCTTTAAACTTGCAAAAAGGGATTTTTGAGTCTAACTTAGCCATGTCTCACATATGTCATCATATAATTCTTGTAAACAAGATAGACTTAATCATAGATTTCAATTATGCCAAATATCATTCATAGCCTAGCCATATTCATAAGTTTTGCAAAAGCATGACTTAATATATGGATTATGGTGTCAAAATTCCAACATAGTTTCATATGAACTATAACAACCAAACTTGTCTCAATTACTTGCAAAATGATTTATGCACAAAAATATACATCATGACGACATAATAACAAAGCCCCAAACTTGCATAAATTTCACTCAACTACATACATGTAGCTTCAACATAGATTACATAATTTGCGCAATATTCCAAACGTATATTTGCATAGAACTACCGCATGTAGTTCTTTATAATGAATAACATAATTTTGCACAAATATGAATTACTTTCATTGCCACAATTCAAGCATACACATCAACACAGTTGTTTATTAATACCAAAGTAATACTCTACTTACAATGGTTTGATGAATTCTCTAGTTTAGGGATTGAAAACGCAAATTCCTTTGTTGAATTGATTAGCTTTAGGTTGCTTGAATTGCTTTAGGCCTTAGAACTTTCTCCCTAATCCTCTCTTTAGTTGGCGGCTATTCTTTGTCGTTCCTCAGCAACATGGCGGCTATGTTCTTAATTTGAATGAATAGATTAGGGTTTAGTCTAGGGTTGTTTATATAGAGGTTAGGAATTGATTAGGACCATTGATGTTGCTAGGTTAGATCGTAGCCATTCATTAGGAAGAGAGACCAATAAAAACCCGCCACCTAGCCCTAATGACAAAGCAGACCACAGAAAATCGACCACACACCGACCTGGCCAGCCAGGTTGACTGGGCTCGACCAGGTCGATACCCCTGTCGACATGGCTGTCGACAGCCCTGTCGACATGGGTAGCCCAGGTCGACAGCCCAGTCGACCTGGGTGGCCCAGGCGGGCGTTCTTCTGGCCCAATGGGCCCCACTTCGGAATATTTAATTGTTTAATTCTGTTTGAATTTTAAATTTAATTCAAAACTTCCGAAGGCCATATCTTCTTCATACGGACTCTGTTTTTCGAAAACTCGGACTCTATTTCGCGTATTTTTCCGAGACGAACGCAATGGCGTATCCCGTTTCCCTTAGTTCTTTGATTTGAATTTGATTATACTTTAATTCATGAATTTCACAGTTATAGAATTTTCGGGGTGTTACATAAGTAATCAGGTAAAACACTGCCGCATGTTTGCTATTCTACATTTTAAAGCATCTATTACACTCAACATTTGCATATTACCGTTTGGACCCTGGATCCACGCCAATAAGATCAAGAAAGTTTCAAAATATAAGTGAAACTTTGATGTTTGCATCGAATAAGTAGGTTTCTTAATGCTCAAGTAATCAGGTAAAACACTGTCGCATGTTTGAAACTCTACCATTTCAAATACATATAATACTCATCATTAAATAATAGTGTTTATAAAAACACGTTTCGACTTTAGGAGTAGAATTTTTGTGAATAATATGAAAATGTTTTCAAATATTAGTAGAATATTCATATTTTCATATTGACTGAGCAGGTTGCTTAGTGACTAAGTAATCAGGTAAAACACTGCCGCATGTTTGTTATTCTACATTTTAAAGCATCTATAACACTCATCATTTGCATATTTCCTATTGGACCCTAGACCCGCGCCAATAAGATCAAGAAAGTTTCAAAATATAAGTGAAACTTTGATGTTTGGAACGAATAAGTAGGTTTCTTGGTGCTCAAGTAATCAGGTAAAACACTGCCGTATGTTTGAAACTCTACCATTTCAAATACATATAATACTCATCATTAAATAATAGTGTTTATAAAAACACGTTTCGACTTTGGAACTAGAATTTGTGTGAATAAGACGAAAAAGTTTTCAAATATTAGTAGAATATTCATATTTTCATATTGACTGAGCAGGTTGCTTAGTCACTAAGTAATCAAGTAAAACACTACTACATGTTTGCTATTCAACAATTTAAAGAATCTATAACACTCATCGTTAGCATATTACCGCTTGGACCTTGGATCCGCGCCAATAAGATCAAGAAAGTTTCAAAATATAAGTGAAACTTTGATGTTTGCATCGATTAAGTAGGTTTCTTGGTGCTTAAGTAATCAGGTAAAACACTGCCGCATGTTTGAAACTCTACCATTTCAAATACATATAATACTCATCATTATTAAATAATAGTGTTTTTAAAAACACGTTTCGACTTTGGGATTAGAATTTGCGTGAATAAGAAAAAAAGGTTTTCAAATATTAGTAGAATATTCATATTTTCATATTGACTGAGTAGTTTGCTTAGTGACTAAGTAATCAGGTAAAACACTAACGCATGTTTGCTATTCTATATTTTAAAGCATCTATAACACTCATCGTTTGCATATTACAATTTGGACCCTGGATCAGCGCCAATAAGATCAAGAAAGGTTCAAAATATAAGTGAAACTTTGATGTTTGCATCGAATAAGTAGGTTTCTTGGTGCTCAAGTAATCATGTAAAACACTGCCGTATGTTTGAAACTCTACCATTTCAAATACATATAATACTCATCATTAAATAATAGTGTTTTTAAAAACACGTTTCGAATTTGGGAGTAGAATTTGTGTGAATAAGACGAAAAACTCTTCTAATATTTGTTGAATATTAATATTTTCATATTGACTGAGCAGGTTGCTTAGTGACTATGTAATCAGGTAAAACACTGCCGCATGTTTGCTATTCTACATTTTAAAGCATTCATAACACTCATCATTTGCATATTACCGTTTGGACCCTGGATCCGCGCCAATAAGATCAAGAAATTTTCAAAATATAAGAGAAACTTTGATGTTTGCATCGAATAAGTAGGCTTCTTGGTGCTCAAGTAATCAGGTAAAACACTGCCGCATGTTTGAAACCCTACCATTTCAAATACATATAATACTCATCATTAAATAATAGTGTTTTTTAAAACTTGTTTCGACTTTGGGAGTAGAATTTGTGTGTATAGGACGAAAAAGTTTTCAAATATTAGTTGAATATTCATATCTTCATATTGACTGAGCAGGTTGCTTAGTGGCTAAGTAATCAAGTAAAACACTGCCACATGTTTGCTATTCTACATTTTAAAGCATCAACAACACTCATCATTTGCCTATTACCGTTTGAACCCAGGATCCGCGCCAATAAGATCAAGAAAGTTCCAAAATATATGTGAAACTTTGATGTTTGTATCGAGTAAGCAGGTTTCTTGGTGCTTAAGTAATTAGGTAACACACTGCCGCATGTTTGAAACACAACCATTTCAAATGCATATAATACTCATCATTAAATAATAGTGTTTTTAAAAACACGTTTTGAAGCGACCCGAACTTCCCCGGTAAGGAAAGGCCGGATTGAATTGAGAACAAACCACATCATAACGCAGACGGAAGAACATTTCATTGTTTATTACAACAATTCATCAGAATACAAGAATATACAGAGTATAAATGAATAAATATTACACATTATAAAATATCAGAGATTACAATACATTACATAGCAGCAGAAAATAATACGAAATACAACTGAATGAGATATATCAAAGATTACAATACATTACATAGCAGCGGAAAATAATACAAAATACAACTGAATGAGATATACGGATACAAAGCTTTCCGAATATCATTCCAGCTGTAAACCAGGTTCTTGTGGATATAAATCTGCAAAACCAAAACTACTAGCTGCCCGTGTCAAAATAAGGGCACCCAGAGTTTAGGTTAAAACAATAAACTCCAGGTCAGTCATGTGACTGGTGTGAGAACTAAAACAGTTATTAATCTTTATTATAAAGTTAGGTAAATCAAGGGACCACACCATATAACACGGAACCAGTTTCCTCCCAAGAATACCAGTGCATAAAACAACAGCGCAATGCTAAATAAAGAACAATGAAGCTATTATAAGACCCAGGTCCCATCACACAATGCAACGCAAGACGGAGGATAGGATTTTTACCTTATTATAGACAAGAATGCTTGGTACGTGAAATTTCATGTTTTATTATAACTATAAGTGTATAGTGGCAAAACAATTTCAAATCATAAATATAAATCATAGACGGCATAAGCGCCCCATCCCACTATGTCGCCATACTAGGCTCTACAAATAAAACCGCAATGCACGTAATGGAAATTGGATTATCATCTATGATATGAACCGAGGCTAGGGATCGTCCTCACTGATTCGAGAGCCTCTAGTCCGCCCCTCAGGAACAGGCGCAACTGCCCTATGGATCATCAGGGCCGGTCCAACGATGTGGATTATTATGCCTGAACACTGCGTTTCCCCGCCCTATGGGGTGTAAATGAGTCCACTGACTCTATCGGACCCGGGTTCTCCGATCTAGCCGAGGCGCCTCAAAATTCCATCATCCACATAAGCAATGTCAGCCAGTTCAAGCACTGACACCACTTCTAACTAGAAAGAAACGCATGCCCTCCCTAATGTCCTTCTCCCGTTTCTGGTTCACACCGGGGTGTGAGGCTCGCGAATTAACACTACACAAAGCTACGCCACAAAGGTCGTGCTTTGATCATCAACCACAAGACTCTGCTTTTCAACAGAAGCCTTGATCATTTGCATCTTAGCATGCCACACAGGCAATTCACGCTATCCAACCGATATCAATCACACAGAATGAAATCCGATGTCAGACACATAGTCCATACAAGTACGTTCTGGGTCTGAACGAAACCGGATGCACCACGTACCTCGCATATCCATCGATCTCCAAATACGTCCGGACGACCACCAACTATTTCCCTCCTCTTGGGTGTACAGCCCAATCAGGATCATCATTAATTATCCAAACGATGTGAAGACCTCCGGTCTTCGACCACCATCTTCATCTTCGACTTATCGTCGTATCAGTTATTCAGAATGGGATAAACCCGGTCTTTCTGAATAACTCACGTATATAATAAACAAGTGTTACACAAACACATCATACGCCTCATTCCAATTCAGAATATTCTTTTATTCAAATATTCTTATTCTTTGGGAAAAGTTCCCATTAATTTTATCAAAGATAAATTCTTTAAATTTATTCTTTAATCTTCTTTTGAATATCAATTCAAACTAGTCGGGATTAGCGAACCACACCAAAGTAATTATTTATTTTATTTTCCCGATCCCAACCTATTTATCCCATGGAGCAAAATTGGTAATACCCCATATCTAACACCACTGTGTTATCGGTAAATTCAATTACCATTTCACGTTCAAATCTAATTAAAGATTTAACTATCGTATGGAGTAAAACTAGTGGTAATCCATTCTCGATCATTCCGTGAATTTGATAATTTTAATTATCAAATTCACTTTGCAATCTATTTAAAGATTCAATAAAACTCCACTTAGTTTTAATCTTTAACTGGGTTAAAGAACCAATGTCATTTAAAACACGGTTCACGATAAACCCATAATCACATTCTATTTCATCAGCCCTTAACCGTAGATTAGCAAACGAACAATTCCATAAGTAATAACCCCGAAGGCCGAAACCAACATCCGATCAATACCCAAGAAACCATTCAACTTTACTAATCCTTAGTTAATTTCTGATTTTCTTAACTCCATTGGGTCTAAGAACAGTATTATTAAAGATACCGTTCACGACAACCAAAAATCACATTCCATTAATTGTCGGGTTAAAGAACAAATGTTATTTAAAACACCGTTCACGATAAACCCAAAAATCAATTCCAATTAAATATCATTTAATTGGTACACTTCATTAAATCTAAATAAAAAGATTTAATCTTTTTCCCAACTGGGTTTAAGAACAGTGTTAGTGAAGACACCATTCACGACAAACCCAAATCCCATTTGATATTAAATACAAGGCTCTGAATAGAAAATATATCGGCTTATATTCAGTATCAAATTCTACGACCAACAAATATCGTATTGGAATTAACGATATCAATATCTTTCAAATTTCCATAACAATATATGTATAATCACAAAATCCCACATCGAAATATTCCGAAGACAATTTCGATTCAAATCCATTTCCAATCATATATTGGAAATTTTGGTTATTTTCAAAACCATTTCAAGTCCAATTTATTTATTTCTAAAAATAATTGAATTATATTTCTAGTTCAAAACTAGTTCATTTCGATAAAAATCTATTTTTATCTTTTCAAATATGGAGTTTTTCATCCTAATCCTTTCCAAATCATTTCTTATGATTTTACACTAATTATAGATATTTTTAATATTTTTATCAAGGCCCGTACAGTCGATTTCCATCAACGGTCATCGAACTGCACTTACACCGACCTTTTCCAAATTTGATTTGGACATATCTCCAAATCCAACTGTTAGATTTCCAATTTCTTATATTTGCTAGAAAGCTCTTTTTGATACGAACCCAACGGTTCTGGTTTGAGGAGAATCCAACAGTCGGATCTCTCGTAATATCCATTCGAAGTCAATGGTCGAAATTCACGAACTGCCGCAGTGCGGCGCGTTCTATTCAGGCCATTATATTATATATATAATATATATTTTGTCGATTTCTATTTAAAACGAATTTTATAAATCGTTTTAAATTTGTTTTAAAAACGATTTCAACTTCTTATTCAATTTCAATTCGAATTCAATTCTATTTAATTTCAATTCGAATTCAATTCTATTTAATTTCAATTCGAATTTAATTCTATTTAATTTCACTTCGAATTCAATTCATTTCAAAATATCAGATTTTGAACACACTTTTGATATTCATTGTAAAATGAATAAAATCGACAAAATCTCCATTCATGTTAAAATGGCGTTTAACTACTTAACACGGCTTCACATTTCAATATTCACTAAATATTATTTTAAAATAATTATTAATTCTGAACTAGAATCAGACACAGTCAAGTACCATATAATGTGGATTATATGGATTTCATCCAATTCAAATACACAACAATGACGATAAACAATCAACCATCATCCAAAGTGCGCTCTACACTACATAAGCATCGAATATAAATATTCAACGCTCATAACAGCCTGTCAATCAATCGATTGACATACAGCTAATTATTGGGACTAGTGTATGTCATATATCATCCCAATACCCGTGCGGGGTTTCAATCAATCAACCACAGTTTTTATTTGTGCAGTTGGGCGATGTGTAAAATTTATCGTCCTAGTCAATATCAGTCAAATCAGTGTACATAAAAAAATCATCCGATTTGTTTATAAATATTTATTTCTCTTTTAATAAACGTTAAAAATTCTATTTTTAACTATATAAATTTTTTATTTCATTTCACATCACACATTCAACTACACATTAAAATCAGGTAAAACAGCGGCGCATGTTTGAAACTCAACCATTTCAAATACATATAATACTCATCATTAAATAATAGTGTTTTTAAAAACACGTTTCGACTTTCGGAGTAGAATTTGTGTGAATAAGATGAAAAAGGTTTCAAATATTAGTAGAATATTCATATTTTCATATTGACTGAGCAGGTTGCTTAGTGACTAAGTAATCAGGTAAAACACTGCCGCATGTTTGCTAATCTACATTTTAAAGCATCTGTAAAACTCATCATTTGTATATTACCGTTTGAACCCTGGATCAGCGCCAATAAGATCAAGAAAAATTCAAAATATAAGTGAAACTTTGATGTTTACATCGAATAAGTAGGTTTCTTGATGTTCAAATGATCAGGTAAAACACTATCGCATGTTTTAAACTCTACCATTTCAAATACATATAATACTCATCATTAATTAATAGTATTTTTAAAAACACATTACGACTTTGGGAGTAGAATTTGTGTGAATAAGACGAAAAAGTTTTCAAATGTTAGTAGAATATTCATATTTTCATGTTGACTGAGCAGGTTGCTTAGTGACTAAGTAATCAAGTAAAACACTGCCGCATGTTTTCTATTCTACATTTTAAAGCATCAATAACACTCATCATTTACATATTACCATTGGGACCCTGGATCCGCGCCAATAAGATCAAGAAATTTCAAAATATAAGTGAAATTTTGATGTTTGCATCGAATAAGTAGGTTTCTTGGTGCTCAAGTAATCAGGTAAAACACTGCCGCATGTTTGAAACTCTACCATTTCAAATACAAATAATACTCATCGTTAAATAATAGTGTTTTTATAAACACGTTTTGACTTTGGGAGTAGAATTTGTGTGAATAAGACGAAAAAGTTTTCAAATATTAGTAGAATATTCATATTTTCATATTGACTGAGCAGGTTGCTTAGTGACTAAGTTATCGGGTAAAATACTGCCGCATGTATGTTATTCAACATTTTTAAGAATCTATAACACTCATCATTTGCATATTATCGTTTGGACCCTGGTTCCGCGCCAATAAGATCAAGAAAGTTTCAAAACGTAAGTGAAACTTTGATGTTTGCATCGAATAAGCAGGTTTCTTGGTGCTCAAGTAATCAGGTAAACCACTACCGCATGTTTGAAACTCTACCATTTCAAATACATATAATACTCATCATTAAATAATAGTGTTTTTAACAACACGTTTCGACTTTGGGAGTAGAATTTGTGTGAATAAGACGAAAAAGTTTTCAAATATTAGTAGAATATTCATATTGAATGAGTAGGTGGCTTAGTGACTAAGTAATCAGGTAAAACGCTGCCGCATGTTTGCTATTCTACATTTTAAAGTTTCTATAACACTCATCATTTGCATATTACCATTTGGATCCGCGATCCGCGTCAATAAGATCAAGAAAGTTTCAAAATATAAGTGAAACTTTGATGTTTACATCGAATAAGTAGGTTTCTTAGTGCTCAAGTAATCAGGTAAAACACTGCCGCATGTTTGAAACTCTATCATTTCAAATACATATAATACTCATCATTAAATAATAGTGTTTTTAGAAACACGTTTCGACTTTAGAAGTATAATTTGTGTGAATAAGACGAAAAAGTTTTGAAATATTAGTAGGATATTCATATTTTCATATTGACTGAGCAGGTTGCTTAGTGACTAAGTAATCAGGTAAAACACTGACGCAAGTTTCCTATTCAACATTTTAAAGCATCTATAACACTCATCATTTGCATATTACCGTTTGGACCCTGCATCCGTGCCAACAAGATCAAGAAAGTTTCAAAATATAAGTGAAACTTCGATGTTTGCATCGAATAAGTAGGTTTCTTGGTGCTCAAGTAATCAGGTAAAACACTACCGCATGTTTGAAACTCTACCATTTCAAATACATATAATACTCATCATTAAAAAATAGTGTTTTTAAAAACATGTTTCGACTTTGGGAGTAGAATTTGTGTGAATAAGACGAAAAAGTTTTCAAATACTAGTGGAATATTCATATTTTCATATTGACTGAGCAGAATGCTTAGTGACTAAGTAATCAAGTAAAACACTGCCGCATGTTTGCTAATCTACATTTTAAAGCATCTATAACACTCATCATTTGCATATTACCGTTTGGATCCTGGATCAGCGCCAATAAGATTGAGAAATTTTCAAAATATAAGTGAAACTTTGATGTTTGCATCGAATAAGTAGGTTTCTTGGTGTTCAAATGATCAGGTAAAACACTGCCGCATGTTTTAAACTCTATCATTTCAAATACATATAATACTCATCATTAAATAATAGTGTTTTTAAAAACACATTTCGACTTTGGGAGTAGAATTTGTGTGAGTAAGACGAAGAAGTTTTCAAATGTTATTAGAATATTCATATTTTCATATTGACTGAGCAGGTTGCTTAGTGACTAAGTAATCAAGTAAAACACTGCCACATGTTTTCTATTCTACATTTTAAAGCATCTATAACACTCACCATTTACATATTACCATTTGGACCCTGGATCCGCACGAATAAGATCAAGAAATTTCAAAATATGAGTTAAACTTTGATGTTTGCATCGAATAAGTAGGTTTCTTGGTGCTCAAGTAATCAAGTAAAATACTGCCGTTGGTTTGAAACTCTACCATTTCAAATACACATAATACTCATCGTTAAATAATAGTATTTTTAAAAACACGTTTTGACTTTGGGAATAGAATTTGTGTGAATAAGACGAAAAAGTTTTCAAATATTAGTAGAATATTCATATTTTCATATTGACTGAGCAGATTGCTTAGTGACTAAGTAATCAGGTAAAATACTGCCGCATGTATGTTATTCAACATTTTAGAGAATCTATAACACTTATCATTTGCATACTATCGTTTGGACCCTGGTTCCACGCCAATAAGATCAAGAAAGTTTCAAAACGTAAGTGAAACTTTGATGTTTGCATCGAATAAGTAGGTTTCTTGGTGCTTAAGTAATCAGGTAAAACACTACCGCATGTTTGAAACTCTACCATTTCAAATACATATAATACTCATCATTAAATAATAGTGTTTTTCAAAACACGTTTCGACTTTGGGAGTAGTATTAGTGTGAATAAGACGAAAAAGTTTTCAAATATTTGTAGAATATTCATATTTTCATATTGACTGAGCAGGTTGCTTAGTGACTAAGTAATCAGGTACAACGCTGTCGCATGTTTGCTATTCTACATTTTAAAGCATTTATAACACTCATCAATTACATATTACCGTTTGGACCCTGGATCCGTGCCAATAAGATCAAGAAAGTTTTAAAATGTAAGTGAAACTTTGATGTTTGCATCGAATAAGTAGATTTCTTAGTGCTCAAGTAATCAGGTAAAACACTGCCGCATGTTCGAAACTCTACCATTTCAAATACGTATAATACTCATCATTAAATAATAGTGTTTTTAGAAACACGTTTCGACTTTGGGAGTAGAATTTGTGTGAATAAGATGAAAAAGTTTTGAAATATTAGTATAATATTCATATTTTCATATTGACTGAGTAGGTTGCTTAGTGACTAAGTAATCAGGTAAAACACTACCGCGTGTGTCCTGTTCTACATTTTAAAGCATCTATAACACTCATCATTTGCATATTATCGTTTGGACCCTGGATCCGCGCCTATAAGACCAAGAAAGTTTCAAAATATAAGTGAAACTTTGATGTTTGCATCGAATAAGTAGGTATCTTGGTGCTCAAGTAATCAAGTAAAACACTGCCGCATGTTTCAAACTATACCATTTCAAATACATATAATACTCATCATTAAATAAAAGTGTTTTTAAAAACACGTTTCGACATTGGGAGTAGAACTTGTGTGAACAAGACGAAAAAGTTTTCAAATATTACTAGAATATTCATATTTTCATATTGACTGAGCAGGTTGTTTAATGACTAAGTAATCAAGTAAAACATTGCCGCATGTTTCCTATTCTATTTTTAAATGATCTATAACACTCACATTTTCATATTACCGTTTGGACCCTGCATCCGCGCCAACAAGATCAAGAAAGTTTCAAAATATAAGTGAAACTTTGATGTTTGCATCGAATAAGTAGGTTTCTTGGTGCTCAAGTAATCAGGAAAAACACTTCCGCAAGTTTGAAACTCTACCATTTCAAATACGTATAATACTCATCATTAAATAATAGTGTTTTTAAAAACACGTTTCGTATTCGGGAGTAGAATTTTTGTGGATAAGACGAAAAAGTTTTGAAATATTAGTAGAATATTCATATTTTCATATTGACTGAGCAGGTTGCTTAGCGACTAAGTAATCAGGTAAAACACTGCCGCATGTTTGCTATTCTACATTTTAAAGCATCTATAACACTCATCGTTTCCATATTACCGTTTGGACCTTGGATCCGCGCCAATAAGATCAATAAAGTTTCAAAATATAAGTGAAACTTTGATGTTTGCATCGAATAAGTAGGATTCTTGGTGCTCAAGTAATCAGGTAAAACACTGCCGCATGTTTGAAACTCTACCATTTCAAATACATATAATACTCATCATTAAAAAATACTGTTTTTAATAACATGTTTCGACTTTGGGAGTAGAATTTGTGTGAATAAGACGAAAAAGTTTTCAAATATTAGTAGAATATTCATATTGAATGAGTAGGTGGCTTAGTGACTATGTAATCAGGTAAAACACTTCCACATGTTTGCTATTCTACATTTTAAAGCATCTATAACACTCATCATTTACATATTTCCGTTTGAACCCTGGATCCGCGCCAATAAGATCAAGAAAGTTTCAAAATATAATTGAAACTTTGATGTTTTCATCGAATAAGTAGGTTTCTTGGTGCTCAAGTAATCAGGTAAAACACTGCCGCATGTTTGAAATTCTACCATTTCAAATACATATAATACTCATCATTAAATAATAGTGTTTTTAAATACACGTTTCGACTTTGGGAGTAGAATTTGTGTGAATAGGACGAAAAAGTTTCCAAATATTAGTAGAATATTCATATTTTCATATTGATTGAGCAGGTTGCTTAGTGACCAAGTAATCAGGTAAAACACTGTCGCATGTTTGCTATTTTACATTTTAAAGCATCTATAACACTCATCATTTGCATATTACCGTTACGACCCTGGATCTGCGCCAATAAGATCAAGAAAGTTTCCAAATATAAGTGAAACTTTGATGTTTGCATCAAATAAGTAGGTTTCTTGGTGCTCAAGTAATCAGGTAAAATACTGCCGCATGTTCCAAACTCTACCATTTCAAATACATATAACACTCATCATTAAATAATAGTGTTTTTAAAAACATGTTTCGACTTTGGGAGTGGAATTAGTGTGAATAAGATGAAAAAGTTTTAAAATATTAGTAGAATATTCATATTTTCATATTGACTGAGCAGGTTGCTTAGTAACTAAGTAATCAGGTAAAACACTGTCGCATGTTTGCTATTTTACATTTTAAAGCATCTATAACACTCATCATTTGCATATTACCGTTTGGACCCTGGATCCGCGCCAATAAGATAAAGAAAATTTCAAAATATAAGTGAAACTTTGATGTTTACATCAAATTAGTAGGTTTTTTGGTGCTCAAGTAATCAGGTAAAACACTACCGCATGTTTGAAACTCTACCATTTCAAATACATATAATAATCATCATTAAATAATAATGTTTTTAAAAACACGTTTCGACTTTGGGACTAGAATTTGTGTGAATAAGAAGAAAAAGTTTTCAAATATTAGTAGAATATTCATATTTTCATATTGACTGAGCAGGTTGCTTGTGACTAAGTAATCAGGTAAAACATTGTCGCATGTTTGCTATTTTACATTTTAAAGCATCTATAACACTCATTATTTGCATATTACCGTTTGGACCCTGGATCCGCGCCAATAAGATAAAGAAAGTTTCAAAATATAAGTGAAACTTTGATGTTTGCATCAAATAAGTAGGTTTTTTGGTGCTCCAGTAATCAGGTAAAACACTGCCGCATGTTTGAAACTGTACCATTTCAAATACATATAATACTCATCATTAACTAATAGTGTTTTTAAAAACACGTTTCGACTTTGGGAGTAGAATTTGTGTGAACAAGACGAAAAAGTTTTCAAATATTAGTAGAATATTCATATTTTCATATTGACTGAGCAGGTTACTTAGTGACTAAGTAATCAGGTAAAACACTGTCGAATGTTTGCTATTTTACATTTTAAAGCATCCATAACACTCATCATTTGCATATTACCGTTTGGACCCTGGATCCGTGCCAATAAGATCAATAAAGTTTCAAAATCTAAGTGAAACTTTTATGTTTGCATCAAATAAGTAGGATTCTTGGTGCACAAGTACACTGCCGCATGTTTGAAACTCTATCATTTCAAATACATATAATACTCATCATTAAATAATAGTGTTTTTGAAAACATGTTTCGACTTTGGGAGTACAATTAGTGTGAATAAGACGAAAAAGTTTTAAAATATTAGTAGAATATTCATATTTTCATATAGACTGAGCAGGTTGCTTAGTGACTAAGTAATCAGGTAAACCACTGTCACATGTTTGCTATTTTACATTTTAAAGCATCTATAACACTCATCATTTGCATATTACCGTTTGGACCCTGGATCCGCGCCAATAAGATAAAGAAAGTTTCAAAATATAAGTGAAACTTTGATGTTTGCATCAAATAAGTAGGATTCTTGGTGCATAAGTAATCAGGTAAAACGCTGCCGCATGTTCGAAACTCTATCATTTCAAATACATATAATACTCATCATTAAATAATAGTGTTTTTGAAAACACATTTCGACTTTGGGAGTAGAATTTGTGTGAATAAGACGAAAAAGTTTTCAAATATTAGTAGAATATTCATATTTTCGTATTGACTGAGCAGGTTGCTTGTGACTAAGTAATCAGGTAAAACACTACCGCATTTTTGCTATTCAACATTTTAAAGCACCTATAACAATCATCATTTCCATATTACTGTTTTGACCTTGGATCTTCGCCAATAAGATCAAGAAAGTTTCAAAACGTAAGTGAAACTTTGATGTTTGCATCAAACAAGTAGGTTTCTTGGTGCTCAAGTAATCAGGTAAAACACTACCACATGTTTGAAACTCTCCCATTTCAAATACATATAATACTCATCATTAAATAATAGTGTTTTTAAAAACACGTATCGACATTGGGAGTAGAATTTGTGTGAATAAGACGAAAAAGTTTTGAAATATTAGTAGAATATTCATATTTTCATATTGACTGAGCAGGTTGCTTAGTGACTAAGTAATCAGGTAAAACACTGCCGCATGTTTGTTATTCTACATTTTAAAGCATTTATAACACTCATCATTTACATATTACCATTTGAACCCTGGATCCGCGCCAATAAGATGAAGAAAGTATCAAAATATAATTGAAACCTTGATGTTTTCATGAATAAGTAGGTTTCTTGGTGCTCAAGTAATCAGGTAAAACACTGCCGCATGTTTGAAACTCTACCATTTCAAATACATATAATACTCATCATTAAATAATAGTGTTTATAAAAACACGTTTCGACTTTGGGAGTAGAATTTGTGTGAATAAGACGAAATTTTTTAAAATATCAGTAGAATATTCATATTTTCCTATTGACTGAGCAGGTTGCTTAGTGACTAAGTAAGGAGGTAAAACAGTGTCGCATGTTTGCTATTTTACATTTTAAAGCATCTATAACACTCATCATTTGCATATTACTGTTTGGACCCTGGATCTGCGCCAATAAGATCAAGAAAGTTTCAAAATATAAGTGAAACTTTGATGTTTGCATCAAATAAGTAGGTTTCTTGGTGCTCAAGTAATCAGGTAAAACACTGCCGCATGTTTCAAACTCTACCATTTCAAATACATATAATACTCATCATTAAATAATAGTGTTTTAAAAACACATTTCGACTTTGGGAGTAGAATTTGAGTGAATAAGACGAAAAAGTTTTCAAATATTAGTAGAATATTCATATTGACTGAGCAGGTTGCTTAGTGACTAAGTAATCAGGTAAAACACTGCCGCATGTTTGCTATTCTACATTTTAAACTATTTATAACACTCATCTTTTGCATATTACCGTTTGGACCCTAGATCCGTGCCAATAAGATCAATAAAGTTTCAAAATATAAGTGAAACTTTTATTTTTGCATCGAATAAGTAGGATTTTTGGTGCCCAAGTAATCAGGTAAAACACTGCCGCATGTTTGAAACTCTACCATTTCAAATACATATAATACTCATTATTAAATAATAGTGTTTTTAAAAACACGTTTCGACTTTGGGAGTAGAATTTGTGTGAGTAAGATGAAAAAGTTTTAAAATATTAGTAGAATATTCATATTTTCATAATGACTGAGCAGGTTGCTTAGTGACTAAGTAATCAGGTAAAACACTGCCACTTGTTTGCTATTCTACATTTTAAAACATCTATAAAGCTCATCATTTGAATATTACCGTTTGGACCATGGATCCGCGCCAATAAGATCAATAAAGTTTCAAAATATAAGTGAAATTTTATGTTTACATCGAATAAGAAGGATTCTTAGTGCTCAAGTAATCAGGTAAAACACTGCCGCATGTTTGAAACTTTACCATTTCAAATACATATAATACTCATGATTAAATAATAGTGTTTTTAAAAACACGTTTCGACTTTGGGAGTAGAATTTGTGTGAATAAGACGAAAAAGTTTTCAAATATTAGTAGAATATTCATATTTTCATATTGACTGAGAAGGTTGCTTAGTGACTAAGTAATCAGGTAAAACACTGCCGAATGTTTGCTATTCCACATTTTAAAGCATCTATAACATTCATCTTTTGCATATTACCATTTGGACCCTGGATCCGTGCCAATAAGATCAATAAAGTTTCAAAATATAAGGGAAACTTTTATGTTTGCATCGAATAAGTAGGATTTTTGGTGCTCAAGTAATCAGGTAAAACACTACCGCATGTTTGAAACTCTACCATTTCAAATATAAATAATACTCATCATTAAATAATAGTGTTTTTAAAAACACATTTTGACTTTGGCAGTAGAATTTGTGTGAATAAGATGAAAAAGTTTTAAAATATTAGTAGAATGTTCATATTTTCATATTGACTGAGCAGGTTGCTTAGTGACTAAGTAATCAGGTAAAACACTGCCGCATGTTTGTTGTTCTACATTTTAAAGCATCTATAACACTCATCATTTGCATATTACCATTTGGACCGTGGATCCGCGCCAATAAGATCAATAAAGTTTCAAAATATAAGTGAAATTTTATGTTTGCATCGAATAAGAAGGATTCTTCGTGCTCAAGTAATCAGGTAAAACACTGCCGCATGTTTGAAACTCTACCATTTCAAATACATATAATACTCATCATTAAATAATAGTGTTTTTAAAAACACGTTTCGATTTTGGGAGTAGAATTTGTGTGAATAAGACGAAAAAGTTTTCAAATATTAGTAGAATATTCATATTTTCCTATTGACTGAGCAGGTTGCTTAGTGACTAAGTAAGGAGGTAAAACAGTGTCACATGTTTGCTATTTTACATTTTAAAGCATCTATAACACTCATCATTTGCATATTACTGTTTGGACCCTGGATCTGCGCCAATAAGATTAAGAAAGTTTCAAAATATAAGTGAAACTTTGATGTTTGCATCGAATAAATAGGTTTCTTTGTGCTCAAGTAATCAGGTAAAACACCGACGCATGTTTGAAACTCTACCATTTCAAATACATATAATACTCATCATCAAATAATAGTGTTTTTAAAAACACGTTTCGACTTTGGGAGTAGAATTTGTGTGAATAACACGAATTTTTTTTTAAAATATTAGTAGAATATTCATATTTTCATATTGACTGAGCAGGTTGCTTAGTGACTAAGTAATCAGGTAAAACACTGTCGCATGTTTGCTATTTTACATTTTAAAGCATCTATAACACTCATCATTTGCATATTACCGTTTGGACCCTAAATCTACACCAATAAGATCAAGAAAGTTTCGAAATATAAGTGAAACTTTGATGTTTGCATCAAATAAGTAGGTTTCTTGGTGATCAAGTAATCAGGTAAAACACTGCCGCATGTTTCAAACTCTAACATTTCAAATACATATAATACTCATCATTAAATAATAGTGTTTTAAAAACATGATTCGACTTTGGGAGTAGAATTTGAGTGAATAAGACGAAAAAGTTTTCAAATATTAGTAGAATATTCATATTGACTGAGCAGGTTGCTTAGTGACTAAGTAATCAGGTAAAACACGGCTACATGTTTGCTATTCTACATTTTAAAGCATCTATAACACTCATCTTTTGCATATTACCGTCTGGACCCTGGATCCGTCCCAATAAGATCAATAAAGTTTCAAAATATAAGTGAAACTTTTATGTTTGCATCGAATAAGTACGATTTTTGGTGCTCAAGTAATCAGGTAAAACACTGCCGCATGTAACTCTACCATTTCAAATACATATAATACTCATCATTAAATAATAGTGTTTTAAAAAACACGTTTCGACTTTGGGAGTATAATTTGTGTGAATAGGATGAAAAAGTTTTAAAATATTAGTAGAATATTCATATTTTCATATTGACTGAGCAGGTTGCTTAGTGACTAAGTAATAAGGTAAAACACTGCCGCATGATTGCTATTCTACATTTTAGAGCATTTATAACACTCATCATTTACATATTACCGTTTGAACCCTGGATCCGCGCCAATAAGATGAAGAAAGTATCAAAATATAATTGAAACTTTGATGTTTTCATCGAATAAGTAGGTTTCTTGGTGCTCAAGTAATCAGGTAAAACACTGCCGCATGTTTGAAACTCTACCATTTCAAATACATATAACACTCATCATTAAATAATAGTGTTTATAAAAACACGTTTCGACTTTGGGAGTAGAATTTGTGTGAATAAGACGAAAAAGTTTTCAAATATTAGTAGAATATTCATATTTTCATATTGACTGAGAAGGTTGATTAGTGACTAAGTAAGCAGGTAAAACACTGCCGCATGTTTGCTATTCTATATTTTAAAGTATTTATAACACTCATCATTTGCATATTACCGTTTGGACCCCGGATCCGCGCCAATAAGATCAAGAAAGTTTCAAAATATAAGTGAAACTTTAATGTTTGCATCGAATAAGTTGGTTTCTTGGTGCTCAAGTAATCAGGTAAAACACTGCCGCATGTTTGAAACTCTACCATTTCAAATACATATAATACTCATCATCAAATAATAGTGTTTTTAAAAACACGTTTCGACTTTGGGAGTAGAATTTGTGTGAATAAGACGATTTTTTTTAAAATATTAGTAGGATATTCATATTTTCCTATTGACTGAGCAGGTTGCTTGTGACTAAGTAATCAGGTAAAACATTGTCGCATGTTTGCTATTTTACATTTTAAAGCATCTATAACACTCATCATTTGCATATTACTATTTGGACCCTGGATCTGCGCCAATAAGATCAAGAAAGTTTCAAAATATAAGTGAAACTTTGATGTTTGCATCAAATAAGTAGGTTTCTTGGTGCTCAAGTAATCAGGTAAAACACTGCCGCATGTTTCAAACTCTACCATTTCAAATACATATATTACTCATCATTAAATAATAGTGTTTTAAAAACACATTTCGACTTTAGGAGTAGAATTTGAGTGAATAAGACGAAAAAGTTTTCAAATATTAGTAGAATATTCATATTGACTGAGCAGGTTGCTTAGTGACTAAGTAATCTGGTAAAACATTGCCGCATGTTTGCTATTTTACATTTTAAACTATCTATAACACTCATCTTTTGCATATTACCATTTGGACCCTGGATCCATGCCAATAAGATCAATAAAGTTTCAAAATATAAGTGAAACTTTTATGTTTGCATCAAATAAGTAGGATTTTTGGTGCCCAAGTAATCAGGTAAAACACTGCCGCATGTTTGAAACTCTACCATTTCAAATACATATAATACTCATTATTAAATAATAGTGTTTTTAAAAACACGTTTTGACTTTGGGAGTAGAATTTGTGTGAGTAAGATGAAAAAGTTTTAAAATATTAGTAGAATATTCATATTTTCATATTGACTGAGCAGGTTGCTTAGTGACTAAGTAATTTGGTAAAACACTGCCACATGTTTGCTATTCTACAATTTAAAACATCTATAACACTCATCATTTGCATATTACCGTTTGGACCGTGGATCCGCGCCAATAAGATCAATAAAGTTTCAAAATATAAGTGAAATTTTATGTTTGCATCGAATAAGAAGGATTCTTCGTGCTCAAGTAATCAGGTAAAACACTGCCGCATGTTTGAAACTCTACCATTTCAAATATATATAATACTCATCATTAAATAATAGTGTTTTTAAAAACACATTTTGACTTTGGCAGTAGAATTTGTGTGAATAAGTTGAAAAGTTTTAAAATATTAGTAAAATGTTCATATTTTCATATTGACTGAGCAAGTTGCTTAGTGACTAAGTAATCAGGTAAAACACTGCTGCATGTTTGCTGTTCTACATTTTAAAGCATCTATAACACTCATCATTTGCATATTACCATTTGGACCATGGATCCGCGCCAATAAGATCAATAAAGTTTCAAAATATAAGTGAAATTTTATGTTTGCATCGAATAAGAAGGATTCTTGGTGCTCAAGTAATCAGGTAAAACACTGCCGCATGTTTGAAACTCTACCATTTCAAATACATATAATACTCATCATTTAATAATAGTGTTTTTAAAAACACGTTTTGATTTTGGGAGTAGAATTTGTGTGAATAAGACGAAAAAGTTTTCAAATATTAGTAGAATATTCATATTTTCATATTGACTGAGAAGGATGCTTAGTGACTAAGTAATCAGGTAAAACACTGCCGCATGTTTGCTATTCTACATTTTAAAGTATTTATAACACTCATCATTTGCATATTACCGTTCGGACCCTGGATCCGCGCCAATAAGATCAAGAAAGTTTCAAAATATAAGTGAAACTTTAATGTTTGCATCGAATAAGTAGGTTTCTTTGTGCTCAAGTAATCAGGTGAAACACTGACGCATGTTTGAAACTCTACCATTTCAAATACATATAATACTCATCATCAAATAATAGTGTTTTTAAAAACACGTTTCGACTTTGGGAGTATAATTTGTGTGAATAAGACGAATTTTTTTTAAAATATTAGTAGAATATTCATATTTTCATATTGATTGAGCAGGTTGCTTAGTGACTAAGTAATCAGGTAAAACACTGTCGCATGTTTGCTATTTTACATTTTAAAGCTTCTATAACACTCTTCATTTGCATATTACTGTTTGGACCCTGGATCTACACCAATAAGATCAAGAAAGTTTCAAAATATAAGTGAAACTTTGATGTTTGCATTAAATAAGTAGGTTTCTTGGTGCTCTAGTAATCAGGTAAAACACTGCCGCATGTTTCAAACTCTACCATTTCAAATACATATAATACTCATCATTAAATAATAGTGTTTTAAAAACACGTTTCGACTTTGGGAGTAGAATTTGAGTGAATAAGACGAAAAAGTTTTCAAATATATGTAGAATATTCATATTGACTGAGCAGGTTGCTTAGTGACTAAGTAATCAGGTAAAGCACGGTCACATGTTTGCTATTCTACATTTTAAAGCATTTATAACACTCATCATTTACATATTACCGTTTAAACCCTGGATCCGCGCCAATAAGATGAAGAAAGTATCAAAATATAATTGAAACTTTGATGTTTTCATCGAATAAGTAGGTTTCTTGGTGCTCAAGTAATCAGGTAAAACACTGCCGCATGTTTGAAACTCTACCATTTCAAATACATATAATACTCACCATTAAATAATAGTGTTTATAAAAACACGTTTCGACTTTGGGAGTAGAATTTGTGTGAATAAGACGAAAAAGTTTTCAAATATTAGTAGAATATTCATATTTTCATATTGACTGAGAAGGTTGCTTAGTGACTATGTAATCAGGTAAAACACTGCCGCATGTTTGCTATTCTATATTTTAAAGTATTTATAACACTCATCATTTGCATATTACCGTTTGGACCCCGGATCCGCGCCAATAAGATCAAGAAAGTTTCAAAATATAAGTGAAACTTTAATGTTTGCATCGAATAAGTTGGTTTCTTGGTGCTCAAGTAATCAGGTAAAACACTGCCGCATGTTTGAAACTCTACCATTTCAAATACATATAATACTCATCATCAAATAATAGTGTTTTTAAAAACACGTTTCGACTTTGGGAGTAAAATTTGTGTGAATAAGACGATTTTTTTTAAAATATTAGTAGGATATTCATATTTTCCTATTGACTGAGCAGGTTGCTTAGTGACTAAGTAAGGAGGTAAAACAGTGTCGCATGTTTGCTATTTTACATTTTAAAGCATCTATAACACTCATCATTTGCATATTACTGTTTGGACCCTGGATCTGCGCCAATAAGATCAAGAAAGTTTCAAAATATAAGTGAAACTTTGATGTTTGCGTCAAATAAGTAGGTTACTTGGTGCTCAAGTAATCTGGTAAAACACTGCCGCATGTTTAAAACTCTACCATTTCAAATACATATAATACTCATCATTAAATAATAGTGTTTTAAAAACACATTTCGACTTTGGGAGTAGAATTTGAGAGAATAAGACGAAAAAGTTTTCAAATATTAGTAGAATATTCATATTGACTGAGCAGGTTGCTTAGTGACTAAGTAATCTGGTAAAACACTGCCGCATGTTTGCTATTCTACATTTTAAACTATCTATAACACTCATCTTTTGCATATTACCGTTTGGACCCTGGATCCGTGCCAATAAGATCAATAAAGTTTCAAAATATAAGTGAAACTTTTATGTTTGCATCGAATAAGTAGGATTTTTGGTGCCCAAGTAATCAGGTAAAACACTGCCGCATTTTTGAAACTCTACCATTTCAAATACATATAATACTCATTATTAAATAATAGTGTTTTTAAAAACACGTTTCGACTTTGGGAGTAGAATTTGTGTGAGTAAGATGAAAAAGTTTTAAAATATTAGTAGAATATTCATATTTTCATATTAACTGAGCAGGTTGCTTAGTGACTAAGTAATCAGGTAAAACACTGCCACATGTTTGCTATTCTACATTTTAAAACATCTATAACACTCATCATTTGCATATTACCGTTTGGACCATGGATCAGTGCCAATAAGATCAATAAAGTTTCAAAATATAAGTGAAATTTTATGTTTGCATCGAATAAGAAGGATTCTTGGTGCTCAAGTAATCAGGTAAAACACTGCCGCATGTTTGAAACTCTACCATTTCAAATACATATAATACTCATCATTAAATAATAGTGTTTTTAAAAACACGTTTCGATTTTGGGAGTAGAATTTGTGTGAATAAGACGAAAAAGTTTTAAAATATTAGTAGAATATTCATATTTTCATATTGACTGAGAAGGATGCTTAGTGACTAAGTAATCAGGTAAAACACTACCGCATGTTTGCTATTCTACATTTTAAAACATCTATAACACTCATCATTTGCATATTACCGTTTAGACCGTAGATCTGCGCCAATAAGATCAATAAAATTTCAAAATATAAGTGAAATTTTTTGTTTGCATCGAATAAGAAGGATTCTTGGTGCTCAAGTAATCAGGTAAAACACTGCCGCATGTTTGAATCACTACCATTTCAAATATATATAATACTCATCATTAAATAATAGTGTTTTTAAAAACACATTTTGACTTTGGCAGTAGAATTTGTGTGAAGAAGATGAAAAAGTTTTAAAATATTAGTAGAATGTTCATATTTTCATATTGACTGAGCAAGTTGCTTAGTGACTAAGTAATCTGGTAAAACACTGCCGCAAGTTTGCTGTTCTACATTTTAAAGCATCTATAACACTCATCATTTGCATATTACTGTTTGGACCGTGGATCCGCGCCAATTAGATCAATAAAGTTTCAAAATATAAGTGAAATTTTATGTTTGCATCGAATAAGAAGGATTCTTGGTGCTCAAGTAATCAGGTAAAACACTGCCGCATGTTTGAAACTCTACCATTTCAAATACATATAATACTCATCATTAAATAATAGTGTTTTTAAAAACACGTTTCGATTTTGGGAGTAGAATTTGTGTGAATAAGACGAAAAAGTTTTCAAATATTAGTAGAATATTCATATTTTCATATTGACTGAGAAGGATGCTTAGTGACTAAGTAATCAGGTAAAACACTGCCGCATGTTTGCTATTCTACATTTTAAAGTATTTATAACACTCATCATTTGCATATTACCGTTCGGACCCTGGAACCACGCCAATAAGATCAAGAAAGTTTCAAAATATAAGCGAAACTTTGATGTTTGCATCGAATAAGTAGGTTTCTTTGTGCTCAAGTAATCAGGTGAAACACTGACGCATGTTTGAAACTCTACCATTTCAAATACATATAATACTCATCATCAAATAATAGTGTTTTTAAAAACACGTTTTGACTTTGGGAGTAGAATTTGTGTGAATAAGACGATTTTTTTTTAAATATTAGTAGAATATTCATATTTTCATATTGACTGAGCAGGTTGCTTAGTGACTAAGTAATCAGGTAAAACTCTATCGCATGTTTGCTATTTTACATTTTAAAGCATCTATAACACTCTTTATTTGCATATTACTGTTTGGACCCTGGATCTACACCAATAAGATCAAGAAAGTTTCAAAATATAAGTGAAACTTTGATGTTTGCATTAAATAAGTAGGTTTCTTGGTGCTCAAGTAATCAGGTAAAACACTGCCGCATGTTTCAAACTCTACCATTTCAAATACATATAATACTCATCATTAAATAATAGTGTTTTAAAAACACGTTTCGACTTTGGGAGTAGAATTTGAGTGAATAAGACGAAAAAGTTTTCAAATATATGTAGAATATTCATATTGACTGAGCAGGTTGCTTAGTGACTAGGTAATCAGGTAAAACACGGCCACATGTTTGCTATTCTACATTTTAAAGCATTTATAACACTCATCTTTTGCATATTACCGTTTGGACCCTGGATCCGTGCCAATAAGATCAATAAAGTTTCAAAATATAAGTGAAACTTTTATGTTTGCATCGAATAAGTACGATTTTTGGTGCTCAAGTAATCAGGTAAAACACTGCCGCATGTTTGAAACTCTACCATTTCAAATACATATAATACTCATCAGTAAATAATAGTGTTTTTAAAAACACGTTTCGACTTTGGGAGTAGAATTTGTGTGAATAAGATGAAAAAGTTTTAAAATATTAGTAGAATATTCATATTTTCATATTGAATGAGAAGGTTTCTTAGTGACTAAGTAATCAGGCAGAACACTGCCGCATGTTTGCTATTCTACGTTTTAAAGCATCTATAACACTCATCATTTGCATATTACCGTTTGGACCGTGGATCCGCGCCAATAAGATCAATAAAGTTTAAAAATATAAGTGAAATTTTATGTTTGCATCGAATAAGAAGGATTCTTAGTGCTCAAGTAATCAGGTAAAACACTGTCGCATGTTTGAAACTCTACCATTTCAAATACATATAATACTCATCATTAAATAATATTGTTTTTAAAAACACGTTTCGACTTTGAAAGTAGAATTTGTGTAAATAAGACGTAAAAGTTTTCAAATATTAGTAGAATATTCATATTTTCATATTGACCGAGCAGGTTGCTTAGTGACTAAGTAATCAGGTAAAACAGTGCCGTACTTTTGCTATTCTACATTTTAAAGCATTTATAAAGCTCATCATTTGCATATTACATTTTGGACCCTGTATCTGTGCCAATAAGATCAAGAAAGTTTCAAAATATAAGTGAAACTTTGATGTTTGCATCGAGTAAGTGGGTTTCTTAGTGCTCAAGTAATCAGGTAAAACGCTGCCGCATGTTTGAAACTCTACCATTTCAAATACATATAATACTCATCATTAAATAATAGTGTTTTTAAAAACACGTTTCGACTTTGGGAGTAGAATTTGTGTGAATAAGATGAAAAAGTTTTAAAATATTAGTAGAATATTCATATTTTCATATTGACTGAGCTGGTTGCTTAGTGACTAAGTAATCAGGTAAAACACGGCCGCATTGTAATAACCCGGAAAATGCGAGCCAGTTTGAAATTTTTATTTTGGCAATTTTAGCAAATTTTGATTATTTAAAATGAATTATTTTAAATAAAATCGACGAGAAATTTGTTTTGAATATAATTCGACGTATATATTATATACGCCGTCGTTAGAATATAAATATTTATATATAATTATAAATAGAATTGAAAATGGCGCGGTAGTTCGATAATTCGATTTCAAACTTCAATTGAATGTACCGGGTGTAAAACAATCCGGATTTTAGTGAAACCAAAAATAATAGGATCTAATTGTGAATATCTTTCCAACGAATCCGAATAATTGAAATTTCATAGCGGGGATCAAAAGATATGTCCAGTTGAAAATTCTGAATAGTCGCTATGGAATTCAGGCCCTTAAAAATCGACATTTTGCAAATGACCTCGGATTTCGACGAAACCACTTTTGTTGGGTCCGTAGTGTCAAATTATTGCTGGATTCCAAATTTCATAATTTTTCGAATCAATATGTGAGCGTGGCGAAGGAAAACGCGTTTGACCAGTTTTAGTTGATTTTAATCGACTGAAAAATGGCCATTTTTCCAACGGCCTCAGAATTCGACGAAACTAGTTTTGTTAGGACCGTATCGTCAATACGAAGCTAGAAAATATTTTTCTGGAATTTTTCTAGTCAGTATGTGACCCCGGTAATTTGAAATGTACGTTTAAAATTCAATATACTGATTTCAATGTAAATTCAACGGAAACTGATTCAAATAGTCGAATTGGCCTACGTGGCATATCCCATTGTGTTCGGAATAGGGGTAATTAGCTAGAGGCGACGGTCGTTGGGCCTCGTTTGGTGTTCGAATTAAAAGTCAACCTTCAAGGATTTAAAAAATTAAAAATAAATAAAATAATATATACTTTTACATACACCCCCCTCCTTTTCTATATCATTCAGAACAGAAATTAAAAAAAAAAAAACCGCACAACCCTAAATCGAAGTCGCCGCCGCCCCTGGGGCGCGCGCCACCCACCGCGCCGCCGTCTAGGCCGCCCCACCTCGCCATCGCACCTCCCTCTCTCCCCTTGCTCCTCTGTAGAAATCGCGACACCCCTAGGCCCACACCACCACTTGCCGCCGCCCTCAGCTCCCCTCCGACCACCGTACCCGCCAATCGACCCCACACCGCCCCCCCTCAGGCCGCAGAACCTCCCTCCAACCGTTAAGCGCCCTCTTCCCCCTGTAAGTTTTTTTATTATTATTTATTTATTTTATTTTATATAATCAGTAAAAACTGATTTTGAAAAAGAAGTAAAAACTGTATTTTTTAAGATTTAAAAACTGATTTAATAGGATTTTTAAAAACTGTTTTTTTTCAGATTTAAAAACTGATTTAATAGGATTTTTAAAAACCGATTTTTTTTTAAGATTTAAAAACTGATTTAAAAGGAATTTTAAAACTGATTTTATTCTAAAGGGTTTAAACTTCGAAATAGAAAAAAAGGTTTAAACTTTAAAATAGAAAAGGCGGAATTTTTATTGGGTTGAAGAAGTAAAAATATGATTTTTGTATTTTTAAAGTATTAAAAATATAATCTTTATAGGATAGAGAATATAAAAATATCATCTTTGTATGTGTAGCGAAATAAAAATCTGATTTTTATTTTATATACGTTGAGATAAAGTGGTAATTTTTATTTTTATAAAGGCGAAAACTTTATTTTTATAAAGGCGAAAACTTTATTTTTATAAAGGCGAAAACTTTATTTTTGAAATGGAATTTTTGTCTATAGAGTAGCAATGTAGAAATAGAATTTTTATCCATAGAACGAGATAGTAAAAATATGATTTTTTATATATTGAATAGCAAAGTAAAAATTCGATTTTTAAATATATGAAGTGATTATAAAAATATGATTTTTAAATTTAAAGTGAATAAATAAAAATGTGATTTTTATTTTAAAGACATCAAAATATAAAAATGTGATTTTTATATATGTAGTGGCTACGGGCAATAAAGATGACGAAGATGCGATAGCGATGAATATTTCCTGCAAAAGAAGTGCCGTGGAGCTAGGATAGCTATCTGTGAGAATTTCTCACCTTTCAATTTATTTTTCTAGTTATATATATATATATATATACTAGGATGCAGACGGTGCTTAGAAGCACCCGACACAATCGTCCACAGACCATGGACTTGTTTGTTTGGCTGTGTTGTTAGTTAGATTGTTTGAGTTGATTTGAATTGTTTGGTGAAATGAAATTGATATGATTGATGTGTGAATGGCGTGGGCCTTCACTAGACCGGGGATAAGGCTAGGCCTTGTCCCGTTTCTAGTATCGTGCCGTTATGCCGCCGAAATTTTCTAAAATATGTTAGAAAAATAAAAATATCATTTTATTGAATAAATGAACTGAATAGAAATTCATATGTTGAAATAAAATGTTTTATCCTTAAAAATATAATTTTTAACGTGAATGTGAATAAATAAATATTCATTTACAAACCAGACGGTTTGTTTATGTACACCTATTTGAAGGACATTGATTGGGTCGATAAATTTTACACATCGCCCAACTGCACAAATAAAATCTGTGTTTGATTGTTTGAACCCCTACACGGGTGTTGGGATGATATTTGACGTACACTAATCCCGATTATTTAGTTGTGTGTCGATCGATTGATTGACAGACTGTTATAAGCGTTGAATATTTATATTTGATGCTTATACAGTGTAGAATGCACTTTGGATGATAGTTGATTATTCATCGTTGTTGATATATACATGTGTTGTAGAAAATCGATATAATTAACATTATATGGTAATTGATTGGGCCTCATTCCAATTTGAAAGATAAAGAATATTATAAAATAAAAGTTCATGTGTTGACAGTAGTCATCCATTGAGACTGGTCATGTGTTGAACGAAATATTTTAGTAATAAAATTTACATCTTTATCGATATAAAATAAAAGTTCATGTGTTGACAATACTCATCCATTGAGATTGGTCATGTGTTGAACGAAATAATTTAACAAATATAGTCACACGTGGACAGTACTCATTCGTTGAGATTAGTCGTGTGTTGACAAAAATAAATATTCATTTGTTGAATAGAATAAAGGAATATATGAAGCCGTGTTTATTAGATTGACGCCATTTTGACGTAAACGATATTTATATCGATTTTAAAACGATTTCGAAATGAATTGAATTGAAAACGATTTCGAAATGAAATGAATTGAAAACGATTTCGAAATGAAATGAATTGAAAACGATTTCGAAATGAATTGAAAACGATTTCGAAATGAAATGAATTGAAAACGATTTCGAAATGAAATGAATTGAAAGCGATTTCGAAATGAAATGAATTGAAAACGATTTCGAAATGAAATGAATTGAAAACGATTTCGAAATGAAATGAATTGAAAACGATTTCGAAATGAAATGAATTGAAAACGATTTCGAAATGAAATGAATTGAAAACGATTTCGAAATGAATTGAATTGAAAACGATTTCGAAATGAATTGAATTGAAAACGATTTCGAAATGAATTGAATTGAAAACGATTTCGAATTGAATTGAAATGAATTCAAATTGAATTGAAATTTGAATTGAATAGAAATGAATTTTAAAACGAATTTATAAAGAAGAATTCAATTTTGATTTGAATTGAAATGGAAGTTGAAATTGCTTTTGAATCGAGTTTTAAAACTATTTATATAATTCGTTTTAAATAGAAATCGACGAAATATATATTATATATATTATATATATAATATAATGGCCTGAATAGAACGCGCCGCGCCGCGGCAGTTCGTGAATTTCGACCATTTATTTCAAACGGACATTACGGGAGATCCGACTGTCGGATTCTCCTAAAACCGGAACCGTTGGGTTCGAATCGAAAAGAGCTTTCTAACGAATATTAGAAATTTGAAATCTAACGGTTGGATTTGGAATTATGTCCAAATCAAATTTGAAAAAGGTCGCTGTAAGTGCAGTTCGATGACCGTTGATGGAAATCGACTGTACGGGCCTTGATAAAATTATTAAAAATAGTAATAATTTGTGTAAAATCATAAGGAATGATTTAGAAAGATTTGGGATGAAAAACTCCATATTTGAAAGGATAAAAATAGATTTTTATCGAAATGAACTCGTTTTGAACTAGAATTATAATTCTATTTATTTTTAAATAAATAAATTGAATTTGAAAGGGGTTTTAAAAATAACCAAAATTTCCAATGATTGCATTGGAGTGGATTTGAATCGAAATTGTCTTCGGAATATTTCGATGTTGGAATTCGTGATTATACAGATGTTGTTATGGGAATTTGAAAGATATACATTTATATCGTTATTTCAATACGACATTTGTTAATCGTTGAATTGGATATTGAATATAAGCCGATATATTTTCTATTCAGAGCCTTGTATTGAATATCAAATGTGATTTGGGTTTGTTGTGAATGGTGTCTTCACTAACACTGTTCTTGAACCCAGTTGTGAAAAGATTAAATCTTTTTATTTAGATTTAATGAAGTGTACCAATTAAACAATATTTAATTGGAATTGAACTGGTATTGATTTTTGGGTTTACCGTGAACAGTGTTTTAAATAACACTCGTTCTTTAACCCGATAATTAATGAATGTGATTTTGGGTTTATCGTGAACCGTGTTTTAAATGACACTGATTCTTTAACCCAGTCGAAGATTAAAACTAAGTGGTGTTTTAATGAATCTTTAATTAGATTGAAATGATCGAGAATGGAGTATCACCAGTTTTGCTCCAGGCGATAGTTAAATCTTTAATTAGATTTGAACGTGAAATGGTAATTGAATTTACTGATAACACCGTGGTGTTAGATATGAAGTATAACCAGTTTTACTTCATGGGATGAATAGGTTGGGATTGGGGAATTTAAAACAAATGATTACTTCGGTAAGTTTCGTTAATCCCGACTAGTTTGAATTGATATTCAAAAATAGATTAAAGAATAAATTCAAGAAATTTATCTTGGATAAAATTAATGGGAACCTTTCCCTATGAATGTGAAATCAGAAACTAAATGTCGGTTTGCTAAGCAGAATGGTTTTCTGGATATTGATCTGATGTTGGTTTCGGCCTTCGGGGTTAATATTTGGGGAATTATTCTCTTGATTAATTTACGGTTAGTGACGGATGAATTGGAATGAGGCGTATGTTGTGTTTGTGTAACACTTATTTAAAATATACGCGAGTTATTCGGAAAGACCGGGTTTATCCCATTCTGAATAACTGATACGACGATAAGTCGAAGATGAAGACGATGGTCGAAGACCGGAGGTCTTCACGTCGTTTGGGTAATTACTGATGATCTTGATTGGGCTGTACACCCAAGAAGATGGAAACAGTTGGTGATCGTCCAGACGTACTTGGAGATCGATGGATATGCGGGGTACTAGGTGCCTCCGGTTTCGTTCAGACCCAGAACAGACTTGTAAATGGACTGTGTGTCTGACATTGGATTTCATTCTGTGTGACTGATATAGGTTGCATAGAGTGGTTTGCCTGTGTGGCATGCTAAGATGCAAATGATCGAGGCTTCTGTTGAAAAGCAAAGTCTTGTGGTGATGATCAAAGCACGGCCTTTGTGGCGTAGCTTTGTGTAACGTTTGCTTCGCGAGTTTCACACCCGGTATGAACCAAAAACGGGAGACGGACGTCAGGGAGGGCATGCGTTTCTTTCTAGCTAGAAGTGGCGTCAGTGGTTTTACACGCCCTGACGAGTTTGACTTATGTGGTTGTTGTTGTTGCGAGGCGCCTCGGTTATATCGGTTTCGGCCGATGCATTCTGGTCGGCTGACGGACCAGACATACACCCCATAGGGTGGGGAGACGTAGTGTTCAGGCATAATAATCCACATCGGTGGACCGGCCCTGACGATCCAAGGCTTGCCTACGCGCTTGCCTGAGGGGCGGGCTAGAGCGTCTCGAATCGGTTGAGGACTATCTTTTGCCTCGGTTCATAGATGGAAACCCAATTTCCAAATACGTGACATTTGCGGTTTTATTTGTAAACCTATATGTGGCGACATAGTGGCATGGGACGCTCATGTCGCCTATGATTGATACTTATGATTTGAAGTTGTTTTGTACACTATGCACTTATAATAGTATCAAATGATTTGTTTTAAACGTATCAAGCATTCTTTGGCTGTTATAAGGGAAAACCCTATCCCCCGGCTTGCGTTGCATTGTGTGATAGGACCTGGGTCTTATAACAGCTTCATTTTTCTTTATTTAGCATTGCGCTGTTTGTTATATGCACTGGTATTCTTGGGAGGAAACCCGTTCCGTGTTAGGCGGCGTGGTCCCTTGTTTTACCTAGCTTTAAAATAAAGATTAATAACTGTTTTAGTTATCACACCAGTCACATGACTGACCTGGAGTTTATTGTTTTAACCTAAACTCTGGGTGCCCTTATTTTGACACAGGCAGCTAGTAGTTTTCGTTTTGCAGATTTATATTCACAGGATCCTGGTTTACAGCTGGAACGATATCCGGAAAGCTTTGTATCCGTATATCTCCTTCTAGTTGTGTATTGTGTTATTTTCCGCTGCTATGTATTTAAATGTAATTTAAATCTCTGATATTTTTGTGTAATATTCATTTATACTCTGTATATTCTTGTAATCTGATGCATTGTTGTAATATACAATGAAATGTTCTTCTGTATGTGTTCTATTTTGTCGTGTTCTCAAAACAATTCGTTCTTTCTCTTCTCTTCGGAGACCGGGGAAGTTCGGGTCGTTTCAGTTGGTATCAGAGCTTTGGTTTACAAATCTCAGAGAACAAGACACATTAGAACCGTACGAAAGAATTCATCAGGTATTGGATTAGTAAAATCCAATGGGAATGACTCGTTAGAGATGGGATCAGTAGTATCCTAGAACGAGTGTGAAGAGTAAAATTTTAAAGTGAAAACAAATTTTTGTTTTGAAAATTTAAATCAATTATTCGTATTTGATTATCTATTTATATTGAGTTGGACAGTCCAGTATACAAAGATTTTGCATATACGCCTTGCAAACGTGTATTTGAAATTTTAATATACTGGATAGATATAGAATCACATTCTAGGCACCCGGAGATGGTTCTGATGATTGATCGATCATTATCAGAATTTATGTTCGTGTTTTGAAGATGTAATATCTATATATCTCCTATTGACTGGTGTGAGTACCAAAATTAGATAGGACCTATTGTTGTGATTTGGCATCAAAAATTTGATTTTTGACTATGTATCAAAGTTATGAATTTGAAACTCTAATTCACTAATTGATTGATGTTTGTGTTGTTTGTTTATTTGTTTGCTAATTTTTAGCCATTCAGCCTAATAGCATCAAATATTGAATTATATTGAAAATTGGTCGCATATGCTTGCATATACATATACTTACATTGAACAGGTCATAGCAAGGAGGCTAGAGCAGAGAATAAAATTTGTTTGCCCGACAAATAGGTACATGTTTGTTACATAATTTACTGTTTTGTTTGGGTGATGATGATTTTATGAGCCTATTGGCTAGCCGCTTGGCTTTTTCTTTTTCTTTTTGAGATCTGAAGGACTGGGGAGGCTATTTGAAATTCCCCGATGCTCCCGGTGCAGGGGAGGTTATGGCGAAATTTTTCAAAAATTTAGGGTGTTAGCCAAAATTTTGAAATTTTGAAAATTCTCAGAAACTGAAAAGTTGGAGAATAGAAGCCAGATCGAGCGTAGAGTTGAATAATCAAACCACTTTCGACTTTGTTCCTTTTCGGGGACGAAAAGTTTTAAGTGGGGGAGATTGTAATAACCCGTAAAATGCGAGCCAGTTTAAATTTTTTATTTTGGCAATTTTAGCAAATTTTGATTATTTAAAATGAATTATTTTAAATAAAATCGACGAGAAATTTGTTTTGAATATAATTCGACGTATATATTATATACGCCGTCGTTAGAATATAAATATTTATATATAATTATAAATAGAATTGAAAATGGCGCGGTAGTTCGATAATTCGATTTCAAACTTCAATTGAATGTACCGGGTGTAAAACAATCCGGATTTTAGTGAAACCAAAAATAATAGGATCTAATTGTGAATATCTTTCCAACGAATCCGAATAATTGAAATTTCATAGCGGGGATCAAAAGATATGTCCAGTTGAAAATTCTGAATAGTCGCTATGGAATTCAGGCCCTTAAAAATGGACATTTTGCAAATGACCTCGGATTTCGACGAAACCACTTTTGTTGGGTCCGTAGTGTCAAATTATTGCTGGATTCCAAATTTCATAATTTTTCGAATAAATATGTGAGCGTGGCGAAGGAAAACGCATTTGACCAGTTTCAGTTGATTTTAATCGGCTGAAAAATGGCCATTTTTCCAACGGCCTCAGAATTCGACGAAACTAGTTTTGTTAGGATCGTATCGTCAATACGAAGCTAGAAAATATTTTTCTGGAATTTTTCTAGTCAGTATGTGACCCCGGTAATTTGAAATGTACGTTTAAAATTCAATATACTGATTTCAATGTAAATTCAACGGAAACTGATTCAAACAGTCGAATTGGCCTACGTGGCATATCCCATTGTGTTCGGAATAGGGGTAATTAGCTAGAGGCGACAGTCGTTGGGCCTCGTTTGGTGTTCGAATTAAAAGTCAACCATCAAGGATTTAAAAAATTAAAAATAAATAAAATAATATATACTTTTACATACACCCCCCCTCCTTTTCTATATCGTTCAGAACAGAAATAAAAAAAAAACCGCCCAACCCTAAATCGAAGTCGCCGCCGCCCCTGGGGCGCGCGCCACCCACCGCGCCGCCGTCTAGGCCGCCCCACCTCGCCATCGCACCTCCCTCTCTCCCCTTGCTCCTCTGTAGAAATCGCGACACCCCTAGGCCCACACCACCACTTGCCGCCGCCCTCAGCTCCCCTCCGACCACCGTACCCGCCAATCGACCCCACACCGCCCCCCCTCTGGCCGCAGAACCTCCCTCCAACCGTTAAGCGCCCTCTTCCCCCTGTAAGTTTTTTATTATTATTTATTTATTTTATTTATTTATTTTATTTTATATAATCAGTAAAAACTGATTTTGAAAAAGAAGTAAAAACTGTATTTTTTAAGATTTAAAAACTGATTTAATAGGATTTTTAAAAACTGTATTTTTTCAGATTTAAAAACTGATTTAATAGGATTTTTTAAAACTGATTTTTTTTAAGATTTAAAAACTGATTTAAAAGGAATTTTAAAACTGATTTTATTCTAAAGGGTTTAAACTTCGAAATAGAAAAAAAAGGTTTAAACTTTAAAATAGAAAAGGCGGAATTTTTATTGGGTAGAAGAAGTAAAAATATGATTTTTGTATTTTTAAAGTATTAAAAATATAATCTTTATAGGATAGAGAATATAAAAATATCATCTTTGTATGTGTAGCGAAATAAAAATCTGATTTTTATTTTATATACGTTGAGATAAAGTGGTAATTTTTATTTTTATAAAGGAGAAAAGTTTATTTTTATAAAGGCGAAAACTTTGTTTTTGAAATGGAATTTTTGTCTATATAGTAGCAATGTAGAAATAGAATTTTTATCCATTGAACGAGATAGTAAAAATATGATTTTTATATATTGAATAGCATAGTAAAAATTCGTTTTTTAAATATATGAAGTGATTATAAAAATATGATTTTTAAATTTAAAGTGAATAAATAATAATGTGATTTTTATTTTAAAGACATCAAAATATAAAAATGTGATTTTTATATATGTAGTGGCTACGGGTAATAAAGATGACGAAGATGCGATAGCGATGAATATTTCCTGCAAAAGAAGTGCAGTGGAGCTAGGATAGCTATCTGTGAGAATTTCTCACCTTTCAATTTATTTTTCTAGTTATATATATATATACTAGGATGCAGACGGTGCTTAGAAGCACCCGACACAATCGTCCACAGACCATGGACTTGTTTGTTTGGCTGTGTTGTTAGTTAGATTGTTTGAGTTGATTTGAATTGTTTGGTGAAATGAAATTGATATGATTGATGTGTGAATGGCGTGGGCCTTCACTAGACCGGGGATAAGGCTAGGCCTTGTCCCGTTTCTAGTATCGTGCCGTTATGCCGCCGAAATTTTCTAAAATATGTTAGAAAAATAAAAATATCATTTTATTGAATAAATGAACTGAATAGAAATTCATATGTTGAAATAAAATGTTTTATCGTTAAAAATATAATTTTTAACGTGAATGTGAATAAATAAATATTCATTTACAAACCAGACGGTTTGTTTATGTACACCTATTTGAAGGACATTGATTGGGTCAATAAATTTTACACATCGCCCAACTGCACAAATAAAATCTGTGTTTGATTGTTTGAAACCCTACACGGGTGTTGGGATGATATTTGACGTACACTAATCCCGATTGTTTAGTTGTGTGTCGATCGATTGATTGACAGACTGTTATAAGCGTTGAATATTTATATTTGATGCTTATACAGTGTAGAATGCACTTTGGATGATGGTTGATTATTCATCGTTGTTGATATATACATGTGTTGTAGAAAATCCATATAATTAACATTATATGGTAATTGATTGGGCCTCATTCCAATTTGAAAGATAAAGAATATTATAAAATAAAAGTTCATGTGTTGACAGTACTCATCCATTGAGATTGGTCATGTGTTGAACGAAATATTTTAGTAATAAAATTTACATCTTTATCGATATAAAATAAAAGTTCATGTGTTGACAATACTCATCCATTGAGATTGGTCATGTGTTGAACGAAATAATTTAACAAATATAGTCACACGTGGACAGTACTCATTCGTTGAGATTAGTCGTGTGTTGACAAAAATAAATATTCATTTGTTGAATAGAATAAAGGAATATATGAAGCCGTGTTTATTAGATTGACGCCATTTTGACGTAAACGATATTTATATCGATTTTAAAACGATTTCGAAATGAATTGAATTGAAAACGATTTCGAAATGAAATGAATTGAAAACGATTTCGAAATGAAATGAATTGAAAACGATTTCGAAATGAAATGAATTGAAAACGATTTCGAAATGAAATGAATTGAAAACGATTTCGAAATGAAATGAATTGAAAACGATTTCGAAATGAATTGAATTGAAAACGATTTCGAAATGAATTGAATTGAAAACGATTTCGAAATGAATTGAATTGAAAACGATTTCGAATTGAATTGAAATGAATTCAAATTGAATTGAAATTTGAATTGAATAGAAATGAATTTTAAAACGAATTTATAAAGAAGAATTCAATTTTGATTTGAATTGAAATGGAAGTTGAAATTGCTTTTGAAACGAGTTTTAAAAGTATTTATATAATTCGTTTTAAATAGAAATCGACGAAATATATATTATATATATAATATAATGGCCTGAATAGAACGCGCCGCGCCGCGGCAGTTCGTGAATTTCGACCATTTATTTCAAACGGACATTACGGGAGATCCGACCGTCGGATTCTCCTAAAACCGGAACCGTTGGGTTCGAATCGAAAAGAGCTTTCTAACGAATATTAGAAATTTGAATTCTAACGGTTGGATTTGGAATTATGTCCAAATCAAATTTGAAAAAGGTCGCTGTAAGTGCAGTTCGATGACCGTTGATGGAAATCGACTGTACGGGCCTTGATAAAATTATTAAAAATAGTAATAATTTGTGTAAAATCATAAGGAATGATTTAGAAAGATTTGGGATGAAAAACTCCATATTTGAAAGGATAAAAATAGATTTTTATCGAAATGAACTAGTTTTGAACTAGAATTATAATTCTATTTATTTTTAAATAAATAAATTGAATTTGAAAAGGGTTTTAAAAATAACCAAAATTTCCAATGATTGCATTGGAGTGGATTTGAATCGAAATTGTCTTCGGAATATTTCGATGTTGGAATTCGTGATTATACAGATGTTGTTATGGGAATTTGAAAGATATACATTTATATCGTTATTTCAATACGACATTTGTTAATCGTTGAATTGGATATTGAATATAAGCCGATATATTTTCTATTCAGAGCCTTGTATTGAATATCAAATGTGATTTGGGTTTGTTGTGAATGGTGTCTTCACTAACACTGTTCTTGAACCCAGTTGTGAAAAGATTAAATCTTTTTATTTAGATTTAATGAAGTGTACCAATTAAACGATATTTAATTGGAATTGAACTGGTATTGATTTTTGGGTTTACCGTGAACAGTGTTTTAAATAACACTCGCTCTTTAACCCGATAATTAATGAATGTGATTTTGGGTTTATCGTGAACCGTGTTTTAAATGACACTGATTCTTTAACCCAGTCGAAGATTAAAACTAAGTGGTCTTTTAATGAATCTTTAATTAGATTGAAATGATCGAGAATGGAGTATCACCAGTTTTGCTCCAGGCGATAGTTAAATCTTTAATTAGATTTGAACGTGAAATGGTAATTGAATTTACTGATAACACCGTGGTGTTAGATATGAAGTATAACCAGTTTTACTTCATGGGATGAATAGGTTGGGATTGGGGAATTTAAAACAAATGATTACTTCGGTAAGTTTCGTTAATCCCGACTAGTTTGAATTGATATTCAAAAATAGATTAAAGAATAAATTCAAGAAATTTATCTTGGATAAAATTAATGGGAACCTTTCCCTATGAATGTGAAATCAGAAACTAACTGTCGGTTAGCTAAGCAGAATGGTTTTCTGGATATTGATCTGATGTTGGTTTCGGCCTTCGGGGTTAATATTTGGGGAATTATTCTCTTGATTAATTTACGGTTAGTGACAGATGAATTGGAATGAGGCGTATGTTGTGTTTGTGTAACACTTATTTAAAATATACGCGAGTTATTCGGAAAGACCGGGTTTATCCCATTCTGAATAACTGATACGACGATAAGTCGAAGATGAAGACGATGGTCGAAGACCGGAGGTCTTCACGTCGTTTGGGTAATTACTGATGATCTTGATCGGGCTGTACACCCAAGAAGATGGAAACAGTTGGTGATCGTCCAGACGTACTTGGAGATCGATGGATATGCGGGGTACTAGGTGCCTCCGGTTTCGTTCAGACCCGGAACGGACTTGTAAATGGACTATGTGTCTGACATTGGATTTCATTCTGTGTGACTGATATCGGTTGCATAGAGTGGTTTGCCTGTGTGGCATGCTAAGATGCAAATGATCGAGGCTTCTGTTGAAAAGCAAAGTCTTGTGGTGATGATCAAAGCACGGCCTTTGTGGCGTAGCTTTGTGTAACGTTTGCTTCGCGAGTTTCACACCCGGTATGAACCAAAAACGGGAGACGGACGTCAGGGAGGGCATGCGTTTCTTTCTAGCTAGAAGTGGCGTCAGTGGTTTTACACGCCCTGACGAGTTTGACTTATGTGGTTGTTGCTGTTGCGAGGCGCCTCGGTTATATCGGTTTCGGCCGATGCATTCTTGTCGGCTGACGGACCAGACTTACACCCCATAGGGTGGGGAGACGTAGTGTTCAGGCATAATAATCCACATCGGTGGACCGGCCCTGACGATCCAAGGCTTGCCTGCGCGCTTGCCTGAGGGGCGGGCTAGAGCGTCTCGAATCGGTTGAGGACTATCTTTTGCCTCGGTTCATAGATGGAAACCCAATTTCCAAATACGTGACATTTGCGGTTTTATTTGTAAACCTATATGTGGCGACATAGTGGCATGGGACGCTCATGTCGCCTATGATTGATACTTATGATTTGAAGTTGTTTTGTACACTATGCACTTATAATAGTATCAAATGATTTGTTTTAAACGTATCAAGCATTCTTTGGCTGTTATAAGGGAAAACCCTATCCCCCGGCTTGCGTTGCATTGTGTGATAGGACCTGGGTCTTATAACAGCTTCATTTTTCTTTATTTAGCATTGCGCTGTTTGTTATATGCACTGGTATTCTTGGGAGGAAACCCGTTCCGTGTTAGGCGGCGTGGTCCCTTGTTTTACCTAGCTTTAAAATAAAGATTAATAACTGTTTTAGTTCTCACACCAGTCACATGACTGACCTGGAGTTTATTGTTTTAACCTAAACTCTAGGTGCCCTTATTTTGACACGGGCAGCTAGTAGTTTTGGTTTTGCAGATTTATATTCACAGGATCCAGGTTTACAGCTGGAACGATATCCGGAAAGCTTTGTATCCGTATATCTCCTTCTAGTTGTGTATTGTGTTATTTTCCGCTGCTATGTATTTAAATGTAATTTAAATCTCTGATATTTCTGTGTAATATTCATTTATACTCTGTATATTCTTGTAATCTGATGCATTGTTGTAATATACAATGAAATGTTCTTCTGTATGTGTTCTATTTTGTCGTGTTCTCAAAACAATTCGTTCTTTCTCTTCTCTTCGGAGACCGGGGAAGTTCGGGTCGTTTCACGCATGTTTGCTATTCTACATTTTAAAGCATCTATAACACTCATCATTTGCATATTACCGTTTGGACCGTGTATCCGTGCCAATAAGATCAATAAAGTTTCAAAATCTAAGTGAAATTTTATGTTTGCATCGAATAACAGGGATTCATGGTGCTGAAGTAATTAGGTAAAACACTACCGCATGTTTGAAACTCTACCATTTCAAATACATATAATACTCATCTTTAAATAATAGTGTTTTTAAAAACACGTTTCGACTTTGGGAGTAGAATTTGTGTGAATAAGACAAATTTTTTTTCAAATATTAGTATAATATTCATATTTTCATATTGACTGAGAAGGTTGCTTAGTGACTAAGTAATCAGGTAAAACACTGCCGCATGTTTGCTATTCTACATTTTAAAGTATTTATAACACTCATCATTTGCATATTACCGTTTGGACCCTGGATCCACGCCAATAAGATCAAGAAAGTTACAAAATATAAGTGAAACTTTGATGTTTGCATCGAATAAGTAGGTTTCTTGGTGCTCAAGTAATCAGGTAAAACACTGCCGCATGTATGAAACTCTACCATTTCAAATACATACAATACTCATCATCAAATAATAGTTTTTTAAAAGCACGTTTCGACTTTGGGAGTAGAATTTGTGTGAATAAGACGAAAAAGTTTTAAAATATTAGTAGAATATTCATATTTTCATATTGACTGAGCAGGTTGCTTAGTGACTAAGTAATCAGGTAAAAGACTGCCGCATGTTTGCTATTCTACATTTTAAAGCATCTATAACACTCAATATTTGCATATTACCGCTTGGACCGTGGATCCGCGCCAATAAGATCAATAAAGTTTCAAAATATAAGTGAAATTTTATGTTTGCATCGAATAAGAAGGATTCTTGGTGCTCAAGTAATCAGGTAAAACACTGCCGCATGTTTGAAACTCTACCATTTCAAATACATATAATACTCATCATTAAATAATAGTGTTTTTAAAAAAACGTTTCGACTTTGGAAGTAGAATTTTTGTGAATAAGACAAAAAAGTTTTCAAATATTAGTGGAATATTCATATTTTCATATTGACTGAGCAGGTTGCTTAGTGACTAAGTAATCAGGTAAAACACTACCGCACGTTTGCTGTTCTACATTTTAAAGCATTTATAAAGTCATCATTTGCATATTACCGTTTGGACCCTGGATCCGCGCCAATATGATCAAGAAAGTTTCAAAATATAAGTGAAACTTTGATGTTTGCATCGAGTAAGTAGGTTTCTTGGTGCTCAAGTAATCAGGTAAAATGCTGCCGCATGTTTGAAAAGCTACCATTTCAAATACATATAATACTCATCATTAAATAATAGTGTTTTAAAAAACACGTTTCGACTTTGGGAGTAGAATTTGTGTGAATAAGATGAAAAAGTTTTAAAATATTAGTAGAATATTCATATTTTCATATTGACTGAGTAGGTTGCTTAGTGACTAAGTAATCAGGTAAAACACTACCGCATGTTTGCTATTCTACATTTTAAAGCATCTATAACACTCATCATTTTCATATTACCGTTTGGACCGTGTATCCGTGCCAACAAGATCAATAAAGTTTCAAAATATAAGTGAAATTTTATGTTTGCATCGAATAAGAAGGATTCTTGGTGCTCAAGTAATCAGGTAAAACACTGCCGCATGTTTGAAACTCTACCATTTCAAATACATATAATACTCATCTTTAAATAATAGTGTTTTTTAAAACACGTTTCGACTTTGGGAGTAGAATTTGTGTGAATAAGACGAATAAGTTTTCAAATATTAGTATAATATTCATATTTTCATATTGACTGAGAAGGTTGCTTAGTGACTAAGTAATCAGGCAAAACACTGCCGCATGTTTGTTATTGTACATTTTAAAGTATTTATAACACTCATCATTTGCATATTACCGTTTGGACCCTGGATCCGCGCCAATAAGATCAAGAAAGTTTAAAAATATAAGTGAAACTTTGATGTTTGCATCGAATAAGTAGGTTTCTTGGTGCTCAAGTAATCAGGTAAAACACTGCCATATGTTTGAAACTCTACCATTTCAAATACATACAACACTCATTATCAAATAATAGTGTTTTTAAAAACACGTTTCGACTTTGGGAGTAGAATTTGTGTGAATAAGATGAAAAAGTTTTAAAATACTAGTAGAAAATTCATATTTTCATATTGACTGAGCAGGTTGCTTAGTGACTAAGTAATCAGGTAAAACACTGTCGCATGTTTGCTATTTTACATTTTAAAGCATCTATAACACTCATCATTTGCATATTACTGTTTGCACCCTGGATCTGCGCCAATAAAATCAAGAAAGTTTCAAAATTAAAGTGAAACTTTGATGTTTGCATCAAATAAGTATGTTTCTTGGTGCTCAAGTAATCAGGTAAAACACTGCCGTATGTTTCAAACTCTACCATTTCAAATACATATAATACTCATCATTAAATAATACTGTTTTAAAAAAACGTTCGACTTTGGGAGTAGAATTTGAGTGAATAAGACGAATTTTTTTTCAAATATTAGTAGAATATTCATATTGACTGAGCAGGTTGCTTAGTGACTAAGTAATCAGGTAAAACACTGCCGCATGTTTGCTATTCTACGTTTTAAAGCATCTATAACACTCATCTTTTGCATATTACCGTTTGGACCCAGGATCCGTCCCAATAAGATCAATAAAGTTTCAAAATATAAGCGAAACTTTTATGTTTGCATCACATAAGTAGGATTTTTGGTGCTCAAGTAATCAGGTAAAACACTGCCGCATGTTTGAAACTCTACCATTTCAAATACATATAATACTCATCATTAAATAGTAGTGTTTTTAAAAACACGTTTCAACTTTGGAAGTAGAATTTGTGTGAATAAGATGAAAAAGTTTTAAAATATTAGTAGAATATTCATATATTCATATTGATTGAGCAGGTTGCTTAGTGACTAAGTAATCAGGTAGAACATTGCCGCATGTTTGCTATTCTACATTTTAAAGCATCTATAACACTCATCATTTGCATATTACCGTTTGGACCGTGGATCCGCGCCAATAAGATCAATAAAGTTTCAAAATATAAGTGAAATTTTATGTTTGCATCGAATAAGAAGGATTATTGGTGCTTAAGTAATCAGGTAAAACACTGCCGCATGTTTGAAACTCTACCATTTCAAATACATATAATACTCATCATTAAATAATAGTGTTTTTAAAAACACGTTTCGACTTTGGAAGTAGAATTTTTGTCAATAAGATAAAAAAGTTTTAAAATATTAGTGGAATATTCATATTTTCATATTGACTGAGCAGGTTGCTTAGTGACTAAGTGATCAGGTAAAACACTGCCGCACGTTTGCTATTCTACATTTTAAAGCATTTATAAAGCTCATCATTTGCATATTACCGTTTGGACCCTGGATCCGCGCCAATAAGATCAAGAAAGTTTCAAAATATAAGTGAAACTTTGATGTTTGCATCGAGTAAGTAGGTTTCTTGGTGCTCAAGTAATCAGGTAAAACGCTGCCGCAAGTTTGAAACTCTACCATTTCAAATACATATAATACTCATCATTAAATAATAGTATTTTTAAAAACACGTTTTGACTTTGGGAGTAGAATTTGCGTGAATAAGATGAAAAAGTTTAAAAATATTAGTAGAATATTCATATTTTCATATTGAATGAGCAGGTTGCTTAGTGACTAAGTAATCAGGTAAAACACTGCCACATGTTTACTATTCTACATTTTAAAGCATCTATAACACTCATCATTTGCATATTACTGTTTGGACCGTGTATCCGTGCCAATAAGATCAATAAAGTTTCAAAATATAAGTGAAATTTTATGTTTGCATCGAATAAGAAGGATTCTTGGTGCTCAAGTAATCACGTAAAACACTGCCGCATGTTTGAAACTCTACCATTTCAAATACATATAATACTCATCTTTTAATAATAGTGTTTTTAAAAACACGTTTCGACTTTGGGAGTAGAATTTGTGTGAATAAGACGAATAAGTTTTCAAATATTAGTATAATATTCATATTTTCATATTGACTGAGTGAAACGACCCGAACTCCCCCGGTCTCCGAAGAGAAGAGAAAGAACGAATTGTTTTGAGAACACGACAAAATAGAACGCAGACGGAAGAACATTTCATTGTATATTTACAACAATGCATCAGATTACAAGAATATACAGAGTACAAATGAATATTACACAGAAATATCAGAGATTTAAATTACGTTCAAATACATCGCAGTGGAAAATAATACAATACACAACTAGAAGAGATATACGGTTACAAAGCTTTCCGGATATCATTCCAGCTGTAAACCAGGATCTTATGAATATAAATCTGCAAAACCAAAACTACTAGCTGCCCATGTCGAAATAAGGGCACCCAGAGTTTAGGCTAAAACAATAAACTCCAGGTCAGTCATGGGACTGGTGTGAGAACTAAAAATAGTAATCTTTATTTTTAAAGTTAGGTAAATCAAGGGACCACGCCGTATAACACGGAACGGGTTTCCTCCCAAGGATACCAGTGCATAAAACAAACAGCGCAATGCTAAATAAAGAAAAATGAAGTTGTTATAAGACCCAGGTCCTATCACACAATGCAACGCAAGCCGGGTGATAGGTTTTCCCTTATAACATCCAAAGAATGCTTGATACGTTTAAAACAAATTATTTGATACTATTATAAGTGCATAGTGTATAAAACAACTTCAAATCATAGGTATCAATCATAGGCGGCATGGGTACCATATATCATGTCGCCATACTAGTTCTACAATTAAAACCGCAAAATCACGTATTTGGAAGTTGGATTTCCACCTGTGATCCGAGGCAAAAGATAGTCCTCTACCGATTCGAGACTCTCTAGCCTGAGCCTCAGGAACAGCCGCAACTGCCCCTTGGATCGTCAGGGCCGGTCCACCGATGTGGATTATAATGCCTGAACAATACGTTTCTCTGCCCTTTGGGGCGTAAATGAGCCAATGAATGACTCCATCGGACCTGGATCGTCCGATCAAACCGAGGCGCCTTGCAACAGCAACAACCACACAGGTGAAAAGTATATAAATGTCAGGGGTGGTAGGTCACTGACACCACCCTAGCTAGAAAGAAAACGCATGTCCCCCCTGAGGTCCGTCTCCCGTTTTTGGTTCACCACCGGGGTGTGAGGCTCGCAAATTCACGTTACACAAAGCTGTGCCACACGGGCTATGCTTTGATCATCACCACGAGACTTTGCTTTTCAACAGAAGCCTTGATCATTTGCATCTTAGCATGCCACACAGGCAAACCACTCTATGCAACCGACAGTCACACAGAATGAAATCCAATGTCAGACACACAGTCCATTTACAAGTCCGTTCTGGGTTTGAACGAAACCGGAGGCACCTAGTACCCCGCATATCCATCGATCTCCAAGTATGTCTGGACGATCACCAACTGTTTCCGTCTTCTTGGGTGTACAGCCCAATCAAGATCATCGGAAATCCCCCAAACGACGTGAAGACCTCCGGTCTTCGACCATCGTCTTCATCTTCGACTTATCGTCGTATCAGTTATTCAGAATGGGATAAACCCGGTCTTTCTGAATAACCCGCGTATATATTATAAAAGTGTTACACCAACACAACATACGCCTCATTCCAATTCATTAGTCACTAACCGTAAATTAATCAGGAGAATAATTCCCCAAATATTAACCCCGAAGGCCGAAACCAACATCAGATCAATATACAGGAAACCATTCTACTTAGCTAACCGACAGTTAGTTTCTAAATTTCACATTCATATGGAAAGGTTCCCATTAATTTTATCAAAGATAAATTCTTTATATTTATTCTTTAATCTATCCTTTTGAATTTCGATTCAACAGTCGGGATTAACGAAACTTACCGAAGTAATCATTTGTTTTAATTTCCCAATCCCAACCTATTCATCACATGAAGTAAAACTGGTAATACTTCATATCTAACACCACAGTGTTATCGGTAAATTCAATTACCATTTCACTTTCAAATCTAATTAAAGATTTAACTATCGCCTGGAGTAAAACTGGTGATACTCCATTCTCGATCTTTTCAATCTAATTAAAGATTCATTAAAACTCCACTTAGTTTTAATCGTTAACAGGGTTAAAGAATCAGTGTCATTTAAAACACAGTTCACGATAAACCCAAAATCACATTCCATTAATTATCGGGTTAAAGAATGAGTGTTATATAAAACACTATCCACGATAAACCCAAAAATCAATATCCATTCAATTCCAATTAAATATCATTTAATTGATAGACTTCATTAAATCTAAATAAAAAGATTTAATCTTTTCTCAACTGGGTTCAAGAACAGTGTTAATGAAGACACCATTCACGAAAAACCCGAATCACATTTTATATTCAATAAAAGGCTCTGAATAGAAAATATATCGGCTTATATTCAATATCAAATTCTACGATTAACAAATGTCGTATTGGAAATAACGATATAAATATATATCTTTCAAATTTCCATAACAACATCTGTATAATCACGAATTCCAACATCGAAATATTCCGAAGACAATTTCGATTCGAATCCACTCTAATGCAATCATTGGAAATTCTGGTTATTTTTAAAACCCTTTTCAAATTCAATTTATTTATTTAAAAATAAATAGAATTATAATTCTAGTTCAAAACTAGTTCATTTCGATAAAAATCTATATTTATCTTTTTAAATATGAAGTTTTTTGTCCCAATCCTTTCTAAATCATTTCTTATGATTTTACACTAATTATTACTATTTTTAATAATTTTATCAAGGCCCGTACAGTCGATTTCCATCAACGGCCATCGAACTGCACTTACAGCGACCTTTTTCAAATTTGATTTGGACATAATTCCAAATCCAACCTTTAGATTTCAAATTTCTCACATTCGTTAGAAAGCTCTTTTCGATGCGAACCCAACGGTTGCGGTTTTAGGAGAATCCGACGGTCGGATCTCCCGTAATATCCGTTCGAAGTCAATGGTCGAAATTCGCGAACTGCCGCGGCGCGGCGCGTTCTATCCAGGCCATTATATAATATATATAATATATATATAATATATACTTCGTCGATTTCAATTCAAAACATGCTTTATAAATCGTTTTAAATTCATTTTCAAAACGGTTTCAACTTCATATTCAATTTCAAATCAAAATTGAATATTCCAATTTAAATTCATTTTAAATTCAGTTCAAATTGATTTCAATTCAAATTGATTTCCAATTCAATTTCAGTTCGTTTTCAATTCAATTTCAATTCGAATTCATTTCTATTCCATTTCAATTCGAATTCATTTATATTCCATTTCAATTCGAATTCGTTTATATTCAATTTCAATTCGAATTCATTTATATTCAATTTTAATTCGAATTCATTTATATTCCATTTCAATTCGAATTCATTTATATTCAATTTCAATTCAAATTCGTTTATATTCAATTTCAATTCGAATTCGTTTATATTCAATTTCAATTCGAATTTATTTATATTCAATTCTTTTCAAAATATCAGATTTTTGAAATCACTTTCGATATTCATTATAAAATGAATAAAATCGATATAAATATCGTTCGCGTCAAAATGGCGTCAATCTAATCAATAAGGCTTCATATATTCCTATTTTCAAATATTCTATTTCAAATATTTCTTTTTCAAATATTTCTATTTTAAAACTGGAATGAGGCCCAAACAATTACCATATAATGTTAATTATATGGATTTTCTACAACACTTGTATATATCAACAACGATGAATAATCAACCATCATCCAAAGTGCACTCTACACTGTATAAGCATCAAATATAAATATTCAACGCTTATAACAGTCTGTCAATCAACCGATCGACATACAACTAAACAATCGGGATTAGTGTACGTCAAATATCATCCCAATACCCGTGTGGGGTTTCAAACAATCAAACACAGATTTTATTTGTGCAGTTGGGCGATGCGTAAAATTTATCGTCCCAATCAAGGTCCTTCAAATAGGTGTACATAAACAAACCGTCCGGTTTGTAAATGAATATTTATTTATTCACATTCACGTTAAAAATTATATTTTTAACGATCAAACTATTTTATTCAACCTATGAATATTCTATTCGGTTCATTTATTAAATAAAATGTTATCTTTATTTTTCTAACTTATTTTTAGAAAATTTCGGCGGCATAACGGCACGATACTAGAAACGGGACAACGCCTAGCCTTATCCCCGGTCTAGTGAAGGCCCACGCCATTCACACATCAATCAAATCAATTTCATTCCACCAAACAATTCAATTCAAACCAAATTCTCTAACCAACTACACAACCAAACAATTTAACAAACAAGCCATCCATGGTCTGTGGATGACGGGTGTCGAGTGCTACTAAACACCGTCTGCATCCTAGTATATATATATAACTAGAAAAAGAAATTGAAGAGTGAGAAGTTCTCACCAAAAGCTATCCAATACCATGACTCTTCATTTATAGAAATCTTCGTCGTTATCGCATTTTTGTCATCTTCGTTGCTGTAGCCACTACATATGTAAAAATCGAATTTTTACTTTGTTATTCAATATATAAAAATCGAATTTTTACTATGTATTCAATATATAAAAATCGAATTATTACTATGCTATTCAATATGTAAAAATCGAATTTTTACTTTATTATTCAATATATAAAAATCGAATTTTTACCTTGTTATTCAATATATAAAAATCGAATTTTTACTATTTCGCTATATGGATAAAATTTATATTTTTACATTGTTATCATATAGATAAAAATTCTATTTTTACATCTTTATCATATATATAAAGATCTCGCCTTTTCAACTATAAAGATTTCTCCCTTTCAAATATAAAGACTTCACCTTATCAAATATAAAGACTTCACCTTTTCAAATAAAGGTTTGCCTTTCTATAATATAAAAATTATATTTTTCTCGAAGTAAAAATCATATTTTTACTTCACTACTCAACTCAAAATATCGTCTTTTCATATCTAAAAATATCGTCTTTTAAAAATCAATCTTTATTTTGCTACACATATAAAGATGCTATTTTTAATATTCCTATCATGTAAAAATTATATTTTTACTCCTCTACATAAACAAAAATCATATTCTTACATCTTTTATATAGTAAAGATTATATTTTTATAGTTCCTACCATGTAAAAATCATATTTTCTTTTTACAATATAAAAGATTATATTTTTATCCTCCTTTAATATAAAATTTCAGATTTTTAATTGCTAGAATTAATTAAACAAAACAAAATAAATGGAAGGGCTTACATTGCTTTAAGGAGGAGTGGAGGGGGGATTTCTTGTTCGCTGGTGGTGGTGGCTCCTCCACCAGGGAGCGGTTTTGGTGGCTCAGGGTTTTAGGGGGGCGGCTTCCTCGAACTGGAGGGAGAAGGGGGGGTACGGTGGGGCGACTGACGGCTTGGGGCGGGGGGAAGTGCGATGGTCGTGGGCCTTGATGGCGAGGAGGAGGCGAAGGGGAAGGGGGAGAATGGCTCGCAGATCGGAGGGAGAGAAGAGGAGGTAGAAGGTGAAGCAGCAGCGGCGGCAGCGTCGCTGGAGGGGGGGGGGGGGGGCGCGATGCGGTGGCGGCGGCGGCTCCCCCCCCCCCCGTCGCCCTTCTTTCTCTTTTTTTTCTATCGTTCGATTGAATCGAATATGAAGGGGGGGCAACCTGAAGAAGATAAGGGGAGGAGGGAGATTTAATTAATAAATTTTTTTCTTATTTTATTTTCAAAAAGTTGACTTTTACATACGACCTCTAAACGAGGTCCACCGCCTGTCGTCCATAGCGTTTTACCCCCTTTCCGAACACAATGGGATATGTATCGTAGGCTGATTCGACTGTTTGAATCAGTTTTCGTCAAATTTACATTTAAATCATTATATTGAATTTTAAACGTACATTTTAAATTACTGGGGTCACACACAGTCTCTAAAAATTCCAGAAAAATATTTCCTAGCTTTGTATTGACGATACAGTCCTAACAAAACGAATTTCGACGAATTCTAAGACCGTTGGAAAAATGGCCATTTTCCAGTCGATTAAAATCAACTGAAACTGGTCAAATGCGTTTTCCTTCGCCACACTCACATATTGAATCGAAAAATTATGAAATTTGAAACCTAACAATAACTTTACATCACGGATCCAACAAAAGTGGTTTCGTCAAAATCCGAGGTCGTTTGCAAAATTTCCATTTTTAAGGGCCTGAATTCCATAGCGACTATTCAGAATTTTCAACTGGACATATCTTTTGATTCCCGCTATGAAATTTTGATTTTTTGGATTCGTTGGAAAGATATCATCAATTAGATCCTATTATTTTCGGTTTCACTAAAATCCGGATTGTTTTGCACCCGGTACATTCAATTGAAGTTTGAAATCGTATTATCGAACTACCGCGCCATTTTCAATTCCTATTTATAATTATATATAATTATTTATATTCTAATGACGACGTATATAATATGTACGTTCGAATTATATTCAAAATAAATTTCTCATCGTTTTTATTTAAAATAATTCATTTGAATAATCAAAATTCGCTAAAAATTGCCAAAATAAAAATTTTAAACTGGCCCAGATTTTCGTGTTTTTACAATCTCCCCCACTTAAAACTTTTCGTCCCCGAAAAGGAACAAAGTCGAAAGTGGTTTGATTAATCAACACTACGTTCGATCTGGCTTCCATTCTCTAACTTTTCAGTTTCTGAGAATTTTCAAATTCTTCAAAAATTTGGCTAACACCCTAAATTTTCGAAAAATTTCGCCATAACCTCCTCTGCACCGGGAGCCACGGGAAAATCCCGAAATTGCCATATAGGCCTTCTGATCTCAAAAAGAAAAAGAAAAAGCCAAGCGGCTAGCCAAGCGGCTAGCCAATAGGCTCATAAAATCATCATCACCTAAACAAAACAGTAAATTATGTAGTAAACATATACCTATTTGTCGGGCAAACAAATTTTATTCTTTTCTCTAGCCTCCTTGCTATGACCTGTTCAGTGTAAGTATATGTATATGTAAGCAAATGCGACCAATTTTCAATAATATTCACTATTTGATCAAATTGGCTATATGGTTCAAAATTATCAAACAAATAAACAAACAACACAAACATCAATCCATTAGTTGATTAGCTTTTGAAATTCATAACTTTGATACATAGTCTAAAAATCAGATTTTTGATGCCAAATCACAACAATAGGCCCTATCTAATTTTGGTTCTCACACCAGTCAATAGGAAATATATAGAAAGCCCACTTTCGTCACTCGAACATAAATTCTAATGATGGAGCTCCATCATCAAAATCATCTCCGGGCGATTAGAGTGTAATTCTATGTCTATCTAGTATATTAAAACTTCAAATACACGTTTGCAAGGCGTATATGCAAAATCTTTATATACTGGACTGTCCTCATCAATATAAAATAAATATTCAAATACGTATACAACGATCTAAATTTTCAAAACAAAAATTGTTTTCATTTTAAAAATATACTCTTCACACTCGTTCTAGGATACTACTGACCCTATCTCTAACGAGTCATTCTCGTTGGATATTACTAATCCAATATCTGATGAATTCTTTCGTAGGGTTCTAATGTGTCATGTTCTCTGCTTTGTAAACCAAAGCTATGATACCACGATGAAACGACCCGAACTCCCCCGGTCTCCAAAGAGAAGAGAATGAACGAATTGTTTTGAGAACACGACAAAATAGAACGCAGACGGAAGAACATTTCATTGTATATTTACAACAATGCATCAGATTACAAGAATATACAGAGTACAAATGAATATTACACAGAAATATCAGAGATTTAAATTACATTCAAATACATCGCAGCGGAAAATAATACAATACACAACTAGAAGAGATATATGGATACAAAGCTTTCCGGATATCATTCCAGCTGTAAACCAGGATCCTGTGAATATAAATCTGCAAAACCAAAACTACTAGCTGCCCGTGTCAAAATAAGGGCACCCAGAGTTTAGGTTAAAACAATAAACTCCAGGTCAGTAATGGGACTGGTGTGAGAACTAAAAACAGTAATATTTATTTTTAAAGTTAGGTAAATCAAGGGACCACGCCGTATAACACGGAACGGGTTTCCTCCCAAGGATACCAGTGCATAAAACAAACAGCGCAATGCTAAATAAAGAAAAATGAAGCTGTTATAAGACCCAGGTCCTATCACACAATGCAACGCAAGCCGGGGGATAGGGTTTTCCCTTATAACAGCCAAAGAGTGCTTGATACGTTTAAAACAAATTATTTGATACTATTATAAGTGCATAGTGTATAAAACAACTTCAAATCATAGGTATCAATCATAGGCGGCATGGGTACCATATATCATGTCGCCATACTAGTTCTACAATTAAAACCGCAAAATCACGTATTTGGAAGTTGGATTTCCACCTGTGAACTGAGGCAAAAGATAGTCCTCTGCCGATTCGAGACTCTCTAGCCCGAGCCTCAGGAACAGCCGCAACTGCCCCTTGGATCGTCAGGGCCGGTCCACCGATGTGGATTATAATGCCTGAACAATACGTTTCTCTGCCCTTGAGCCAACGAATGACTCCATCGGACCCGGATCGTCCGATCAAGCTGAGGCGCCTCGCAACAGCAACAACCACACAGGTGAAAAATATATAAATGTCAGGGCTGGTAGGTCACTGACACCACCCTAGCTAGAAAGAAAACGCATGTCCCCCCCTGAGGTCCGACTCCCGTTTTTGGTTCACCACCGGGGTGTGAGGCTCGCGAATTCACGTTACACAAAGCTGTGCCACACGGGCTATGCTTTGATCATCACCACAAGACTTTGCTTTTCAACAGAAGCCTTGATCATTTGCATCTTAGCATGCCACACAGGCAAACCACTCTATGCAACCGACAGTCACACAGAATGAAATCCAATGTCAGACACACAGTCCATTTACAAGTCCGTTCTAGGTCTGAACGAAACCGAAGGCACCTAGTACCCCGCATATCCATCGATCTTCAAGTACGTCTGGACGATCACCAATTGTTTCCATCTTCTTGGGTGTACAGCCCAATCAAGATCATCGGAAATCCCCCAAACGACGTGAAGACCTCCGGTCTTCGACCATCATCTTCATCTTCGACTTATCGTCGTATCAGTTATTCAGAATGGGATAAACCTGGTCTTTCTGAATAACCCGTGTATATATTATAAAAGTGTTACACCAACACAACATACGCCTCATTCCAATTCATCAGTCACTAACCGTAAATTAATCAGGAGAATAATTCCCCAAATATTAACCCCGAAGGCCGAAACCAACATCAGATCAATATTCAGGAAACCATTCTACTTAGCTAACCGACAGTTAGTTCCTAAATTTCACATTCATATGGAAAGGTTCCCATTAATTTTATCAAAGATAAATTCTTTATATTTATTCTTTAATCTATCCTTTTGAATTTCGATTCAACTAGTCGGGATTGACGAAACTTTCTGAAGTAATCATTTGTTTTAATTTCCCAATCCCAACCTATTCATCCCATGAAGTAAAACTGGTAATACTTCATATCTAACACCACAGTGTTATTGGTAAATTCAATTACCATTTCACGTTCAAATCTAATTAAAGATTTAACTATCGCCTGGAGTAAAACAGGTGATACTCCATTCTCGATCTTTTCAATCTAATTAAAGATTCATTAAAACTCCACTTAGTTTTAATCGTTAACTGGGTTAAAGAATCAGTGTCATTTAAAACACAGTTCACGATAAACCCAATATCACTTTCCATTAATTATCAGGGTAAAGAACGAGTGTTATTTAAAACAATGTCCACGATAAACCCAAAAATCAATATCCATTCAATTCCAATTAAATATCATTTAATTGATACACTTCATTAAATCTAAATAAAAAGATTTAATCTTTTCTCAACTGGGTTCAAGAACAATGTTAATGAAGACACCATTCACGAAAAACCCAAATCACATTTTATATTCAATAAAAGGCTCTGAATAGAAAATATATCGGCTTATATTCAATATCAAATTCTACGATTAACAAATGTCGTATTGGAAATAACGATATAAATATATATCTTTCAAATTTCCATAACAACATCTGTATAATCACGAATTCCAACATCGAAATATTCCGAAGACAATTTCGATTCGAATCCACTCCAATGCAATCATTGGAAATTCTGGTTATTTTTAAAAACCTTTTCAAATTCAATTTATTTATTTAAAAATAAATAGAATTATAATTCTAGTTCAAAACTAGTTCATTTCGATAAAAATCTATTTTTATCTTTTTAAATATGGAGTTTTTCGTCCCAATCCTTTCTAAATCATTTCTTATGTTTTTACACTAATTATTACTATTTTTAATAATTTTATCAAGGCCCGTACAGTCGATTTCCATCAACGGCCATCGAACTGCACTTACAGCGACCTTTTTCAAATTTGATTTGGACATAAAATTTTATCAAATTTCTCACATTCGTAAGAAAGCTCTTTTCGATGCGAACCCAACGGTTCCGGTTTTAGGAGAATCCGACGGTCGGATCTCCCGTAATATCCGTTCGAAGTCAATGGTCGAAATTCGTGAACTGCCGCGGCGCGGCGCGTTCTATCCAGGCCATTATATTATATATATAATATATATAATATATACTTCGTCGATTTCAATTCGAAACGTGCTTTATAAATCGTTTTAATCTCATTTTCAAAACGGTTTCAACTTCATATTCAATTTCAAATCAAAATTGAATATTCCAATTTAAATTCATTTTAAATTCAGTTCAAATTGATTTCAATTCAAATTGATTTCAAATTCAATTTCAGTTCATTTTCAATTCAATTTCAATTCGAATTCATTTCTATTCCATTTCAATTCGAATTCATTTATATTCCATTTCAATTCGAATTCGTTTATATTCAATTTCAATTCGAATTCATTTATATTCAATTTCAATTCGAATTCGTTTATATTCCATTTCAATTCGAATTCGTTTATATTCAATTTCAATTCGAATTCGTTTATATTCAATTTCAATTCGAATTCGTTTATATTCAATTTCAATTCGAATTTATTTATATTCAATTCTTTTCAAAATATCAGATTTTGAAATAACTTTCGATATTCATTATAAAATGAATAAAATCGATATAAATATCGTTCACGTCAAAATGGCGTCAATCTAATCAATACGGCTTCATATATTCCTATTTTCAAATATTCAATTTCAAATATTTCTTTTTCAAATATTTCTATTTTAAAACTGGAATGAGGCCTAAACAATTACCATATAATGTTAATTATATGGATTTTCTACAACACTTGTATATATCAACAACGATGAATAATCAACCATCATCCAAAGTGCACTCTACACTGTATAAGCATCAAATATAAATATTCAACGCTTATAACAGTCTGTCAATCAACCGATCGACATACAACTAAACAATCGGGATTAGTGTACGTCAAATATCATCCCAATACCCGTGTGGGGTTTCAAACAATCAAACACAGATTTTATTTGTGCAGTTGGGCGATGCGTAAAATTTATCGTCCCAATCAAGGTCCTTCAAATAGGTGTACATAAACAAACCGTCTGGTTTGTAAATGAATATTTATTTATTCACATTCATGTTAAAAATTATATTTTTAACGATCAAACTATTTTATTCAACCTATGAATATTCTATTCGGTTCATTTATTAAATAAAATGTTATCTTTATTTTTCTAACTTATTTTTAGAAAATTTCGGCGGCATAACGGCACGATACTAGAAACGGGACAAGGCCTAGCCTTATCCCCGGTCTAGTGAAGGCCCACGCCATTCACACATCAATCAAATCAATTTCATTCCACCAAACAATTCAATTCAAACCAAATTCTCTAACCAACTACACAACCAAACAATTTAACAAACAAGCCATCCATGGTCTGTGGATGACGGGTGTCGGGTGCTACTTAACACCGTCTGCATCCTAGTATATATGTTTTACTAGAAAAAGAAATTGAAGAGTGAGAAGTTCTCACCAGAAGCTATCCAATACCACGACTCTTCATTTATAGAAATCTTCGTCGTTATCGCATTTTTGTCATCTTCGTTGCTGTAGCCACTACATATGTAAAAATCGAATTTTTACTTTGTTATTCAATATATAAAAATCGAATTTTTACTATGCTATTCAATATATAAAAATCGAATTATTACTATGCTATTCAATATATAAAAATCGAATTTTTACTTTGTTATTCAATATATTAAAATCGAATTTTTACCTTGTTATTCAATATATAAAAATCGAATTTTTACTATTTCGCTATATGGATAAAATTTCTATTTTTACATTGTTATCATATAGATAAAAATTCTATTTTTACATCGTTATCATATATATAAAGATCTCGCCTTTTCAACTATAAAGATTTCTCCCTTTCAAATATAAAGACTTCACCTTTTCAAATATAAAGACTTCACCTTTTCAAATAAAGGTTTGCCTTTCTATAATATAAAAATTATATTTTTCTCGAAGTAAAAAATCATATTTTTACTTCACTACTCAACTCAAAATATCGTCTTTTCATATCTAAAAATATCGTCTTTTAAAAATCAATCTTTATTTTGCTACACATATAAAGATGCTATTTTTAATATTCCTATCATGTAAAAATTATATTTTTACTTCTCTACATAAACAAAAATCATATTTTTACATCTTTTATATAGTAAAGATTATATTTTTATAGTTCCTACCATGTAAAAATCATATTTTTAACTTTTTACAATATAAAAGATTATATTTTTATCCTCCTTCAATATAAAATTTCAGATTTTTAATTGCTAGAATTAATTAAACAAAACAAATTAAATGGAATGGCTTGCATTGCTTTAAGGAGGAGTGGAGGGGGGCTTTCTTGTTCGCTGGTGGTGGTGGCTCCTCCAGCAGGCGGCGGTTTTGGTGGCTCGGGGTTTTGGGGGGCGGCTTCCTCGAATTGGAGGGAGAAGGGGGGGTACGGTGGGGCGACTGACGGCTTTGGGGGGGGGGGGGGGAAGTGCGATGGTCGTAGGCCTTGATGGCGAGGAGGAGGCGAAGGGGAAGGGGGAGAATGGCTCGCAGGTCGGAGGGAGAGAAGAGGAGGTAGAAGGTGAAGCAGCAGCGGCGGCAACGTCGCTGGGGGGGGTGGGGATGCGGCGGCGGCAGCTCCCCCCCCTCGTCGCCCTTCTTTCTCTTTTTTTTTCTATCGTTCGATTGAATCGAATATGAAGGGGGGGCCAACCTGAAGAAGATAAGGGGAGGAGGGAGATTTAAATAATTAATTTTTTTCTTATTTTATTTTCAAAAAGTTGACTTTTACATACGACCTCTAAACGAGGTCCACTGCCTGTCGTCCATAGCGTATTACCCCCATTCCGAACACAATGGGATATGTATCGTAGGCTGATTCGACTGTTTGAATCAGTTTTCGTCAAATTTACATTTAAATCATTATATTGAATTTTAAACGTACATTTTAAATTACTGGGGTCACACACAGTCTCTAAAAATTCCAGAAAAATATTTCCTAGCTTCGTATTGACAATACGGTCCTAACAAAATCAATTTCGACGAATTCTAAGACCGTTGGAAAAATGGCCATTTTCCAGTCGATTAAAATCAACTAAAACTGGTCAAACGCGTTTTCCTTCGCCACACTCACATATTGAATCGAAAAATTATGAAATTTGAAACCTAACAATAACTTTACATCACGGATCCAACAAAAGTGGTTTCGTCGAAATCCGAGGTCGTTTGCAAAATTTCCATTTTCAAGGGCCTGAATTCCATAGCGACTATTCAGAATTTTCAACTGGACATATCTTTTGATTCCCGCTATGAAATTTTGATTTTTCGGATTCGTTGGAAAGATATCATCAATTAGATCCTATTTCTTTCGGTTTCACTAAAATCCGGATTTTTTTGCACCCGGTACATTCAATTGAAGTTTGAAATCGAATTATCGAACTACCGCGCCATTTTCAATTCCTATTTATAATTATATATAATTATTTATATTCTAACGACGACGTATATAATATATACGTTCGAATTATATTCAAAATAAATTTCTCATCGTTTTTATTTAAAATAATTCATTTAAATAATCAAAATTCGCTAAAAATTGCCAAAATAAAAATTTTGGACTGGCCCAGATTTTCGGGTTGTTACAATGAGGAGGTTGCTTAGTGACTAAGTAATCAGGTAAAACATTGCCGCATGTTTGTTATTCCACATTTTAAAGTATTTATAACACTCATCATTTGCATATTACCGTTTGGACCCTGGATCCGCGCCAATAAGATCAAGAAAGTTTCAAAATATAAGTGAAACTTTGATGTTTGCATCGAATAAGTAGGTTTCTTGGTGCTCAAGTAATCAGGTAAAACACTGCCGCATGTTTGAAACTCTACCATTTCAAAAACATATAATACTCATCATTAAATAAACGTGTTTTTAAAAACAAGTTTCGACTTTGGGAGTAGAATTTGTGTGAATAAGACGAAAAAGTTTTCAAATATTAGTAGAATATTCATATTTTCATATTGATTGAGCAGGTTTCTTACTGACTAAGTAATCAGGCAAAACAATGTCGCATATTTGCTATTCTACATTTTAAAGCATCTGTAACACTCATCATTTGCATATTGCCATTTGTACACTGGATCCGCGCCAATAAGATTAAGAAAGTTTCAAAATATAATTGAAACTTCGATGTTTGCATCGAATAAGTAGGTTTGTTGGTGCTCAAGTAATCTGGTAAAACATTGCCACATTTTTGAAACTCTACCATTTCAAATACATATAATACTCATCATTAAATAATAGTGTTTTTAAAAACACTATTCGACTTTGGGAGTAGAATTTGTGTGAATAAGACGATATGGTTTTCAAATATTAGTAGAATATTCATATTTTCATATTGACTGTGCAGGTTTCTTAGTGACTATGTAATCAGGTAAAACACTGTCGCATGTTTGGTATTCAACATTTTAAAGCATCTATAACACTTATCAGTTGCATATTACTGTTTGCACCTTGGATCCGCGCCAATAAGATTAAGAAGGTTTCAAAATATAAGTGAAATTTTGATGTTTGAATTGAATAAGTAGGTTTCTTTGTGCTCAAGTAATCAGGTAAACCATTACCGCATGTTTCAAAATCTACCATTTCAAATACATGTAATACTCATCATTAAATAATAGTGTTTTTTAAAACACATTTCGACTGTGGGAGTAGAATTTGTGTTAATAAGACGATTTTTTTTTCAAATATTAGTAGAATATTCGTATTTTCATATTGACTGAGAAGATTGCTTAGTGACTAAGTAATCAGGTAAAACACTGCCACATGTTTGCTACTCTACATTCTAAAGCATCTATAACACTCATCATTTGCATATTACCATTTGGACCCTGGATTCGCGCCAATAAGATCAAGAAAGTTTAAAAATATAATTGAAACTTCGATGTTTGCATCGAATAAGTAGGTTTCTTAGTGCTCAAGTAATCAGGTAAAACACTGCCGCAAGTTTGAAACTCTACCATTTCCAATAAGTATAATACTCGTCATTAAATAATAGTGTTTTTAAAAATATGTTTTGACTATGGGAGTAGAATTTATGTGAATAAGACGAAAAAGTTTTCAAATATTAGTAGAATATTCATATTTTCATACAGACTGAGCAGGTTGCTTAGTGACTAAGTAATCAGGTAAAACACTACCGCATGTTTGCTACTCTACATTTTAAAGCATCTGTAACACTCTTCATTTTCATATTACCGTTTGGACCCTGGATCCGCGCCAACAAGATAAAGAAAGTTTCAAAATATAAGTGAAACTTTGATGTTTGAATCGAATAAGCAGGTTTCTCGATGCTCACGTAATCACGTAAAACACTGCCGCATGTTTGAAACTCTACCATTTCAAATACATATAATATTCATCATTAAATAATAGTGTTTTTAAAAACACGTTTCGACTTTGAGAGTGGAATTTGTGTGAATAAGACAAAAAATTTTTCATATATTAGTAGAATATTCATATTTTCATATTGACTGAGCATGCTGCTTAGTGACTAAGTAATCAGGTAAAACACTGCCGCATTTTTTCCATTCTACATTTTAAAGCATCTATAACAGTCATCATTTGCATATTACCATTTGAACCCTGGATCCACGCTAATAATATCAAGAAAGTTTCAAAATATAAGTGAAATTTTGATGTTTGCATCGAATAAGCAGGTTTCTTGGTGCTCAAGTAATCAGGTAAAACACTGCCGCATGTTTGAAACTCTACCATTTCAAATACATATAATACTCAACATCAAATAATAGTGTTTTTAAAAACACATTTCGACTTTGGGAGTAGAATTTGTGTGAATAAGACGAAAAAGTTTTCAAATATTAGTAGAATATTCGTATTTTCATATTGACTGAGCAAGTTGCTCAATGACTAAGTAATCAGGTAAAACACTGCCGCATGTTTGCTATTCAACATTTTAAAGCATCTATAACACTCATCATTTGCATATTACCGTTTGGACCCTGGATCCGCGCCAATAAGATAAAGAAAGTTTCAAAATAAAAGTGAAACTTTGATGTTTGCATCGAATAAGTAGGTTTCTTGGTACTCAAGTAATCAGGTAAAACACTGCCGCATGTTTGAAACTCTACCATTTCAAATACATATAATACTCATGTAACACCCCATGTCCATTAAGGTCACTCACAAAGGGAATGCATCAATGTCCATGAAGCGTTATTGTTGTATAGAACAGATAAATTACAAAAATAAATAAATAAAAGAACACAGCGGAAGATAAAGCTTATTTCATAGCATCATAACTCAGAACAAGCTTACATAAGTAGTCTCCAAAACCATTACAACAGGATCAATAGTCTTTTCCAAAAACTTCAAAGTACATAAAGAAGCAAATACTTAAATAACATAAATGCATAAATCCCCACTGAGCATACGCAAAGCCATAAAGATGAGAGAGTTCAAAGCGATACATCTACTCTTTTCAAGCAACTGAAAGAAATCAGCAGTAAGCTGCAGTATTCCCTCCTTGCAAACCTGAAGGGGGGGGGGGAAGGAAAGAAAAGAGGTGGAAACAAAACGGGTCAAACATAAAGTCTGGCGAGTCCAGTAATTGTAACAAATAATAGGTAAGGTAAATGATCAAAACATAAATAGGCATCATGATATGGCTGTATCATAGATAAGGTAGATAAAAAGGATGGACAAGATAATTCCGTTCCTAAGTACTAAGACAATCCTACACCTTGGCTAAGCGAACAACCCTCCAAGTACTAACCCCGAAGAACGAAGTCAACATCAGACTTGCACCAAAGGACTATCCAACTCAACCAACATGTATTTCGTTACACCGCACTTTTGCTAAGTTACACCACATTACTTAATTACACCGCACATCTACTAGTCTCTATTTACTAAAGGCTGATCCCTTCCCACTAACTGAACCCACATGACAAACTTGGCAGTTACTTGTACCTAGCTGCTATCGTAGGTGCCGGCTTGCTCCTACCACCGCTAAGGTACCCTTACCCTACCCATTCGATCGGCTCCCTAAACCCCGTAGGCACCCTTGCTGGCCATATAGTGGGGTGTATCACTCCCCAAAGTGGCAACCCCGATACCAACATAAAATGCACGGCCATACCTACACGATGCAACAACGTCTTACCTACCAGCCCGAACCCATGCACGCACATGAACCCGCTGGACTCGCGTTGCCACCGCTATTCACGTTTTGACCTCTTACATTCAAGTCCAGTAAGCGTGCCCCAACCCCGGCCTTATTTTACATTTTTCTCCCACTTAACCATTTTAATTTAATGTCCATGTTTTACACATGCTATGATTAAGTCCATACTTACATGTCATAATTTACATGTCTTATCTTATACCGGTTAAGTCCATATTTACATGTCACCCCACTTAACCCTCTAACCATACCCATGTCTTATTATGGTTAGTATTCCTTATTTCATTACTTAAGACGAACGGTGCATGACCTCCCACATTAGACCGAACTCTTTGTGGCTGCTGGATTTGTCGGGCGGTTCCGGGCAGTCTTACGCCACAAACCGGGTCTAACCTCGTGTCATTAACTGTTGCGCCTACAATTCATTCCTTTGACCTCTCACATTTGACGTCCAATTGTGGTAGCTGGATTTGCCGGGCGGTTCCGGGCAGTCTTATGCCACAATTGCGCCTAACCTCGTGTCAAAAGTTTATTAATAATCGTATTTCACCCATACCCAATTTTCATGTCATGTATATCCAATTAAACATATAATCATGTTTATAATATAGCCTATTCCAAATTGTCATTAATTACATATTAATTAGCCTCAGTTACAAATTTACAATTATAGGCAATTTCATCAATTCCATGTAATTCATACCCAAATATGCCAATTTCACATATTATCCAATTATCCAAAATATCCAATAATATCAAATTTTCCATATTTCACATATTCCCATCGTTCCCACATATTTGCTTTCGTGCGTATTTTTAACATAGGCTCGAAGGTAGCCTAGATCCAAAAATAAAAGGAATAGGGATAAGAAGAGAGAATCAAATCATAGAAAATTGGAATTAACACAACATCATGAAATAAAAGGGCATGTAAACTGGCATAGAGGCATAATGACGGATTCAACATGAATAAACTGATAAAGGTATGAATTTTACATAGAAACATAGGCATATGATGACATGAATCAAAAAGGTGAAGACTTGGATGAGATTTAAACTACATACATACGTATGAATCCTCTTAACAACTTCATGATGTTACTTTTAATCCCATTATATTGTAAAAATCACCGTACTCACCTTTCGTGGTTAAAAAATAGAATTATGCATTGAAATTGGTGTAGAAACGTTGCAGTGTTGTTGATTTATCTTCTTGAATTTTTGTAGAAGCTCTAATCTTTAATTTGAGTTGAAGTTGAATACTTGAAATTTGATGTAGAGGCGGCGGCTAGGGTTTAAGAGAGAGTTTGACAACATAATGGTGTCATAGATAATATTTATGAATTAGGGTTAGGTCTTCGGGTGTATATATAGGTGTAGGAAGTTATTTAGGACCATTAGATTAACCCTGAATCATGAGAACCAATCAGATGCCACATCTGCCTTTGAGCAAATCTGCCCACGGGTTGACAGCCAAATACCATGAATCAACCCCTAGTCGACCCAATGGGGCTTGGGTCGACCTCAAAAATGGGCCTGTTCGGTTATTCCCCCTCCCAATATGTTGTTTTGAACTTTTTTGCATATTATATATATATATTTCTCTCATATGCATACAAACTTCAAGGCTTTATAACATCTTCATACCAGCCCAAAAGTAAACTCGTCTCATGTCCATGTACATCTTGTCCCCGCCGGGATGAATGGTCATCTTCGAACAATGTACATCATCAAGAATTGTCTTCCTCAAGTTCTCGTCTCGTGGTACACAAAGTCTACCGTCCCTACGTAACCAACCCTTATCATCTAGGGTATATCTACTGAGATGGCTCGATGACTCCCCCCTTATGAGCTTCTCTACTAACTCAACCAACTATGGGTCATCTCGCTGTGCCTCACCAATCCATCCCAAAAGCGTAGGTCTGACCTCTAAGGATGCTAGCAAACCGGGTATAAAGTCAATGGAAGGTTTAAAGTCAAACGTAGAGTTGAACTCTAAGCTTCGCCGCTCAACAAACAACGGACTCAAGGACAAACTTTTCCTACATAAGGCGTCTGCCACCACGTTACCCTTGCCAGGGGTATATGCTTTCTCGAAATCGTAGGACGCTAAGAATTCCATCCACCTTTGCTGCCTTAAGTTCAAGTCCTTCTGAGAGAACAAGTATTTTAGCGATTTGTGGTCTGTGAACAATTCGAATTTCTCGCCAAGAAGATAATGGCGCCAAGGCTTAAGCGCGAAAACAATAGCGGCCAACTCTAGGTCATGTGTAGGGTAATTCCTCTCATGCACTCTCAACTGCCTTCCTCCATAGGCTATTACCCCCCTCTTGCATTAAGACTGCGCCTAGTCCTATCCCACAAGCATCGGTATAAACGGTAAATGGCTTACTCCCATCTGGAAACACTAAGACTGGGGTTGTGGTCAAAGCTCTCTTTAAATGTTGGAACGCATCATCACAATCTACGTCCCACGTGAAAACTAGGTTCTTCTTCGTCAAGCATGTCAATGGGGCTGATATCTTTGCGAAATCCTTGATAAACTTACTATAATAGCCAGCCAACCCTAAGAAACTTCTCAACTCGGTTGCATTTTTAGGGACCTTCCAATCTTGGATGGCCACCACCTTCGCGGGATCCACAACTATCCCTTCTTTGGAAACCACGTTCCCTAAGAATCGCACTTCCTTCCTCCAAAAGTGACATTTAGAACATTTATCTTTAAGGTTATGCGCTCGAAGGGTCTCCAACACTTCCCTAAGATGTAGGGCATGCTCTTCCTCGCTCTTAGAAAAAATCAAGATGTCATCCACAAAGACCACCACGAATTTATTAAGGTATTCCCTAAACACCCTACTCATCAAGTCAACAAAGTACGCGGGGGCGTTTGTCAAACCAAAGGGAATCACAAGCCACTCAAAGAAACCGTCCGGAGTCCTAAAGGTAGTCTTGTCTATACTATCCTCGGCCACTCTCAATTGATGGAAACCAGTGGCTAAGTCCAACTGCGAAAACACTGAGGCGCCAACTAACTGATCGAAGAGATCGTCAATCCTTGGCAGTAGGTGCCTATTCTTCTTCGTAAGATTATTAAGTTCTCTATAGTCTACACAAAGTCTAAGGGACCCATCCGCCTTCGTGGCAAATACTACTGGAGCACCCCACCTCCGATATACTACGTCTTATGAACCCCTTCTCAAGCAACTCCCTTACTTGCTTATTAAGTTCCCTCCTCTCACGAGGAGCCATGTGGCGTACTGGCAGAGATACGGGTTTTGCATTGTCTACAAGATAAATACGAAAGTCTATCTCACGTTTTGAGGGTAGACCCCACACCTCATCAAAGATATCAACATATTCATGGACTATACGAACATAATGTAAATCATCATTGGATGCGTCAAGTGACTCAAGATAACTAAGCATCACCGATCCTCTAGGGTCACAAGAAATATCAAGGTCTCTCCACTACGAGTCAACAATTTTACTACCCTTCGTTCACAATCTAGGATGGCACCATGTCTGGCTAGCCAATCCATCCCTAGAATCAACCCTTAGCCCATGAAACCAAGCACGAAAGCATTACATTCAAAACCAACGCCTAAGATAGACAATATCAAATCCCTACAAACCATGGATAAATGAGTCGACCCACCAATAGGATTTGAGACTACAATGGGACCCACAACGAGACTAGTATTTAAGTGCGGTGTTTCAACTAATGATGTAGAGATAAACAAATGTGATGTGCCAGAATCGAATAAAGTACGGACAGGATGATCAAACAAGAAAATCAAACTTTCGACAGAAATTTTTCTACCTCTTTCCTGTCCCGGAGCCATGAGAGCGTGAGCCTGCCCTCCCGAAGTAGAACCTGCCCTCTGCCCTTGCTTCTTAGGACAGTCCTTGACAGCATGACCTGGATCACCATAATGATAACAAGCGAACTTCTTCTTCTTCCAACAGTCTTTCTTCTAATGGCCGGGTATCCCACAGTTGTGACACTTCCTCTTTTCTTTACCACCATTCTTTTGTTCTTGGGCTTTCTTTGGATCCTACTTCTTATCTTGTGGTCTAAAAGTACTTACACCCTTCTCTTCTTCATGCATGTATGCCATATCAACAAGCTTTTCATACATAGCCCCCATTGGAATGTGGGACATAGCCAAACTGGGAAGCGGTTCATTTAGGCCCTTTGCAAACCTCAAGGCCTTCTTGTGAGGTGTATTCACCAACTCTAGTCCAAATCTCGCCAACTTATTAAATTCGGTCACATACTCCTTCATGGTCAAGTTTTTCTGCTTCAATGTCAAGAACCTCTCCATGTACATACTCTCCTCAGCTTAAGAAAGGAATTTCAACTCAAACCTTCCCCTAAAATCTGCCCACGCCTCTACAGCACATTCTCCATTAGTAACCTCCCACCAAAACGAAGCATCGTCCTTCATCAACCAAGCAGCCAATTGGACCTTCCTACAATCGTCCAAATCGAAAATGCCAAACAGATCCTCCACTTCTTTCAACCAATTTCTAGCTTCAACGAACGTTTCAGACCCACTAAAAGGTTTTCCACCCATCGAACGAAAGTCTTTACATATCTTGGAGAAAGCATCTCCACGCGGAGGAATGACTGGAGCTGTGGGAGGAGGAGGAGGAACGTCGTTCGGACCCGCAGAACTGGCCCTAACCTCTAGGTATTGACGAAACCAACCGGGTACATGAAACCCTCTGGTATCTCAGATGCTCCAGACATGCTGAAAAGAAAAAGAAAGATTTCAAAACAAGGGAAGTGAAAGAGAGATGTATGGCTTGCGGGGATTACGCTCTTTAAAGTAAACTTTCCTTGAAAATAGCTTCTTTAAAACAAGTTTTTTTTTGAAAATACTTTCTAGGAGAATAATACCTTTGAAAACACTTTTCAAAACTTTTTATCTGTTCTTGTAGCCATAGCTCTGATACCACGTGTAACACCACATGTCCATTAATATCACTCAAAAAGGGAATGCATCAATATCCATGAAGCGTTATTGTTGTATAGAAAAGATAAATTACAAGAATAAATAAATAAAACAACACAACGGAAGATAAAACTTATTTCATAGCATCATAACTCAGAACAAGCTTAGATAAGTAGTCTCCAAAACCATTACAACAGGATCAATAGTCTTTTCCAAAAACTTCAAAGTACATAAAGAAGCAAATACTTAAATAACATAAATGCATAAATCCCCAATGAGCATAAGCAAAGCCATAAAGATGAGAGAGTCCAAAGCGATATATCTACTCTTTTCAAGCAACTAAAAGAAATCGGCACTAAGCTGTAGTATTCCCTCCTTGCAAACCTGAGAGGGAGGGGGGAGGAAAGAAAAGAGGTGGAAACAAAACGGGTCAGACATAAAGTCTGGCGAGTCCAGTAATTTTAACAAATAATAGGTAAGGTAAATGACCAAGACATAAATAGGCAGCATGATATGGCTGTAACATAGATAAGGTAGATAAAAAGGAAGGACAAGATGATTCCGTTCCTAAGTACTAAGACAATCCTACACCTTGGCTAAGCGAACAACCCTCCAAGTACTAACCCCAAAGACCGAAGTCAACATCAGACTAGCACCCAAAGGACTATCTAACTCAACCAACATGTATTTCGTTACACCGCACTTTTGCTAAGTTACACCACATTACTTAATTACACTGCACATCTACTAGTCTCTATTTACTAAAGGTTGATCCCTTCCCACTAACTGTACCCACATGACAAACTTGGTAGTTATTTGTACCTAGCTGCTATCATAGGTGCCGGCTTGCTCCTACCACCGCCAAGGTACCCTTACCCTACCCATTCGATCAGCACCCTAAACCCCGTAGCCACCCGTGCTGGCCCCACAGTGGGGTGTATCACTCTCCAAAGTGGCAACCCCGATACCAACATAAAATGCACGGCCATACCTACACGATGCAACAACGTCTTACCTACCAGCCCAGACCCATGCACGCACACGAACGGTGCATGACCTCCCACATTAGACCGAACGCTTTGTGGCCGCTGGATTTGCCGGGCGGTTCCGGGCAGTCTTACACCACAAACTGGGTCTAACCTCGTGTAATTAACTATTGCGCCTACAATTCATTCCTTTGACCTCTCACATTAGACATCCAATTGTGGCAGCTGAATTTGCCGGGCGGTTCCGGGCAGTCTTACGCCACAATTGCGCCTAACCTCGTGTCAAAGGTTATTAATAATTGTATTTCACCCATACCCAATTTTCATTTCATGTATATCCAACTAAACGTATAATCATGTTTATAATATTGCCTATTCCAAATTGTCACAAATTACATATTAATTAGCCTCAATTACAAGTTTACAATTATAGGCAATTTCATTAATTCCATGTAATTCATACCCAAATATGCCAATTTCACATATTATCTATTAACCGGACTTTTGGTCCAGTCACCAAAAGTACTCAAGACACGTTCGACTCAACATATCGCGTGATACTACAGCCCGGAGGTGTCGCCAATACCATCCGAGGGCCAGTATCATAAGACTCGAGTCTGGCCACTAGCAGGATGCCACATCCCTTGGACGCAACCTCCATCAGTATCCGTGCGCATCCAACCCGAAGGCAAGCCGTGCCGGTCCCACAGTCCCGGTGGCGATCGACCTAACCGGTTAGGTCGAAATTGTGGGCACCGCCTGGTTCATCCGATTTTCTCCATGCCGGAAGCTCAGATTCCTTGACTTCGGACCAGCAAAATGGTGGATTCTTTTAATCCATGTTGAGGAGCTTCGATGCCCCAAAAGAACCTACATGCCTCGACCAACGGCCCTCGCCAAGCATACTTCGCACCCTGCCAAGGTGCGAAATTTCGTACCTCCTAGGTACGAAATTTCGTACCTTGAAGGTGCGAAATTTCATACCTCCCCAGGTACGAATTTTCCGAGGTCGAAGGGAGGAGGCGCGAATTTCCTGTAGATGGTCCCCATTTCTACCTACTCCTACCAAACCCCTACGTCACCACTTCCTATAAATACCCCCTACCTCACACTTCAAAGGGGAGAGATTCTTGGACCTTGAGACCTCCATAGAGCTTCATTAATGGCATCTCCTCTTTGAGGAAGAAGAAGGGCAAAATTGTCCATTTTATTATTTCTTGCAAATATTACTATTTGGCATAATAGTCCACATATGTAATGAGAGGATCTCAACCCTGTAATCTTTCAAAGTGAATAAAAAAATTTCTACACCTCTTCAAAGTGGACGTAGGCCTTCACTAAGGCCGAACCACTATAAATCTCTTGTGTAATTTACCGCTTATATTTTATTTCATGTTATATAATATGTCTTGTCTATGCGACCATACTATTAATTCCTAGTAATAAGGAATCTTTGGTGTTTGCGACATTTTTGGTCGTCAACATTCGGTGCTTTCACTGAGAAAACTCGGACATTACGTCTTTCTTGCACCTTACCATCTCGACTTCGACGAGCTTAAGGTTCCTTGCCCAACCTCCTGTCGGGCCGGCGTACGATGTTAAAAAAGTCAAAGAACGTAATAATCGGCTTATCAGCCGCCGCCGAGGCCGGTCCATCCAATCCATCTCCACCGGCAAATATCCCGGCAACAAATGAAAATGAACCTCCCGTTGTGGACCCCGAAGCGCCCGTAACTCAAGCGCAAATCCGTACGCTTAATGAAAGGTACGAGAACTCAGCGGTTGAGCTTAACCAAGCGCTAAGGAATAACATCGACCTTATGCGGCAACTCCAAGAAAGTCAGCGCGACGTCGCTCGACGACCATCAGCTCGGAACAATACCTAACCTCGACCCCCAACATCGGAAACTCCCTCTTCCGAGTCGAGGGGCCCGCACTAATGAAGCAGGTTTACCCTCGGACATTACACCACCCTCGGATATTTCCGGACTCCTTGGACATCATTGACCAAGTCAACACTCCTTCCACCCGAAGAAGAAAAGGATAGTCCCGATCCACCCTCCTCGGACTTCGAGCTCAGAACCCCTCGCCTCAACCTCGGGCCTCCCATGGGGTTCGAAATCTGGGGTTCGAAGCTCGAACCCCTAGGGGTTCGAAGCTCGAACCCTACTGGGTTTGAAGCACGAACCCCACGGGGTTCGAAACCTCGAAATCCCGCGGGTTCGAAGCCTCGAGCCTCAAGGGGTTCGAAACTCCCTCACCCCAACCTCGAACCTCTACTCCCCTACTTCAGGTCCCTCGACCTCGCATCAACCCGCTCCTTACCAAGACCCGATTCTGGATGTCGAGGACATGGAGGAAGACGATCCAGACATCCACCATAAAAGATGTCCTCGCACCCGAACTCCGGAACCTCGCCAAAACCAACGGGTCCCAATGGCGGACCCCCATCCAACTTACCTTCCCGACATAGTCTGAAGGATCATGACGGAGAGGCGAGGAAACTTGCATGATCCATGGGAAGTGCACATTAGGCGCAACCCCTTCACCAGGAGGGTAAATGAAGCTGAATGGCCACGCCGCTTCAGCATGCCACAGATGTCGCTCTATGATCGCACAACCGACCCTTGTACCTTCTTATACCATTATGAATGGCAAATGGACTCGAGCCGGGGCAGTGATCCGGTCAAATACAAGTGCTTTCCAGTCTTCTTATCAGGAACCGCTTTGTCATGGTTCTCTCGCCTCCAACTCGATTCCATTAACAACTTCGGCCAACTAGCAGCATAATTGGTCAAGCAATTCAGAATGCGCATCCCGACTCCGAAGAATGCCCTCACCTTGTCTAACCTATACCAAGGACCCGCCGAGTCACTCAAAAGCTACCTCTCCCGGTTCAATGTCGCGCTCGCCGAGGTCAAGGATCCAGATCCCTGCACCGTACCCTGTCAACAAGCCAAAGGTGTCCTCCCTACTTCCGAATTCGGGGCATGGATTGATCAGAAGCAGCCAAAAAGCCTCGACTCTTTCCATGAGAAGGCTAGGCAATACTTATATCAAGAAGAGGCGAGGCGAAACCGACTCTCCAGAGCCGATCTTCCCAACAATCCACATGCAGGTGCCATAAATGACAACGTCAAAGGGAAACAGGTAGTAAAGTTCTTTGATAAGGACAAGGGGGCAGGCGCCTACAAACAATGACCGATAGGCAGTAAGCAGGGTGGCCGTAACCACGGCCAAGTTTCTACGGAACCCAAAAACCCAGTTCTCACCTGACATACAAGATCTACACCCCGCTGAATGAGGACTTGGAAACAATCTACCGGCAAACGTGCAACGCGCTTCAGTACAAGAAACCATACAATAGGGAGTCCACTAGTCTTGAGAAGAAGACCGGCAAGTACTGTCGGTACCACGTCTTGTATGGGCACAATACCAATAATTGTCGTCAATTCAAAGATGTAATCGAAAGGCTTATCAGCGAGAAGCGCCTTGAGCAGTACGTCCGAAAAGCATCATGACCCTCGTCGGCACTAAGCAGGATTCCGGCAAAACCTAAAGCTCATCCTCATTGGTAGCAATTGACGCTGATACCTCTCACCTGGCCCAAGCGGCAAAAGGGCCCGCTTCGAAACGGTCTTCTTCCACTTGTGGACCCCGAAGCTCCTGCGACTCAAGCATAGATTCACGCGTTTAATAAGAAATACGGGAATGCAGGTCTCACATTAGGCATTGGAGATTAGAGTCAACCTTATGCGCCAACTTCAAGAAAGTCCACATTTTGTCATTCTACTTCAGCTTACTCAGAACCGCGCCCGCTCACGGCACACCGCATCGGAAATTTCTCCTTTCAAAGCTAAGGGCCCACGTCGAGGAAGAAGGTTCAGCCTCATTAAAAACATCGCCATCTGCTCCAACATTCGTATGGCGACAACAACAATAACAAAAATGTGATGATGACCGAACCAGCGGCCAAGGAGCACGGTAACAAACCAGATCCGTGTAACCAACCTTATTTTCAGAAGAGCCCAACTGTCGCCACTCCCAACCGGAGTCCCGCTCTTCCAGCAGCTCATCGGACCAAAGTACTTCCGAATCCGGGTGCACACCAGCTCGCCCAAACTCGACAGCCATACCAAAGCCAGACCTCCATCGAATTATGTCACTCGAGGGGGCATCAAAAGAATGATCAAGAATCCTGCCACCAATTTGAAAGCTTGACTAGAGCGGTAGGAAGAAGCTTTCAATACCTTTCTCGCCAGAATTGAAGACATGATGAGAAGCACTTCAGATCTAACTGACCAAGCATGCATTACGGAGGCATGTACCGATGCTCCTCCACCATCGACCCGGGACTTGGGGGGAAACCCCGCAAACTAACCAACTAGCCGACGCCACTCCTCGGAATGGTGCCGATTGCGTTGCACTCGGGGGCACCCCTAATCCCGACATCGCTCCAGCTCGATGTGCTTCAATTGGTCAGGCTTTGCAGTTGGAAATGTTGCTCAGGCACCAACGCGCGCAGCTTTGGATGGTACTTCTCTCATTGTTTCATGAGTCTGAATTACGATTGATGTGGCCCCTCCAGTTGGGATCCAACAGGACCTTCCTCTCAATCATCTGACTACCAACTTGGATGTTAGCACTAGGGGCACCAGTGCCACTATGGGAAATCAAAATCAACTGCTTGCTTTTGAAAATGGGTCAGAGATCGTAGGTGTCATCCGTCAGTACACTCGGCCTCGGCACCCTCGGCCTCGACTCCGCCTCACTTTGACTCGCCTCGATGCCCTCGGCCTCGACTCCGCCTCACTCGACACTTCCTTTTCCGAACCGAGGGGCCCGTATCAAAAAAGGAGGTTTAGCCCCATTAACGACGTTGCCGATCGCACCAACGCTCTCGACAATGGCAATGACGACCGAACTACAAGTCACATGCAGCGAGGGGGCACAGTACTGAGACCGCTCTCACTTAATCATCTAGGACGGACCAGTTCCTACCAACCAACCTCTTCCTCGTCATAATCCCGCGGCCGCTAATTAATGTAATGGACCCGCTATTCCAGCGACCCGCGCTCCAACAAAACATGATCTACACCAATGCCACTCCAGATGATTAAGATCGACTGCTTGCTTTCAGAAATGGGTCAGAGACCGCGGGTGTCATCCGTCGGTACACTCCAGGAATAATCCGTTCACTAGGATTGCACCTAAAGCTGAGTCGCCCTGACACTCCAACACACCACATGTGGCATTCCATGAAGGCATGACTGACCTCTAACCTTGGCAATATCAGGGTCACCACCATAAATAGAACGCGTCATCCCGGCCGTCCCCGGCTTTGACGCTCAAGCCTCTGTTAGGCGGACTCAAGCTGCTATGAGTCCATACTTATCGCCTATGCTTCTAGAATCCAATTGGGTCCGAGGACACTTCGACCGACTTCCACAACATCATGCAACCAAAACTGGAGACTCACGGAGTGCCAAAGACCTTCCGCCAAGAAAGTGCGCTAGGCTCCAAAGTCCAGGACTAGATTACGACCTCTATAACGCGACAAGCCCAACCTCCGATTGTCATAGACACGATCCGTGGGATCATAAGGAAATCGTGGGGGCACGCCCACGACGTCTGCGAAAGCAGGACAAGGCGTAATCCATTCTCTTCGGCTAGCCCTGATACCAAATGGCGCCAGCACTCCGACATGCCAACACTTACTCCATACTTAATGAATCCATGATCTTCGAAGCTTCATTAGCCGCCACAACTGGCACATGGACTCATTACATGTCGCAAGCGCCATAAGTTGCAAGTGCTATCCGTCCTTGCCCAAGATGGATCTACTATGGTTCTCTCGACTACCATCCTGAACTATCCCAATTCTCGACTATCTCGCCAGGAGATTGGTCACGTAGTCTAGGATGCATGTCATAATGCCCAGAGACATCCTCTCAGTCTCGAACATTTACCAAGGCACCCATAAAACTCTCAAAGGCCATATCACAAGATCCCACACCGCCTTGGCTAAAGTCGAGAAACCTACTCCTCGAATCGCACTCGTCCAATTTACAAATGGCATGCCACCAGATTCCAAACTTGGGGCATGGACTGACCAAAGACAACCAAGGATTCAGAAGTCTTCCGCATGAATGTCGGTTGCTTCCTATGCCAAGATCTATCATAAAGGAATCAAGCTCCTACCTTCAACATCATACCTCGTGATGGCGCCCAGAACTCCAACAACTCTGATTCCACCACTCTGCACAATCTTGCTCACGCAGGCAGCATTAAAAATAGTCGCAACAATAAAGGGAAGCGCCTTCGGCTTCCTTCTTTCCTCAGCTATACAGCTTTCAGGGACACCCCTGGAAGAATCCATCTCGCAGCCTGCAATCGCCAACCATGCAAAAGGCCAGGACCTAAACGTCCGACGAGCACGCCAAGGGACTCTACAGGATATTGTCCGTTCTACACCATCAGCAGGTACAACACGAACATGTTTCGCTGCTTGCAAAACAACATCGAGGAACTCATCCGCACGAGATCTCCGAGCCCCTCAACGCTCATCAAAGATTCCCACTACATAGGATCTCCGAGCCACTCGACGCCCATCGGTGGTTCCCACTACGCTGGACCTTCGAGCCACTCGACGCTCATCGGAGATCCGTACTGCATGGGGTCTCTGAGCCACTCGACACTCATCAGACATTCCCACTAAACAAAAACTCGACCGACAATTAGTCCCTCAATATCATCCCCCGGCTCGTCAGGACTGTGGCAACGATGAGCATCCATGCCTCATAACTCACATCACGTAGGTCGCCTTTTGCACTAATCTAGTTGTTATCAGGCCCCAAGTGCTTTAAGCCTTCTAAATGACTTTTGTCCAACCTATAGTCAACCATTACGACTAATTCGTATACGCGAGCGCGCTGCACTGGATCAACATCTCCGACCCGGGAACTGGTCCCCTAGATCAAGCTTTAATCATCAACGATTAGCCTGATACTTCTACTCCGGGGTCCGCCATAAGGACCTCAACATCGGCAACCTCGTCTTACAACGGGTCTTTTCTCCATCAGCAAGCCTCGTCCCCCGATAGGAAGGCCCCCACTCATACAACGGAAGCTCAGCGATGGAACTTTCAAACCCTCAACCATGGACGGAGCCGAACTCCCAAGGGCATGGAACAATGAACATCTCCACCTCTACTTTGCATAACTTAGCATACAATCAATTCCGACCTTCCAACGATGTTTTGCTTCCCTTCAATTCGAGGCATTTAAAAGGCTACTACTACCGGAGATATCCAAAGGAGTGATGTTCATTTTCTTGTCTCCCTCCCATGTTTGCTTCGTACATGATGTGTTTGATTTATCCTAACAAGCAGCTTGCGTACAAACATTCGATTGCCGCATCGGCGCCCAGAGCATGGGAGCCGGTGCTGCCATCTGAACCTCGATCCGACATCGAGACCAAACAACATCGGCTACGACCGGCACCCCGAGCACGGGAGCCGACCACGCTACTCGAGTCGCCGGCCTGCGGCGCGGTCGAGTATAAATAACCTCTAACTCAAACCTAGGCCCTGCGCCAAGGCCGAGGATAAATCGTTCAACCACCCAACACCCAGATGAGGCGATACAAACTCCCCCTGAACTACGGGTGTGGTCGAGCACTTGGCGCAGCACCAAGGCCGACCTTAAATCATCACATCCCCAAAGCTCTCAAGGCTTAAGGGTAGCCCACGGCCACGGTCGGACCCTACGGGCTGATGACTCGGGCTTCTCTTTCTCGGCGAACAACGACGCCGACGGGCTCGCCTAAACCCGATGAACGATGGGAGAGCTGGCACCGGACGGACCGAATGATGCGACGTCATATGCCTTCGCTACTCTTGAGGTTAACCCCGGGCAACCCAAGAAAAAACAGCAGGAGCTCTGGCCAGGCTTCACAAACTACGGGTCTCTTGAGCTGAGGGAGATCTACTAGAAGCCTGCGCACTATCTCTCCCCTCGGAACTACAACCCAGAGCGCGACACTCAATCACACCCCCTGGAATCACCAACCTGGGGCACAACACTCACAATCACTTTTTTGCTAAATGTAACGATAAGTATGCCTATGCAAGTACGGGACGCCCGAAAACATAGGAGAAACATCCTAACAGTTAACACAAAATGCGATCTTTACTAATTCATATTCCATTTCACACACACGCACACGTTAAACAGACTACATGTCTAACATCTCTTCTTTCTTATGACAGGGTATTCATGAATACCACACCATGTCTTTAAGGACCAAAAGCCAGGACCATACTCGCATATACTATTGGTTTACCTAACCCAAAGTATCTTTAATTCCTTTAATAATTACTGATGCTGCTCATCCTTTCCTTTTCTTTTCCTTCTTTTTATGCAGGTTCGACAAAGGTAGTTCACCACCAGTAATGGGCCCTTTCCTTCTAGAACCGTTTCCGCCTCTTTTTACTCAACACAGGAGCAACAGATTCATGAGGCATCTGTGCACGCCATCTGCCATCATCCTCGCCACTTGTAACTATCATAACCTCCCCGAGAGCAATACATGGTAACGTCTTAGGTACGATGTAAGAAGCAAGGACCGATGCAGCCTGGGTTTATCCCCAAGCCTTCCTGGCGCCAAGATCTGCTCCCTTATCGATATCTTCGGCGGCTTTCTGATCAGCTAGCTCCCTGGACTGGAGTAGCACAACGGCATCCGGTCCAAGTTGCTAAGGTTCCCCTCGACCTCTTTTGGTGGGCATCATCGAAAGCTTTCCCTTGTCCTAGCCTACTCAGAGGCCCTTCCTTATCCGCTTCAGCATCGGCCTACCTCTTCGCCACCGTGATAGTAGATTTCTCCTGGGCATCCTGACTAGACTTTGCCCGAGCATCTTGTATAGCAGCCTCAACCTGTCCGTCTTCCCCTCCGGCCCCTCCGACTTTACCACCAGCCGGTCTTCCCGATCCTCCACCTCGGTTTGCATTGCTTCCACGCCTGCATCAGCTACGCCCGTCGTATGAGCACTTCTGTCAACCACCAACTTATTCCCCTCCAAAGAGGCTCATACGATTATGGGTACTGAAGCCGCGGATTCTCCGATTACTCTAGATTGCCCCCGCTGTAACTCCAACCGGAACCGGGACTCGGACGCTCAAGGAAGCACGGGGGCAAAGCCTGGCGTTGCCTCCGCTCCAAGTGCGGCTTCCCAACACAAGAAGCAACTATTTGACTCCTAAGGGTTCATCACTCGCATCCTTTTCGGTTAGCAAGTACTCGATATTGGGGGAAATCCCCCGCTTATCCTTGCACCAACTTACTCATCGCAAGACCTAAGAAGGATCCTCGCCAGCTTCCGTATTGGCATTTCCATCACCACAGCCCTTAGGGCAACCATTCTAAATAAGAACGAACGCCTCGTCCCAAGGATGATCCAGACCCAAAAACCCGGGTCTCGGAAACTTCTAACCTCCCGCCAATACTAGGAAGACCGGGATTAGAAGCTCGGACCAAAGGAAAGAGGAGCAATAAAACCACCGATTCCCCGAGGAACTGGAGAACTTAGATAAATTCTCAATGCGCAATATAAAAAATCCATATTTTAGTGCATTTCTCGGGTTTCTAGGGCCAGTTCATTGGGCTCGCAAAGTCTCAACGCCCTGCCAGCTAACTCACGCCCCTCGATGCATACCTACAAGCACATCGAAACACGGCGACGACACCTAGTTTGGATAACTATGGCAGTATCTACCGGTAAACGTCAACACCATTTTTCGAATCGGATAATGACCCCGACATAATTGGATTGGAGAATAATGACTCGACCATATGCCCGCATCTTACGTGCGTATCCAAGCGATCAGTCCGAATATTTTCATTTCCAGAATCATTCGCTAACCAATTGTGCTACGTTCAACTCCAATTACCGACTAGACAGGAAGCATTGAGCAATGATCCGAGCTTGCTAGCTCGTCTCTGACGTCGCGCAGAACCTAGCAGGTACCAGGACCTGGGGCAACCCTCTACGGATTGTCGCACCGGCCTGGCAATCTCAAGAGCAAATCATATCCACTTAAGTCTTTGCATTGGCATCATCTTCACGTCATCATACGGAGCCACCATCTTTAGAGCACCTTCACCTCGCAATGAAAGAAATCCGGAGCCAAAGATCAGGCCATGGAGGCTTCTCGGCTTCCATCAGTACCCGGACTCCACAAAAAGCTGACACTCCAGAACATGGTGGTAGCCTTTAGCTTCAACAACCAATACCACAGCCATCGCCGACCGCCAATGCAACACTAAAGTCACGATGAAGCTGCGTCATGGTTAGGTTATTGATCAGATCCCAAGACTAACAGCTCAACTACGTTTCGATATCTCACACAAACATTCAAGATGACAATCCAAGCAGGTCCATTCCTTGAGGGCCGTGTCGCGAGCCAAAAATCACTAATCACTGCCCGCTCATATGACCCCATGGCAAGCATCAAGTGTACAAACTTAAGATTGAAGACAAGGCTCGATAAAATCATGGGAGTGCTAAGTTATGTATCATGCTTCCGCACATCGGCTAAGTTGTCATCTCTTCAACCAAAATTCGAACTCCTGAAGAGAGTGAAAGATTTGATAAGCATTTGGGACACAATGCCCAATCCCGTATTCACACGTGCTTGGCAACCTTTATTCAAATTCCTAATCCTGTTTCCCAAGGTCCACCGCTCCACGTTCTTGAATACCAAATCCGAAATCCCTTTTACTTTCCATATCTCTCTTCCCTTCTCCTGAAAACCTAACAACGTCTCGAACATCAAAAGTACAAGGGAGATATTGTGGCATCCTTCATGCCTGACGATGATTTATTATCCGGAGAACAGGAGAAAGTAAGTAACTACAATCGGGGGATCGGTATGTCCCAAACGAACGTTCCAAGATCGGCATTCCAGATCGTTCACCTAAATACGGCAACATCCACTTATCTTTGAGCACTGTGTAATAACCCGGAAATCTGGGCCAATTTAAATTTTTTATTTTGGCAATTTTAATGAATTTTGATTATTTAAAATGAATTATTTTAAATAATAACATCGAGAAAATTATTTTAAATAGAATTCGAACGTATATATTTATATAGCTTGACGTTAGAATATAAATATTTATTTATATATATAAAAGGAATTGAAAATGACGCGGTAGTTCGATAATTCGATTTCAAATTTCAATTGAATGTACCGGATGCAAAATAAACCGGATTTTAGTGAAACCAAAAATATTTGAATCAAATTGAGAATATCTTCCCAATGAATCCGAGAAATCAAAATTTCATAACGGGAATCAAAAGATATGGCCAAATGAATTTTCAGAATAGTCGCTATGGAATTCAGGCCCTTAAATATAGCCATTTTGCAAACGACCTCGGATTTCGACGAAACCACTTTTGTTGGATCCACGAGGTCAAATTATTGCTAGGTTTCAAATTTCATAATTTTTCGAATCAATGTGTGAGCGTGGCAAAGGAAAACGCGTTTGACCAGTTTCAGTTGATTTTAATCGACTGGAAAATGGCCATTTTTCAGACGGTCTCAGAATTCGATGAAATTAGTTTTGTTAGGACCGTATCGTCAATACGAACCTAGAAAATATTTTTCTGGAATTTTTCGAGTCAGTATGTGGCCCCGATAAATTAAAATGTACGTTCAAATCCATATTTGAATGTTTTATATCTTAATTTGAAGAATAACTGACTGAAATAATCGAATGGGCTTGTGAAACATGTCCCATTGTGTTCGGAATGGGGTATTTAGCTAGGGGAGGCAGTCGTTGGGATTCGTTTGGGGTTCGTATCAATATAAGGGTATTTTTGGAAATTAAAATTATATATATATTTTCTAGCCAATGAAAATTTAGAAAAACCCTAATTCGTTACACGTTGAACACCAACCGCCTTCATAACGATATAAGGCGATTTATCGTTCAATCCTTTCTTCCATTCGATCTTCAAATTCGTGAATCGATTCAAGAAATTTCTGAAGCCATATCGAAGAACATCTCGAGCTCTTCAAATCCAACGGACGGCGTCGAGTATCATCTCGTGTTTTGTGTGAATCGCGGGTCCAAAGTCCGACCGCTTCGAGGAAAATTCCAGCGCCGAGAGGAATCCGAGTTCGCCGTCGTTGAGGCTGGTGGTAGCTGTCGCGGAGGAGCATGATGGGGGAGCATCCGATCTTCAACCAGCGTCTCGAGTTGCGTGAAAAATCCGGCCCTAGGTATTGAGCAGTGGGTTTCACGGATTCTGGAGTGTATAACGGGGAGGAAGAAGGTATTAATTTTATTAATTATTATATTAATTAATTTAGATTATCATTAACATATAAACACTAATAACTCTCTCGTACGGTGACGAAATCGCATGAAACAGGAGCCATTGCGATCGTGGCGACGAAGGCTTCTCAACAAAACTGACCGCGTCCGATTTGAAGCAAATCAGATTTTTAGAAAATTTCATATTCGAACAGTTCAAAAATTCAGAAATTAAAACCCTCGGTGAGAACTCCTCACCTTTATTTTATTTTATTTCTAGTTAAAATATATACTAGGATGCAGATGGTGTTTAGCAGCACCCGACACCCATCGTCCACAGACCATGGACGGCTTGTATGCTTGTTTGTTTAATTTTGATGTGTAGTTGATTGTGTGATGTGATGTGAAATGAAATAAAATATTTATATAGTGGAAAACATTTTATAGTTTAAAATAGAATTTTTAACGTGTATATGAAAGGAAATAAAAATAAACAAATCGGACGATTTGTTTATATACACACATTTGACTGATATTGATTGGGACGATAAATTTTACACATCGCCTAACTGCACAAATAAAATCTGTGTTTGATTGATTGAAAACCCCACACGGGTATTGGGGTGATATATGACATACACTAATCCCAATAGTTAGTTGTATGTCGATCGATTGATTGACAGACTGTTATAAGCGTTAAATATTTATATTCGATGCTCATACAGTGTAGAGTGCACTTTGGATGATGGTTGATTATTCATCGTTGTTGTGGTATACATGTGTTGTAGAAAATCCATATAATTAACATTATATGGTAATTGATTGGGCTTCATTCAACATTTGAAAAGAAACATTTGAAAAGAAATATTTGAAAAAGAAATATCTGAAAAGAAACATTTGAAAAAGAAATATTTGAATAGAAATATCTGAAAAGGAAATATTTAAAATAGAATATTTGAAAATAGAAATATATGAAGTCGTGTTGATTAGATTGACGCCATTTTGACGTGAACGATATTTATATCGATTTTATTCATTTAATAGTGAATATCGATTTTATTCATTTTATAATGAATATCGATTTTATTCATTTTATAATGAATATCGATTTTATTCATTTTATAATGAATATCGATTTTATTCATTATATAATGAATATTGAAAGTGATTTCAAAATCTGATATTTTGAAAAGAATTGAAATTCAAACTGAATTTGAATTGAATTTAATAGAAAACGAAAACGAATTGAATTTAATAGAAAACGAAAATGAATTGAATTTAATAGAAAACGAATTCGAATTTAATTGAATAGAAAACGAATTCGAATTGAATTAAATAGAAAACGAATTTGAATTGAATAGAAAACGAATTCGAATTGAATATAAAACGAATTCGAATAGAATTGAATTGAAAACGAATTTGGATTGAATAGAAAATGAATTTGAATTGAATAGAAAACGAATTCGAATTGAATAGAAAACGAATTCGAATTGAATTGAATTGAAAATGAATTTGAATTGAATCGAACAGAAAACAAATCTGAATTGAATTGAATTCAATTGAAAACGAATTGAAATAGAATTGAAATCGATTTGGATTGAAATCAAATAGAAGTGAATGTAGAAAGAATTTATAAGGAAAAATTCAATTTTGATTTGAATTTGAAATAAAGGTTGAAATTGTATTAGAAACAAATTTGAAATGATATCCAAAGGAAGATTAAAGAATTTATCTTTGATAAAATTAATGGGAACCTTTCACTAAGAACGTGAAATTTAGAAACTAACTGTAGGTTAGCTAAGAAGAATGGTTTCCTGGGTATTGATCTAATGTTGGTTTCGGCCATCGAGGTTAATATCTGGGAAAATTTTCTCTTGCTAATTTATGGTTAGTGACTGCTGAATTGGAATGGGGCGTATGTTGTGTTTGTGTAACATTTGTTTATAATATACACGGGTTGTTCGGAAAGGCCGGGTTTATACCGATTCTGAATAACCGATTCGACGATAAGTCGAAGATGATGACGGTGGTCGAAGACCAAAAGTCTTCACATCGTTTGAGTGATTACTGATGATCTTGATTGGGCTGTACACCCAAGATGAGAGAATCAGTTGGTAGTCATCCAGACGTACTTGGAGATCGACGGATATGCGAGGAAAGTGCCTCCGGTTTCGTTCAGACCTGGAACGGAATTGTAAATGGATGGTGTGTCTGACATTGTATTCCTTTATATTTTATTCGTTGATCTCTGCTAAATATATATCTGTTTGGCGGTGGGGAATTTATTCTCTTGCTTAACGCCCTTCTCTGAGACATACGAGCTCAGAGGTTATATATTGGCAGAAATCAGTGGTACGATATGGATTGATAGTGTGGCATGCTGAGATGCAGTGATCCAGACTTTTGTTGAAAAGCAAAGTTTGGTGGATGATGATCAAAGCGCGGCTTTAATATAGCATGGCTTTGTGTATAGCGTTGATTCGCGAGCCTCACACACCGGTATGGTGGTAAACTGATAGTTTGATCAGTATAGTTTTTAGTGGATGGGCACCTTAGTGGTGTCGTGGATTCGGTCGACCGAGATGAGCTTAGTGCTCAGGGATATATAGAGTTAGCGGTGTTTTCTCTCGCTGGGACATAAGCCGCGGTGATACTCTGGTCCCAAAAGTACGGATGTGCAGACGGTGTTTTCTCTTGTTGGGACGTAAGCCGTGGGGAATTGCATTACGCGATCGATCTTTCGAATCAAGAGCCACCATGATGGAAATCCAATTTCCAATATGTGTATTCCGGGTTTATTTGTAGAGCCTAATATGACGACATAGTGGGATGGGGCGCTTATGCCGTCTATGATTGATACTTATGATTTGAAGACATTTTATACAATATGCACTTATAATAGTATCAAATGATTTGTTTTAAACGTATCAAGCATTCTTGGCTATTATAAGGTAAAAACCCTATCCTCCGGCTTGCGTTGCATTGTGTAATGGGACTTGGGTCTTATAATAGCTTCATTTTTCTTTATTTAGCATTGTGCCGTTGTTTTATGCACTGGTATTCTTGGGAGGAAACCCGTTCCGTGTTATACGGCGTGGTCCCTTGATTTACCTAACTTTAAAATAAATATTTACAACTGTTTTAGTTCTCACACCAGTCCCATGACTGACCTGGAGTTTATTGTTTTAACCTAAACTCTGGGTGCCCTTATTTTGACATGGGCAGCTAGTAGTTTTGGTTTTGCAGATTTATATTCACAGGATCCTGGTTTACAGCTGGAAAAATACTCGGAAAGCTTTGTATCCGTGTATTACTTCTAGTTGTGTATTGTTTTATTTTCCGCTGCGATGTATTTAAATGTAATTTAAATCTCTGATATTTCTGTGTAATATTCATTTTTACTCTGTATATTCTTGTATTCAAATGGAATTGTTGTAATAACAATGAAATGTTCTTCCGTCTGCGTTCTGTTGTGGCTTGTTCTCGAACTATCTGCGCTTTCCTCACTGGGGAAGTTACGGGTTTTCACTGTTGGTATCAGAGCTTTGGTTTACAAAGCTCAGAGAACAAGGCACATTAGAACCATACGAAAGAATTCATCAGAAATTGGATTAGTAATATCCAACGAGAATGACTCGTTAGAGATAGGATCAGTAATATCCTAGAACGATTGTGAAGAGTAGTGTTTTTGATTAAAAAAAATGAAAACAATTTTTGTTTTGAAAATTTAAATCAATTATATGTATTTGAATATTTATTTGCATTGATTTGGACAGTCCAGTATATATGGACTTTGCGTATACGTCTGATCCGCGTGTATTTGACGTTTTAATATACTGGATAGATATAGAATTGCACTGTAGTTGTTCGGGGATAATTCTGATGATAGCGATCGCATCATCAGTATTTATGTTCGAGTGACGAAGGTGGGACGTCTATATATTTCCTATTGACTGGTGTGAGAACCAAAATTAGATAGGGCTTATTGTTGTGATTTGGCATCAAAAATGTGATTTTTGAGTATATATCAAAGTTATGAATTTCAAAAGCTAATCAACTAATTGATTGATGGTTGTGTTGTTTGATTGTTGTTTGTTAATTGATAATTTTGAACCATTACGCCTAATTGTATCAAATATTGAATTTTATTGAAAATTAGTCGCATTTGCTTGCATATACATGTACTTACATTGAACAGGTCATAGCAAGGAGGCTAGAGCAGAGAATAAAATTGTTTGCCCGACAAATAGGTACATGTTTACCATAATTTACTGTTTTGTTTGGGTGATGATGATTTTATGAGCAGCTTGGCTTTTTCTTTTTCTTTTTGAGATCAGAAGGCCTGTATGGCAATTTCGGGATTTTTCCGTGCTCCCGGTGCAGGGGAGGTTATGGCGAAATTTTTCGATAATTTAGGGTGTTAGCCAAATTTTTGAAAATTTTGAAAAGTTCTTAGAAACTGAAAAGTTGAAGAACTTAAGCCGTAGTCAAAATAACGAAAGTTGAGTTGATTAATGAAACAACTTTCGGCTTCGTTCCTTTTCGGGGATGAAAAGTTTTAAATGGGGGAGATTGTAATAACCCAGAAATCTGGGCCAATTTAAAATTTTTATTTTGGCAATTTTAATGAATTTTGATTATTTAAAATGAATTATTTTAAATAATAACGTCGAGAAAATTATTTTGAATAGAATTCGGACGTATATATTTATATAGCTCGACGTTAGAATATAAATATTTATTTATATATATAAATGGAATTGAAAATGACGCGGTAGTTCGATAATTTGATTTCAAACTTCAATTGAATGTACCGAATGCAAAATAAACCGGATTTTAGTGAAACCAAAAATATTTGAATCAAATTGAGAATATCATCCCAATGAATCCGAGAAATCAAAATTTCATAACGGGAATCAAAAGATATGGCCAAATGAATTTTCAGAATAGTCGCTATGGAATTCAGGTCCTTAAATATAGCCATTTTGCAAACGACCTCGGATTTCGACGAAACCACTTTTGTTGGATCCGCGAGGTAAAATTATTACTAGGTTTCAAATTTCATAATTTTTTGAATCAATGTGTGAGCGTGGCAAAGGAAAACGCGTTTGACCAGTTTCAGTTGATTTTAATCGACTGGAAAATGGCCATTTTTCAAACAGTCTCACAATTCGATGAAATTAGTTATGTTAGGACCGTATCGTCAATACGAAGCTAGAAGATATTTTTCTGGAATTTTTCGAGTCAGTATGTGGACCCAGTAAATTAAAATGTACGTTCAAATCCATATTTGAATGTTTTATATCTTAATTTGAAGAATAACTAACTGAAATAATCGAATGGGCTTGTGAAACCTATCCCATTGTGTTCGGAATGGGGGTATTTAGCTAGGGGAGGCAGTCGTTGGGATTCGTTTGGGGTTCGTATCAATATAAGTGTATTTTTGGAAATTAAAATTATATATATATATTTTCTGGCCAATGAAAATTTAGAAAAACCCTAGTTCCTAACACGTTGAACACCAGCCGCCTTCAAAACGATATAAGGCGATTTATCATTCAATCCTTTCTTCCATTCGATCTTCAAATTCGTGAATCGATTCAAGAAACTTCTGAAGCCATATTGAAGAACATCTCGAGCTCTTCAAATCCAACGGACGGCGTCGAGTATCATCTCGTGTTTTGTGTGAATCGCGGGTCCAAAGTCCGACCGCTTCGAGGAAAATTCCGGCGCCGAGAGGAATTCGAGTTCGCCGTGGTTGAGGCTGGTGGTAGCTGTCGCGGAGGAGCACGACGGGGGAGAATCCGATCTTCAGCCAGCGTCTCGAGTTGCGTTAAAAATCCGGCCCTAGGTATTGAGCAGTGGGTTTCACGGATTCTGGAGTGTATAACGGGGAGGAAGAAGGTATTAATTTTATTAATTATTATATTAATTAATTTAAATTATCATTAACGTATAAACACTAATAACTCTCTCATACGGTGACGAAATCGCATGAAACAGGATCCATTGCGATCGTGGCGACGAAGGCTTCTCAACAAAACTGACCGCGTCCGATTTGAAGCAAATCAGATTTTTAGAAAATTTTAAATCCGAACAGTTCAGAAATTCAGAAATTAAAACCCTCGGTGAGATCTCCTCACCTTTATTTTATTTTATTTCTAGTTAAAATATATACTAGGAAGCAGACGGTGTTTAGTAGCACCCGACACCCGTCATCCACAGACCATGAACGGCTTGTATGCTTGTTTGTTTAATTTTGATGTGTAGTTGATTGTGTGATGTGATGTGAAATGAAATAAAATATTTATATAGTGGAAAATATTTTATAGTTAAAAAAAGAATTTTTAACGTGTATATGAAAGGAAATAAAAATAAACAAATCGGACGATTTGTTTATATGCACACATTTGAATGATATTGATTGGGACGATAAATTTTACACATCGCCCAACTGCACAAATAAAATCTATGTTTGATTGATTGAAAACCCCACACGGGTATTGGGGTGATATATGACATACACTAATCCCAATAGTTAGTTGTACGTCGATCGATTGATTGACAGACTGTTATAAGCGTTAAATATTTATATTCGATGCTCATACAGTGTAGAGTGCTCTTTGGATGATGGTTGATTATTCATCGTTGTTGTGGTATACATGTGTTGTAGAAAATCCATATAATTAACATTATATGGTTATTGATTGGGCTTCATTCAACATTTGAAAAGAAATATTTGAAAAAGAAATATTTGAAAAAAAACATTTGAAAAAGGAATATTGAATAGAAATATCTGAAAAGGAAATTTTTAAAATTGAATATTTGAAAATAGAAATATATGAAGTCATGTTGATTAGATTGACGCCATTTTGACGTGAACGATATTTTTATCGATTTTATTCATTTTATAATGAATATCGATTTTATTCATTTTATAATGAATATCGATTTTATTCATTTTATAATGAATATCGATTTTATTCATTTTATAATGAATATCGAAAGTGATTTCAAAATCTGATATTTTTAAAAGAATTGAAATTCAAACTGAATTTGAATTGTATTTAATAGAAAACGAAAACGAATTGAATTTAATAGAAAACGAAAACGAATTGAATTTAATAGAAAACGAATTCGAATTTAATTGAATAGAAAACGAATTCGAATTGAATTAAATAGAAAACGAATTTGAATTGAATAGAAAACGAATTCGAATAGAATTGAACTGAAAACGAATTTGAATTGAATCGAATAGAAAACAAATCTGAATTGAGTTGAATTCAATTGAAAACAAATTGAAATAGAATTGAAATCGATTTGGATTGAAATCAAATGGAAGTGAATGTAGAAACAATTTATAAGGAAAAATTCAATTTTTATTTGAATTTGAAATAAAGATTGAAATTGTTTTTGAAACAAATTTGAAATGATATCCAAAGGAAGATTAAAGAATAAATTTTAAAGAAATTAACTTTGATAAAATTAATAGGAACCTTTCCCTTAGAACGTGAAATTTAGAAACTAACTGTAGGTTAGCTAAGAAGGATGGTTTCCTGGGTATTGATCTGATGTTGGTTTCGGCCTTAGGGGTTCATATTTGGGAAATTGTTCTCTTGCTAATTTACGGTTAGTGACTACTGAATTGGAATGGGGCGTATGTTGTGTTTGTGTAACATTAGTTTATAATATACGCGAGTTGTTCAGAAAGGCCGGGTTTATACCCATTCTAAATAACCGATTCGACGATAAGTTGAAGATGATGACGGTGGTCGAAGACCGAAAGTCTTCACATCGTTTGGGTGATTACTGATGATCTTGATTGGGCTGTACACCCAAGATGAGAGAATCAGTTGGTGGTCATCCAGACGTACTTGGAGATCGATGGATATGCGAGGAAAGTGCCTCCGGTTTCGTTCAGACCTGGAACGGACTTGTAAATGGATGGTGTGTCTGACATTGTATTCATTTATATTGTATTCGTTGATCTCTGCTAAATATATGTCTGTTTGGCGGCGGGGAAATTATTCTCTTGCTTAACGCCCTTCTCTGAGACATACGAGCTCAGAGGTTATATATTGGCAGAAATCAGTGGTACGATATGGATTGATAGTGTGGCATGCTGAGATGAAGTGGTCCAGACTTTTGTTGAAAAGCAAAGTTTGGTGGATGATGATCAAAGCGCAGCTTTAATATAGCATGGCTTTGTGTATAGTGTTGATTCGCGAGCCTCACACCCCGGTATGGTGGTAAACTGATGGTTTGATCAGTATGCTTTTTTGTGGATGGGCACCTTAGTGGTGTCGTGGATTCGGTGGACCGAGATGAGCTTAGTGCTCAGGGATATATAGAGTTAGCGATGTTTTCTCTCGCTGGGACGTAAGCCGCGGTGATACTCTGGTCCCAAAAGTACGGATGTGCAAAAGGTGTTTTCTCTTGTTGGGACGTAAGCCGTGGGGAATTGCATTACGCGATCGATCTTTCGAATCAGGAGCCACCATGATGGAAATCCAATTTCCAATATGTGTATTCCGGGTTTATTTGTAGAGCCTAATATGGCGACATAGTGGGATGGGGCGCTTATGCCGTCTATGATTGATACTTATGATTTGAAGACATTTTATACAATATGCACTTATAATAGTATCAAATGATTTTTTTTAAAGTATCAAGCATTCTTGGCTATTATAAGGTAAAAACCATATCCTCCGGCTTGCGTTGCATTGTGTGATGGGACCTGGGTCTTATAATAGCTTCATTTTTCTTTATTTAGCATTGCGCCGTTGTTTTATGCACTGGTATTCTTGGGAGGAAACCCGTTCCGTGTTATACGGCGTGGTCCCTTGATTTACCTAACTTTAAAATAAACATTTACAACTGTTTTAGTTCTCACACCAGTCCCATGACTGACCTGGAGTTTATTGTTTTAACCTAACTCTAGGTGCCCTTATTTTGACACGGGCAGCTAGTAGTTTTGGTTTTGCAGATTTATATTCACAGGATCCTGGTTTACAACTGGAACAATACTCGGAAAGCTTTGTATCCGTGTATTACTTCTAGTTGTGTATTGTTTTATTTTACGCTGCGATGTATTTAAATGTAATTTAAATCTCTGATATTTCTGTGTAATATTCATTTTTACTCTGTATATTATTGTATTCTGATGGAATTGTTGTAATAACAATGAAATGTTCTTCCGTCTGCGTTCTGTTGTGGCTTGTTCTCGAACTATCCGCGCTTTCCTCACCGGGGAAGTTACGGGTTTTCACACACTGGCTACCAAGTCAATCGCGACTCAACGACCACTTGCATATTCACCAAATTCCCAATCATCAAAACGCCCGCGTCCGCACATCCCAAGCAAGTGTCAAGTCGCCTAAAAACGTGCGACGACGGTACCATGCAGATACTTAGCAACAAGAGTGCCACACTAAACCAACAGTGACTCTCCCGCCTTTCCCCAACGAGCGAGCCCGCTAACTAACATATTTTTTCCATAACTTGCAGGATAAATCCGCAACACAACTATCATCTCAACTTTCATTCCAAAGCACATCATACCAAGACAAGACGTACTTTGGGGGGCAAATGTTAACTGGCCTTTTGGTCTGGTCACCAAAAGTATTCAAGACACACTCGACTCAACATATCGCGTGATACTACAGCCCGGAGGTGTCGCCAATACCATCCGAGGGCCAATATCAGAAGACTCGAGTCTGGCCACTAGCAGGATGCCACATCCCTTGGACGCAACCTCCATCAGTATCCGTCCGCATCCGAGCCGAAGGTGAGCCTTGCCGGCCCCACAGTCCTGGCGGCGATCGACCAAACTGGTTAGGTCGAAATTGTGGGCACCGCCCGATTCATCCGATTTTCTCCATGCCGATAGCTCAGATTCCTTCATTTCGGACCAGCAAAATGGTGGATTCCTTCACTCCATGTTGAGGAGCTTCGACGCCCCAAAAGAACCTACATGCCTCGACCAACGGCCCTCGCCAAGCATACTTCGCACCCTGCCAATATGCGAAATTTCGTACCTCAAAGGTACGAAATTTCGTACCTAGCAGGTAAGAAATTTCGTTCCTCCCCAGGTACGAATTTTCCGAGACCGAAGGGAGGAGGAGCGAATTTCCTGTAGATGGTCCCCATTTCTACCTACTCCTACCTAACCACTTCCTATAAATACCCCACTACCTTACACTTCAAAGGGGAGAGCTTCTTGGACCTTGAGACCTCTATAGAGCTTCGTTAATGGCATCTCCTCTTTGAGGAAGAAGAAGGGAAAAATTGTCCATTTTATTATTTCTTGCAAATATGACTATTTTGCATAATAGTCCACATATGTAATGAGAGGATCTCAACCTTGTAATCTTTCAAAGTGATTAATAAAATCTCTACACCTCTTCAAAGTGGACGTAGGCCTTCACTAAGGCCGAACCACTATAAATCTCTTGTGTCATTTACCGCTTATATTTTATTTCATGTTATATAATATGTCATGTCTATGCGACCATACTATTAATTCCTAGTAATACGGAATCTTTGGTGTTTGCGACATTTTTGGTCGTCAACATTATCCAATTATACAAAATATCCAATAATATCCAATTTTCAATATTTCACATATTCCCATCGTTCCCACGTATTTGCATTCGCGCGTATTTTTAACATAGGCTCGAAGGTAGCCTAGATCCAAAAATAAAAGGAATAGGGATAAGAAGAGAGAATCAAATCATAGAAAATTGGAATTAACACAACATCATGAAATAAAGGGGCATGTAAACTTGCATAGAGGCATAATGACGGATTCAACATGGATAAACTGATAAAGGTATGAACTTTACATAGAAACGTAGGCATATGATGACATGAATCAAAAAGGTGAAGACTTGGATGAGATTTAAATTACATACATACATATGAATCCTCTTTACAACTTCATCATGTTACTTTTAATCCCACTATATTGTGAAAATCACCGTACTCACCTTTCATGGTTAAAGAATAGAATTATGCACTTTGATTGGTGTAGAAACGTTGCGGTGTTGCTGATTTATTTTCTTGAATTGTTGTAGAAGCTCTAATCTTTAATTTGAGTTGAAGTTGAATACTTGAGATTTGATTTAGAGGCGGCGGCTAGGGTTTAAGAGAGAGTTTGACAGCATAATGGTGTCATAGATAATATTTATGAATTAGGGTTAGGTCTTAGGGTGTATATATAGGTGTGGAAGTTATTTAGGACCATTAGATTAACCCTGAACCATGAGAACCAATCAGATGCCACATCTGCCTTTGAGCGAATCGGCCCACGGGTTGACTGCCAAACACCCTGAATCAACCCCTAGTCGACCGAGCGGGGCTGGGTCGACCTAAAAAATTGGCCGGTTCGGTATTCCCCCTCCCAATTCGTTGTTTTGAAATTTTTTGCATATTTTTTTGATATATATATCTATATATTTCTCTTATATGCATACAAACTTCAAGGCTTAATAACATCTTCATAAGGTATCCGTTTTGTGCAAACCAAATGTCTATCTTGACCCAAAATTTTGAAACGAACATAATAGCGCAACCCATTTCACTTAATTCTTTTCTAAAAATTAAGTATACTTTAATTTGTGAATTTTAATGTTATAAAATTACGGGGTGTTACAACTCATCATTAAATAATAGTGTTTTTATAAACAAGTTTCGACTTTGGGAGTAGAATTTCTATGAGTAAGAGAAAAAAGTTTTCAAATATTAGTAGAATATTCTAATTTTCTTATTGACTGAGCAGGTTGCTCAGTGACTAAGTAATCAGGAAAAACACAGCCGCATGTTAGCTATTCTACATTTTAAAGCATCTATGACACTCATCATTTGCATATTACCGTTTGGACCCTGGATCCGCGCCAATAAGATCAAGAAGGTTTCAAATTATAAGTGAAACTTTGATGTTTGCATCGAATAAGCAGGTTTATTGGTGCTCAAGTAATCAGGTAAAACAATGTCGCATGTTTGAAACTCAACCATTTCAAATACATATAGTACTCATCATTAAATAATTGTGTTTTTAAAAACTCGTTTCGACTTTGGGAGTAGAATTTGTGTGAATAAGACGAAAAAGTTTTCAAATATTAGTAGAATATTCATATTTTCATATTGACTGAGTAGGTGGCTTAGTGACTAAGTAATCAGGTAAAACACTGCCACATGTTTGCTATTCTACATTTTAAAGCATCTATAACACTCATCATTTGCATATTACCGTTTCGACCCTGGATCCACGCCAATAAGATCAAGAAAGTTTCAAAATATAAGTGAGACTTTGATGTTTGCATCGAATAATTAGGTTTCATGGTGCTCAAGTAATCAGGTAAAACACTGCCACATGTATGAAACTCTAACATTTCAAATACATAAAATACTCATCATTAAATAACAGTGTTTTTAAAAACACATTTCGACTTTGGGAGTAGAATTTGTGTGAATAAGACGAAAAAGTTTTCAAATATTAGTAGAATATTCATATTTTCATATTGACTGAGCAGGTTGCTTAGTGAATAAGTAATCAAGTAAAACACTACCGCATGTTTGCTATTCTACATTTTAAAGCATTTATAACACTCATCATTTGCTTATTACCGTTTGGACCCTGGATCCAAGCCAATAAGATCAAGAAAGTTCAAAATATAAGTGAAACTTTGATGTTTGCATCGAATAAGTAGGTTTCTTGGTGCTCAAGTAATCAGGTAAAACACTGCTGCATGTTTGAAACTCTAACATTTCAAATACATATATTACTCATCATTAAACAATAGTGTTGTTAAAAACACGTTTCGACTTTGGGAGTAGAATTTGTGTGAATAAGATGAAAAAGTTTTAAAATATTAGTAGAATATTCATATTTTCATATTGACTGTGCAGGTTGCTTAGTGACCAAGTAATCAGGTAAAATATTGCCGCATGTTTGCTATTCTACTTTATAAAGCATCTATAACACTCATCATTTGCATATTACCGTTTGGACCCTAGATCCGCGCCGATAAGATCAAGAAAGTTTCAAAATATAAGTGAAACTTTGACGTTTGCAATAAATAAGTGGGTTTCTTGGTGCTCAAGTAATCAGGTAAAACACTGCCGTATGTTTGAAACTCCACCATTTCAAATACATATAATACTCATTATTAAATAATACTGTTTTTAAAGACACGTTTCGACTTTGGGAGTAGAATTAGTGTGAATAAGACGCAAAAGTTTTCAAATATTAGTAGAATATTCATATTTTCATATTGACTGAGCAGGTTGCTTAGTAACGAAGTAATCAGGTAAAACACTACCGCATGCTTGCTATTCAACATTTTAAAGCATCTATAACACTCATCATTTGCATGTTACCGTTTAGACCCTGGATCCGTGCCAATAAGATCCAGAAAGTTTCAAAATATAAGTGAAACTTTGATGTTTGTATCGAATAAGTAGGTTTCTTGGTGCTCAAGTAATCATGTTAAACACTTCCGCATTTTTGAAACTCTACCATTTCAAATACATATAATACTCATCATCAAATAATAGTGTTTTTAAAACACGTTTCGACTTTGGGAGTAGAATTTGTGTGAATAAGACGAAAAGTTTTCAAATATTAGTAGAATATTCATAATTTCATATTGACTGAGCAGGTTGCTTACTGACTAAGTAATCAGGTAAAACACTGTCGTATGTTTGCTATTCTACATTTTAAAGCATCTATAACACTCATCATTTGCATCTTACCGTTTGGACCCTGGATCCGCGCCAATAAGATCAATAAAGTTTCAAAATATAAGTGAAACTTCGATGTTTGCATCGAATAAGTTGGATTCTTGGTGCTCAAGTAATCAGGTAAAACACTGCCGCATGTTTGAAACTCTACCATTTCAAATACATATAATACTCATCATTAAATAGTACTGTTTTTAAAATCACATTTCGTCTTTGGGAGTAGAATTTGTTTGAGTAAGACGAAAAAGTTTTCAAATATTAGTAGAATATTCATATTTTCATATTGACTGAGCAGGTTGCTTAGTGACTAAGTAATCAGTTAAAACACTGCCGCATGTTTGCTATTTTGTATTTTAAAGCATCTATAACAATCATCTTTTGCATATCACCGTTTGGTCCCTGGATCCGCACCAATAAGATCAAGAAATTTTCAAAATATAATTGAAATTTCGATGTTTGCATCGAATTAGTAGGTTTCTTAGTGCTCAGGTAATCAGGTAAAACACTGCCTCATGTTTGAAACTCTACCATTTCAAATACATATAATACTCATCATTAAATAATAGTGTTTTTAAAAACACATTTCGACTTTGGGAGTAGAATTTGTGTGAATAAGACGAAAAAGTTTTCAAATATTAGTAGAATATTCATATTTTCATATTGACTAAGCCGGTTGCTTAGTGACTAAGTAATCAGGTAAAACACTACCGCAAGTTTACTATTCTACATTTTAAAGCATCTATAACACTCATAATTTGCATATTACCGTTTGACCCTGGATCTGTGGCAATAAGATCAAGAAAGTTTCAAAATATAAGTGAAAATTTGATGTTTGCATCGAATAAGTAGGTTTCTTGGTGCTCAAGTAATCAGGTAAAATAGTGCCGCATGTTTGAAAGTCTACCATTTCAAATACATATAATACTCATCATTAAACAATAGTGCAGTTAAAAACACGTTTCAACTTTTGGAGTAGAATTTGTGTGAATAAATTGAAAAAGTTTTCAAATAGTAGTAGAATATTCATATTTTCGTATTGACTGAGCAGGTTGCTTAGTGACCAAGTAATCAGGTAAATCACCGCCGCTTGTTTGCTATTCTACTTTATAAAGCATCTATAACACTCATCATTTGCATATTACCGTTCGGACCCTAGATCCGCACCGATAAGATTAAAAAAGTTTCAAAATATCAGTGAAACTTTGATGTTTGCATCGAATAAGTAGGTTTCTTGGTGCTTAAGTAATCAGGTAAAACACTGTCGTATGTTTGAAACTCCACCATTTCAAATACATATAATACTCATCATTAAATAATACTGTTTTTAAAAACATGTTTCGACTTTGGGAGTAGAACTAGTATGAATAAGATGCAAAAGTTTTCAAATATTAGTAGAATATTCATATTTTCATATTGACTGAACAGGTTGCTTAGTGACTAAGTAATCAGGTAAAACACTACCGCATATTTGCTATTCAACATTTTAAAGCATCTATAACACTCATCATTTGCATATTACCGTTTGGACCCTGGATCCGTTACAATAAGATCAAGAAATTTTCAAAATATAAGTGAAACTTTGAGGTAGGTTTCTTGGTGCTCAAGTAATCATGTAAAACACTTCTGCATGTTTGAAACTCTACCATTTCAAATACATATAATAATCATCATCAAATAATAGTGTTTTTAAAAACACGTTTCAACTTTGGGAGTAGAATTTGTGTGAATAAGACGAAAAAGTTTTCAAATATTAGTAGAATATTCATAATTTCATATTGACTAAGCAGGTTGCTTAGTGACTAAGTAATCAGGTAAAAGACTACCGTATGTTTGCTATTCTACATTTTAAAGCATCTATAACACTCATCATTTGCATATTACCATTTTGACCCTGGATCCACACCAATAAGATCAAGAAAGTTTCAAAATATAAGTGAAACTTCGATGTTTGCATCGAATAAGTAGGATTCTTGGTGCTCAAGTAATCAGGTAAAACACTACCGCATGTTTGATACTCTACCATTTCAAATACATATAATACTCATCATTAAATAGTAGTGTTTTTTAAATCACGTTTCGTCTTTGGGAGTAGAATTTGTGTGAGTAAGACGAAAAAGTTTTCAAATATTAGTTGAATATTCATATATTCATATTGACTGAGCAGGTTGCTTAGTGACTAAGTAATCAATTAAAACACTGCCGCATGTTTGCTATTCTATATTTTAAAGCATCTATAACACTCATCATTTGCATATTACTGTTTGGATCCTGGATCCGCGCCAATAAGATCAAGAAAGTTTCAAAATATAATTGAAACTTCGATGTTTGCATCGAATAAGTAGGTTTCTTAGTGCTCAAGTAATCAGGTAAAACACTGTCGCATGTTTGAAACTCTACCATTTCAAATACATATAATACTCATCATTAAATAATAGTGTTTTTTTAAAACACATTTCAACTTTGGGAGTAGAATTTGTGTGAATAAGACGAAAAAGTTTTCAAATATTAGTAGAATATTCATATTTTCATATTGACTGAGCAGGTTTCTTAGTGAATAAGTAATCAGGTAAAACACTGCCGCATGTTTGCTATTCTACATTTTAAAGCATCTATAACACTTATCAGTTACATATTACCGTTTGGACCCTGGATCCAAGCCAATAAGATCAATAAAGTTTCAAAATATAAGTGAAACTGAAACGACCCGAAATTCCCCTTACGGGAAATCACGGATTGAGTTGAGGACAAGACGAATCCGAACACAAACAGAAGAACATTTCATTGTTTATTACAACAATTTCATCAGAATACAAGAATATACAGAGTATGAATCAATATTACACCATAAAATAGCAGAGATTTACAATACATTACATAGCAGCGGAAAATAGTACAAAACACAACTGAAGGAGATATACGGATACAAAACTTTCCGGATATCGTTCCAGCTGTAAACTAGGGCCCTGTGAATATAAATATGCAAAACCAAACTACTAGCTGCCTGTGTCGAAAATAAGGGCACCCAAAGTTTAGGTTAAAACAATAAACTCCAGGTCAGTCATGTGACTAGTGTGAGAACTAAAACAGTTATTAATCTTTATTTTAAAGTTAGGTAATTCAAGGGACCACGCCGTATAACACGGAACGGGTTTCCTCCCAAGAATACCAGTGCATAAAACAAAGGCGCTATGCTAAATAAAGAACAATGAAGCTATTATAAGACCCAGGTCCCATCACACAATGCAACACAAGCCGAAGGATAGGGTTTTACCTTATAATAGCCAAAGGATGCTTGATACGCTAAATTTCATCTTTTATTATTACTATAAGTGAAAAAATCGATTTCAATCATAAGTTTCAATCATAGGGGGCATAAGTGCCCCATACCACTATGTTGCCATATATAGGTTCTACAATCAAAACCGCAAAGTCGCGTATTGGAAGTTGGATTATCATTTATGATATGAACTGAGGCTAGGGATCGTCCTCACCACTTCGAGACTGTAACAACCTGCATTCTACGCATCGGAGGATCGTAGAATATTTATTTCTTTCTCATACGAAGTCGTATGGTCATGTGGCTTTGGAAAACGACTATTGGGCTCATTTCCCATGTTCATGATTTTTGTCGATTTTTAAATGACCATTTTGCCCCTAGCTGATCTTGCTTCGGGCATAAATTTTGATTGGAAAGGAGTTTTGACCTGAAACCACTTCCATTGGCTTCGGATTATGGTTTACCTTTCCGTAGAGTGGTCACATGTGAAAAACGGACTTACCGTTTGGGAGATATGGCTGAAATAAGGTTTGTAAGGTGAAAAACTGCTTAACCGGGCCAAATAGGATGATTAGTGAATGGGCCCATAACCCATTTCGGGATTAGGGTTATGGGGAGGCTGAAATGAGTTAGGGTTTCATTTCATTTCAGTTTTCTAGCCTCCACTTACCTCTAAGAAACCCTAAAAATGGCCTCTAACCTCAAAATCACCTCCAAATCACTTTCTACTTGAAGATTGGGCTTAGCAACATCAAATCAAGAGAGATCATCACCAAATCAAGATTAGAGCTGTTGTTTAGCATTGGTATTTGCACCAAATCAGAGATTAATTTTAGATCTAAGGTTTATTTTTGGCTAAGGTGAGTGATTTGCATAGTTCCTCACTAATTATGGTTAATTAAGGGTAATTAGTGAAGATTAGCCAATTTATACATTAATAAATTCTGGAAAAATATTTATAAATTCTTAAATAATGTTTTAGACCTCTGATATGAATTTGGGTTAATTTTGTTAAGTTTTGCTAATCCAATCATTAATTATGCTTGAACATGCTTAAGGGAAAATATGGGGTTTTGGCTATGTTTGGTCCATTTTAACCAATCATATCGATGTTTTGGTGTTTGAGGTTACTTCTACTTGTTGCTATGACTTTGTGGTATGCTTTGTGATTGATTAGAATAGTTAGAATTGTCAAAAACGTCGTCGAATGTCGTAAAATGCTCGCTAGAAAAGTTGCAGAAAGACAATGCCGGTTTCGGATCGGATCGGAGGTATGGGCTCGGAACGGATAGAGGACTGGGCAAAGGATCACCGAACTGAAGCTTAGCACAAGGGAAAGTATGGCAAAAAGGAAGGCCACAATGGTTGAACTGGGATCGGATTGAGCTAAGGAAGGGGGAACTGGAGCGAACTGAAGGGAAGAGAAGGGGATCGGAACGGAAGAGAAGGGGAAGCGGATCAGACTGTGACCAGGAACCCGAACCGAACCAATGGAGCAAGGGCACACCGAACCGAACCGAAGCAAGTACATCCGACCCAAACCGCCAGAAGGACCCCGACCCGAACCCATAGATGGAAATGGACTTGGAGACCCCGACCCGACCCAGAGCACTTGGAAGATACCGATCCGAACCGACAGAGAAGAAGGACAGAGAACCGAACCGATCCAGTGAAGACCAGTAACCCGAGATGCAAAGGTAGTCCAAATTGCAAGTTAGAGCTCAGGATCCAGTTGGGAACCAATGAGTTCACTTCATGATTGGGCTTTACTGCGGGACGTGTGCTAAGGAGTTGTCGATGTTCATGACTTCGATTCACCACTGAAAAGAATGATGGGCTACGTATCAGTGCAGTAGAGTCATCACAACTTGAGGGGCAAAGTGATCGTAGAAGGACTACGTATCAATGTAGTAGAGTCATTATGACTCGAGGGGCAAAGTGATCGTAGTAGGACTATGAGCCAGTGCAGTGGAGCCCTTATGACTCCATGGGGCAGATGGACATAGTAAAGGATTAGTAAGGCTATGAGCCAGTGCAGTTGGGTGTGTACGACTCCATGGGGCAAAGTGGACAAAGCGAAGAATTAGTGGCTATGTATCAGTGCAATGAAGCCGTTGTGACTTCATGGGCAAAGTGATCATAGCAAATTATTGGGTGATCGAAGTGGTGGATATCGTATACTTTACACACTGAGTGAGAGATGTGAGGATGGTTGCTATGCTTGATTATTTGCCATCACTATGACATGCACACCCCCAACCCCGTATCTTTACACCATATGTTAGTGGCACCTTAGAGTGTTGTACAGTATGTAGTGCTAACTCTTTGGTTGCAGGTCCAGGTTCAGGTATGGTTTAGTATACCTGTTATTGTTCTGTTTAGCTGCTTATCGCTCATACCAGACTTTTGTCTGACCCAAAGTTTTATGTCTCTTCTTATTACTCTGGGTGCTCCTAAACGAGCAGACTAGAGACAGGTTAGCTGGTGATGCACGAGTAGCTGATCTGGATGCGAGCATGAGACTTCCACGTATGATATATATAGATATTCTCCCTATGTCGTTGGTGGTCACTACTTTGGGCATTAGTTGTGTACCTTTCTTGTTTAGCTTTTTGAGACAGTTTTAAAAGTTGTTATAATGTGGCTTTGTATCATAAGCTGTACTCTGGATGTTCCGCTGCTATGATAGTTTTTTTTCAGCTTATGCACTGTCTCACCTGTTTTGTGACAAGTATATGTTATGATTATATTTTATTCCATGCATTGTGAGACATATTACAGGTTCCTTGTCGATTCTTTCTCTTCTTTATTTTCTTCTGACGACCGTCCCGTGCTAACTGGACATGTGTACAGCGCACTTTTGGAGGAAATGTCGGTTGGTGCAGGGCGGGCCGTCACATTTGGTATCAGAGCTCTAGGTTGCGTAGTTAACCTAGGGAAAGACAATAGGGAGAGATAGTACGTATATGAGAGTGCGTATTTGTGATTACTTTGGTTTTCAAAAACTATATATATACTATTAGTATAGCTAAGGATGAAGTCGTACTGCACTGGCACCACTATGGAGATGGTTAATCGTTTTCTCTTTACAGATTTGACGATGAGCCGAGACACGAGGGGTGCTGGTAGAGGGGCCAATAATGGGAATGCTCCTGACATGAGGACGATGTTCACTGACTTCATGAGAGAGATGCTTAGTGATGTTCAGGGAACAGTTCCCAATGCCGGTAACGGTGGTGGTCCAGTAGTGCAGGCGCCTAGGGTCGATTTCGCCAAGCTGTGCAAGGATTACACTAACCTTGGTGGGAAGCCGTTCCACGGAACGGAGTCATCCATGAATGTTCAGGATTGGTTGGATAGCTGTGATCGTATCTTCGATGACTTGGGTATCGAGGATGCGATGAAGAGAAGGCTAGCGTCTCGTCAGCTACAAGGGCGAGCGATGAATGGGTGGAATGCTATTAGGACAGCCACTCCCGAGGATCAAGTTACTTGGGATCAGTTTAAGGCTCGCTTTAGCGACAAGTTTATCCCGGCTGTTCAGAAGTCAGAATTGTTTAGGAAGTTCTTGGAACTCAAACAGAATTGTAAGGCAATCTCGGACTATATTGCTGAGTTCGACACTTTGTCGAAGTATGGATTATCCCTTATCGATACTCCGGAGAAGAAGAATGAGAAGTTCATTACTGGTTTGGATGGATACTTGGGGGAAAGGCTTATCAACCACATCGATGAGACTTTTGAATCGATTGTTGGGAAAGCTTTGAGATCAGAGAGTCTTTACCCTAAGTCAAAGACTGAGGTTGCATCTGCGGAAGGGATAAACCCGCAAGCAGGCGGTGGAGGCAAGAATAACTCTCAGAACAAGAGGAAGCAGAACCAAGCTAAGGATGGCCAGAAAAAGAGTAAGAAAGATGTTGAGTGCTTCAGCTGTGGTAAGAAGGGCCATTATGCCAAAGAGTGTCGGGCCAAGCCAGCGGATAGGAAGTGCTTCAACTGTGGCCAAGTGGGACATTATAAAGTTAAATGTCCACAACCTCTTAAGGAGAAGAAGATTGTGAAAGCATATGCTATCAATGCTATTCCTTCTTCGTCGAATGCCCCAACTGTGGCGGAGAAAGGAAAGAATGTCGTCATTCAAGGTATGCTTTATATTTTTGATGTACCTGTTCGAGTTTTGTTTGATACCGGGGCTTCCCGTTCCTTCATATCTAGTGACCTGGTAGATAGGTTGGGAATGGAACCCGAGATAGTCGATAGACCTTTAGTAGTGACGAACCCGATTGGTGGTTCGACTAATCTTAGCATGATTTGCCGAAATTTGGTCTTATCGAGTCACGGATGTATGTTGTTTGTGATTGCTTTGTTTTAGGCTTTACTGGGTATGGAATTATATTGGGAGTCGATTGGCTCCAAAGATACGGGGTGGTGGTAGACTGTGAGGGCTTTTTGGTGACATTTAGAGCGGACGATGGGCGGAGGGTAGTGTTTGGTAGTCTACCAAGTGATAGGGTAATGGCTAGTTTTATAAATTCCCTCGATGTGACGGCCCACCCCGCACCAACCGACAATTCCTCAAAGTGTGCGTTGTACACATGTCCAACTGGCACGGAACGGTCGTCATAAGAAAAGAAAGAAGAGAATGAACTAATCAAGGAACCTGTAGAATGTCTCACAGCGCATGGAATATAATATAATAATAACATACTTGACATAAAACAGGTGAGACAGTGCATAAGCTGATAACTAATAATAAATGTCAACATCAGAGCAGCGGAAATCCAAATACAGCTTATTACAACTTTTCAAAATCTACTGTCTCTAAACAAAAGAAAGCTAAAGTGGAAGATGCACCACCAATGCCCAAGCAGTGATCTTCGACAACACACGGAGAATACTATATATATATATTACGTGGAAGCCTCCTGCTCGTCTCCGGATCATCTACCCGTGCATCACCAGCTAACCTGTCTCTAGTCTGCTCGTGTGAGCACCCAGAGTAATAAGAAGAGACATAAAACTCTGGGTCAGACAAAAAGTCTGGTACGAGCGATAAGCAGCTAAACAGAAAAATAACAGGTATACTAAACCATACCTGAACCTGGACCTGCAACCAAAGAGTTAGCACTGCATATTGTACAATACTCTAAGGTGCCATCAACATATGGTGTAAAGAAATACGGGGGTGGGGTGTGCATGTCATAGGGATAGCAAACAATTCAATCATGGCAACCATCCTCACATCTCTCACTCAGTGCATAAAGCATACGATGTATACCGCTTTCAACCACTAGACCCATCGAAGTAGTGACGGAGTTCGTCTTGTACAACTACTGCTACCACCAAGCTTACCCCATGGAGTCGTGACTAAACCTTTACAAATGACCCCACTTCATTGGTCTATAGCTCTTTTAGTCGTACCTAGACCACTGTGGCCCTGAATCTGTTCACGTACCCCCTATACATAGTGATCCAAAGTTACAGACATCGACAGCCCCATAGCACACGTCCCACAGCAAAGCCCAATCATGAAGTTAACTCGTTGATTCCCATCTGAATCCTTGGTACAAACTTCCCATTTGGACTACCTTTGCATCTCGGGTTATGGTCTTCTTCGGTTCGGTTCGGGTCTCTTCCTCCTATTCGGTTCGGTTCGGGCATCCTCCTCCTATCCGGTTCGGTTCGGGTCTCCTCCTCTATCCGGTTCGGGTCGGATCTCCTCCTCCTATCCGGTTCGGTTCGGGTGTCTCCTCCTATCCGGTTCGGTTCGGATCTCCTCCTTCTATTCGGTTCGGATCGGATCTCCTCCTCCTATCCGGTTCGGTTCGGGTGTCTCCTCCTATCCGGTTCGGTTCGGGTGTCTCCTCCTATCCGGTTCGGTTCGGATCTCCTCCTTCTATTCGGTTCGGATCGGATCTACTCCTCCTATCCGGTTCAGATCGGATCTACTCCTCCTATCCGGTTCGGATCGGATCTCCTCCTCCTATCCGGTTCGGATCGGGTGTTCTTCCTAACCGGTTCTGAAAATCTGCAACTTTTTCCAGCAAGCTATTTTCGCCGAACGACGGCGTTTTCAACCATTCTAAACTTCCTATGACATTACAAAACATTCCAAACAGCAGTAACAACATATAGAATCAATCACAAACATTAAAACATCATTTACATGAAATACTTTAGATCAAACATACCCAGAAACCCATGTTTTCCCCTTAATCCTTCTTAACCGTGATTATGCATACAATTAGCAAAACTTACCCAAATTAGCCCAAATTTTTATCAGAGCCATAAAACATCATTATAGAATTTTAGGAATTTTTCCAGAATTTATTAATGTATAAATTCGCTATTCTTCACTAATTACCCATAATTAACCGTAATTAGTGTAAAAGCAAGCTAATCACTCACCTTTGCCACCACTAAAACCCCAAAACTGAAATATTCTCTGATTTGGCGTTGTTCCCAATCTTACACAGCAGCTCTACCTTGGTTCTCGTGCTAATACTCCTTGATTTGATGTTTGCTAAGCCTAATCTTCAATTAGAAAGTGATTAAGAGGTGTTTTGAGGAGATTTAGAGGGTGGAGGCCATGGCTAGGTTAAGAGGAATGAATAGTGACGGCTGAAATATGAGAAAAAGGTATTCTCCAAACCCTAACAGCCCTTTTAAACTCCTAATCCCGAAATTCCCCTTTGGGCCTAGCTGTTAATCACCCGGTTAAGCCCAATTAAGCTGTTTTTCACCATCTGAAACTTGTTTCAGCCATATCTCCAAAACGGTGAGTCCGTTTGGCTATTATGACCATTCTACGGAATTGTAAACCATCATCCGGATCCAATGGAAGTGGTTTCAGGTCAAAATTCCTTTTCAGTCAAAAGTTATGGTCAAAACAAGTTCAACTAGGGGCAAAATGGTCATTTAAAAATCGACAAAAATCGTGAACATGGGAAATGACCCTACTAGTCGTTTCCCAAAAGTACACGACCATAAGACTTACTAAGAAAAAGAAATAAATATTCTACGATCTTCCGATGCGTAGAATGCATGTCGTTACATTCTCCCCCCCTTAAGAAATTTCGCCCCCAAAATTCCTTAACAAAGAAACAAACAATGAATCCCGCATGCCTAACAATCATTCACAGCAACCAAACATGCAAAACAAGCAAAACAACATAACCTAGCATGCGGAAAACTAAATCGCTAATTAAATCTTACCAGGCAAAGAGTTCTGGATACTTCTTCCTTATGTCCTCCTCTGTTTCCCAAGTATAGTCTTTCTCATCCTCACCCCACTGGACTTTGACTAATTTCACCGCCTTCCTTCGAAGTTGCTTCGTATCGTTCCCAACGATACGCATAGGCCTACGGTTCCCAACCGCCTCAGGTTCAACCTCGATATCGTCCAACTGATCAGGTGAAATAGCCACATTAGGGTCGTGCACAAACTTCCTTAACTGGGAAACATGAAATACGTTGTGAACTCCCGCCATCTTGTCTGGTAAGTCAATTCTATATGCCAAATTCCCGACTAGTTCAAGAACAGGGAATGGGCCAACGAATCTTGGTGCCAACTTTCCTCTCCTGCCAAATCGTATTACGCTCTACAACGGAGAAATCTTAACAAACACCAAGTCGCCAACGGAGAATTTTAAGTCTCTTCTCCTCTTATCGGCATAACTCTTCTGCATATCTTGGGCAGCCTTCATTCGTTGTTGAATGGTCTTGATTTTATCTGAATTTCCCTCACCACATCTGGTCCAAGCATAAACTTCTCGCCAGTCTCTATCCAACATGATGGTGAGTTGCATGGTCTTCCATACAAAGCTTCAAACGGAGCCATACCGATACTGGATTGGTAGCTATTATTATATGCAAACTCTATTAGATGCAAATGGTCATCCCATGATCCACCAAAATCCAATATACATGCTCTCAAGAGATCTTCCAAAATACGATTCACCCTCTCCGTCTGACCATCGGTCTGAGGATGATATGCGGTACTGAGATGTAACTCTGACCCTAGAGCTTCTTGTAAGCTCTTCCAAAACCCACTAGTGAACAATGGGTCTCGGTCACTCACAATGCTTATAGGTACTCCATGGAATCTCACTACCCACTTCATATACAATTATGCTAACTTAGCTGCCGTTCTGGTCGATCTGACTGGTACAAATCTTGCACTTTTGGTTAATCGGTCCACAATCACCCAAATGCTATCATGTCCCGATCTAGTCCTTGGTAAACCATCAATGAAATCCATCGAGACTTGCTCCCATTTCCATTCGGGAATTTCTAATGGCTGTAATAACCCACCAGGCTTCTTTTGCTCGGCTTTAACTAGCTGGCAATTCATGCATTTGGATATAAACTCCCCAACGTCTCTTTTCATCCCTTCCCAGTAGTAAGTCTGTCTCATGTCTCGATACATCTTATTACCACCGGGGTGTATAGTCAGTTTTGAGTGATGACATTCTCTAAGCACTTCATCTCTCAATCCATTGACATTGGGTACAACGAGCTTTCCATTCTTTCTAAGCCATCCATCTTGATCAAGCCCATACTTGCTCATCTCCTCATCGATACCCATCTCTAACTTGGAGATGATTTCCAATAGGTTAGGATCGTCCCTCTGACTAGAGCCGATCCGCTCAATTAAAGTGGGTCTGATCGTCAAACTTGCTAACATTTCTGGGTCCAATTCGCACTTTGGTCTGAAATCAAACCCCGCGATATACTCCAGTTGCTTCCATAAAGGAACATAGCCCCTAAACTGGCATGTCTTCGACTCAACGCATCGGCTACGGCATTGCCCTTTCCCGGTGTATATGCGATGTCGAAATCATATGAAGCTAAGAACTCTAACCACCTCCGCTGACGAAGATTCAAATCCTTTTGAGAGAAAAGATACTTCAGCGACTTATGATCAGTAAACAGCTCGAATCTTTCTCCCAAGAGATAATGTCTCCACATCTTCAATGCGAATACGATCGCTGCCAATTCCAAATCATGGATAGGATACCTCTTCTCATGCGGTTTCAGTAGCCTGCTTGCATAAACTACAACCCTACCACCCTGCATCAACACAGCACCTAGTCCGGTACCACAAGCATCTGTATATACCGTCATCTCTTCACTCCCCTTGGAAATGACTAACACTGGTGCACTTGTCAACTTTTCTTTTAGAATCTTGAATGCATCCTCGCACCTTTCGTTCCAAACAAAAGCTTGATTCTTCTTTGTCAACTGAGTCAACGGTGCTGCTATCTTGGAGAAGCCTTGGATAAACTTACGATAATATCCCGCTAATCCCAAGAAACTTCTTACGTCTGTTGCATTCTTGGGTGTAGACCAATCTTGCACCATAGCCACCTTAGCAGGATCCACGGCGATACCATTTTCTGAAACAACATGGCCCAAGAATCTCACTTCCTTCCTCCAGAAGTGACACTTAGAAAACTTTGCTTTCAATTGGTGTTTCCTCAACACCTCCATCACTGTCCTCAAATGTTCCTTGTGTTCTTCCTCGTTCCTTGAGTAAACCAAAATATCATCCACGAACACAAGAACAGACTTATTCAACTGATCTCTGAATACCCTATTCATAAGATCCACAAAATATGCCGGGGCATTAGTCAGCCCAAATGGCATAACCAACCATTAATAAAATCCATACGGCGTTCGAAATGCCATTTTAGCTATACTCTCAGCTTCCACTCTAAGCTGATGAAAACCTGTCGCGAGATCCAACTGGGAGAACACTCTCGTGCCATTCAACTGATCGAACAAATCATCTATCCGCGGGAGAGGATACTTATTCTTCCTCGTCACCTTGTTCAACTCGTGGTAGTCTACACACAAACGAAGGGAACCATCCGCCTTGGTAGCAAACACAACTGGTGCTCCCCATTCAGAGACACTCCTTCTGATAAATCCCTTCTTCAAAAGATCGCTGACTTGCACCTCGATCTCTCGCTGCTCCCTTGGTGCCATACGACGAAGTGGCATCACTATAGGTCTGGCATCTTTTACCAAATCAATACGGAACTCAATCTCTCGGTGTGGTGGAAGTCCGGTCACTTCTTCAAAAACATCCGGATACTGGCCAACCACGGGCAAACCTGACAACTCACTATGCGGAATGTCGAGGGAGTTTAGAAAACTAGCCAATACCCACTCACTGGGTAGACCACCAAACACTATCCTCCGCCCATCATCCGCTCTAGCTGTCACCAAAAAGCCCTCACAGTCTACCACCACCCCGTATCTTCGGAGCCAATCTACTCCCAAAATAATGCCAAACCCAGTAAAGCCCAAAACAAAGCAATCGCAAACAAACATGCATCCATGACTCGATAAGACCACATTACGACAAATCATGCTAAGGCTAGTAGAACCACCCATCGGGTTCGTCACTACTAAAGGTCTATCGACAATCTCGGGCTCCAATCCCAACCTATCTACCAGGTCACTAGATATGAAAGAACCGGAAGCTCCGGTATCAAACATAACTCTAACAGGAACATCATAAACAGAAAGCATACCTTGAATGACGATATTCTTTCCCTTCTCCGCTGCAGTTGGGGCATTCGACGAAGAAGGAATAGCATTAAGGGCGTATGCTTTCACCATTTTCTTTTCTTTAGGGGGTTGCGGACACTTGTCCTTGTGATGTCCCATTTATCCACAGTTGAAGCACTTCCTATCCGCTGGCTTGGCCCGGCAATTACTAGCATAATGGCCCTTCTTACCACAGCTGAAGCACTCAACATCTTGTTTATTCTTTTTCTTCTGGCCATCCTTAATCTGACTCTGCTTTCTTTTATTCTGGAAACCACCCTTGCCTCCACCACTTGCTTGTGGCTTTGGCTCATCTGCGGATGCAACCTCAGTCTTCGTCTTAGGGTAGAGACTCTCTGATCTTAATGCTTTCCCCACAATCGACTCAAACGTCTCATCGATGTGGTTAATAAGCCTTTCCCCTAAGTGCTGATCTAACCCAGTTATGAATTTCTCATTCTTCTTCTCGGTAGTATCAATAAGAGATAGCCCATACTTTGACAAAGTGTCGAATTCAGCAATGTACTCCGAGACAGCTCTGCCATTCTGCTTGAGCTCCAAGAATTTCTTAAACAGCACTGACTTCTGAGCAGCTGGAATGAACTTCTCGCTAAAGCGAGCTTTAAACTGCTCCCAAGTAATCTGATCTTCGGGAGTAGCTGCCTTTGTAGCATTCCACCAATTCATTGCCCGCCCTTGCAGCTGACGGGACGCTAGCTTTCTCTTCATCGCATCCTCGATACCCAAATCCTCGAAGATACGTTCGCAACTATCCAACCAATCCTGAACATCTGTGGCCGACTCCGTTCCGTGGAACGGCTTCCCACCAAGGCTAGTATAATCCTTATTCAGCTTGGCGAAGTCGACTCTTGGCGCCTGCACTATTGGACCACCACCATTTCCACCATTGGGAGCTGCCCTCCGTACATCTCTAAGCAACTCTCTCATGAGATCAGTAAACATCGTCCTCATGTCAGCAGCATTCCCATTATTGGCTCCCCTACCAGCACCTCTAGTATCTCGGCTCATCGTCAATTTGAAAAAGGAAACGATTAACGATTCCATAGTGGTGCTAGTGCAGTACGACTTCATTCTTATACTACTAATAGTATATATATAGCTTTTGAAAACAAAAATAACCACAATACGCTCTCTCGTATACGTATATTATCTCTCCCTGATAACTTCCCTAGGTTAACTACGCAACCTAGAGCTCTGATACCAAGTGTGACAGCCCGCCCCGCACCAACCGACACTTCCTCAAAGTGTGCGCTGTACACATGTCCAACTGGCACGGAACGGTCGTCATAAGAAAAGAAAGAAGAGAATGAACTAATCAAGGAACCTGTAGAATGTCTCACAGCGCTTGGAATAAAATATAATAATAACATACTTGACATAAAACAGGTGAGACAGTGCATAAGCTGATAACTAATAATAAATGTCAACATCAGAGCTGTGGAAATCCAAATACAGCTTATTACAACTTTTCAAAATCTACTGTCTCTAAACAAAAGAAAGCTAAAGTGGAAGATGCACCACCAATGCCCAAGCAGTGATCTTCGACAACACAGGGAGAATACTATATATATATATATATATATATATTACGTGGAAGCCTCCTGCTCGTCTCCGGATCATCTACCCGTGCATCACCAGCTAACCTGTCTCTAGTCTGCTCGTGTGAGCACCCAGAGTAATAAGAAGAGACATAAAACTCTGTGTCAGACAAAAAGTTTGGTATGAGCGATAAGCAGCTAAACAGAACAATAACAGGTATACTAAACCATACCTGAACCTGGACCTGCAACCAAAGAGTTAGCACTACATACTGTACAATACTCTAAGGTGCCATCAACATATGGTGTAAAGAAATACGGGGGTGGGGGTGTGCATGTCATAGGGATAGCAAACAATTCAATCATGGCAACCATCCTCACATCTCTCACTCAGTGCATAAAGCATACGATGTATACCGCTTTCAACTACTAGACCCATCGAAGTAGTGATGGAGTTCGGCTTGTACAACTACTGCTACCACCAAGCTTACCCCATGGAGTCGTGACTAAACCTTTACAAATGACCCCACTTCATTGGTCTATAGCTCTTTTAGTCGTACCTAGATTACTGTGGCCCTGAATCCGTTCACGTACCCCCTATACATAGTGATCCAAAGTTACATACGTCGACAGCCCCTTAGCACACGTCCCGCAGCAAAGCCCAATCATGAAGTTAACTCGTTGATTCCCATCTGAATCCTTGGTAAAAACTTCGCATTTGGACTACCTTTGCATCTCGGGTTATGGTCTTCTTCGGTTCGGTTCGGGTCTCTTCCTCCTATTCGGTTCGGTTCGGGCATCCTCCTCCTATCCGGTTCGGTTCTCCTCCTCTATCCGGTTCGGGTCGGATCTCCTCCTCCTATCCGGTCCGGTTCGGGTGTCTCCTCCTATCCAGTTCGGTTCGGATCTCCTCCTTCTATTCGGTTCGGATCGGATCTCCTCCTCCTATCCGGTTCGGTTCGGGTGTCTCCTCCTATCCGGTTCGGTTCGGGTGTCTCCTCCTATCCGGTTCAGTTCGGATCTTCTCCTTCTATTCGGTTCTGATCGGATCTACTCCTCCTATCCGGTTCAGATCGGATCTACTCCTCCTATCCGGTTCGGATCGGATCTCCTCCTCCTATCCGGTTCGGATCGGGTGTTCTTCCTAACCGGTTCTGAAAATCTGCAACTTTTTCCAGCAAGCTATTTTCGCCGAACGACGGCGTTTTCAACCATTCTAAACTTCCTATGACATTACAAAACATTCCAAACAGCAGTAACAACATATAGAATCAATCACAAACATTAAAACATCATTTACATGAAATACTTTAGATCAAACATACCTAGAAACCCATGTTTTCCCCTTAATCCTTCTTAACCGTGATTATGCATACAATTAGCAAAACTTATCCAAATTAGCCCAAATTTTTATCAGAGCCATAAAACATCATTATAGAAATTTAGGAATTTTTCCAGAATTTATTAATGTATAAATTCGCTATTCTTCACTAATTACCCATAATTAACCGTAATTAGTGTAAAAGCAAGCTAATCACTCACCTTTGCCACCACTAAAACCCCAAAACTGAAATGTTCTCTGATTTGGCGTTGTTCCCAATCTTACACAGCAGCTCTACCTCGGTTCTCGTGCTAATACTCCTTGATTTGATGTTTGCTAAGCCTAATCTTCAATTAGAAAGTGATTAAGAGGTGTTTTGAGGAGATTTAGAGGGTGGAGGCCATGGCTAGGTTAAGAGGAATGAATAGTGACGGCTGAAAAATGAGAAAAAGGTATTCTCCAAACCCTAACAGCCCTTTTAAACTCCTAATCCCGAAATTCCCCTTTGGGCCTAGCTGTTAATCACCCGGTTAAGCCCAATTAAGCTGTTTTTCACCATTTGAAACTTGTTTCAGCCATATCTCCCAAACGGTGAGTCCGTTTGGCTAATATGACCACTCTACGGAATTGTAAACCATCATCCGGATCCAACGGAAGTGGTTTCAGGTCAAAATTCCTTTCTAGTCAAAAGTTATGGTCAAAACAAGTTCAACTAGGGGCAAAACGGTCATTTAAAAATCGACAAAAATCATGAACATGGGAAATGACCCTACTAGTCGTTTCCCAAAAGTACACGACCATAAGACTTACTAAGAAAAAGAAATAAATATTCTACGATCTTCCGATGCGTAGAATGCAGGTCGTTACACTCGACATCCCGCATGATGAGTTGTCAGATGTGCCCGTGGTTGGCCAGTATCTGGACGTCTTAGAGGAAGTGACCAGGCTTCCACCACACCGAGAGATTGAGTTCCGTATTGATTTAGTGAAAGATGCCAGACCTATAGTGATTCCACTTCGTCGTGTGGCACCAAGGGGCAGCGAGAGCTCGGGGTGCAAATAAGCGATCTTTTGAAGAAGGGATTTATTAGAAGAAGTGTTTCCGAGTGGGGAGCACCAGTTGTGTTTGCCACTAAGGCAGATGGTTCCCTTCGTTTATGTGTGGACTATCGCGAGTTGAATAAGGTGACGAGGAAAAATAAGTATCCTCTACCGCGGATAGACGATTTGTTTGATCAACAGGAAGGAGCAAGAGTGTGCTCCCAGTTGGACCTCGCGACAGGATTTCATCAGCTCCGAGTGGCGGCTAAGAGTGTTCCGAAAACGGCATTTAGGACGCCATCTGGATTCTATGAGTGGTTGGTCATGCCATTTGGGTTGACCAATGCACCAGCGTACTTCATGGATCTTATGAATAGGGTATTCAGGGATCAATTGAATAAGTTTGTTCTTGTGTTCGTGGACGACATCCTTGTTTACTCGAGGACAGAGGAAGAACACAAGGGACATTTGAGGATAGTGATGGAGGTGTTGAGAAAGCACCAATTGAAAGCAAAGTTTTTAAGTGTCACTTCTGGAGGAGGGTAGTGAGATTCTTAGGCCATGTTGTTTCAAAGATTGGTGTTTCCGTGGACCCTGCGAAGGTGGCTACGGTACAGGATTGGTCTACGCCCAAGAATGCAACGGATGTAAGAAGTTTCTTGGGGTTAGCTGGATATTACCGTAAGTTTATCCAAGATTTCTCCAAGATAGCGGCACCGTTGACTCAGTTGACTAAGAAGAATCAAGCCTTCGTCTGGGATGGAGTGTATGAGTATGCATTCAAGAGTCTAAAGGAAAAGTTGACTCGTGCGCCAGTGTTAGTCATTCCTAAAGGGAATGAAGAAATGATGGTATACACGGATGCTTGTGGTACCGGGCTAGGTGCAGTATTGATGCAAGGAGTAGGGTAGTAGCTTATGCTAGTCGGCAATTGAAGCCGCATGAGAAAAGATATCCTACCCATGATTTGGAATTGGCAGCAATCGTGTTCGCGTTGAAGATGTAGAGACATTATCTCTTGGGAGAAAGATTCGAGTTGTTTACCGATCATAAATCGTTAAATTATCTTTTCTCTCAGAAGGATTTGAATCTCCGTCAGCAGAGATGGTTAGAGTTCTTGGCTTCCTATGATTTTGATATCACATACACACCAGGAAAGGGTAATGCGGTAGCTGATGCCTTGAGTTGGAGACATGCCAGCTTAGGGGCTATGTTTATTGAATGGAAGCAACTGGAGTATATCGCAGGGTACGATTTCAGACCAAAGTGCGAATTAGATCCAGAGATGTTATCTAGTTTGACGATCAGACCCACTTTGATTGAGCAGATTGGTTCCAGTCAGAGGGATGATCCTAATCTATTGGAAATCATCTCCAAGTTAGAAATGGGAATCGATGAGGAGATGAACAAGTATGGGCTTGATCGAGAAGGATGGCTTCGAAAGAATGGAAGACTAGTTGTACCCAACGTGAATGGTTTGAGAGATGAAGTGCTTAGAGAATGTCATCACTCAAACTGACTATACACCCCGGTGGTAACAAGATGTATCGAGACATGAAGCAGACCTACTACTGGGAAGGGATGAAAAGAGATGTTGGGAAATTTATATCCAAGTGCATGAATTGCCAGCTAGTTAAAGCCGAGCAAAAGAAGCCTAGTGGTTTGTTGCAACCATTAGAAATTCCCGAATGGAAATGGCAGAAAGTCTCGATGGATTTCATTGATGGTTTACCAAGAACTAGATCGGGACATGATATCATTTGGGTAATTGTGGATCGATTGACCAAGAGTGCAAAATTTATACCAGTCAAATCGACCAGAACGGCAGCTAAGTTAGCTGAACTGTATATGAAGTGGGTAGTTAGATTTCATGGAGTACCTAAAAGCATTGTGAGTGACCGAGACCCGTTGTTTACTAGTGGGTTTTGGAAGAGCTTACAAGATGCTCTAGGGTCAGAATTATATCTCAGTACCGCGTATCATCCTCAAACCGATGGTCAGACAGAGAGGGTGAATCGTATATTGGAAGATCTCTTGAGAGCTTGTATATTGGATTTTGGTGGATCATGAGATGACCATTTGCATCTAGTAGAGTTTGCATATAATAATAGTTACCAATCCAGTATAGGTATGGCTCCATATGAAGCTTTGTACGGAAGACCGTGCAACTCACCATCATGTTGGATAGAGACCGGTGTGAAGTTTGTGATTGGACCAGATGTGGTAAGAGAAACTTCAGACAAGATTAAGTTCATTCAACAACCAATGAAGGCTTCCCAAGATAGGCAGAAGAGTTATGCTGATAAGAGGAGAAGAGACTTAAAATTCTCCGTTGGTGACTTGGTGTTTATCAAGATTTCTCCGTTAAAGAGCGTGATTCGATTTGGAAGGAGAGGCAAGTCAGCACCAAGATTCGTTGGTCCATTCCCAGTTCTCGAACAAGTTGGGAATTTGGCATATAGAGTTGACTTACCAGAGAAGATGGAGGGAGTTCACAACGTATTTCATGTTTCCCAGCTAAGGAAGTTGGTGCACGACCCAGATATGACTATTTCACCTGATCAGTTAGAGGACTTCGAAGAAGAACCAGAAGCGGTTGGGAACCGCAAGCCGATTCGTATTTTCGAGCACGATACGAAGCAACTTCGAAGGAAGGCGGTGAAGCTAGTCAAGGTTCAGTGGGGCAAGAACGAGAATGACTGTAATTGGGAGACAGAGGAGAGCATTAGGAAGACGTATCCAGAACTCTTTGCCTGGTAAGATTTTCTTTGCAATTTAGTTATTCCACATGCTAGGATAGACTTGTTTTACTTGTTTTGCATGTTTGATTGTTGTTTTATCGCTGATAGGCATGCAGGACCCTTTGTGTGTTTTGGTTAGGGAATTTCGGGGGTGAAATTTCTTAAGGGGGGGATGTAACAACCAGCATTCTACGCATCGGAGGATCGTAGAATATTTATTTCTTTCTCATACGAAGTCGTATGGTCATGTGGCTTTGAAAAACGACTATTGTGGTCATTTCCCATGTTCATGATTTTTTTAAATGACCATTTTACCCCTAGCTGATCTTGTTTCGGCCATAACTATTGATTGGAAAGGAGTTTTGACCTGAAACCAATTCCATTGGCTTCAGATGATGGTTTAACTTTCCGTAGAGTGGTCACATGTGAAAAACGGACTTACCGTTTGGGAGATATTGCTGAAATAATGTTTGGAAGGTGAAAAACTGCTTAACCGGGCCAAATAGGGTGATTAGTGAATGGGCCCATAACCCATTTCGGGATTAGGGTTATGGGGAGGCTGAAATGAGTTAGGGGTTCATTTCATTTCAGTTTTCTAGCCTCCACTTACCTCTAAGAAACCCTAAAAATGGTTTCCAACCTCAAAATCACCTCCAAATCACTTTCTACATGAAGATTGGGCTTAGCAACATCAAATAAAGAGAGATCAACACCAAATCAAGATTAGAGCTGCTGTTTAGCATTGATATTCGCACCAAATCAGAGATTTATTTCAGATCTAAGGTTTATTTTGGCTAAGGTGAGTGATTTGCATAGTTCCTCACTAATTATGGTTAATTAAGGGTAATTAGTGAAGATTAGCGAATTTATTCACTAATAAATTCTGGAAAAATATTTATAAATTCTTAAATAATGTTTTAGACATCTGATATGAATTTGGGTTAATTTGGTTAAGTTTTGCTAAACCTATCATTAATTATGCTTGAACATGCTTAAGGGAAAATATGGGGTTTTGGCTATGTTGAATCCATTTTAACCTATCATATTGATGTTTTGGTGTTTGAGGTTACTTCTACTTGTTGCTATGACTTTGTGGTATGCTTTGTGATTGATTAGAATAGTTAGAATTGTCGAAAACGTCGTCGAATGGTGTAAAATGCTCGCTGGAAAAGTTGGAGAAAGACAGTGCAGGTTTCGGATCGGATCGGAGGTATGGGCTCGGACCGGATAGAGGACTGGGCAAGGGATCACCGAACCGAACCGAAGCTTAGCACAAGGGAAAGTATGGCAAAAAGGAAGGCCACAGTGGTTGAACTGGGATCGGATCGAGCTAAGGAAGGGGGGATCGGATCGAGATAAGGAAGTGGGAACTGGAGCGAACTGAAGGGAAGAGAAGGGGATCGGAATGGAAGAGAAGGGGATGCAGATCGAACCATGACTAGGAACCCAAACCGAACCGATGGAGCAAGGGTACGCCGAACCAAACCGAAGAAAGTACATCCGACCCGAACCACCAGAAGGACCCCGACCCGAACCCATAGATGGAGATGGACTTGGAGACCCCAACCCGACCCGGAGCAATTGGAAGATACCGATCCGAACCAACAAAGAAGAAGGACAGAGAACCGAACCGATCCAGTGAAGACCAATAACCCGAGATGCAAAGGTAGTCGAAATTGGAAGTTAGAGCTCAGGATCCAGTTGGGAACCAATGAGTTCACTTCATGATTGGGCTTTGCTGCGGGACGTGTGCTAAGGAGTTATCGACGTTCATGACTTCGATTCACCAATGAAAAGAATGATGGGCTACGTATCAGTGCAGTAGAGTCATCACGACTTGAGGGGCAAAGTGATCGTAGCAGGACTACGTATCAGTGCAGTAGAGTCATTATGACTCGAGGGGCAAAGTGATCGTAGTAAGACTATGAGCCAGTGCAGTGGAGCCCTTGTGACTCCATGGGGCAGAGTGGACATAGTAAAGGATTAGTAAGGCTATGAGCTAGTGCAGTGGGGTGTGTACGACTCCATGGGGCAAAGTGGACATAGCGAAGGATTAGTGGCTATGTATCAGTGCAATGAAGCTGTTGTGACTTCATGGGCAAAGTGATCATAGCAAAGTATTGGGTTATCGAAGTGGTGGATATCGTATACTTTACGCACTGAGTGAGGGATGTGAGGATGGTTGCTATGCTTGATTGTTTGCCATCACTATGACATGCACACCCCCACCCCCGTATCTTTACACCATATGTTAGTGGCACCTTAGAGTGTTGTACAGTATGTAGTGCTAACTCTTTGGTTGCAGGTCCAGGTTCAGGTATGGTTTAGTATACCTGTTATTGTTCTGTTTAGCTGCTTATCGCTCATACCAGACTTTTGTCTGACCCAGAGTTTTATGTCTCTTCTTATTACTCTGGGTGCTCCTAAATGAGTAGACTAGAGACATGTTGGCTGGTGATGCACGGTTAGCTGATCTGGAGGCGAGCAGGAGGCTTCCACGTATGATACATATATATAGATATTCTCCCTGTGTCGTTGGTGGTCGCTACTTTGGGCATTAGTAGTGTACCTTTCTTGTTTAGCTTTTTGAGACAGTTTTAAAAGTTGTAATAATGTGGCTTTGGATCATAAGTTATACTTTGGATGTTCCGCTGCTATGAGGGTTTGTTTTCAGCTTATGCATTGGCTCACCTATTTTGTGTCAAGTATATGTTATGATTATATTTTATTCCATGCGCTGTGAGACATATTACAGGTTCCTTGTTGATTCTTTCTCTCCTTTCATTTCTTCTGACGACCGTCCCGTGCTAACTGGACATGTGTACAGTGCACTTTCGGAGGAAATGTCGGTGTGTGCAGGCGGGCCGTCACAGAGACAATCTAGCCCATGTCTCAGGCAAGTACTCAGTCAAGCCTTGGATCGTCAGGGCCGGTCCAACGATGTGGATTATAATTCCTGAACACTGCGTTTCCCTACCCTATGGGGCGTAAGTTTGGTCCGTCTGCCGACCAGAATGCATCGGCCGAAACTGATATAACCGAGGTGCCTCAAGTTCCATCATCCACATAAGCAATGTCAACCAGTTCAAGCACTGACTCCACTTCTAAACGCATGCCCTCCCTGAAGTCGTTCTCCTATTTTTAGTTCACATCGAGTGTGAAACTCGCGAATTAAACGCTACACAAAGCTATGCCACAAAGGCCGTGCTTTGATCATCAACCACAAGACTCTGCTTTTCAACAGAAGCCTTGATCATTTGCATCTTAGCATGCCACACAGGCAAACCACTTCATGCAACCGATATCCATCAATCACACAGAATGATATCCAATGTCAGACACACAGTCCATTTTCAAGTCCATTCTGGGTCTGAACGAAACCGGAGGCACCTTGTACCTCGCATATCCATCGATCTCCAAGTACGTCTGGACGATCACCAACTGATTCCCTCCTCTTGGGTGTATAGTCCAATCAAGATCATCAGTAATTATCCAAACGATGTGAAGACCTCCGGTCTTCAACCACCGTCTTCATCCTCGACACCACGTCGAATCAGTTATTCAGAATGGGATGAACCTGGTCTTTCTGAATAACTGGTGTATATAATAAACAAGTCTTACACAAACACAATATACGTCTCATTCCAATTCAGAATATTCTTTTATTCAAATATTCTTATACTTTGGGAAAGGTTCCCATTAATTTTATCAAAGATAAATTCTTTAAATTTATTCTTTAATCTTCTTTCGAATATCAATTCAAACTAGTCGGGATTAGCGAACCACACCGAAGTAATCATTTATTTTATTTCCCAATCCCAACCTATTCATCCCATGAAGTAAAACTGGTAATACTTCATATCTAACACCACGGTGTTATCGGTAAATTCAATTACCATTTCATGTTCAAATCTAATTAAAGATTTAACTATCGCCTGGAGCAAAACTAGTGGTACTCCATACTCGATCATTTCTTGAATTTGATAATTTTAATTATCAAATTCACTTATCAATCTAATTAAAGTTTCATTAAAACTCTAATTCAGTTTTAATTTCCAAAAATCATTACTCAATGATTATTCAAATCCAGTAAATCAATCCTATCTTTAACTGGGTTAAAGAACCAATGTCATTTAAAACACAGTTCACGATAAACCCAAAATCACATTCCATTAATTATCAGGTTAAAGAACGAATGTCGTTAAAACACAGTTCACGATAAACCCAAAAATCAATTCCAATTCAATTCCAATTAAATATCATTTAATTGGTATACTTCATTAAATCTAAATAAAAAGATTTAATCTTTTTCTCAGCTGGGTTTAAGAACAGTGTTAATGAAGACACCATTCACAACAAACCCAAATCCCATTTGATGTTAAATACAAGGCTCTGAATAGAAAATATATCGACTTATATTTAATATCAAATTCTACGACCAGCAAATATTGTATTGGAAATAACGATATTGATATATCTTTCAAATTTCCATAACAATATCTGTACAATCTTGAAATCCAACATCGAAATATTCCGAAGTCAATTTAGATTCAAATCCATTTCCAATTTATTTATTGGAAATTCTGGTTGTTTTTAAAACCATTTCAAATCCAATTTATTTATTTCTAAAAATAATTGAATTATATTTCTAGTTCAAACTAGTTTATTTCGATAAAAATCTATTTTTATCTTTTCAAATATGGAGTTTTTCATCCCAACTCTTTCAAAATCATTTCTTATGATTTTACAGTAATTATTGATATTTTTAATAATTTTATCCAGGCCTGTACAGTCGATTTCCATCAACGGCCATCAAACTGCACTTACAGCGGCCTTTTCCAAATTTGATTTGGACATAATTCCAAATCCAGCCGTTAGATTTCTAATTTCTAATATTCGTTAGAAAGCTCTTTTCGATACGAACCCAACGGTTCCAGTTTTAGGAGAATCCGACGGTCGGATCTCCCGTAGTGTCCATTCGAAGTCAATGGTCGAAATTCGCGAACTGCCGCAGCGCGGCGCGTTCCATTCAGGCCATTATATTATATATATAATATATATTTCGTCGATTTCAATTCAAAACGTATTTTATAAATTGTTTTAAATTCATTTTCAAAATGATTTCAACTTCCATTTCAAATTCAAATCAAAATTGAATTTTTCAATATAAATTCGTTTTAAATTCATTTCCAATCAATTTCAATTTAATTCAAATTTCAAATCATTTCAATTTAATTCGAATTTCAATTTAATTCGAATTTCAATTCATTTCAATTTAATTCGAATTTCAATTCATTTCAATTTAATTCGCATTTCAATTCATTTCAATTTAATTCGAATTTCAATTCATTTCAATTTAATTCGAATTTCAATTCATTTCAATTTAATTCGAATTTTGAAACCACTTTCGATATTCATTGTAAAATGAATAAAGTCGACAAAATCCCCATTCGTGTTACAATGGTGTTTAACTACTTAACACGGCTTTACATTTCAATATTCACTAAATATTATTTCAAAATATTCAATAATCCTGAACTGGAATCAAACATAGTCAATTACCATATAATGTGATTATATGGATTTTCACACAACAAATGTGTATAACAACAACGAAAACAGCAATCCATCATCCAAAGTGCATTCTACACTGTATAAGCATCAAATATAAATATTTAACGCTTACACAGTCTGTCAATCAATCGATCGACATACAGCTAATTATTGGGATTAGTGTATGTCCAATTTCATCCCAATACCCGTGTGGGGTTTCATTCAATCAAACACAGTTTTATTTTCGCAGTTGGGCGATGTGTAAAATTTATTTTCCCAATCAATATCAATCAATTGTGTGTGTATAAACTAATCATCCGATTCATTTATATTTATTTTATTTTATATACCCGTTAAAAATTATATTTTTAACTATAAAATATCTATTTCAATCCACAGTACACAATCAATTTTCATAACAAAGTCAATCAAACAAACAAGCCCTCCATGGTCTGTGGACGACGGGTGTCGGGTGCTGCTAAGCACCGTCTGCATCCTAGTATATATTTCAACTAGAAAACAAATAAAAATAAAAGTGAGGAGTTCTCACCGAGGGTTCCATTCCTCCATCCTTTACTTTTGAACTGCTGAACCGTCTGGATCTATTTGAAATTCTAATGCAATCCTTGCCCCGCTGTTTATAATAAAAATTATATTTTTATTGCTTCATTCCTATAAATAAAAATCATATTTTTCTTTCTTCTTCATATATAAAGATCGAATTTTTATATCATCGCTATAAAAATTACATTTTTATTTCAACATTATATAATAAAAATCAGATTTTTATTTCGCTACATATATAAAGATCAAATTTTTACTATCTATATAATATAAAAATCGTATTTTTATTCTTTCTATATTAGAAAAATCATATTTTTATTATCTACCGTATATAAAAATTATATTTTTATATGTTCTATAGTATAAAAATCATATTTTTATTATCTCCCTTATATAAAAATCATATTTTTATTATCTACCTTATATAAAAATCATATTTTTATATCTTCTATAACATAAAAATCATATTTTTATATCTTCTATAATACAAAAATCACATTTTTATTATCTACTTTATATAAGAATTCATTTTTCTTCTGCTATGATATATATAAAAATTCAGTTTTTCTTCTCCTATGATATATATAAAAATTCAGTTTTCCTTCTTCTATGATATATATAAAAATTCATATTTTTATACTTTTAAAACCCTGCTATTTTTATTTTAAATAAACAAAGCCGATCATATTTTAAAAAAAAAAGCTCTTCATACTTTTAAAACAAAGTTCTTTATACTTTGAAAACAGAGTTCTTTATATTTAAAAACAAAGTCCTATATAGTTTAAAAAAACAAAGTATATATTTTTTCTTACTTTAATTACTTCTCAGAAAAATTAATCAACCTAATTTATATATAAAAAAAAGAAGAAAAAAAAGGAGCTCACGGCTATGGTTCTAGACACCGAACTGGCATCGTGACCTAGGGCCGTGAATTGTTGCCACTACCTTCACTGTGGGGCAGATCGGAGCCCGCCCCCTTGTCGGCCTTCTTGCCACGTCCCTTCACCAAAAATCGCCGGTGGCGCGATGCCCTGTAGCGCCCCCAAAACACCTCTTACCGACCACCGTTTGAAGCAAGAAATCAGCCTCCTCGACACTTAGACGATTATCACCCCCGTTGGATGAGTAGAGCCCGAAGAGAGGAAGAGTTTGGTGCAGGAAACGGTTTGATTTGGTGCGCGCTGGAGGAGATCGGAGGGGGGGGGGGGGAGTTTAGAGGGAGTTGATCATCGTTTTTTTTTATAGGCGGGGGGGGGGGGGGGGAGGGGTGATTTTTTCTGCGTTGATTACGATGGGGGGGGGGTTGTGAGGGTTTGACTAGGGTTAGAAGGAGATATATTTATATATATATTATTTCCTTTAAATTTAAAAAATTCTTGTTTATCGATACAAACCTCAAATCAAATCAAACGACTGTCGCCCTAGCTAATTACCCCCATTCCGAACATAATGGGATATGTTTCGTAACCCAATTCACTTGTTACGATTAATTACCATTCAAATTAAAATATAAATCAATGTATATTCAATTTTAAATGTACATTTCAATTTACCGGGGCCACATACTAACTCTAAAAATTCCCAAATAATATTTTCTAGCTTCGTATTGATGATACGGTCCTAACAAAACTAATTTCGTCTAATTCCGAGACCATTTGAAAAATGGCCATTTTCCAGTTGGTTAAAATCAACTAAAACTGGTCAAACGCGTTTTCCTTTGCCACGCTCACATATTGATTCAGAAAATTATGAATTTTGGAATCGAGCAATAACTTGACATCACGGATCCAACAAAAGTGGCTTCGTCGAAAACCGAGGTCGTTTGCAAAATTCCCATTTTTAAGGGCCAGAATTCCATAGCGACTATTCTGGATTTTCAACTGGACTTAACTTTTGATTCCCGCTATGAAATTTCAATTTTTCGGATTCGTTGGAAAGATATTCTCAATTAGATTCTAATATTTTTGGTTCCGCTAAAATCTGGTTTATTTTGAATCATGTACATTCATTTGAACTTTGAAATCGAATTTTCAAACTACCGTGCCATTTTCAATTCCTTTTATAATATAAAATAAATATTTATATTCTAACGATGATTCAAATAAATATATACATTCTAATTCTATTAAAAATAATTTTTTCGTCATTATTATTTAAAATAATCTATTTTAAATATTCAAAATTCATTAAAATTGCCAAAATAAAAATTTAAAATTGGCTCGGATTTCCAGGTTATTACAGAAACTTTGATGTTTGCATCGAATAAGTATGTTTCCTGGTGCTCAAGTAATCAGGTAAAACACTGCCGCATGTTTCAAACTCTACAATTTCAAATACATATAATACTCATCATTAAATAATAGTGTTTTCAAAAACACATTTCGACTGTGGGAGTAGAATTTGTGTGAATAAGACGAAAACGTTTTCAAATATTAGTAGAATATCCATATTTTCATATTGACTGAGCAGATTGCTTAGTGACTAAGTAATCAGGTAAAATACTGCCGCATCTTTGCTATTCTACATTTTAAAGCTTCTATAACACTCATCATTTGCATATTACCATTTAGACCCTGGATCCGCGCCAATAAGATCTAGAAAGTTTCAAAATATAAGTGAAACTTTGATGCTTGCATCGAATAAGTAGGTTTTTTGGTGCTCAAGTAATCATGTAAAACACTGCCGCATGTTTGAAACTCTACCATTTCAAATACATATAATACTCATCATTAAATAATCGTGTTTTTAAAAAAACGTTTCGACTTTGGGAGTAGAATTTGTGTGAATAAGACGAAAAAGTTTTCAAATATTAGTATAATATTCATATTTTCATATTGACTGAGCAGGTTGCTTAGTGACTAAGTAATTAGGTAAAACACGACCGCATGTTTGCTATTCTACATTTTAAAGCATCTATAACACTCATCATTTGCATATTACCGTTCGGACCCTGGATACGCGCCAATAAGATAATGAAAGTTTCAAAATATAATTGAATCTTTGATGTTTGCATCGATTAGGTAGGTTTCTTGGTGCTCAAGTAATCTGGTAAAACATTGCCGCATGTTTGAAACTCTACCACATCAAATACATATAATACGTATCATAAAATAATAGTGTTTTTAAAAACACGTTTCGACTTTGGGAGTAGAATTTGTGTGAATAAGACGATTTTTTTTTCAAATATTAGTATAATATTCATATTTTCATAATCACTGAGCAGGTTGCTTAGTGACTAAGTAATCCGGCAAAACACTACCGCATGTTTGCTGTTCTACATTTTAAAGCATCTATAACACTCATCATTCGCATATTTCCATTTGGACCCTGGATCCATGCCCATCAGATCAAGAAAGCTTCAAAATATAAGTGAAACTTTGATGTTTGAATCGAATAAGTAGGTTTCTTGGTGCTCATGTAATCAGGTAAACCACTGCCGCATGTTTGAAACTCTATCATTTCAAATACAAATAATACTCATCATTAAACAATAGTGTTTTTAAAAACACGTTTTGACTTTGGGAGTAGAATTTGTGTGAGTAAGACGGAAAAGTTTTCAAATATTAGTAGAATATTCATTTTTTTCATATTGACTGAGTAGATTGCTTAGTGACTAAGTAATCAGGTAAAACACTGCCGCATGTTTGCTATTCTACATTTTAAAGCATCTATAACACTCATCATGTGCATATTACCATTTGGACCCTGTATCCGCGCCAATAAGTTCAAGAAAGTTGTAGAATATAAGTGAAACTTTGATGTTTGCATCGAATAAGTAGGTTTCTTGGTGCTCAAGTAATCAGGTAAAACACTGTCGCATGTTTGAAACTCTACCATTTCAAACACATATAATACTCATCATTAAATAATAGTGTTTTTAAAAACACGTTTCGACTTTGGAAGTAGAATTTGTGTGAATAAGACGAAAAAGTTTTCAAATATTAGTAGAATATTCATATTTTCATTTTGACTGAGCATATTGCTTAGTGACTAAGTAATCAGGTAAAACACTGCCGCATGTTTGCTATTCAACATTTTAAAGCATCTATAACACTCATCGTTAGCATATTGCCGTTTGGAGCGTGGATCCATGCCAATAAGATCAAGAATGTTTCAAAATATAAGTGAAAATTTGATGTTTGCATCGAATAAGTAGGTTTCTTGATGCTCAAGCAATCAGGTAATACACTACCGCATGTTTGAAACTCTACCATTTCAAATATATATAATATTCATTATTATTAAATAATAGTGTTTTTAAAAACAAGTTCCGACTTTGGGATTAGAATCTGTGTGAATAAGACGAAAAAGTTTTCAAATATTAGTAGAACATTCATATTTTCATATTGACTGAGCAGATTGCTTAGTGACTAAGTAGTCAGGTAAAACACTGCCGCATGTTTGCTATTCTACATTTTAAAGCATCTATAACACTAATCATTTGCATATTACTGTTTGGACCCTGAATCCGCGCCAATAAGATCAAGAAACTTTCAAATTATAAGTGAAACTTTGAAGTTTGCATCGAATAAGTAGGTTTTTTGGTGCTCAAGTAATCAGGTAAAACACTGCCGTATATTTGAAACTCTACCATTTCAAATACATATAATACTCATCATTAAATAATAGTGTTTTTAAAAATACGTTTCGAATTTGGGAGTAGAATTTGTGTGAATAAGACGAGAAAGTTTTCAAATATTAGTTGAATATTCATATTTTCATATTGACTGAGCAGGTTGCTTAGTGACTAAGTAATCAGGCAAAACACTGCCGCATGTTTGCCATTTTACATTTTATAGCATTTATAATACTCATCATTTGCATATTACCATTTGGACCCTGGATATGAGCCAATAAGGTCAAGAAAGTTTCAAAATATAAGAGAAACTTTGATGTTTGCATCGAATAAGTAGGTTTCTTGTAGCTCAAGTAATCAGGTAAAATACTGCCGCATGTTTGAAACTCTACCATTTCAAATACATATAATACTCATCAATAAATAATAGTGTTTTTAAAAACACGTTTCGACTTTGGGAGTAGAATTGTGTGAATAAGAAGAAAAAGTTTTCAAATATTAGTAGAATATTCATATTTTCATATTGACTGAGCAGGTTGCTTAGTGACTAAGTAATCAGGTAAAACACTACTGCATATTTGCTATTCTATATTTTAAAGCATCTATAACACTCGTTATTTGCATATTACCGTTTGGACCCTGGATCCGCGCCAATAAGATCAAGAAAGTTTCAAAATATAAGTAAAACTTTGATGTTTGAATCAAATAAGCAGGTTTCTTGGTGCTCAAGTAATCTAGTAAAAAAATGCCGCATGTTTGAAACTCTACCATTTCAATTACATATAATACTCATCATTAAATAATATTGTTTTTAAAAACTCGTTTCGACTTTGGGAGTAGAATTTGTGTGAATAAGACGAAAAAGTTTTCAAATATTAGTATAATATTCATATTTTCATATTGACTGAGCAGGTTGCTTCGTGACTTAGTAATCAGGTAAAACACTTCCGCATGTTTGCTATTCTACATTTTAAAGCATCTATAACACTCATCATTTGCATATTACCATTTGGACCCTGAATCCGCGCCAATAAGATCAAGAAAGTTTCAAAATATAAGTGAAACTATGATATTTGCATAAAATTAGTAGGTTTCTTGGTGTTCAAGTAACAGGTAAAACACTGCCCCATGTTTGAAACTCTACCATTTCAAATACATATAATATTCATCATTAAATAATAGTGTTTGTAAAAATACGTTTTGTCTTTGGGAGTAGAATTTGTGTGAGTAAGACAAAAAAGTTTTCAAATATAAGTAGAATATTCATATTTTCATATTGACTGAGCAGGTTGCTTAGTGACTAAGTAATCAGGTAAAACACTGCCGCATATTTGCTATTCTACATTTTAAAGCATCTATAACACTCATCATTTGCATATTACCATTTGGACCCAGGATCCGCGCCAATAAGATCAAGAAAGTTTCAAAATATAAGTGTGTAATAACCCGGAAATCCGAGCCAATTTAAAATTTTTATTTTGGCAATTTTAACGAATTTTGATTATTTAAAATAGATTATTTTAAATAATATCAACGAGAAATTCATTTTGAATATAATTCGAACGTATATATTATATAGATCGTCATTAGAATATAAATATTTATTTTAAATTATAAAAGGAATTGGAAATGGCGCGATAGTTCGATAACTCGATTTCAAACTTCAAATGAATGTACAGGATTAAAAATAAACTGGAATTCTGCAAAACAAAAAATAATAGAATCTATTTGAGAGTATCTTTCCAAGGAATCCGAAAAATCGAAATTTCATAGCGGGAATCAAAAGAGATGTCCAAATGAAAATTCAGAATAGTCGCTATGGAATTCTGGCCCTTAAAAATGGAAATTTTGCAAACGACCTCGGATTTCGACGAAACCACTTTTGTTGGATCCGTGATGTCAGGTTATTGCTAGAACCTGATTTTCATAATTTTTCGAATCAATATGCGAGCGTAGCAAAGGAAAACGCGTTTGACCAGTTTCAGTTGATTTTAATCGACTGGAAAATGGCCATTTTTCCAACGGTCTCAGAATTCGACGAAACTAGTTATTTAGGATCGTATCGTCAATCAGAAGCTAGAAATAATTTTTCTGGAATTTTTCTAGTTAGTATGTGACCCCAGTAAATTGAAATGCGCGTTCAACTTCAATATATAGAGTTATATGTTGATTTTAACGGAAACCGATCGAAACAGCAGAATCAGCTTACGATACATATCCCATTGCGTTCGGAATGTGGGTAATTAGCTATGGACGACAGGCGGTGTGCCTCGTTTAGAGGTCAAATGAAAATGTACCTTTTTGAAATATAAAATAAATAAATTAATTAAAATCTCTCTCCTCTCCTTATATTGCCCCCCTCCCCCGTTTTCTTCAAATCAGAAATCAAAAAGAAAAAAAAACCTAGCCTACCGTTCGCAATACCCCCCCCCCAGGCGGTGCTACCGCCGTGCTAACCCCCTACCTCCTGTCGTGCGATACCCCCCCCCCCCCCTCTCCTGCCGCGATAACCCCCACCTCCTGCCGCGCGATACCACCCTCTCTCCTGCCGCGCTAACCCCCCTCCTCCTGCCGCGCGACGCGCTAAATCCCCCCTCGAACGACGCACGATACCCCCCCTCCTGCTTCTACTGCCGCTACTTCTTCTTCTTCGCTCCTTCCTCCTCCCCCTTCGTTCAACAAAAGGTGAGTTTTAGCGGTTTATTTGATTAGTTAAATTACTGATTCTTCATTAGTTAAATTACTGATTCTTCATTAGTTCAATTACTGATTTTTCATTAGTTAAATTTCTGATTTTTAATTAGTTAAAGAATTGATTTTTATAGCAAAAAGATTATATTTTTAAAACAGAAAGATTCGATTTTGATTAGAAGAAAAATATGGATTTTCTTATGTATGAAGCGATAGAATAAAAATATAATTTTATCAAATATAGAAGAATATTAAAGTATGATCTTTATGGTGAAGTGAACAATATAAAAATATGAATTTTAATGCGATAAAAATTTGATTTTTATATATTGAATAGCAAAGTAAAAATTCGATTTTTATATATTGAATAGCAAAGTAGTAAAAATTCGATTTTTATATATTGAATAGCAAAGTAAAAATTTGATATTTATATATCGAATAGCGAAGTAAAAATGTGATTTTTACAAATGTAGAGAACACAGGCAAAGAAAGTGACAAGAGGCAAGAACGGCGAAGATTCCTACATAAGAAGAATCGTGGCGTTTGGGTTAGCTAATCTGTGAGAACTTCTCACCTTTAATTTAATTTTCTAGTTATAAAAATATATACTAGGATGCAGACGGTGTTTAGTAGCACCCGACACCCGTCGTCCACAGACCATGGACTGTATGCTTGTTTGATTTTGATGTGTAGTTGATTGTGTGATGTGATGTGAAATGAAATAAAATATTTTATAGTGGAAAATATTTGATAGTTAAAAATAGAATTTTTAACATGTATATGAAATGAAATAAAAATAAACAAATCGGACGATTTGTTTATATACACACATTTGACTAATATTGATTCGGACGATAAATTTTACACATCGCCCAACTGCACAAATAAAATCTGTGTTTGATTGTTTGAAAACCCCACACGGGTATTGGGGTGATATATGACATACACTAATCCCAATAGTTAGTTATATGTTGATCGATTGATTGACAGACTGTTATAAGCATTAAATATTTATATTTGATGCTTATACAGTGTAGAACGCACTTTGGATGATGGTTGATGATTTATCGTTGCTGTTATATACGTGTGGTAGAAAATCCATATAATTAACATGATATGGTAATTGATTGGGCCTCATTCCAGTTTTGAAATAGAATATTTGAAAAAGAAATATTTGAAATAGAATATTTGAAAATAGAAATATATGAAGCCGTGTTGATTAGATTGATGCCATTTTGACGTGAACGATATTTATATCGATTTTATTCATTTTATAATGAATATCGAAAGTGATTTCAAAATCTGATATTTTGAAAAGAAATTGAATTCGAATTGAATAGAATAGAAATTGAATTCGAATTGAATAGAATAGAAATTGAATTCGAATTGAAATTGAATAAAAGTGAATTCGAATTAAATATAATAGAAAATGAATTTGAATTGAATAGAATAGAAAATGAATTCGAATTGAATTGAATAGAAATGAATTCGAATTGAAATTGAATATAAATGAAATTCGAATTAAATTGAAATTGAATTGAAATCGTTTTGAAATGAAATTAAAACGAATTTATATTGGAATATTCAATTTTGATTAGAAATTGAATATGAAGTTGAAATCGTTTCGAAAACGAATTTAAAACGATTTATAAAATACGTTTTGAATTGAAATCGACGAAGTATGTATTATATATATTATATATATAATATAATGGCCTGAATAGAACGCGCCGCGCCGCGGCAGTTCGCGGATCTCGACCATTGACTTCGAATGGATATTGCGGGAGATCCGGCCATCGGATTCTCCAAAAACCGGAACCGTTGGGTTCGTATCGAAAAAAGCTTTCTAACGAATATTAGAAATTAGAAATCTAACCGTTGGATTTGGAATTATGTCTAAATCAAATTTGAAAAAGGTCGCTGTAAATGCAGTTCGATGGCCATTGATGGAAATCTACTGTACGGGCCTTGATAAAATTATTAAAAATATCAATAATTTGTGTAAAATCATAAGAAATGATTTGTGAAGAATTGGGATGAAAAACTCCATATTTGAAAAGATAAAAATAGATTTTCATCGAAATGAACTAGTTTTGAACAAGAATAATAATTTATTTATTTTTAAAATAAATAAATTGGATTTGAAATGGTTTTGAAATAACCAGAATTGCCAATAATTATGTTGGAATAGATTTGAATCGAAATTGTCTTCGGAATATTTCGATGTTGGATTTCGTGATTATACAGATATTGTTATGGAAATTTGAAAGATATATATATATATATATATATCATTATTTCCAATACAATATTTGTTGGTCGTAGAATTTGATAATGAATATAAGTCGATATATTTTCTATTCAAAGCCTTGTATTTAATATCAAATGTGATTTGGGTTTGTCGTGAATGGTGTCTTCATTAACACTGTTCATAAGCCCTGTTGAGAAACGGATTAAATCTTTTTATTTAGATTTAATGAAGTGTACCAATTAAATAATATTTAATTGGAATTGAATTGATATTGATTTTTGGGTTTATCGTGAACAGTGTTTTAAATAACACTTGTTCTTTAACCCGATAATTAATGGAATGTGATTTTGGGTTGTCGTGAACGGTATCTTCATTAATATTGTTCTTAGACCCAAAGAAGTTAAGAAAATCAGAAAACTAACTGGAGATGAGTTAAGTTGAATGGTTTCCTGTGTATTGATCTAATGTTGGTTTCGGCCTTCGGGGTTAATACTTAGGGAATTGCTCGCTTGCTAATTTATGGTTAGGGACTGATTGAAATGTGATGTGATTTTGGGTTTATCGTGAACCGTGTTTTAAATGACACTGATTCTTTAACCCAGTTGAGGATTAAGACTAAGTGGAGTTTTAATGAATCTTTAATTAGATTGAAAAGATCGAGAATGGAGTATCACCAGTTTTACTCCAGGCGATAGTTAAATCTTTATTTAGATTTAAACGTGAAATGGTAATTAAATTTACCGATAACACCGTGGTGTTAGATATGAAGTAAGACCTGTTTTACTTTATGGGATGAATAGGTTGGGATGGGGAAATTAAAACAAATGGTTACTTCGGTAAGGTTCGTTAATCCCGACTAGTTGAATCGAAATTCAAAAGGAAGATTAGAGAATAAATTCAAAGAATTTATCTTTAATAAAATTAATGGGAACATTTCCCCATGAATGTGAAAATTAGAAACTAACTGTCGGTTAGCTAAGAAGAATGTTTTTCTGGATATCGATCTGATGATGGTTTCGGCCTTCGTGGTTAATATTTGGGGAATTATTCTCTTGTTAATTTACGGTTAGTGACTGATGAATTGGAATGAGGTGTATGTTGTGTTTGTGTAACACATGTTTATTATATACGCAAGTTATTCGGAAAGACCGGGTTTATCCCGTTCTGAATAACTGATACGACGATAAGTCGAAGATGAAGACGGTGGTTGAAGACCGGAAGTCTTCACATTGTTTGGGTGATTACTGATGATCTTGATTGGGCTGTACACCCTAGAAGATGGAAACAGTTAGTGGTCGTCCATACGTACTTGGAGATCGATGGATATGCGGGGTACTAGGTGCCCCCGGTTTCGTTCAGACCCAGAACGGACTTGTAAATGGACAGTGTGTCTGACATTGGATTTCATTCTGTGTGACTGATATCGGTTGCATAGAGAGGTTTGCCTGTGTGGCATGCTAAGATGCAAATGATCAAGACTTCTGTTGAAAAGCAGAGTCTTGTGGTTGATGATCAAAGCACGGCCTTTGTGGCGTAGCTTTGTGTAGCGTTAATTCGTGAGCCTCACTCCTCGGTGTGAACCAAAACGGGAGAAGGACCTCAGGGAGGGCATGCGTTTCTTTCTAGTTAGGAGTGGCGTCAGTGCTTGAACTGGCTGACGAGTTTGACTCATGTGGTTGTTGGAATTGGAGGCGCCTCGGTTTGATCGGACGATCCGGGTCCGATGGAGTCATTCGTTGGCTCATTTACGCCCCATAGGGCGGGGAAACGCAGTGTTCAGGAATTTTAATCCACATCGGTGGACCGGCCATGACGATCCAAAGGTCACTCGAGCTATGACCTGAGGCTCAGGCTAAAGAGTCTCGAATCGGTAGAGGACTATCTTTTGCCTCGGTTCACAGATGGAAATCCAACTTCCAATACGTGACTTTTCGATTTTAGATGTAATCCTATATATGGCGACATAGTGGGATGGGGCGCTTATGCGGTCTATGATTAATACTTATGATTTGAAGTTGTTTTATACACTATACACTTATTATAGTATCAAAGGATTTGTTTTAAACGTATCAAGCATTCTTGGCTATTATAAGGTAAAAACCTTATCCCCTGGCTTGCGTTGCATTGTGTGATAGGACCTGGGTCTTATAATAGCTTCATTTTTCTTTATTTAGCATTGCGCTGTTGTTTTATGCACTGGTATTCTTGGGAGGAAACCCGTTCCGTGTTATACGGCGTGGTCCCTTGATTTACCTAACTTTAAAATAAAGATTAATAACTGTTTTAGTTCTCACACCAGTCCCATGAATGACCTGGAGTTTATTGTTTTAACCTGAACTCTGGGTGCCCTTATTTTGACACGGGCAGCTAGTAGTTTAGGTTTCGCATATTTATATTCACAGGATCCTGATTTACAGCTGGAACGATACTCGGAAAGCTTTGTATCCGTATATCTCCTTCAGGTGTGTAATGTATTATTTTCCGCTGCTATGTATTTAAATGTAATTTAAATCTCTGATATTTCTGTGTAATATTGATTCATTTATACTCTGTATATTCTTGTAATCTGATGGAATTGTTGTAATATACAATGAAATGTTCTTCCGTCCGCGTTCTATTTTGTCTTGTTCTCAAAACAATCAGGCGTTTCGAATGGTCTGGGTCGGTTTAGCGACTGATTCGGATCGAGCGGAATTCCCGGTCATTACATCGTGGTATCAGAGCTTTGGTTTACAAAGCTCAGAGAACAAGACACATTAGAACCATATGAAAGAATTCATCAGATATTGGATTAGTAATATCCAATGAGAATGGCTCGTTAGAGATGGGATCAGTAGTATCCTAGAACGAGTGTGAAGAGTATATTTTTAAAATGAAAACAAATTTTGTTTTGAAATTTAAATCAATTATATGTATTTGATTATTTATTCATGTTGATTTGGACAATCCGATATATAAAGATTTTGTATATATGTCTTGCAAACGTGTGTTCGAAGTTCTAATATACTGGGTAGATATAGAATCCTTCTAGTGCCCGAGGATAATTCTGGTGACGGGGCACCATCGCCAGTATTTATTTTCGAGTTTCGAAAGTGAGATTTCTATATATTTCCAATTGACTGGTGTGAGAACTGAAACTAGATAGGGCTTATTGTTGTAAATTGGCACCAAAAATGTGATTTTTGACTATATATCAAAGTTATGAATTTGAAAGGCTAATCAACTAATTGATTGCTGATTGTGTAGTTAGATTATAGTATGAATAATTAAATGTTGAACCTTTAACCAAATTGGTCAAATATTGAACTGTATTGAAAATTGTTCGAATTTGCATGCATATATGTGTATCCATTGAATAGGTCATAGCAAGGAGGCTAGAGAAGAGGAATAAAATTGTTTGCCCGACAAATAGGTACATGTTTATTGTATTTCTTGAGTTTTGGGTGATTTTATGAGCCGATTGGCTAGCCGCTTGGCTTTTTCTTTTTCTTTTTGGTTGAAGAAGGCCATGGGAGGCTATATGAAATATCCCGAAGTCCCCGGTGCAGGGGAGGTTATAGCGAAATTTTTCGAAAATTTTGGGTGTTTGCCAAATTTTTGAAGAATTTGAAAAGTTCTTAGAAACAGAAAAGTTGAAGAACTTAAGCCGTAGCAAAAAACTATGAAAGTTGAGTTGGTTTTTAAAACAACTTTCGGCTTCGTTCCTTTTCGGGGACGAAAAGTTTTAAGTGGGGGAGATAGTAATAACCCGGAAATCCGAGCCAATTTAAAAATTTTATTTTGGCAATTTTAGCGAATTTTGATTATTTATAATAGATTATTTTAAATAATATCAACGAGAAATTCATTTTGAATATAATTCGAACGTATATATTATATAGATCGTCGTTAGAATATAAATATTTATTTTAAATTATAAAAGGAATTGAAAATGGCGCGATAGTTCGATAATTCGATTTCAAACTTCAAATGAATGTACAGGATTCAAAATAAACCGGAATTCAGCGAAACCAAAAATAATAGAATCTATTTGAGAATATCTTTCCAACGAATCCGAAAAATCGAAATTTTATAGTGGGAATCAAAAGAGATGCCCAAATGAAAATTCAGAATAGTTGCTATGGAATTCTGGCCCTTAAAAATGGAAATTTTGCAAAGGACCTCGGATTTCGACGAAACCACTTTTGTTGGATCTGTGATGTCAGTTTATTGCTAGATTCCGATTTTCATAATTTTTCGAATCAATATGCGAGCATGGAAAAGGAAAACGCGTTTGAACAGTTTCAGTTGATTTTAATCGACTGGAAAATGGCCACTTTTCCAACGGTCTCAGAATTCAATGAAACTAGTTTTGTTAGTACCGTATCATCAATACGAAGCTAGAAATAATTTTTCTGGAATTTTTCTAGTTAGTATGTGACCCCAGTAAATTGAAATGCGCGTTCAACTTCAATATATAGAGTTATATGTTGATTTTAACGGAAACCGATCGAAACAGCTGAATCAGCTTACGATACGTATCCCATTGTGTTCAGAATGGGGGTAATTAGCTATGGACGACAGGCGGTGGGCCTCGTTTAGAGGTCAAATGAAAACGTACCTTTTTGAAATATAAAATAAATAAATAAATAACTTAAAATCTCTCTCCTCTTATATTTCCCCCCCTGGTTTTCTTCAAATCAGAAATCAAAAAGAAAAAAAACCTAGTGTACCGTTCGCGATACCCCTCCCCCAGGCGGCGCTGCCGCCGCGCTAACCCCCATACCTCCTGCCGCGCGATACCCCTCCTCTCTCCTACCGCGCTAACCCCCTACCTCCTGCAGCCCGATACCCCCCCTCTCTCCTACCGCACTAACCCCCCTCATCCTGCCGCGCGGCGCGATAAACCCCCTCTCTAACGACGCGCGATACCCCCCTCCTCCTGCTGCTGCGGCCGCTACTTCTTCTTCTTCCCTCCTTCCTCCTCCCCCTTCGTTCAACAAAAGGTGAGTTTTTGTGGTTTATTTGATTAGTTAAATTACTGATTCTTCATTAGTTAAATTACTGATTCTTCATTAGTTAAATTACTGATTCTTCATTAGTTAAATAGCTAATTCTTCATTAGTTAAATTACCGATTCTTCATTAGTTCAATTACTGATTTTTCATTAGTTAAATTTCCGATTTTTAATTAGTTAAAGAATTGATTTTTATAGCAAAAAGATTATATTTTTAAAATAGAAAGATTCGATTTTGATTAGAAGAAAAATATGGACTTTCTTATGTACGAAGCGATAGAATAAAAATATAATTTTATCGTATATAGAAGAATATTAAAGTATGATCTTTATGGTGAAGTGAACAATATAAAAATATGATTTTTAATGCGATAAAAATTCTATTTGTATATATTGAATAACAAAGTAAAAATTCGATTTTTATATATTGAATAGCGAAGTAGTAAAAATTCTATTTTTATATATTGAATAGCAAAGTAAAAATTGGATTTTTATATATTGAATAGCGAAGTAAAAATGTGACTTTTACATATGTAGAGAATACGGGCAAAGAAAGTGACAAGAGGCAAGAACGGCAAAGATTTCTACATAAGAAGAGTCGTGGCGTTTGGGTTAGCTAATCTGTGAGAACTTCTCATCTTTAATTTAATTTTCTAGTTATAAAAATATATACTTGGATGCAGACGGTGTTTAGTAGCACACGACACCCGTCGTCCACAGACCATGGACGGCTTGTATGCTTGTTTGATTTTGATGTGTAGTTGATTGTGTGATGTGATGTGAAATGAAATAAAATATTTTATAGTGGAAAATATTAGATAGTTAAAAATAGAATTTTTAACATGTATATAAAATGAAATAAAAATAAACAAATCAGACGATTTGTTTATATACACACATTTGACTGATATTGATTGGGACGATAAATTTTACACATCGCCCAACTGCACAAAAAAAATCTATGTTTGATTGTTTGAAAACCCCACACGGGTATTCGGGTGATATATGACATACACTAATCCCAATAGTTAGTTATATGTCGATCGATTGATTGACAGACTGTTATAAGCGTTAAATATTTATATTTGATGCTTATACGGTGTAGAACGCACTTTGGATGATGGTTGATGATTTATCGTTGCTGTTATATACGTGTGCTGGAAAATCCATAAAATTAACATTATATGGTAATTGATTGGGCCTCGTTCCAGTTTTGAAATAGAATATTTGAAAAAGAAATATTTGAAATAGAATATTTGAAAATAGAAATATATGAAGTCGTGTTGATTAGATTGACGCCATTTTGACATGAACGATATTTATATCGATTTCATTCATTTTATAATGAATATCGAAGGTGATTTCAAAATCTGATATTTTGAAAAGAAATTGAATTCGAATTGAATAGAATAGAAATTGAATTCGAATTGAATAGAATATAAATTGAATTCGAATTGAAATTGAATAAAAGTGAATTCGAATTAAATAGAATAGAAAATGAATTCGAATTGAATAGAATAGAAAATGAATTCGAATTGAATTAAATAGAAATGAATTCGAATTGAAATTGAATATAAATGAAATTCGAATTAAATTGAAATTGAATTGAAATCGTTTTGAAATGAAATTAAAATGAATTTATATTGGAATATTCTATTTTGATTAGAAATTGAATATGAAGTTGAAATCGTTTCAAAAACGAATTTAAAATGATTTATAAAATACGTTTTGAATTGAAATCGACGAAGTATATATTATATATATTATATATATAATATAATGGCCTAAATAGAACGCGCCGCGCCGCGGTAGTTCGCGGATTTCGATCATTGACTTCGAATGGATATTGCGGGAGATCCGACCGTCGGATTCTCCTAAAACCGGAGCCGTTGGGTTCGTATCGAAAAAGCTTTCTAACGAATATTAGAAATTAGAAATCTAACGGTTGGATTTGGAATTATGTCCAAATCAAATTTGAAAAAGGTCGCTGTAAATGCAGTTCGATGGCCATTGATGGAAATCTACTGTACGGGCCTTGATAAAATTATTAAAAATATCAATAATTTGTGTAAAATCATAAGAAATGATTTGTGAAGAATTGGGATGAAAAACTCCATATTTGAAAAGATAAAAATAGATTTTCATCGAAATGAACTAGTTTTGAAATAGAATAATAATTTATTTATTTTTAAAATAAATAAATTGGATTTGAAATGGTTTTGAAATAACCAGAATTGCCAATAATTATGTTGGAATAGATTTGAATCGAAATTGTCTTTGGAATATTTCGATGTTGGATTTCGTGATTATACAGATATTGTTATGGAAATTTGAAAGATATATATATATATATATATCGTTATTTCCAATACGATATTTGTTGGTCGTAGAATTTGATATTGAATATAAGCCGATATATTTTCTATTCAGAGCCTTGTATTTAATATCAAATGTGATTTGGGTTTGTTGTGAATGGTGTCTTCATTAACACTGTTCTTAAGGCCAGTTGAGAAAAGGATTAAATCTTTTTATTTAGATTTAATGAAGTGTACCAATTAAATAATATTTAATTGGAATTGAACTGATATTGATTTTTGGGTTTATCGTGAACAGTGTTTTAAATAACACTTGTTCTTTAACTCGATAATTAATGGAATGTTATTTTGGGTTGTCGTGAAAGGTATCTTCAATAATACTGTTCTTAGACCCAAAGAAGTTAAGAAAATCAGAAAACTAACTGGAGATGAGTTAAGTTGAATGGTTTCCTGTGTATTGATCTGATGTTGGTTTCGGCCTTCGGGGTTAATACTTGGGGAATTGTTCGCTTGCTAATTTACGGTTAGGGACTGATTGAAATGTGATGTGATTTTGGGTTTATCGTGAACCGTGTTTTAAATGACACTGATTCTTTAACCCAATTGAGGATTAAAAGTAAGTGGAGTTTTAATGAATCTTTAATAAGATTGAAAAGATCGAGAATGGAGTATCACCAGTTTTACTCCAGGCGATAGTTAAATCTTTAATTAGATTTAAACGTGAAATGGTAATTAAATTTACCGATAACACCGTGGTGTTAGATATGAAGTAAGACTCGTTTTACTTCATGGGATGAATAGGTTGGGATTGGGAAATTAAAACAAATGGTTACTTCGGTAAGGTTAATTAATCCCGACTAGTTGAATCGAAATTCCAAAGGAAGATTAAAGAATAAATTCAAGGAATTTATCTTTGATAAAATTAATGGGAACATTTCCCCATGAATGTGAAAATTAGAAACTAACTGTCGGTTAGCTAAGAAGAATGGTTTTCTGGATATTGATCTGATGTTGGTTTCGGCCTTCTGGGTTAATATTTGGGGAATTATTCTCTTGTTAATTTACGGTTAGTGATTGATGAATTGGAATGAGGCGTATGTTGTGTTTGTGTAACACATGTTTATTATATAAGCAAGTTATTCGGAAAGACCAGGTTTATCCCATTCTGAATAACTGATACGACGATAAGTCGAAGATGAAGATGGTGGTTGAAGACCGGAAGTCTTCACATCGTTTGGGTGATTACTGATGATCTTGATTGGGCTGTACACCCAAGAAGATGGAAACAGTTAGTGGTCGTCCAGACGTACTTGGAGATTGATGGATATGCGGGGTACTAGGTGCCCCCGGTTTCGTTCAGACCCAGAACGGACTTGTAAATGGACGGTGTGTCTGACATTGGATTTCATTCTGTGTGATTGATATCGGTTGCATAGAGTGGTTTGCCTGTGTGGCATGCTAAGATGCAAATGATCAAGGCTTCTGTTGAAAAGCAGAGTCTTGTAGTTGATGATCAAAGCACAGCCTTTGTGGCGTAGCTTTGTGTAGCGTTAATTCGCGAGCCTCACACCCCGGTGTGAACCAAAACGGGAGAAGGACCTCAGGGAGGGCATGCGTTTCTTTCTAGTTAGGAGTGGCGTCAGTGCTTGAACTGGCTGAAGAGTTTGACTCATGTGGTTGTTGGAATTGGAGGCACCTCGGTTTGATCGGACGATCCGGGTCCGATGGAGTCATTTGTTGGCTCAATTACGCCCCATAGGGCGGGGAAACGCAGTGTTCAGGAATTTTAATCCACATCGGTGGACCGGCCCTGACGATCCAAAGGTCACTCGAGCTCTGACCTGAGGCTCCGGCTAGAGAGTCTCGAATCGGTAGAGGACTATCTTTTGCCTCGGTTCACAGATGGAAATCCAACTTCCAATACGTGACTTTTCGATTTTAGTTGTAATCCTATATATGGCGACATAGTGGGATGGGGCGCTTATGCCGTCTATGATTGATACTTATGATTTGAAGTTATTTTATACACTATACACTTATTATAATATCAAAGGATTTGTTTTAAACATATCAAGCATTCTTGGCTATTATAAGGTAAAAACCCTATCCCCCAGCTTGCGTTGCATTGTGTGATAGGACCTGGGTCTTATAATAGCTTCATTTTTCTTTATTTAGCATTGCGCTGTTGTTTTATGCACTAGTATTCTTGGGAGGAAACCCGTTCCGTGTTATACGGCGTGGTCCCTTGATTTACCTAACTTTAAAATAAAGATTAATAACTGTTTTAGTTCTCACACCAGTCCCATGACTGACCTAGAGTTTATTGTTTTAACCTGAACTCTGGGTGCCCTTATTTTGACATGGGCAGCTAGTAGTTTTGGTTTTGCAGATTTATATCCACAGGAACCCGGTTTACAGCTGGAACGATACTCGGAAAGCTTTGTATCCGTATATCTCCTTCAGTTGTGTAATGTATTATTTTCCGCTGCTATGTATATAAATGTAATTTAAATCTATGAAATTTCTGTGTAATATTGATTCATTTATACTCTGTATATTCTTGTAATCTGATGGAATTGTTGTAATATACAATGAAATGTTCTTCCGTCCGCGTTCTATTTTGTCTTGTTCTCAAAAAAATCAGGCATTTCGAACGGTCTGGGTCTGTTTAGCGACTGGTTCGAATCGAGCGGAATTCCCGGTCATTACAAAGTGAAACTTTGATGTTTGCATCGAATAAGCAGGTTTCTTGGTGCTCAAGTAATCAGGTAAAACACTGTCGCATGTTTGAAACTCTACCATTTCAAATACATAAAATACCCATCATTAAATAATAGTGTTTTTAAAAACTCGTTTGGACTTTGGGAGTAGAATTTGTGTGTATAAGACGAAAAAAATTTCAAATATTAGTAGAATATTCATATTTTCATATTGACTGAGCAGGTTGCTTAATGACTAAGTAATCAGGTAAAACACTGCCACATGTTTGCTATTCTACATTTTAAAGCATCTATAACATTCATCATTTGCCTATTACCGTTTGGACCCAGGATCCGCGCCAATAAGATCAAGAAAGTTCCAAAATATATGTGAAACTTTTATGTTTGTATCGAATAAGCAGGTTTCTTGGTGCTTAAGTAATTAAGTAACGCACTCCCGCATGTTCGAAACACTACCGTTTCAAATACATATAATACTCATCATTAAATAATAGTGTTTTAAAAACACGTTTTGACTTTGGGAGTAGAATTTGTGTGAATAAGACGAAAAAGTTTTCAAATATTAGTAGAAAAATTATATTTTCATATTGACTGAAAAGGTTGCTTAGTGACAAAGTAATCAGGTAAAACACTACCGCATGTTTACTATTCTACATTTTAAAGCATCTATAACACTCATTATTTGCATATTACCATTTGGACCATGGATCCGTGCCAATAAGATCAAGAAAGTTTCAAAATATAAGTGAAACTTTGATGTTTGCATCGAAATAAGTAGGTTTCTTGGTGCTCAAGTAATCAAGTAAAACACTGCCGTATGTTTGAAACTCTACCATTTCAAATACATATAATACTCATCATTAAATAATAGTGTTTTTGAAAACATGTTTCGACTTTGGGAGTAGAATTAGTGTGAATAAGACGAAATAGTTTTGAAATATTAGTAGAATATTCATATTTTCATATTGACTGAGCAGGTTGCTTAGCGACTAAGTAATCAGGTAAAACACTGCCGCATGTTTGCTATTCTACATTTTAAAGCATCTATTACACTCATCATTTGCATATTACCGTTTGGACCCTAGATCCACGCCAATAAGATCAAGAAAGTTTCAAAATATAAGTGAAACTTTGATGTTTGCATCGAATATGTCGGTTTCTTGGTGCTCAAGTAATCAGGTAAAACACTGCCGCATGTTTGAAACTCTCCATTTCAAATACATATAATACTCATCATTAAATAATAGTGTTTATAAAAACACATTTCGACTTTGGGAGTAGAATTTGTGTGAATAAGACGAAAATGTTTTCAAATATTAGTAGAATATTCGTATTTTCATATTGACTGAGCAGGTTGCTTAGTGACTAAGTAATCAGGTAAAACACTGCCGCATGTTTGTTATTCTACATTTTAAAGCATCTATAACAATCATCATTTGCATATTACCTATTGGACCCTGGACCCGCGCCAATAAGATCAAGAAAGTTTCAAAATATAAGTGAAACTTTGATGTTTGCAACGAAAAAGTAGGTTTCTTGGTGCTCAAGTAATCAGGTAAAACAATGCCGCATGTTTGAAACTCAACCATTTCAAATACATATAATACTCATCATTAAATAATAGTGTTTTTAAAAACACGTTTCGACTTTGGAACTAGAATTTGTGTGAATAAGACGAAAAAGTTTTCAAATATTAGTAGAATATTCATATTTTCATATTGACTGAGCAGGTTGCTTAGTGACTAAGTAATCAAGTAAAACACTACCGCATGTTTGCTATTCAACATTTTAAAGCATCCATAACACTCATCGTTAGCATATTACCGTTTGGACCCTGGATCCGCGCCAATAAGATCAAGAAAGTTTCAAAATATAAGTGAAACTTTGATGTTTGCATCGATTAAGTAGGTTTCTTGGTGCTCAAGTAATCAGGTAAAACACTACCGCATGTTTGAAACTCTACCATTTCAAATACATATAATACTCATCATTATTAAATAATAGTGTTTTTAAAAACACGTTTCGACTTTGGGAGTATAATTTGTGTGAATAAGACGAAAAGGTTTTCAAATATTAGTAGAATATTCATATTTTCATATTGACTGAGTAGTTTGCTTAGTGACTAAGTAATCAGGTAAAACGCTACCGCATGTTTGCTATTCTACATTTTAAAGCATCTATAACACTCATCATTTGCATATTACCATTTGGATCCTGGATCCGCGCCAATTAGATCAAGAAAGTTTCAAAATATAAGTGAAACTTTGATGTTTGCATCGAATAAGTAGGTTTCTTGGTGCTCAAGTAATCAAGTAAAACACTGCCGTATGTTTGAAACTCTACCATTTCAAATACATATAATACTCATCATTAAATAATAGTGTTTTTAAAAACACGTTTTGAATTAGGGAGTAGAATTTGTGTGAATAAGACGAAAAAGTTTTCAAATATTTGTTGAATATTCATATTTTCATATTGACCGAGCAGGTTGCTTAGTGACTAAGTAATTAGGTAAAACACTACCGCATGTTTGCTATTCTACATTTTAAAGCATTTATAACACTCATCATTTGCATATTACTGTTTGGACCCTGGATCAGCGCCAATAAGATCAAGAAAGTTTCAAAATATAAGAGAAACTTTGATGTTTGCATCGAATAAGTAGGCTTCTTGGTGCTCAAGTAATCAGGTAAAATACTGCCGCGTGTTTGAAACTCTACCATTTCAAATACATATAATACTCATCATTAAATAATAGTGTTTTTAAAAACTCGTTTCGACTTTGGGAGTAGAATTTTTGTGTATAGGACGAAAAAGTTTTCAAATATTTGTTGAATATTCATATTTTCATATTGACTGAGCAGGATGCTTAGTGACTAAGTAATCAAGTAAAACACTGCCGCATGTTTGCTATTCTACATTTTAAAGCATCTATAACACTCATCATTTTCCTATTACCGTTTGAACCCAGGATCCCCACCAATAAGATCAAGAAAGTTCCAAAATATATGTGAAACTTTGATGTTTGTATCGAATAAGCAGGTTTCTTGGTGCTTAAGTAATTAGGTAACACACTGCCGCATGTTTGAAACACTACCATTTCAAATACATATAATACTCATCATTAAATAATAGTGTTTTTAAAAACACGTTTTGAAGCGGCCCGAACTTCCCTGATAAGGAAAAGCCGGATTGAATTGAGAACAAACCACATCATAACGCAGACGGAAGAACATTTCATTGTTTATTACAACAATTCATCAGAATACAAGAATATACAGAGTATAAATGAACAAATATTACACATTATAAAATATTAGAGATTACAATACATTACATAGCAGCGGAAAATAATACAAAATACAACTGAATGAGATATATCAGAGATTACAATACATTACATAGCAGCGGAAAATAATACAAAATACAACTGAATGAGATATACGGATACAAAGCTTTCCGAATAACCTTCCAGCTGTAAACCAGGTTCCTGTGGATATAAATCTGCAAAACCAAAACTACTAGCTGCCCGTGTCAAAATAAGGGCACCCAGAGTTTAGGTTAAAACAATAAACTCCAGGTCAGTCATGTGACTGGTGTGAGAACTAAAACAGCTATTAATCTTTATTTTAAAGTTAGGTAAATCAAGGGACCACGCCGTATAACACGGAACCGGTTTCCTCCCAAGAATACCAGTGCATAAAACAACAGCGCAATGCTAAATAAAGAACAATGAAGCTATTATAAGACCCAGGTCCTATCACACAATGCAACACAACCCAGAGGATAGGATTTTTACCTTATAATAGCCAAGAATGCTTGGTACGTGAAATTTCATGTTTTATTATTACTATAAGTGTGTAGTGGAAAAATAATTTCAAATCATAAATATAAATCATAGACGGCATAAGCGCCCCATCCCACTATGTCGCCATACTAGGCTCTACAAATAAAACTGCAATACACATATTGGAAATTGGATTATCATCTATGATATGAACCGAGGCTAGGGATCGTCCTCACTGATTCGAGAGCCTCTAGTCCGCCCCTCAGAAACAGGCGCAACTGCCCCATGGATCGTCAGGGCCGGTCCACCAATGTGGAATATTATGCCTGAACACTGCGTTTCCCCGCCCTATGGGGCGTAAATGAGTCCACTGACTCTATCGGACCCGGATCGTCCGATCTAACCGAGGCTCCTCAAATTCCATCATCCGCATAAGCAATGTCAGCCAGTTCAAGCACTGACACCACTTCTAACTAGAAAGAAACGCATGCCCTCCCTAATGTCCTTCTCCCGTTTCTGATTCACACCGGGGTGTGAGGCTAGAGAATTAACGCTACACAAAGCTACGCCACAAAGGCCGTGCTTTGATCATCAACCACAAGACTCTTCTTTTCAACAGAAGCCTTGATCATTTGCATCTTAGCATGCCACACAGGCAATTCACGCTATGCAACCGATATCAATCACACAGAATGAAATCCGATGTCAGACACATAGTCCATACAAGTACGTTCTGGGTCTGAACGAAACCGGAGGCACCACGTACCTTGCATATCCATCGATCTCCAAATACGTCCAGACGACCACCAACTATTTCCCTCCTCTTAGGTGTACAGCCCAATAAGGATCATCATTAATTATCCAAACGATGTGAAGACCTCCGGTCTTCGACCACCGTCTTCATCTTCGATTTATCGTCGTATCAGTTATTCAGAATGGGATAAACCCGGTCTTTCTGAATAACTCGCGTATATAATAAACAAGTGTTACACAAACACAGCATACGCCTCATTCCAATTCAGAATATTCTTTTATTCAAATATTCTTATTCTTTGGGAAAAGTTCCCATTAATTTTATCAAAGACAAATTCTTTAAATTTATTCTTTAATCTTCTTTTGAATATCAATTCAAACTAGTCGGGATTAGCGAACCACACCAAAGTAATTATTTATTTTATTTTCCCAATCCCAACCTATTTATCCCATGAAGCAAAACTGGTAATACCCCATATCTAACACCACTGTGTTATCGGTAAATTCAATTACCAGTTCACGTTCAAATCTAATTAAAGATTTAACTATCGTCTGGAGTAAAACTAGTGGTAATCCATTCTATATCATTCCGTGAATTTGATAATTTTAATTATCAAATTCACTTTGCAATCTATTTAAAGATTCATTAAAACTCCACTTAGTTTTAATCTTTAACTGGGTTAAAGAACCAATGTCATTTAAAACACGGTTCACGATAAACCCATAATCACATTCTATTTCATCAGCCCTTAACCGTAGATTAGCAAACGAATAGTTCCCTAAGTAATAAACCCAAAGGCCGAAACCAACATCCGATTAATACCCAATAAACCATTCAACTTAACAAATCCTTAATTAATTTCTGATTTTCTTAACTCCATTGGGTCTAAGAACAGTATTATTAAAGATACCGTTCACGACAACCAAAAATCACATTCCATTAATTGTCGGGTTAAAGAACAAATGTTATTTAAAACACTGTTCACGATAAACCCAAAAATCAATTCCAATTAAATATCATTTAATTGGTACACTTCATTAAATCTAATTAAAAAGATTTAATCTTTTTCCCAACCGGGTTTAAGAACAGTGTTAATGAAGACACCATTCACGACAAACCCAAATCCCATTTGATATTAAATACAAGGCTCTGAATAGAAAATATATCGGCTTATATTCAGTATCAAATTCTACGACCAACAAATATCGTATTGGAAATAACGATATCAATATCTTTCAAATTTCCATAACAATATATATATATAATCACAAAATCCCACATCGAAATATTCCGAAGACAATTTCGATTCAAATCCATTTCCAATCATATATTGGAAATTTTGGTTATTTTCAAAACCATTTCAAGTCCAATTTATTTATTTCTAAAAATAATTGAATTATATTTCTAGTTCGAAACTAGTTCATTTCGATAAAAATCTATTTTTATCTTTTCAAATATGGAGTTTTTCATCCCAATTCTTTCCAAATCATTTCTTATGATTTTACACTAATTATAGATATTTTTAATATTTTTATCAAGGCCCGTACAGTCGATTTCCATCAACGGTCATCGAACTGCACTTACACCGACCTTTTCCAAATTTGATTTGGACATATCTCCAAATCCAACCGTTAGATTTCCAATTTCTTATATTTGTTAGAAATCTCTTTTCGATACGAACCCAACGGTTCCGGTTTGAGGAGAATCCGACGGTCGGATCTCCCGTAATATCCATTCGAAGTCAATGGTCGAAATTCACGAACTGCCGCAGTGCGGCGCGTTCTATTCAGGCCATTATATTATATATGTAATATATATAATATATATTTCGTCGATTTCTATTTAAAACGAATTTTATAAATCGTTTTAAATTTGTTTTCAAAACGATTTCAACTTCTTATTCAATTTCAATTCGAATTCAATTCTATTTAATTTCAATTTGAATTTAATTCTACTTAATTTCAATTCGAATTCAATTCATTTCAAAATATCAGATTTTGAACTCACTTTTGATATTCATTGTAAAATGAATAAAATCGAAAAAATCCCCGTTCGTGTTAAAATGGCGTTTAACTACTTAACACGGTTTCACATTTCAATATTCACTAAATGTTATTTTAAAATATTTATTAATTCTTAACTGGAATCAGACATAGTCAAGTACCATATAATGTGGATTATATGGATTTCATCCAATTCAAATACACAACAATGACGATAAATAATCAACCATCATCCAAAGTGCGCTCTACACTGCATAAGCATCGAATATAAATATTCAACGCTCATAACAGCCTGTCAAAATCGATTGACATATAGCTAATTATTAGGACTAGTGTATGTCATATATCATCCCAATACCCGTGCGGGGTTTCAATCAATCAACCACGGTTTTTATTTGTGTAGTTGGGCGAAGTGTAAAATTTATCATCCTAGTCAATATCAGTCAAATCAGTGTACATAAACAAATCGTCCGATTTGTTTATAAATATTTATTTCACTTTAAATAAACGTTAAAAATTCTATTTTTAACTATAAAATATTTTTAACTATATAAATTTTTTATTTCATTTCACATCACACATTCAACTACACATCAAAATCAAACAAACAAGCATACAAGTCGTCCATGGTCTGTGGACGACGGGTGTCGGGTGCTACTAAACACCGTTTGCATCCTAGTATATAATTTAAACTAGAAAATAAAATTAGAGGTGAGGAGTTCTCACAGAGGGTTCCACTCCGCCATGCTTTGCTGTTGAACAACTGAATCATCTGGATCGGTTGAAATTCCAATGTAGCTCTTTTCACGCCGTTCATAATAAAATTATATTTTTATTGCTTCATTCAATAAATAAAAATCATATTTTTATTTCTTCTTCATATATAAAGATCGAATTTTTAACTTCACTCCATATATTTTTATACTTCTACTTTATATATAAAGATCAAATTTTTATATCATTGCTATAAAAATCACATTTTTATTTCAACATATATGTAATAAAAATCCAATTTTTATTTCGCTATATATATAAAGATCAAATTATTATCTTCACTTCGTTATAAAAATTATATTTTTATATTGCTCTTCTCCTAATAGATTATATTTTTATTACTCTACAAGAATAAAAATCATATTTTTAATATGCTGCTAGCATAAAAATTATATTTTTAACCTTTCTATATTATAAAAATTATATTTTTATATCGTTAAAAATCACCTCTTTCCTATTTACAAAATCTTATCCTTAAACAAATAAAGATCTCTTCTTTCTTCATATAAAAATCTTGTCTTCTCATTTTAAAAATCATTTCTTTCCATCGTTAAAAACCAAAGCTTTTTAAATAATAAAAATTATACCTTTATAATTAATAAAGATCATACCTTTAACTATGCTTCATATATTTTTATAACTGAAAACAATCAATGTTATTTATTTAAACAAAACTAATTTTTCTTTTGAAGGTAATCATGTAGAAAATGAATAAATAAGCTAAATAAAAATAAAGTAAAAATAAATAAAAAACGTACTAATTTCAGCGAAGGGGGGTGCCGATGCTTGCTGGTGGCGCGTCGGGGGAGTCTGGGAGGTCGGAGAAGCCCTTCAGGCGGCGGCGTCAATCACGGCGGGTTTGGGGGCTGAGGGGCGTCGGGCTACATCAGAAAAGGAGAGGAGGGGGGCCCTCAATCGGAGGCGCGGCGGCTACTTCAGGGGGTGGAGGTGGTTAGGCGATGGTTTGGGAAAAATGGGCAAGGTCTTCATCTTGGATCGAACGGGGGGGGGGGGGGGCGCAGCTGCGTGGAGGAGGAGGTGCAGAAGTGGGGGCGGCGGCGGAGTGATGGTGGCGATGGCCAGGAGCGGCGTCGCGATTTCCAGATGCTGTTTTCCCCCTTTTTTCCGCTCTATTTCTGAGGAAGAGAGAGAATGGTGAGTGAGAGAGAATATATATATTTATTTTATTTTCAAAATGGTTGACTTTTTCATTCTAACACAAAATCAAACCCAACGACTATCGCCCCTAGCTAATTATCCACATTCCGAACACAATGGGATATGCATCGTAAGGTGATTCGATCGTTTCGATCAGTTTTCATCAAATTAACATTTAAATCCTTATATTGAATTTTAAACGTACATTTCAATTTACTGGGGTCACATACTAACCCAAAAAATTTGAGAAAAATATTTTCTTGCTTCGAATTGACGGTACGGTCCTAACAAAACTAGTTTCGTCCAATTCTGAGACCGTTTGAAAAATGACCATTTTCCGGTCAATCAAATTGACAAAACACGTTTTCCTCTACCACGCTCACATATTGAATCGTAAAATTACGAAAATTGGAATCTAGCAATAACTTGACATCACAGATCCAATAAAAGTGGTTTCGTCGAAATCCGAGGTCGTTTACAAAATGGCTATTTTTAAGGGCCAGAATTCCATAGCGACTATTCTGAAAATTCATTTGGCCATAACTTTTGATTCCCGCTATGAAATTTTGATTTTTCGGATTCGTTGGAAAAATATTCCCAATTAGATTCTATTATTTTTGGTTTCTCTAAATTCCGGTTTATTTTGAATCCTGTACATCCATTTGAAGTTTGAAATCGAATTATCGAACTACCGCGCCATTTTCATTTCCTTTTATAATTTAAAATAAATATTTATATTCTAACGACAATCTATATAAATATATACATTCGAATTATATTCAAAATAAATTTCTCGTCATTATTATTTTAAAATAATTCATTTTAAATATTCAAAATTCAATAAAATTGCCAAAATAAAAAATTTAAATTAGCTCAGATTTCCGGGTTATTACACGTTTCGATTTTGGGAGTAGAATTTGTGTGAATAAGACGAAAAAAATTTCACAAATTAGTAGAAAATTCATATTGACTAAAAAGGTTGCTTAGTGACAAAGTAATCAGGTAAAACACTGCCGCATGTTTGCTATTCTACATTTTAAAGCATCTATAACACTCATTATTTGCATATTACCGTTTGGACCCTAGATTCACGCCAATAAGATCAAGAAAGTTTCAAAATATAAGTGAAACTTTGATATTTTCATCGAATAAGTAGGTTTCTTGGTGCTCAAGTAATCAGGTTAAACACTGCCACAAGTTTGAAACTCTACTATTTCAAATACATATAATACTCATCATTAAATAATAGTGTTTTTGAAAACACGTTTCGACTTTGGGAGTAGAATTAGTGTGAATAAGACGAAATAGTATTGAAATATTAGTAGAATATTCATATTTTCATATTGTCTGAGCATGTTGCTTTGTGACTAAGTAATCAGGTAAAACACTGCCGCATGTTTGCCATTCTACATTTTAAAGCATCTATAACACTCATCATTTGCATATTACCGTTTGGAGCCTGGATCCGCGCCAATAAGATCAAGAAAGTTTCAAAATATAAGTGAAACTTTGATGTTTGCATCGAATAAGTAGGTTTCTTGGTGCTCAAGTAATCAGGTAAAACACTGCCGCATGTTTGAAACTCTACCATTTCAAATGCATATAATACTCATCATTAAATAATAGTTTTTTTAAAAACACCTTTCGACTTTGGGAGTAGAATTTGTGTGAATAAGACGAAAATGTTTTCAAATATTAGTAGGATATTCATATTTTCATATTGACTAAGCAGGTTGCTTAGTGACTAAGTAATCAGGTAAAACATTACCGCATGTTTGCTATTCTACATTTTAAAGCATCTATAACACTCATCATTTGCATATTACCATTTGGACCCCAGATCCGCGCCAATAAGATCAAGAAAGTTTCAAAATATAAGTGAAACTTTGATGTTTGCATCGAATAAGTAGGTTTCTTGGTGCTCAAGTAATCAAGTAAAACACTGCCGTATGTTTGAAACTCTACCATTTCAAATACATATAATACTCATCATTAAATAATAGTGTTTTTAAAAACACGTTTCGAATTTGGGAGTAGAATTTATGTGAATAAGACGAAAAAAAAGTCAAATATTAGTTGAATATTCATACTTTCATATTGACTGAGCAGGTTGCTTAGTGACTAAGTAATCAGGTAAAACACTGCCGCATGTTTGCTATTCTACATTTTAAAGCATTTATAACACTCATCATTTGCATATTACTTTTTGGACCCTGGATCCGCGCCAATAAGATCAAGAAAGTTTCAAAATATAAGAGAAACTTTGATGTTCGCATCGAATAAGTAGGCTCCTTGGTGCGCAAGTAATCAGGTAAAACACTGCCGCATGTTTGAAACTCTACCATTTCAAATACATATAATACTCATCATTAAATAATAATGTTTTTAAAAACACGTTTCGACTTTGGGAGTAGAATTTGTGTGAATAAGACGAAAAAGTTTTCAAATATTAGTAGAATATTCATATTTTCATATTGACTGAGCAGGTTGCTTAGTGACTAAGTAATCAAGTAAAACACTGTCGCATATTTGCTATTCTACATTTTAAAGCATCTATAACACTCGTCATTTGCATATTACCGTTTGGACCCTGGATCCGCGCCAATAAGATCAAGAAAGTTTCAAAATATAAGTGAAACTTTGATGTTTGCATCGAATAAGCGGTTTCTTGGCGGTCAAGTAATCAGGTAAAATACTGCGGCATGTTTGAAACTCTACCATTTCAAATACATATAATACTCGTCATTAAATAATAGTGTTTTTAAAAACTTGTTTCGACTTTGGGAGTAGAATTTGTGTGAATAAGATGAAAAAAATTCAAATATTAGTAGAATATTCATATTTTCGTATTGGCTGAGTAGGTTGCTTAGTGACTAAGTAATCAGGTAAAACACTGCCGCATGTTTGCTATTCTACATTTTAAAGCATCTATAACACTCATCATTTGCATTTTACCATTTGGACCCTGAATCCATGCCAATAAGATCAAGAAAGTTTCAAAATAAAAGTGAATATTTGATATTTGCATAAAATAAGTAGGTTTCTTGGTGTTCAAGTAACAAGTAAAACACTGCCGCATGTTTGAAACTCTACCATTTCGAATACATATAATACTCATTAGTAAATAACAGTGTTTTTAAAAATATGTTTTGTCTTTGGAAGTAGAATTTGTGTGAGTAAGACTAAAAAGTTTTCAAATGTGGCAACCCGTAACTTTCCCGTAAAGGAAAGAACAAATTGCTTTGAGAACAAGATGAATCAGAACGCAAACAGAAGAACATTTCATTGTTTATTACGACAATTCCATCAGAATACAAGAATATACAGAGTATGAATAAATATTACACATTTGATAAATATCAGAGATTTAAATTACATTACTGCAGTTGAAAAATAATACAACACACTACTGAAAGAAATACACGGATACAGAGCTTTCCGAGTATTGTTCCAGCTGTAAACCAGGATCATGTGAATATAAATCTGCAAAACCCCAACTACTAGCTGCCCATGTGGAAAATAGGGGCACCTATAGTTTAGGTTAGAACAATAAACTCCAGTTCAGTCATGTGACTGGTGTGAGAACTAAAACAGTAATTTATCTTTATTTTAAAGTTCTGTAAATCAAGGGACCACGCCGTATAACATGGAACGGGTTTTTACCCCAAGAATACCAGTGCATATAACAACAGCGCAATGCTAAATAAAGAAAAAATGAAGCTATTATAAGACCCAGGTCCCATCACACAATGCAACGCAAGCCGGAGGATAGGGTTTTTCCTTATAATAGCCTAATAATGCTTGATACGTTAAAAACAGATTATTTTGATATTACTATAAGTGTATAGTATCAAAACAATTTCAATCATAATATCAATCATAGGAGCCATAGCTACCATCTACTATGTCACCATACTAGTTCAACAATTAAAACCGCAAAGTCACGTATTGGAAATTGGATTTCCGTCATGAGTCGAGGAAAGGGGCAAGCTCCTCTCCGTTCGAGACACTAGCAAATGTCTCAGGACCACACACAACGATCCTTGGAATCGGTTAGGCCGGTCCTCTCTTACTTTTGAGGATTGGCAATTCCTGAACACACGTTTTCCATTCCTATCAGAACTATATCCGAGGCGCCTCGCATTCCAACAACCACATAGGTAAAAAGTATATAAATGTCAGGGCTGGTAGGTCACTGACATCACCCATAGCTAGAAAGAAACGTCGTGTTCTCCCAACGGTCCATATCCAATTTTTGACTCATACCGAGGTGCGAGGCTCGTGAATTAACATTATACACAAAGTTATGCCACACAGGCCGTGCTTTGATCATCAACCACAAGATTTTGTTTTCAACAGAAGCCTTGATCATTTGCCACTTAAGCATGCGACACAAGCAATTCATGCCATGCAATTGATATCCATCAATATATAACCTCTGAGCTCGTACGTCTCAGAGAAGGGCATTAAGCAAGAGAATAAATTCTCCGCCGCCAAACAGATATATATTTAATAGAAATCAATCACACAGAATGAAATCCAATGTCAGAAACACAGTCCATTTACAAGTTCGTTCTGGGTCTGAACGAAACCTAAGGCACTTTCCTCGCATATCCGTCGATCTCCAAGTACGTCTGGATGTTCACCAACTGATTCCCTCCTCTTGGGTGTACAGCCTAATCAAGATCATCAGTAATCATCCAAATGATGTGAAGACCTCCGGCCTTCAACCACCGTCTTCATCGTCGACTTATCATCGAATCGGTTATTCAGAATGGGTATAAACCCGACCTTTCCAAATAACTCGGGTATCTAATAAACAAGTGTTACACAAACGCAACATACGCCTCATTCCAATTCAGGATATTCTTTTATTCAAATTCTCACCTTCTTAGGGAAAGGTTCCCATTAATTTATCAAAGATAAATTCTTTTAAATTTATTCATTAATCTTCCTTTGGATATCATTTCAAACCATGTTAAGGTTTTCCAAACTAGTCGGGATTAGCAAGCCACACCGAAGTAATTATTTATTTTATTTCCCAATCCCAACCTATTCATCCCATGGAGCAAAACTTGTAGTACTCCATATCTGAAACCACTGTGTTATCGATAAATATCAATTACCATTTCACGTTCAAATCTAATTAAAGATTTAACTATCGCTTTGGAGCAAAACTGGTGATACTCCATTCTCGATTATTCCAATCTAATTAAAGATTCATTAAAACTCCACTTAGTTTTAATCTTCCCACAAATCAATATCCTGTCTTTAACAGGATTAAAGAACCAATGTCATCTAAAACACGGTTCACGATATACCCAAAATCACATTCCATTGTTAATCGGGTTAAAGAACAGGTGTTATTCAAAACACCGCGCACGATAAACTCCAAAAACCAATTTAAATTCAATTCCAATTAAATACTAATTAACTGGACAATTTCATTAAATCTAAATTAAAAGATTTATTCTTTTCTAAACTGGGTTAAAAAACAGTGTTATTTAAGACACCATTCACGACGAACCCAAAATCCCATTTGATATTAAATACAAGGCTCCAAATAGAAAATATATCGACTTATATTCAATATCAAATTTTGAAACCAACAAATATCGTATTGGAAATAACGATATAAATATATCTTTCAAATTTCCACAACCATATCTGTATAATCACGAAACCCAACATCGAAATATTCCGAAGATAATTTCGATTCAAATCCATTCCAATTCGTATATTGGAAATTCTGATTATTTTTAAAACCACTTCAAATCCAATTTATTTATTCAAAAATATTGGATTATAATTCTAGTTCATAACTAATTCATTTCGATAAAAATATTTTTTTTATCCTTTTAAATATGGGATTTTTTCACTGCAATTCTTTCTAAATCATTCATTATGATTTTACACAAATTATTGATATTTTTAATAATTTTATCAAGGCCCATACAGTCGATTTCCAATAACGGTCGTCGAACTGCACTTACAGCGACCTTTTCCAAATTTGATTTGGACATAATTCCAAATCCAACCATTAGATTTCAAATTTCTAATATTCATTGGTAAGCTCTTTTCGGTACAAATCCAACGGTTCTAGTTTCAGGAGAATCCGACGGTCGGATCTCCTGTAACGTCAATTCTAAGTCAATGGTCGAAATTCACGAACTACCGCGGCGCGTTCTATTCAGGTCATTTTGTAACACCTCGTAATTCTATAACACTAAGATTCACAAATCAAGGCAGAATTAAAAGTTAAAATCAAAATCAAGGGAAACGGGCTGCGCCATTGCGTTCGTCTCGGAATTCTGCATGAAAACGAGTCCGAGTTTGCGTAAATCGGAGTCCGTATGAGGAAGATATGGCCTCCGGAAGATTCAGCGAAGTTTAAATTTCAAAACAGGTCAGAAAAGCGAATTCAAATTCAAAACAGACCCAGATTGGGCTGGGCGGGAATTTTCCCGCCCAGGGCACCCAGGTCGACTTGGTAGTCGACCTGGTCACCCAGGTCGACTGGGTAGTCGACCTGGGTCACCCAGGTCGACTGGGTAGTCGACCTGGGGGTCGACCCCCCCGCTTTTTCCTGTTTTCTGCACCTGGTTCGTTCTTCTGTATTCGGACGCCATTCTGACCAGATTCGTCCACCTAACACTATATAAACAGCCCTAGTCTTCTTCTCTATTCACAATTCTTCTCTACCCATATGCTGCAAAGATTCTTAGTGGACATGGCTTCCTCTCCTCCTCTTAATTAAATAATAAATAAAATAATATATGTAAAATAAATCAAGATGAGGAGGTGCTGCTCAAAGACTTTCAAAGAGGAGATTCAAGCTAGAATTCAAGTGAAGATTCGAACGACTGCAACGACTTTTTTTCTACGAATCATTTTACAATGGTGCCTCCACCGTCGTGTATGCATACGTGGTAATATATTAGTTTCTTTTACAACTTTTCTGCACCGTTGGAACACTGTTGTAAAAGGGTTATCTAACAACAGTTTTATACCGTTGTAATAAAATTTATCACAACTATAATTCTCCGTTGTTGTATGTACCATAGTAAAGTCAGAGTACACGTATAACAACTTTTGTCACCGTTGTAATAAAGTATATTACAACTTTTATCCCCGTTGTTGTAGATATTGTAATATGTTGTGTTCATTTATATAACAACATGTCTACACCGTTGTGATTTCATTGATATTACAACCTTTTAACACCGTTGTGAATTTCTTTATATTACAACATTTTCTCACCGTTGTAACACGACTTATTACAACTATTTTTAATGTTGTAATTTACATGGACCTGACTAGTAAAACAAATTCATATATATTAATGATGATATGATTCACATTTCAGTGCAACAAATATTAGTACACGGAATCATTCATATATATTACTTAACATAATATTCGATCAACATAAAACACAAGTACGTAGTACATCACCAACTTAACCCGTCACCAAAAACATAACCGTTTCATAATACATGCATGATTTAACCCAATATATACATAAGAAAGATGGAATGTCTACAAAAGCATACCCTACGAAAGCACTCTACCTGAAGGCAACGTAATTTTTATTCCAGGCCACAGTTGATCCAACAGCTTCTTCAATAGTAGTCATTGCAGAATTCAGCTTCCACAAGAATGCTTCTGGATCCACCGCCGCATCAATCCAAACTTTCCAACCTTGCGATCTAAGTTTTTTTAAAGTGTACCAAAGCTTCTGGATCAGTGGATGCCAATCTTCCTTCCGCAACTACTTGTTTTTCCCAATTCAGTATCTTACACTTTCTGCCCTCATTTTCATCAGCTTGCACTGCTGTTTTTCTACCCGGATTTTTCTGTTTAGACTGTTTTTCTGTTTTGCTCCCGTCAATTTCAGATGGATGCTTTTCATTTTCAGCTGATTGCTTTTCATTTTCAGGTGCATGCTTTCCATTTCGTTTAGACAGTTGAACTGCCAAGGTATTGCTTCCACGGTGTGACTGCAAACAAAAAAAATCTAGAAAATCTGAACTGGAAACTAAAAACAGAAAGTGAGGCAAATAAAAACATGGAACTAAATACAAAAGACAGTAAGCACTTATGTGAGTAAATCACCCATAAGTAATATTCTAATATAAGTTAAATCGCTTGTTGTTTGGATACAGTAATTTTTTCTTCTAATTTTAAGCCTTGAATGAGCATTCCATACCTGAGTAAATATTGAATGAATGCCTCCTTTCTTTTATAAATGTTGTGTAAAATTTTCACGACAGTATTGTGTGTTTGATGCTTGGTTATACTTCTATGTACAGGTTCATTCATTTTTTTTTTTCAAATATAGAATTCTTTATTAGCAATCTAGAGACCATGGACGAATAAACTGATTAAATCAGAGCACAAGGTATTTTCAAACCAGTAAAATAACAGCTGAAACGCGAAGGAAAACAATGGATCTTTTGTGAATAAACTCTGTGCAAACTCTCTGAATTTAATCTAGTGTGGGTATAGATATTGGTATTTTGATAGATTACTAGATGACTACACTTATATATGACTGGAAGTGATTAACTATGTGAAGTAAGATCTAGAAATGAGAAATTTCCTTTACTGTTGTATGAATACAATAATATAATAATAAAAGATGAACACCTCACTTTAAAAAATAAAGTACCCCAGTTTTAGCATGTTTTAGATAACAGTATAAACACAAAGGTTATTCCAAATTGAATTTAGTTTACGTTAAAATTTTCTTCAGCTTCTAATGCGCGGGAATTTAGTTTAACAGTACCCAACCCCCCTCCATTTACTGTCCTTAAAATCACCCTAAAATTTCACAGTTCCGGTAAAAGCATTTCAATGTTCACCAAACATTGTACCAAAGAATTAAACTTGCATTGTCAAAAAAAAGTTGACGCATTATAATAGCAATATTCCAATCACGTAGATCATGAAATGTTATATCTTTTTATCAATTATACCAATAAAAATGGGTACCTGAGGCGTATTAGGATCAGGAGTTGCTGGATTTCCCGCAATAGCTTTCTTTTCTTTTAGATCCTGTAAAGATTGCATATACATATGTCATATAAAATTAGCACAAAATATGATTATGGTCGTATATAACTAGCACAATTGGGAAGCCGTAAATTTGAGAATAGTTCATTTCCCTTTCACATGATGGTTTACTACAGGTATGGTTCATTGTATATTGCTTGCATGAAACTATTGGGAAAGTCGGACTGCCAGCTAAAAACAGCTATACAATTACCACATAAATTAGAGTATTTATAAAACAGGATGAATTTTGGATAAAGGAGAAACCAGGAAAAAAAATATGTTGAAAGAGAGAGATCAATTTTGGATAAAATAATGAAATTTGGGCCAAGGTTTGAAATCACGGTTTTCGATTCCGTTCCGGTCACGTAGAAAATTTAAAATTTCGATCCCGGTCCGGAAATTCCAGAAATTCCGGTTTATTTCCGGTTTGTCAATTTTGGTACCTTTTTTAATAAATATACAAATAAATATGCAAACATTTAATTATTTAATATTTTAATAATTTAACATTTAATTTCAATTCATATTTTCCTACTCATGACAATATCAGATTTTGAATAATAGCAGATTAACAGGGGACTAAATTCCCTGTTTTTATAACTTTGGCATATTTAATTAATATTCACTCATGTAACAATATAATGGTTTATAAAACATCAGTCTCATTTTGGTTGCCTGCGGTTTATATCAATAACCCGTAAAATTACATGACCTGCTATACACACATAACCTGTAATATTACCCATTATTTCCACTTAGCTTTTGCATCGTTCAGAATAAAACCTAGCCGACATTTGACCTGCTAATCCGTTCAAACCAAGAAGACCCCAAAAGGCTCCGATGTCTATAACATGCCGAAACTTGTGTCGAGCCATGAGAGAGAACGAGGATAAACCGCAGCCACACAAGAACGAACAAGAGAGAAGACGAATTTAGGTCGCGTGCAAGAAGGAGCATCCTAATCAGGTGCCACCTTCAATTTCATTGAATTTTTGTATCCGTATTATTAATGAAACTATAGGACCTTAATCTTGTCATATTGTATACACAAGGAATTCTTGGTATTTACAAGTTGAGTATCTAATTTCACTAACTTATTTCCTTCAATCTTAGGAGTGTGATAGATCTTTTCAGAAATCCAAAACGAAAAATCATATTCATCATTAAACGACAAACTTCGTGGGTTTTCTAATGATAAGTAATATGCTAAACACAGATCAAATTTTAAGAACATCCAAATTTATGTACAAAAGTCGAAAGGATTACGTGAGTCTGTATTATTTCAAAGCTTTTTATAAATAATAATCAACATATGTAATAATAATTTTTACTAAAAAAAATTCACACTCCTATACGATTTTTCGGTAAGTTGTATTTCCTACAAAATAATTAATGGTCTCATTAAAGAATCCAAATGAAACATTGTTTGGTTCGCTCACAAATGGTAATGAAGCATGAAATTATGCACAATACAAAAAAGCTCAGCCACTCTATTAGTAGAATTAAGCACATCAAAAATAACTAGTCAAGTTGGTGCCAAAAAAAAAAGGTATTTTGCTTTGCTCTCTCTCTTTTTTTTTTTTTTTTTTTTTTTTGCAATTGTAGAGACATAATGGGTTATGTCCAAGAACAAACATTTAAACATTCTATTGAATACATGATACACATTATGAAGAAAAAATTGCAAACCTTGCCTATATATTGCATTATGCTTTTAGATCTCAAAATTTCAGGCAACCGTTCATTATGTGATATGAAACATGAAACTTCATACAAATCTGATCTTTAATCGAGATGTCATCTAAAGTATTGACTGGAGCCATACATATTGATTGCAGTCTTTAGCAAATTGGCAAGCATTTTCTTTTAAAAGGACACACAATTTTTAATGCAAAATTTTTGATGCATGTTTATTTGTGTATTTATAAAATATCTTTGTTATGTACATCTTTATATCAAAACACATATTCTGTGTATAACCGAAAATAAATAAGAAAACAAAATTTTAAATCTTGATTAGTAATGTTTATTTGCATATTTATAAAAAACCGCACCGGAATTATCAAACCGGAAATTCCGAAATATCCGGAACGGAACTGGAAACTGACAATAACTTGGTTTCTAATTAACAGGAAAACAGGAAAAATCACCGTTAAAATAAATTTCTAATTAACACTTACCATCAACATCGAAGTAAGCTCCTGTACTTTGGTCTCCAATCCACTAACTTGGTTGCACAATGCATGTACTTCACCTGATGAGCTACCCCGAATATGAAGCTGAGATGGTACAACCCCAAAACCAAGCCCTCTTACACGTCCTCCATGCTCCTGACCAAAAAGCTTCGACACGCCATCTGGAGTAACTGATGTTGCTCCATGAGAATCCTGACTTGCGGCATTATGATGCTCATTTATCTTAGACTACAAATTCAAAAACAACCAATATTCAGAAATTAAAATTAAAACTACTTTAACAATAGCAATAGTTTCTGATATTGTATATTTGAACTTATTCTTACTATGCATTCGACGGCAATTGAATTCGGAGGTTTTCCATCTTTTCTAGTGTGGCCTTTGCACCACAATTCGTCTCTATTGATAGTAGATGTTGACTTTTCCTTTTTCTGCAAAAATTGCTTAACAGCTTCGGAATGTTCAAGTGATAACAAATAATAGTTGCTTTAACAATATTTTTTTACCATTTCTTCTTCCAATCTTGCATAACCTTTTCTGCTCATGGTGTGTGGAACTTTATTCTTTTCTCTAATACTTTTGAATCTTTGGCTTGTTGCCTATAAGATCAATTCAATAAATATGATATAGGAAAATGTAATATATTTAACATTTAAAATCAGTAAGACAATTTCAGTTACAAAAGCATTTCACTCGTCATCGCTCCTTATATTTAACGGTTTTAGGCCTGCTAAAGTATCGGTAGAGTCGGGATTTTGAGACGCTTTTTTGATAGGTGCAACTAACCTTGATTTCGACTCCTTCCACCGTTGTCCTATTATCATTAACAAGTAATCCTTATACACCATATCTACCTTGAATCTTGACTGCACACACAAAAAAAAAAAAAAAAAAAACCGCAGGTTAGTCTCTAACAGTATTGCAAAATGCAATGTTGTACCACAGCAGGTATATAATATGTTGCTTTGAATATTGAGACATATAATATGTAACAGTATTGCAAAATGCAATGTGCATAATGCATATTTCATTATAAAGAGAACTATAGCAGGTATATAATATGTTGCTTTAATATTGAGACATATAAGTACTCTAACATAAATAACATAGAATCAGTAAAATTAAATACAACTGAAAGCCAGAATTTATTATTCACTTGCTCATGTTATCGCCAACATATGGTATACAAGTCAAATATCAGTACGTACCTCTATACAAGTCCGTAGATCGTCCCTCAAATCGTCACCGACGTTCCTCCATGTGCTAATGGTAAAAGGCACCATCTCCCTTGCTAGAGTACCAATATATGACGACAAATGTTTGGAATTAGCACCTATTGCTTATCCGCGTTCATTAAATTCAACTTTCGGCTTCTCATCCGGTATCATAGCTAATGATTTCATCATCGTTCTGCCTCTCTTTCTTCTAGTTTGCGTCAATCTTTGACCTTCAGTAGAATCGGGTTGAATTTCGTTTGGACTGGAATCATCGTTGGCTGAAGTTTCCTGGAAGTGTAGTTGACGGGCAGGGGGCTGTGCTGGGTTTGTATTGTCGAAGGGGCTGTTACTGGAATGAGGGGGCTGAATCTGGTTTGTACTGTCGACGGGGATGCTACTGGAAGGAGGAGGGGGCTGCATCCCTTTTGTAGTGTGGCCAAGGTTGCTTCCAGGTTTGCGAGTAGTGCGTATTGGGTATTCAACATGTTTTCGAGGAGATCTTCTTATAGTGATATTTAAATCACGAAGCAACGGAAGTGGTCCATCTGGGTGTTCGTCGATTCTAATCCCAACCGGTCTTTCAGCAGCAGCATGAACAGCTGCAAGTGCAGCTAAACTTTGCTTTTTTGCTCTTTTGTTTGCAATTTTTGAGCTCTAAAAAGTAAAAAATTTAAGTCAGTTTTCAATAGTGATAAAAACTGACAAGTAGCGATAAAAGAGTTATAAGACCAGTTAAGCAATGAATAAGTGCATGAATATAACACAATATGTTTATACATGATCATGTTGGCACTAACATGTAATCTAAAGTTATACATGTTTCATGTAAACCCCAATTTCATGTTACTATATTTTATCCACATCCTTGCTTAATGATCTGCTAAAAAAGTTGTAGTCCAAGTTTAACTATGGTGTGTTACTATAAAATATATATATGATTTTACTGAAAACGTAAGAGCACTACAGTTTCAATACGCTCTTCTACATGCTTGATTTTTTAGTGAAAGCATAACATTGTGTATAGATATGTATGATTGTTTGTTTCTACGACAGAGTTTGAATGTTATTTGATTTAATAAGCACTATTTCCTTTGAATAATGTAACTGCAAAAATTTCGCTTAAAAAATAGCGGTCCTATCAAAACATATGATTAAATCACAAATAATGTCTTAGACTACTCCAGGTGAGCAGAGTATGAAAGCTGCTGGCATTTTAGCCGTTAACGGTAGGACAACACATCTGCCTCAGACTGATACAGAAAGAGATTTTAAGTTTGACTCGAAATTTTCATGATTTTCTATGTCAATTTATATAATTCGTTATATAAATCAATCTTAATACTGACAATGAAAATTTTATTGCCTGCTCAGCAACACTACACTTAAAATGGAAGGAAGAAGAGATTTTTTTTACCGGAGTTCAGCGCTTGTGACCACCAAACATACTCATCTAATGCAGGTATTTTTTAATTTATCAAGTGCAAGCGTTGTCACTATAGAGAAATAGAGTATACGAATTCAAGATGCAATATTTAGATGTTGCATTGTTCGTAATTTAGGTTAGTGTTCATCGATCAAATTCTCATTTTATTTAAAGGCGGTGTAAAGTAGTTTTCGCAGTTTGTACCAAAAAAAGAGCGGTTGCATGTGTATGTGAAGTTCAAATATGAGAACATGGCTTGTTACTTTTGAAGTAGAACTATTAGTTATCTTGAATTGTTAGCTATCTTGAATGACTATGTTATTTGTTAACACAATATGAAGTATTCGAATGTTTTGTATTTTTCGTAATTTAGATGAGAGCTCATCGACTGAAGCTTAGTTTAATTTCGAGGCAGTATGAAGAGATTATTGAAGTCATTAAAAAAAATCGACTTCATGTATAGGTAAGGTACAAGTATGGTGTTAATGTAGCTTGTTGTTTACCAAGTATAACTGTTAGCTGTTTAAGAGAGCTAAAGCATTCGTTCACAAGATGAAATATCCAAATGTTTCATATTGTCCGTAATTTAAGCGAGAGTTCATTGTTTGAAACTTTACTCGGCTTTGAGATAGTATGAAGAAACTTTTGTAGTCTGTACAAAGAAAGTAACAGCTTCTTGTGTAGGTGAAGTTTAAACATGTTAACGCATACTTGTTATTTTCTAACGGCTACTCACTTTGGAGAATTATAATGTTTTTCCACAATATGAATTATTTGGGTATTTTATATTGTCTCTAATATAGGGGAGAGTTTATTGGTTGAAACCTTGGTTGGTTCTTTGATTGTATGGAGAAGTCACTATAGCCTAAACAAAAAAATATTGATTTCGTGTGCATTCAAATATGAGAATAGAGTCTATTAGTTTTTAAGTATAATCGTTAGTTACTTTGAAGAATTACAATGTTCTTTTACAAGACGAAGTGTTCACGTGTTTCATATTTTCTATAATTTAGGTGGCATTTCTTCGATTAAAGACTCGTTTAATTTTGAAGCAGTATGAAGAATTTATTACAATATAAACCAAAAAATATTGGTCTTGTGCGGAGCTAATCGATAAATAGATTATCCGTTTATAACTCAACACCTTCATAATCCGTTTAATAAAAATTCATAAATGTGTCAATTCATTTACTTAATTAGAATGATACGATCATAGTTTGACAAGTATAACCATAGATGAACTTGTTTACTTGCGTACGGCGTTCCATTTACTTGAAGGGAGTTTAATCTAGGTTTGCCTGCGAACTGAACGATTGAGCAATATCTTATAAAATAAATTAGGCATGTAGAAAATCCAATGCATCCTCCATCATGAAAGAGCATTTGAATGGGCTGACATCTCCATAATGGTCAAATCTAATGCAGGTATTTTAGTTGTTTATAACTCTGCTGTTATTTAAACATGGATTAGAAAAATTGTAACACCCCGAATTTTCTATTAACACTAAAGTTGCTAAAATAATAATAAGTGTGTAGAAGAGGGGATGTATCTATTATGAATATAAAAAAAATATTAATAAGTATGTAAGAGAGGGGATGTATCTAATGTGAATATAAAAACAATAATAAGTGTGTAAAAGGGGGGGGATGTATCTAATATGTATATAAAAACAATAATAAGTGTGTAAAAGGGGGGGGATGTATCTAATGTGTACATTGTAGAATATATATATATATATATATATATATATATATATATATATATATGGGCAGTTAATGCAAACATGAATAGAAGTTTATTAATTTGCTGAGTGTTTGCTGAGTCACTTCTGACTCATTGCTGAGTCAACAAGATAAACCCCATCTTGTCTGAACGGCTGCGGTTATTTCTAGGTTAAATCTAATGGCCTAAATGAATTCTAAAATCTATAAATAAGTGGGTAGACCCTAGACCTAAATCACTTGTAAAATTAGAGAAGCTACCGTCATGTTGCTGCCATGGAGTTCAGCATAGCCGTCACAAACTAAGAAGAGGAAGCCTAATCATCTACAACTAAATCTACACAAATCAAATCAAAAGATCTCTCTTTCTCTAATTCTTTTCTTTTGTTGGTGAGTATGATGATTCTCACAAGACTATTACAAACTAATTTGACTCAGTTATGAATGGATCACAAGAAAGTGATGTGATTTGTAATTGTAAATTATATATATTGTGGATCTCTTATTATGTTATTATATTGTCGTATGATGTAAATTATATATGCTATGTCATGCTATGTTGTAAATTCTCTTATGCTATGTCGTGCTATGTTGAGAATCATGTCAAGCTATGTTATACTATCATACTATGCCATGTTATAAATCATGCTATATTATGTTGAAAAATCATGATGTTGTTGGATCATGCTTAAAGTTATGTTTTTTTTTCTTAATTTAAATGGATCTTGTTTATGGGAATTTGCCTATTAGGTTAGGTGTACCCATAAACTTGAAACTATAATTAAATAAAACTTGATTATGGGAATTTGCCTATTGAGTTAGGTGTACCCATATAAAACCATGTTGTTAAAAAATTAGATGATGTTGATTCACACATGTTCATATGTAAGTTTATGAAAATTGATTGAGATCATATTAGGTGAATTTTGAACAAGTTGACACCTTTAGATCCATGACATGTATAATCTATGCAAGTTGGACATATGCAAGTTTCACCCCTTATTATGATTCATTTGGTCACATATACATGTTGTTATTATGATAATCTCTTTTATGCTATGAGTTAGGCTATTCGAGTCTAACATATATTTTGCGAATAAACGTTCAAACGTGGGGTAGGGGTAATATTAGGAATTAATAAATTGGGTGCAATTTTGTAAGATGTTGCATACCATGAATGAATGTCCATAATTGAGTCAATTATGGACATTGTTAAAAATTGGAAGTAATTAATAATTCAAGTAGGGAATTATTAAAATTGGGGGAAAGTGGATTATTATTAATAATCAATGCTTAGGACACGAGGTTGGACCCGTTTGTGATGTAAACCTGCCCGGACCCGCCCGGCAAATCCAGTAGTCACAAATGTCGGCCCAATGTGAGAGGTCCTAGGCCCAAACTAAAGCATAACAGTTGTAAAGACACGAGGTTAGACTCTTTTATGGTGTAAGACTGCCCGTACCCGCCCGGCAAATCCAGCTGCCATAAATGCCAGTCTAATGTGAGAGGTCTTTATGAGGTTATGGCATTAATGAACTAAGAAATACTTAACCAGATAATCATGTAAGGTGGGACATGGTGGTTAATTAGGTGCCTTGGGTGGCATGAGGAATCTGGTGGTTGCCTTTAGAGGCATTTGAAATACGATTTGACTTAACCAAACACACATGTAAATGAACATGACTAAGTGGGTTAAGTGGGATGGACTAATGGGGACAAGCTTAGGTGGAATGCTTGTGGTAAATAGTGGGGGCCCATTTCAACCAGTATCCCAAAACGTATCTTTGTGGGCTCGACCCAAGTCGAGGACGGGACACGCATACTGGGTTTGACTATAAGAGGCCAAAACAGGGAGCGGTGGCAACGCAAGTCCAACGGGTTTCATATGCGTGTGTGGACCCGGGCTGGTATGTAAGACGTTGTTGCATCGTGTAGGTATGAGCCGTGCATGTCCGTTGTATCAGGTTGCCACTTTAGGGGAGTGATACACCCTACTGTGGGGCCAGCACGGGTATCTACGAGTTAGGGAGCCGATCGAATAATGGGAAGTAGGGTACACCTAGTAGAGATAGGGGCAGGCGGCACCTTTGTAGTCAGCTAGGGGTACGTAAAGCCATTGGGAAAGTTTCTAAGTGAAGCTAAGTGGGATGAATCTTTAGGGTGACTGGTGTGGTGCAGTATAGTGTTTATCCTTTAGTATTTAGGAGCACCTAAAACGTTGCCTTTAGCGATTGTCTATGTCCTTAATCTGCTCTTCATAGACATTTTCTTGTTTTCCAGCTTATGCCTTAGTCAAGTTATTTTGGTAATAGTATTGTAGAATTATCATATTCACCAGACTTTATGTCTGACCCCCTCTTTTCCATCCTTTTTCTCCCTTCAGGTCCGCAGGTTGGGCCAAGTTCTAGTGGAGTCTAGTTGGATCGCTTATCTTCTGGAAAGCTTGGACTGCTGAAGTAAAGTCCAGCTTGTTATCTTTCTTTTTAATGGCTATTCATGTAATGGGATTATGTACTTGTTTTATCAAGATAGATATTGTACTTGACATTGAATATGGTGTTATGATGTAATCAAACATGTTTTGACTTCTGCTACAATGAAATAAAGTTTTTGAATTTCCAAGTACTATTTTATATCTGTCTTGTTGTAATTTTACTGTTGTATATTCACTTAAAACCTCCATGGAAGTTAATGCATTCCCTTTGTGAGTGACATTAATGGACGTGGGGTGTTACACGTGGTATCAGAGCATAAGGTTACCAGAACAGATAAAAAAAAATTTTTAGAAAAATATTTTTTTTCTAAAGTATTTTTGGAAGAAGTGCTTTCAAAAAAAAAAACATGTTATTTAAAGAGAGTTTTTATGAAAAACATAATCCCAAATAGCCACATCCTTATCTTTATCTTTCGAATTCTACATTTTGAATCTTTCCTTTTTCGTTTCAGCATGGCTGAAGATCTTAATCTCCCAAAAGGTGTGACGATTCCAGGGTGGTTTAGGAGTTTCTTGGAGGCTAGGGCCACCACTGCAGGCCCAGCGGATACTCCTCCACCCCTAGTTGCACCCATTCCTCCTCCTCCTCCTCCTCGTGTTGACACTTTTGCAAAGACGTGCAAGGAATTCAAGGCTATGGGAGGAAAAACTTTTCAAGGGACTGAGACGTTTGTGGAGGCCAGAGATTGGCTTAAGGAGACTGAGGAATTGTTGGATATCTTTGAAGTGGAAGATGGGAGGAAAGTCCGTTTAGCAGCTTGGTTAATGAAGGGAGAGGCCTCGTTTTGGTGGGAGGTCACTAACGGGGAACGTCCAGTTGATTCATGGGCGGATTTCAGACGAAGGTTTGAGGCAAAGTTTCTTTAAAGGGCAGAGGAGAACTTAAATATGGAAAAATTCCTGGCACTAAAGCAAGGGAGCTCATCAGTAAAGGAATATGTCAATAAATTTAATCAGTTAGCAAGGTTTGGCTTGGAGTTGGTGAACACGCCAGAGAAGAAAGCTTTGAGGTTCGTTAGAGGCTTGAATGAACCGTTGCAAGGGTTGGCTATGACCCACATCCCTATGGGAGCCACCTTTGAAAAACTAGTAGAAATGGCACTTATGCATGAGGATAAGGCAGTTGAAAAGAAAGGGGATCAGAAGAAACCCCAACAGCAAAATAAGAAGGGTGGTAAAAACAATAATGGCAAAGGGAAGAAGAAATGCTTCAATTGTGGGACGCCTGGTCATCTCAGCAAAGATTGTAGAAAGAAAAAGAAGACTGGTTGTTTTCATTGTGGAGATGCGGGACATTTAGTGAAGGACTGTCCAAAGAAGGGGCAGAGGGCAGGGTCTACCTTGGGAGGACAGGTGCAGGCTCTTATGGCACCAGGGCAGGCAAGGGGGCAAGTTCAGGCTATTGCGGCCCCACTGCTGCAAGAAAGAGGTAGAACAATTTCTGTTGAAAGCTTAGTTTTTCTGTTTGATCATCCTGTCCGTACCTTATTCGATTCTGGCGCATCTCATTCGTTTATCTCTGCATCATTAGTTGAATCACTGCACTTGAACACCAGTTTAGTAGAGGATCCCTTGGTCGTTTCAAATCCAATTGGGGGTTCGGCTCATTTGACCATGATATGTTTGGATTTGAAAATCTCTATACTTAGCATTGAATTTAGATGTGATGCTTATGTATTAGGCTTCACGGGCTATGGGCTAATTTTAGGAATGGATTGGTTGTCTAGAAATAGGGTCATTCTTGATTGTGAAAGGAGAGTAGTTAGGCTTGTGACTCGCCTTGGTAATGCTCTCGACATCTTTTGTAATCCCATAAATTCCGTTATGCTAAGTTATCTTGAATCGCTTGACGCGTCTGTAGAGAACCTGCGATCGGTAGAAGTGGTCCGGGAATATCCGGATGTGTTTGAGGAGGTGAAGGGCTTACCTCCAAAGCGGGAGATAGACTTTCGAATTTATCTTGTGGATAATGCTAAACCGGTATCTTTGCCAGTGCGCCACATGGCTCCTCGTGAAAGGAGGGAACTCAATAAGCAAGTAAAGGAGTTGCTTGAGAAGGGGTTCATAAGACGTAGTATATCAGAGTGGGGTGCTCCAGTAGTTTTTGCCACAAAGGCGGATGGGTCTCTTAGACTTTGTATGGACTATAGAGAACTAAACAAGCTTACTAAAAAGAACCGACACCCACTGCCAAGGATTGACGATCTCTTTGATCAGTTAGTTGGCGCCTCTGTGTTTTCGCAGTTGGACTTAGCCACTGGCTTTCATCAACTGAGAGTGGCTGAGGATAGTATAGATAAGACTGCTTTTAGGACTCCTGATGGATTCTATGAATGGCTAGTGATGCCCTTTGGTTTGACAAACGCCCCTGCATATTTTGTTGATTTGATGAGTAGGGTGTTTAGGGAATACCTTAACAAATTCGTGGTAGTCTTTGTGGATGACATCTTAGTCTATTCTAAGAATAAAGAAGAGCACTCCCTACATCTTAGGGAAGTGTTGGAAACCCATCGAGCGCATAACCTTAAGGCAAAATTTTCTAAGTGTCACTTCTGGAGGAAGGAAGTACGGTTCTTAGGGCACGTGGTTTCCAAAGAAGGGATAGCAGTGGATCCCGCAAAGGTGGTGGCCATCCAAGATTGGAAGGTCCCTAAAAATGCAACCGAAGTAAGAAGTTTCTTGGGGTTGGCTGGCTATTATAGGAAGTTTATCAAAGACTTCGCAAAAATATCAGCTCCATTAACACGGTTAACGAAGAAGAACCTGGTTTTTACGTGGGACAAAGATTGCGATGATGCGTTCCAACGTTTAAAGAGAGCCTTAACTTCAACCCCAGTCTTAGTGCTGCCAGACGGGAATAAACCGTTTACCATCTATACTGATGCTTGTGGGACGGGACTTGGCGCGGTCCTCATGCAAGAGGGAAGAGTAATAGCCTATGGTGGAAGGCAGTTGAGGGTTCATGAAAAGAATTACCCCACGCATGACTTAGAGCTAGCCGCAATTGTTTTCGCGCTTAAGTCTTGGCGTCACTATCTTCTTGGTGAGAAATTCGAACTGTTCACTGACCACAAATCATTAAAATACTTATTCTCTCAGAAGGATTTGAATTTAAGGCAGCAACGGTGGATGGAATTCTTAGCCTCCTACGATTTTGAAATAGCATATACCCCAGGCAAGGGTAACGTGGTTGCAGACGCCTTAAGTAGGAAAAGTGTAACAACCCGTATTTTCAATAATCTGTTATAACATAAATTGAGGCAGAATTAAATTATAAAATGGGAATCAAGGGAAACGGGCTATGCCATTGCGTTCGTCCCGGAAAAATACGCGAAATAGAGTCCGAGTTTTCGAAAATCGGAGTCCGTGTGACCCAGTTAAGGCCCATTGAAGTTTTCAGAAAAATTCAAGTTTTAAAATCAGATTCAAATTTGAAGAATTGGGCCAGCTGGGCCAAGGCGGGAAAATTCCCGCCAGGGGCCCCATGTCGACAGGCCTGTCGACAGGGTCCCCAGGGAGTCGACTGCCCTGTCGACAGCCCTGTCGACAGGGGGTGCCCGGCTGACTAGCCTGGTGCACCATTTCTGATTGGGGTTGGGTCTTGTGGCTGGTTTCTAGAGAGTTCCGGGATCTGATGGCCCTAATTCAATCTAGGGTTAATCCTATGGTTCAAATCACTAACCTAATCTATAAATAAGACCCTAACCCACCCTAAATCATTCATTATTCATCCTAGTAACTAAACTATGCCAAAATCAAAACTCTCATGGCCTCCACCCTCTTCATACAATTCCTAAATTAATTCCTAAGTAATTTTCCATGCATACAAGCATATTTAGGCTTGTATGATCCTCCTTAGCTTGCATTAAAGGCTTATTTTTCTATTGGCATCATAAAGGAGGAGTCTTGATCAAGTTTGCTTGCATTTGGGGGCTTTAATTAGTTGCATAAGGGGTTTCTTGCATTGGTTATACTCATTTGAGTCCGCATAAACATTGTAAGCCCTCTTACCCTCATTTAGAAACTCTAAAGTTAATATGTGGTGAAAGTTGAGATTTATGTGAGTTTAGTTGATTATGCATGCTTATGCGAACTCACTATACCATGTTTTACATGTTTCATAAGTTATGCATGCATATGCGAGTTTGTTAAGTCATGATTTATATGTTTATTTAGTTATGCATGTTTATGCAAGTTTGTTAAGTCATGATTTATATGTTTATAAGTTATGCATGTTTATGCAAGTTTGTTAAGCCATGATTTGTATGTTTATTAAGTATTGCATGTTTATGCAAGTTTGTTAAGCCATGATTTGTATGTTTATTAAGTTATGCATGTTTATGCAAGTTTAAAATGACAAGTTGTGCATGTTTTGACAAGTTGTGCATGTTTTGGCAAGTTGTGCATGTTTATGCAAGTTTAAAATGACAAGTTGTGCATGTTTTGACAAGTTGTGCATGTTTTGGCAAGTTGTGCATGTTTATGCAAGTTTAAAATGACAAGTTGTGCATGTTTTGACAAGTTGTGCATGTTTTGGCAAGTTGTGCATGTTTATGCAAGTTTAAAATAACAAGTTGTGCATGTTTTGACAAGTTGTGCATGTTTTGGCAAGTTGTGCATGTTTATGCAAGTTTAAAATGACAAGTTGTGCATGTTTTGACAAGTTGTGCATGTTTTGGCAAGTTGTGCATGTTTATGCAAGTTTAAAATGACAAGTTGTGCATGTTTTGACAAGTTGTGCATGTTTTGACAAGTTGTGCATGTTTATGCAAGTTTAAAATGACAAGTTGTGCATGTTTGACAAGTTATGCATGATTATGGCAATATGCAAGTTCACTATGCTAAGTTATGCAAGTTTAACATGTTATGCATGTTTATGGTAATATGCAAGTTCACTACGCTAAGTTGTGCAAGTCTAACATGTTATGCATGATTGTTGTGCAAGTTTATCATGCATGTTGTGCCAAGTTCCCTCTTCCTATCCTTTATGCGTTACTACGAATACGTAAGCAATAGAATGACGTTGGGGGTTTTGGGGTAAACTTAAAATACATGAAAATATAAGATTGGGAATTTACCTATTAAGTTAGGTCTACCCCTTGGGAATTTACCTATTAAGTTAGGTCTACCCAAGTAATTGTTGACTTGTAATTATGTTTTGAAATAAAGTGGACATGACACTTAGAAAACATAAGTGTGGCCAACTCGAGGTTGGGTTGAGTTTGTAGCGTAATTCTACCCGGAACCGACCGGCTTAACTAGTGGCTACAAACAATAGGACCCAATGTGAGAAGTTGGTCATGGGGTGCCAAGACCCGAGGTTAGACCAAGTTGTGGTGTAAAGCTACCCGGACCCGCCCGGCCTAACTAGTAACCACAACAAGGTCTAATGTGAGAGGTTAAGGTGCATTAAATTAATTAATGCCTCATGATTAGGGTTAAGTCAGGGTCCACTGATACTTAACCAATTTGGGAGTTCAAGGGATTAGAATGTGGTTAAGTTGTGAACCGTTAGCTACACTTAACTAGTTTAATCCATTTGGGAGTTCAAGGGATTAGAATGGGGTTAAGCCACACTTAACCAGTTTAATCCAGGATTAGTGAAGGGTTAAATCACACTTAACCCTCTTAGGAAACCCTAGCGGCGGGTCTGTTCCGGCAGTAATCCCAGTTTGGTATCATCACAACCCTAGAAACTAGGCTAGGGCGGGGCACGATTACTGGACGGATGTAAACGACCAAAGGGCGATGGCCGAGTGGTACAGCGGTGCGGGTCCGACGGGCTACGGATGTGCACGTAGTCCGATGTTGGACAAACTCGAGGCACGGGTACCAGTAGGTTAGGGCTGTGCATTATTGCTTAAGTGTCCGGGGTCGACAACCGAGGGCTTGATACACCCAAAGGTGGGCCCAGCACAGACTACCTACATCCATATGTGGGCCGTATGGACATCAACACTTGACGTGTTAGGCTTATAGGGAGCCGATCAACTAGACCGTTGGGTTGGACCTTATACTAAGGTCACTTCATGTTATTGGGCCAAAGTTTGGGCTAAGGGATCAATACCTGTTATGTTGGTTTGCTAGTACACCGTGGTGCAAAACTTAACCTTGTTTTATGCGATGACACCTCTATCTATCTTGTAGTTAACTTACCATGCCAGTATGTTGTTATCTATGATCATCTCAGTTTCCATCATGATGTTAACTTTATTAGTTTATAGACTGATCGTAGCCGGGCTTACTCAGTCTTTTTGACTGACCCGTTTTGTTTCGCCTCTTTTCTTCCGTTTCCCCCCCCCAGGTTCTCAGGGAGGGAATACTGGAGCCTAGCTTGGATTTTAGCCGCTTCCTTGGATAGCTCGAGTATGCTTTGGACTTGAGCCCGCTATGGTTTATCACTCTTATTTGGGGATAGTACTTATGTATTTTCAGTTTATCAGATGATGTTTTTATCTAGACTTGTAATATTGGGAAATTGACATTTTGATGTACCAGACTTGTGTTTTGAAATGGTTTAAAAGTCTTCCGCTGTTTTATTTACTTACCCTGTTTATTTACATATATATATATATATATATATGTCATGTCCTGCCTTGCTATATCATTTTGCATGTTTACCAATAATGCCCCTCCAAAGCTAGTGCATTCCTTTGCGAGTGACCCTGGCGGAGGTGGGGTGCTACATTTGGTATCAGAGCATATGGTTTGCGAGAAGGGATAAAAAGGTTTTTAAAACTTTTGAAAAACTATTTTCAAAACCAAGTATTAAGTATTTTCCAAAGAAAAGTCTAGTTATTTTTAAAAGGCTATTCCCCAAAAGCCATTAGCACTATCCTTTGACTCCTCGTTTAAACTCTTTTCTTTTCGTTTCCAGCATGTCTGATAATCTCATCTTGCCCGAAGGAGTAATGATACCCGATTGGTTTCGTCGGTACTTGGAAGTCACGGCACCGGTCCCGGGTGTCCCTAATGTTGTCTCCCCAGTCGAGGCCGCTGTTCCTCCTTCTCCTCCCGTAGCTGATGTTCCTCTTCCCCCTCAGCCTCCACAAGCGGATTTCGCGGAAACTTGCAAGAACTTTAAGAGGATGGGTAGCAAGAATTTTAATGGAACAGAGACTTTTGTAGAAGCAGGGAATTGGTTGAAAGAGACCGAAGATCTCTTAGCCTCCTTTGATATAGGTGACCGCAGGAAGGTTTTATTAGCAGTATGGTTGCTAAAGGAAGAAGCTGCACGTTGGTGGGTAGTCACCACCGCGACTAGGCCAATTGAGACTTGGGATGACTTTAGAGGAAGGTTCGGACTGAGATTCTTATCACTGAAGCAAGGGGACATGACTATTAGGGAATACATAGATAAGTTTAATCAACTGGCTCGGGTCGATTTAGACTTAGTTAATACAGCTCAGAAGAAGGCCCTACACTTTGCTCTAGGATTAAACGAGCCATTACACGGCTTGGCCATGTCTCACATACCCTTGGGGGCGACTTTCGAGAATTTGGTGAATTTGGCCCTACTTCAAGAAGAAGATAACAATGACAAGAAAGAGGTCAAGGCGAATGAGTCTCAAGCCAAGAGAGTAAATTCCGGGAAACGGGGCAAGGATAACAACAACCGCAAGGACAAGCCAAGAGGGAATATGAAATGCAACTTCTGTGGTAAAGTTGGACATATAGCCAAGGAATGTAGGAAGAAGGAAAAGAGGAAGCGGGGCGAATGCTTCATTTGTGGTGAGTTTGGACATTTCAGCAGGGATTGCCCGAGGAAACAAGGGCAAGGCCAGACTCAGTGTGCAGGACTATCTGGAGGGCGAGTTCATCCCCTCAGCACCAGCTTAAGATAGAGGTAGTGTTTCTGTTGAAAATCTTGTTTACATTTTCTGATTTTCCCTGTTCGAACTTTGTTTGATTCTGGCACATCGCATAGTTTTATTTCATCTAATCTAGTTGGAAGTTTTGCACCTAAGTACTAGTGTAGTTGATGATCCCGTATGTGTTTCAAATCCAATTGGGGGTTCTGCCCGTTTGTCTATGGTCTGAGTGGATTTGAAAATTTCTATCTTAAGTATAGAATTCTCGTGGGATGTTTATATTCTCGGTTTCAGGGGATATGGGTTGGTTTTGGGCATGGAATGGTTGTCCTGTTTTGAAGCCATTCTTGGTTTTTGTATATAGGGTTGTGAGGCTCATGATCCGCCTCGGTAATACCCTAGAAATTTCTAGCAACCCTATGGGTCCCGTCATGATTGTTATCTTGAGTCCCTCAACTCGTCTATCGATAGTTTGCAATCTGTGAGGGTGGTCCGAGAACATTCTGATATCTTGGGGAAAGTGAAGGGGTTACCCTTAGACGTGGGATAGATTTCCGCATTATCTGGTTGGTAATACCAAGCCAGTTTCGTGGCCGGTTAGGCACATGACCTCACGAGGTGAGAGTTAAGAAAGCAAGTCAAGGAGTTGATTGAGAAGAACTTCCTGAGACGAGGCATTTTCGAGTAGGGTGCTCCAGTAGTATTCGTTACTGATGTGGACAGTTTGCTTCGCTTATGTGTTGATTATCGTGAGGAGAATAGACAACCGCTATCAAGGGTTGATGATTTGTTTGAACACCTTGTAGGAGCATCTATTTTCTTTTGATCCAGCTACCAGATTCCATCAGCTTAGGATGGCTGAGGATGGAATTGACAAGACTGCGTTTAGGATTCTAGATGGGTTTTTAGAATGGCTAGTCATACTATTTGGTTTGACTAATGCACCCGCGTATTGCGTAAACTGGATGGGTAGGGTGTTTAGGGAGTCCTTGAACAAGTTTGTCATGGTCGTCATAGACGATATTTTGATCTCCTCAAAAGAACGAGGAAGAACATGCTATACATCTCAAGGAGGAGATGGATACGCTTAGAGCCACCAGTTGAAGGTCAAGTTCTCCAAATATCACTTTGGAGGAAAGAAGTTGGATTTCTTGGGCACATAGTTCCTAAGTAAGGCTTAGCGGTGGATTCCGCTAGAGTGGTTGCGGGTTAAGACCGGAAAACCCAGAGGAGAGCAATTGAAGTAAGAAGCTTCCTCCGTTTGGCTAGTTAGTTAGCATTACCTGAGCTTAGACTTACTCTTCTGGATCAAGAAGGGAGTTTCACGGGAAGAAGACCCGCAGTTGGTCAAGAACATGGACTAGTCGACTCGAGGCGAGATGTTAGGTCACCTCGCTAGATAAATTATAAAGGATGACTAAGGCGCGACAAGAGATTATGTGTTCCTCGAGTGAAAGACTTGGTAAAGAAGGTTCTTGAAGATGCGCATCACTCGAGGAGGTGGCCGAGTCGGTTTCAGGATACATGTTGTGCCACCAGGTTGAGGCCAAGTCATAGAAGCCCAGTGGGCCATTACCTACATTGGAAGTTCCGCAAGGGAAGTGTGAAAACATCTCGATAGATTATGTGGATGGACTATCTAGATCAAAGAAAGGGGATACGGGTATGAGGGTCATAATAGGAAGATTCATGAAGAGTGCTCATTTCAGTCCGGTGAAAAGCAAGAGGACTGTGTCGTGGTTAACAGCGGTTTACCCTCAAGAAGTTGGCCAGTTTTGAAATAGCCTACAGGAAGCCATGGGTAGGCAACTGAATCTAGGTATGGCCTATCACTCATAGGCAGATGGTTCATTTCGATTAAGCATGAGTTATAGAAAATCGCTTTTATAAGGGCAATTGGCAACGTGGATTGGTATTTTCAAGAGAAAGTTCGGCTGCATGGAATACTTTATAGTAAGCAGACGAGATCCAAGATTCACTAGTGAATTTTGGAGAGCTGGCGGGAGATCATGAGGTTATAGTATGTTTAAGCCAAGTATAAGTGGAAAAGAAGGACGAGAGGCGATAATGAAATGAGTTCCAACTCGAATTTGGGAAATAGGAGTTAGGAAGCCAAGGAATTATGAAGTGAAAGATAGTCAAAGCACAGTGGGGTTAAGCTCAAGGAGACGTGGCTAAGAAGAGTGAAGACTAGATACGCGCATCATATCTCTTTTTAAGAGTGCATCCTTGATCCTTGTTTTCCTGTGGAGCTTGCTTGAAAAATTATCTTTTGTATATATACCCTCTCGGTCCCATTCTCGATCCTATTTCTGTTATAAACTCCATAAGGGGGTTAAGACTCATCGGTTAATACTATATGTCAAAGTGGGAATAGATTTCTTGAAAATCCAAGAAGGAGTTTATCTAGTTATCTAGTATATCGTGTCTATCTTGTCATGAGAACCTTAGGTAGAAACCCTTTTGGTTGAAACATGTGTTTGAAACATGTTATGCTTGATGGTTGCAAGTGGTTGCAAGTGTTTGCAAGTGGTTGCTCGTGGATGCATTATACACGATTAGGCACTAGATCGGCTCGCACACTCCTCATATTGCATATGCATGAGTGTTTATGCTTATTCATGGATGGAAATTGTGTGTTATCACATGGATGTTGCATATGGGTGAATGTTATGTGCACTCATATAGATACTATGAATTTAGGAATTTGCATACATATGGATTCATTTCACTAACATACATATGCATTAAGGAGGTTTACTGTGTCAGTAACCACCTGATCTTTGCATTAGATAAGACATACATATGCATTAAGGAGGTTTACTGTATCAGTAACCGCCTGATCTTTGCATTAGATAAGTACATATACACACACTTTTGCATATGTTCATACCACATTTAGAATTCTTTAAGGACAATGATTGCTCGTGGATGATGCTTTGAGTAGATGGATGATTGGATGGTAGGATACGTTCTTCCTAACTTGAAGATTTCGGGGACGAAATCCTTTAAGGAGGGGAGAATGTAACAACCCGTATTTTCAATAATCTGTTATAACATAAATTGAGGCAGAATTAAATTATAAAATGGGAATCAAGGGAAACGGGCTATGCCATTGCGTTCGTCCCGGAAAAATACGCGAAATAGAGTCCGAGTTTTCGAAAATCGGAGTCCGTGTGACCCAGTTAAGGCCCATTGAAGTTTTCAGAAAAATTCAAGTTTTAAAATCAGATTCAAATTTGAAGAATTGGGCCAGCTGGGCCAAGGCGGGAAAATTCCCGCCAGGGGCCCCATGTCGACAGGCCTGTCGACAGGGTCCCCAGGGAGTCGACTGCCCTGTCGACAGCCCTGTCGACAGGGGGTGCCCGGCTGACTAGCCTGGTGCACCATTTCTGATTGGGGTTGGGTCTTGTGGCTGGTTTCTAGAGAGTTCCGGGATCTGATGGCCCTAATTCAATCTAGGGTTAATCCTATGGTTCAAATCACTAACCTAATCTATAAATAAGACCCTAACCTACCCTAAATCATTCATTATTCATCCTAGTAACTAAACTATGCCAAAATCAAAACTCTCATGGCCTCCACCCTCTTCATACAATTCCTAAATTAATTCCTAAGTAATTTTCCATGCATACAAGCATATTTAGGCTTGTATGATCCTCCTTAGCTTGCATTAAAGGCTTATTTTTCTATTGGCATCATAAAGGAGGAGTCTTGATCAAGTTTGCTTGCATTTGGGGGCTTTAATTAGTTGCATAAGGGGTTTCTTGCATTGGTTATACTCATTTGAGTCCGCATAAACATTGTAAGCCCTCTTACCCTCATTTAGAAACTCTAAAGTTAATATGTGGTGAAAGTTGAGATTTATGTGAGTTTAGTTGATTATGCATGCTTATGCGAACTCACTATACCATGTTTTACATGTTTCATAAGTTATGCATGCATATGCGAGTTTGTTAAGTCATGATTTATATGTTTATTTAGTTATGCATGTTTATGCAAGTTTGTTAAGTCATGATTTATATGTTTATAAGTTATGCATGTTTATGCAAGTTTGTTAAGCCATGATTTGTATGTTTATTAAGTTATGCATGTTTATGCAAGTTTGTTAAGCCATGATTTGTATGTTTATTAAGTTATGCATGTTTATGCAAGTTTAAAATGACAAGTTGTACATGTTTTGACAAGTTGTGCATGTTTTGGCAAGTTGTGCATGTTTATGCAAGTTTAAAATGACAAGTTGTGCATGTTTTGACAAGTTGTGCATGTTTTGGCAAGTTGTGCATGTTTATGCAAGTTTAAAATGACAAGTTGTGCATGTTTTGACAAGTTGTGCATGTTTTGGCAAGTTGTGCATGTTTATGCAAGTTTAAAATGACAAGTTGTGCATGTTTTGACAAGTTGTGCATGTTTTGGCAAGTTGTGCATGTTTATGCAAGTTTAAAATGACAAGTTGTGCATGTTTTGACAAGTTGTGCATGTTTTGGCAAGTTGTGCATGTTTATGCAAGTTTAAAATGACAAGTTGTGCATGTTTTGACAAGTTGTGCATGTTTTGGCAAGTTGTGCATGTTTATGCAAGTTTAAAATGACAAGTTGTGCATGTTTTGACAAGTTGTGCATGTTTTGACAAGTTGTGCATGTTTATGCAAGTTTAAAATGACAAGTTGTGCATGTTTGACAAGTTATGCATGATTATGGCAATATGCAAGTTCACTATGCTAAGTTATGCAAGTTTAACATGTTATGCATGTTTATGGTAATATGCAAGTTCACTACGCTAAGTTGTGCAAGTCTAACATGTTATGCATGATTGTTGTGCAAGTTTATCATGCATGTTGTGCCAAGTTCCCTCTTCCTATCCTTTATGCGTTACTACGAATATGTAAGCAATAGAATGACGTTGGGGGTTTTGGGGTAAACTTAAAATACATGAAAATATAAGATTGGGAATTTACCTATTAAGTTAGGTCTACCCCTTGGGAATTTACCTATTAAGTTAGGTCTACCCAAGTAATTGTTGACTTGTAATTATGTTTTGAAATAAAGTGGACATGACACTTAGAAAACATAAGTGTGGCCAACTCGAGGTTGGGTTGAGTTTGTAGCGTAATTCTACCCGGAACCGACCGGCTTAACTAGTGGCTACAAACAATAGGACCCAATGTGAGAAGTTGGTCATGGGGTGCCAAGACCCGAGGTTAGACCAAGTTGTGGTGTAAAGCTACCCGGACCCGCCCGGCCTAACTAGTCACCACAACAAGGTCTAATGTGAGAGGTTAAGGTGCATTAAATTAATTAATGCCTCATGATTAGGGTTAAGTCAGGGTCCACTGATACTTAACCAATTTGGGAGTTCAAGGGATTAGAATGTGGTTAAGTTGTGAACCGTTAGCTACACTTAACTAGTTTAATCCATTTGGGAGTTCAAGGGATTAGAATGGGGTTAAGCCACACTTAACCAGTTTAATCCAGGATTAGTGAAGGGTTAAATCACACTTAACCCTCTTAGGAAACCCTAGCGGCGGGTCTGTTCCGGCAGTAATCCCAGTTTGGTATCATCACAACCCTAGAAACTAGGCTAGGGCGGGGCACGATTACTGGACGGATGTAAACGACCAAAGGGCGATGGCCGAGTGGTACAGCGGTGCGGGTCCGACGGGCTACGGACGTGCACGTAGTCCGATGTTGGACAAACTCGAGGCACGGGTACCAGTAGGTTAGGGCTGTGCATTATTGCTTAAGTGTCCGGGGTCGACAACCGAGGGCTTGATACACCCAAAGGTGGGCCCAGCACAGACTACCTACATCCATATGTGGGCCGTATGGACATCAACACTTGACGTGTTAGGCTTATAGGGAGCCGATCAACTAGACCGTTGGGTTGGACCTTATACTAAGGTCACTTCATGTTATTGGGCCAAAGTTTGGGCTAAGGGATCAATACCTGTTATGTTGGTTTGCTAGTACACCGTGGTGCAAAACTTAACCTTGTTTTATGCGATGACACCTCTATCTATCTTGTAGTTAACTTACCATGCCAGTATGTTGTTATCTATGATCATCTCAGTTTCCATCATGATGTTAACTTTATTAGTTTATAGACTGATCGTAGCAGGGCTTACTCAGTCTTTTTGACTGACCCGTTTTGTTTCGCCTCTTTTCTTCCGTTCCCCCCCCCCCCAAGGTTCTCAGGGAGGGAATACTGGAGCCTAGCTTGGATTTTAGCCGCTTCCTTGGATAGCTCGAGTATGCTTTGGACTTGAGCCCGCTATGGTTTATCACTCTTATTTGGGGATAGTACTTATGTATTTTCAGTTTATCAGATGATGTTTTTATCTAGACTTGTAATATTGGGAAATTGACATTTTGATGTACCAGACTTGTGTTTTGAAATGGTTTAAAAGTCTTCCGCTGTTTTATTTACTTACCCTGTTTATTTACATATATATATATATATGTCATGTCCTGCCTTGCTATATCATTTTGCATGTTTACCAATAATGCCCCTCCAAAGCTAGTGCATTCCTTTGCGAGTGACCCTGGCGGAGGTGGGGTGCTACAAAAAGGTTGTCCTTGAGTCCGTTGTTTGTTGAATGACAAAGCTTAGAATTCATCTCTATGTTTGACTTTAGACCCTCCGTTGACTTAGTACCCGGTCTGTTAGCATCCTTGGAGGTTAGACCTACACTTCTAGGACGGGTTGGTGAGGCACAGCGAGACGACCCACAGTTGGTTGAGATAGTAGAAAAGCTCAAAGGGGGGGGAGTCGTCAAGCCATCTTCGTAGGTATACCCTAGACGATAAGGGTTGGTTACGAAGGGATAATAGACTTTGTGTACCACAAGACGAAGACTTAAGGAAGGCCATTCTTGATGATGCTCATCGCTCAAAAATGACCATTCATCCCGGCGGGGATAAGATGTACAAAGATATGAAGCGGGTTTTCTGTTGGGTCGGTATGAAAAAGGATGTGGCCGAGTACGTCGCTAGATGCTTGGTGTGCCAACGAGTTAAAGCAGAACAAAAGAAACCCGGTGGGTTGCTTCACCCATTAGAAGTTACACTATGGAAATGGGAAAGCATCTCAATGGATTTTGTGGATGGATTACCAAGATCAAGGAAGGGTAACACGGGGATTTGGGTTATAGTAGATAGACTTACTAAAAGCGCCCATTTTATTCCCGTGAAAAGTAAGAGGACTGCTCCGTGGTTGGCTTCTGTATACATTAAGGAGATAGTTCGTTTGCACGGTATTCCTTCTAGTATAGTAAGCGACCGTGACCCCATCTTTACTAGCGAATTTTGGAAGAGTTTACAAGAGGTGGTAGGGACTCAGCTATGTTTGAGCACCGCATATCATCCTCAGACAGACGGCCAGACCGAGAGGGTGAATCGCATTCTAGAGGATCTTTTAAGGCTTTGTATCCTAGACTTTGGGGGTACATGGGAAGAGCACCTTCCGTTAGTAGAATTCGCATATAATAATAGCTTTCAGTCTAGTATTGGAATGGCACCTTTCGAAGCTCTTTATGGAAGGCCTTGCCGTTCGCCTACATGTTGGTGGGAATCTACCAATAAAATCCTACTTGGGCCCGATATGGTTAGGGAAACCTCGGAGAAGATTGAGTTGATTCGAAGGAGGATGAAAGCAGCACAAGATAGGCAAAAATCGTATGCTGATAAGAGGAGGATAGATCTTGAGTTTGACATTGGGGACATGGTTTTTATCAAAGTATCTCCGTTACAGAATGTTGTTCGCTTTGGGTCCGTGGGGAAATTAGCACCAAGGTTTGTAGGGCCGTTTCCTGTAAAAAAACAGGATTGGGAAGATGGCATATAGGGTGGAGTTGCCTGAGAAACTTAGTGGAGTACACGACGTATTCCATGTATCACATTAGAGGAACTGTTTGCACAAGACCGCGGAGGTGGTAGAGCCGAGCTTTCTTAAAGAGGCGGAAATAGAGCGTGATGCAACAATTAGACGAGCTCCTTCATGCATTCTTGGGTCGGAGATCAAAAAGTTGAGGAATCGAGAGGTCAGACTGGTTAAAGTGCAATGGGGAGATGATGAGAGCAACGCAACTTGGGAGAGAGAAGAGAAGATGCGTTCGTTGTACCCTTTTCTTTTTGAGGGTATGTCTTTTAATTTCTCCTTTATCGCTTAGCTTATCTTATCTTATCTTTAGTATGTCCTCTCATTAGTATCTTTGACCTTTAGTTAGGATAATCCAATGGTTGAAACATGTGTTTGAGACATGTTATGTATGATGGATGCAAAATGGATGCAAGTGTTTGCTAGTGGTTGCTCGTGGATGCATATATACACACACTTTAGGCACTAGATCGGCTCAGTCACTACATATTGCATATTGCATATATATATGGATGTATTTAGTAAAATGGATGAACGATGGTTGTATTATCAAGTGGATGCTGCATTCAGATGATGGTTGTGCACGCATATAGAAGTATTATGTAGCATTAAGAATCTTTTGCATACATAATGGATGCATGGCACGATCATAGTTGCATTAAGGAGGTCAACTGAATCAGCGGACCACCTGATTTTGCATTAGATACGGACATATACACACACTGTGCATTTAAACATGAAAGCATTAGAAGTCTGTAAGGACAATGGATGCCTGTGTATGATGGATGAGTAGATGGACGTTTGGATGGTAGGATATACATTCTTCCAGACTTGAAGATTTCGGGGACGAAATCCTAAAAGGAGGGGAGAATGTAACACCCCGAATTTTCTATTAACACTAAAGTTGCTAAAATAATAATAAGTGTGTAGAAGAGGGGATGTATCTATTATGAATATAAAAAAAATATTAATAAGTATGTAAGAGAGGGGATGTATCTAATATGAATATAAAAACAATAATAAGTGTGTAAAAGGGGGGGGATGTATCTAATATGTATATAAAAACAATAATAAGTGTGTAAAAGGGGGGGATGTATCTAATGTGTACATTGTAGAATATATATATATATATATATATATATATATATATATATATATATATGGGCAGTTAATGCAAACATGAATAGAAGTTTATTAATTTGCTGAGTGTTTGTTGAGTCACTTCTGACTCATTGCTGAGTCAACAAGATAAACCCCATCTTGTCTGAACGGCTGCGGTTATTTCTAGGTTAAATCTAATGGCCTAAATGAATTCTAAAATCTATAAATAAGTGGGTAGACCCTAGACCTAAATCACTTGTAAAATTAGAGAAGCTACCGTCATGCTGCTGCCATGGAGTTCAGAATAGCCGTCACAAACTAAGAAGAGGAAGCCTAATCATCTACAACTAAATCTACACAAATCAAATCAAAAGATCTCTCTTTCTCTAATTCTTTTCTTTTGTTGGTGAGTATGATGATTCTCACAAGACTATTACAAACTAATTTGACTCAGTTATGAATGGATCACAAGAAAGTGATGTGATTTGTAATTGTAAATTCTATATATTGTGGATCTCTTATTATGTTATTATATTGTCGTATGATGTAAATTATATATGCTATGTCATGCTATGTTGTAAATTCTCTTATGCTATGTCCTGCTATGTTGAGAATCATGTCAAGCTATGTTATACTATCATACTATGCCATGTTATAAATAATGCTATATTATGTTGAAAAATCATGATGTTGTCGGATCATGCTTAAAGTTATGTTTTTTTTCTTAATTTAAATGGATCTAGTTTATGGGAATTTGCCTATTAGGTTAGGTGTACCCATAAACTTGAACCTATAATTAAATAAAACTTGATTATGGGAATTTGCCTATTGAGTTAGGTGTACCCATATAAAACCATGTTGTTAAAAAATTAGATGATGTTGATTCACACATGTTCATATGTAAGTTTATGAAAATTGATTGAGATTATATTAGGTGAATTTTGAACAAGTTGACACCTTTAGGTCCATGACATGTATAATCTATGCAAGTTGGACATATGCAAGTTTCACCCCTTATTATGATTCATTTAGTCACATATACATGTTGTTATTATGATAATCTCTTTTATGCTATGAGTTAGGCTATTCGAGTCTAACATATATTTTGCGAATAAACGTTCAAACGTGGGGTAGGGGTAATATTAGGAACTAATAAATTGGGTGCAATTTTGTAAGATTTTGCATACCATGAATGGATGTCCATAATTGAGTCAATTATGGACATTGTTAAAAATTAGAAGTAATTAATAATTCAAGTAGGGAATTATTAAAATTGGGGGAAAGTGGATTATTATTAATAATCAATGCTTAGGACACGAGGTTGGACCCGTTTGTGATGTAAACCTGCCCGGAACCGCCCGGCAAATCCAGTAGTCACAAATGTCGGCCCAATGTGAGAGGTCCTAGGCCCAAACTAAAGCATAACAGTTGTAAAGACACGAGGTTAGACTCTTTTATGGTGTAAGACTGCCCGGACCCGCCCGGCAAATCCAGCTGCCATAAATGCCAGTCTAATGTGAGAGGTCTTTATGAGGTTATGGCCTTAATGAACTAAGAAATACTTAACCAGATAATCATGTAAGGTGGGACATGGGGGTTAAGTAGGTGCCTTGGGTGGCATGAGGAATCTGGTGGTTGCCTTTAGAGGCATTTGAAATACGATTAGACTTAACCAAACACACATGTAAATGAACATGACTAAGTAGGTTAAGTGGGATGGACTAATGGGGACAAGCTTAGGTGGAATTCTTGTGGTAAATAGTGGGGGCCCATTTCAACCAGTATCCCAAAACGTATCTTTGTGGGCTCGACCCAAGTCGAGGATGGGACACGCATACTGGGTTTGACTATAAGAGGCCAAAACAGGGAGCGGTGGCAACGCAAGTCCAACGGGTTTCATATGCGTGTGTGGACCCGGGCTGGTAGGTAAGACGTTGTTGCATCGTGTAGGTATAAGCCGTGCATGTCCGTTGTATCAGGTTGCCACTTTAGGGGAGTGATACAACCCACTGTGGGGCCAGCACGGGTATCTACGAGTTAGGGAGCCGATCGAATAATGGGAAGTAGGGTACACCTAGTGGAGATAGGGGCGGGCGGCACCTATGTAGTCAGCTAGGGGTACGTAAAGCCATTGGGAAAGTTTCTAAGTGAAGCTAAGTGGGATGAATCTTTATGGTGACTGGTGTGGTGCAGTATAGTGTTTATCCTTTAGTGTTTAGGAGCGCCTATAACGTTGCCTTTAGCGATTGTCTATGTCCTTAATCTGCTCTTCATAGACATTTTCTTGTTTTCCAGCTTATGCCTTAGTCCAGTTATTTTGGTAATAGTATTGTAGAATTATCATATTCACCAGACTTTATGTCTGACCCCCTCTTTTCCATCCTTTTTCTCCCTTCAGGTCCGCAGGTTGGGCCAAGTTCTAGTGGAGTCTAGTTGGATCGCTTATCTTCTGGAAAGCTTGGACTGCTGAAGTAAAGTCCAGCTTGTTATCTTTCTTTTTAATGGCTATTCATGTAATGGGATTATGTACTTGTTTTATCAAGATAGATATTGTACTTGACATTGAATATGGTGTTATGATGTAATCAAACATGTTTTGACTTCTGCTACAATGAAATAAAGTTTTTGAATTTCCAAGTACTATTTTATATCTGTCTTGTTGTAATTTTACTGTTCTATATTCACTTAAAACCTCCATGGAAGTTAATGCATTCCCTTTGTGAGTGACATTAATGGACGTGGGGTGTTACAAAAATACAAGTGACCTTTAGTTGTATTCCGAACTTGGCTGTATTATATGTATCTTTTTCTATCCACCAAGTATTCTCTCCAAAATTCTTTGTTAGCATACGCTGTTTGACCATTCATACACATTCAATTTTAAATGAAAATAATGGTTGAATTATTCTAAATAGATGTAATCGCGTTGAAAGTAAATCTGGAAATAATGAAATAAAATTAAAATATTTTAAAATATGTGTTGTACTAAAAATACGAGTACTAGGGGCACGTACTTGAGGCAAATTAAGCTTTGTGCCTCTTTTACAAAATGTTTGAAGGCAGAATTACGATGATTCCAGTCCAAACGAAATTCACTTGTAATTTTATATAGTGAAATGATTTTTGGCATAAAAAGATGATATATGACAACATGCTAGTGTATAGATATTCGTATAACTTGTATGGAATAAATAGTTGATTTTTTAACAAAACATTTTCTGATCACATTAATAATATTTACTTAAAGTATATACATTTGTAAACACATTTCAGGAGTATGTTTTCAGTCGTACTAAAAGAAACAAAATAAGGCTAAAGTAAAAAAACATGTGGTAAAAAATGCAATATGTAACTTGAATACCTCTCCTTCGTCTAGCACCATCTTCCTCGTCGATAATACAAGATCAATCTTCCTCGTCGACCAATAAAAAAACAAAACGATTTACAAAGGATTAGAACATCAGACTAAATATAGCACTACTTTGTAACAACAACGTAAAAAATAAAATACACATGCAAAGAACATACAATAGAAAATAAAGTTATTTTGATACACGCTAAGATGTCAATCTTATATCAGATTTTTTTTTCTTTTTTTTTATTCTAACAACACATTTTATGGTATATATGAACAACACATTTTATGGTATATATGAACATGCATAAAATAAAAAATCAATAAAATATGCTTATATCATACCAAAATACCGTTACAACCCTCCCTTACGTAACTTTCATCCCCATTATCTACGTCTCTATCATCAAGTAGTGACTCATCCAATGGTTTACTAGTTGATTCTTCATCCTCGTCGTATTTTTCCAATTCATGAAACCCTCTAGAGGGCGCTCTCAACAAAACATACCAATTTGAAGAACTACCTTCTCTAGAGAAGAACACTTGAACCACTTGTGTTGCTAAGATAAATGGGTCGCTTTCAAACTTATTTTGAAATTGATGCAAATTGACCAATGTAAATCCATCTTCAACTTTGACTCCACGATACATATTTGCCCAATCACATTTAAACAAGGCAACTTGAAATTGACGATAATCCAACAAGAAAATCTCACGCAAGACCCCATAATATATTATTTTTTCAGTAGACCCATCTACACAAACAGTACTTGACTCAATGGAAACACTACTATTTTGTGTCGCCTTCTCAAAGTCTTTCGTATGAAAATGTCGACCATTAACAATATAGCCAGAATAAGAAATTATTTGCGAACGAGGTTCGTATGAAATCCATTTTATTATGTTGCTGACATTGGATATACGTCTATCATCTCTAACCTAGACAAATACAATATATTAAATAAAGATTTATGTTGATCTATTACTTTCATCATTAATAGTTTTTTAAGATATAGCTATCAACCTTTTTTCTGAACCAAAAACTAAAAGTCTTCGATTGCAATTTTGACAGTTCCAAATCGTCTTGTGCAAGATGAGGATGCAAACATTTTAGCTCCTCTTTGTGCATTCTGCATACATAAATGTAATTAAGCATCTAATTTATTTTGTATGTCATAGTTAAGTTGGACTTGTACTTACTCTATATACGGCTCTACTTCTTCCGTATTAAACAAAACGTATCGATGAGCAGCATCAATCACCTCCTCATCGACTGTAGTAGGTTTTCCTTTGGAAATAGGACGCCCCTCAAGTATAAAATCATTTTATTCCACTTCATTTCAGTTTTTCCTCTCTCCAATTTGTAATGCATCTTTAATATATCCAGAGCAATATTTCATACATTCTTCGGCAGCATAGCGCTCAGCAATGCACCCTTCAGGTCGTGCTTGATTTTTAACGTACCCTTTTAATATTTTCATATATCTATAATCAAAATGAATAAACAAGTTACTTTCATAACTATAGATACTTTTAACCGTCAATTATTTATAATAAATATTACCTCTCAAATCGATACATCCATCGATATTGGACCGGCCCACAAATTCTTGCTTCTCTCCCTAAATGTATTGTTAAGTGAATCATGATATCGAAAAAGGAAGGGGGAAAGAACCTCTCTAGATCACATAGTGTTAATGCAACTTGATAATCCATTAATTCTAATTTATCCCAATCAAGCACTCTTTGGCATATATCATTATAAAATGAACATAGTCGTAATAGTGCATTCCTTATCCCTGTAGGTAGAAGACCTCTTAATGCAACGGACAATAGTTGTTGCATCAAAACATGATAATCGTGAGACTTAAGGATTGATATCTTGTCTTCTTTTGCAAAACATTTTCAATATTTGAGCTATATCCATCAGTCACTTTCAAGTTCTTCATTCTACTATAAAAGATCTCTTTTTCTTGATCGGATAAGGTGCACGGTGCGGCTGGGAGCAATACTTTATTTCCAATGCCAATAGGATGCAATTTTTTTCTAATGCCCATTGCTTCTAGATCTTGGCGTGAATTGAGGCCATCTTTTGATTTTCCTTTGATATCAAGCAATGTACCAATAATACTTTCACCAATATTTTTCTCAATATGCATCACATCTAGATTATGACGCAAAGGAAGTGCCTAAAAATTGACAAAACACAACTAATTAAGTACTAAGTAGCAAACATGAATAGAAAATGAAAAGCAATGTGTTTCTAGTTAAATTTCACCTTCCAATAAGGCAAGTCAAAGAAAATGGACCTCTTCTTCCACATTGTACATCCTTTTTTCATCATAGTTTTCCTTTTCCTTTTCCTTTCACCTTTCTCTTCCTTTTTTAATTTTTCCCCCAATCATTAATAATATCTTGAACATCATCAAAGATTTGAACACCAGTTTGTATTTGAGGCCTTTCTCTATTCTCTATAGTTCCATCAAATAAGTTTTTCCGTTGACGATACTCATGGTTAGGTTCAAGGAATCGTCTATGACCCATGTATGCACACTTTTTACTAAATGGTAGCCATATTGAGCAGGTATTGACACCACAAACTGGACATGCTCTCTTACCTTTTACAGGGCAACCAGCTAAATTTCTGTAAGCTGGAAAATCATTGATTGTCCACATAAGAATAGAATGTAATCTAAATTCACGACGACTATAAGCGTCGTACGCTTTCACCCCTTTATCCCACAATTTTTTCAAATCTTCAATAAGTGGTTGCAAGTATACATCAATGTCATTTCCCGGTTGTCGTGGCCCAGGAATTAACAAAGATAGCATCATATTATCTTTGTGCATAAAAAGCCATGGAGGAAAGTTGTAAGCAACAAGAAACACTGGCCAACAACTATATCCACAATTCCAATCACCAAAAGGATTAAAGCCATCAGATGCAATGCCAAGCCTTAAATTTCGTGGATCGGAAGCAAAAGAATGATACATTCTATCAATCGTAGCCCACTGAGTAGAATCGACTGGATGACGCAATTTACCATCTTCACTCTTATGACTGCTATGCCATCTTAGTTGTTCTGATGTTTCTGGGGATGCAAACATTCTTTTCAGTCTTGGTATCAGTGGGAAGTATCTCAAAACCTTCATAGGTATTTGGTTTGCTTCCCATATTTAGTAGTCTTGTTTTTTTTCCAGCGAGGCTTACCACACTTAGGACAGAAATCACTATTTGCAAGCTCTTTTCTAAATAAACAACAATCATTTACACATGCATGTATCTGCTTATAGCCCAAACCAAATGACTTAAGCAACTTCTTTGTTGCATATGTAGAATCAGGAAGCATGTTTTCTTTAGGCAACATATCCTTTAGAAGTTTAAGAAGCTCTGTAAAAGCCATGTCCGATAAACCATTTCGCGCTTTGCGCTTGAAAAGAAGTACAGTAGCAGACAACTTTGTGTGGCTTGCACAACCGGGATACAAAGGAATTTCGGCATTCTCCATCATTTCCTCAATACCTTCCCCATGTCTTGCTTCAGCATTGGCTTCTACCTCCTCATCATAGATTGGCGCATCAACATACATTCTATAAGTATCTGTCTCACTTTTATTTTGTGATGGCCGTTTTTCTCCATGAAAAATCCATATATCATAGGTTGGGTCCATTCCAAAACAAATCAAGTGTGACAAAACTTCCCTTAATGTTTGCCAAATTAGATTCCTACAATCACGACATGGGCATCTAATACTTTATTTCCAATGTCAATAGGATGCAATTTTTTTCTAATGCCCATTGCTTCTAGATCTTGGCGTGAATTGAGGCCATCTTTTGATTTTCCTTTGATATCAAGCAATGTACCAATAATACTTTCACCAATATTTTTCTCAATATGCATCACATCTAGATTATGACGCAAAGAAAGTGCCTAAAAATTGACAAAACACAACTAGTTAAGTACTAAGTAGCAAACATGAATAGAAAATGAACAGCAATGTGCTTCTAGTTAAATTTCACCTTCCAATAAGGCAACTCAAAGAAAATGGACCTCTTCTTCCACATTGTACATCCTTTTTTCATCATAGTTTTCCTTTTCCTTTTCCTTTCACCTTTCTCTTCCTTTTTTAATTTTTCCCCCAATCATTAATAATATCTTGAACATCATCAAAGATTTGAACACCAGTATGTATTTGAGGCCTTTCTCTATTCTCTATAGTTCCATCAAATAAGTTTTTCCGTTGACGATACTCATGGTTAGGATCAAGGAATCGTCTATGACCCATGTATGCACACTTTTTACTAAATGGTAGCCATATTGAGCAGGTATTGACACCACAAACTGGACATGCTCTCTTACCTTTTACAGGGCAACCAGCTAAATTTCTGTAAGCTGGAAAATCATTGATTGTCCACATAAGAATAGAATGTAATCTAAATTCACGACGACTATAAGCGTCGTACGCTTTCACCCCTTTATCCCACAATTTTTTCAAATCTTCAATAAGTGGTTGCAAGTATACATCAATGTCATTTCCCGGTTGTCGTGGCCCAGGAATTAACAAAGATAGCATCATATTATCTTTGTGCATACAAAGCCATGGAGGAAAGTTGTAAGCAACAAGAAACACTGGCCAACAACTATATCCACAATTCCAATCACCAAAAGGATTAAAGCCATCAGATGCAATGCCAAGCCTTAAATTTCGTGGATCGGAAGCAAAAGAATGATACATTCTATCAATCGTAGCCCACTGAGTAGAATCGACTGGATGACGCAATTTACCATCTTCACTCTTATGACTGCTATGCCATCTTAGTTGTTCTGATGTTTCTGGGGATGCAAACATTCTTTTCAGTCTTGGTATCAGTGGGAAGTATCTCAAAACCTTCATAGGTATTTGGTTTGCTTCCCATATTTAGTAGTCTTGTTTTTTTTCCAGCGAGACTTACCACACTTAGGACAGAAATCACTATTTGCAAGCTCTTTTCTAAATAAACAACAATCATTTACACATGCATGTATCTGCTTATAGCCTAAACCAAATGACTTAAGCAACTTCTTTGTTGCATATGTAGAATCAGGAAGCATGTTTTCTTTAGGCAACATATCCTTTAGAAGTTTAAGAAGCTCTGTAAAAGCCATGTCCGATAAACCATTTCGCGCTTTGCGCTTGAAAAGAAGTACTGTAGCAAACAACTTTGTGTGGCTTGCACAAGCGGGATACAAAGGAATTTCGGCATTCTCCATCATTTCCTCAATACCTTCCCCATGTCTTGCTTCAGCATTGGCTTCTACCTCCTCATCATAGATTGGCGCATCAACATACATTCTATAAGTATCTGTCTCACTTTTATTTTGTGATGGCCGTTTTTCTCCATGAAAAATCCATATATCATAGGTTGGGTCCATTCCAAAACAAATCAAGTGTGACACAACTTCCCTTGATGTTTGCCAAATTAGATTCCTTCAATCACGACATGGGCATCTAATACTTTATTTCCAATGTCAATAGGATGCAATTTTTTTCTAATGCCCATTGCTTCTAGATCTTGGCGTGAATTGAGGCCATCTTTTGATTTTCCTTTGATATCAAGCAATGTACCAATAATACTTTCACCAATATTTTTCTCAATATGCATCACATCTAGATTATGACGCAAAGGAAGTGCCTAAAAATTGACAAAACACAACTAATTAAGTACTAAGTAGCAAACATGAATAGAAAATGAAAAGCAATGTGTTTCAAGTTAAATTTCACCTTCCAATAAGGCAAGTCAAAGAAAATGGACCTCTTCTTCCACATTGTACATCCTTTTTTCATCATAGTTTTCCTTTTCCTTTTCCTTTCACCTTTCTCTTCCTTTTTTAATTTTTCCCCCAATCGTTAATAATATCTTGAACATCATCAAAGATTTGAACACCAGTTTGTATTTGAGGCCTTTCTCTATTCTCTATAGTTCCATCAAATAAGTTTTTCCGTTGACGATACTCATGGTTAGGTTCAAGGAATCGTCTATGACCCATGTATGCACACTTTTTACTAAATGGTAGCTATATTGAGCAGGTATTGACACCACAAACTGGACATGCTCTCTTACCTTTTACAGGGCAACCAGCTAAATTTCTGTAAGCTGGAAAATCATTGATTGTCCACATAAGAATAGAATGTAATCTAAATTCACGACGACTATAAGCGTCGTACGCTTTCACCCCTTTATCCCACAATTTTTTCAAATCTTCAATAAGTGGTTGCAAGTATACATCAATGTCATTTCCCGGTTGTCGTGGCCCAGGAATTAACAAAGATAGCATCATATTATCTTTGTGCATACAAAGCCATGGAGGAAAGTTGTAAGCAACAAGAAACACTGGCCAACAACTATATCCACAATTCCAATCACCAAAAGGATTAAAGCCATCAGATGCAATGCCAAGCCTTAAATTTCGTGGATCAGAAGCAAAAGAATGATACATTCTATCAATCGTAGCCCACTGAGTAGAATCGACTGGATGACGCAATTTACCATCTTCACTCTTATGACTGCTATGCCATCTTAGTTGTTCTGATGTTTCTGGGGATGCAAACATTCTTTTCAGTCTTGGTATCAGTGGGAAGTATCTCAAAACCTTCATAGGTATTTGGTTTGCTTCCCATATTTAGTAGTCTTGTTTTTTTCCAGCGAGACTTACCACACTTAGGACAGAAATCACTATTTGCAAGCTCTTTTCTAAATAAACAACAATCATTTACACATGCATGTATCTCCTTATAGCCTAAACCAAATGACTTAAGCAACTTCTTTGTTGCATATGTAGAATCAGGAAGCATGTTTTCTTTAGGCAACATATCCTTTAGAAGTTTAAGAAGCTCTGTAAAAGCCATGTCCGATAAACCATTTCGCGCTTTGCGCTTGAAAAGAAGTACTGTAGCAGACAACTTTGTGTGGCTTGCACAACCGGGATACAAAGGAATTTCGGTATTCTCCATCATTTCCTCAATACCTTCCCCATGTCTTGCTTCAGCATTGGCTTCTACCTCCTCATCATAGATTGGCGCATCAACATACATTCTATAAGTATCTGTCTCACTTTTATTTTGTGATGGCCGTTTTTCTCCATGAAAAATCCATATATCATAGGTTGGGTCCATTCCAAAACAAATCAAGTGTGACACAACTTCCCTTGATGTTTGCCAAATTAGATTCCTACAATCACGACATGGGCATCTAATTTTTTCGGGATTCCCTTCACTCACAACATGCCCATATACAAAATTTTCCACAGCTTGCCTATATTCGCTTGTCATTCTACAAAACAAAAAATGTATTAATACTCATTCTTAAATACTTATAGTGTGATGCTAGGGCACCTCGTTTTCTTCTTGCTAATACCAAAATTTTATACTACATTATTCCTAACACCAAACTCATTCATAAATACTTATATTTGTTTATAATGGTATTAGGAAATATATAAAATTTATTGTACTTATTATTTTTATTTGTGGTATTAGTAAGAGGAAAATGACGTGTCCTTAGCATCACACTACTTATAACTATGGAAGTAATAGCCAAAATGATGAAACCTTGGCAGATTGACCCATGCTTTGTCCATCTTGGTAAAACAACTCCTCTAATTTTTGGACCTACTATAAAGAATTATGCCAAACATTATTGTAGAACTTGGTTATACGCACCCACCTTCGTAGATTACCCCTCTTATGTAACAAATATTAACTTATATATTTGTTAGAATTTTATATCTCAAATGATCATATATGGTTCAACAGTTCATCACATACTAGAGATAACTCCATGTCAACCAACCCATTGACCTACTGGAAAGTGTACGCAACGTACATCACATACTAGAGATAACTCCATGGCAACCAACCCATTGATCACCCTATCACCACCAAGATGACCAGCTCCAAGGGAAATAAACCAAAACGGCTCCGCCAAATCAGCATACAAACCAACACACTGCCTATCTATTATATTTATTATTTATTTTGTTTATCAATTTTAGCTTTTTATATATGAGCAGGAACTAGAGCTAGTATCAAACGAATAAAAAGTGTGATGAAATATCGATTTAGGTATAATGAAGCAAAATATTCTGAGAACGAAGATCCAGTTTCAGAAATAATGAAGCAAGATACTGGTCAGAACGAAGATCCGGTTTCAGAAATAATGAAGCAAGATATTCTGAGAAGAAAGAAGAAAATTACAATCACGATTGAGCAGGCAAGTGTGTATGCATCACCTATCATACTTCGACCCACCCTCTAAAACAACGTATTTGCATAATAATATATATATCATCAAAATAAACACAAATAAAAGACCATCACACATGGCAACATGTATTTATTTGCATGAATCAGGCATGTTCATAATAGAGAATGGAATGACACATCAGTAACTGGAATGCAAGAAGACTGGAAAATTTTAATGTGCATAAGTAGATTCGGCAATGACATGAGCATGGAGAATTTCATCCCGCATGGCATCTTGCATTTTATTCCCAGGAATTCAACCAATTATTTATTTGAAACGAGGCAACTCACGGCAGAAAAAAAATTGCCAGGAAAACAGTAAGCAATTTTAGACAACAAAAGAACCCATTTATTATTTCAAGAATTTAAAGAAAGACTCATGGTTTAAGAAAAATATTACAAGTATAACATTGGCAACTATGGATTTAATCAGAGTATATTTCGCTCAAGCTGGTAATTGAAATGTAATTTATTTATCACTTAGCAATTATTTATCACTAGCAAGGGAAACTTCCTTTCAGGTTTACTTCTAAAACTATAAATGGGGGCACATCTATGCAAACATTTTTGGTTTGTATATCTACTAACATACGGTTTCAGATAAGGTACAACATGTTCAAAACTCACATACTCATGGTGCAAGAACAGGGTTTCCTGTTTTGTAACACAGCCGAGGTAAGGATAAATGGCCGAAAGCTATTCATTAAATGAACACTAAATAAACTGGGTGTATACAAATTATATGTGTTCCCAAATACACATCTCCACTTCAGATTTTAATAGTGTAACAGCAGGGCATGAGATGAATCAAATGTGTTTAAGTTTTATCAACAGGGTAGGGTAGATAGCATGGTTTCAATTCAGGGGAAATTGAAAAAAAAAACGAGCATGTATCCTTTATTTTCTTCAAAACAAAGCAACGTAAACCTGAATACAAAGTGGATTGAAGCAAAATATTCTGAGAAGAAAGAAGAAAATTACAATCACGATTGAGCAGGCAAGAGCGACGATCGAGCAGCGGCGATTGAGACCGAAGGCAAGAGCGGCGATCGAGCAGCGGCGATTGAGCAGCAGCGGCCTGATTATCGAAAGGGGAATTAGGGTTTCGGTGGAATACGATGGAAAAGGAATACTATGAAACGATGGAAAAGGAAATGTGAACGGATGGAAAAGGCATACGATGGAATACGATTGAAATGTTTGTGAACCGATGTCAAAAGGCACAACGTTTCAACCAGTGGGAAGAATAATTGAAACATGGAAATTGTTAGGTGTAGGGGTGTGAAATCACTAAGTTTTCAACATTATGCTTTGAATTGTGCCACATTTCGAATTAATAATTATTATTTAGTCTTAGTTATTAATTATTATATATTTGTATTTAATTTTTATTGTTAACATTATGCTTAGAACCGTTTACAAAAATCCACTAAACGGAGATACGACACGAGTCGAGTACATAAATAGATGACAAGAGGTATAGCTAGGTGGCGGCCTATTGGCATACTTGTCTCTCGATGGTAGCTCTAAATTATCTTATGGGTTTTCGAATTGCAGACATATACTATGAGGCATTTCCACTTTGACGACTATGGGGTACCCCTCTTGTGGGTCAGTGATAAGTGTTAGAGCAATTTAAATAGGACCAGAAAATGATGGTAGTTGAGGCCCCCGTATGAACAGAAAATGATGGCATGGAAGAATAAGACTCTGTTTTAAATAAGAAAACCCTCAATTTCGAGATTGTAAATAGAAGGAACATCGCAAAACCATTCTATACAGGGAAACTTGTGTTTAAAACAGGTAGGTACATTCAATTCCTAGGTGTCCACTTGGCGGTATAACGTTCAAAATTCTAAGGAAATTAACATGAGTTGACCAACCGAATTGAATTCCAAACGCTAACCATGGAAACTATAGTGCTTTACTTAAGAAACTAAATTCGAATCAGCCTCGATCATTGAAAAGGGACCATCTCGCAAAGGTAGCCCAATTGAAACAAAATTAAAAGCACGTACTATTTCTTTTTTTTGTTCAAATTTACCTGTTGCAAATTTTAAAAAATCAACAGTAGTTCTGTTGCCCAAAAGGATGTGGGAAGCTCTTTGTTTCAGGATCCTTGAAGTGAAAATGAATCCTAAAGGAACCATTGGAGAGCTAAAGAGCTCAGACTTGATCTATTACAACGGTGCTTGTGCACCGTTGTAAAATTAAAGTTGTAATATTGTAATATATATGTTTTTTACAACAGTGATTACTGCACCGTTGTAAAAAAGAATCTATTACAACGGTGCTTAATGCACCGTTGTAAAATTAAAGTTGTGATATGGTAATATATATGTTCTTTACAACAGTGATTATTTTACCATTGTAAAAAACATTTATTACAACAGTGCGTTTTGCACCGTTGTAAAAAAGGATCTATTACAACAGTGCTTTATGCACCGTTGTAAAATTAAAGTTGTAATATGGTGTTTTTGTTGTAGTGTTTCTTGGTGCTCAAGTAATCAGGTAAAACACTGCCGCATGTTTGAAACTCTACCATTTCAAATACATATAATACTCATCATTATTAAATAATAGTGTTTTTAAAAACACGCTTCGACTTTGGGATTAGAATTTGTGTGAATAAGACGAAAAAGTTTTCAAATATTAGTAGAATATTCATATTTTCATATTGACTGAGTAGTTTTCTTAGTGACTAAGTAATCAAGTAAAACACTACCGCATGTTTGCTATTCTACATTTTAAAGCATCTATAACACTCATCATTTGCATATTACCATTTGGACCCCGGATCCGCGCCAATAAGATCAAGAAAGTTTCAAAATATAAGTGAAACTTTGATGTTTGCATCGAATAAGTAGGTTTCTTGGTGCTCAAGTAATCAAGTAAAACACTGTCGTATGTTTGAAAATCTACCATTTCAAATACATATAATACTCATCATTAAATAATAGTGTTTTTAAAAACACGTTTCGAATTTGGGAGTAGAATTTGTGTGAATAAGACGAAAAAAAATTCAAATATTAGTTGAATATTCATATTTTCATATTGACTGAGCAGATTGCTTAGTGACTAAGTAATCAGGTAAAACACTGCCGCATGTTTGCTATTTTACATTTTAAAGCATTTATAACACTCATCATTTGCATATTATTGTTTGGACCCTGGATCCGCGCCAATAAGATCAAGAAAGTTTCAAAATATAAGAGAAACTTTGATGTTTGCATCGAATAAGTAGGCTTCTTGGTGCTCAAGTAATCAGGTAATACACTGCCGCATGTTTGAAACTCTACCATTTCAAATACATATAATACTCATCATTAAATAATAGTGTTTTTAAAAACACGTTTCGACTTTGGGAGTAGAATTTGTGTGAATAAGACGAAAAAGTTTTCAAATATTAGTAGAATATTTATATTTTCATATTGACTGAGCAAGTTGCTTAGTGACTAAGTAATCAGGTAAAACACTGCCGCATGTTTGTTATTCTACATTTTAAAGCATCTATAATACTTGTCATTTGCATATTACAGTTTGGACCATGGATCGGCGTCAATAAGATCAAGAAAGTTTCAAAATATAAGTGAAACTTTGATGTTTGCATCGAATAAGCGGTTTCTTGGTGCTCAAGTAATCAGGTAAAACACTGCGGCATGTTTGAAACTCTACCATTTCAAATACATATAATACTCGTCATTAAATAATAGTGTTTTTAAAAACTTGTTTCGACTTTGGGAGTAGAATTTGTGTGAATAAGATGAAAAAAATTTCAAATATTAGTAGAATATTCATATTTTCGTATTGACTGAGTAGGCTGCTTAGTGACTAAGTAATCAGATAAAACACTGCCGCATGTTTGCTATTCTACATTTTAAAGCATCTCTAACACTCATCATTTGCATTTTACCATTTGGACCCTGAATCCACGCCAATAAGATCAAGAAAGTTTCAAAATAAAAGTGAATATTTGATATTTGCATAAAATAAGTAGGCTTCTTGGTGTTAAAGTAACAAGTAAAACACTGCCGCATGTTTGAAACTCTACCATTTCGAATACATATAATACTCATCAGTAAATAATAGTGTTTTTAAAAATACATTTTGTCTTTGGAAGTAGAATTTGTGTGAGTAAGACAAAAAAGTTTTCAAATGTGGCAACCTGTAACTTTCCCGTAAAGGAAAGAACGAATTGCTTTGAGAACAAGACGAATCAGAACGCAAACAGAAGAACATTTCATTGTTTGTTACGACAATTCCATCAGAATACTAGAATATACAGAGTATGAATAAATATTACACATTTGATAAATATCAGATATTTAAATTACATTACTGTAGCGGAAAAATAATACAACACACTACTGAAAGAAATACACGGATACAGAGCTTTCCGAGTATTGTTCCAGCTGTAAACCAGGATCATGTGAATATAAATCTGCAAAACCCCAACTACTAGCTGCTCATGTGGAAAATAGGGGCACCCAGAGTTTAGGTTAGAACAATATACTCTAGTTCAGTCATGTGACTGGTGTGAGAACTAAAACAGTTATTTATCTTTATTTTAAAGTTCGGTAAATCAAGGGACCACGTCGTATAACATGGAACGGGTTTTTACCCCAAGAATACCAGTGCATATAACAACAGCGCAATGCTAAATAAAGAAAAAATGAAGCTATTATAAGACCCAGGTCCCATCACACAATGCAACGCAAGCCGGAGGATAGGGTTTTTCCTTATAATAGCCTAATAATGCTTGATACGTTAAAAACAGATTATTTTGATATTACTATAAGTGTATAGTGTCAAAACAATTTCAATCATAATATCAATCATAGGAGGCATAGCTACCATATACTATGTCACCATACTAGTTCTACAATTAAAACCGCAAAGTCACGTATTGGAAATTGGATTTCCGTCATGAGTCAAGGCAAGGGGCAAGCTCCTCTCCGTTCGAGACACCAGCAAATGTCTCAGGACCACACACAACGATCCTTGGAATCAGTTAGGCCGGTCCTCTCTAACTTTTGAGGATTGGAAATTCCTGAACACACGTTTCCCGTTCCTATCAGAACTATATCCGAGGCGCCTCGCATTCCAACAACCACACAGGTAAAAAGTATATAAATGTCAAGGCTGGTAGGTCACTGACATCACCAATAGCTAGAAAGAAACGTCGTGTTCTTCCAACGGTCCTTATCCCGTTTTTGACTCATACCGAGGTGTGAGGCTCGGGAATTAACGTTATACACAAAGTTATGCCACACAATCCATGCTTTGATCATCAACCACAAGATTTTGTTTTCAACAGAAGCCTTGATCATTTGCCACTTAAGCATGCCACATAGGCAATTCATGCCATGCGATTGATGTCCATCAATATATAACCTCTGAGCTCGTACGTCTCAGAGAAGGGCATTAAGCAAGAGAATAAATTCTCCGCCGCCAAACAGATATATATTTAATAAAAATCAATCACACAGAATGAAATCCAATGTCAGACACACAGTCCATTTACAAGTTCGTTCTGGGTCTGAACGAAACCGGAGGCACTTTCCTCGCATATCCGTCGATCTCCAAGTACGTCTGGACAATCACCAACTGATTGCCTCCTCTTGGGTTTACAGCCCAATCAAGATCATCAGTAATCATCCAAATGATGTGAAGACCTCCGGTCTTCAACCACCGTCTTCATCGTCGACTTATAGTCGAATCGTTTATTCAGAATGGGTATAAACCCGACCTTTCCAAATAACCCGCGTATCTAATAAACAAGTGTTACACAAACGCAACATATGCCTCATTCCAATTCAGGATATTCTTTTATTCAAATTCTCACCTTCTTAGGGAAACGTTCCTATTAATTTATCAAAGATAAATTCTTTTAAATTTATTCTTTAATCTTCCTTTGGATATCATTTCAAACCATGTTAAGGTTTTCCAAACTTGTCTGGATTAGCGAGCCACACCGAAGTAATTATTTATTTTATTTCCCAATCCCAACCTATTCATCCCATGGAGCAAAACTGGTAGTACTCCATATCTAACACCACTGTGTTATCGGTAAATATCAATTACCATTTCACGTTCAAATCTAATTAAAGATTTAACTATCGCTTTGGAGCAAAACTGGTGATACTCCATTCACGATTATTTCAATCTAATTAAAGATTCATTAAAACTCCACTTAGTTTTAATCTTCCCACAAATCAATATCCTGTCTTTAACAGGGTTAAAGAACCAATGTCATCTAAAACACGGTTCACGATATACCCAAAATCACATTCCATTGTTAATCGGGTTAAAGAACAGGTGTTATTCAAAACACCGCGCACGATAAACCCCAAAAACCAATTTGAATTCAATTCCAATTAAATACTAATTAACTGGACAATTTCACTAAATCTGAATTAAAAGATTTATTCTTTTCTAAACTGGGTTCAAAAACAGTGTTATTTAAGACACCATTCATGACGAACCCAAAATCCCATTTGATATTAAATACAAGGCTCCAAATAGAAAATATATTGGCTTATATTCAATATCGAATTTTGAAACCAACAAATATCGTATTGGAAATAACGATATAAATATATCTTTCAAATTTCCACAACCATATTTGTATAATCACGAAACCCAACATCGAAATGTTCCGAAGATAATTTCGATTCAGATCCTTTCCAATTCGTATATTGGAAATTCTGATTATTTTTAAAACCACTTCAAATCCAATTTATTTATTCAAAAATATTGGATTATAATTCTAGTTCATAACTAGTTCATTTTGATAAAAATATATTTTTATCCTTTTAAATATGGGATTTTTTCACCGCAATTCTTTCTAAATCATTCATTATGATTTTACACAAATTATTGATATTTTTAATAATTTTATCAAGGCCCGTACAGTCGATTTCCAATAACGGTCGTCGAACTGCACTTACAACGACCTTTTCCAAAGTTGATTTGGACATAATTCCAAATCCAACCGTTAGATTTCAAATTTCTAATATTCATTGGAAAGCTCTTTTCGGTACAAATCCAACGGTTCCAGTTTCAGGAGAATCCGACGGTCGGATCTCCCGTAACGTCAATTCGAAATCAATGGTCGAAATTCACGAACTACCGCGGCGCGTTCTATTCAGGTCATTTTGTAACACCTCGTAATTCTGTAACATTAAGATTCACAAATCAAGGCAGAATTAAAAGTTAAAATCAAAATCAAGGGAAACGGGCTGCGCCATTGCGTTCGTCTCGGAATTCTGCATGAAAACGAGTCTGAGTTTGCGTAAATCGGAGTCCGTATGAGGAAGATATGGCCTCCGGAAGATTCAGCGAAGTTTAAATTTCAAAACAGGTCAGAAAAGCGAATTCAAATTCAAAGCAGACCCAGATTGGGCTGGGCGGGAATTTTCCCTCCCAGGGCACCCAGGTCGACTTGGTAGTCGACCTGGGCACCCAGGTCGACTGGGTAGTCGACCTGGGGGTCGACCCCCCCATGCTTTTTCCTGTTTTCTGCACCTGGTTCTTTCTTCTATATTCGGACGCAATTCTAACAAGATTCGTCCACCTAACACTATATAAACAGCCCTAGTCTTCTTCTCTATTCACAATTCTTCTCTACCCTTATGCTGCAAAGATTCTTAGTGAACATGGCTTCCTCTCCTCCTCTTAATTAAATAATAAATAAAATAATATATATAAAATAAATCAAGACGAGGAGGTGCTGCTCAAAGACTTTCAAAGAGGAGATTCAAGCTAGAATTCAAGTGAAGATTCGAACGAATGCAACGACTGTTTTTCTACGAATCATAGCAACGCCATCTTTCTGTTCTAATCTAATCTCTGTAAGTCAGTTATTTCTAGATTTGAACGTTTTTCTCTGTTCGTGACATGAAATTAAAGGAATAAAAGAATATGCCAAATCTCTCTCTCTCTCTCTCTCTATTCGAATCAGTGCCTATACTCTTGAAACTAATTAAGAACTGTTATGATTCGAGGACAAATAAGACCGTGACTATGAAACTATGGACCTTAAAACCATATGCCTATGACTATGGACATGGCCTATGACTATGAACATTTGCCTACGATTATGAACATTGCCTATGACTATGAACATTGCCTATGACTATGGACATTGCCTATGACTGTGACTGTGACTATGAGAATTATTTCCATGACTATGAACACAAGCCTATACCTTGGATTAGGAAGCAAAACTATTGTCTATGACATAAATTGGACAACTGTGATTAAGCACCTATGGTTCATGACTAGGAAAGTGTTTAAGTTTTGTGATTGTGAAATTGGGTCTAAACCCGATTATCTATTCTGTCTGTTCTTTGTTTTCTTTGGTTTTAGACCTTGGGAATTTACCTATTAAGTTAGGTCTACCCATGTTCTTGAACCTACGCCTTTATTCTGTCTATTCTTGGTTTTAGACCTTGGGAATTTACCTATTAAGTTAGGTCTACCCATGTTCTTGAACCGACGTCGTTATTCAACCCTTTTTATGCCAGTTAGTATGTCTATCTTTTGCATAGCATCTTTGGTTCGTTCCCTATTTTCTACGAACCTTGCTTTATTTGTAATCTAGAATGAATCACGATTATACGGACGGTGGGAATGCGGTTTGGGCAAAATATGAAATTTACTAAAAACGTAGTTTAACTTGGAAATTGGCATAAATTAGGAACATGTATTATGGCATGTTCATAGAAATGCAAATTGGATAAATTTGACATGAATTATAAAATGTGTAATTTGAATCTAGTATTGACATGTAAATCTAGCATTTACATGAATAGCGAACTAGAGTAATAAGTCTAGTTTGACGTGAATTAGAATGTTGAATCGGAATTGGATTAGCTAATTTGGCACGGTGAGTATATTGGCATAAATGTGAAATTGGTCATAATTGGGAATAACTGTCAAGTTTAGCAAAATCATGGTTAGTGACACTTAATTGGTATAGTTTGCATACCAAAAGGCATAAATATGATATAGAGAGGAAAATGGGCCATAAGAATAAATGTTGGCAGTTTGCATTAAAAGGGTAATCAGGAAATAAGTAAATTAGGAATAATTTACTTATAGAATTTGGCCTAAATGAGGAAATGTAAATTTAGACAAATTAAAGGTTTATTAACGCTATCTCTTTTAATGGTACACCAGAAAGTTCTAGGGTGACAGAGAGGATAGTGTCTAGGCTTGGGTTTGGAAAATACAAGTTTCCTGCTCTCCCTGGCTATCCCTAACTGATCTGACGGACGGGATGGCTACTTTCAAAACCTGATTTGAAAATTCGTCAAAACCCCTTTGAACTTAGAAAACATGAATATGCCTAGCCCGAGGTTAGACTTGTTGGATCTAGATTAACCCTAGAGGGGGGTGAATAGGGTTTATTGAAAAATAAGCGAGATATAAAAAAATATCAGATCACAAAATGCAGCAGAAATAAAAAGCAAAAAGAATATAACACACAGAGATACCCAGCTTCGGCAAGACTCTGCCTACTGCTGCATTCCTAAAGTTTCAACTATGTGATAGAACAGATCCCGCTTACAAGACCATGTAAACTTGCGAACCCCTCGCTCCTATTCTAACCCTACGCTCAAAACTCTAGACTGGTATATAACCCCTAGACCAGATTTCCCCTAGTTTTACAGACGCTAGTAAACTGCCAGTTAACACCCTAACTGGATTCCCCTAGAATTTTACAGACTCTAGAAAACTATTTGAACGATTACAAAAGAAATAAACAATAAAAACAATAAAAACCCCTTTGTCTAAAGTATTATAGGCATGCCACTTTACTTTGTAAAAAAAACTTGCTCTCCTCTTTGTTGATGGTGGCTGAGAAAATAAAGTAGTGTTTTGCCCCAAATCAATTCGACTTCGATTGCAAAAAAAAAAAAAAACGATTCTCTGATGATCTTTAACATTGTTCTTCGTCGATGATTTGGCTGAGGTTGCGATCGAAAACAAAGTGAGTAGTACTGATTTGAACTTGTTTTCTTTTTGAGTTGTTGGTTTTGGTTTTTCGATGCTCTAATGCCTGTAACGAAGTGGTGATTAAATAGGATTATAGAATCCTATTAATGCTCTGATTTCGGCTAGTGTCTTGGCTTCGATTTTGTGTTGCCCCTTTTGAATGAATCTGGAAATATAATCTTTGACCTTGATTTCATACTTGCCAAATTCTTCCCATGCTTGATTAAATCTCGATATGTGGAGATGCCCGATTTTGCTCCTTTGAACGAATCCATACATGATTTGATTTCGAATTGTTGCCTTTATTCACTTGAGTGCTGAATGATTTACAGAAAGAAATCAAACCTATTTATTCCCAAACAATATGATTTCTTTCCAAATATTACTCCTCTGATTTTCCTGGAAATAAAACAATGCCTTGCACATTTAAGTTGATGATATACATTTATGACCTTGGTTTGCTCCATTAACTATTATCACAAATGAAATTGCTTTCCCATTTTAAATATAATTTAAAGCTGGGAATCATTGGAATATTCCACTGTGATTTCATGAAACCATTTAGGAGTTCCCAGAAATGTTCTTGTGTGATTTTGGAAAACATAAATGGTTAATTTTTCTGGAAACCATTTAATTGCTGTAAAACATTTCTTGCCACAAAAAATTCTTGAATGAAAACTGGAAACAAATACTGCCTATCATGTGTATATTAACTCCATCATTTTCCTGTTCTTTTGCATGGTCAAAAAAAATTGTTGCCCTGTTTGCATTACTGGAAAAGAATTAATTTCTTGCCATAAATGTGTTCATCATTTAATATGCACAAGGATTTTTTTTCTTGCATGAATTGAATGAAGAAATAAACTTGCCAACAAATATTGAAAAGAAATTTACCCACTGTAATTTCTGGAAGCTTTCTTGAATGACAATTTTATGGCTTTCCTTTTGTCATAGCATTCAAGGAATCATTTATTATTTTCTTCCTTGTCCTGAAATGCGTGATTGAAAGCACATGCTTAATATCTGAAAATTGTTGAAGCCATAAAAACAAACAAATAATGTTTGTGGGCATTCAAGTCTCCATGCAATTTTTTTTGCAATAATTCAAGCATTAAATTGTTTACATGAACCTGCCTCATTTCCGTACTTGACTTTTGACACTTGAGTAAGCTTGAGCTCTTTTACCTGCCTGATTCATGCCATTTGAAAAAAAAAACATATATTTCCAAAATTGTCTTCCATGCTAAATTTTGGAAATAATTTTTTTTCATTACACTGTTGTCAATCTTTATATGTGTAAGACAGTATGCAAACTTGAATTTGTTTCCAATTATTCAAAATAATGAATAATAATGGAAAATTTTTCCTTCCTTTCTTGCATGTATACTGTAACACCCCGAATTTTCTACTAACACTAAAGTTGCTAAAATATTAATAAGTGTGTAAGAGAGGGGATGTATCTAATATGAATATAAAAATATTAATAAGTGTGTAAGAGAGGGGATGTATCTAATATGAATATAAAAATATTAATAAGTGTGTAAGAGAGGGGATGTATCTAATATGTATATAAAAACAATAATAAGTGTGTAAAAGGGGGGATGTATCTAATGTGTACATTGTAGAATATATATATATATATATATATATATATATATATATATATGGGCAGTTAATGCAAACATGAATAGAAGTTTATTAATTTGCTGAGTGCTTGCTAAGTCACTTCTGACGCATTGCTGAGTCAACAAGATAAACCCCATCTTGTCTGAACGGCTGCGGTTATTTCTAGGTTAAATCTAATGGCCTAAATGAATTCTAAAATCTATAAATAAGTGGGTAGACCCTAGACCTAAATCACTTGTAAAATTAGAGAAGCTACCGTCATGGTGCTGCCATGGAGTTCAGCATAGCCGTCACAAACTAAGAAGAGGAAGCCTAATCATCTACAACTAAATCTACACAAATCAAATCAAAAGATCTCTCTTTCTCTAATTCTTTTCTTTTGTTGGTGAGTATGATGATTCTCACAAGACTATTACAAACTAATTTGACTCAGTTATGAATGGATCACAAGAAAGTGATGTGATTTGTAATTGTAAATTCTATATATTGTGGATCTCTTATTATGTTATTATGTTGTCGTATGATGTAAATTATATATGCTATGTCATGCTATGTTGTAAATTCTCTTATGCTATGTCGTGCTATGTTGAGAATCATGTCAAGCTATGTTATACTATCATACTATGCCATGTTATAAATCATGCTATATTATGTTGAAAAATCATGATGTTGTTGGATCATGCTTAAAGTTATGTTTTTTTTCTTAATTTAAATGGATCTTGTTTATGGGAATTTGCCTATTAGGTTAGGTGTACCCATAAACTTGAAACTATAATTAAATAAAACTTGATTATGGGAATTTGCCTATTGAGTTAGGTGTACCCATATAAAACCATGTTGTTAAAAAATTAGATGATGTTGATTCACACATGTTCATATGTAAGTTTATGAAAATTGATTGAGATCATATTAGGTGAATTTTGAACAAGTTGACACCTTTAGATCCATGACATGTATAATCTATGCAAGTTGGACATATGCAAGTTTCACCCCTTATTATGATTCATTTGGTCACATATACATGTTGTTATTATGATAATCTCTTTTATGCTATGAGTTAGGCTATTCGAGTCTAACATATATTTTGCGAATAAACGTTCAAACGTGGGGTAGGGGTAATATTAGGAATTAATAAATTGGGTGCAATTTTGTAAGATGTTGCATACCATGAATGAATGTCCATAATTGAGTCAATTATGGACATTGTTAAAAATTGGAAGTAATTAATAATTCAAGTAGGGAATTATTAAAATTGGGGGAAAGTGGATTATTATTAATAATCAATGCTTAGGACACGAGGTTGGACCCGTTTGTGATGTAAACCTGCCCGGACCCGCCCGGCAAATCCAGTAGTCACAAATGTCGGCCCAATGTGAGAGGTCCTAGGCCCAAACTAAAGCATAACAGTTGTAAAGACACGAGGTTAGACTCTTTTATGGTGTAAGACTTCCCGTACCCGCCCGGCAAATCCAGCTGCCATAAATGCCAGTCTAATGTGAGAGGTCTTTATGAGGTTATGGCCTTAATGAACTAAGAAATACTTAACCAGTTAATCATGTAAGGTGGGACATGGGAGTTAAGTAGGTGCCTTGGGTGGCATGAGGAATCTGGTGGTTGCCTTTAGAGGCATTTGAAATACGATTAGACTTAACCAAACACACATGTAAATGAACATGACTAAGTGGGTTAAGTGGGATGGACTAATGGGGACAAGCTTAGGTGGAATGCTTGTGGTAAATAGTGGGGGCCCATTTCAACCAGTATCCCAAAACGTATCTTTGTGGGCTCGACCCAAGTCGAGGACGGGACACGCATACTGGGTTTGACTATAAGAGGCCAAAACAGGGAGCGGTGGCAACGCAAGTCCAACGGGTTTCATATGCGTGTGTGGACCCGGGCTGGTAGGTAAGACGTTGTTGCATCGTGTAGGTATAAGCCGTGCATGTCCGTTGTATCAGGTTGCCACTTTAGGGGAGTGATACACCCCACTGTGGGGCCAGCACGGGTATCTACGAGTTAGGGAGCCGATCGAATAATGGGAAGTAGGGTACACATAGTGGAGATAGGGGCAGGCGGCACCTATGTAGTCAGCTAGGGGTACGTAAAGCCATTGGGAAAGTTTCTAAGTGAAGCTAAGTGGGATGAATCTTTAGGGTGACTGGTGTGGTGCAGTATAGTGTTTATCCTTTAGTATTTAGGAGCGCCTAAAACGTTGCCTTTAGCGATTGTCTATGTCCTTAATCTGCTCTTCATAGACATTTTCTTGTTTTCCAGCTTATGCCTTAGTCCAGTTATTTTGGTAATAGTATTGTAGAATTATCATATTCACCAGACTTTATGTCTGACCCCCTCTTTTCCATCCTTTTTCTCCCTTCAGGTCCGCAGGTTGGGCCAAGTTCTAGTGGAGTCTAGTTGGATCGCTTAACTTCTGGAAAGCTTGGACTGCTGAAGTAAAGTCCAGCTTGTTATCTTTCTTTTTAATGGCTATTCATGTAATGGGATTATGTACTTGTTTTATCAAGATAGATATTGTACTTGACATTAAATATGGTGTTATGATGTAATCAAACATGTTTTGACTTCTGCTACAATGAAATAAAGTTTTTGAATTTCCAAGTACTATTTTATATCTGTCTTGTTGTAATTTTACTGTTCTATATTCACTTAAAACCTCCATGGAAGTTAATGCATTCCCTTTGTGAGTGACATTAATGGACGTGGGGTGTTACACGTGGTATCAGAGCATAAGGTTACCAGAACAGATAAAATTTTTTTTAGAAAAATATTTTTTTTCTAAAGTATTTTTGGAAGAAGTGCTTTCAAAAAAAAACATGTTATTTAAAGAGAGTTTTTATGAAAAACATAATCCCAAATAGCCACATCCTTATCTTTATCTTTTGAATTCTCCATTTTGAATCTTTCCTTTTTCGTTTCAGCATGGCTGAAGATCTTAATCTCCCAGAAGGTGTGACGATTCCAGGGTGGTTTAGGAGATACTTGGAGGCTAGGGCCACCACTGCAGGCCCAGCGGATACTCCTCCACCCCTAGTTGCACCCATTCCTCCTCCTCCTCCTCCTCGTGTTGACACTTTTACAAAGACGTGCAAGGAATTCAAGGCTATGGGAGGAAAAACTTTTCAAGGGACTGAGACATTTGTGGAGGCCAGAGATTGGCTTAAGGAGACTGAGGAATTGTTGGATATCTTTGAAGTGGAAGATGGGAGGAAAGTCCGTTTAGCTGCTTGGTTAATGAAGGGAGAGGCCTCGTTTTGGTGAAAGGTCACTAACGGGGAACGTCCAGTTGATTCATGGGCGGATTTCAGACGAAGGTTTGAGGCAAAGTTTCTTTCAAGGGCAGAGGAGAACTTAAATATGGAAAAATTCCTGGCACTAAAGCAAGGGAGCTCATCAGTAAAGGAATATGTCAATAAATTTAATCAGTTAGCAAGGTTTGGCTTGGAGTTGGTGAACACGCCAGAGAAGAAAGCTTTGAGGTTCGTTAGAGGCTTGAATGAACCGTTGCAAGGGTTGGCTATGACCCACATCCCTACGGGAGCCACCTTTGAAAAGCTAGTAGAAATGGCACTTATGCATGAGGATAAGGCAGTTGAAAAGAAAGGGGATCAGAAGAAACCCCAACAGCAAAATAAGAAGGGTGGTAAAAACAATAATGGCAAAGGGAAGAAGAAATGCTTCAATTGTGGGACGCCTGGCCATCTCAGCAAAGATTGTAGAAAGAAAAAGAAGACTGGTTGTTTTCATTGTGGAGATGCGGGACATTTAGTGAAGGACTATCCAAAGAAGGGGCAGAGGGCAGGGTCTACCTCGGGAGGACAGGTGCAGGCTCTTATGGCACCAGGGCAGGCAAGGGGGCAAGTTCAGGCTATTGCGGCCCCACCGCTGCAAGAAAGAGGTAGAACAATTTCTGTTGAAAGCTTAGTTTTTCTGTTTGATCATCTTGTCCGTACCTTATTCGATTCTGGCGCATCTCATTCGTTTATCACTGCATCATTAGTTGAATCACTGCACTAGAACACCAGTTTAGTAGAGGATCCCTTGGTCGTTTCAAATCCAATTGGGGGTTCGGCTCATTTGACCATGATATGTTTGGATTTGAAAATCTCTATACTTAGCGTTGAATTTAGATGTGATGCTTATGTATTGGGCTTCACGGGCTATGGGCTAATTTTAGGAATGGATTGGTTGTCTAGAAATAGGGCCATTCTTGATTGTGAAAGGAGAGTAGTTAGGCTTGTGACTCGCCTTGGTAATGCTCTCGACATCTTTTGTAATCCCATAAATTTCGTTATGCTAAGTTATCTTGAATCGCTTGACGCGTCTGTAGAGAACCTGCGATCGGTAGAAGTGGTCCGGGAATATCCAGATGTGTTTGAGGAGGTGAAGGGCTTACCTCCAAAGCGGGAGATAGACTTTCGAATTTATCTTGTGGATAATGCTAAACCCGTATCTTTGCCAGTGCACCACATGGCTCCTCGTGAAAGGAGGGAACTCAATAAGCAAGTAAAGGAGTTGCTTGAGAAGGGGTTCATAAGACGTAGTATATCGGAGTGGGGTGCTCCAGTAGTTTTTGCCACAAAGGCGGATGGGTCTCTTAGACTTTGTATGGACTATAGAGAACTAAACAAGCTTACTAAAAAGAACCGACACCCACTGCCGAGGATTGACGATCTCTTTGATCAGTTAGTTGGCGCCTCAGTGTTTTCGCAGTTGGACTTAGCCACTGGCTTTCATCAACTGAGAGTGGCTGAGGATAGTATAGATAAGACTGCTTTTAGGACTCCTGACGGATTCTATGAATGGCTAGTGATGCCCTTTGGTTTGACAAACGCCCCTGCATGTTTTGTTGATTTGATGAGTAGGGTGTTTAGGGAATACCTTAACAAATTCGTGGTAGTCTTTGTGGATGACATCTTAGTCTTTTCTAAGAATAAAGAAGAGCACTCCCTACATCTTAGGGATGTGTTGGAAACCCTTCGAGCGCATAACCTTAAGGCAAAATTTTCTAAGTGTCACTTCTGGAGGAAGGAAGTATGGTTCTTAGGGCACGTGGTTTCCAAAGAAGGGATAACAGTTGATCCCGCAAAGGTGGTGGCCATCCAAGATTGGAAGGTCCCTAAAAATGCAACCGAAGTAAGAAGTTTCTTGGGGTTGGCTGGCTATTATAGGAAGTTTATCAAAGACTTCGCAAAAATATCAGCTCCATTAACACGGTTAACGAAGAAGAACCTGGTTTTTACGTGGGACAAAGATTGCGATGATGCGTTCCAACGTTTAAAGAGAGCCTTAACTTCAGCCCCAGTCTTAGTGCTGCCAGACGGGAATAAACCGTTTACCATCTATACTGATGCTTGTGGGACGGGACTTAGCGCGGTCCTCATGCAAGAGGGAAGAGTAATAGCCTATGGTGGAAGGCAGTTGAGGGTTCATGAAAAGAATTACCCCACGCATGGCTTAGAGCTAGCCGCAATTCTTTTCGCGCTTAAGTCTTGGCGTCACTATCTTCTTGGTGAGAAATTCGAACTGTTCACTGACCACAAATCATTAAAATACTTATTCTCTCAGAAGGATTTGAATTTAAGGCAGCAACGGTGGATGGAATTCTTAGCCTCCTACGATTTTGAAATAGCATATACCCCGGGCAAGGGTAACGTGGTGGCAGACGCCTTAAGTAGGAAAAGGTTGTCCTTGAGTCCGTTGTTTGTTGAACGACAAAGCTTAGAATTCATCTCTATGTTTGACTTTAGACCCTCCGTTGACTTAGTACCCGGTCTGTTAGCATCCTTGGAGGTTAGACCTACACTTTTAGGACGGATTGGTGAGGCGCAGCGAGACGACCCACAGTTGGTTGAGTTAGTAGAAAAGCTCAAAGGAGGGGAGTCGTCAAGCCATCTTCGTAGGTATACCCTAGACGATAAGGGTTGGTTACGTAGAGATAATAGACTTTGTATACCACAAGATAAAGACTTGAGGAAGGCCATTCTTGATGATGCACATCGTTCGAAGATGACCATTCATCCCGGCGGGGACAAGATGTACAAAGACATGAAGCGAGTTTTCTTTTGGGCTGGTATGAAATAGGATGTGGCCGAGTACGTCGCTAGATGCTTGGTGTGCCAACGAGTTAAAGCAGAACAAAAGAAACCCGGTGGGTTGCTTCACCCATTAGAAGTTCCACTATGGAAATGGGAAAGCATCTCAATGGATTTTGTGGATGGATTACCAAGATCAAGGAAAGGTAACACGGGGATTTGGGTTATAGTAGATAGACTTACTAAAAGCGCCCATTTTATTCCCGTGAAAAGTAAGAGGACTGCTCCGTGGTTGGCTTCTGTATACATTAAGGAGATAGTTCGTTTGCACGGTATTCCTTCTAGTATAGTAAGCGACCGTGACCCCATCTTTACTAGCGAATTTTGGAAGAGTTTACAAGAGGTGGTAGGGACTCAGCTATGTTTGAGCACCGCATATCATCCTCAGACAGACGGCCAGACCGAGAGGGTGAATCGCATTCTAGAGGATCTTTTAAGGCTTTGTATCCTAGACTTTGGGGGTACATGGGAAGAGCACCTTCCGTTAGTAGAATTCGCATATAATAATAGCTTTCAGTCTAGTATTGGCATGGCACCTTTCGAAGCTCTTTATGGAAGGCCTTGCCGTTCGCCTACATGTTGGTGGGAATCTACCGATAAAATCCTACTTGGGCCCGATATGGTTAGGGAAACCTTGGAGAAGATTGAGTTGATTCGAAGGAGGATGAAAGCAGCACAAGATAGGCAAAAATCGTATGCTGATAAGAGGAGGACAGATCTTGAGTTTGACATTGGGGACATGGTTTTTATCAAAGTATCTCCGTTACAGAATGTTGTTTGCTTTGGGTCCGTGGGGAAATTAGCACCAAGATTTGTAGGGCCGTTTCCTGTAAAAAACAGGATTGGGAAGATGGCATATAGGGTGGAGTTGCCTGAGAAACTTAGTGGGGTACACGACGTATTCCATGTATCACATTTGAGGAAGTGTTTGCACAAGACCGCGGAGGTGGTAGAGCCGAGCTTGCTTAAAGAGGTGGAAATAGAGCGTGATGCAACAATTAGACGAGCTCCTACATGCATTCTTGGGTCGGAGATCAAAAAGTTGAGGAATCGAGAGGTCAGACTGGTTAAAGTGCAATGGGGAGATGATGAGAGCAACGCAACTTGGGAGACAGAAGAGAAGATGCGTTCGTTGTACCCTTTTCTTTTTGAGGGTATGTCTTTTAATTTCTCCTTTATCGCTTAGCTTATCTTATCTTATCTTTAGTATGTCCTCTCATTAGTATCTTTGACCTTTAGTTAGGATAATCCTATGGTTGAAACATGTGTTTGAGACATGTTATGTATGATGGATGCAAAATGGATTCAAGTGTTTGCTAGTGGTTGCTCGTGGATGCATATATACACACACTTTAGGCACTAGATCGGCTCAGTCACTTCATATTGCATATTGCATATATATGGATGTATTTAGTATAATGGATGTATAATGGTTGTACCATCATATGGATGCTGCATTCGGTTGAATGGGTGTGCACGCATATAGAAGTAGTATGTAAGCAATTAGGATCTTTTGCATACATAATGGATTCATGACACTTACATAATTTGCATTAAGGAGGTCAACTGAATCAGTAGACCGCCTGATTTCGCATTAGGTAAGGACATGTACACACACTTGCATATGATCATAAAGCATTAGAAGTCTTTTAAGGACAATGGATGCCTGTGTATGATGGATGAGTAGATGGACGTTTGGATGGTAGGATATACATTCTTCCAGACTTGCAGATTTCGGGGACGAAATCCTAAAAGGAGGGGAGAATGTAACACCCCAAATTTTCTATTAACACTAAAGTTGCTAAAATATTAATAAGTGTGTAAGAGAGGGGATGTATCTAATATGAATATAAAAATATTAATAAGTGTGTAAGAGAGGGGATGTATCTAATATGAATATAAAAATATTAATAAGTGTGTAAGAGAGGGGATGTATCTAATATGTATATAAAAACAATAATAAGTGTGTAAAAGGGGGGATGTATCTAATGTGTACATTGTATAATATATATATATATATATATATATATATATATATATGGGCAGTTAATGCAAACATGAATAGAAGTTTATTAATTTGCTGAGTGTTTGCTAAGTCACTTCTGACTCATTGCTGAGTCAACAAGATAAACCCCATTTTGTCTGAACGGCTGCGGTTATTTCTAGGTTAAATCTAATGGCCTAAATGAATTCTAAAATCTATAAATAAGTGGGTAGACCCTAGACCTAAATCACTTGTAAAATTAGAGAAGCTACCGTCATGCTGCTGCCATGGAGTTCAGCATAGCCATCACAAACTAAGAAGAGGAAGCCTAATCATCTACAACTAAATCTACACAAATCAAATCAAAAGATCTCTCTTTCTCTAATTCTTTTCTTTTGTTGGTGAGTATGATGATTCTCACAAGACTATTACAAACTAATTTGACTCAGTTATGAATGGATCACAAGAAAGTGATGTGATTTGTAATTGTAAATTCTATATATTGTGGATCTCTTATTATGTTATTATGTTGTCGTATGATGTAAATTATATATGCTATGTCATGCTATGTTGTAAATTCTCTTATGCTATGTCGTGCTATGTTGAGAATCATGTCAAGCTATGTTATACTATCATACTATGCCATGTTATAAATCATGCTATATTATGTTGAAAAATCATGATGTTGTTGGATCATGCTTAAAGTTATGTTTTTTTTTCTTAATTTAAATGGATCTTGTTTATGGGAATTTGCCTATTAGGTTAGGTGTACCCATAAACTTGAAACTATAATTAAATAAAACTTGATTATGGGAATTTGCCTATTGAGTTAGGTGTACCCATATAAAACCATGTTGTTTAAAAATTAGATGATGTTGATTCACACATGTTCATATGTAAGTTTATGAAAATTGATTGAGATCATATTAGGTGAATTTTGAACAAGTTGACACCTTTAGATCCATGACATGTATAATCTATGCAAGTTGGACATATGCAAGTTTCACCCCTTATTATGATTCATTTGGTCACATATACATGTTGTTATTATGATAATCTCTTTTATGCTATGAGTTAGGCTATTCGAGTCTAACATATATTTTGCGAATAAACGTTCAAACGTGGGGTAGGGGTAATATTAGGAATTAATAAATTGGGTGCAATTTTGTAAGATGTTGCATACCATGAATGAATGTCCATAATTGAGTCAATTATGGACATTGTTAAAAATTGGAAGTAATTAATAATTCAAGTAGGGAATTATTAAAATTGGGGGAAAGTGGATGGATTATTATTAATAATCAATGCTTAGGACACGAGGTTGGACCCGTTTGTGATGTAAACCTGCCCGGAACCGCCCGGCAAATCCAGTAGTCACAAATGTCGGCCCAATGTGAGAGGTCCTAGGCCCAAACTAAAGCATAACAGTTGTAAAGACACGAGGTTAGACTCTTTTATGGTGTAAGACTGCCCGGACCCGCCCGGCAAATCCAGCTGCCATAAATGCCAGTCTAATGTGAGAGGTCTTTATGAGGTTATGGCCTTAATGAACTAAGAAATACTTAACCAGATAATCATGTAAGGTGGGACATGGGGGTTAAGTAGGTGCCTTGGGTGGCATGAGGAATCTGGTGGTTGCCTTTAGAGGCATTTGAAATACGATTAGACTTAACCAAACACACATGTAAATGAACATGACTAAGTGGGTTAAGTGGGATGGACTAATGGGGACAAGCTTAGGTGGAATGCTTGTGGTAAATAGTGGGGGCCCATTTCAACCAGTATCCCAAAACGTATCTTTGTGGGCTCGACCCAAGTCGAGGACGGGACACGCATACTGGGTTTGACTATAAGAGGCCAAAACAGGGAGCGGTGGCAACGCAAGTCCAACGGGTTTCATATGCGTGTGTGGACCCGGGCTGGTAGGTAAGACGTTGTTGCATCGTGTAGGTATAAGCCGTGCATGTCCGTTGTATCAGGTTGCCACTTTAGGGGAGTAATACACCCCACTGTGGGGCTAGCACGGGTATCTACGATTTAGGGAGCCGATCGAATAATGGGAAGTAGGGTACACCTAGTGGAGATAGGGGCAGGCGGCACCTATGTAGTCAGCTAGGGGTACTTAAAGCCATTGGGAAAGTTTCTAAGTGAAGCTAAGTGGGATGAATCTTTAGGGTGACTGGTGTGGTGCAGTATAGTGTTTATCCTTTAGTATTTAGGAGCGCCTATAACGTTGCCTTTAGCGATTGTCTATGTCCTTAATCTGCTATTCATAGACATTTTCTTGTTTTCCAGCTTATGCCTTAGTCCAGTTATTTTGGTAATAGTATTGTAGAATTATCATATTCACCAGACTTTATGTCTGACCCCCTTTTTTCCATCCTTTTTCTCCCTTCAGGTCCGCAGGTTGGGCCAAGTTCTAGTGGAGTCTAGTTGGATCGCTTATCTTCTGGAAAGCTTGGACTGCTGAAGTAAAGTCCAGCTTGTTATCTTTCTTTTTAATGGCTATTCATGTAATGGGATTATGTACTTGTTTTATCAAGATAGATATTGTACTTGACATTGAATATGGTGTTATGATGTAATCAAACATGTTTTGACTTCTGCTACAATGAAATAAAGTTTTTGAATTTCCAAGTACTATTTTATATCTGTCTTGTTGTAATTTTACTGTTCTATATTCACTTAAAACCTCCATGGAAGTTAATGCATTCCCTTTGTGAGTGACATTAATGGACGTGGGGTGTTACATATACAAGATTTGCACTTGTGATAAATTAGTAAATCACGAAAGGAAATTTAGTTTCTTTGCCCAAAAACTATCGTGCCACCTGTGAAAAATGCATGATCTTTTCATTTGTTTTAAAAAGAAACATTGAATGAAGAAGATTTTCTAAAAAATAACATTTGCATTATGTATTGCTGGAAAACTTTTGAGTGGTTTGTCATATATACCTTTGTAGTTGCCAAATTTTCACATGTTAAAAAAAATGAATTGAAACATGCCCTTTTTCATTGTTGTACACTTGTGAACATTATCTGCTTGTATACCTGGCTTCTTGCTTTGTTCTTTGACATGCTGATTTGTATTGGTATCATTGTGGGCTACTTGGACAGAAAAAAATGTTTTTCCTTCTTTTTTTGTGTGTGAGTGCCATAATTGCAATGTGAATGAATGAAATGCTGTTGTGAGTCAATGACTGTATACTAGAGTGATGAGCGTTGTAGTGAGGAACAAATGTACAAAAATGAGAAAAATTGTTCTAATATTTGTAATAAACAAATTTGATTGAAATAAAATATTATTTTATTATGTCCAAACAAATTTGCCTATCGTATTTAATTTATTTACGAGTACAATATTCTTTGAATGTATATGAAATGTGAAATATTAGTGAAGTGTACAAATAGTGGAGTTGTAAAACTGTACTGTTTGAAAATTGAAATAAAATATTATATTTAAACAAAATACTGTGTAAATATCTGAATGTCTGTACAGTTGTATTTTATTTGAATATAAATATTATATTCCTGTCTGTGATGATATATGAAAACAGTACAGTAACAAACACATTTAAAATAATAAATATTTGGTTGTTATCATCAAACAAAAAATCATATAATTGTGTATACAACACCGTTATATACAACAATCTCCTCCTTTTGATGATGACAAACAAATATAAGATTTTGGGCACAACAAATGTGTTTGACAGTGAATATTGAACTCCCCCTATTTATTAGCTCCCCCTACAACAGAAAACTCCCCCTACAACTGTGCATGAGTGAAAAGAATGAAAAATGAATGAATTTTCAAAATTAAAATAGTTATAAAATATTCACTCATAAATCAAAATCTCAATCCATTCTCCCCCTTTTGTCATCATCAAAAGGATATAGAATATAAAATATAGATGAAAAATGACTAACAAATACAATATCAGCTTAAGAGGAAGAACGGTCATCATAAATCTCAATCAGTCAAACAAAAATCATGATAAACTGAGAACTGGTGGCATATTTCACATTGTAGAGAATGACGGATTTACGAAATTTATATAATGGAGAAAGTTACAAAAATATGATTTCCAATTATTTTCCAAAAGAATTTTATAAAATTAAAGCACAAAAACAGAGATGGATTTGGACTATAATCAATAATTCAATTTAAGTGACAAAATCGTATAATCTCAAATCCCAATAGCTATCAATCAACAAATCATAATACTTCATAAGATTTCAACACATTTCACATATTAGAAAGATGGATTGATTGGCTAGTTTTTATATACACCAAGGTGAATTTCATATTAATTTCAATTTAGCATATTATTTCCTTTTCTTTTATCTTTTATTTAAGAGCACCCTGACCACGCATAACCAGGGCTTGGATTTTTAAATGAGGTCAGTCGCAGCTTAAATTATAAGTTGTCTCTTAACCATGCATGACCAGAGCTTGGATTTTTAAATGAGGTTAGAGACACACTTATGTATTAATTATATTTATCATTTCATATTTGAAAGGAAAAGCTCCTCTGTATATAAAACCAATATATGGATGATAGAAAATGTGGTAGGTACAGAAATGGGCTGTGAAATAAATTTTTAAATTAATTATATTATGAAATATGCTTGACTGTACTGGAATCATTGAAAATTTTCAATTATCACTAATTCTGAATAATAACATAACCACAATTCCATCACAAATATTTTCACTGTTTATTCAAGATGATTTTTTTTTTTATATAAAAAAATTAACTCTCCACATTAATATAATATCACGATGGATGGTAGAAAGATGAAAGATAATGAAGATGGTCGTGAAATAACTGCCAGTTCAAAGATATTATAATAAATATTCAACTATCATGGAAATCCAAATAAAAATCTCCTCTTGTTGTGTATTATACTTCAGTCATAATTCATCACAATTTCAAAATCTGTTAATAATTTTGATGAATTATAAATACAGTTCAATTTTGGATATTGATTTCAATTTCTGAGTGAATAATCAATAAATAATTTAAAATTGAAAATCAATTACAAGAGGAATATGAAGATCTATACAAGACATGAGGGATTAAGAAATATATACATGATGAGAATTAAAAAAAAAATCAACACTTCCTAATCTGATACCACTTGTAGTCTCTACTAATGAGGATTTTTATAATGACACTGGTGGCTAAACAAGGGTATCTTAGTCAACAAAAAAAACTTAATTACAAAAAGCAAGTAACTCAAGCACTCATATTCCATTTATCAGAGCATGATATATATTTGATACCAAAGCAGGCCGTCACCAAAAATATTTACAAACCAATTTCTTTTAATTAGAGCAGCATGATTTCAAAACAAGCATTTTTCAAAACAGTATCAGAGCAGCACCAAAATAGTTTCAAAGCACACTTGTCAAGACATTTCTGATAGTCACATAATATGATTCACGATCCAAGATTAAAAATAGCGTTTATTTTAAATCATTTGAAGAAAATGAAAATATCAGGATTTAATAAATCAATCACACCAATTTATAAATTTTTGATTCGAGATATGTGTGAGATTTAATAAATCAATAATTTCAAATGATTTTAAACAAACAAATATTTAAATCAAATAACCATGAAATAACAGAGAAATTCAAGACCGAATTGTCAAAGAATTTTTCCAAATTATTTTTGACAAGCCCAAAGAAAAAATTTAGATCATTTACATCAAGTTTGAGAGATATTCATGATCCAAAAACTTAAGAATAATTTATTTGAAATCACTTGAAACAATGTCAAGTTTGAGATATAAAGAATTATTCACACAAGATTGATAATATAAAATTTAAGTGGTGTGTGATATTCAAAATATCTAGAATCTCAAATGATTTCAAACAAAGCTAATTTCAATCATAATAATCATGAATAACGATGAAATTTCAAGATGTATCACTGATTCAAGACAATTTAACATATTCAAGCCAATCTGAAAATTTATGAAATTATCACAACTGATAAATAACAGAGTGTACTGTAATGAGTATAATATTTTAAGCATTTCCAAAATTAATTGGAAGAAACTCAAAACAGCATAAGTGTGTGAAATTTCATTAATTATTCAGATCTTCAAAAATTTAGAATTCAAAATAATAGTGTTCAAGATATGACATGAATACATCAACACTATTATGAATTCATAAATCAGAAAATAAACTTCAAAACAATTGCAGATATTTACAAGTTTAAAAATTCAAGATCTAGAAAGAGTATAACATAAGAGTTCTATTTTAACAAAGAAAATTTCCAGAAGATCATGATTACTGCAATTGGAAGTTAAGGAAGCCCAAGAAGTTACAATGATATGACAGTGACAAATCAAAACAAAAACAAAAATAGAAAGGATAGAAGAAAGAATAAACAAAAATAATAATTACAAAGTTGAGTTCAGAGATTATACCCGAAATCCATGTAAACCAGAATATCCGACTCAGCAATCCTGGCTGGAGGAACTGTGAATGATACAGAACCATAAAACAGTTTGAATTTGAATCTCCTTTGAATAGCAGTTCCTCAGCCACCTCCAGTACCTAAGTGTTTAGGGGATTGAGTGGTCTAACAAAATTAGTAAAACCACTCACAGTTGTGTGTTGGACTTTCGGTACCCAAACTTGTTTAAAAAGCAACCCATCAGAATTTATCAAAGTGCCTTTAGGGATCCGGATCTGTTTGAATTTAGACGAATTCATTTTGTTTCTTTTTGGGGTCCAAACAGAGTTGTTTCTAAACAAGTTTACATTTTGCTTTCGATTGAAAAATCCTTTGAAATTATCAAAGTTCAGATTATCAAGTCGATTCTTTTCAAAGAAGGTTGAAGGATTTTTAAAATCTTTTGAACTTCTCTTTTCAAAATCATCAAATTTTCCAAAGCCGAGTCCACTTTTGTTTCCTGAAGAAAACTGATTTTTCAACAACATATTTAAAGATTATTCACCGTTAGAAAATTTAGTCAATTTTGTTTCAAGTCGTTGAATTTCATTTTTAAGGTTACCGTTTTCTTTCATTAAATCTGAACAATGATTTTCAGTGATCTTACTCTTTTCAAAATCAGTTTTCAAAACCAAATTTTCATCACTAAGCAATTTAGTTTTGGTTTGGGATTCAGCAATTTCAAATTCAAAACGTTTTCGACTCTCAGATTCAAATTTCTTAAGTTTTTCAATCACACTTTCTAGCTCATTCAGAATAGAATCAGTTTTCAACAAGCTTTGTTTTTCAGCAAAAATATATTTGGAATTTTCAATCGTCCTAAATTTTCAAATTCTTGTTGCAAACAATTGTTTGTGCTTTCAAGCTCTATCTTGTTCTCTTTTAAAATCAGAATTTCGCTCTCAAGTTTTTGAATATGTTTATTTTGATGAACAAGATCATTTTTCAAATTTAAACAATTTTTGCAATTAGAATTTGAATACTTCTTGACATTTTTAAGCTTTGATTCCAAAAGATTATTTTTGCAAATCAACTCAAGTTTTTCAGATTTCAGAATTTTATTTTTAGAGTTTAGTTTCTCAACAGATTCAGTTAAACCATTTAAGCGAGAAATTAAATCTTTACAAGAAAGATCTCCAGTTGAGTCTCCATCTAGATTTCCATCTGTACAACCTGTTAGGCACAACTCTGAAACTGAGTTGACCTTCTGGGGTTTTGAGCTGTTGTCTTCTTTTCCATATAGCGTGTTGAGAGTTGTCCAGATTTCCTGCGCGGTCAAACAATGGGAGATAAGACTATATTGTACATCATCAATATAAGAATATAGGTTATGAATAACACGAGTATTAAATCCAATATCATTCCTATTTACAATATCATACCCATTTATAACACTATTCCAACATTTAATATCAACAAATTTTAAATAAGATTTCATTTCTGATCTCCAATTTACAAAATCTATACCATTAAAAATAGATGGAATACGACTGGACTGACTCTCTAAGGTCTGACAACAAGAGATCACCATTACTCTAGAGTTAATAGAAAACCTTCTCTGATACCACTTGTAGTCTCCTTCTCGAGGATTTTAATCACACCCCGGTGGCCTACAATGGCAACTCAGAGACTGATTTCACGTCCTGCCTCTCGACATGGATAACCACCAACGGACATGTAGGGATAAAAGTCACTACTACGCCACCAGATCGTAGAGCGAGAACTCCCTAGCATGTTGTAACCTTATACCAGCTGTGATAACACTTGTTGGATCTAGATTAACCCTAGAGGGGGGGTGAATAGGGTTTATTGAAAAATAAGCGAGATATAAAAAAATATCAGATCACAAAATGCAGCAGAAATAAAAAGCAAAAAGAAAATAATACACAGAGATACCCAGCTTCGGCAAGACTCTGCCTACTGCTGCATTCCTAAAGTTTCTACTAGGTGATAGAACAGATCCCGCTTACAAGACCATGTAAACTTGCGAACCCCTCGCTCCTATTCTAACCCTACGCTCAAAACTCTAGACTGGTATATATCCCCTAGAGCAGATTTCCCCTAGTTTTACAGACGCTAGTAAACTGCCAGTTAACACCCTAACTGGATTCCCCTAGAATTTTACAGACTCTAGAAAATTGTTTGAACGATTACAAAAGAAATAAACAATAAAAACAATAAAACCCCCTTTATCTAAAGTAATATAGGCCTGCCACTTTGCTTTGTAAAAAAAACTTGCTCTCCTCTTTGTTGATGGTGGCTGAGAAAATAAAGTAGGGTTTTGCCCCAAATCAATTCGATTTCGATTGCAATAAAAAAACGATTCTCTGATGATCTTTAACGTTGTTCTTCGTCGATGATTTGGCTGAGGTTGCGATCGAAAACAAAGTGAGTAGTACTGATTTGAACTTGTTTTCTTTTTGAGTTGTTGCTTTTGGTTTTTCGATGCTATAATGCCTGTAATGAAGTGGTGATTAAATAGGATTATAGAATCCTATTAATGCTCTGATTTCGGCTAGTGTCTTGGCTTCGATTTTGGGTTGCCCCTTTTGAATGAATCTAGAAATATAATCTTTGACCTTGATTTCATACTTGCCAAATTCTTCCCATGCTTGATTAAATCTGGATATGTGGAGATGCCTGATTTTGCTCCTTTGAACGAATCCACATATGATTTGATTTCGAATTGTTGCCTTTATTCACTTGAGTACTGAATGATTTACAGAAAGAAATCAAACCTATTTATGCCCAAACAATATGATTTCTTTCCAAATATTACTCCTCTGATTTTCCTGAAAATAAAACAATGCCTTGCACATTTAAGCTGATGATATACATTTATGACATTGGTTTGGTCCATTAACTATTGTCACAAATGAAATTGCTTTCCCATTTTAAATATAATTTAAAACTGGGAATCATTGGAATATGTCCACTGTGATTTCATGAAACCATTTAGGAGTTCCCAGAAATGTTCTTGTGTGATTTTGGAAAACATAAATGGTTTATTTTTCTGGAAACCATTTAATTGCTGTAAAACATTTCTTGCCACAAAAAATTCTTGAATGAAAAATGGAAACAAATACTGCCTATCATGTGTATATTAACTCCATCATTTTCCTGTTCTTTTGCATGGTCAAAAAAAACTATTGCCCTGTTTGCATTACTGGAAAAGAATTAATTTCTTGCCATAAATGTGTTCATCATTTAATATGCACAAGGATTTTTTTCTTGCATGAATTGAATGAAGAAATAAACTTGCCAACGAATATTGAAAAGAAATTTGCCCACTGTAATTTCTGGAAGCTTTCTTGAATGACAATTTTATTGCTTTCCTTCTGTCATAGCATTCAAGGAATCATTTATTATTTTCTTCCTTATCCTGAAATGCGTGATTGAAAGCACATGCTTAATATCTGAAAATTGTTGAAATGTTTCCAAGCCATAAAAACAAACAAAATAATGTTTGTGGGCATTCAAGTCTCCATGCAATTTTTTTTTTTTTTGCAATAATTCAAGCATTAAATTGTTTACATGAACCTGCCTCATTTCTGTACTTGACTTTTGACACTTGAGTATACTTGAGCTCTTTTACCTGCCTGATTCATGCCATTTGAAAAAAAAACATATATTTCCAAAATTGTCTTCCATGCTAAATTTTGGAATTTTTTTTTCATTACACTGTTGTCAATCTTCATATGTGTAAGACAGTATGCAAACTTGAATTTGTTTCCAATTATTCAAAATAGTGAATAATAATGGAAAAATTTTCCTTCCTTTCTTGCATGTATACAAGATTTGCACTTGTGATAAATTAGTAAATCACGAAAGGAAATTTAATTTCTTTGCCCAAAAACAATCATGCCACCTGTGAAAAATGCATGCTCTTTTCATTTGTTTTAAAAAGAAACATTGAATGAAGAAGATTTTCTAAAAAATAACATTTGCATTATGTATTGCTGGAAAACTTTTGAGTGGTTTGTCATATATACCTTTGTAGTTGCCAAATTTTCAGATGTTAAAAAAAATGAATTGAAACATGCCCTTTTTCATTGTTGTACACTTGTGAACATTATCTGCTTGTATACCTAGCTTCTTTCTTTGTTCTTTGGCATGCTGATTTGTATTGGTATCATTGTGAGCTACTTGGACAGAAAAAAATGTTTTTCCTTTTTTTTGTGTGTGTGTGCGCCATAATTGCAATGTGAATGAATGAAATGCTGTAGTGAGGCAATGACTGTATACTAGAGTGATAAGCGTTGTAGTGAGGAACAAATGTACAAAAATGAGAAAAATTGTTCTAATATTTTTAATAAACAAATTTGATTGAAATAAAATATTATTTTATTATGTCCAAACAAATTTGCCTATCGTATTTAATTTATTTACGAGTACAATATTCTGTGAATGTTTATGAAATGTGAAATATTAGTGAAGTGTACAAATAGTGGAGTTGTAAAACTGTACTATTTGAAAATTGAAATAAAATATTATTTTTAAACAAAATACTATGTAAATATCTGAATGTCTGTACAGTTGTATTTTATTTGAATATAAATATTATATTCCTGTCTGTGATGATATATGAAAACAGTACAGTAACAAACACATTTAAAATAATAAATATTTGGTTGTTATCATCAAACAAAAAATCATATAATTGTGTATACAACACCGTTATATACAACAAGACTGAGTTGCGATGTAAACCTGCCTGGAACCAACCGGCACATCCAGTAGTCGCAACAATACCTGATAATGTGAGTGGTAGCGGCTTTAATTTATTCAGTTAAAGCTAGAACAAAAAGGGTAGGGTTAAGTCAACTAAGACACTTAACCAGTTCAACATGATAACTAGACTGATAGGCGGGGTTTGGTTCAAACTGACACTTAACACAGTTAAGCTAGAATGGGAGGGTTAAGTCCATAGGAACACTTAACCAACTTAACACAGTTAAGCTAGAATGGGAGGGTTAAGGCCATAGGAACACTTAACCAACTTAACATAATTAAGCTAGAATGGGAGGGTTAAGTCCATAGGAACACTTAACCAACTTAACACAGTTAAGCTAGAATGGGAGGGCTAAGTCCATAGAGACACTTAACCAAACTCAAGGTAGCAAAACGAGACTTGTAGGGGTTAAGTAATGTTAATACACTTAGCCAAATTAATATGTTAACTAGACTAGAGGTTGGGGTTAAGTAACATCTAATACACTTGGCCAATTTTGATATGTTAGCTGGGCTAGACCGTAGGGTTAAGTAAACCTGAACACTTAACCATCAGGCTGTGATAAAGGAATGAGGTTAAGTCTAAAACATGAAGGGGTAATACTTAACCATTAATAACATGTTAGTTAAAACAAACGGGCAACGTTAAGTTAAAAAGGAACACTTAACCAATACAGGATGAAGGGGTAGGGTTAAGTAATAAGAAATATATAACCAATATAACTTGGTTTGTGGTAGGGTTAAGTCAACGTGAATTGCTGATGACACTTAACCAGCTTAACAGGATAAATGAAGAGGGTTAAGTTAGCTTGAATTGACTAAAGACACTTAACCAATCCAAATTGACGGGAAAGAGAACTAAGTAGTAAACCTTAGTTAAAAGGAGCTAAGTTGTAAACCTTAGTTAAGAAAACAATGATTCTGGAAACTAAGTGGTAAACCTTAGTTGACAAAACTAAGTAGTAATTCGTAGTATAACACGAAGAGGAGCGAACGTCCGTCTGATTAAAAAGAAGGCTCCAACGAATTAGGTTACGAAGCCCGAGGCTTCGAGGGGACGTGAGGGTACTCTTGATATCCCTCTGTGAGGCTGCAGATGATCCGCCTGGGCCCACAGAGGTTAAGGTCTGTGTAGAAGAACCAGGGGTATGCCTTGGTTGCAATACACGGCAACCTAAAGACTAGGATGGACCGGCGTGATTCGGCGAGCAAACGGTAGCCCTGTGATAGCGACTCGTCGTCTACCATCCATCTTGAGTCAATCGAGATACGTGAAGCGGAAAGGCGGAGAGCTCCAAAAGACCATATACTTGCTATCTAGTTATGGGTGGGGATGGCCATAGGATAGTGGGGCACCGGGGGCCGGCGTATAGTTCTCATTTTACAAGGTGTGCCTTTCATTAGTTGAGGGAGGGGTCAAGTGGGACCATAGCCACTGAAATAAAAACAGACATTAGCATCTGCATCGGCAGATATCTGAAAGCTCCCGACCGAGTTCTGTATTCCTTGATTTGCCCTGACATAGGACTCGGGTCGCACATTACAGGACATGTGCATCTAGACAAGCGATAACGATTCGCGATACATGCATGGGGAAGTATAGGAACATATACCACTCTAGGTAGTGTGTCCTAGACTTGGGGGCATCGTCCGACAGGTAGCATAATTCCTAGTTGGACTAGTTGTCATAAATCCTGAATCCGAGAAGCGTTCAGCAAATAGCGTAAACTCTAGTTAAATCTAGAAAGCACTTGATAGAAAACCCTAGATTTGATCTAGGTAATAAATAATGAATGTATGCCGGAAGGCAATGGAAAATACAGGGATTGGGATCACGTTATCGTTACTAGTTGGGACACTAGATAGGCGGTGCAGAGATATAGAAACCAGTATAACAAGGAAATAGAGAAGCGGCGAAAGTATTAGAGCGTATCCAGTTTATCTTATCTTAGCATATCTTGTGACTACCTTGTCTAATCTTGTATTCGGTTAATTCATGTCGTTTTGTTTTTCCATGTTCACATGCTAGAAGTTACTGAACTTACTCAGGCTTTATGTCTGACTCTGTTTTTCTTTCATCTTCTTTTCTTCCGTTCCCCCCCCCCAAGTAGTAAAGGAGGGAATAGTTTAGCTCAGGTTAAGTTGGACTGCCACTCTTTCTCAGCTTGAAGATTCGTCGAAGTTTGCTTGGATTCTCTTTTCAGATGCTATTGCTGGCTCTTGCTAAAATCGGGGAATATAAATGTTGTTTTTATGCTTCTTTATTTTTAAGACAGATGATACTCTGATATTGTAAAGAAATTATTGTACAAACTTTTTTATCAATAAAGCAAAGTTTTATTTTCTGCTGTTTAATTTCTGTCTGTCTTGTAATTTATCTGCATCTTTTACCCTAAATGCTCCACAGAACTTAGTGCATTCCCTTTGTGAGTTACACTAATGGATGTGGGGTGTTACACGTGGTATCAGAGCTGAAGGTTACCAGATCAGATAAAGGATTTGAAAAATTATTTTCAAAACGGTTTTTAAAGAAGCATTTTTAAAAGAAAAGATTTGTTTTAAAGGCATATTCCCCAAAGCCATACACATTTTCTTCTCTTCCTCTGTTTGAATTCTTGACTCCTTCTTTCTTGAGTCTCTGGGGCTCCTGGCTTTCTGGGAGGTAACCTCATCGAAGGGCAAAGTAGTTCCCGGCTTCCATCCATAGCCGTAGTTGTTTAATCTACGGGAAGTTTTCTTTCGAAGCTTATAGGGTTTTCCGGATGATGGAAGCAGTTTTCGAGAGATTTGTCAACATGACTACACGCGGAAGGGGATGAGGAGTTTGGCTAAGGAGCATAACCCTGTGATGAGGAATTCGTGGATGTAGACATTGCACACGAAGGAGGAAGAAATTATAAAACCTAAGACAAGAGGAATTATCTTTACTAGGGTATGATAGGGCATATACTTAAGGACAAGGGCAGGAACGAGGACGAGATTTTCAGAAGAACAAGTACATGCTTTCGCCACCAAGCGTACCTAGGAGAAAGGTAGTCCGGTTGGAAGAGTCTAGTTTTCTGTTCGTACTATTTCCTTAGGTTCTAGCGCTTCTCATTTGTTCATATCCACTTCCATAGTTGGGTCTCTGCACCATAGTACTTGTATAGTAAAAAGATCCCACTAGAGTCTCAAATCCAGTTGGTGGTCCGACCAGTTTATTTTTGGTTAGTAGGGATTTGAGAATAGCTATCGAGTTTGCTTATATCATCTCATGTAGATCGTCTAAATTCGGGGGAGATATTCCTTGGGTGCTTGTCTGATATTGGTTTAGGCCTTTGGGGCTTGTACTTGAGGAATGTCGAGTTCGGTTTGGATGGTTTGCGTGAGAGATGAATAGTTGTGCAGGCACTCCAAAGAGCACGTAGTGACCTTTCGACTCTTATAGTTATGGCATGGCGGATAAGAGGGAAACCTCTAATCATCTTAGTACATATACTTGGTACCGTGATTGACACCTGTTTATTTTGGAAATGGAGATCCGGAACTTCACAATCGTGAAGTTAAATTAGTTAAGATACAGTGGAGTAGAGCTCAAGAAGGCTAGATACTAGCTTCATACCCTTTTCCTTGAGGGTGCATCCTTGATTTCTTTGTTTTAGGAGCTTTACGCATAATTGTTTCGCTCTTTCCAGAGTATATCGCCTAGGTCGTATCTTCGATCCTTAGGTAGAAGCCAATGGATGTAAATATGTATTTGAAACATGTTATGGTTGATGGTTGCAAGTGGTGGCTAATTGTTGCTTGTGAATGCATATGCATACGTATTAGGCACTAGATCAGTTCAGACGCTTTCATATTGCATTTACAGATATGTATTTGTTTGTAAATTGAACTTGATATGTTATCATATGGGTGTTGCATATGGATGAATGGTCGTGCACGCATATAGTATTTACATAACTAGGGATGCTTGCATACATGGTTGGACGCATGGCACTGACATGACTCGCATTAAGGAGGTCGACTGAATCAGTAGACCGCCTGATTTCACAGTAGATAAAGACATATACACACACTATGCATATGAACATGAGATCATTAGAAATCTTTTAAGGACAATGGATGTCTGTGAGTGAATGGTTGAGTAGATGGGTGATTGGATGGTAGGAAACATTCTTCCTAACTTGAAGATTTCGGGGACAAAATCCTTTTAAGTGGAGGAGAATGTAACACCCCGTAATTCTATAACACTAAGATTCACAAATCAAGGAAGAATTAAAAGTTAAAATCAAAATCAAGGGAAACGAGATGCGCCAATGCGTTTGACTTGGAATTCTGCATGAAAACGAGTCCGAGTTTGCATAAATCGGAGTCCGTATGAGGAAGATATGGCCTCCGGAAGATTCAGCGAAGTTTAAATTTCAAAACATGTTAGAAAAGAGAATTCAAATTCAAAACAGACCCAGATTGGGCTGGGCGGGAATTTTCCCGCCCAGGGCACCCAGGTCGACTGGGTAGTCGACCTGGGGGTCGACCCCCCCTGCTTTTTCCTGTTTTCTGCACCTGGTTCGTTCTTCTGTATTCGGACGCCATTCTGACCAGATTCGTCAACCTAACACTATATAAACAGCCCTAGTCTTCTTCTCTATTCACAATTCTTCTCTACCCTTATGCTGCAAAGATTCTTAGTGAACATGGCTTCCTCTCCTCCTCTTAATTAAATAATAATAAAATAATATATATAAAATAAATCAAGATGAGGAGGTGCTGCTCAAAGACTTTCAAAGAGGAGATTCAAGCTAGAATTCAAGTGAAGATTCGAACGACTGCAACGACTGTTTTTCTATGAAACATAGCAACGCCATCTTTCTATTCTAATCTAATCTCTGTAAGTCAATTATTTCTAGATTTGAACGTTTTTCTCTGTTCGTGACATGAAATTAAAGGAATAAAAGAATATGCCAAATCTCTCTCTCTATTCGAATCGGTACCTATACTCTTGAACCTAATTAAGAACTGTTATGATTCGAGGACAAATAAGACCGTGACTATGAAACTATGGACCTTAAAACCATATGCCTATGACTATGGACATGGCCTATGACTATAAACATTTGTCTATGATTATGAACATTGCCAATGACTACGAACATTGCCTATGATTATGGACATTGCCTATGACTGTGACTGTGACTATGAGAATTATTTCCATGACTATGAACACAAGCCTATACCTTGGATTAGGAAGCAAAACTATTGTCTATGACATAAATTGGACAACTGTGATTAAGCACCTATGGTTCATGACTAGGAAAGTGTTTAAGTTTTGTGACTGTGAAATTGGGTCTAAACCCGATTATCTATTCTGTCTGTTCTTTGTTTTCTTTGGTTTTAGACCTTGGGAATTTACATATTAAGTTAGGTCTAGCCATGTTCTTGAACCTACGCCTTTATTCTGTTTTTTCTTGGTTTTAGACCTTGGGAATTTACCTACTAAGTTAGGTCTACCCATGTTCTTGAACCGACGTCGTTATTCAAACCTTTTTATGCCAGTTAGTATGTCTATCTTTTGCATAGCATCTTTGGTTTGTTCCCTATTTTCTACGAACCTAGCTTTATTTGTAATATAGAATGAATCACGATTATACGGATGGTGGGAATGCGGTTTGGGCAAAATATGAAATTTACTAAAAACGTAGTTTAACTAGGAAATTGGCATAAATTAGGAACATGTATTATGGCATTTTCATAGAAATGCAAATTGGATAAATTTGACATGAATTATAAAATGTGTAATTTGAATCTAGTATTGACATGTAAATCTAGCATTTACATGAATAGTGAACTAGAGTAATAAGTCTAGTTTGACGTGAATTAGAATGTTGAATCGGAATTGGATTAGCTAATTTGGCACGGTGAGTATATTGGCATAAATGTGAAATTGGCCATAATTGGGAATAAATGTCAGGTTTAGCAAAATCATGGATAGTGACACTTAATTGGTATAGTTTACATACCAAAAGGCATAAATATGATATAGAGAGGAAAATGGGCCATAAGAATAAATGTTGGCAGTTTACATTAAAAGGGTAATCAGGAAATAAGTAAATTAGGAATAATTTACTTATAGAATTTGGCCTAAATGAGGAAATGTAAATTTAGACAAATTAAAGGTTTATTAACGATATCTCTTTTAATGGTACACCAGAAAGTTCTAGGGTGACAGAGAGGATAGTGTCTAGGCTTGGGTTTGGAAAATACAAGTTTCCTGCTCTCCCTGGCTATCCCTAACTGATCCGATGGACGGGATGGTTACTTTCAAAACCTGATTTGAAAATTAGTCAAAACCCCTTTGAACTTAGAAAACACGAATATGCCTAGCCCGAGGTTAGACTTAGTTGCGATGTAAACCTGCCCGGAACCAACCGGCACATCTAGTAGTCGCAACAATACCTGTCTAATGTGAGTGGTAGCGTCTTTAATTTATTTAGTTAAAGCTAGAACAAGAATGGTAGGGTTAAGTTAAGTAAGACACTTAACCAGTTCAACATGATAACTAGACTGATGGGTGGGGTTAGGTTCGAACTGACACTTAACACAGTTAAGCTAGAATGGGAGGGTTAAGTCCATAGGAACACTTAACCAACTTAACACAGTTAAGCTAGAATGGGAGGGTTAAGTCTATAGGAACACTTAACCAACTTAACACTGTTAAGCTAGAATGGAAGGGTTAAGTCCATAGGAACACTTAACCAACTTAACACAGTTAAGCTAGAATGTGAGGGTTAAGTCCATAGGAACACTTAACAAACTTAACACAGTTAAGCTAGAATAGGAGGGCTAAGTCCATAGAGACACTTAACCAAAATCAAGGTAGCAAAACGAGACTTGTAGGGGTTAAGTAATGTTAATACACTTAGCCAAATTAATATGTTAACTAGACTATAGGTGGGGGTTAAGTAAAATCTAATACACTTAGCCAATTTTGACATGTTAGCTGGGCTAGACCGTAGGGTTAAGTAAACCTGAACACTTAACCATTAGGTTGTGATAAAGGAATGAGGTTAACTCTAAAACATGAAGGGGTAATACTTAACCATTAATAACATGTTAGTTAAAACAAACGGGCAAGGTTAAGTTAAAAAGGAACACTTAACCAATACAGGATGAAGGGGTAGGGTTAAGTAATAAGAAATATTTAACCAATATAACTTGGTTTGTGGTAGGGTTAAGTCAACGTGAATTGCTGATGACACTTAACCAGCTTAATAGGATAAATGAAGAGGGTTAAGTTAGCTTGAATTGACTAAAGACACTTAACCAATCCAAATTGATGGGAAAGAGAACTAAGTAGTAAACCTTAGTTAAAAGGAGCTAAGTAGTAAACCTTAGTTAAGAAAACAACGATTCTGGAAACTAAGTGGTAAACCTTAGTTGACAAAACTAAGTAATAATTCTTAGTATAACACGAGGAAGAGCGAACGTCCGTCTGATTAAAAAGAAGGCTCCAACGAATTGGGTTGCGAAGCCCGAGGCTTCGAGGGGACGTGAGGGTACTCTTGGTATCCCACTATGAGGCTGCAGATGATCCGCCTGGGCCCACAGAGGTTAAGGTCTGCATAGAAGAACCAGGGGTATGCCTTGGTTGCAATACATGGCAACCTAAAGACTAGGATGGACCGGCGTGATTCGGCGAGCAAACGGTAGCCCTGTGATAGCGACTCGTCGTCTACCATCCATCTTGAGTCAATAGAGATACGTGAAGCGAAAAGGCAGAGAACTCCAAAAGACCATATACTTGCTATCTAGTTATGGGTGAGGATGGCCATAGGATAGTGGGGCACCGGGGGCCGGCGTATAGTTCTCATTTTACAAGGTGTGCCTTTCATTAGTTGAGGGAGGGGTTAAGTGGGACCATCGCCACTGAAATAAAAACAGACCTTAACATCTGCATCGGCAGATATCTGAAAGCTCCCGACCGAGTTCTGTATTCCTTGATTTGCCCTGACGCAGGACTCGGGTCGCATATTATAGGACATGTGCATCTACACAAGCGATAATGATTCGCGATACATGCGTGGGGAAGTATAGGAACAAATACCACTCTAGGTAGTGTGTCCTAGACTTGGGGGCATCGTTCGACAGGTAGCATAATCCCTAGATGGACTAGGTGGCATAAATCCTGAATCCGAGAAGCGTTCAGCAGATAGCGTAAACTCTAGTTAAATCTACAAAGCACTTGATAGAAAACCCTAGATTTGATCTAGGTAATAAATAATGAATGTATGCCGGAAGGCAATGGAAAATATAGGGATTGGGATCACGTTATCGTTACTAGTTAGGACACTAGATAGGCGGTGCAGAGATATAGAAACCAGTATAACAAGGAAATAGCGAAGCTGCGAAAGTATTAGAGCGTATCCAGTTTATCTTATCTTAGCATATCTTGTGACTACCTTGTCTAATCTTGTTGACCCTATCGTCATGGTGTAATCTTGTATTCAGTTAGTTCATGTCGTTTTGTTTTTCCATGTTCACATGCTAGAAGTTACTGAACTTACTCAGGCTTTATGTCTGACTCTGTTTTTCTTTCGTCTTCTTTTCTTCCGTTCCCCCCCCAAGGTAGTAAAGGAGGGAATAGTTTAGCTCAGGTTAAGTTGGACTGCCACTCATTCCCAGCTTGAAGATCCGTCGAAGTTTGCTTGGATTCTCTTTTCAGATGCTATGGCTGGCTCTTGCTAAAATCGGGGAATATAAATGTTGTTTTTATGCTTCTTTATTTTGTAAGACAGATGATACTCTGATATTGTAAAGAAATTATTGTACAAACTATTTTATCAATAAAGCAAAGTTTTATTTTCCGTTGTTTAATTTCTGTCTGTCTTGTAATTTATCTGCATCTTTTACCCTAAATGCTCCACAGAACTTAGTGCATTCCCTTTGTGAGTGACACTAACGGATGTGGGGTGTTACACATTTAATATATATATATATATAATATTATATTTACTTCGACAATTTCAATTCTAAACGTATTTTATAAATCGTTTTAAATTCGTTTTCAAAACAATTTCAACTTCATACTCAATTTTAAATCAAAACTGAATATTCCATATCATTAATATATAAATGATAATATTTTCAAAACATTATATTTTGAAATCACTTCCTTTTCTATATTCATTACAAAACGAATATAATCGATATAAATATCGTTCGCATCAAAATGGCGCAAATCTAATCAACACGACTTTATATATTTTAATAACTTCGTTATTCTATTCAACAAATGAATATTTTCTTCCACACATGAATATTTATCTTATTCAATACATGAATATTTATTAATTCTTATTTACAATAAAAATGTGAATTTTATTGTATAAAATATTTCATTCAACACATGAAAAGTTTCAACACATGAATATTCTCAACACATGAGTATCGTCAACACATGACTATTTTGTTTATTAAACACATGAATTTAATTTATTTTCCTGTTCTGAATATTATTTGAAAATATTCTTTATTTTCTAAATTGGAATGAGACCCAATCAATTACCATATAATGTTATTTATATGGGTTCCATACACCACATGCATATAATAACAACGATAAATAATCAACCATCATCCAGAGTGCACCACACAACTACATAAGCATTAAATATAAATATTTAACGCTTACAACAGCCTGTCAATCAAACGATCGACATATCACTAAACAATTGGGAATAGTGTAAGCCAAATATCATCCCAACACCCGTGTGGGGTTTCAAATCAAGAAACACATGTTTTTATTTGTGTAGTTGGGCGATGTGTAAAATTTATCGTCCCAATCAATATCAGGCAAATGTGTGTATATAAACAAATCATTTGATTTGTTTATAATTATTTATTTTATATACACGTTAAAAATTATAATTTTTTTACTATAAAATATTTATTCATTCCACATCACACAATACAATTTCACAACACATCAATCTAACAAACAAGTCATCCATGGTCTGTGGACGACGAGTGTCGGGTGCTGCTAAGCACCGTCTGCATCCTAGTATATATTTTTACTAGAAAAGAAAATAAAAGTGAGAAGTTATCACCTATTAGCTAAACCCAACGCCGAGACTCTTCGTATGTAGGAAATCTTCGCCGTGCTTTATTGTCGCTCAGATTCGCTGTTCAGATTCCAACGCAATCTGTTTTCATGAAAATTATATTAAAAATCATATTTTTAATAACGCTACATGTATAGAAAAGATTATATTTTTATAATTCAGTTTTCTATATCAAAATCATATTTTCACTTCGTATATAAAAATCGAATTTTTATCGCTACTTCAAATATATAAAAACAATCGAATTTTTATTTCTCGCCATTCTCTATATATAAATCACATTTTTCTATACAAAGATCATATTTTTATATCTCTACTACATATGTAAAAATCACTCCTTTACACCGCTACTTCTATGTTAAAAATTATATTTTTATCTTGTTAGTAATATAATAAAAAATTATGTTTTTATTACTCTACATACATAGAAATTATATTTTTACCTCTCTACATATATAAAAATTATATTTTTATAATCTCGATTATATAAAAATCATATTTTTATAATCTCTATTATATAAAAATTCTATTTTTAATCCGCTGCTCATATAAAAATCGAATCTTTATTCTCACTATTTCATGATAAAAATAAAGTTCGAATTTCTATTTTTATTTCAAATCTCTATACTTAAAATTGTATTTTTATTTTGCCTCTATATATATAAAAAATCTCATTCTTTGCTTCTATAAAAATCGATTATTTCTTCTTCTTTTTAAAATTCAACCTTCTTTCTTTATAAAAATTCAATCTTTTACTTTTTTAAAAATTCAATCTTTTACCTTTTTAAAATTCAATCTTTGTCCTGATTTCATTCATAACATTAATACGATAAAAATCATAACTTTTTACCGTTATTCATATATGAAAAATCATATCTTTCTAAGGATAAAAATCAAAACTTTTTAATCATTAGCAAATAAAAATAAAACTGAATTTTAAAATTATGTTTTATATAAAACAAACATATTTTAATAAGCTAAAAACAAAATCAGAAAGAAGCTTACATTGATCGAAGAAGGGAGGGGTTTTTGCTCGTTGTTGAACGGAGAGGTGGGAGTTTTCTGCACTGGTGTTGGCGTTGCTTGGAGGGGGAGGCACGCAGCAGGTGGTGGTGGCACGGTGGAGGCGGTTCAGCACGTCGGAGGGAGGGGCTTCTATTGGGGAAAAGGGGGTGGCGGCTAGGTCAAATCGAAGGGGGCTGACGCGTGGAGGAGAGAGGAGAGAAGATGAGGAGTGGAGGGCGGCGTGTTGAGGAGGTGGGTGATGGCCGTTGGAGGGCGCGATGGCCAGAAGGGGAGGGGATCGATGAGCAGATGACGGGTTTTTTTTTGTTCTCATCGTTGACTGATTTGGGAAGAGGGAAAAGTGGATTAGGGAATTATATAGTATAATTATTTTATTTATTTATTTATCCCATAAAGTAACTTTTTATTTCGAACTCGAAATCAAACCCACCGACTGTCGTCCCTAGCTAATTACCCCCATTTCGAACACAATGGGATATGTATCGTAAGTCGATTATGCTGTTTCGACCAGTTTTCGTCAAAATCAAAATATAAATCTATATATTGAATTTGAATGCACATTTCAATTTACCGGGGCCACATACGGACTTTAAAAATTACAGAAAAATATTTCTAGCTTTGTAATAACCCAGAAAATCTGAGCCAGTTTAAAATTTTTATTTTGGCAATTTTGACGAATTTTGAATATTTAAAATAGATTATTTTAAATATTATCGACGAGAAATTTATTTTGAATTTAATTCAACGTATATATTATATACACCGTCGTTAGAATATAAATATTTATATATAATTATAAATAGAATTGAAAATGGCGCGGTAGTTCGATAATTAGATTTCAAACTTCAATTGGATGTACCGGGTGCAAAACAATCCGGATTTTAGTGAAACCAAAAACATTAGGATCTAATTGATGATACCTTTCCAACGAATTCGAAAAATCAAGATTTCATAGCGGGAATCAAAAGATATGTCCAGTTGAAAATTCTGAATAGTCGCTATGGAATTCAGGCCCTTAAAAATGGACATTTTGCAAACGACCTCGGATTTCGACGAAACCACTTTTGTTGGATCCGTAGCGTAAAGTTATTGCTAGATTCCAAATTTCATAATTTTTCGAATCAATATGTGAGCGTGGCAAAAGAAAACGCGTTTGACCAGCTTTAGTTGATTTTAATCGACTGGAAATTGGCCATTTTTCAAACGGTCTCAGAATTCGACGAAATTAGTTTCGTTAGGACCGTATCGTCAATACGAAGCTAGAAAATATTTTTATGGAATTTTTAGAGACAGTGTGTGACCCCGGTAATTTGAAATGTATGTTTAAAATTCAATATAGTGATTTAAATGTTAATTCAACGGAAACTAATCAAAAAGATCGAATTAGCCTGCGATACATATCCCATTGTGTTCGGAATGGGGTAAAACGCAATGGGCGACAGGCGGTGGGCCTCGTTTCGAGGTCGAAAATAAAAGTTTATTTTAGGCGAAAAATAAAATAATTTAAATAATATAAAATATATATATATATACACCCTAGGTCAAACCCCTCATTTAATTTCCCACGGTCAAACATCAGAAACCCGCCCCCTTCCTTGATCTCGCGCCGCTCCACCCTCCACCCGACGCCGACGGTGGCGCGCCCACCACCAAGTCCTCCTCCTTGCCCGCCTTCTCTTCTCCCTCCCTTCTCCGTAGTGGAAATCGCAAACCCCCCTTTTTCGTATAGAACCGCGCCACCAATCAACGGGGGGGGCCCGCCTCTGGCCATCCGCCACCACATCGACCCCCTGCGCGCCCTTTCCTCTCCCCCTTCTCCAGCGTGAGCCCCAAGACCCACAGCCCAGGAAACCAGCGCCTTCGGCCGCTGCTCCAACCACCTCGTCCGAACCAGCGTGTTGCGCCCTCCTCTGGCCACTCTCCGGTGGCTACTGGACCCTCCTTCACTTAATTTTCAATGTAAGTTTTCTCAGTTATTTTTATTTAATTCTTTCAATCGGTATTTGTTTTCTAAATTCAGTTTATATATATATGACCTATTATAAAATCAGTTTTATATGTAGCAAAACATTAATAGATTAAAAATATGATTTTTATAATATAGAGATATTAGAAATATGATTTTTAATTCACGGAAGATATAAAAATATAATTTTTATATAATATAGATAATAAAAATTCGATCTTTATTATGTAGGAGGTATAAAAATATGATCTTTATATTTTTAAAAGTATTAAAAATATAATTTTTCCATGATAGGAATATTAAAAAAATACCATCTTTATATGTGTAGAAAAATAAAAATGTGATTTTTATAATGTTATATTTGAAAAGGCGAAATCTTTATATGAAGAATAGCGTGATAAAAACATAATCTTTACTATATGAACATCGTTGTGAAAATATAATTTTTATCTATATAATAGTAAAGTAAAAATTCGATTTTTATATATTGAATAGTAAAGTAAAAATTCGATTTTTATATATTGAATAGTAAAGTAAAAATTCTATTTTTATATATTGAATAGTAAAGTAAAAATTCGATTTTTATATATTGAATAGTAAAGTAAAAATTCTATTTTTATATATTGAATAGTAAAGTAAAAATTCTATTTTTATATATTGAATAGCGAAGTAAAAATTCGATTTTTATATATTGAATAGTAAAGTAAAAATTCGATTTTTATATATTGAATAGCGAAGTAAAAATTCGATTTTTAAATGTATGAAGTGATTATAAAAATATGATTTTTTTTAATTGAAAGTGAACAAATAAAAATGTGATTTTTATATATGTAGTGGCTACGGGCAACGAAAGCGACAAAAGGCGAGAATGGCGATGATTTCTCTAAAAGAAGAGTCAAGATGATTGGATAGTTATCGGTGAGAATTTCGCACCTTTAAATTTCATTTTCTAGTTATATATATATATATATATACTAGGATGCAGACGGTGCTTAGTAGCACCCGACACAATCGTCCACAGACCATGGACTTGTTTGTTAGGTTGCATAAATTAGATAGATTATTTGATTGAAATTGAATTGTTTGGTGAAATGAATGGATTTGATTGATGTGTGAATGGCGTGGGCCTTCACTAGACCGGTGATAAGGCTAGGCCTCGTCCCGTTTCTAGTATCGTGATGTTATGCCGCCGAAATTTTCTAAAATAAGTAAAAATAAAATAAAATTATCATTTTATTTAAAGAATGAACTGAATAGAAATTCATGCGTTAAAATAAAATGTTTTATCATTAAAAATATAATTTTTAACGTGAATGTGAATGAATAAATATTCATTTACAAACCAGACGGTTTGTTTATGTACACCTATTTGAAGGACATTGATTGGGACGGTAAATTTTACACATCGCCCAACTGCACAAATAAAATCTGTGTTTGATTGTTTGAAACCCCACACGGGTGTTGGGATGAAATTTGAAGTTCACTCATCCTGATTGATTAAATATGTCGATTGATTGATTGACAGCCTGTTATAAGCGTTATATCTATATTTGATGCTTATACAGTGTAGTGCACTTTGGTTGATGGTTGATTATTTTTCAATGCTATTATATATGTGTGATGTACGAAAATCCATATAATTGACGTTATATGGTGATTGATTGGGCCTCATTCCAATTTAGAAAATAAAGAATATTATAAAATAAAGGTTCATGTGTTGACTGTACTCATCCGTTGAGAATAGTCATGTGTTGAACGAAATATTTTAACAATAAAATTTATATCTTTATCACTATAAAATAAAGGTTCATGTGTTGACCGTACTCATTCGTTGAGATTAGTCATGTGTTGAACGAAATATTTTCATAATAAAATTTACATCTTTATCACATATAGAATTAGAAATCAACTGGAAAATAGATGAGATGAGTGGTCTCCTGGATATTAATCTGATGTTGGTTTCGGCCTTCGGGGTTAATATTCAGGAAATCGTTCTCTCACTAAATTACGGTTGGAGTCTGATTCAATATCAAACGATAGATACCTTAATTTTTATAAAATATATTAAATAACAAAAATAGTCACACGTGGACAGTACTCATTCGTTGAGATTAGTCATGTGTTGACAAAAATAAATATTCATTTGTTGAATAGAATATTTGAAAATAGAAATATATGAAGCCGTGTTGATTAGATTAATGCCATTTTGACGTGAACGATATTTATATCGATTTTATTCATTTTAAAATGAATATTGAAAACGATTTCGAAATGAATTGAATTGAAAACGATTTCGAAATGAATTGAATTGAAAACAATTTCGAAATGAATTGAATAGAAAACTAATTTGATTTCAATTGAATATATAACGAATTTGATTCGAATAGAAAACCAATTTGAATTGAATCGAATAGAAAACCAATTTGAATTGAATCGAATAGAAAACCAATTTGAATTGAATCGAATAGAAAAACAATTTGAATTGAATCGAATAGAAAACCAATTTGAATTGAATCGAATAGAAAACGACTTCGGAATTGAATTGAATTGAAAACGAATTCAAATTGAATTGAAAGCGAATTGAAGTGAATTCAAATTGAATTGAAATTTGAATTGAATAGAAATGAATTTTAAAACGAATTTATAAGGAAAAATTCAATTTTGCTTTGAATTGAAATGGAAGTTGAAATGAACTTTGAAACGAATTTAAAAACTATTTATATAATTCGTTTTAAATAGAAATCGACGAAATATATATTATATATATTATATATATAGTATAATGGCCTGAATAGAACGCGCCGCGCCGCGGCAGTTCGTGAATTTCGACCATTTATTTCAAACGGACATTACGGGAGATCCGACCGTCGGATTCTCCTAAAACCGGAACCGTTGGGTTCGTATCGAAAAGAGCTTTCTAACGAATATTTGAAATTTGAAATCTAACGGTTGGATTGGGAGATACGTCCAAATCAAATTTAAAAAAGGTCGCTGTAAGTGCAGTTCGATGGCCATTGTTGGAAATCGACTGTACGGGCCTTGATAAAATTATTAAAAATAATAATAATTTGGGTAAAATCGTAAGAAATGATTTGGGAAAAATTGGGGTGAAAAACTCCATATTTGAAAAGATAAAAATGGATTTTTATCGAAATGAACTAGTTTTGAACTAAAATTAAAACCCAATTATTTTTAAATAAATAAATTAGATTTAAAAAGGGGTTTTAAATAATCGGAATTTCTAATATATTTGATTAGATTTGAAACGGGTTTATCGTGAACGGTGTTTTAAATAACACTAGTTCTTTAACCCGATAATAAATAGAATGTGATTGGGTTTGTCATGAACTGTGTTTTAAATAACACCTAGTTCTTTAACCCAGAAAAAGGAGTTTTATTGAATCTGCAATTAGATTTGAAATGTGAATCTATAATCTAAATTGTCAAATTTAGAAATGAGCGAGAATGGAGTATCGCCAGTTTTGCTCCAAAGCGATAGTTAAATCTTTAATTAGATTTGAACGTGAAATGGTAATTAATTTTACCGATAACAGCATGGTGCTAGATATGGAGTATCACCAGTTTTGCTTCATGGGATGAATAGGTTGGGATTGGGAAATAAAATAAATAATTTCTTCGGTGTGATTCGCTAATCTCGACTAGTTTAGAAAAACCATAATTTGGTTTGAAACGACATCCAAAGAAAGATTACAGGATAAATTTTAAAGAATTTATCTTAGATAAAATTAATGGTAACCTTTCCCTAAGAATGTGAAATTTAGAAACTAGCTGTAGGTTGGCTAAGAAGAATGGTTTCCTGGGTATTGATCTGATGTTGGTTTCGGCCTTCGGGGTTAATGTTTGGGAAATTGTTCTCTTGCTAATTTGCGGTTAGTGACTAATGAATTGGAATGAGGCGTATGTTGTGTTTGTGTAACATTTGTTTTTAATATACGCGGGTTGTTCGGAAAGTCCGGGTTTATACCCATTCCGAATAACCGATTCGACGATAAGTCGAAGATGAAGACGGTGGTCGAAGACCGGAAGTTTTCACATCGTTTGGATAATTACTGACGATCCTAATTGGGCAGTACACCCAAGAGGATGGAAATAGTTGGTGGTCGTCCAGACATACTGGGAGATGGATGGATATGCGAGGAAAGTGCCTCCGGTTTCGTTCAGACCCAGAACGGACTTGTAAATGGATTGTGTGTCTGACATTGGATTTTATTCTGTGTTGATTGATTTCTATTAAATATACATCTGTTTGGCGGCGAAGAATTTATTCTTTTTCTTAACGCCCTTCTCTAAGACGTACGAGCTCAGAGGTTGTATATCGATGGACATCAGTCGCATGGCATGAATTGTCTGTGTGGCACGCTAAGATGCAATGATCAAGGCTTCTGTTGAAAAGCAAAGTCTTGTGGTTGATGATCAAAGCACGGCCTACGTGGTAGCTTTGTGTATAACGTGAATTCGCGAGCCTCACACCTCGGTATGAGTTAAAAACGGGATATGGACTGCAGGGAGAGCACGACGTTTCTTTCTAGCTTTGGTGGTGTCAGTGACTTACCAGCCCTCGCATATATATACTTTTCACCTTTGTGGTTGTTGGATGAGGCGCCTCGATTATAGGTCTGTAAGGACCGGGAAACGTGTGTTCAGGAATACTAATCCTCTAACGTAAGTGAGGACCGACCCTGAAGCGTCCAGGGGTTGCCCAGAGTGCGTAGCCTTGGGACATTTGCTAGAGTGTCTCGAACGCGGAGAGGAGCTTGCCCCTTGCCTCGACTGATGACGGAATCCAATTTCCAATACATGTGATTCGGTTTTAATTGTAGAACTAGTAAGGCGACATAGTAGATGGTAGCTATGTCGCCTATGATTGATATTTATGATTGAAAATGTTTTGACACTATACACTTATTATAGTATCAAATGATTTGTTTTAAACGTATCAAGCATGTTTGGCTATTATAAGGGAAAGCCCTATCCTCCGGCTTGCGTTGCATTGTGTGATGGGACATGGGTCTTATAATAGCTTCATTTTTTGAAAAAGCATTGCGTTGTTTATTGATATGTAACACCCCGAAAATTCTATAACTGTGAAATTAGCAAATTAAAGTATAATTAATCTGAAATCAAAGAACTAAGGGAAACGGGATACGCCATTGCGTTCGTCTCGGAAAAATACGCGAAATAGAGTCTGAGTTTTCGAAAAACGGAGTCCGTATGAAGAAGATATGGCCTTCGGAAGTTTTGAATTAAATTTAAAATTCAAACAGATTAAAATAATTTAATATTCCGAAGTCGGGCCCAGTGGGCCAGGGCGGATAAACACCCGCCTAGGCCACCCAGGTCGACTGGGCTGTCGACCTGGGCTACCCATGTCGACAGGGCTGTCGACAGCCCTGTCGACAGGGGTGTCGACCTGGTCGAGCCCAGTCAACCTGGCTGGCCAGGTCTGTGTTTGGTCGAATTTCTGTGGTCTGCTTTGTCATTAGGGCTAGGTGGCGGGTTTTTATTGGTCTCTCTTCCTAATGAATGGCTATGATCTAACCTAGCAACATCAAGGGTCCTAATCAATTCCTAACCTCTATATAAACAACCCTAGACTAAACCATAATCTATTCATTCAAATTAAGAACATAGCCGCCATGTTGCTGAGGAACTACAAAGAATAGCCGCCAACTAAAGAGAGGATTAGGGAGAAAGTTCTAAGGCCTAAAGCAATTCAAAGCAACCTAAAGCTAATCAATTCAACAAAGGAATCGTGTCTCTTAATTAGAGAATTCGCCGCAACCATTGTAAGTAGAGTATTACTTTGGTATTAATGAACAACTGTGTTGATGTGTATGCTTGAATTGTGGCAATGAAAGTAATTCATATTTGTGCAAAATTATGTTATTCATTATAAAGAACTACATGCGGTAGTTCTATGCAAATATACGTTTGGAATATTGCGCAAATTATGTAATCTATGTTGAAGCTACATGTATGTAGTTGAGTGAAATTTATGCAAGTTTGGGGCTTTGTTATTATGTCGTCATGATGTATATTTTTGTGCATAAATCATTTTGCAAGTAATTGAGACAAGTTTGGTTGTTATAGTTCATATGAAACTATGTTGGAATTTTGACACCATAATCCATATATTAAGTCATGCTTTTGCAAAACTTATGAATATGGCTAGGCTATGAATGATATTTGGCATAATTGAAATCTATGATTAAGTCTATCTTGTTTACAAGAATTATATGATGACATATGTGAGACATGGCTAAGTTAGACTCAAAAATCCCTTTTTGCAAGTTAAAGCAAACACCATGTTTAGGAATATTTATGCATAAGTATGTTTATACCACCGTTATGTGATTAGGCTTAAATCATGATTAAGTTGAATTATGCTATGTTCATGCTAGAAGTATTTATGCCATGCTTATGTTTGACAATATGTCATGCCTATGCTAGAAGTATTTTATGCCATGCTTATGTTTGACATTATGCCATGTTTATGCTAGAAGTATTTTGTGCCATGCTTATGTTTGACATTATGCCTAAATAAGAATATAGGTTCATGTTGTAGTTAAACCTATGCAAGTTCCCATGCTTTGATTCATGTCACCTATGTTACCACTATGCAAGTACACCAATTTCTATTATGTATTTTCCAACGTCATATGCAAGTTCATGCGCTCACTTTCCCCTCTTTGTGTATACGCCATAAGCCTCCCCTTTTCGCATGGCAAAATTGGGCTTTAAAAGGCTAAGCCCAATATATATAAACGGACGTGTAAAACGGGGGAAAATAACGTTGGGTTAAAAATTAATTAATGAATGAAAATATGAAATAGAAGGGCCCAAAGCCAAGTATGGGTTGGGCCCATGGTTGGTGTAACCTTTACACCATTAACATAATAATGGGCCGCAAATATTTACATATAAGAAATAAAGAAGAATGACAAAATATGTAAATGTAGAAAAGACGATGTGTTTAACCCGAGGTTGGATTGAGTTGTGATGTAAACCTGCCCGGAACCGCCCGGCTGTCCAGTAGTCACAACAATACCTATCCAATGTGGGAGGTTAAACATGGAGCCCAGCAAGGACCCGAGGTTAGACTGAGTTGTGGCGTAAGACTGCCCGGAACCAACCGGCAACAGGCAGCCACAACAATACCTGTCTAATGTGAGAGGTCAGGGCCCTAATAAGACAATTAAGGCTGAGTCAGGATTGTTAGGATTAAGTGGACTAAGACTTAATCAAAATGGAACATGCTAAACTAAACGGACTGGTGGGGGTTAGGTTAGAAAACAGTTAACCAACTTAGCATGTTGGCTAGAGATAGAAAACCTAGTAACGGGGGACCCTTTTCAGCAGTAACCCTAAAAGGTGTATCAGGATACCCTGAAACTAGGCAGGGTGGGGCACGATTACTGGGCTGATTGTAAGAGGTCAAATCGACGGCGGTGGTGTAGCAGTGTAGGTTCTAACGGTGTGCGGGCGTGCACGCACTCCGGCGCAGAAAAATAAAGCACTGGACACCAGTAGCATACCTTTGCACTCTAAAGTTGTGTCGGGTTGCCACTATGGGACTTGATACACCCCATGGTGGGACCAGCATAGGTAACTACAGACATCGGGGGCCGTAAGACACATGTAACTATGCGAGTAGGAGCCGATCATCATTGAATGGATCACCTCACCCTGATTATGGGGTGCAAATTGGAAACTAGTTTATATGGGTTCAGAGATTAACATGGGGTACGATGGTATGTTCGACCCTAGGTAACTTAACCAAGTTCATAGTGTTTGCCCACTTCCTGTTTTACTTATCACACCCAGTTCTTTATTCATAGACAAAGTAGTACTAGACTTACTCAGGCTTTATGTCTGACTCTATTTTTCTTTCGTCTTCTTTCTTCCGTTTCCCCCCCCCCCCAAGGTCCTCAGGGAGGGAACACAGCAGCTTGACCAGCCTCAACATCCAGCTTGAAGAAGAGAAATGTATTGCTTGGACTTTCCTGTTTTGAACTATGGCTTTGGACAATCCACTAAGGGGCTTTTGCAGTTTATCTATGTTTTATTTATGCTTCTTTAAATAATGTACTCAAGACAGATTATGAAAGTGTTATGTTATGTTTTTGGAAAGGATGTTGTTGTAACACGTATTTGACTTTTTGAAATAAAATTTGTTGTTCTTCCGCTGTTGGACAAATATGTGTTCTTATATCTGTCTTGTATATCTGTGACTTGTACTTATAAACCTCCACCAAAATTAGGGCATTCCCTTTGAGAGTGACCCTAACGGAGGTGGGGTGTTTCACTTGGTATCAGAGCATAGGTTTACCAGATAAGATAAAAAGTTTTGAAAAAAAAATTATTTTCAAAAAGGAAATTTAAAGAAGCATTTTTAAAAGAAAATATTATTTTATTTTAAAAAGGCAGAGTCCACCCCCCCCCCCCCAAAGCCATAGGAACTATCTCTTATCCTTCGTTTTGAATCTATCCTTTTTGTTTCAGCATGTCCCAAGATCTTAACTTGCCAGAAGGGGTGCCAATACCTGGTTGGTTTAGACGGTTCTTAGAAGCAAGGGCCACTCAGCCAGGTCCTACCGTTCCTCCTCCCCCAGCGGAAGGAAATCATCCAGCTGCAGCAGCACCTTTTCCTCCACCTCCTCCTCGGGGAAACACTTTCGCTAAAATATGCAAAGATTTTAAAGCTATGGGAGGAAGGGATTTCCATGGAACTGAGTCCTTCGTGGCATCTAGAAATTGGCTGAAGGAAACGGAGGACCTATTCATCATCTTTGAGGTAGAGGATAGGCAAAAAGTACAACTGGCGGTGTGGCTATTGAAGGGCGAGGCTTCCTACTGGTGGGAAGTCACTAATGTTGAAAGACCAGTGGAGACATGGGAGGACTTTAGGGCAAGGTTTGAGACCAAATTTCTCTCAGATGCAGAAAGGAGTTTGCAGTTAGAAAAATTCTTATTTCTTAACCAAGGGGACAAGACTGTCGGAGAGTATGTGAATCAGTTTGATGAGCTTGCTAGGTTTGGACTTGACCTAGTCAACACCCCGCACAAGAAGGCTCTCCGTTTCGTCAAAGGGTTAAATGAGCCATTACACAGTTTGGCCATGACTCATATACCCATGGGAGCCACGTATTAAAGATTGGTGCAAATGGCATTGCTGAATGAGGAGGATAAGGGCAAAAAGGAGACAAAGGCAGAAAGCTCTCAAGGGAAGAAAGAGGGTTTGCAGCCTAAGAAGACAGACTTTAAGAAGGGCGGAAAAGGCAACAAAGAGAAGAGGAAGTGTAATTTCTGTGGCAAAGTGGGGCACTTAGTAAAGGACTGCCGGAAAAAGAAGGCTAAGGAGAATGGTGGGTGCTTTTCATGCGGTCAGACAGGCCACAGGGCTAAGGACTGCCCAAGGAAACGAGGACAGGGGCAGGGCGCTGGATCCACCCCAGGGGCACAGGTTCATGTGCTAGAAGCGCCACCATTGCAACAGCGAGGTATAAATACTTCTGTAGAAAGTGTAGTTTATCTTTATGATCACCCCGTTCGCACTTTATTTGATTCTGGCGCATCACACTCCTTTATCTCGTCTGCTTTAGTAGAATCTCTGCACCTAAAAACTAGTATGGTAGAGGACCCCTTAATTGTTTCAAACCCAATTGGGGGCCCAGCTCATTTGTCTATGATCTGTGTGGGATTGAAAATTTCTATTCTAAGTGTAGAATTCCTATGTAGTGCCTTTGTTTTGGGCTTTTCGGGGTATGGTTTGATTTTGGGTATGGATTGGCTATCCAGTAATGGGGCCATCCTTGATTGTGAGAAAAGGGTTGTTAGGCTCCTAACCCAGCTCGGTAATACTTTGGAAATTTCTTGTAATCCCTCGTATGCGGTTATGCTTAGTTATCTTGAATCGCTAGATGCCTCTGTTGAAAATTTGCAATCAGTTAGAGTGGTCCGGGAATATCCGGATGTCTTCGAAGAGGTGAAGGGCTTGCCTCCGAAGCGGGAAATAGACTTCCGCATATATCTTGTAGATAATGCAAAGCCCGTTGCGTTGCCCGTTAGACATATGGCTCCACGAGAAACGAAAGAGCTCAGTAAACAGATTAAAGAGCTTCTTGAAAAGGGGTTCATTAGGAGGAGTATTTCAGAATGGGGCGCTCCGGTGGTGTTCGCTATAAAGGCGGATGGTTCACTCCGTCTATGTGTTGACTATAGGGAGCTCAACAAGCTAACGAAAAAGAATAGGCACCCTCTCCCTAGAATTGACGATTTATTTGACCAGCTTGTAGGGGCGTCTGTTTTCTCCCAACTCGATTTAGCAACCGGTTTTCATCAGCTAAGGGTGGCTGAAGATAGCATCGATAAAACGGCGTTCAGAACCCCAGACGGTTTCTTTGAATGGCTTGTCATGCCTTTCGGCTTGACAAATGCACCTGCTTACTTCGTGGACCTGATGAGTAGGGTATTTAGAGATTTCCTCAACAAATTTGTAGTGGTCTTCGTAGATGATATCCTTATCTTCTCAAAGAGTGAAGAGGAACATGCTCAACACTTAAGAGCAATCATGGAAACTTTGCGAGTCCATCAACTAAAAGCCAAATGCTCCAAATGCCACTTTTGGAGAGAAGAGGTGAGGTTCCTTGGGCACATAGTATCCAAACAAGGGTTAGCGGTGGACCCTGCGAAGGTAGTGGCGGTACAGGATTGGAAGACACCAAGGAATGCGACTGAGGTCCGAAGCTTTCTAGGACTAGCGGGTTTCTATCGAAAGTTTATAAGGGATTTTGCGAAAATCTCAGCTCCGCTCACGAAATTGACTAAGAAGAATCTAGTGTTTAATTGGGACTTGGATTGCGAGTTTGCTTTCCAACGACTAAAAAGGGCTCTTACAACAGCCCCAGTTTTGACGCTGCCAGATGGGAGCAAGATGTTCACTGTTTATACGGATGCATGTGGGACAGGGCTAGGCGCCGTCTTAATGCAAGAAGGAAGGGTAGTAGCTTATGGCGGGAGGCAGTTGAAAGTGCACGAAAAGAACTACCCAACCCACGATCTCGAGTTAGCCGCCATCGTCTTTGCACTCAAGTCTTGGCGACACTATCTCCTAGGTGAGAAGTTCGAACTTTACACTGACCATAAATCGTTGAAATATCTTTTCTCGCAGAAGGATCTTAACTTGAGGCAACAAAGGTGGATGGAGTTTCTTGCCTCGTACGATTTCGAAATCTCCTATACTCCGGGCAAAGGCAACGTAGTGGCAGACGCGTTGAGCCGAAAGAAATTGACCCTAAGCCCGTTGTTTGTTGAAAGACAAAGCCTAGAGTTTATAGCCAGCTTCGACTTTAGGCCCTCCTCCGATTTCGTACCGGGCTTACTTGGATCTCTCGAAGTGCGCCCAACTTTAGTAGATTCAGTAGGGGCAGCACAACGCGAAGACCCTCAGCTTGTGGAAATAATTGATAGGCTAATTAGGGGTGAGACTTCAAGTCACCTCAACAGATACTCCATTGACGATAAGGGTGTACTAAGGCGAGATGGAAGACTATGCGTCCCACAGACAAAAGATCTAATAAAGAAGGTTCTCGAGGAAGCACATCACTCCAAGATGACGATACATCCAGGCGGAGATAAAATGTACAAAGACATAAAAAGGACTTTCTTCTGGAACGGCATGAAAAAGGACGTGGCAAAATTCGTTTCTAAGTGTATGGTGTGCCAACAGGTTAAAGCGGAACAGAAAAAGCCTGGCGGACTACTACATCCTCTGGAGGTCCCGCAGTGGAAGTGGGATAGCATCTCAATGGACTTCATCGATGGGCTGCCTAGGTCTAGGAGAGGCAACACTAGCATTTGGGTAATTGTGGATAGGCTTACTAAAAGCGCCCACTTTTTACCTGTCAAAAGTAGAAGAACTGCCTCATCCCTAGCATCACTTTACCTCAAGGAAATCGTTCGACTCCATGGAATACCATCTAGCATTGTTAGTGATCGAGACCCCATCTTCACCAGTGAGTTTTGGCGAAGTCTGCAAGAAGCAGCTGGAACGCAGTTATGCTTAAGCACGGCCTATCATCCCCAAACCGACGGCCAAACAGAGAGAGTAAATAGAGTTTTGGAGGACCTCTTAAGACTATGCGTCCTCGACTTCGGAGGTACATGGGAAGACCACCTCCCTTTGGTGGAATTTGCCTACAACAACAGCTATCAAGCAACCATCGGAATGGCGCCCTTCGAAGCTTTATATGGAAGACCGTGTCGATCGCCCACTTGTTGGTGGGAGTCCACGGATAAGCTCATACTTGGACCAGACATGATCCGAGAGACTTCAGAGAAAGTAGACTTAATACGAAGAAGGATGAAGACGGCCCAAGACAGACAAAAGTCCTACGCCGACAAGAGGAGGACCGACCTTGAATTCGAAGTTGGAGACAGAGTTTTTCTCAAGGTATCACCGCTAAGAAACATTGTTCGTTTTGGAACCACAGGAAAGCTTGCGCCAAGATTCGTAGGGCCATTTCCTATTATCGAGAAGATTGGGAAAATGGCCTATAGATTAGAGCTACCCGAGAAGTTGGCTGGAGTCCACAACGTTTTTCACGTTTCACATCTCCGAAAATGTCTGCATGAGTCAGCTGAAGTGGTAGAGCCAAACATCCTCGAAGAGGCCGAAGTGGAACGCGAAGCAACCATAAGGGGAGTTCCTACCCGCATCTTAGGAACGGAAGTGAAGAGGCTACGCAACCGCGAAGTCAAGCTCGTCAAAGTTCAGTGGAGCGACGCCGAGGGAGACGCGACTTGGGAAACTGAAGATAGAATCCGTACTGCCTACCCTTTTCTGTTCGAGGGTACATCCTTGATCTTTCTTTTCCTTAAGTTGCGCTTTTAATCTATCTATCTTTTTAGGTATATTTCCTCGACCGTATCTTTTAGGTAGAAAACTTTTGGATGAAAACATGTAGTTGAAACATGTTATGTATGATGGTTGCAAGTGGTTGCAAGTGATTGCTAGTGGTTGCTTGTGGTTGCATATACACACACAATCTAGGTTTTAGATCGGCTCAGTCACTTCATATTGCATATGCATATATGTTTGCTTTCGAATGTGATTGAACTTTAATGTGTTGTCATGTGGATGTTGCATTTGTATTGAATGATTGTGCACTCATGTAGAATCAAGAATAGGAAAATTTGCATACATAATGGATTCATGGCACTTACATAATTCGCATTAAGGAGGTCAACTGAATCAGTAGACCGCCTGATTTTGCATTAGATAAGTACATGTACACACACTTTGCATATGATCATGAAGCATTAGAAGTCTTTTAAGGACAATGGATGCTCGTGTTTGATGGATGAGTAGATGGATGATTGGATGTTAGGATATACATTCCTCCTAACTTGAAGATTTCGGGGAAGAAATCCTTTTAAGTGGGGGAGAATGTAACACCCCGAAAATTCTATAACTGTGAAATTAGAAAATTAAAGTATAATTAATCTGAAATCAAAGAACTAAGGGAAACGGGATACGCCATTGCGTTCGTCTCGGAAAAATACGCGAAATAGAGTCTGAGTTTTCGAAAAACGGAGTCCGTATGAAGAAGATATGGCCTTCGGAAGTTTTGAATTAAATTTAAAATTCAAACAGATTAAAATAATTAAATATTCCGAAGTCGGGCCCAGTGGGCCAGGGCGGATAAACACCCGCCTAGGCCACCCAGGTCGACTGGGCTGTCGACCTGGGCTACCCATGTCGACAGGGCTGTCGACAGGGGTGTCGACCTGGTCGAGCCCAGTCAACCTGGCTGGCCAGGTCTGTGTTTGGTCGAATTTCTGTGGTCTGCTTTGTCATTAGGGCTAGGTGGCGGGTTTTTATTGGTCTCTCTTCCTAATGAATGGCTATGATCTAACCTAGCAACATCAAGGGTCCTAATCAATTCCTAACCTCTATATAAACAACCCTAGACTAAACCCTAATCTATTCATTCAAATTAAGAACATAGCCGCCATGTTGCTGAGGAACGACAAAGAATAGCCGCCAACTAAAGAGAGGATTAGGGAGAAAGTTCTAAGGCCTAAAGCAATTCAAAGCAACCTAAAGCTAATCAATTCAACAAAGGAATCGTGTCTCTTAATTAGAGAATTCGCCGCAACCATTGTAAGTAGAGTATTACTTTGGTATTAATGAACAACTGTGTTGATGTGTATGCTTGAATTGTGGCAATGAAAGTAATTCATATTTGTGCAAAATTATGTTATTCATTATAAAGAACTACATGCGGTAGTTCTATGCAAATATACGTTTGGAATATTGCGCAAATTATGTAATCTATGTTGAAGCTACATGTATGTAGTTGAGTGAAATTTATGCAAGTTTGGGGCTTTGTTATTATGTCGTCATGATGTATATTTTTGTGCATAAATCATTTTGCAAGTAATTGAGACAAGTTTGGTTGTTATAGTTCATATGAAACTATGTTGGAATTTTGACACCATAATCCATATATTAAGTCATGCTTTTGCAAAACTTATGAATATGGCTAGGCTATGAATGATATTTGGCATAATTGAAATCTATGATTAAGTCTATCTTGTTTACAAGAATTATATGATGACATATGTGAGACATGGCTAAGTTAGACTCAAAAATCCCTTTTTGCAAGTTAAAGCAAACACCATGTTTAGGAATATTTATGCATAAGTATGTTTATACCACCGTTATGTGATTAGGCTTAAATCATGATTAAGTTGAATTATGCTATGTTCATGCTAGAAGTATTTATGCCATGCTTATGTTTGACAATATGTCATGCCTATGCTAGAAGTATTTTATGCCATGCTTATGTTTGACATTATGCCATGTTTATGCTAGAAGTATTTTGTGCCATGCTTATGTTTGACATTATGCCTAAATAAGAATATAGGTTCATGTTGTAGTTAAACCTATGCAAGTTCCCATGCTTTGATTCATGTCACCTATGTTACCACTATGCAAGTACACCAATTTCTATTATGTATTTTCCAACGTCATATGCAAGTTCATGCGCTCACTTTCCCCTCTTTGTGTATACGCCATAAGCCTCCCCTTTTCGCATGGCAAAATTGGGCTTTAAAAGGCTAAGCCCAATATATATAAACGGACGTGTAAAACGGGGGAAAATAACGTTGGGTTAAAAATTAATTAATGAATGAAAATATGAAATAGAAGGGCCCAAAGCCAAGTATGGGTTGGGCCCATGGTTGGTGTAACCTTTACACCATTAACATAATAATGGGCCGCAAATATTTACATATAAGAAATAAAGAAGAATGACAAAATATGTAAATGTAGAAAAGACGATGTGTTTAACCCGAGGTTGGATTGAGTTGTGATGTAAACCTGCCCGGAACCGCCCGGCTGTCCAGTAGTCACAACAATACCTATCCAATGTGGGAGGTTAAACATGGAGCCCAGCAAGGACCCGAGGTTAGACTGAGTTGTGGCGTAATACTGCCCGGAACAAACCGGCAACAGGCAGCCACAACAATACCTGTCTAATGTGAGAGGTCAGGGCCTTAATAAGACAATTAAGGCTGAGTCAGGATTGTTAGGATTAAGTGGACTAAGACTTAATCAAAATGGAACATGCTAAACTAAACGGACTGGTGGGGGTTAGGTTAGAAAACACTTAACCAACTTAGCATGTTGGCTAGAGATAGAAAACCTAGTAACGGGGGACCCTTTTCAGCAGTAACCCTAAAAGGTGTATCAGGATCCCCTGAAACTAGGCAGGGTGGGGCACGATTACTGGGCTGATTGTAAGAGGTCAAATCGACGGCGGTGGTGTAGCAGTGTAGGTTCTAACGGTGTGCGGGCGTGCACGCACTCCGGCGCAGAAAAATAAAGCACTGGACACCAGTAGCATACCTTTGCACTCTAAAGTTGTGTCGGGTTGCCACTATGGGACTTGATACACCCCATGGTGGGACCAGCATAGGTAACTACAGACATCGGGGGCCGTAAGACACATGTAACTATGCGAGTAGGAGCCGATCATCATTGAATGGATCACCTCACCCTGATTATGGGGTGCAAATTGGAAACTAGTTTATATGGGTTCAGAGATTAACATGGGGTACGATGGTATGTTCGACCCTAGGTAACTTAACCAAGTTCATAGTGTTTGCCCACTTCCTGTTTTACTTATCATACCCAGTTCTTTATTCATAGACAAAGTAGTACTAGACTTACTCAGGCTCTATGTCTGACTCTATTTTTCTTTCGTCTTCTTTCTTCCGTTTCCCCCCCCCCCCCCAGGTCCTCAGGGAGGGAACACAGCAGCTTGACCAGCCTCAACATCCAGCTTGAAGAAGAGAAATGTATTGCTTGGACTTTCCTGTTTTGAACTATGGCTTTGGACAATCCACTAAGGGGCTTTTGCAGTTTATCTATGTTTTATTTATGCTTCTTTAAATAATGTACTCAAGACAGATTATGAAAGTGTTATGTTATGTTTTTGGAAAGGATGTTGTTGTAACACGTATTTGACTTTTTGAAATAAAGTTTGTTGTTCTTCCGCTGTTGGACAAATATGTGTTCTTATATCTGTCTTGTATATCTGTGACTTGTACTTATAAACCTCCACCAAAATTAGGGCATTCCCTTTGAGAGTGACCCTAACGGAGGTGGGGTGTTTCATGATATGCACTGGTATTCTTAGGAGGAAACCCGTTCCGTGTTATACGGCGTGGTCCCTTGAATTACTCTCTTTTAAAATAAAGTTTTAAATAACTGTTTTAGTTCTCACACCAGTCACATGACTGACCTGGAGTTTATTGTTTTAACCTAAACTCTGGGTGCCCCCATTTTCCGCACGGCAGCTAGTAGTTTTGGTTTTGCAGATTTATATTCACAGGATCCTGGTTTACAGCTGGAATGATATCCGGAAAGCTCTGTATCCGTATATCACCTTCAGTTGTGCTTTGTATTATTTTCCGCTGCTATGTAATTTATTGTAATCTCTGATATTTATCGAACGTAATTTATTCATTTATACTCCGTATATTCTTGTATCTGATGGAATTGTTGTAATATACAATGAAATGTTCTTCTGTTTGTGTTCTGATTTGTCCTGTTCTCAACGTTCAGGGGTTTCGAACGGTCTAGATCGGTTTAACGACTGATTCAGATCGAGCGAAATTCCCGGCCGTCACATTTGGTATCAGAGCTTTGGTTTACAGAGCTCGAGAACAAGACACCTTAGGACCATACGAAAGAATTCATCAGATATCCAGTTAGAATGACTCGTTAGAGATAGGATCAGTAGTATCCTAGAACGAGTGTGAAGAGTATATTTTTCAAATGAAAACAATTTTGCTTTGAAAATTTAAACCATTTTAAACGTATTTGATTATTTATTTATTTTGAATATGGACAATCCACTATATAAAGGCTTTGCATATACGCGTCATGAACGTATATTCGAAGTTTTAATATATTGGATAGATATGGAATCACATTCTAGTCGCCCGGAGATGGTACTGATGATTGTCATGACATCATCAGTATTTATGTTCGTGTTTCGAAGGTGTGATATCTATATATTTCCATCAGACTGGTGTGAGAACCAAAACTTATATAGCTAGAACACATTGTTGTGAATTGGCATCAAAACATGATTTTTTGTATATATATCAAATTTATGAATTTGAAACGTTAATTCACTAATTGATTGATGTTTGTGTTGTTTGCTTATTTGTTTGATAATTTTTAACCATTTTTGCCTAATAGCATCAAATATTGAACTATATTGAAAATTGGTCGCATTTGCTTGCATATACATATACTTATATTGAATAGGTCATAGCAAGGAGGCTAGAGCCGAAGAGTAAAATTTGTTTTCCCGACAAATAGGTACATGTTTAGCATAATTTAATGTTTTGTTTGGGTGATGAAGATTTTATGAGCCTATTGGCTAGCCGCTTGGCTTTTTCTTTTTGAGATTAGAAGGACCGGGGAAGCTATTTGAAATTCCCCGATGCTCCCGGTGCAGGGGAGGTTATGGCGAAATTTTTCGAAAATTTAGGGTGTTAGCCAAATTTTTGAAAATTTGAAAAATCTCAGAAATTGAAAATTTGGAGAATGCAAGCCAGATCGAACGTAGAGTTGATTAATCAAACCACTTTCGACTTTGTTCCTTTTCGGGGACGAAAAGTTTTAAGTGTGGGAGATTGTAATAACCCGGAAAATCTGAGCCAGTTTAAAATTTTTATTTTGGCAATTTTGACGAATTTTGAATATTTAAAATAGATTATTTTAAATAATATCGACGAGAAATTTATTTTGAATTTAATTCAACGTATATATTATATACGCCGTCGTTAGAATATAAATATTTATATATAATTATAAATAGAATTGAAAATGGCGCGGTAGTTCGATAATTCGATTTCAAACTTCAATTGGATGTACCGGGTGCAAAACAATCCGGATTTTAGTGAAACCAAAAACATTAGGATCTAATTGATGATACCTTTCCAACGAATCGGAAAAATCAAGATTTCATAGCGGGAATCAAAAGATATGTCCAGTTGAAAATTCTGAATAGTCGCTATGGAATTCAGGCCCTTAAAAATGGACATTTTGCAAACGACCTCGGATTTTGACGAAACCACTTTTGTTGGATCCGTAGCGTAAAGTTATTGCTAGATTCCAAATTTCCTAATTTTTCGAATCAATATGTGAGCGTGGCAAAGGAAAACGCGGTTGACCAGTTTTAGTTGATTTTAATCGACTGGAAATTGGCCATTTTTCAAACGGTCTCAGAATTCGACGAAATTAGTTTTGTTAGGACCGTATCGTCAATACGAAGCTAGAAAATATTTTTATGGAATTTTTAGAGACAGTGTGTGACCCCGGTAATTTGAAATGTACGTTTAAAATTCAATATAGTGATTTAAATGTTAATTCAACGGAAACTAATCAAAACGATCGAATTAGCCTGCGATACATATCCCATTGTGTTCGGAATGGGGGTAAAACGCTATGGGCGACAGGCGGTGGGCCTCGTTTCGAGGTCGAAAATAAAAGTTTCTTTTAGGCGAAAAATAAAATAATTTAAATAATATAAAATATATATATATACACACCCTAGGTCAAACCCCTCATTTAATTTCCCACGGTCAAACATCAGAAACCCGCCCCCTTCCTCGATCTCGCGCCGCTCCACCCTCCACCCGACGCCGACGGTGGCGCGCCCACCACCAAGTCCTCCTCCTTGCCCGCCTTCTCTTCTCCCTCCCTTCTCCGTAGTGGAAATCGCAAACCCCCCTTCTTCGTATAGAACCGCGCCACCAGTCAACGGGGGGGGCCCGCCTCTGGCCATCCGCCACCACATCGACCCCCTGCGCGCCCTTTCCTCTCCCCCTTCTCCAGCGTGAGCCCCAAGACCCACAGCCCAGGAAACCAGCGCCTTCGGCCGCTGCTCCAACCACCTCGTCCGAACCAGCGTGTTGCGCCCTCCTCTGGCCACTCTCCGGTGGCTACTGGACCCTCCTTCACTTAATTTTCAATGTAAGTTTTCTCAGTTATTTTTATTTAATTCTTTCAATCGGTATTTGTTTTCTAAATTCAGTTTATATATATATATATGACCTATTATAAAATCAGTTTTATATGTAGCAAAACATTAATAGATTAAAAATATGATTTTTATAATATAGAGATATTAGAAATATGATTTTTAATTTACGGAAGATATAAAAATATATTTTTTATATAATATAGATAATAAATATTCGATCTTTATTATGTAGGAGGTATAAAAATATGATCTTTATATTTTTAAAAGTATTAAAAATATAATTTTTACATGATAGGAATATTAAAAAAATACCATCTTTATATGTGTAGAAAAACAAAAATGTGATTTTTATAATGTTATATTTGAAAAGGCGAAATCTTTATATGAAGAATAGCGTGATAAAAACATAATCTTTACTATATGAACATCGTTGTGAAAATATAATTTTTATCTATATAATAGTAAAGTAAAAATTCGATTTTTATATATTGAATAGTAAAGTAAAAATTCGATTTTTATATATTGAATAGTAAAGTAAAAATTCTATTTTTATATATTGAATAGTAAAGTAAAAATTCGATTTTTATATATTGAATAGTAAAGTAAAAATTCTATTTTTATATATTGAATAGCGAAGTAAAAATTCTATTTTTATATATTGAATAGCGAAGTAAAAATTCGATTTTTATATATTGAATAGTAAGGTAAAAATTCGATTTTTATATATTGAATAGCGAAGTAAAAATTCGATTTTTAAATGTATGAAGTGATTATAAAAATATGATTTTTTTTTCAAATAAAAATGTGATTTTTATATATGTAGTGGCTACGGGCAACGAAAGCGACAAAAGGCGAGAATGACGATGATTTCTCTAAAAGAAGAGTCAAGATGATTGGATAGCTATCGGTGAGAATTTCTCACCTTTAAATATCATTTTCTAGTTATATATATACTAGGATGCAGACGGTGCTTAGTAGCACCCGACACAATCGTCCACTGACCATGGACTTGTTTGTTAGGTTGCATAAATTAGTTAGATTATTTGATTGAATTTGAATTGTTTGGTGAAATGAATGGATTTGATCTATGTGTGAATGGCGTGGGCCTTCACTAGACCGGGGATAAGGCTAGGCCTCGTCCCGTTTCTAGTATCATGCCGTTATGCCGCTGAAATTTTCTAAAATAAGTAAAAAAAAATTATCATTTTATTTAAAGAATAAACTGAATAGAAATTCATGCGTTAAAATAAAATGTTTTATCGTTAAAAATATAATTTTTAACGTGAATGTGAATGAATAAATATTCATTTACAAACCAGACTGTTTGTTTATGTACACCTATTTGAAGGACATTGATTGGGACGATAAATTTTACACATCGCCCAACTGCACAAATAAAATCTGTGTTTGATTGTTTGAAACCCCACACGGGTGTTGGGATGAAATTTGAAGTTCACTCATCCTGATTGATTAAATATGTCGATTGATTGATTGACAGCCTGTTATAAGCGTTATATCTATATTTGATGCTTATACAGTGTAGTGCACTTTGGTTGATGGTTGATTATTTTTCAATGCTATTATATATGTGTGATGTATGAAAATCCATATAATTGACGTTATATGGTGATTGATTGGGCCTCATTCCAATTTAGAAAATAAAGAATATTATAAAATAAAGGTTCATGTGTTGACTGTACTCATCCGTTGAGAATAGTCATGTGTTGAACGAAATATTTTAACAATAAAATTTTTATCTTTATCACTATAAAATAAAGGTTCATGTGTTGACCGTACTCATTCGTTGAGATTAGTCATGTGTTGAACGAAATATTTTCATAATGAAATTTACATCTTTATCACATATAGAATTAGAAATCAACTGGAAAATAGATGAGATGAGTGGTCTCCTGGATATTAATCTGATGTTGGTTTCGGCCTTCGGGGTTAATATTCAGGAAATCGTTCTCTCACTAAATTACGGTTGGAGTCTGATTCAATATCAAACGATAGATACCTTAATTTTTATAAAATATATTAAATAACAAAAATAGTCACATGTGGACAGTACTCATTCGTTGAGATTAGTCATGTGTTGACAAAAATAAATATTCATTTGTTGAATAGAATATTTGAAAATAGAAATATATGAAGCCGTGTTGATTAGATTAACGCCATTTTGACGTGAACGATATTTATATCGATTTTATTCATTTTAAAATGAATATTGAAAACGATTTCGAAATGAATTGAATTGAAAACGATTTCGAAATGAATTGAATTGAAAACGATTTCGAAATGAATTGAATAGAAAACGAATTTGATTTCAATTGAATATATAACGAATTTGATTCGAATAGAAAACCAATTTGAATTGAATCGAATAGAAAACCAATTTGAATTGAATCGAATAGAAAACCAATTTGAATTGAATCGAATAGAAAACCAATTTGAATTGAATCGAATAGAAAACGACTTCGGAATTGAATTGAATTGAATTGAAAACGAATTCAAATTGAATTGAAAGCGAATTGAAGTGAATTCAAATTGAATTGAAATTTGAATTGAATAGAAATGAATTTTAAAACGAATTTATAAGGAAAAATTCAATTTTGCTTTGAATTGAAATGGAAGTTGAAATGAACTTTGAAACGAATTTAAAAACTATTTATATAATTCGTTTTAAATAGAAATCGACGAAATATATATAATATAATGGCCTGAATAGAACGCGCCGCGCCGCGGCAGTTCGTGAATTTCGACCATTTATTTCAAACGGACATTACGGGAGATCCGACCGTCGGATTCTCCTAAAACCGGAACCATTGGGTTCGTATCGAAAAGAGCTTTCTAACGAATATTTGAAATCTAACGGTTGGAGTGGGAGATACGTCCAAATCAAATTTGAAAAAGGTCGTTGTAAGTGCAGTTCGATGGCCATTGTTGGAAATCGACTGTACGGGCCTTAATAAAATTATTAAAAATAATAATAATTTGGGTAAAATCGTAAGAAATGATTTGGGAAAAATTGGGGTGAAAAACTCCATATTTGAAAAGATAAAAATGGATTTTTATCGAAATGAACTAGTTTTGAACTAAAATTAAAACCCAATTATTTTTAAATAAATAAATTAGATTTAAAAAGGGGTTTTAAATAATCGGAATTTCTAATATATTTGATTGGATTTGAAATGGGTTTATCGTGAACGGTGTTTTAAATAACACTAGTTCTTTAACCCGATAATAAATAGAATGTGATTGGGTTTGTCGTGAACTGTGTTTTAAATAACACCTAGTTCTTTAACCGAGTAAAAGGAGTTTTATTGAATCTGCAATTAGATTTGAAATGTGAATCTATAATCTAAATTGTCAAATTTAGAAATGAGCAAGAATGGAGTATCGCCAGTTTTGCTCCAAAGCGATAGTTAAAACTTTAATTAGATTTGAACATGAAATGGTAATTAATTTTACCGATTACATCATGGTGCTAGATATGGAGTATCACCAGTTTTGCTTCATGGGATGAATAGGTTGGGATTGGGAAATAAAATAAATAATTACTTCGGTGTGATTCGCTAATCTCGACTAGTTTAGAAAAACCATAATTTGGTTTGAAACGACATCCAAAGGAAGATTACAGGATAAATTTTAAAGAATTTATCTTGGATAAAATTAATGGGAACCTTTCCCTAAGAATGTGAAATTTAGAAACTAGCTGTAGGTTGGCTAAGAAGAATGGTTTCCTGGGTATTGATCTGATGTTGGTTTCGGCCTTCGGGGTTAATGTTTGGGAAATTGTTCTCTAGCTAATTTGCGGTTAGTGACTAATGAATTGGAATGAGGCGTATGTTGTGTTTGTGTAACATTTGTTTTTAATATACGCGGGTTGTTCGGAAAGTCCGGGTTTATACCCATTCTGAATAACCGATTCGACGATAAGTCGAAGATGAAGACGGTGGTCGAAGACCGGAAGTTTTCACATCGTTTGGATAATTACTGACGATCCTGATTGGGCAGTACACCCAAGAGGATGGAAATAGTTGGTGGTCGTCCAGACGTACTGTAATGGCGCGTTTTGTTAACTGTCGAATAATTAATTTATTTGATGATTTATATATCGATTTGGAGATATCGATAACTTAAAGTACAACGTTCGAACTTATAATTTATAATTATAATTAAAACGAACTTGAAACGTCGTGGCAGTTCGCAATTTGGTGATTCGAACTTCAACTGAATATACAGGATTCGTTTTAAGCCGGATTTCTGTGAAACAAGAAACGTGTGGAGCCGGTGGAGTATATCTTTCTAGTGGAAGAGAAAAATCTGGATTTCATCAGATAGATTTTGATTTATGTCCAAATCAAATTTCAGAAAAGTCGCTGTGGAATCGTTTATCGACCATAACGGTTATTTCGAAATAACTAGATATCGTGTTTGAATTTAGACGTGGTTCTTTTGAGGCGTAGAGTTAATTTAATTTTTAGAATTTTACTGAAATTTTTAATTAATTAAATATATGACTTTTTATTTGGAGTATTCTGCACCCTGTAATCAACATTTTGAGGTTTCAAAATATGAGTTAATCTACCGGTATTATTATATTTTTGGGATCACGGCACATCACTCGATTTAATGATATGTTCATATCAGTCCGTGGACAAATAGAGTTTCGCAAAATGGGGTATTTTCTCAAATGTAAAAACAAATAGATCAACCTTTTTCCTTAATCTAATCACTTCTCTTTCTCCGATCAAAACATCAGCCATGATTTCCTTTTTCTCAGCAACCACTAAAGCGGAAAAAGCAAACTTGGACAATCCTCTTCCATGGAATCCAAAAATCAAAAATCATATAAATCCTAGGTCCTTAAAATCCTAATTCGAACTCTTCTGTAAATCCAAAGAAAGTTGCCACCGTTCTTTTTCTTCCTAAAACCAAAGATAGCAATACTCAAAAAATCGAAAACAAATCAAACAAATTTCTCTAAAATCGTAAATTCATTTATATGGAATCGGGTGGCCTGGGTCTTTCAAACGCGTATGAGTACTGGGTTCGACGTGTTTCCTTCTGCTCGAAACAAGATGACCGCGAACTAGGGTTCGTTTTACATGGATGTTGGGTGCATCGATGATTGATGAAGTGGGTAGGTCGGTGTTCTTTGAAGCAAATGGGTTTGGAGGAGTTCCGCATACCTGCTGTTGATTTCGGGTTTTCTAAAGGGGATTCGAGACACTCCATTTGGGTATGAGGAGGGAGTGGTTTCGAAGGGGAGACTTTGGTATGGTCTGTTGGTGAAACCGTGAAGTGTGGATGGGGATTGAATCGAAGGAAGGTGAAGCAATGGTAGAGTTCGGTGCTGAAGCTTACGGTGAAGATAGTAGGGAAGAGGGAGTGAGGAAGGGTTCGTATTGTTTTGTTGTCTCTGAAGGCAAGGGTCGTGAGGCTGCTTTGCAGATGAAAGGAGTTCGGCTTGTGTTATAGGAAGAAAGGAGCGACAGTTTTGTACGAGGGGGAAAAAGGGTACAGCGGGTCGGGTTGTTGGGCCAACGTTGTGTAGGGGTGAGTCCATTTTCAAATTAATGAATACATGTAAAATAGTTGCATAATTAAACTTGTTAGACGTTAACAGGCCAAAGAAATTTCCTGTAAGACGGACTGCCTAAGAAGAAAACACAGCTGTGCTTCGTTGTGGTGATGGGCCGGATACAGAATGGGATTTGTATGAACGAGACAACATTCTGAAATTGGTTGGGAGTGGATTGGAACCTATTACAATTTATAGCGAAATAACTTGTCCGACTGAGTCGAATAACGCAAACCGTTATTCAACGGTTAACGCGCCAAAGTGAGTAAATCTCACAAACCCTAAACAGTTTTATTTTCACGTTGTATTCTTAGAACTGTTAAAATATTATCTGTTTGACTGTTTGACCGTGTGTTGACTGTTTGATTGAACTGCTAGTCAGTTAGTAGAGATTTTATATATATATTTACATATATATATAAACCGATGAATAGTCATATGTTGATTCTGCTATCAGAATATTTCACAATGAAGTGAAATCGATGTTGTTGTATTGTCTAACATCTGTGGTGCAGGGAAACAGGTTGGAGGAATCCAACAGGATTCCTCAACAGTATTTTACTGTGATTTTTATATTGTGATATATAATGTGATGTATATAATCTGTGTAATTATGTGTGGTGGGACGATATTTATCGTTGTTATATGGTGTGTTAAATACCATGAGAAATACCAGACTGTAGGAGAGGGGTTTTCAAAGTATATTTTGAAAATAGTTTATTTATATAAAATCAAGGGATTTTATATATATATATATATATATATATATAAGAAAAAGGATTTTTGAATATTAAGGAATATAGTTGGTAAAACAAATATAAAAGAGTTTTATTTGTAAATCAATATAAGGGAATATATATGTTAATCGAATATAAGAGGATATATTTGTTAGTCAAAATATAAAGGAATTATATTCGTTAGAACAAATATAAAGGATATTTATTTAGAGATTAAATAAATAGAATTAAACTAAAGAAGATATTTATTTGTTAAATAAATAGGAGTTAACCAAGTGAATTGGTCGAGTTAGCCAAGTGAATTGGTTGAGTTAAACGAAGTGAATTAGTTAAGTTAAACTAAGTGGTTAATCAAAGTGAATTAGTTAAGTTAAACTAAGTGGTTAATCAAAGTGAATTAGTTAAGTTAAACTAAGTGGTTAACCAAAGTAAATTAGTTAAGTTAAACTAAGCGGTGAATCAAAGTGAATTTGTTAAGTTAAACTAAATGATTAATCAATGTGAATTAGTTAAGTTAAACTAAAGGATTAATCGATGTGAATTAGTTAAGTTAAACTAAAGGATTAATCGATGTGAATTAGTTAAGTTAACTAAGTGGTTAATCGAAGTAAATTAGTTGAGTTAAACTAAGTGAACCGACTAGAGTTAATCAAAGTGAATTAACTAAGTTAAACTAAGTGGATTAGTTCAGTTAATCGAGACAAGTAAATCAAGTTAGGTTAAACCATTTGAGTTAACCAGTTAAAAGTTTACCAGTTAAAGATAAACAGTTAAAGCTGACCAGTTAGAGTTGACCAGTTAGAGTTAACCAGTTAGAGTTATCCAAGTGGAGTTAATCGAGTAGAGTTGTCGAATATCACTCATTCGAAGTAGAGTTATCGAATATAGTGTATTCAAGGGAAGAGTAATCGAATATAGTTTATTCGAGTGGAGAAATCAAATGTGATTCATTTGAGAAGAGTTATCGAATATAGTTTATTCGAGTAGAGAAATCAAATGTGATTCATTTGAGAAGAGTTATCGAATATTATTTATTCGAAGAGTAGTTATCGAATATTGGTTATTCTAAGTTAGTTAATCCAAAGGAGTTAATCGAAGAGTTAATCCAAACGAGTTATTCGAAGTTAGTTAATCCAAAGGAGTTATTCGAAGTTAGTTAATCCGAAGGAGTTAGTCGAAGAGTTAATCCAAAGGAGTTATTCGAAGTTAGTTAATCCAAAGGAGTTATTCGAAGTTAGTTAATCCGAAGTAGTTAGTCGAAGAGTTAATCCAAAGGAGTTATTCGAAGTTAGTTAATCCAAAGGAGTTAGTCGAAGAGTTAATCCAAAGGAGTTATTCGAAGTTAGTTAATCCAAAGGAGTTAGTCGAAGAGTTAATCGAATATAGTTATTCGAAAGAAGGTGTTAATCGAATATTGTTATTCGAGTAAAGTTAAAAGAGTTAATCGAATTTAGTTATTCGAAATGAGTTATTCGAATTAGATATTTGAATAGAGTTAAACACGTAGGAGTTAATTGAATATTAGTTATTCAATTTGAGTTAATCGAATGTAGTTATTCGAGAAGAGTTAAATCGAATTTAGTTATTCGAAAGGAGTTATTCAATTTGAGTTAATCGAATGTAGTTATTCGAGAAGAGTTAAATCGAATTTAGTTATTCGAAAGGAGTTAATCAATTTGAGTTAAGTTAATCGATTTGAATTAAGTTGAATCGAAATGGAGTAAATCGATTAGAATTAAGTTAATCGAGTTAGAGTAAATCGAATATTGGTTATTCGAAGGTAAGTTATTTGGGTTTAGTTATTCGAAGGAGTTAATCAAATGAGTCGATCCAAAGGAGTTAGTCGAATAGTAGTTATTCGAATAGAGTTAAAGGAGTTATCGATTTTAGTTTGATCGAAAGGAGTTATCGATTAGTAAATCAAAAGGAGATTTTCGAATATAGCATATTCGAAAGAAAGAGATCGAAACATTGTTTATTCGAAAGAGAGAGATTTCGAATATGAGTTATTCGAAGAGAGATAATCGAATATAGGTTATTCGAAGAAGAGTTAATCAAATAGAGATTTCTCGAAAGAGAGTTATACGTCGAATTCGATTATAGCGAATTCAGGAAAGTACTCTTTACTTTCTAGGGTTTAAATCAAGATTTAGTTATTGATTTAGAAATTAGGTGTCTGTTAAATTATTCGAGTTAGGAAATAAAATATATAGGGGTAGAAATTATAACGTTATAGTTATAATCAAACACTGTCGTATAAGAAGTGGATTCGTAACCTGAATCCGAGAATTTGCGTAAACAGATGATTGTAAAAAGTGAGTGATGAGCTTCATCTATTTCACAGTAAAGGACGTTGTTCAATTAAGGTCTGAGAGGTAATTGTACCCCAACTTGATTGACTTCAGAATTGACAAAGAAATAGTTGTGGTTCGATCTAAAAGGTTGATTAGGAATAAAGTTAAGTAATAAGCGATAAATGGATTAAGCGAAATGATGTTTTATACAATGTTCATTGGAAATCCGTAAATGAGTTTTGGGAACGTTTTCCAAATATAGTCAGATATGTTTTCTAAACATAGAAAATGAAATGTTTTCATGATAAGAATTTAAGAAATAGAGTTAAGCAAATTCAGAAACTGACTGGAGAGGATAAGTTGAACGGTTTTCTAAGGAACGATCTGATGTTGGTTTCGACCTTCAGGATGGATACTTAGTTAAGTGACGATCTGATGTTGGTTCTCATACTAGTTACAGTTAGGGACTGATAGTTGCGAAATAATAGTGATGTGAAAATAAGCTATGGAAATGTTTTCCAATGATTAATAACATATATTTTCTAAATATATGAAATAAGGAAATATGAACATGTGATGATTGATCGATCGAATTTCCATTTGGAAATAAGATCGTTGTTTGTACACCGACATGTTTTCATTTGATAGTTAGATCACAGACTATCAAAGTTTTTACCATTTTAACGTTGTTAATATGGAGAGACCGGTTGGATTATTATCCAAAGAACCACTCTGTATCGGCATAAGCGTTGCGAGCAATATATGCCAAAGATAAATTGAAGACGGAGTAAAGTGCAAGGGCTGTTGTATAAGTCTTAGATAACAGTGACTAAGATGGATATACTGAATAGTGCCTTCGGTTTGTCCAGTCCCAGGACAACGTATATGGAAGAAGGTCTGATAGAGTATATCCAATGGATCGCGTAAGTTGATCTGTTCAAACGTATCCACGTTTGGTGGCGGAGGAATTCGTTTCTCTTAGCTGTATACCCGTGTTATTTTTGAATAAGTCAATTTGTGATTTGGCGGGTATGACGATGTGGCATTCAAAGTGAATGGTGATCAGATGTTCTGAAGATAGACGTAGCTTCTAGCCTCACACCGGGAAGTAACAAAAGTTGGGCTAGGCAGCATGGCTAGTTGGGTCATCCCCAAGCAGGGTGTATTGTCACCGATCTAGGGAATATCCATATTTATACTTCTTTTTGATTCTGTATCTTCGGATGACGGTTTGATGGCCTATAACCGTGGTGGCAATATATTCGCGACACTCAAGCTAAATGAGTGAGCGGTCATGTGTGGCCGGGTTGCAAGACGTTCTTGTTGAACCCTGAGTGTATCACCTCTAGAGTACACTATTCAGAAGGTGCTCCGATACCTTGTCTGTTGGAATCCATTCTCCGATAAGCGCCCTGCGGTTTATGATTTTTACTATGTATGTAGAACGTGAGATGCAAGCGTTTCTGCTAGATTGATACCTATTTTTACTTAGACATTATTATAATATCACAATGATATTGCTTGTCAAAGTTGTTCAGATACTCATAAGGAAAAACCCGTTCCGTATTCACGGCGTGGTCTTATGAGATATCCTATACCTGTTTTAAACTATTTTACTCATACCAGTCCCATGACTGACCCGGAGTTTACTTTGTTGTTTTCCCTAAACTCTTGGGTGCCTAAATTTGTACGAGCAGTCAAGTAGTCGGGATTTACAGATATACTTGGAGAGCTTGGAGCAGGAGGCTGCAAGATTTGATAGCTATAGTTATTTCCGCTGTGTTGTAAGTGTTGTACTCTGATAAGTGCTATTGTATATATATAACTGTGTACTTCAAAGTTATGTTATATATTATATGTTATTCGTTCCGCTGTGAGATTCGTGTTACTCTGATGATTCTGATGTTCTTCTTCTTCTTCTATTCTATTAGTTCTATCTTTTCTTTCTCACCTTCTAAATTCTTTCACTAACGTCTCGGAATTTCCGACTCTCGAGGAGTCGGAAATTTCCAGCCGTTACAGTTGGTATCAGAGCTTAAGTTAAGTGATTACCTTGGCTATGTGGCATAACTCGATAGAGATGGGATTAGTAATATCCTAGATTGAGTTTGAGTGTATATATATGAGCGCGTAATTGTTATTCAATATAAAATGGTTTTATATTGTGGAGACTCATTGGTTGAGTGGCTTATGAATTCTGGTCGATCAGTTGATCCACTGTATCGATAAGTGTTACTAAACACTCGAATACGATGAACCGTCATGGTATGTTTTGAAAGAGGGTAAATGAAATAATTTTGCCCAAAATATATTTGTTTATAGAAGAAATATATATCTTGAAATTATTATAGTATATTGATTGTGTTGGTTTAATCGAATAAGATTATAAAAGGGTGAAATGGTTATAAATGACCAATCAGAATTCATATAAATGTAATATATGAAATAGTTTGAATTAAATATGAATTTAAATCAGAATTTGGGATTTAAAATAAGGAAATTTTAAGTTCCTGGGAGATTTTGAAAATGTTTTTCAAATTTAAAATGATATAGTATTGAACTCACTTCGATAGCTGGAAAATAGATTCTAATGATGAATCTAGACATCATCAGTGTTCATTTTCGAGTTCTAAGTGACGGATTACTACCAAAGGTTTTGTTTTTGAATTGTTTTAAGAAAACATGTTGTTTAGAAATTCAAAGGTTTTGAATTGGCATTATGATTTCAAATTGATTTGAAAGAAACCCAGGAACTTAAGTTCTGGAATTAAAATTTAACTAATGAAGTTAAATAAAATGAGATGGTAAAAATAAATTGAAATTTAACTTGAACCAAGTTAAATAAAATTGAATTGGATTAGAGATAATCTAGAATGGGACCAAATTGATAAGTCAATAATTTGGAATTTGATATTGGAGTTTGAATGGAATTCGGTTTGGGTATAAGCGAATGATTTGGTTTGAGGATATAAACTTAGTGGAATGACCATGATATATGCAGTAGTGATAACAGATCAAAAGGATATAATGATACGACCGACAAAAAGGTACAAGTTTATATTATATATGAGTTTGGATTTTATGAGCCGAATTGGCAAGCCGCTTGGCTGTTTGATTTTCTTTTGGATTGGAGAAGGCCTAGATAGGCGAGTTGTGGTTTGACGTATTGAGCCGTACAAAGGAGGTTATGGCGAAATTTTTCGAAAATTTAAGGTGTTAGAAAATTTTCAGAATTTTTGAAAATTTTAGTTGGTCGGAATGAATTAATAAATTAATTAAAATTTAATGGTTCAGTTGAAACTGGAGTTGAGAAGTAAACTAAAGATATTTAAATCTAGTTAGTAAAGTTGGTAGCATTTTCCTAGCTTAGCAATTTCGAGGACGAAATTATTTTAAGGGGGGAAGTCTGTAATGGCGCGTTTTGTTAGCTGTCGAATAATTAATTTATTTGATGATTTATATATTGATTTGGCGATATCGATAACTTAAAGTACAACGTTCGAACTTATAATTTATAATTATAATTAAAACGAACTTGAAACGTCGTGGCAGTTCGCAATTTGGCGATCCGAACTTCAACTGAATATACAGGATTCGTTTTAAGCCGGATTTCTGTGAAACAAGAAACGTGTGGAGCTGGTGGAGTATATCTTTCTAGTGGAAGAGAAAAATCTGGATTTCGTCGGATAGATTTTGATTTATGTCCAAATCAAATTTCAGAAAAGTCGCTGTGGAATCGTTTATCGACCATAACGGTTATTTCGAAATAACTAGATATCGTGTTTGAATTTAGACGTGGTTCTTTTGAGGCGTAGAGTTAATTTAATTTTTAGAATTTTACTGAAATTTTAAATTAATTAAATATATGACTTTTTATTTGGAGTATTCTGCACCCTGTAATCAACATTTTGAGGTTTCAAAATATGAGTTAATCTACCGGTATTATTATATTTTTGGGATCACGGCACATCACTCGATTTAATGATATGTTCATATCAGTCCGTGGACAAATAGAGTTTCGCAAAATGGGGTATTTTCTCAAATGTAAAAACAAATAGATCAACCTTTTTCCTTAATCTAATCACTTCTCTTTCTCCGATCAAAAAATCAGCCACGATTTTCTTTTTCTCAGCAACCACTAAAGCGGAAAAAGCAAACTTGGACAATCCTCTTCCATGGAATCCAAAAATCAAAAATCGTATAAATCCTAGGTCCTTAAAATCCTAATTCGAACTCTTCTGTAAATCCAAAGAAAGTAGCCGTCGTTCTTTTTCTTCCTAAAACCAAAGATAGCAATACTCAAAAAATCGAAAACAAATCAAACAAATTTCTCTAAAATCGTAAATTCATTTATATGGAATCGGGTGGCCTGGGTCTTTGAAACGCGTATGAGTACTGGGTTCGACGTGTTTCCTTCTGCTGGAAACAAGATGACCGCGAACTAGGGTTCGTTTTACATGGATGTTGGGTGCATCGATGATTGAAGAAGTGGGTAGGTCGGTGTTCTTTGAAGCAAATGGGTTTGGAGGAGTTCCGCATACCTGCTGTTGATTTCGGGTTTTCTAAAGGGGATTCGAGACACTCCATTTGGGTATGAGGAGGGAGTGGTTTCGAAGGGGGAGACTTTGGTATGGTCTGTTGGTGGAACCGTGAAGTGTGGATGGGGATTGAATCGAAGGAAGGTGAAGCAATGGTAGATTTCGGTGCTAAAGCTTACGGTGAAGATAGTAGGGAACAGGGAGTGAGGAAGTGTTCGTACTGTTTTGTTGTCTCTGAAGGCAAGGGTCGTGAGGCTGCTTTGCAGATGAAAGGAGTTCGGCTTGTGTTATAGGAAGAAAGGAGCGACAGTTTTGTACGAGGGGGAAAAAGGGTACAGCGGGTCGGGTTGTTGGGCCAACGTTGTGTAGGGGTGAGTCCATTTTCAAATTATTGAATGCATGTAAAATAGTTGCATAATTAAACTTGTTAGACGTTAACAGGCCAAAGAAATTTCCTGTAAGACAGACTGCCTAAGAAGAAAACACAACTGTGCTTCGTTGTGGTGATGGGCCGGATACAGAATGGGATTTGTATGAACGAGGACAACATTCTGAAATTGGTTGGGAGTGGATTGGAACCTATTACAATTTATAGCGAAATAACTTGTCCGACAAAGTCGAATAACGCAAACCGTTATTCAACGGTTAACGCGCCAAAGTGAGTAAATCTCACAAACCCTAAATAGTTTTATTTTCACGTTGTATTCTTAGAATTGTTAAAATATTATCTGTTTGACCGTGTGTTGACTGTTTGATTGAACTGCTAGTCAGTTAGTAGAGATTTTATATATATATTTACGTATATATATAAACCGATGAATAGTCATATGTTGATTCTGCTATCAGAATATTTCACAATGAAGTGAAATCGATGTTGTTGTATTGTCTAACATCTGTGGTGCAGGGAAACAGGTTGGAAGAATCCAACAGGATTCCTCAACAGTATTTTACTGTGATTTTTATATTGTGATATATAATGTGATGTATATAATCTGTGTAATTATGTGTGGTGGGACGATATTTATCGTTGTTATATGGTGTGTTAAATACCATGAGAAATACCAGACTGTAGGAGAGGGGTTTTCAAAGTATATTTTGAAAATAGTTTATTTATATAAAATCAAGGGATTTTATATATATGTATATATATATATATATATAAGAAAAAGGATTTTTGAATATTAAGGAATATAGTTGGTAAAACAAATATAAAAGAGTTTAATTTGTAAATCAATATAATGGAATATATATGTTAATCGAATATAAGAGGATATATTTGTTAGTCAAAATATAAAGGAATTATATTCGTTAGAACAAATATAAAGGATATTTATTTAGAGATTAAATAAATAGAATTAAACTAAAGAAGATATTTATTTGTTAAATAAATAGGAGTTAACCAAGTGAATTGGTCGAGTTAACCAAGTGAATTGGTTGAGTTAAACGAAGTGAATTAGTTAAGTTAAACTAAGTGGTTAATCAAAGTGAATTAGTTAAGTTAAACTAAGTGGTTAATCAAAGTGAATTAGTTAAGTTAAACTAAGTGGTTAACCAAAGTAAATTAGTTAAGTTAAACTAAGCGGTGAATCAAAGTGAATTTGTTAAGTTAAACTAAATGATTAATCAATGTGAATTAGTTAAGTTAAACTAAAGGATTAATCGATGTGAATTAGTTAAGTTAAACTAAAGGATTAATCGATGTGAATTAGTTAAGTTAACTAAGTGGTTAATCGAAGTAAATTAGTTGAGTTAAACTAAGTGAACCGGCTAGAGTTAATCAAAGTGAATTAAATAAGTTAAACTAAGTGGATTAGTTCAGTTAATCGAGACAAGTAAATCAAGTTAGGTTAAACCATTTGAGTTAACCAGTTAAAAGTTTACCAGTTAAAGATAAACAGTTAGAGCTGACCAGTTAGAGTTGACCAGTTAGAGTTATCCAAGTGGAGTTAATCGAGTAGAGTTGTCGAATATCACTCATTCGAAGTAGAGTTATTGAATATAGTGTATTCAAGGGAAGAGTAATCGAATATAGTTTATTCAAGTGGAGAAATCAAATGTGATTCATTTGAGAAGAGTTATCGAATATAGTTTATTCGAGTAGAGAAATCAAATGTGATTCATTTGAGAAGAGTTATCGAATATTATTTATTCGAAGAGTAGTTATCGAATATTGGTTATTCGAAGTTAGTTAATCCAAAGGAGTTAATCGAAGAGTTAATCCAAAGGAGTTATTCGAAGTTAGTTAATCCAAAGGAGTTATTCGAAGTTAGTTAATCCGAAGGAGTTAGTCGAAGAGTTAATCCAAAGGAGTTATTCGAAGTTAGTTAATCCAAAGGAGTTATTCGAAGTTAGTTAATCCGAAGGAGTTAGTCGAAGAGTTAATCCAAAGGAGTTATTCGAAGTTAGTTAATCCAAAGGAGTTAGTCGAAGAGTTAATCCAAAGGAGTTATTCGAAGTTAGTTAATCCAAAGGAGTTAGTCGAAGAGTTAATCGAATATAGTTATTCGAAAGAAGGTGTTAATCGAATATTGTTATTCGAGTAAAGTTAAAAGAGTTAATCGAATTTAGTTATTCGAAATGAGTTATTCGAATTAGATATTTGAATAGAGTTAAACACGTAAGAGTTAATTGAATATTAGTTATTCAATTTGAGTTAATCGAATGTAGTTATTCGAGAAGAGTTAAATCGGATTTAGTTATTCGAAAGGAGTTATTCAATTTGAGTTAATCGAATGTAGTTATTCGAGAAGAGTTAAATCGAATTTAGTTATTCGAAAGGAGTTAATCAATTTGAGTTAAGTTAATCGATTTGAATTAAGTTGAATCGAAATGGAGTAAATCGATTAGAATTAAGTTAATCGAGTTAGAGTAAATCGAATATTGGTTATTCGAAGGTAAGTTATTTGGATTTAGTTATTCGAAGGAGTTAATCAAATGAGTCGATCCAAAGGAGTTAGTCGAATAGTAGTTATTCGAATAGAGTTAAAGGAGTTATCGATTTTAGTTTGATCAAAAGGAGTTATCGTTTAGTAAATCGAAAGGAGATTTTCGAATATAGCATATTCGAAAGAAAGAGATCGAAACATTGTTTATTCGAAAGAGAGAGATTTCGAATATGAGTTATTCGAAGAGAGATAATCGAATATAGGTTATTCGAAGAAGAGTTAGTCAAATAGAGATTTCTCGAAAGAGAGTTATACGTCGAATTCGATTATAGCGAATTCAGGAAAGTACTCTTTACTTTCCAGGGTTTAAATCAAGATTTAGTTATTGATTTAGAAATTAGGTGTCTGTTAAATTATTCGAGTTATGAAATAAAATATATAGGGGTAGGAATTATAATGTTATAGTTATAATCAAACACTGTCGTATAAGAAGTGGATTCGTAACCTGAATCCGAGAATTTGCGTAAACAGATGATTGTAAAAAGTGAGTGATGAGCTTCATCTATTTCACAGTAAAGGACGTTGTACAATTAAGGTCTGAGAGGTAATTGTACCCCAACTTGATTGACTTCAGAATTGACAAAGAAATAGTTGTGGTTCGATCTAAAAGGTTGATTAGGAATAAAGTTAAGTAATAAGCGATAAATGGATTAAGCGAAACGATGTTTTATACAACGTTATTTGGAAATCCGTAAATGAGTTTTGGGAACGTTTTCCAAATATAGTCAGATATGTTTTCTAAACATAGAAAATGAAATGTTTTCATGATAAGAATTTAAGAAATAGAGTTAAGCTAATTCAGAAACTGACTGGAGAGGGTAAGTTGAACGGTTTTCTAAGTGACGATCTGATGTTGGTTTCGACCTTCAGGATGGATACTTAGAGAATTGTTCTCATACTAGTTACAGTTAGGGACTGATAGTTGCGAAATAATAGTGATGTGAAAATAAGCTATGGAAATGTTTTCCAATGATTAATAACATATATTTTCTTAATATATGAAATAAGGAAATATGAACATGTGATGATTGATCGATCGAATTTCCATTTGGAAATAAGATCGTTGTTTGTACACCGACATGTTTTCATTTGATAGTTAGATCACAGACTATCAAAGTTTTTACCATTTTAACGTTGTTAATATGGAGAGACCGGTTGGATTATTATCCAAAGAACCACTCTGTATCGGCATGAGCGTTGCGAGCAATATATGCCAAAGATAAATTGAAGACGGAGTAAAGTGCAAGGGCTGTTGTATAAGTCTTAGATAACAGTGACTAAGATGGATATACTGAATAGTGCCTTCGGTTTGTCCAGTCCCAGGACAACGTATATGGAAGAAGGTCTAACAGAGTATATCCAATGGATCACGTAAGTTGATCTGTTCAAACGTATCCACATTTGGTGGCGGAGGAATTCGTTTCTCTTAGCTGTATACCCGTGTTATTTTTGAATAAGTCAATTTGTGATTTGGCGGGTATGACGATGTGGCATTCAAAGTGAATGGTGATCAGATGTTCTGAAGATAGACGTAGCTTCTAGCCTCACACCGGGAAGTAACAAAAGTTGGGCTAGGCAGCATGGCTAGTTGGGTCATCCCCAAGCAGGGTGTATTGTCACCGATCTAGGGAATATCCATATTTATACTTCTTTTTGATTCTGTATCTTCAGATGACGGTTTGATGGCCTATAACCGTGGTGGCAATATATTCGCGACACTCAAGCTAAATGAGTGAGCGGTCATGTGTGGCCGGGTTGCAAGACGTTCTTGTTGAACCCTGAGTGTATCACCTCTAGAGTACACTATTCAGAAGGTGCTCCCATACCTTGTCTGTTGGAATCCATTCTCCGATAAGCGCCCTGCGGTTTATGATTTTTACTATGTATGTAGAACGTGCGATGCAAGCGTTTCTGCTAGATTGATACCTATTTTTACTTAGACATTATTATAATATCACAATGATATTGCTTGTCAAAGTTGTTCAGATACTCATAAGGAAAAACCCGTTCCGTATTCACGGCGTGGTCTTATGAGATATCCTATACCTGTTTTAAACTATTTTACTCATACCAGTCCCATGACTGACCCGGAGTTTACTTTGTTGTTTTCCCTAAACTCTTGGGTGCCTAAATTTGTACGGGCAGTCAAGTAGTCGGGATTTATAGATATACTTGGAAAGCTTGGAGCAGGAGGCTGCAAGATTTGATAGCTATAGTTATTTCCGCTGTGTTGTAAGTGTTGTACTCTGATAAGTGCTATTGTATATATATAACTGTGTACTTCAAAGTTATGTTATATATTATATGTTATTCGTTCCGCTGTGAGATTCGTGTTACTCTGATGATTCTGATGTTCTTCTTCTTCTATTCTATTAGTTCTATCTTTTCTTTCTCACCTTCTAAATTCTTTCACTAACGTCTCGGAATTTCCGACTCTCGAGGAGTCGGAAATTTCCAGCCGTTACACGTACTGGGAGATGGATGGATATGCGAGGAAAGTGCCTCCGGTTTCGTTCAGACCCAGAACGGACTTGTAAATGGATTGTGTGTCTGACATTGGATTTTATTCTATGTTGGTTGATTTCTATTAAATATACATCTGTTTGGCGGCGAAGAATTTATTCTTTTGCTTAACGCCCTTCTCTGAGACGTACGAGCTCAGAGGTTGTATATCGATGGACATCAGTCGCATGGCATGAATTGTCTGTGTGGCACGCTAAGATACAATGATCAAGGCTTCTGTTGAAAAGCAAAGTCTTGTGGTTGATGATCAAAGCACGGCCTACGTGGCAGCTTTGTGTATAACATGAATTCGCGAGCCTCACACCTCGGTATGAGTTAAAAACAGGATACGGACTGCAGGGAGAGCACGACGTTTCTTTCTAGCTTTGGTGGTGTCAGTGACTTACCAGCCCTGGCATATATATACTTTTCACCTTTGTGGTTGTCGGATGAGGCGCCTCGATTATAGGTCTATAAGGACCGGGAAACGTGTGTTCAGGAATACTAATCCTCTAACGTAAGTGAGGACCGACCCTGAAGCATCCAGGGGTTGCCCAGAGTGTGTAGCCCTGGGACATTTGCTAGAGTGTCTCGAACGCGGAGAGGAGCTTTCCCCTTGCCTCGACTCATGACGGAATCCAATTTCAAATACGTGTGATTCGGTTTTAATTGTAGAACTAGTAAGGCGACATAGTAGATGGTAGCTATGCCGCCTATGATTGATATTTATGATTGAAAATGTTTTGACACTATACACTTATTATAGTATCAAATGATTCGTTTTAAACGTATCAAGCATGTTTGGCTATTATAAGGGAAAACCCTATCCTCCGGCTTGCGTTGCATTGTGTGATGGGACCTGGGTCTTATAATAGCTTCATTTTTTGAAAAAGCATTGCGTTGTTTATTGATATGCACTGGTATTCTTGGGAGGAAACCCGTTCCGTGTTATACGGCGTGGTCCCTTGAATTACTCTCTTTTAAAATAAAGTTTTAAATAACTGTTTTAGTTCTCACACCAGTCACATGACTGACCTGGAGTTTATTGTTTTAACCTAAACTCTAGGTGCCCCCATTTTCCGCACGGGCAGCCAGTAGTTTTGGTTTTGCAGATTTATATTCACAGGATCCTGGTTTACAGCTGGAATGATATCCGGAAAGCTCTGTATCCGTATATCACCTTCAGTTGTGCTTTGTATTATTTTCCGCTGCTATGTAATTTATTGTAATCTCTAATATTTATCGAATGTAATTTATTCATTTATACTCCGTATATTCTTGTATCTGATGGAATTGTTGTAATATACAATGAAATGTTCTTCTGTTTGTGTTCTGATTTGTCCTGTTCTCAACGTTCAGGGGTTTCGAACGGTCTAGATCGGTTTAACGACTGATTCGGATCGAGCGAAATTCCCGACCGTCACAAGCTTTGTATTGACAATACGGTCCAAACAAAACTAATTTCGTCAAATTCTGAGACCGTTAGAAAAATGGCCAATTTCCAGTCGATTAAAATCAACTAAAACTGGTCAAACGCGTTTTCCTTTGCCACGCTCACATATTGATTCAGAAAATTACGAATTTTGAAACCTAGCAATAAATTGACATCAGGATCCAACAAAAGTGGTCGTTTGCAAAATTTCCATTTTTAAGGGCCAGAATTCCATAGCGACTATTCTGAATTTCCTACTGGACGTAACTTTTGATTCCCGCTATGAAATTTTGATTTTTCGGATTCGTTGGAAAGATATTCTCAAATAAATTCTAATATTTTTGGTTTTGCTAAAATCCGGTTTATTTTGAATCCTGTACATTCATTGGAAATTTGAAATCGAATTTTCAAACTACCGCGCCATTTTCAATTCCTTTTATATTTGAAATTAAATATTTATATTCTAACGACGATTCAAATAAATATATACGTTCTAATTCTATTCAAAATAAATTTCTCGTCGTTATTATTTAAAATAATTCATTTTAAATATTCAAAATTCATAAATATAGCCAAAATAAAATTTTTAAATTGGCTTAGAATTTTCGGGTTGTTACGATCTCCCCCACTTAAAACTTTTCGTCCTCGAAAAGGAACGAAGCTGAAAGTTGTTTAACTAACCAACTCAACTTCCATTATTTTCTTTATGGCTTAAGTTCTTCAACTTTTCAGTTTCTAAGAACTTTTCGAATTTTTCAAAAATTTGGCTAACACCCTAAATTTTCAAAAAATTTCGCCATAACCTCCCCTGTACCGGGAGCTTCGGGATATTTCAAATAGCCTCTAATGGCCCTCACCAATCTAAAAGAAAAATAAAAAGCCAACCGGCTCATAAAATCATCCAAAACCCAAGAAATACAATAAACATGTACCTATTTGTTGGGCAAACAATTTTACTCCTCTTCTCTAGCCTCCTTGCTATGACCTATTCAATGTATATACATGTATATGCACGCAATTGTAATCATTTTTCAATACAGTTCAATATTCGGTCCCATTAAGCTAAATGATTCAAAATTACAATAAATGACATCAATAATCAAACAACACAATCAGCAATCTATTAGTGGATTATCGTTTCAATTTCATAATTTTGATATATATACAGAAAATCATGTTTTTGGTGCCACATCACAACAATATATCCTATCTAGTTTAGGTTCTCACACCAATCTAATGGAATTATATAGAAATCCCACTTTCGAAACTCGAACATAAATACTGTGTAATAACCCGAAAATCTGGGCCAGTTTAAAATTTTGATTTTGGCAATTTTAGCGAAGTTTGAATATTTAAAATAGATTATTTTAAATAAAATCGACGAGAAAATTTATTTTGAATATAATTCGAACGTATATATTATACGCGCCGTCGTTAGAATATAAATATTTATATATAATTATAAATAGAATTGAAAATGGCGCGGTAGTTCGATAATTCGATTTCAAACTTCAATTGAATGTACCGGGTGCAAAACAATCCGGATTTTAGTGAAACCAAAAATAATGAGATCTAATTGATAATATCTTTCCAACGAATCCGAAAAATCAAAATTTCGTAGCGGGAATCAAAAGATATGTCCAGTTGAAAATTCTGAATAGTCGCTATGGAATTCAGGCCCTTAAAAATGGACATTTTGCAAACGACCTCGGATTTCGACGAAACCAGTTTTGTTGGGTCCGGGATGTGAAGTTATTGCTAGGTTTCAAATTTCATAATTTTTCGAGTCAATATGTGAGCGTGGCAAAGGAAAACACGTTTGACCAGTTTTAGTTGATTTTAATCAACTGGAAATTGGTCATTTTTCCAACGGTCTCAGAATTCGACGAAACTAGTTTTGTTAGGACCGTATCGTCAATACGAAGCTAGAAAATATTTTTCTGGAATTTTTCTAGTTAGTATGTGACCCCGGTAATTTGAAATGTACGTTTAAAATTCAATATAATGATTTAAATGTAAATTAAATGGAAACTGATTCGAACAGTCGAATCAGCTTGCGATATATATCCCATTGTGTTCAGAATTGGGGTAATACGCTATGGACGACAGGCGGTGGGCCTCGTTTCGAGGTCGTATGAAAAAGTCAACTTAAGGTTGAATTAAATAAAATAAAATAAAAAAAATAATAATAAAATTCCCCTTTCCTTTATCTCTGCCCCCCCCCCCCCTAATTTTCATTTCAGTAGATCAACAAAAAAAAAAGAAAGAAAGAAAAGGGATCGCGACAAGCGATCGACGCCCCCCCCCCAATCGACCATCGCGACGCCGCTGGGGGGGGGAGTAGCCGTCGCCTCCCCAAGCTCGCACCACCCCTCTGCCTCTCTTCTCTCTCCTCCGCTCCCAATGACCCCAAATCCGCCATACCCGAAACCCCCTTCACCTGACAACCACCGCGACCTCCCCCCCCTCTTCGCATTGGGCGACGCGAGCCACACCAGCGCCCCCCTGATCCAGAAATGACGTGAACCCCTTCCTGCCGAGATAAATGTAAGTTTTTTTTATTATAACTTTATACATTTATATATAAATGTGGTAATTCGAATAGATAAGTTAAATAGAAAAAAACTGATTTTCTTAGAATTTAAAAACTGTTTTTTTTAAAGATTTATAAACTGATTTTATAATGAATTTATAAACTGATTTTTTGGATTTAAAAACTGATTTTATAATGAATTTATAAACTGATTTTATAATGAATTTATAAACTGATTTATAAAGGATTTAAAAACTGATTTATAAAGGATTTAAAAACTGATTTTTTTAAAAGGAAATAAAAACCTGATTTTTAAAAGGAAATTAAAATGAAAAAGATTGAATTTTGAAAATGAAAAAGATTGAATTTTGAAAATGAAAAAGATTGAATTTTGAAAATGAAAAAGATTGAATTTTGAAAATGAAAAAGATTGAATTTTGAAAATGAAAAAGATTGAATTTTAAAAATGAAAAAGATTGAATTTTGAAAATGAAAAAGATTGAATTTTGAAAATGAAAAAGATTGAATTTTGAAAATGAAAAAGATTGAATTTTGAAAATGGAGAAGATCATATTTTTTTTTTTAAAAATAGGAAAAATTAGATTTGCGAAATGGGAAAAGGCGAAATCCTCGCAAAAGAAAAATATGATTAAAATATGTAGAACTTCGAATTAAAAATATGATTAAAATATGTAGAACTTCGAATTAAAAATAGAATTTTTATATGTTGAACTTCGAATTAAAAATAGAATTTTTATATGTTGAACTTCGAATTAAAAATTGAATTTTTATATGTTGAACTTCGAGATAAAAATATGATTTTTATATATTGAATAGCGAAGTAAAAATATGATTTTTATATATTGAACTTCGAAATAAAAATATGATTTTTATATATTGAATAGCGAAGTAAAAATGTGATTTTTATACATATAGTGGCCATGGGCAACGAAGGTGACAAAAAGGCGAAAAGGCGAAGACTTCTACAAATGAAGTGTCGTGGAGCTAGGATAGCTATCGGTGAGAATTTCTCACCTTTCACTTTATTTTCTAGTTATATATATATATACTAGGATGCAGACGGTGCTTAGTAGCACCCGACACAATCGTCCACAGACCATGGACTTGTTTGTTTGGTTGCATAGATTAGTTATATGATGTGATTTGAATGTGGTTGTTTGGTGATTTGATTGATGTGTGAATGGAGTGGGCCTTCACTAGACCGGGGATAAGGCTAGGCCTTGTCCCGTTTCTAGTATCATGCCGTTATGCCGCCGAAATTTTCTAAAATATGTTAGAAAAATAAAAATATCGTTTTATTTAAAGAATGAACTGAATAGAAATTCATATGTTGGAATAAAATGTTTTGTCGTTAAAAATATAATTTTTAACGTGAATGTGAATAAATAAATATTCATTTACAAACCAGACGGTTTGTTTATGTACACCTATTTGAAGGACATTGATTGGGTCGATAAATTTTACACATCGCCCAACTGCACAAATAAAATCTGTGTTTGATTGTTTGAAACCCTACACGGGTGTTGGGATGAAATTTGAAGTTCACTCATCCTGATTGATTAAATATGTCGATCGATTGATTGACAGGCTGTTATAAGCGTTAGATATCTATATTTGATGCTTATACAGTGTAGTGCACTTTGGTTGATGGTTGATTATTTTTCAATGCTATTATACATGTGTTGTATGAAAATCCATATAATTAACTTTATATGGTAATTGATTGGGCCTCATTCCAGTTTTAAAATAGAAATATTTGAAATAGAAATATTCGAAATGGAATGTTTGAAAATATCAATATATGAAGCTGTGTTGATTAGATTGACGCCATTTTGACGTGAACGATATTTATATCGATTTTATTCATTTTAAAATGAATATTAAGAAATGAATATTAAGAAATGAATATTAAGAAATGAATTGAATTGAAAACGATTTCGAAATGAATTGAATTGAAAACGATTTCGAAATGAATTGAATTGAAAACGATTTCGAAATGAATTGAATTGAATATGAATTCAAATTGAATTGAAATTTGAATTGAATAGAAAGGAATTTTAAAAGGAATTTATAGAGAAGAATTCAATTTTGATTTGAATTGAAAAGGAAGTTGAAATGGCTTTTGAAACGAATTTAAAACTATTCATATAATTCGTTTTAAATAGAAATCGACGAAATATATTATATATATATTATATATATATAATATAATGGCCTGAATAGAACGCGCCGCGCCGCGGCGGTTCGCGAATTTCGACCATTGATTTCAAACGGACATTAAGGGAGATCCGACCGTCGGATTCTCCTAAAACCGGAACCGTTGGGTTCGTATCGAAGAGAGCTTTCTAACGAATGTGAGAAATTAGAAATCTAACGGTTGGATTTGGAATTATGTCCAAATCAAATTTGAAAAAGGTCGCTGTAAGTGCAGTTCGATGGCCATTGGTGGAAATCGACTGTACGGGCCTTGATAAAATTATTAAAAATAGTAATAATTTGTGTAAAATCATAAGAAATGATTTGTGAAGATTTGGGATGAAAAACTCCATATTTGAAAAGATAAAAATAGATTTTTATCGAAATGAACTAGTTTTGAACTAGAAATATAATTCTATTTATTTTTAAATAAATAAATTGAATTTGAAAAGGGTTTTAAAAATAACCAGAATTTCCAATGATTGCATTGGAGTGGATTTGAATCGAAATTGTCTTCGGAATATTTCGAGGTTGGAATTCGTGATTATACAGATGTTGTTATGGGAATTTGAAAGATATACATTTATATCGTTATTTCAATACGACATTTGTTAATCGTAGAATTTGATATTGAATATAAGCCGATATATTTTCTATTCAGAGCCTTGTATTGAATATCAAATGTGATTTGGGTTTGTCGTGAATGGTGTCTTCACTAACACTGTTCTTGAACCCAGTTGTGAAAAGATTAAATCTTTTTATTTGGATTTAATGAAGTGTACCAATTAAATGAGATTTCATTGGAATTGAATTGATATTGATTTTTGGGTTTATCGTGAACAGTGTTTTAAATAACACTCGTTCTTTAACCCGATAATTAATGAATGTGATTTTGGGTTTATCGTGAACTGTGTTTTTAAATGACACTGATTCTTTAACCCAGAGAAATATTAAAACTAAGTGGAGTTTTAATGAATCTTTAATTAGATTGAAAAGATCGAGAATGGAGTATCACCAGTTTTACTCCAGGCGATAGTTAAATCTTTAATTAGATTTGAACGTGAAATGGTAATTGAGTTACCGATAACACTGTGGTGTTAGATATGAAGTACTACCAGTTTTACTTCATGGGATGAATAGGTTGGGATTGGGAAATAAAATAAATGATTACTTCGGTGTGGTTCGCTAATCCCGACTAGTTTGAATTGATATTCAAGGGTGATTAAAGAATAAATTTAAAGAATTTATCTTGGATAAAATTAATGGGAACTTTTCCCAAAGTATAGGAATATTTGAATAAAGGAATATTCTGAATTGGAATGAGGCGTATGTTGTGTTTGTGTAACACTTTTATAATATATACGCGAGTTATTCAGAAAGACCGGGTTTATCCCATTCTGAATAACTGATTCGACGTGGTGTCGAAGATGAAGACGGTGGTCGAAGACCAGAAGTCTTCACGTCGTTTGGGTGATTTCTGACGATCTTGATTGGGTTGTACACCCAAGAAGATGGAAACAGTTGGCGATCGTCCAGACGTACTTGGAGATCGATGGATATGCGGGGTACTAGGTGTCTCCGGTTTCGTTCAGACCCAGAACGGACTTGTAAATGGACTGTGTGTCTGACATTGGATTTTAGTCCGTGTGATTGATCTCTATTAAATATATATTTGTTTGGCGGCGGAGAACTTATTCTCTTGCTTAACGCCCTTCTCTGAGACGTACGAGCTCAGGGGTTATATATTGATGGATATCAAACGCATGGAGTGAATTGCCTGTGTGGCATGCCTAAGTGGCAATTGATCGAGGCTTCTGTTGAAAAGCAAGGTCTTGTGGTGATGATCAAAGCAAGGCCTTTGCGGCGTAGCTTTGTGTAACGTTGATTCGCGAGTTTCACACCCGGTATGAACCAAAAACGGGAGACGGGCCTCAGGGAGGACTTGCGTTTCTTTCTAGCTAGAAGTGGCGTCAGTGGTTTTACACGCCCTGACGAGTTTGACTTATGTGGTTTTTGCTGTTGCGAGGCGCCTCAGATTGATCGGTCGTTCTCGAACCGATGGAGTCATTTAGTTGGCTCATTTACGCCCCAAAGGGCGGAGAGACGTAGTGTTCAGGCATAATAATCCACATCGGTGGACCGGCCCTGACGATCTAAAGGGTTGATGCGTTCTGATCCTGAGACATGGGCTAGATTGTCTCGAATCGGTTGAGGACTATCTTTTGCCTCGGTTCATAGATGGAAATCCAATTTCCAAATACGTGACATTTGCGGTTTTAATTGTAAAACCTAGTATGGCGACATAGTGGGATGGGGCATTCATGCCGCCTATGATTGATATTTATGATTGAAGTTGTTTTATACACTATGCACTTATAATAGTATCAAACAATTTGTTTTAACCGTATCAAGCATTCTTTGGCCGTTATAAGGGAAAACCCTATCCTCGGCTGCGTTGCATTGTGTGATGGGACCTGGGTCTTATAACAGCTTCATTTTTCTTTATTTAGCATTGCGCTGTTTGTTATATGCACTGGTATTCTTGGGAGGAAACCCGTTCCGTGTTATACGGCGTGGTCCCTTGATTTACCTAACTTTTAAAATAAAGAATAATAACTGTTTTAGTTCTCACACCAGTCACATGACTGACCTGGAGTTTATTGTTTTAACCTAAACTCTGGGTGCCCTTATTTTGACACGGGCAGCTAGTAGTTTTGGTTTTGCAGATTTATATTCACAGGATCCTGGTTTACAGCTAGAACGATATCCGGAAAGCTTTGTATCCGTATATCTCTTCTAGTTGTGTATTGTATTATTTTCCGCTGCTATGTATTTAAATGTAATTTAAATCTCTGATATTTCTGTGTAATATTCATTTATACTCTGTATATTCTTGTAATCTAATGCATTTTTGTAATATACAATGAAATGTTCTTCAGTATGCGTTCTGTTTTTGTCTTGTCCTCACAGTAATTCGTTCTTTCTCATCTCTTCGGAGACCGGGGAAGTTTCGGGTCGCTTCATTTGGTATCAGAGCTTTGGTTTACAAAGCTCAGAGAACAAGGCACATTAGAACCATACGAAATAATTCATCAGATATTGGATTAGTAATATCCAATTAGAATGACTCGTTAGAGATGGGATCAGTAGTATCCTAGAACGAGTGTGAAGAGTATATTTTTAATATGAAAACGATTTTTGTTTTGAAAATCTAAATCAATTATTCGTATTTGATTATTTATTTTATATTGATTAGGACAGTCCAGTATATAAAGATTTTGCATATACGCCTTGCAAACGTGTATTTGAAGTTTTAATATACTGGATAGATATAGAATCACACTCTAGTCGCCCGGGGATGATGCTGATAATTGTGATCACATTATCAGTATTTATATTCGAGTGACGAAAGTGAGATTTCTATATATTTCCTATTGACTGGTGTGAGAACCAAAATTAGATAGGGCCTATTGTTGTGAATTGGCATTAAAAACATGATTTTTGTATATGTATTAAAATTATGAAATTGAAAAGCTAATCAACTAATTGATTGATGTTTGTGTTGTTTGTTTATTTGTTTGCTAATTTTTAGCCATTTAGCCTAACAGAATCAAATATTGAATTGTATTGAAATTTGGTCGCGTTTGCTTGCATATACATATATATCATTGAACACGTCATAGCAAGGAGGCTAGAGCAGAGAATAAAATTTGTTTGCCCGACAAATAGGTACATGTTTACTACATAATTTCCTGTTTTGTTTGGGTGATGATGATTTTGTGAGCCTATTGGCTAGCCGCTTGGCTTTTTCTTTTTCTTTTTGAGATCTGAAGGACCGGGGAAGCTATTTGAAATTCCCCGATGCCCCCGGTGCAGGGGAGGTTATGGCGAAATTTTTCGAAAATTTAGGGTGTTAGCCAAATTTTTGAAATATTTGAAAATTCTCAGAAACTGAAAAGTTGGAGAATAGAAGCCAGATCGAACATAGTGTTGAATAATCAAACCACTTTCGACTTTGTTCCTTCTCGTGGACGAAAAGTTTTAAGTGGGAGAGATTGTAATAACCCGAAAATCTGGGCCAGTTTAAAATTTTGATTTTGGCAATTTTAGCGAAGTTTGAATATTTAAAATAGATTATTTTAAATAAAATCGACGAGAAAATTTTTTTTGAATATAATTCGAACGTATATATTATACGCGCCGTCGTTAGAATATAAATATTTATATATAATTATAAATAGAATTGAAAATGGTGCGGTAGTTCGATAATTCGATTTCAAACTTCAATTGAATGTACCGGGTGCAAAACAATCCTGATTTTAGTGAAATCAAAAATAATGAGATCTAATTGATAATATCTTTCCAACGAATCCGAAAAATCAAAATTTCGTAGCGGGAATCAAAAGATATGTCCAGTTGAAAATTCTGAATAGTCGCTATGGAATTCAGGCCCTTAAAAATGGACATTTTGCAAACGACCTCGGATTTCGACGAAACCAGTTTTGTTGGGTCCGGGATGTGAAGTTATTGCTAGGTTTCAAATTTCATAATTTTTCGAGTCAATATGTGAGCGTGGCAAAGGAAAACGCGTTTGACCAGTTTTAGTTGATTTTAATCGACTGGAAATTGGTCATTTTTCCAACGGTCTCAGAATTCGACGAAACTAGTTTTGTTAGGACCGTATCGTCAATACGAAGCTAGAAAATATTTTTCTGGAATTTTTCTAGTTAGTATGTGACCCCGGTAATTTGAAATGTACGTTTAAAATTCAATATAATGATTTAAATGTAAATTAAACGGAAACTGATTCGAACAGTCTAATCAGCTTGCGATATATATCCCATTGTGTTCAGAGTTGGGGTAATACGCTATGGACGACAGGCGGTGGGCCTCGTTTCGAGGTCGTATGAAAAAGTCAACTTAAGGTTGAATTAAATAAAATAAAATAAAAAAATAATAATAATAAAATTCCCCTTTCCTTTATCTCTGCCCCCCCCCCCCTAATTTTCATTTCAGTAGATCAAAAAAAAAAAAAAAGGGATCGCGACAGGCGATCGACGCCCCCCCCAATCGACCATCGCGACGCCGCCGGGGGGGGGGGGGAGTAGCCGTCGCCTCCCCAAGCTCGGACCACCCCTCTGCCTCTCTTCTCTCTCCTCCGCTCCCGATGACCCCAAATCCGCCATACCCGAAACCCCCTTCACCTGACAAACACCGCAACCTCCCCCCCCCCCCTCTTCGCATCGGGCGACGCGAGCCACACCAGCGCCCCCCTGATCCAGAAATGACGTGAACCCCTTCCTGCCGAGATAAATGTAATTTTTTTTTATTATAACTTTATACATTTATATATAAATGTGGTAATTCGAATAGATAAGTTAAATAGAAAAAAACTGATTTTCTTAGAATTTAAAAACTGTTTTTTTTTTAAGATTTATAAACTGATTTTATAATGAATTTATAAACTGATTTTTTGGATTTAAAAACTGATTTTATAATGAATTTATAAACTGATTTTATAATGAATTTATAAACTGATTTATAAAGGATTTAAAAACTGATTTATAAAGGATTTAAAAACTGATTTTTTTAAAAGGAAATAAAAACCTGATTTTTAAAAGGAAATTAAAATGAAAAAGATTGAATTTTGAAAATGAAAAAGATTGAATTTTGAAAATGAAAAAGATTGAATTTTGAAAATGAAAAAGATTGAATTTTGAAAATGAAAAAGATTGAATTTTGAAAATGAAAAAGATTGAATTTTGAAAATGAAAAAGATTGAATTTTGAAAATGGAGAAGATCATATTTTTTTTAAAATAGGAAAAATTAGATTTGCGAAATGGGAAAAGGCGAAATCCTCACGAAAGAAAAATATGATTAAAATATGTAGAACTTCGAATTAAAAATATGATTAAAATATGTAGAACTTCGAATTAAAAATAGAATTTTTATATGTTGAACTTCGAATTAAAAATAGAATTTTTATATGTTGAACTTCGAATTAAAAATAGAATTTTTATATGTTGAACTTCGAGATAAAAATATGATTTATATATATTGAATAGCGAAGTAAAAATATGATTTTTATATATTGAACTTCGAAATAAAAATATGATTTTTATATATTGAATAGCGAAGTAAAAATGTTATTTTTATATATATAGTGGCCATGGGCAACGAAGGTGACAAAAAGGCGAAAAGGCGAAGACTTCTACAAATGAAGTGCCGTGGAGCTAGGATAGCTATCGGTGAGAATTTCTCACCTTTCACTTTATTTTCTAGTTATATATATATATATACTAGGATGCAGACGGTGCTTAGTAGCACCCGACACAATCGTCCACAGACCATGGACTTGTTTGTTTGGTTGCATAGATTAGTTATATGATGTGATTTGAATTTGGTTGTTTGGTGATTTGATTGATGTGTGAATGGCGTGGGCCTTCACTAGACCGGGGATAAGGCTAGGCCTTGTCCCGTTTCTAGTATCATGTCGTTATGCCGCCGAAATTTTCTAAAATATGTTAGAAAAATAAAAATATCATTTTATTTAAAGAATGAACTGAATAGAAATTCATATGTTGGAATAAAATGTTTTGTCGTTAAAAATATAATTTTTAACGTGAATGTGAATAAATAAATATTCATTTACAGACCAGACGGTTTGTTTATGTACACCTATTTGAAGGACATTGATTGGGTCGATAAATTTTACACATCGCCCAACTGCACAAATAAAATCTGTGTTTGATTGTTTGAAACCCCACACGGGTGTTGGGATGAAATTTGAAGTTCACTCATCCTGATTGATTAAATATGTCGATCGATTGATTGACAGGCTGTTATAAGCGTTAGATATCTATATTTGATGCTTATACAGTGTAGTGCACTTTGGTTGATGGTTGATTATTTTTCAATGCTATTATACATGTGTTGTATGAAAATCCATATAATTAACTTTATATGGTAATTGATTGGGCCTCATTCCAGTTTTAAAATAGAAATATTTGAAATAGAAATATTCGAAATGGAATGTTTGAAAATATCAATATATGAAGCCGTGTTGATTAGATTGACGCCATTTTGACGTGAACGATATTTATATCGATTTTATTCATTTTAAAATGAATATTAAGAAATGAATATTAAGAAATGAATTGAATTGAAAACGATTTCGAAATGAATTGAATTGAAAACGATTTCGAAATGAATTGAATTGAAAACGATTTCGAAATGAATTGAATTGAAAACGATTTCGAAATGAATTGAATTGAATATGAATTCAAATTGAATTGAAATTTGAATTGAATAGAAAGGAATTTTAAAACGAATTTATAGAGAAGAATTCAATTTTGATTTGAATTGAAAAGGAAGTTGAAATGGCTTTTGAAACGAATTTGAAACTATTCATATAATTCGTTTTAAATAGAAATCGACGAAATATATTATATATATATTATATATATAATATAATGGCCTGAATAGAACGCGCCGCGCCGCGGCAGTTCGCGAATTTCGACCATTGATTTCAAACGGACATTAAGGGAGATCCGACCGTCGGATTCTCCTAAAACCGGAACCGTTGGGTTCGTATCGAAGAGAGCTTTCTAACGAATGTGAGAAATTAGAAATCTAACGGTTGGATTTGGAATTATGTCCAAATCAAATTTGAAAAAGGTCGTTGTAAGTGCAGTTCGATGGCCATTGGTGGAAATCGACTGTACGGGCCTTGACAAAATTATTAAAAATAGTAATAATTTGTGTAAAATCATAAGAAATGATTTGTGAAGATTTGGGATGAAAAACTCCATATTTGAAAAGATAAAAATAGATTTTTATCGAAATGAACTAGTTTTGAACTAGAAATATAATTCTATTTATTTTTAAATAAATAAATTGAATTTGAAAAGGGTTTTAAAAATAACCAGAATTTCCAATGATTGCATTGGAGTGGATTTGAATCGAAATTGTCTTCGGAATATTTCGAGGTTGGAATTCGTGATTATACAGATGTTGTTATGGGAATTTGAAAGATATACATTTATATCGTTATTTCAATACGACATTTGTTAATAGTAGAATTTGATATTGAATATAAGCCGATATATTTTCTATTCAGAGCCTTGTATTGAATATCAAATGTGATTTGGGTTTGTCGTGAATGGTGTCTTCACTAACACTGTTCTTGAACCCAGTTGTGAAAAGATTAAATCTTTTTATTTGGATTTAATGAAGTGTACCAATTAAATGAGATTTCATTGGAATTGAATTGATATTGATTTTTGGGTTTATCGTGAACAGTGTTTTAAATAACACTCGTTCTTTAACCCGATAATTAATGAATGTGATTTTGGGTTTATCGTGAACTGTGTTTTTAAATGACACTGATTCTTTAACCCAGAGAAATATTAAAACTAAGTGGAGTTTTAATGAATCTTTAATTAGATTGAAAAGATCGAGAATGGAGTATCACCAGTTTTACTCCAGGCGATAGTTAAATCTTTAATTAGATTTGAACGTGAAATGGTAATTGAGTTACCGATAACACTGTGGTGTTAGATATGAAGTACTACCAGTTTTACTTCATGGGATAAATAGGTTGGGATTGGGAAATAAAATAAATGATTACTTCGGTGTGGTTCGCTAATCCCGACTAGTTTGAATTGATATTCAAGGGTGATTAAAGAATAAATTTAAACAATTTATCTTGGATAAAATTAATGGGAACATTTCCCAAAGTATAGGAATATTTGAATAAAGGAATATTCTGAATTGGAATGAGGCGTATGTTTTGTTTGTGTAACACTTTTATAATATATACGCGAGTTATTCAGAAAGACCGGGTTTATCCCATTCTGAATAACTGATTCGACGTGGTGTCGAAGATGAAGACGGTGGTCGAAGACCAGAAGTCTTCACGTCGTTTGGGTGATTTCTGACGATCTTGATTGGGCTGTACACCCAAGAAGATGGAAACAGTTGGCGATCGTCCAGACGTACTTGGAGATCGATGGATATGCGGGGTACTAGGTGCCTCAGGTTTTGTTCAGACCCAGAACGGACTTGTAAATGGACTGTGTGTCTGACATTGGATTTTAGTCCGTGTGATTGATCTCTATTAAATATATATCTGTTTGGCGGCGGAGAATTTATTCTCTTGCTTAACGCCCTTCTCTGAGACGTACGAGCTCAGGGGTTATATATTGATGGATATCAAATGCATGGAATGAATTGCCTGTGTGGCATGCCTAAGTGGCAATTGATCGAGGCTTCTGTTGAAAAGCAAGGTCTTGTGGTGTTGATCAAAGCAAGGCCTTTGCGGCGTAGCTTTGTGTAACGTTGATTCGCGAGTTTCACACCCGGTATGAACCAAAAACGGGAGACGGACCTCAGGTAGGACTTGCGTTTCTTTCTAGCTAGAAGTGGCGTCAGTGGTTTTACACGCCCTGACGAGTTTGACTTATGTGGTTGTTGCTGTTGCGAGGCGCCTCGGATTGATCGGTCGTTCTCGAACCGATGGAGTCATTTAGTTGGCTTATTTACGCCCCAAAGGGCGGAGAGACGTAGTGTTCAGGCATAATAATCCACATCGGTGGACCGGCCCTGACGATCTAAAGGGTTGATGCGTTCTGATCCTGAGACATGGGCTAGATTGTCTCGAATCGGTTGAGGACTATCTTTTGCCTCGGTTCATAGACGGAAATCCAATTTCCAAATACGTGACATTTGCGGTTTTAATTGTAAAACCTAGTATGGCGACATAGTGGGATGGGGCATTCATGCCGCCTATGATTGATATTTATGATTGAAGTTGTTTTATACACTATGCACTTATAATAGTATCAAACAATTTGTTTTAACCGTATCAAGCATTCTTTGGCCGTTATAAGGGAAAACCCTATCCTCGGCTGCGTTGCATTGTGTGATGGGACCTGGGTCTTATAACAGCTTCATTTTTCTTTATTTAGCATTGCGCTGTTTGTTATATGCACTGGTATTCTTGGGAGGAAACCCGTTCCGTGTTATACGGCGTGGTCCCTTGATTTACCTAACTTTTAAAATAAAGAATAATAACTGTTTTAGTTCTCACACCAGTCACATGACTGACCTGGATTTTATTGTTTTAACCTAAACTCTGGGTGCCCTTATTTTGACACGGGCAGCTAGTAGTTTTGGTTTTGCAGATTTATATTCACAGGATCCTGGTTTACAGCTGGAACGATATCCGGAAAGCTTTGTATCCGTATATCTCTTCTAGTTGTGTATTGTATTATTTTCCGCTGCTATGTATTTAAATGTAATTTAAATCTCTGATATTTCTGTGTAATATTCATTTATACTCTGTATATTCTTGTAATCTGATGCATTGTTGTAATATACAATGAAATGTTCTTCTGTATGCATTCTGTTTTAGTCTTGTCCTCACAGTAATTCGTTCTTTCTCATCTCTTCGGAGACCGGGGAAGTTTCGGGTCGCTTCATACTGATGATGTGGCCACATCATCAGAATCATCCCCGGTATCTAGAATGTGATTCTATATCTACCCAGTATACTAAAACTTCAAATATACGTTCATGACGCGTATACACAAAATCTTTATATATTCGATTGTCCAAATTCAATACAAATAAATATTCAAATATGTATAAAACGATTTAAATTTCAAAACAAAATTTGTTTTCATTTTAAAAACATACTCTTCATACTCATTCTAGGATACTACTGATCTCATCTCTAACGAGTCACTCTCATTGGATATTACTAATCCAATCTCTGATGAATTCATTCGTTTGGTTCTAATGTGTCTTGTTCTCGAGCTCTGTAAACCAAAACTCTGATACCAACTGTGAGATAGCCGACGAAATCTGGTAGGCTTTGCAACCATCCCTTCATCCCCCAAGCAGCAGGTAAAACTCACCTTGGCTCTCACCTGGTCCCCCAGTAACTTGTTTTACGGCGACCCTCTCGAGCCTCCCTGGCACTGCCTAACCAACCCTCGCAAGGGACATGTGGGGGTAAGAGTCTCCCGTTCGCCACCAAACCGCGAAGCAAGAACCCCCCATTATGACTGCAACAAGAACTGGTAATACTCCATTCTCGATTATTTCAATCTAATTAAAGATTCATTAAAACTCCACTTAGTTTTAATCTTCCCGCAAATCAATATCCTGTCTTTAACTGGGTTAAAGAACCAATGTCAACTAAAACACGGTTCATGATAAATCCAAAATCACATTCCATTGTTAATCGGGTTAAAGAACATGTGTTATTCAAAACACAGCTCAAGATAAACCCCAAAAACCAATTTAAACTCAATTCCAATTAAATACTAATTAACTAGACAATTTCACTAAATCTTAATTAAAAGATTTATTCTTTTCTAAACTGGGTTCAAAAACAGTGTTATTTAAGACACCATTCACGAAGAACCCAAAATCCCATTTGATATTAAATACGAGGCTCTGAATAGAAAATATATCGGCTTATGTTCAATATCAAATTCTGAAACCAACAAATATCGTATTGGAAATAACAATATAAATATGTCTTTCAAATTTCCAAAACCATATCTGTATAATCACGAAACCCAACATCGAAATATTCCGAAGATAATTTCGATTCAAATCCATTCCAATTCGTATATTGGAAATTCTGATTATTTTTAAAACCACTTCAAATCCAATTTATTTATTCAAAAATATTGGATTCTAATTATAGTTCATAACAAGTTCATTTCAATAAAATTATATTTTTATCCTTTTAAATATAGGATTTTTTCACTGCAATTATTTATAAATCATTCATTATGATTTTACACAAACTATTGATATTTTTAATAATTTTATCAAGGCCCGTACAGTCGATTTCCAATAACGGTCATCGAACTGCACTAACAACGACCTTTTCCAAATTTGATTTGTACATAATTCCAAATCCAACTTCAAATTTCTAATATTCATTGGAAAGCCCTTTTCGATACGAACCCAACGGTTCCAGTTTCAGGAGAATCCGACGGTCGGATCTCCCATAACGTCAATTCGAAGTCAATGGTCGAGATTCGCGAATTGCCGCTGCGCGGCGCGTTCTATTCAGGCCATTTAATATATATATAATATATATTATATATACTTCGACGATTTTAATTCTATATGTTTTTTATAAATCGTTTTAAATTCGTTTTCAAAACAATTTCAACTTCATATTCAATTTTAAATCAAAATTGAATATTCCATATCATTAATATATAAATTATAATATTTTCAAAATGTTATATTTTGAAATCACTTCCATTTCAATATTCATTAAAAAACGAATATAATCGATATAAATATCGTTCGCATCAAAATGGCGCAAATCTAATCAACACGGCTTTATATATTTCAATAACATCGTTATTCTATGCAACAAATGAATATTTTCTTCCACACATGAATATTTATTTTATTCAGCACATGAATATTTATTAATTCTTACTTACAATAAAAATAAGAATTTTATTGTATAAAATATTTCATTCAACACATGAATAGTTTCAACACATGAATATTCTCAACACATGAGTATCGTCAACACATGACTATTTTGTTTATTCAACACATGAATTTAATTTATTTTCCTGTTCTGAATATTATTTGAAAATATTTTTTATTTTCTAAATTGAAATGAGACCCAATCAATTACCATATAATGTTATTTATATGGGTTCCATACAACACATGTATATAATAACAACGATAAATTATCAACCATCATCTAGAGTGCAACACACAACTGCATAAGCATTAAATATAAATATTTAACGCATACAACTGCCTGTCAATCAAACGATCGACATACCACTAAACAATTGGGATTAGTGTACACCAAATACCATCCCAACACCCGTGTGGGGTTTCAAATCAAAAACACTGATTTTTATTTGTGTAGTTGGGCGATGTGTAAAATTTATCGTCCCAATCAATATTAGGCAAATGTGTATATATAAACAAATCATTCGATTTGTTTATAATTATTTATTTTATATACACGTTAAAAATTATATTTTTTTTACTATAAAATATTTATTCATTCCACATCACACAATAAAATTTCACAACACATCAATCATACAAACAAGTCATCCATGGTCAGTGGACGACGGGTGTCGGGTGCGGCTAAGCACCGTCTGCATCCTAGTATATATTTTTACTAGAAAAGGAAATAAAAGTGAGAAGTTCTCATCTATTAGCTAAACCCAACACCGCGACTCTTCGTATGTAGGAAATCTTGGATGTGCTTTATTGTCGCTCAGATTCGCTGTTCAGATTCCAACGCAATCTGTTTTCATGAAATTTATATTAAAAATCATATTTTTAATAACGCTACACGTATAGAAAAGATTATATTTTTATAATTCAGTTTTTTATATCAAAATCATATTTTCACTTCATATATAAAAATCAAATATTTATTGCTACTTCAAATATATAAAAAAATCAAATTTTTATTTCTCGCCATTCTCTATATAAAAATCACATTTTTCATTACAATGATCATATTTTTATATCTCAACTACATATGTAAAAATCACTCCTTTACACCGCTACTTCTATGATTAAAATTATATTTTTAGCTTGCTAGTAATATAGTAAAAATTATGTTTTTATTACTCTACATACATAGAAATTATATTTTTACCTCTCTACATATATAAAAATTATATTTTTATAATCTCCATTATAAAAAAATCATATTTTTATAATCTCTATTATATAAAAATTCTATTTTTAATCCGCTACTCATATAAAAATCGAATCTTAATTCTCGCTATTTCATGCTAAAAATAAAGTTCAAATTTCTATTTTTATTTCAAATCTCTATACTTAAAATCGTATTTTTATTTCGCCTCTATATATATATATATATATATATATATATATATATATATAATCACATTCTTTGCATCTATAAAAATCGATTCTTTCTTCTTCTTTTTAAAATTCAACCTTCCTTCTTTTTAAAAATTCTATCTTTTACTTTTTTTTAAAATTCAATCTTTGCCCTGATACTATTCATAACATTAATACGATAAAAATAATAACTTTTTACCGTTATTCATATATGAAAAATCATATCTTTCTAAGGATAAAAATCAAAACTGTAACACCTCGTATTTTTAATGTAATTAAAAATGTATATATATCCATATATCATATTAATATGGTGATGTATAATGAAAATAAATTAATATATAAAAGAAAGAAAGGATTGGTTGCATGCGATGTAAATATGTTGCATGCACTGATTTGCAAACATAATGCATTAACATTAAAAGAAAAATAAAAGAAAAAGATTCATGCATTAGTTTAATTTAAGTATTGTAACTTACATGAAAAAGAGAAGTAAGGAGAGAACAATAATTACCATTGTTCTAAGACATATTAACCAAAGACTTTGTAGCTCAGTTGGTTAAGGTATTGGATTTGTAACATGGAGGTCGGGGGTTCGAACCCCGGCGGCAGCATAATTTTTGTCTCTGTTTTAAAGAGGGCCAACTGAACATGCAAATATATGTACATATACAAATTCAAAATTTGAAAGGATAAGAACGTACATATAAGGAAATAAAGAAAATATATGTATATACATGAGAATATATATATATATATGTATATATGTATATGCAGAAATATATGTATACAAAAGATAAAATTTAAGATAAGGCTACAGTAAATGAAATATGGGAAGAATTAAATAACGGTGCAACATCGTTTGAATTTTGAAAATAAAATGAAAGTTGTGCGTATATATATATATATATATATATATATATATATATACGCGTAAAATGCTCGTTAAAGGAATTGTATACATATAAGAATATTTCATGTCAATAAAACAGTTAAATGAATTCCAGAAATTCAAAAGTTCGAAAATCAAATTTCTACGCCTAAACAATTCAAACATTCGAAATTCAAATTTCTGCGCCAAAACAGCTTGTGGGACCCAATGCTGACTTAGCACTGCATGTACGATAAGATTTGGCTAGATTCATCTGTGAACCTGGACTATTTTCTTAACTAGGTTCAATGCCGACTCAGCGCTGCGTGTACGATAAGGTCTTGAGCAGCTATAAAAACACCCCTAGGCCTATTGTAATCTTCACTAAAGTTCATGGCAACGCCATGGCTCTACTCTAACTCATATTCTTCTTCTTCCTCACTAAATCTCTGATCTATTCTTCTCTCCTCTCTCCTCACAAAACTATATTCTTAAATTTAAAAAGAATTAGATTGAGGAATTCTATTACTACGAACAAAATAAAGGGGAGATTCAAGTATTGCGCAAGAACATAAAAGAAATCCAGATCTGAAATTCATGCTATGCAACACAAAAAGGAGGAAAATCAATCCAAGATCTACGGATTAAAGCACAAAAATCATTGTGAGTGGAATTATGATAAAATTTTGTATAATAGTATTACTATCGTTCATCATTTCCCCAGTTATAAATTCAATGCAAAAATTTATGTTAAAATAATTGTTCCTTTATTCTCTTGCCCCTTTTTATTTTTGAGATCTAGGTTATCTCGAACCTAGACGAAATCTTATTATGTATACGTACGGTGGAAATATGAAAATATTGGGGTATAACTTATTTTATGCGAACAAAGAACATAATTCGTAATTTTGGGGTTTGTGGCATAACAATTGTTATCTCATATATTGGGCATAATCTATTTTATACAGTCGTGGAATGTAATCTATAATGTTGGATTTAAGTAAGTTTGACACAATTGTCATTGGATATGGATTATATGAAATTAGGTATAATTGGACATTGGAAATTTACATGTTTGGGCATAACATGGATTAAGGATTTCTGTATGATTTGGAATATGGACATAATTATATTGCAATATTAAATTTATGCAAATTGGGAATAATTCTAATTGACTATGGTGTTGGTATAATTTAATATGAATAAATTAGTATGAACGGCATGTAATTTGATGACATTGATTTTATGAAAGTGAGTATTATTGGATATTTTGGATAATTGGAATATATATATATATATATATATATATATATATATATGAAATTGGCATATTTGGGTAGGAATTACATGGAATTGATAAAATTGCCTATAATTGGAAATTTGTAATTAAGGCTAATTAATATGTAACTAGTGACAAGTTGGAATAGGCAAAATTGTAAACATGACTATATGTTGAATTGGAAGCACATAACATGAAAATTGGGGTTCGAATGAAATACGATGCTAATGAACCTTTGACACGAGGTTAGGCGCAAATGTGGTGTAAGACTGCCCGGAACCGCCCGACAAATCCAGCTGCCACAATTGGACATCTAATGTGAGAGGTCAAAGGCATGAATTGTAGGCGTAACGGTTGGTGACACGAGGTTAGACCCGCTTTGTGGTGTAAGACTACCCGGAACCGCCCGGCGAATCCAACAGCCACACTGTGTTCGGTCTAATGTGGGAGGTCATGTACTGTTCATCATAATGATTGAATTAAGGAATACCAACCATAATAAGACATGTGGGTGACATGGGTATGGTTAGAGGGTTAAGTGGGTGACATGTAAAATTGGACATGTAAATATGGACATAACCATAGTAAGACAAGACATGTAAAACATGTAAATGTGGACTTAATTATAGTAAGATACATAAAGTAAAACATGAATAGGGTGGACTTAACCGTAGTACAGCATGTGTAAGACATGGATACAATAATAAAAGAGGTTAAGTGGGACATGGGCAACATTTAAAACATAAGTACATAATGCTTAACCAAAGGGGACCCGTTATGGCATTACAAATTAATTGAATTGGGTAAAGTTTAAGTAGCAGGTTAAGTAAAAGGAAGGGTTAAGTCAAACCTAAAATTAACGACACAGTAATGGGGGAATGATAAGTACATATTATAAACTTGAATTAAATATGTAAAACTTGTCCTAGGGACAAGGGAAGATTATGACTTAAGATATAATACAAGACTTGAAGGGTGGGACGACTTATACTATGAAATAAGTTAACCTAAGTTGAAAATGTGGGAAAACACCCGTACATTATCGTTTGATAAAGAAAACTTAAGTCGTGTTTGAATTTGTTGAAAAACCTTAGTTAAAAAGGAACTAAGTAACGAACCTTATTTGAAAAGAGAACTATGTAACATAAACTAAGTATCAAACCTTGGTTAAGAGCACCAAGTAATAAACCTTAGTTAAGATAACTAAGTAACGAGAAAGAGAACTAAGTAGTAAACCTTAGTTAAGAGGGCTAAGTAGTAAACCTTAGTTAAGAAAATGAACGATTCAGGAAACTAAGTTGTAAACCTTAGTTAAGAGAACTAAGCAGTAAACCTTAGTCAAGAAACTCAAGTAGAACACGAGAAGGAGCGAACGTCCGTCTGATCATGAAAAAGGCTCCAACGTCTTGGTTTACGAAGCACGCAGCTTCAAGGGGACGTGAGGGTACTCTTGGTATCCCTCTGTGAGAATGCAGATGATACGCCTGGGCTCACAGAGGTTAAGGTCTGCGTTAGAAGAACCAAGAGTATGCCTTGGTTGCAATATAGGGCAACCTAAAGACTAGGATGGACCAGCGTGATTCGGCGAGACAAGTGGCCCTATGATAGCGACTCGTCGTCTACCTACCATCTTGAGTCAGTCGAGATACGTAAAACGGAAAGGCGGAGAACTCCAAAAGACCATATCCTTGCTATCCAGTTATGGGTGAGGTTGGCCAATAGGTTTGTGGTGCATAGGGGGCCTGCGTATAGTTTTCATTTTTCAAGGTGTGCCTTTCATTAGTTGAGGGAGGGGTCAAGTGGGACCATAGCCACTGGAAAAACAGACCTTAGCATCTGCATCGGCAGATAACTTAAAGCTCCCGACCGAGTTCCGTGTTTCTTGATTAGCCCTGCCACGGGACTCGGGCCGCACATATAGAGGACATGTGCAACTAGATATCTAGCACGTTTACGATACGATTGGGACGTCAAGTCTAGGAACACTTATCACTCTGGGTAGTGTGTTCTAGACTAAGGGGCATCGTTCGATAGGTAGCATAATCCCTAGTTGGACCTAGGTCGCGTAAACCTTAAATCCGAGAAGCGTTCAATAGGTAGCGTAAACCCCAATGACACTGGGTAGTGTAAACCCTGGTTGAATCTAAGAAGTGCTCGATAGTATACCTTCGATTAGATATAGATGATACATGGAATCTAGCAAGATCGAGAGCGGCAGTCCAAACGATTTCAAGAATGGTGGCACTACACTAAAGTAGTATATATTTACATGATGAAGCCCGTATGACATACGGCAAGGGGCTATGGAAAAGGATTAGACGAGTTGGGGGTATCTACATATACGTTGTATTAGGTTAACCTACTAGTGAGACATGAGTATAGCCTAGAGAGCTAATATCACGAATAACCTAATAAGCAAGAAAATATAACTGAACGGTATATGTAGTATTACACAGAAGTTTATTATAAGTCCACTCACACAGAACTTATGTTCTGAGCCCCTCCTCATTACATACTTCCAGGTTAGGTTCAAGGCAGAGATGGTATAACTATGGATACTGGTTAGACAGTATGATATATAAGGTAAAGCTATTTTTGAATATATTATATTTTAATTCCTTCCGCTGTGAGATGCTTTATGATTTCTGACATATTTCTTTTTCTCAGTCTTTTTCTGCAGGATACCAGAGCACCCAACTCGGGTCTCGATTGATCGAGTTTGAAAAATTCGGTCTGTCGAAATTCGGGTTGTTACAAAAACTGTAACAACCCGAATTTTTATAACATGTTAAAACAAGATATCAAGGCAGAATTAAATTTCAAAATAAGAATAAGGGAAAACGGGTTGCACCGATGCGTTCTTCTCGAAATTCTGCTTGAAAACGAGTCCGCGTTTACGAAAATCGGAGTCCGTATGACCAAGTTATGGCTCTCCAAATTTCAGAAAATTTCAGAGTTCAAAACAGTTCGAATTCAAGTTCAAATTAGAATTTCAAAAACCCAGACAGACTGGGCGGGAAAAATCCCGCCCAGCACCCAGGTCGACTGGGCAATCAACCCCCCCCCCCCGACCAGGTCGACTGGGCAGTCGTCTTGGGTGTCGACCTGGTCCCCGAATCTGTTTTTGGGCCAGAATCCTTTCTGGTGTTTCTGGTTCGATTTTCTATCCAAGTTCACTCCAAAACCCTATATAAACAGCCCCTAACCCTAGACTCTCTATCACAAATTCATATGACACCGTTATGCTGCTAAGATCCCTCTGGAACTATGGCCGCCGCCTCAAAATTTAAAGCTTAATCATCCAAACTCGATTCAAATCAAAGATCAACGCTTCTACAACAAATTCAAGAGAATAGATCAATGACACTGCAACGTTCTATGACAATTCCAGTTCTTAATTCGCTAGCCATGCTCTATAAGTTCTAGTTGCTTTTCGATTTAAATATCTAATTATAATATGGCCATGAAATAAAGTGGAATTGGATCTAAGTATGTTTATCGATTCAGATCTATTTCTGTTGAATCTTGAGTTTTTGAGACTTGTCTATCTTTATTCTCATGCCAAGTTATGATCTATTCAGCAGTTTTCTTGATTCGTAATGATGTTATCATCAAGTTGTAATCTTTATGCCTATCATGATGATTTATGTTGTTTTCTTTCTGATCTTTTTATTATTGCAACTTCTACCCCCCCCCCCCCAATTATTTTCTTTTGATGAACCTTGGTCAATTTCGGACCTAGGCCTAAACCGCGATTTGCGTACGATTGAATACGGGGGAATATTGGGATAATACCTATTTGGATATATGTGTTTGGTGGAATTAATGGCATAACATAAAAGTTGGATATTTGGGTATTACTACCATTAACATGAAATTGAATATTTGGGTATTATCATTATAATAGTAATTGGAATATTGGGGATTGGCATATATAATTTGGTATGGATCTTGGTATATGTAATTTGGCTAGAACTCATTATGGGTAAATTGGTGTAAACATGGAATACATGTAGTTTGGTATGAAACTTGACCTGTGTAAAATGGCAAGAAACTTGATATATATATATATATATGTAGATCGACATGAGTTGAACATATGTAAATTTGCTAGAATTGGGCATATGTAAATCGGCATGAAAAATTAGAACTTGGGCATATATATTAATATGTAAAGTTGGGAATTTGAAACATGCAAATGACTCTGTATTGGATAATTTACTTGAACATTATTATAGGTTAAATATGAACGCGCCTAAGTTGGGTTTTAGGTAGTTGGCATGTATTATAAGTAAAAAAGGCTATAACTTGGCATAACTTTATGGTGATTTAGGGTAATACTTTGCGAACACGTTTTGGGGCAAAAACGTGAGTTATGAACTTGGTAATTGGCATATAACTGGAAATATGAACGTGGTTGAAACATGAATTGGTTATGAACATGAATTACGATAAAAAGCAAAACTTGAAACATGAACGCTGTTATAACATGAAACTGGATATGGACATGAAACTCGCCATGAAACTAGACACGAACTTGACATGAAACTTAAACATGGACATGACATTAGAATGAACTTGAAAATGTACAACTCGAGGTTGGATTGAGTTTGCAGTGTAAATCTGCCCGGAACTGCCCGGCGAATCCAGTGACTGCAAACAATAGGATCCAATGTGGGTAGTTGGTCATATCGCGCTTAAGACCCGAGGTTAGACTTGGTTGTGGTGTAAATCTGCCCGGAACCGCCCGGCGAATCCAGTGACCACAACAACTAGTCTAATGTGAGAGGTAGGGGCGCATTAATAAATTAATGCCATAGATAGGGTTAAGTCATGAACCACTTGAATATACTTAACCAATTTGACACGATGATTTGATAGGGTTAAGTCATGAACCACTTGAATATACTTAACCAATTTGACACGATGATTTGATAGGGTTAAGTCATGAACCGCTTGAATATACTTAACCAATTTGACACGATGACTTGATAGGGTTAAGTCATGAACTTGAACGACAACACTTAGCCAGTTTAACATGATATGTAGACGGGTTAAGTCACGAACTTGAATGACAACACTTAACCAACTTGACATTCTAGACTGATGGGGTTAAGTCTTGAATTTAATGACAACACTTAACCTGCTGGACGGAAACCCTAATTACACGGTGCTTTTCAGCAGTAACCCACTAGATGTATCATGGTACGCTGGAACTAGGCAGGGTGGGGCACGATTACTGGGCTGATTGTAAGCGACCAGAACGATGGCTGAGTTGGTGCGCCATTGTAGGTTCAGGCGGACTATGGTCGTGCATGTAGTCCGGAGTTGAAAAAGCAGGCATTGGGCACCAGTAGGTTTACACTGTGCGTGCTTGATTCGTGTCGGTGGTTGGCACCCTAGGGCTTGATACACCCTATGGTGGACCTAGCACATGTGACTACATTCGTGATAGGGCCATATGACACAGACACATGAACGAGATAGGACTTGTAGTGAGCCGATCGATTAATATATCGTTACGTGGATAGGTTGCATAATCCCTAGAAGTCCTAGGTGGCATAAACGCTAATCGAATCTAGAAAACGTTCAATAGGTAGCATAATCCCTAGTGGTCCTAAGTGGCATAAATCCTAGTTGAACACGCGACAGTTCATGATAAGGAAACCTAGCCAGATCAAGGGTGGCAGTCCAAACGATTTCAGGACTGATGGCACTACGTTGTAGTAGTATAGAATTACATGACGAAGCCCGTACGATTTACGGCAAGGGACTGTACATATAAATGGAAAGGATTATACGAGTTGGGGAAAACCAACATATACGGTGTATTAGGTTGGTCTACTAGTAAGTGGACCATTTCATGATTTTTGGCAAGGGACATTTTTAGTCAACACATGACACGGGTTGGGATACTAGTACGGGTGGTGCAGAGCAAATAAATATCATAGAAATATTCTATACTTGATAGAAACCTTGCGATGTGATACTTGGTAGGAACCTTGTGAAGCTACTTATGGGATGTTATACTTGATTCATCGTGCCCAAAGTTTATCTTGTTACCATAGTTTATCTTGTTAGCGTATTCTATCTTTTTATCTTAGTTTATCTTGCCTACCTTGTCATCATGCTTATGTTTACTTTCAGTTTATTCATGCCATGTTATCTTTACTTGTTTCTATGCTGAAAGTAACTGAACTTACTCAGTCTTTATGACTGACCCGTTTTGTTTCGCCTCTTTTTCTTCCGTCCCCCCCCCTCCCAGGTTCGCAGGGTGGGAATACAGCTTAGTTCGGATCTTACCAAGCTCCAAAGCTCTTTCATGTTCGGCTTGGATTTCTCTTGGCTATGGCATGCTTTACTGCTTTATTGGGGAATGATTTATAACTATGGTTCTATGCTTCTTTAATATTGCAAGACTGGTTTCGATATAATTGACTTAATAGCATTTTGATGTAAAAGGAGTAATGAAATTTGGGTTTTCCTTCCGCTGTTTTATTTATGTTCTGTCTTTTAATATTTCTGTGTATGTTTACCTAGATAATACTCCACCAAAGCTAGTGCATTCCCTTGTGAGTGACCCTAGCGGAGGTGGGGTGTTACATTTGGTATCAGATCAGAAGGTTACCAGACTGGGCAAAAGCTTTTAAAAACCTTCTGAAATTATTTTCAAAACGTTTACAAAGAAGCATTTTTCTAAGAAAAGTTTTGTTTTACGAAAGGCATATTCCCCAAAGCCATATGCACTATCTTTTGATTCTCTCCTTGAGTCTCTTCTCTCTTTATTTTTCACCATAGTTTTGTAGGTGTACAACACATGTAGGAGGGCAAAGGAGTGCCCAACTGTAACACCTCACTCCCGCTAAGGTCACTCACTAAGGGAATGCCTTAACTTCGGTGGAGTATTTTAAGTGAATATAGAACAGAAAAATTACAACAAGACAAATATAAGTGATACTTGAAATTTAAAACATCATTTCATTGCAGCAGAAGGTAAACATGTTTGGTTATATATCAAAAACCAACAAGAGTCAAGTACACAATATCCATCTCATTAAAACATAAGTACATAATCCCACTACATAACTAATAGCCATAATAGAAAAGATAACCGAGCTTTACTTCAAGAGTCCAAGCTCCAAAAGATAGATAAAGCAATCTGATCAAAGCCCACTAGTGCTAGGCCCACTCTGATGACCTGAGGGTTGGAAAAAAAAGATAAAAACAACGGGGTCAGACATAAGTCTGAGTGAGCCCTATAAATTTAACAATACAATCATTAAAGTAATTAGGGTATGTGATGAGATAAATGACTACACTAAGCAGCCAACTAGACATAGGATGAACTAAGATAACGGTAAAGACGCATCTACCCACCCAAGGGTAATTACTACACTGCACCACACCAGTCATTCCTACTTAAAGGTTGATCCCACCCAAGGACTTAGAAAATTTAACTAGTAGTTTCGTGTACCCCTAGCTGACTACATAGGTGTCGTCTGCCCCTATCTCAACTAGGTGTACCCACTACTCCCCAAACGATCGGCTCCCTACCGTAGATACCCGTGCTGGCCCAACAGTGGGGTGTATCACTCCCCAAAGTGGCAACCTGATACAATCAACGGTGCACGGCTTATACCTACACGATGCAACAACGTCTTACCTACCAGCCCGGGTCCACACACGCATACGAAACCCGTTGGACTTGCGTTGTCACCGCTAACCCGTTTTGGCCTCTTATAGTCAAGCCCAGTACGCGTGTCCCGTCCTCGACATGGGTCGAGCCCAATAAGATACATATGGGTTACTGGTTGAAATGGGCCCCCACAAGCTACCCACCTAAGCTTGTCCCTTTTTCTAGTGCATCCCACTTAACCCTTTAATCATGTTTAATTACATGTTTCCACTTGGTTAAGTATTCTAATCGTATTTTCCATTGCCACCCAAGGCAACCCACTAGATTTCCACATGCCACCCAAGGCACTTACTTGATTTCCACATGCCACCCAAGGCACCCACTTAACCCCTCATGCCCCACTACATGCTTATCTGGTTAAGTGTTTCTTAATTGATTAAGACCGTAACCTTTGCAAAGACCTCTCACATTAGAATATCTTTTATGGCAGCTGGATTTGCCGGTCGGGTCCGGGCAGCCTTACGCCATAACCGAGTCTAACCTCGTGTCTTTACACTTGTCACGTATTTAGTTCATGCCTAAGACCTCTCACATTGGGCCAATCATTTGTAGCCGTTGGATTTGCCGGTCGGTTCCGGGCAGTCTTATGCTACAAAAGGGTCCAACCTCGTGTCTTAGTCGATTAATTACACCTAATTAATCACCCCCATAATTTGTATTAATTATCCCTAATTAATTACAAATTTAACGATGTACATAATTGACTCAATTATGTCCATCCACTTTATGGTATGCATAATCATACCAACTTCACACCATTTTATTAACATGAATATTAACCCCATCGTTCCCCACGTAATTCGCTAACATGACATACTTAAAAGGGAAGATTCATCACAAATACAATGGGTTCAACTTGCATAACATTAGCATCAACATGGGTTTCAAAGGTGTCAACATGCATATAGCATCAAACCCAACTAGCATAAATAATCAACCCAAACTTGCATGAATCACATATGTCATAAACAGGGTAACTTGCATAAGCTACTTATGTCATACAAAGGGGTAAACTTGCATATGTATGTATGACATACCAAAGGGGTTAACTTGCATATGTATGCATATCATACAAAGGTGTAAACTTGCACATGTTACTTGCATATAATCAAACACCAAACTTGCATAACATGTCATATATGAACTTGCATATAATCAAACACCAAACTTGCATAACATATCATATATGAACTTGCATATAATCATACACCAAACTTGCATAACATATCATATATGAACTTGCATATAATCATATACCAAACTTGCATAACATGGTGTCATAATGGATCAATGTTTATCATAGCGATTTGCATAACTAGCATCATGAACACATAGCCTAAAACTTGCATAACTTGCATAACATCATGATCACATAGCATATGACTTGCATAACTTGCATAACATCATGAAAATATAGCATATGACTTGCATAACTTGCATAACATCATGAACACATAGCATATGACTTGCATAACACATAGCATATGACTTGCATAACTTGCATAACATCACGAACACATAGCATATGATAACATAACTTGCATTGATCCACATTCGTAGCCATAACCTCATTATATCCTATTATAATCATTTCAACAATTGGTCATTAAGGCTATAGTACTCACAATTTGTTGATTAGCACTCCTAAGAAGAAGATTAAGTTGCTAAAGTTGATTAGAAGTTGATTTGAGAAGCTATCTTCCTCTTTAATTTGATGGAGGCTCCTTCAAGTTGCATTTTGACGGCATAACGACGTTGTATCTATTTTTAGTATGAATTAGGGTAGTCTTAGGGGGTATTTATAGATTAGTTAAGTGTTTTAGGCCATTAGATTAACCCTAAATCAGATTAGAGCCGTCAGATCTCGTCACTAGCCACCAAGCACAGCCCAAAAGCCAAAATGGTGCACCCAGGTCACACAGACCGACAGGGGGGGTCGACCCCTGGGTCGACCCATGGGTCGACCCCTAAAGGGGGGTCGACACCCATGTCGACCCTAGGGTCGACACCCTCTGTCTGGCGGGAATTTTCCCGCCCCTTCTGAAATTTGAAAATTTTATATTTAAATCTGTTTTGAATTTTCTGAAAACTTCTTCGGACCTTAACTAGGTCATACGGACTCCGATTTTCGAAAACTCGGACCCTATTTCGCGTATTTTTCCGAGACGAACGCAATGGCATAGCCCGTTTCCCCTGATTCAGATTTTAAAATTTAATTCTGCCCTATTTTATATTATAGCAAGTTATTCAACATACGAGGTGTTACATTCTCCCCTACTTAAAGGATTTCGTCGCCGAAATCTCTAAGTTAAGAAGAACGTATCCTACCAACCAAACAACCATCTACTAAACCATCAAACACTGGTATCCATTGTCCTTAAAGTTTCTAATGTTGTATGAACATATGCAAAAAGTGCGTGTATATGTCCGTATACTAATGCAAAATTAGGCGGTCTACTGATTCAGTCGACCTCCATAATGCAAACCATGATAGTGCCATGCATCCAATATGTATGCGAAAGAATCCTATCGACACATACTATTACTATATGTGTGCACAACCATACACCAAAATGCATCATCCATATGATAACACAACCATTATACATCCATTAATATAGCTACCTACACACAATTATATGTAATATGCAATATGAAGTGACTGAGCCGATCTAGTGTCTAAAGTGTGTGTATATGAATCCACGAGCAACCATTAGCAACCACTTGCATCCACACGCATCCATCAAACATAACATGTCTCAAACACATGTTTCAACCATAGGTTTACCCTATCTAAAGGTCAAAGGTACTAATGAGAGGACGTACTAAAGATAAGATAAGTACTAGACAAACGATAAAGGAGAAGTTAAAAGACATACCCTCAAAAAGGAATGGGTACAGTGAACGCATCTTCGCTTCTGTCTCCCAAGTAGCATTGCTCTCATCCTCTCCCCATTGCACTTTGACTAGTCGAACCTCTCTGTTTCTCAACTTCCTAATCTCTGACCCAAGGATGCGGGTAGGATCTCGTCGAATAGTCGCATCACGCTCTACCTCCACTTCTCTAAGCAAGCTCGGCTCTACCACCTCTGCGGCCTCATGTAGGCACTTCCTCAAATGTGACACATGGAATACGTCATGTACCCCACTAAGTCTCTCGGGTAAATCCACTCTATATGCCATCCGTCCAATCCTTTCCTTAATAGGAAACGGTCCTACAAATCTTGGTGCTAACTTCACAACGGACCCAAAACGAACAACATTCCGTAATGGAGATACTTTGACAAAGACCATGTCCCCAACTTCAAACTCCAGATCCGTCCTCCTCTTATCCGCGTAAGATTTCTGCCTATCTTGCGCTTCTTTAATCCTTCTTCGAATCAAATCAATCTTTTCCGAAGTCTCTCTAACCATATCGTGCCCAAGCAAGATCTTATCCGTAGATTCCCACCAACATGTAGGTGATCGACAAGGCCTTCCATAAAGAGCTTCAAAAGGAGCCATACCAATACTAGACTGAAAGCTGTTATTATACGCGAACTCCACCAATGGAAGATGCTATTCCCATGTACCTCCAAAATCTAAGATACAAAGCCTCAAAAGGTCTTCTTGAACACGATTCACCCTCTCGGTCTGGCCGTCCGTCTGAGGATGATATGCGGTGCTCAAACACAACATAGTCCCTACCGCGTCTTGCAAACTCTTCCAAAACTCGCTAGTGAAGATAGGATCTCGATCGCCCACTATGCTAGAAGGTACACCATGCAATCGAACTATTTCTCGAAGGTAAACTGAAGCTAGCCATGGAGCAGTCCTCTTGCTCTTCACGGGTATGAAATGGGCGCTCTTAGTAAGTCTGTCTACCACAACCCAAATTCCCGTGTTACGCTTCCTCGATCTCGGTAACCCATCAATAAAATCCATCGAGACGCTATCCCACTTCCATTGCGGAACTTCCAATGGGTGAATCAACCCACCGGGTTTCTTTTGCTCCGCTTTCACTTGTTGGCACACCAAGCATCTAGCGACATACTCGGCCACATCTTTCTTCATACTGGCCCAAAAGAAAACTCGCTTCATGTCTTGGTACATCTTGTCCCCACCGGGATGAATGGTCATCTTTGAACGATGCGCATCATCAAGAATAGCCTTCCTCAAACCCTCGTCTTGCGGTACACAAAGTCTACCGTCTCTACGCAAGCACCCCTTATCGTCTAGGGTGTACCTACTCAAATGGCTGGACGACTCCCCCCTTATGAGCCTCTCTACCAACTCAACCAACTGTGGGTCGTCCCGCTGTGCCTCGCCAATCCGTCCCAAAAGAGTAGGTCTGACCTCTAAGGATGCTAGCAAACTGGGTACAAAGTCAACGGAAGGTCTGAAGTCGAACATCGAGATAAATTCCAAGCTTCGTCGTTCCACGAACAATGGACTCAAGGACAACCTTTTTCTGCTCAAGGCGTCCGCCACCACGTTACCCTTGCCAGGGGTATACGTTATCTCGAAATCATAGGATGCTAAGAACTCCATCCACCTTTGCTGTCTCAAGTTCAAATCCTTCTGAGAAAACTAGTACTTCAATGATTTGTGGTCAGTGAACAATTCGAACCTCTCTCCAAGAAGATAATGGCGCCAAGTCTTAAGCGCAAAAACAATAGCGGCCAACTCTAAATCATGGGTAGGGTAATTTTTCTCATGCTTTCTCAACTACCTTCCACCGTAGGCTATTACCCTTCCCTCTTGCATTAAGACTGCGCCTAGTCCTGTCCCACAAGCATCGGTATAAACAACAAATGGCTTACTCCCATCTGGCAACACTAAGACTGGAGCTGTGGTTAAAGCTCTCTTTAACCATTGGAACGCATCATCACAATCTACGTTCCATGCGAAGACTAGATTCTTCTTTGTCAAGCGAGTTAATGGGGCTGGTATCTTCGCGAAGTCCTTGATAAACTTCCTATAGTAGCCAGCCAACCCCAAGAAACTCCTCACCTCGGTAGCATTCTTTGGAACCTTCCAACCTTGGATGGATACTACCTTCGCGGGATCCACAGCTATCCCTTCCTTAGAGACCACGTGCCCTAAGAACCGCACTTCCTTCCTCCAGAAGTGACATTTAGAGAATTTAGCCTTAAGGCTATGCGCTCGAAGAGTCTCCAACACTTCCCTAAGATGTAGGGCATGCTCTTCTTCACTCTTAGAAAAGACTAAGATGTCATCCACAAAGACCACCACGAACTTATTAAGGTACTCCCTGAACACCCTACTCATCAAATCTACAAAGTATGCAGGGGCGTTCGTCAAACCAAATGGCATCACAAGCCACTCATAGAAACCATCCGGAGTCCTAAAGGCAGTCTTGTCTATGCTATCCTCAGCCACTCTCAACTGATGAAACCCCGTGGCCAAGTCCATCTGCGAAAATACTGAGGCGCCAACCAACTGATCAAAGAGATCATCAATCCTCGGCAATGGGTGTCTATTCTTCTTTGTGAGCTTTTTGAGTTCTCTATAGTCTACACAAAGTCTGAGGGATCCATCCGCCTTCGTGGCAAAAACTACTGGAGCACCCCACTCCGATATACTTCGTCTTATGAACCCCTTCTCAAGCAACTCCCCTACTTGCTTATGGAGTTCCCTCCTCTCACGAGGAGCCATGTGGCGCACTGGCAAAGATACTGGTTTAGCATTGTCTACCAGATATATTCGGAAGTCAATCTCCCGCTTCAGAGGTAAGCCCTTCACCTCCTCAAACACATCCGAGTATTCCCGGACCACTCTAACAGATCGCAAACTCTCGACCGAAGCGTCAAGCGATTCAAGATAACTTAGCATAACAGAATCCATGGGATTACAAGAGATCTCGAGAGTGTTACCCAAGTGGGTCATGAGCCTAACAACTCTCCTTTCACAATCAAGAACGACACCATTACTGGATAACCAGTCCATGCCCAAAATCAACCCATAGCCCGTGAAGCCCAAAACAAAAGCATCACATCTAAACTCAACGCTAAGTATGGAAATCTTCAAACCCAAACATATCATGGACAAATAAGTGGAGCCCCCAATTGGGTTTGAAACAACCAAGGGATCATATACTAGACTGGTGTCTAAGTGCAGTGACTCAACTAATGATGATGAGATAAACGAATGCGATGCGCCAGAGTCAAATAAAGTACGGACAGGATGATCAAACAGAAAACCCAGACTTTCAACGGAAATAGTTCTACCTCTTTCCTGAATCGGTGGAACTGCGAGAGCCTAAACTTGCCCCCTTGCCTGACCTGGTGCCATAAGAGCTTGCACCTGTCCTCCTGAGGTAGATCCCGTCCTTTGCCCCTTCTTAGGGCAGTCCTTCACTAGATGCCCTGCTTCGCCACAGTGGAAGCAGCCAGTCTTCTTCTTCTTTCGACAGTCTTTGCTTAGGTGGCCTGGTGTCCCACAATTGAAACACTTCTTCTTTCCCTTGCCACCGTTGCCTTTCCCACCCTTGTTTTGTTGTTGCTGTTGAGGTCTCTTCTGATCTCCTTTCTTCTCGGGTGCCTTATTAGCATTGGGACCCTTCTCTTCCTCATGCATGAGTGCCATGTCTACTAGCTTCTCAAAGGTGGCCCCCATAGGGATGTGAGTCATAGCCAATCCTTGCATCGGTTCATTCAAGCCTTTAACGAACCTCAAAGCCTTCTTCTCCGGTGTATTCACCATGTCTATGCCAAATCTTGCCAACTGATTGAACTTGTTGACATATTCCTTTACTGACAAGTTCCCTTGCCTTAGAGTCAAGAACCTTTCCATATACAGATTCTCTTCCGCCCTTGAGAGAAACTTTGCCACAAACCTTTGTCTGAAATTCGCCCAAGAGTCAACAGGGCGCTCTCCATTAGTGACCTCTCACCGGAATGAGGCCTCTCCCTTCATTAACCAAGCAGCTAACTTGACTTTCTTTCCTTCTTCCATCTCAAATATTTCTATCAACTCTTCCACCTCCTTAAGCCAATCCCTAATTTCCACAAAAGTTTCTGATCCTTGAAAAGGTTTCCCTCCCATAGCCTTAAATTCCTTGCAAGTCTTAGCAAAAGTATCCGTGCGAGGAGGAGGAGGAGGAGTAGGAAGATCGGGTGCTACTGTTTGTGGAGGAACATTTGCTGGACCCGCAATGGCGGCCCTAGCCTCCATAAATCTCCTATACCATACTGGTCTCGCTACACCCTCCGGAAAGTTAAGATCTTCAGCCATGCTGAAACAAAAAAGGAAAGATTCAAAAAGGAGAATTCGAAAGATAAAGATATGGCTATTGGGGATTATGCTTTTCTTTCAAAAACTTTTCTCTTAAAAGACATGTTTTTGAAAATACTTCTTCCAAAAATGTTTTTAGAAAAATAGTTTTCTAAAAAATTTATCTGTTCTGGTAACCTTCAGCTCTGATACCACGTGTAACACCCCACTCCCGCTAAGGTCACTCACTAAGGGAATGCCTTAACTTCGGTGGAGTATTTTAAGTGAATAAAGAACAGAAAAATTACAACAAGACAAATATAAGTGATACTTGAAATTTAAAACATCATTTCATTGCAGCAGAAGGTAAACATGTTTGGTTACATATCAAAAACCAACAAGAGTCAAGTACAAAATATCCATCTCGTTAAAACATAAGTACATAATCCCACTACATAACTAATAGCCATAATAGAAAAGATAACCGAGCTTTACTTCAAGAGTCCAAGCTCCAAAAGATAGATAAAGCAATCTGATCAAAGCCCACTAGTGCTAGGCCCACTCTAATGACCTGAGGGTTGGAAAAAAAAGATAAAAACAACGGGGTCAGACATAAGTCTGAGTGATCCCTATAACTCTAACAATACAATCATTAAAGTAATTAGGGTAAGATATAAACTTGGTACGGTGATGACTGGGGATAAATGACTACACTAAGCAGCCAACTAGACATAGGATGAACTAAGATAACGGTAAAGACGCATCTACCCACCCAAGGGTAATTACTACACTGCACCACACCAGTCATTCCTACTTAAAGGTTGATACCACCAAAGGACATAGAAAATTTAACTAGTAGTGTACCCCTAGCTGACTACATAGGTGACGTCTGCCCCTATCTCCACTAGGTGTACCCACTACTCCCCAAACGATCGGCTCCCTACCGTAGATACCCGTGTTGGCCCCACATGGGGTGTATGACTCCCCAAAGTGGCAACCTGATACAATCAACGGTGCACGGCTTATACCTACACGATGCAACAACGTCTTACCTACCAGCCCGGGTCCTCACACGCATACGAAACCCGTTGGACTTGCGTTGCCACCGCTAACCCGTTTTGGCCTCTTATAGTCAAGCCCAGTACGCGTGTCCCGTCCTCGACATGGGTCGAGCCCAATAAGATACATATGGGTTACTGGTTGAAATGGGCCCCCACAAGCTACCCACCTAAGCTTGTCCCTTTTTCTAGTGCATCCCACTTAACCCTTTAATCATGTTTAATTACATGTTTCCGCTTGGTTAAGTATTTTAATCATATTTTCTATTGCCACCCAAGGCAACCCACTAGATTTCCACATGCCACCCAAGGCACTTACTTGATTTCCACATGCCACCCAAGGCACCCACTTAACCCCTCATGCCCCACTACATGCTTATCTGGTTAAGTGTTTCTTAATTGATTAAGACCGTAACCTTTGCAAAGACCTCTCACATTAGACTATCTTTTATGGCAGCTGGATTTGTCGGTCGGGTCCGGGCAGCCTTACGCCATAACCGAGTCTAACCTCGTGTCTTTACACTTGTCACGTATTTAGTTCATGCCTAAGACCTCTCACATTGGGCCAATCATTTGTAGCCGCTGGATTTGTTGGTCGGTTCCGGGCAGTCTTATGCTACAAAAGGGTCCAACCTCGTGTCTTAGTCGATTAATTACACCTAATTAATCACCCCCATAATTTGTATTAATTATCCCTAATTAATTACAAATTTAACGATGTACATAATTGACTCAATTATGTCCATCCACTTTATGGTATGCATAATCATACCAACTTCACACCATTTTATTAACATGAATATTAACCCCATCGTTCCCCACGTAATTCGCTAACATGACATATTTAAAAGGGAAGATTCATCACAAATACAATGGGTTCAACTTGCATAACATTAGCATCAACATGGGTTTCAAAGGTGTCAACATGCATATAGCATCAAACCCAACTAGCATAAATAATCAACCCAAACTTGCATGAATCACATATGTCATAAAGAGGGTAACTTGCATAAGCTACTTATGTCATACAAAGGGGTAAACTTGCATATGTACGTATGACATACCAAAGGGGTTAACTTGCATATGTATGCATATCATACAAAGGTGTAAACTTGCACATGTTACTTGCATATAATCAAACACCAAACTTGCATAACATGTCATATATGAACTTGCATATAATCAAACACCAAACTTGCATAACATATCATATATGAACTTGCATATAATCATACACCAAACTTGCATAACATATCATATATGAACTTGCATATAATCATATACCAAACTTGCATAACATGGTGTCATAATGGATCAATGTTTATCATAGCGATTTGCATAACTAGCATCATGAACACATAGCCTAAAACTTGCATAACTTGCATAACATCATGATCACATAGCATATGACTTGCATAACTTGCATAACATCATGAACATATAGCATATGACTTGCATAACTTGCATAACATCATGAACACATAGCATATGACTTGCATAACTTGCATAACACATAGCATATGACTTGCATAACTTGCATAACATCATGAACACATAGCATATGATAACATAACTTGCATTGATCCGCATTCATAGCCATAACCTCATTATATCCTATCATAATCATTTCAACAATTGGTCATTAAGGCTATAGTACTCACAATTTGTTGATTAGCACTCCTAAGAAGAAGATTAAGTTGCTAAAGTTGATTAGAAGTTGATTTGAGAAGCTATCTTCCTCTTTAATTTGATGGAGGCTCCTTCAAGTTGCATTTTGACGGCATAACGACATTGTATCTATTTTTAGTATGAATTAGGGTAGTCTTAGGGTGTATTTATAGATTAGTTAAGTGTTTTATGCCATTAGATTAACCCTAAATCAGATTAGAGCCGTCAGATCTCGTCACTAGCCACCAAGCACAGCCCAAAAGCCAAAATGGTGCACCAGGTCACACAGACCGACAGGGGGGGTCGACCCCTGGGTCGACCCATGGGTCGACCCCTAGGGGGGGTCAACACCCATGTCGACCCTAGGGTCGACACCCTCTGTCTGGTGGGAATTTTCCCGCCCCTTCTGAAATTTGAAAATTTTATATTTAAATCTGTTTTGAATTTTCTAAAAACTTCTTCAGGCCTTAACTGGGTCATACGGACTCCGATTTTCGAAAACTCGGTCTCTATTTCGCGTATTTTTCCGAGACGAACGCAATGGAATAGCCCGTTTCCCCTGATTCAGATTTTAAAATTTAATTCTTCCCTGTTTTATATTATAGCAAGTTATTCAACATACGGGGTGTTACACCAACCCCCATCTGTAGCCGCAATAGTTTTACTTGCAACTAATCTTATTTCAAGCTTTGTAGGGTTGTCGTGCGATGGAGTTAGATTTCGAGAAACTTGTCAATAAGCTATACAAGGATAGTAAGAACGAGGATAAAGAACACAAGCCTAAGGAGGAAGAACTTGTTGATATGGTTTAATCCATGAAGGAGGAAAAGGTGAAAGGAAAGAGGTCAAAGTAAAAGAATAATAAAACCCATGACAAGAAAGAACATCGTTGGTATGGTAAAAAGGGACATGTAGTTAAGTATCATAGGACAAGGACAAGGGCAAAGAACAAGATCGTCGAGAGGGCAATTGTATGCTCTCACTACTAGCATACCTAAGAGAGGTGGTAACGTTTCTGTTAAAGGTTCAGCTTTTCTTTTCTATCATCCCATTAGAACTTTGTTATTTTGTACATCGCATCCTTTTAATTATACTTCGATAGTTGAGTCTCTTCACCTTAGTACTAGCATAGTAGAGGATCCCATTTTTTGTCTCAAATCCTGTTGGGGAATCGGCTCATTTATTCATGACTTGTTTGGATTTGAGAATGTCTATGCTTAGTGTTGAGTTTAGAAGTAATGCTTATGTTTTTGGGCTATGGGTTGATTCTAGGGATGGAGTGGTTATCCAGTAATGGTGCCATTCCTGAGTATGAAAAGAGGGTAGTTAGACTCTTGACTTGCCTTGGTAATGCCCTCGAAGTCTAGTGTAACCCTTAGGGTTCTGCAATGCTTTGTTACCTAGAATCTCTTGATACATTTATTGATCCACTCGAGTAGTGTTAGCCACTAAGGCGGATGGTTCATTTCACTTATGCATGAGTTGTAGAAAATCACATTAGTAAGTACATTTGGCAACATGGTTGACATCTGTTTATTTTCAAGAGATAGTTTTTCTGCATAGAATACCTTATAGTGAGTAAACGAGATCCAGGATTCACTAGTGAATTTTGGAGAGCTTGCATGAAACCATGAGTACGCAGTTATGCTTGAGCCGAGTATACTAGAAAAAGAATAAGTGAAAGTGGAACGAGAGGCGACGGTGAAATAAGTTCCAACTCATATTTTGGAAACAAGAATTTAGAAGCTATGAAATTGTGAAGGTAAAGACGGTCAAAGCACAATGGAGTTAAGCTCAAGGAAATGTGGCTTGGAAGATTGAAGACTAGATACGCACATTATATCTCTTTATAAGAGTATATCCTTGATCCCTCTTTTCCTATAGAGCTTATTTACATGCTATCTTTCAAGTATATCCTCTCGGTCCTATTCTAAATCCCATTTCTGTTAGAAACCCCATAAGGAGCATGAATCGTCTGTTAGTAATACATTTTGGGGGCTTGAGGGTGTCCGTTGTGTTGACTAAACTTTTTGGGTTTTATAGGATACGGGTTGGTTTTAGGAAGGGATTTCCTTGTGACCTAAAAGGAGTCCATCATGCTTAGTTTCCTCGAAAAGTATATTGGTTTGATTGAGTAATTCTTTGGGTGTCATCCTGATGTTGGTTTCGGTCTTCGGGGCTGGCGCTTAGGGAGATTTTCTCCTAATCAGTATATATGTGACGTAGATTTCCAGTTTTGACATTGCCTAATGGGCATAAAGTTTTTACTTGCTTCTATCTTTTGATCCTATCTTGAGAACCTTAGGTAGAACCCTATGGATGTAAACATGTGTTTGAGACATGTTATGATTAATGGTTGCAAGTGGTTGCAAGTGGCTGCTAGTGGTTGCTCGTGATTGCATAACACACATTAGGTACTAGATCGGCTCAGACACATTTCCATATTGCATATGCATGAGTGTTTATACTTGTTTATGGATGAAATTGGATGTGTTATCATATGGATGATGCATATGGATGGATGTTTGTGCACACATAGTGTTTATGTGACTAGGACTATTTGCATACATGTTGGACTGATGACACTAAACATATTTTGCATTAAGAAGACCAATCATGCCTGATCATTTGCATTAGATAAGGAGCATATACACACACTTTCTGCATATGTTCATACAGCGTTAGAAATCTCTTAAGGACAATGGATGCCTGTGATAGATGATTGAGTAGATGGAGCACATTCTTCTTAACTTGAAGATTTCGGGGACGAAATCCTTTAAGGAGGGGAGAATGTAACAACTCGAATTTTTATAACATGTTAAAGCAATAAATCAAGGCAGAATTAAATTTTAAAATAAGAATCAGGGAAAACGGGTTGCGCCGTTGTGTTCGTCTCGAAATTCTGCTTGAAAATGAGTCCGAGTTTATGAAAATCGGAGTCTGTATGACCAAGTTATGGCTCTCCAAAGTTTCAGAAAATTTCAGAGTTCAAAACAGTTCGAATTCAAGTTCAAATTCGAATTTCAAAAACCCAGACAGACTGGGCGGGAAAAATCCTGCCCAGCACCCAGGTCGACTGGGGAGTCAACTGGGTAGTCGACCCCCCTGACTAGGTCGACTGGGCAGTCGACCTGGGTGTCGACCTGGTCCCCGAATCTGTTTTTGGGCCAGAATCCTTTCTGGTGTTTCTGGTTCGATTTTCTGTCCAAGTTCACTCCCAAAACCCTATATAAACAGCCCTAACCCTAGAGTCTCTATCACAAATTCATATGACACCGTTATGCTGCTAAGATCCCTCTGGAACCATGGACGCCGCCTCCATATTTAAAGCTTAAGCATCCAAACTCGATTCAAATCAAAGATCAACGCTTCTACAACAAATTCAAGAGAATAGATCAATGACACTGCAACGTTCTATGACAATTCCAGTTCTTAATTCGCTAGCCATGCTCTGTAAGTTCTAGTTGCTTTCCGACTTAAATATCTGATTATAATATGGCCATGAAATAAAGTGGAATTAGATCTAAGTATGTTTATCGATTCAGATCTATTTCTGTTGAATCTTGAGTTTTTGAGACTTGTCTATCTTCATTCTCATGCCAAGTTATGATCTATTCAGCAGTTTTCTTGATTCGTAATGATGTTATCATCAAGTTGTAATCTTTATGCCTATCATGATGATTTATGTTGTTTTCTTTCTGATCTTGTTCTTATTGCAACTTCTACCTCCCCCTATTTATTTTCTTTTGATGAACCTTGGTCAATTTCGGACCTACGCCTAAACCGCGATTTGCGTACGATTGAACACGGGGAAATATTGGGATAATACCTATTTGGATATATGTGTTTGGTGGAATTAATGGCATAACATAAAAGTTGGATATTTGGGTATTACTACCATTAACATGAAATTAAATATTTGGGTACTATCATTATAATAGTAATTGCAAGAATGGGGATTGGCATATATAATTTGGCATGGATCTTGGTATATGTAATTTGACTAGAACTCGTTATAGGTAAATTGGTGTAAACATGGAATACATGTAGTTTGGTATGAAACTTGACCTATGTAAAATGGCAAGAAACTTGATATATATATATATATATATATATGTAGATCGACATGAGTTGAGCATATGTAAATTTGCTAGAATTGGGCATATGTAAATCGGCATGAAAAATTAGAACTTGGGAATATATATTAATATGTAAAGTTGGGAATTTGAAACATGCAAATGACTGTATATTGGATAATTTACTTGAACATTATTATAGGTTAAATATGAACGCGCCTAAGTTGGGTTTTGGGTAGTTGGCATGTATTATAAGTAAAAAAGGCTATAACTTGGCATAACTTTATGGTGATTTAGGGTAATACTTTGGGAACACGTTTTGGGGCAAAAACTGAACTTGGTAATTGGCATATAACTGGAAATATGAACGTGGTTGAAACATGAATTGGTTATGAACATGAATTACGATTAAAAGCAAAACTTGAAACATGAACGCTGTTATAACATGAACCTGGATATGGACATGAAACTCACCATGAAACTAGAGACGAACTTGACATGAAACTAGAACATGGACATGACATTAGAATGAACTTGAAAATGGCCAACTCGAGGTTGGATTGAGCTTGCAGTGTAAATCTGCCCGGAACCGCCCGGTGAATCCGGTGACTGCAAACAATAGAATCCAATGGGGGTAGTTGGTCATATGTAATGACCGGGAATTCCGCTCGATCCGAATCAGTCGCTAAACTGACCCAGACCGTTCGAAACGCCTGACTGTTTTGAGAACAAGACAAAATAGAACGCGGACGGAAGAACATTTCATTGTATATTACAAAAATGCATCAGATTACAAGAATATACAGAGTATTAACAAATATTACACATTAACAAATATTAGAGATTTAAATTACATTTAAATACATAGCAGCGGAAAATAATACAAAATACAACTAGAAGGAGATATACGGATACAAAGCTTTCCGGATTTCATTCCAGCTGTAAACCAGGATCCTGTGAATATAAATCTACAAAACCAAAACTACGAGCTGCCCGTGTCAAAATAAGGGCACCCAGAGTTTAGGTTAAAACAATAAACTCCAGGTCAGTCATGGGACTGGTGTGAGAACTAAAGCAGTTATAAATATTTATTTTAAAGTTCGGTAAATCAAGGGACCATGTCGTATAACACGGAACGGGATTCCTCCCAAGAACACCAGTGCATAAAACAACAGCGCAATGCTAAATAAAGAAAAATGAAGCTATTATAAGACCCAGGTCCTATCACACAATGCAACGCAAGCCGGGGGATAGGGTTTTCCCTTATAATAGCCAAAGCATGCTTGATACGTTTTAAAACAAGTCATTTGATACAATAATAAGTGTATAGTGTTTAAAATAATTTCAATCATAAATATCAATCATAGACGGCATGGGTACCATATATCATGTCGCCATACTAGGCTCTACAATCAAAACCGCAAATGTCACGTATTTGGGAATTGGATTTCCGTCTGTGAACCGAGGCAAAAGATAGTCCTCACCGATTCGAGACTCTCTAGCCCGAGCCTCAAGATCAGAGCTCGAGTGACCTTGGATTGTCAGGGCCGGTCCACCGATGTGGATTAAAATGCCTGAACACTGCGTTTCCCGCCCTATGGGGCGTAAATGAGCCAACGAATGACTCCATCGGACCCGGATCGTCCGATCAAACCGAGGCGCCTCGAATTCCAACAACCACATGAGTCAAACTCGTCAGCCAGTTTAAGCACTGACGCCACTCCTAACTAGAAAGAAACGCATGCCCTCCCTGAGGTCCTTCTCCCGTTTTGGTTCACACCGGGGTGTGAGGCTCGCGAATTAACGCTACACAAAGCTACGCCACAAAGGCCGTGCTTTGATCATCAACGACAAGACTCTGCTTTTCAATAGAATCCTTGATCATTTGCATCTTAGCATGCCACACAGGCAAACCACTCTATGCAACCGATATCAGTCACACAGAATGAAATCCCATGTCAGACAAAAAGTCCATTTACAAGTTCGTTCTGGGTCTGAACGAAACCTCCTACTACCCCGCATATCCATCGATCTCCAAGTACATCTGGACGATCACCAACTGTTTCCATCTTCTTGGGTGTACATCCCAATCAAGATCGTCAGTAATCACCCAAACGACGTGAAGACCTCCGATCTTCGACCACCGTCTTCATCTTCGATTTATCGTCGTATCAGTTATTCAGAATGGGATAAACCCGGTCTTTCCGAATAACTCGCGTATATTATAAACAAGTGTTACACAAACACAACATACGCCTCATTTCAATTCATCAGTCACTAACCGTAAATTAACAAGAGAATAATTCCCCAAATATTAACCCCGAAGGCCGAAACCAACATCAGATCAATATCCAGAAAACCATTCTTCTTAGCTAACCGACAGTTAGTTTCAAAATTTCACATTCATAGGGAAAGGTTCCCATTAATTTTATCAAAGATAAATTCCTTGAATTTATTCTTTAATCTTCCTTTGAATATCGATTCAACTAGTCGGGATTAACGAACCTTACCGAAGTAATCATTTGTTTTAATTTCCCAATCCCAACCTATTCATCCCATGAAGTAAAAATTGTTACACTTCATATCTAACACCACGGTGTTATCGGTAAATTCAATTACCATTTCACGTTCAAATCTAATTAAAGATTTAACTATCACCTGGAGCAAAACTGGTGATACTCCATTTTCGATCTTTTCAATCTAATTAAAGATTCATTAAAACACCACTTATTTTTAATCTTTACTTGGGTTAAATAATCAGTGTCATTTAAAACACGGTTCACGAGAAACCCCAAAATCACATCACATTTCAATCAGTCCCTAATCGTAAATTAGCAAGTGAGCAATTCCCTAAGTATTAACCCCGAAGGCCGAAACCACCATCAGACCAATACCTCAGAAACCATTCAACTTAACTAATCTTCAGTTAATTTCTGATTTTTCTTATTTCCTTTGGGTCTAAGAACAATATTATTGAAGATACCGTTCACGACAACCCAAAATCTCATTCCATTAATTATCGGGTTAAAGAACAAGTGTTATTTAAAACACTGCTCACTATAAACCCAAAAATCAATATCAATTCAATTCCAATTAAATATTATTTAATTGGTAAACTTCATTAAATCTAAATAAAAAGATTTAATCTTCTTCTCAACTGGGCTTAAGAACAGTGTTAATGAAGACACTATTCACGACAAACCCAAATCACATTTGATATTAAATACAAGGCTCTGAATAGGAAATATATCGGCTTATATTCAATATCAAATTCTACGACCAACAAATATCGTATTGGAAATAACGATATATATATATCTTTCAAATTTCCATAACAATATCTGTATAATCACGAAATCCAACATCGAAATATTCCGAAGACAATTTCGATTCAAATCTATTCCAATTCAATTATTGGAATTTCTGGTTATTCTCAAAACCATTTCAAATCCAATTTCTTTATTTTAAAAAAAAAATTAATTATTATTCTAGTTCAAAACTAGTTCATTCCGATAAAAATCTATTTTTATCTTTTCAAATATGGAGTTTTTCATCCCAATTCTTCACAAATCATTTCTTATGATTTTCCACAAATTATTGATATTTTTAATAATTTTATCAAGGCTCGTACAGTCGATTTCCATCAACGGCCATCGAACTGCACTTACATCGACCTTTTCCAAATTTGACTTGGACATAATTCCAAATCCAACCATTAGATTTCTAATTTCTAATATTCATTAGAAAGCTCTTTTCGATATGAACCCAATGGTTCTAGTTTTAGGAGAATCCGACGGTCGGATCTCCCGCAGTATCCATTCGAAGTCATTGGTCGAAATTCGCGAACTACTGCAGCGCGGCGCGTTCTATTCAGGCCATTATTTTATATATATAATATATACTTCGTCGATTTCAATTCAAAACGTGCTTTATAAATCGTTTAATTCCTTTTCAAAACGGTTTCAACTTCATATTCAATTTCAAATCAAAATTGAATATTCCAATATAAATTCGTTTTAAATTAATTTCAAATCGATTTCAATTCAATTTCAATTTAATTCGAATTTCAATTCATTTCAATTTAATTCGAATTCATTTTTATTCAATTTCAGTTCGAATTCATTTATATTCAATTTCAATTCGAATTCATTTATATTCAATTTCAATTCGAATTCATTTTCTATTCTATTCAATATTCATGAAAAAATGAATAAAATCGATATAAATATCGTTCACGTCAAAGTGGCGTAAATCTAATCAACACGGCTTCATATATTTCTATTTTCAAATATTCTATTTCAAATATTTCTATTTCAAATATATCTATTTCAAATATGGAATGAGGCCCAATCAATTACCATATAATGTTAATTATATGGATTTTCTACAACACATGTATACAATAACAATGATGAATAATCAACCATCATCCAAAGTGCATTCTACACTGTATAAGCATCAAATATAAATATTTAATGCTTATAACAGTCTGTGAATCAATTGATCGACATATAACTAACTATTGGGATTAGTGTATGTCATATATCACCCCAATACCCGTGTGGGGTTTTCAAACAATCATGTACAGATTTTATTTGTGCAGTTGGGCGATGTGTAAAATTTATCGTCCCAATCAATATCAGTCAAATGTGTGTATATAAACAAATTGTCCGATTTATTTATTTTTATTTCATTTCATATACATTTTAAAAATTCTATTTTTAACTATCAAATATTTTCCACTATAAAATATTTTATTTCATTTCACATCACATCACGCAATCAACTTCACATCAAAATCAAACAAACAAGCATACAAGTTGTCCATGGTCTGTGGACGACGGGTGTTGGGTGCTACTAAACATCGTCTGCATCCTAGTATATATTTATTAACTAGAAGATTAAAAATAAAAGGTGAGAAGTTCTCACAGATTAGCTAATCCAATCCCATGACTCTTCTTTGTAGAAATCTTCGCCCTTTCTTCTTCTGTCATCTTCATCATCCGTATTCACTACATATATAAAAATCGAATTTTTACTTCGCTGTTCAATATATAAAAATCGAATTTTTACTTTGTTATTCCATATATAAAAATCGAATTTTTACTTTGCTATTCAATATATAAAAATCGAATTTTTACTTTGCTATTCAATATATAAAAATCGAATTTTTGCTTTGCTATTCAATATATAAAGATCATAATTTTATTATCTCTACAATATAAAAATCATATTTTTACATCAACGCTAAATGGATAAAAATCGCATTCCTAATACGGTGTTTACATTTCAAAGATCCTATTATTACCACACTTCACATATATATAAAAAGAAATCAAATATATTTATATAATTAAAAATCGAATTTTTTTTTTCTATAATAAAAATCAAATCTTTCTTCGTATAAAATCTAATCCTTTTATATTTTTAAAACAACATATATTTATATTTTAAAGACAAAGCTACTTACATTTTAAAAACATAAGCTATTTTTACTTTTTTTTTATAAACAATGCTCTATTTATAATTAAAATCAGAAAATAAGCTATTACATATGTTTTCATTAACTAAAATCCTAAATTTCTATTGGATTTAAAATCAGAAAAGAAACTTACAGTATTTTGGATCTAGGTTTTGGATGGAGGCAAAGGCGTCGGCTCCCCAGTGAGGAGGTGCCGATGAAAGTTGAACAAGGGAGGGGGAAGTTGCTCGTTGGCGGTCGTCGATGGTGGCTTCAGGGTGGCGCGGTGCTCCCTAGGAGGTGCGGTAGTGGCGATTTCTGCGATGGGGAGGGTCTCGAGTGGAGGGGTGAGGCGCGAGAGGGGCGCTGTCGGAGATGGCACTAGCGAGGGGGAGGGGATCGATCACCCACGGCGGCGCTAGGGCGCGCTGAACGAGATCGAGGGTTCGTTGTTGTTGTTTTTTCTTTTGTTTCTGCGTTGACTAGGAGAATAGAAGGAGGGGGGTAAGGTTAGGGCTTAAATAAAAATATATTTTAATTTATTTATTTCCAAAAAGCAACTTTTTTTTATTTCGAACCCCAAACGAGACTCACCGACTGTCGTCCCTATCTAATTACCCCCATTCCGAACACAATGGGGTATGTATCTTAAGCTGATTCGATCGTTACGATCAGTTTCCATTGAATTTAAAGTGTAATTCTTTACATATTCAATTTAAATGCACATTTCAATTTACCAGGACCACATACGGACCCGGAAAATTCCAAAAAAATATTTTCCAGCTTCGTATTGAAGATAGGGTCCAAACAAAACTAATTTCGTCAAATTCTGAGACCATTTGAAAAATGGCCATTTTCCAGTCGATTAAAATCAACTAAAACTGGTCAAACTCATTTTACTTCACCACGCTCACATATTGATTCGAAAAATTATGAAATTTGAAACCTAGGAATAACCTTACATCCCGGATCCAACAAAAGTGGTTTCGTCGAAATCCGAGGTCGTTTGCAAAATGTCTATTTTCAAAGGGCCGAAATTTCCATAGCGACTATTCTGAAAATTCATTTGGACATATCTTTTGATTCCCACTATGAAATTTTGATTTTTCGGATTCGTTGGAAAGATATTCTCAAATAGATTCAAATATTTTTGATTTTGCTAAAATCCGGTTTATTTTGCACCCGGTACATTCATTTGAAGTTTGAAATCGAATTATCGAACTACCGCGCCATTTTCAATTCTATTTATAATTTAAAATAAATATTTATATTCTAACGACGAACGATATAATATATATGTTTGAATTCCATTCAAAATAAATTTCTAATCGTTATTATTTAAAATAATTCATTTTAAATAATCAAAATTCATTAAAATTGGCAAAATAAATTTTTTAAATTGGCTCGGATTTTCGGGTTATTACAATCTCCCCCACTTAAAACTTTTCGTCCCTGGAAAGGAACGAAGTCGAAAGTGGTTTGATTAACCAACTCAACTTTCATAGTTTTCGCTAGGGCTTAAGTTCTTCAACTTTTCAGTTTCTAAGAACTTTTCAAATTTTTCAAAAATTTGGCTAACACCCTAAATTTTCGAAAAATTTCGCCATAACCTCCCCTGCACCGGGGACTTCGGGATATTTCATATAGCCTCCCATGGCCTTCTTCAATCAAAAAGAAAAAGAAAAAGCCAAGCGGCTAGCCAATCGGCTCATAAAATCATCATCACCCAAACTAAACAGTAAATTATGGTAAACATGTACCTATTTGTCGGGCAAAAAATTTTATTCTTCTGCTCTAGCCTCTTTGCTATGACCTATTCAATGGATATACATGTACATGCAAGCAAATGCGACCAATTTTCAATACAGTTCAATATTTGACCAATTTGGTTAATGGTTCAACATTTAATTATTCAAACTATAATCAAACAACACAACCAGCAATCAATTAGTTGATTAACGTTTCAAATCCAGAATTTTGATATATAGTCAGAAATCACATTTTTGGTGCCAATTCACAACAATGGGCCTTATCTAGTTTCGGTTCTCACACCAGTCTAATGGAAATATAGAAATCTCACTTTCGTAACTCGAAAATAAATACTGGCGACGGTGCCCCATTACCATAATTATCCCCGGGCAACTAGAGTATGATTCTATAACTATCCAGTATATTCAAACTTCGAATGCACGTTTGCAAGACGCATATGCAAAATCTTTATATATCGGTTTGTCCAAATCACTATAAATAAATAATCAAAAACATATAATTGATTTAAATTTTCAAAACAAAAATTGTTTTCATTTTAAAAATATACTCTTCACTCTCGTTCTAGGATACTACTGATCCCATCTCTAACGAGCCATTCTCATTGGATATAACTAATCCAATATCTGATGAATCCTTTCGTATGGTTCTAATGTGTCTTGTTCTCCTGCTTTGTAAACCAAAGCTCTAATACCACGCTGTAACGACCGGGAATTCCGCTCGATCCGAATCAGTCGCTAAACCGACCCAGACCGTTCGAAACGCCAGATTGTTTTGAGAACAAGACAAAATAGAACGCGGACGGAAGAACATTTCATTGTATATTACAACAATGCATCAGATTACAAGAATATATAGAGTATTAACAAATATTAAACATTAACAAATATCAGAGTTTTAAATTACATTTAAATACATAGCAGCGGAAAATAATACAAAATACAACTAGAAGGAGATATACGGGTACAAAGCTTTCCAGATATCATTCCAGCTGTAAACCAGGATCCTGTGAATATAAATCTGCAAAACCAAAACTACTAGCTTCCCGTGTCAAAATAAGGGCACCCAGAGTTTAGGTTAAAACAATAAACTCCAGGTCAGTCATGGGACTGGTGTGAGAACTAAAGCAGTTATAAATCTTTATTTTAAAGTTCGGTAAATCAAGGGACCACGCCGTATAACACGGAACGGGTTTCCTCCCAAGAACACCAGTGCATAAAACAACAACGCAATGCTAAATAAAGAAAAATGAAGCTATTATAAGACCCAGGTCCTATCACACAATGCAACGCAAGCCGGGGGATAGGGTTTTCCCTTATAATAGCCAAAGCATGCTTGATACGTTTTAAAACAAGTCATTTGATACTATAATAAGTGTATAGTGTTTAAAACAATTTCAATCATTAATATCAATCATAGACGGCATGGGTACCATATATCATGTCGCCATACTAGGCTCTACAATCAAAACCGCAAATGTCACGTATTTGGGAATTGGATTTCCGTCTGTGAACCGAGGCAAAAGATAGTCCTCACTGATTCGAGACTTTCTAGCCCGAGCCTCAGGATCAGAGCTCGAGTGACCCTTGGATCGTCAGGACCGGTCCACCGATGTGGATTAAAATGCCTGAACACTGCGTTTCCCCGCCCTATGGGGCGTAAATGAGCCAACGAATGACTCCATCGGACCCGGATCGTCCGATCAAACCGAGGCGCCTCCAATTCCAACAACCACATGAGTCAGACTCGTCAGCCAATTTAAGCACTGACGCCACTCCTAACTAGAAAGAAACGCATGCCCTCCCTGAGGTCCTTCTCCCGTTTTGGTTCACACCGGGGTGTGAGGCTCGCGAATTAACGCTACACAAAGCTACGCCACAAAGGCCATGCTTTGATCATCAACCACAAGACTCTGCTTTTCAACAGAAGCCTTGATCATTTGCATCTTAGCATACCACACAGGCAAACCACTCTATGCAACCGATATCAGTCACACAGAATGAAATCCCTGTCAGACAGAGTCCATTTACAAGTCCGTTCTGGGTCTGAACGAAACCGGAGGCTCCTAGTACCCCGCATATCCATCGATCTCCAAGTACGTCTGGATGATCACCAACTGTTTCCATCTTCTTGGGTGTACATCCCAATCAAGATCGTCAGTAGTCACCCAAACGACGTGAAGACCTCCGGTCTTCGACCACCGTCTTCATCTTCGACTTATCGTCGTACCATTTATTCAGAATGGGATAAACCCGGTCTTTCTGAATAACTCACGTATATGATAAACAAGTGTTACACAAACACGACATACGCCTCATTTCAATTCATCCGTCACGAACCGTAAATTAACAAGAGAATAATTCCCCAAATATTAACCCCGAAGGCCGAAACCAACATCAGATCAATATCTAGAAAACCATTCTTCTTAGCTAACCGACAGTTAGTTTCAAAATTTCACATTCATAGGGAAAGGTTCCCATTTATTTTATCAAAGATAAATTCCTTGAATTTATTCTTTAATCTTCCTTTGAATATCGATTCAACTAGTCGGGATTAACGAACCTTACCGAAGTAATCATTTGTTTTAATTTCCCAATCCCAACCTATTCATCCCATGAAGTAAAACTGGTTATACTTCATATCGACACCACGGTGTTATCGGTAAATTCAATTACCATTTCACGTTCAAATCTAATTAAAGATTTAATTATCGCCTAGAGCAAAACTGGTGATACTCCATTTTCGATCTTTTCAATCTAATTAAAGATTCATTAAAACTCCACTTAGTTTTAATCTTTACTTGGGTTAAAGAATCAGTGTCATTTAAAACACGGTTCACGAGAAACCCCAAAATCACATCACATTTCAATCAGTCCCTAATCGTAAATTAGCAAGTGAGAAATTCCCTAAGTATTAACCCCGAAGGCCGAAACCAACATCAGATCAATACCTCAGAAACCATTCAACTTAACTAATCTTCAGTTAGTTTCTAATTTTTCTTATCTCCTTTGGGTCTAAGAACAGTATTATTGAAGATACTGTTCACGACAACCCAAAATCTCATTCCATTAATTATCGGGTTAAAGAACAAGTGTTATTTAAAACACTGCTCACTATAAACCCAAAAATCAATATCAATTCAATTCCAATTAAATATTATTTAATTGGTACACTTCATTAAATCTAAATAAAAGATTTAATCTTTTTCTCAACTAGGCTTAAGAACAGTGTTAATGAAGACACCATTCATGACAAACCCAAATCACATTTGATATTAAATACAAGGCTCTGAATAGGAAATATATCGGCTTGTATTCAATATCGAATTCTACGACCAACAAATATCGTATTGGAAATAACGATATATATATATATGTATATATATATGTATATATATATATCTTTCAAATTTCCATAACAATATCTGTATAATCACGAAATCCAACATCGAATTATTCCGAAGACAATTTCGATTCAAATCTATTCCAATTCAATTATTGGAATTTCTGGTTATTCTCAAAATCATTTCAAATCCAATTTATTTATTTTATAAAAAATAAATAAATTATTATTCTAGTTCAAAACTAGTTCATTCCGATAAAAATCTATTTTTATCTTTTCAAATATGGAGTTTTTCATCCCATTTCTTCACAAATCATTTCTTATGATTTTCATAAATTATTGAAATTTTTAATAAGTTTATCAAGGCCCGTACAGTCGATTTCCATCAACGACCATCAAACTGCACTTACAACGACCTTTTCCAAATTTGATTTGGACATAATTCCAAATCCAACCGTTAGATTTCTAATTTCTAATATTCATTAGAAATCTCTTTTCAATGTGAACCCAATGGTTCCGGTTTTAGGAGAATCCGACGGTCGGATCTCCCGCAATATCCATTCGAAGTCAATGGTCGAAATTCGCGAACTGCCACAGCGCGGCGCGTTCTATTCAGGCCATTATATTATATATTTAATATATATAATTTATACTTCGTCGATTTCAATTCAAAACGTGCTTTATAAATCATTTTTATATTCCTTTTCAAAACGGTTTCAACTTCATATTCAATTTCAAATCAAAATTGAATATTCCAACATAAATTCGTTTTAAATTCATTTCAAATCGATTTCAATTCAATTTTAATTTAATTCGAATTTCAATTCATTTCAATTTAATTCGAATTCATTTTTATTCAATTTCAATTCGAATTCATTTATATTCAATTTCAATTCGAATTCATTTATATTCAATTTCAATTCGAATTCATTTTCTATTCTATTCAATATTCATGAAAAAATGAATAAAATCGATATAAATATCGTTCACGTCAAAGTGGCGTAAATCTAATCAACACGGCTTCATATATTTCTATTTTCAAATATTCTATTTCAAATATTTCTATTTCAAATATGGAATGAGGCCCAATCAATTACCATATAATGTTAATTATATGGATTTTCTACAACACATGTATACAATAACAACGATGAATGATCAACCATCATCCAAAGTGCATTCTACACTGTATAAGCATCAAATATAAATATTTAACGCTTATAACAGTTTGTCAATCAATCGATCGACATATAACTCACTATTGGGATTAGTGTATGTCATATATCACCCCAATACCCGTGTGGGGTTTTCAAACAATCAAACACAGATTTTATTTGTGCAGTTGGGCGATGTGTAAAATTTATCATCCCAATCAATATCAGTCAAATGTGTGTATATAAACAAATCGTCCGATTTATTTATTTTTATTCATTTCATATACATTTTAAAAATTCTATTTTTAACTATCAAATATTTTCCACTATAAAATATTTTATTTCATTTCACATCACATCACACAATCAACTACACATCAAAATCAAACAAACAAGCATACAAGCCGTCCATGGTCTGTGGACGACGGGTGTCGGGTGCTACTAAACACCGTCTGCATCCTAGTATATATTTATTAACTAGAAGATTAGAAAAAAAAGGTGAGAAGTTCTCACAGATTAGCTAATCCAATCCCACGACTCTTCTTTGTAGAAATCTTCGCCGTTTCTTCTTCTGTCATCTTCGTCATCCGTATTCACTACATATATAAAAATCGAATTTTTACTTCGCTATTTAATATATAAAAATCGAATTTTTACTTTGTTATTCCATATATAAAAATCGAATTTTTACTTTGCTATTCAATATATAAAAATCGAATTTTTACTTTGCTATTCAATATATAAAAATCGAATTTTTACTTTGCTATTCAATATATAAAGATCATAATTTTATTATCTCTACAATATAAAAATCATATTTTTACATCAATGCTAAATGGATAAAAATCGCATTCCTAATACGGTGTTTACATTTCAAAGATCCTATTTTTACCACACTTCACATATATATAAAAAGAAATCAAATATATTTATATAATTAAAAATCGAATTTTTTTTTTCTATAATAAAAATCAAATCTTTCTTCGTTTAAAATCTAATCCTTTTATATTTTTAAAATAATATATATTTATATTTTAAAGAAAAAGCTACTTACATTTTAAAAACATAAGCTATTTTTACTTTTTTTATAAACAATGCTCTATTTATAATTAAAATCAGAAAATAAATTAATGCTATTACATATGTTTTCATTAACTAAAATCCTAAATTTCTATTGAATTTAAAATCAGAAAAGAAACTTACAGTATTTTGGATCTAGGTTTCGGATGGAGGCAAAGGCGTCGGCTCTCCAGCGAGGAGGTGCTGATGAAAATCGAATAGGGGAGGGGGGAAGTTGCTCGTTGGCGGTCGTCGATGGTGGCTTCAGGGTGGAGCGATGCTCCCTAGGAGGTGCGGTGGTGGCGATTTCTGCGATGGGGAGGGTCTCGAGTGGAGGGGTGAGGCGCGAGAGGGGCGTTGTCGGAGATGGCACTGGCGAGGGGGAGGGGATCGATCACCCACGGCGGCGCTAGGGCGCGCTGAACAAGATCGAGGGTTAGTTGTTGTTTTTTTTTGTTTCTGCGTTGACTAGGAGAATAAAAGGAGGGGGGTAAGGTTAGGGCTTAAATAAAAATATATTTTAATTTATTTATTTCAAAAAAGCAACTTTTTTTTATTTCGAACCCCAAACGAGACTCACCGACTATCGTCCTTAGCTAATTACCCCCATTCCGAACACAATGGGGTATGTATCTTAAGTTGATTTAATCGTTTCGATCAGTTTCCGTTGAATTTAAAGTGTAACTCTTTACATATTCAATTTAAACGCACATTTCAATTTACCGGGGCCATATACGGACCCGAAAAATTCCAGAAAAATATTTTTTAGCTTCGTATTGACGATACGGTCCTAACAAATCTAATTTCGTCAAATTCTGAGACTGTTTGAAAAATGGCCATTTTCCAGTCGATTAAAATCAACTGAAACTGGTCAAACGCGTTTTACTTCACCACGCTCACATATTGATTTGAAAAATTATGAAATTTGAAACCTAGCAATAACCTTACATCCCGGATCCAACAAAAGTGGTTTTGTCGAAATCCGAGGTCGTTTGCAAAATGGCTATTTTCAAAGGGTCGAAATTTCCATAGCGACTATTTTGAAAATTCATTTGGACATATCTTTTGATTCCCGCTATGAAATTTTGATTTTTCGGATTCGTTGGAAAGATATTCTCAAATAGATTCAAATATTTTTGGTTTCACTAAAATCCGGTTTATTTTGCAACCGGTACATTCATTTGAAGTTTGAAATCGAATTATCGAACTACCGCGCCATTTTTAATTCTATTTATAATTTAAAATAAATATTTTTATTCTAACGACGAACGATATAATATATACGTTCGAATTCCATTCAAAATAAATTTCTCATCGTTATTACTTAAAATAATTCATTTTAAATAATAAAAATTCATTAAAATTGGCAAAATAAAATTTTTAAATTGGCTCGGATTTCCGGGTTATTACATCATATCGCGCTTAAGACCCGAGATTAGACTAGGTTGTGGTGTAAATCTTCCCGGAACCGCCCGGCGAATCCAATGACCACAACAACTAGTCTAATGTGAGAGGTTGGGGTGCATTAATAAATTAATGCCACATGATAGGGTTAAGTCATGAACCACTTGAATATACTTAACCAATTTGACACGATGATTTGATAGGATTAAGTCATGAACCACTTGAATATACTTAACCAATTTGACACGATGATTTGATAGGGTTAAGTCATGAACCACTTGAATATACTTAACCAATTTGACACAATGATTTGATAGGGTTAAGTCATGAACCGCTTGAATATACTTAACCAATTTGACATGCTAGACTATTGGGGTTAAGTCTCGAATTTAAATGACAACACTAAACCTGCTGGACGGAAACCCTAGTTACCGGTCCTTTTTAGCAGTAACCCACTAGATGTATCATGGTACCCTGGAACTAGGCAGGGTGGGGCACGATTACTGGGCTGATTGTAAGTGACCAAAACGACGGCTGAGTTGGTGCGCCATTGTAGGTTCAGGCGGACTATGGTCGTGCACGCTGTCCAGAGTTGGAAAAGCAGGCATTGGGCACCAATAGGTTTACACTGTGCGTTCTTGATTCGTGTTGGTGGTTGGCACCCTAGTGCTTGATACACCCTATGGTGGACCTAGCACAGGTGACTACATTCGTGATAGGGCCGTTTGACACAGAAACATGGACGAGATAGGACTTGTAGTGAGCCGATCGATTAATAGATCGTTACGTGGATAGGTGGCATAATCCCTAGTGGTCCTAGGTGGCATATACCCTAATCGAATCTAGAAAACGTTCAATAGTTAACATAATCCCTAGTGGTCCTAGGTGGCATAAATCCTAGTTGAACACGCAACAGTTCATGATAAGGAAACCTAGCCAGATCAAGGGTGGCAGTCCAAACGATTTCAAGACTGATGGCACTACGTTGTAGTAGTATAGAATTACGTGACGAAGCCCGTACGATTTACGGCAAGGGACTGTACATATACATGGAAAGGATTATACGAGTTGGGGAAAACCTACATATACGGTGTATTAGGTTGGTCTACTAGTAAGTGGACCATTTCATGATTTTTGGCAAGGGTCATTTTTAGTCAATACATGACACGGATTGGGATACTAGTACGGGTGGTGCAGACAAATAAATATCATAGAAATATTCTATACTTGATAGAAACCTTGCGATGTGATACTTGGTAGGAACCTTGTGAAGCTACTTATGGGATGTTGTACTTGATTCATCGTGCCCAAAGTTTATCTTGTTACCATAGTTTATCTTGTTAGCGTAGTCTATCTTGTTATCTTAGTTTATCTTGCCTACCTTGTCATCATGCTTATGTTTACTTTCAGTTTATTCATGCCATGTTATCTTTACTAGTTTCTATGCTGAAAGTAACTGAACTTACTCAGTCTTTATGACTGACCCGTTTTGTTTCGCCTCTTTTTCTTTCATTCCCCCCCCCCCCAGGTTCACAGGGTGGGAATACAGCTTAGTTCGGATCTTACCAAGCTCCAAAGCTCTTTCATGTTCGGCTTGGATTTCTCTTGGCTATGGCTTGCTTTGCTGCTTTATTGGGGAATGATTTATAACTATGGTTTTATGCTTCTTTACTATTGCAAGACTGATTTCGATATAATTGACTTAATAGCATTTTGTTGTAAAAGACTTTAGACCTTACTAGATTTTAAAGCAATGAAATTTGGGTTTTCCTTCCGCTGTTTTATTTATGTTCTGTCTTGTAATATTTTTGTGTATGTTTACCTAGATAATACTCCACCAAAGCTAGTGCATTCCCTTTGTGAGTGACCCTAGTGGAGGTGGGGTGTTACAAAAACTTTTTAGTCATTAGCAAATAAAAATAAAAATGAATTTTAAAATTATGTTTTATATAAAACAAACATATTTTAATAAGCTAAAAACAAAATCAGAAAGAAGTTTACATTGATCGAAGAAGGGAGGGGTTTTTGCTCGTGGTTGAACGGAGAGAGGGGAGTTTTCCGCGCTGGTGTTGGCGTTGCTTGGAGGGGGGCTCGCAGCAGGTGGTGGTGGCACGGTGGAGACTGTTCAGCACGTCGGAGGGAGGGGCTTCGATTGGGGAAAAGGGGGTGGTGGCTGGGTCAAATCGAAGGGGGCTGACACGAGGAGGAGAGAGGAGAGAAGATGAGGAGGGGAGGGCGGCACGTTGAGGAGGCGGGTGATGGCCGTTGGAGGGCGCGATTGCCAGAGGGGGAGGGGATCGACGAGCAGATGACGGGTTTTTTTTTGTTCTCATCGTTGACTGATTTGGGAAGAGGGAAGAGGGGATTAGGGAATTATATAGTTTAATTATTTTATTTATTTATTTATACCATAAAGTAACTTTTTATTTCGAACTCGAAATCAAACCCAGTGACTGTCGTCCCTAGCTAATTACCCCTATTCCGAACACAATGGGATATGTATCGTAAGCCGATTCGGCTATTTCGACCAGTTTTCGTGTAACGACCCAAGGGTTTCCGGCCCTGAAAATCGACATAAATACCTTTACCATATCTCATGCCGATCCTCCCAGCATCGAAAACACTGGATAGTTATTAGAAAGAATTTAGAGGGTGAGATTAGAAAGAAAGAAATGTTATAATAGAAGAAAGAAGAACACCACATCAGAATCTCACAACGAAACAGGTAAAATATAATATCAAATCTCTTTATACAAAAGAATTATATATACATACCAATCATCAGAGTTCAACATACAGCGGAAATAACTTTATATAACTAGCGGTGAAGCCCTTGCTTCCAGCTCCTGAAACTCCAAGCGAACCTAACCTGGAAATACACTCGGTCTGACCTGAGCACATTTGAAGCCAAGCAAAATACACTGGGTCAGTCTGGAATACTATCAGTGATAAATTCATAGCACATACAACAGGTTTAACTTTAGGAAAATCCTTTTGAAATAAAAGGGTAATAGTAAGACTAGTCCACACATAAACACGGACGGTTTTTACTTTACTATAACCCAAACCCTTTCTTGAAATAATAACTTGTTCTGATATTATCATAATGTCTAAATACAAATAGATATCAGTCTAGCGGAACGCTTGCATCTCACGCTCCACATATATATTATACAATCAAAAACGCAGGCGCTTATTGGAGATTGGATTCCAACTATGACAAGGTATGGATCCACCTACCGATAGTGTATCTCTAGAGGCGAATACACTGGGTTCAACAAAAACGTCTTGCAACCCGGCCCTCACATGACCGACCACTCGTTTCGCTTGAGTGTATCGAATGTATATCACCGACGGTTGGGATCAGCAACCGCCTCCGTAAAAGGGACATCATCGAAAACAGATTAAAGAAGCAAATGGAATTTCTCTAGATAGGTGATCATACACCCTAATGGGAGCGACCCACATAGCCATGTTGCCTGCCCGATTTTTGTCATTTCCCGGTTGATGAGGCTTGAGGCTAGAACACATTTGGTCATCATACACTTTGAATGCCACATTGTCAGATCCGCTAGATCACACTGATTGACGTGCACAAAAATACTCTAGTTATTTGGCTAGAGAATAAAAATTTTCTGCCATCAACAATGGTACATTTGGAGAAATCAACACATGTAATTCCTTTTGGAAATACTCTGTCAGACATCCGACCATACATGTCATCCAGGAATAGGATGAACTGAAGGCACCCTCCTACTGCATCCTTATACAGGAATCTCCCCAACGATCAGTAGCGAGTAGTCCTTGCAACCCATAGGTTTCAACCACGACAGAATAAAAAATCAAAATAACTCTGGTTGCTAGCCAGAGAAATTTGATGAGTAGTCCTTCTGCTTAAGAAGATCCACGGTCTTCAATTGCTCCATCTTCAATTACCATCTTCGCGTATTTGTTCGTTGGAATGGTTTTGAATATAATTCGATCCCGGACTTTCCATACCAATAATCGTATTGGTCAAGGTTTGATAGTCGGTGATTTAACTTTCAAATAACAAATGTGTGAATCAAATGAGTTTTCTGATTCAGTACTTGACATAACTTGGCGTCTTTAAATTATATTTAACCAAATAGTAATCCACCTTTAAATCTTCCAATACATTCAAACATTTTATTTATCCTTATCTTATAATAACATAACTGTTTATATGATTTTGAGTACGTATATCTATATATCTCTATCCAGCTTTCCATTTCCATTGGCAATATTGATATATTTCTTGAAAACCATTTTCTCCTATTTCCTTATATTCGAGCAACTCACGATATCCATATATATATACACTTAATGATATAAACCAAATTTCCAATTTTAATATGACAAATCAAATGTCAGATAATATATTTGAAACCAAATATTCTTATTCTTTTGAAACTAATATTGCAATATTGTTTATTTTCCCAAAACCTTGCATTAGAGTTCGATATTCCTCGTATAGTATAAACCCAATCTCAACACTTTCACTTGTTCCAAACTAATACCATTCCTCGATAATAGTGAAACCAATCAAGTTGGGATATTTTAGTTACCTCCCAGACCTTGATCGACCCGTTCATACCTCAAAATAATATTAGTTAATCCACTAACATCAAATCTCATTTTCCCTCTGATTTTAAATCGGGTTTTATACAACCGTTTCTTATATTTGAAATCTTCACTCAAAATCCTTTTACTTAATTCCTTTAATTAAGTAAGTGTTTATTAACAGCACACCTTTTAACCTTAAAACCCTTTTCCTCTTATAACCTTTGGATCAAAATAAAAACCCACATTAAATAATTCGCTTCCATTTACTCGAGTGTCCTTAAAAAAAACTTTACCTTGGATTTATAACTAAAATTCGCCTACCACCTTTTGACCAAGCCTTAACGCCATCTAATCACTTCAATGAACTCCAATTAAAACCCATTGTTTTAATCCTTATTAACTAAACAATAATTAACCTTAAAGATTAACTATATAAAAATAGTTAACTTGGCTATTAATTTAGAATAGTATAATTATCTTTTTAAAAGCTTATAAACTTAACTATATTAACACCAACCAACTCGATGATCACTTTAATTATAGATGATCGACACTTATCTCACATTTTAACCTTTTGGTCATGACGTTTAACAAATACTCCAGAAATTTCAAATCAATTTAATCCAATTACCACCTTCAATTAAACAGTTGAATTTACTGATTGTACATCTCAGTTAACCTTTAACTGAATTAATTGTCATTTCCCCTTTTTAAATTTATTAAATAACTTCATTAATCTAAAAACCCCATATAATTGTTTTAAAAACTATTATTTTATTTTACCAACCCGTAGGAAATTCTTGGTTTCTGCTTTTCAAACTGATCTAAACCATTTAACTAATTTCCTTTATAACTTTATTTAATATATTTATTTGTAGATTTCCAATTTAAAACCTCATATGAAATAATTTAAAAACTTTAATTCGATTATAAATAAATTTATAACTTTGAAACAACGTCGATCCACCTGACGGTAGACGACACTTAAAACAACATATTTCAGGCCATTTCCTGCCAATGACCAGATCAACACTGTTGATTGATTTCAATCATAGCAATGATGAATATCTATTCCACCATCACATTTAAAACAGGTTTTGGTGTCAATCAGGGTGAGCAATTCATATATGCACAACAAATAAAAATACAGTTTATTTGAGGAATCCAGTTGGATCCCTCCAACCTGTCCTTCTCTGCATCACAGATAACTGTTAATAAAGATATACGAATTAAACAAATGACGGAATATAAATAACTGCAACCAATCAAACAGTAAACAAACAATTTGCATCCATCGCATCCAATCAGCCAATTTATACTGTAAATTGTAGATTATACTTTTCTATGAATTTACCACATCACAGGACTACAGAAGGTGTGAGAATTAACTCACCAGATTTAATTCGGTTGGCGGTTGACGCGTTTATTGCATTTAATTTGAGACGAACATTCGAAATTTACTGAAATTTCAACTACGACCAATCGACTCCTAGTAAGTGTCATCGGATAGGTCTCGTCCCTACGATCCCAACGGATCCAGTTTCGTCAGATTTCGTTGTCGTACGTAAAAGTTATGCCAATTACAATATTTATATATTTAACTTATAAAATTAACTAATTATTATAGTGAATATTAGGCTCACATCCCTATTTTGAAACTAAATTAGGCTCACATCCGGTCCTATTTTTCAAAAATTTATAAAATATTAATTAAAAAAATTCCGTAAATTAATAATAAAATAAATTATGCATTATACAAAAAAATCAGTTCAAAAAACAAAAAAAAACATGACGGAAAGAAAGAAAACAACAAAAAAACAGAAAAAATGAAGTTAAATACATAATATTATGCACATATTGGATTTTGTTGCATGCATGTGTGCATGTATTCCAGTTCATGCATCCGCATTGATTTATTTGCATATTCCTGTGCATGTAGTGCACATTTCTTGCATAGAAGGATGCAGTAATTCATAATAGTGAAACTCTGTTCATTTTTATTTGCATCCAACTATGCAAATAACCCGAAAACCTGCACACATACGTGCAACATATCTAGAGGCTGAAACGTTAGCTGAATTCCCTTTATGTAATAGTTTCATACATGTATGCAACTATAGGCAATACTTGCATACATGTATGCAACTTTTTTTTTAAATTTGTGTGGCCTTCTGGGATTATTTTATGATTTTAGAATATATATTTTTTTATGCAGTGGCGCATTTTTTTTTGGCAGGAAATGGAGGAGGCGAAGGGCAAGTAGCAGGAGGCGGAAGTATCAACTTTGATGTAGCGGCTGCCAAAATAGGGACCGGATTTAGAAAAAAAAGTGGAGGGACGTGGAGTTTATTAGAAACTTTAATAGGGACCTCTAAAAAACGCACCCATTATTATAATTAATAAAATTAAGACTGAACTAATTACCTTAATTATCGTTAATGATAGCCACGTCATCCTGGTCCAAAGGAAAAGAACGCGTTTTCTTTTTACTTTCTTCCTCGAACCCGTTAGACTTCGTCTCCCTGAAACCCAATGTCAACTCGGCCTCATCGTTGAACCCCCACCATCGATAGCGGTCGCCTGACACCAAACCCTGACCTCCTCCAGAAGCGCCGCACCTCCAATTCCATTCGCCAGAACCGACGACCCCCACCTCGCCGCCAATTGGCCAAAAAACCGGACATACCCAACTTCTGTTCAAACCTGAACTACGACCGCCACACACCACTTCCGATCAGCAGACCACCTCCATCCTCTCCGCCTTGCTTCCCCCCTTCGGCAGACCATCCGCCCTGACACTCACAGTCACCAGATCCGTCGGAAATTGCAAAAATCCGACCATTGCTTTTTGAAAACAACCCAAAACATACGCCTCCGTTCATTACCTAGTTCTCCCTCCTCCTACCACCAGAGGTCATGCGACCACCGCCAAAACGAAGCCTTGCCCCTCCTCTACCAAACCCCCAAGGTCTCACCACCTCAAATCAACCCAATCTCCTTAATTTTGGCCAAGAATGAAACTGGTTTTGTGGGTTTAAACCACGATTCCGGCCACCTCCGACCACCATTGGTCCCCAACATTCTCCAGTAGGTAGATATCATCCCGATCTACCACTTTCGCTTTGGAACCCCCCTCGAATTCGTCACGGATTTAAAGAAATAAATTAAAATGTAACTAGGGGCTTTATTGCAAAATTTATGAGAAATGGTAAATGTTTTGGGCTGAGTTCTGATATTTTGGGTTATATATAGGTGTAAATATTAGTATTTTAAGTCGACGTGACAAGCGATGTTGACTAACGATTTTTATTTCGTGCTTATCGCAATTTCAAACATCGTTTATTTGCTCATGCACACACATACGAACGCCGTTCGAGATGCAAATGGACGGCATGGTATAATTTGATGGTACGGTCCTAATGAAACTTGTTTCTTCGAATTCCGAGTTCGTTTGCTCGAATGGCCCTCGTTCTCATTAAAATGGTCATTTTTATTTGCATTTTATTTTTCCACGCTCATAAATTTACCCCGATTGACGTGCCACTTGAAACCTAGCAATAGTTTATTATTGCGGTCCCAATAAAAAAATTCATCAAAAACTGAGGTCGTTTGAATAAAGTCCCTTTTATAACTGCCCAATTCAAATAAAATAAACCAATTTTACAGTACCTCAATATAATATTATTAAAATATTGAAATTGACAATACAAGACCAGAATATCATATATTTTCAAAATAAAATAACTCGGGTTGATTTCCAGGCCAGTTCGATATTCAGAATATTTAAAAACCCTTAAATCTATAAAATAAACCAATATAATATAAAAAGGAATTTCATAGCGTTTTTTCCAAAATTTGATTTGGACATAAAACAAAATGTACGCGATGAAAACTGGATTTTTCTCTTCCATTGGAAAGATATCGTCAACCCGATTCCAACGTTTCTGTTTTCGAGGAAATCCGACTTAATTTGAATCCTGTACAGCTGTTCGAAGTTCAAAATGCCAAATTACGAACTATCGCGCCGCTGCAGCTCGTTATATATTTAAGTTATAAATATATATATTTCATCGTCGTTTTCTAAGCGAAATCGTCACTAAAATCCAATATAACCAATATTTGACCAATTTAAATTGCCCGATCACAATATATGATAAATCCTATATTTTCCAAATATTCTGGAAATTAAATTATTATTTATTTAAATAATATATTCAAAATAAATCGTTAAATTCGATTATTTAAACCCAAACCAATATTTTAAATAATTAAAACAATTAAAATAACCCAAATAAATAGGCAGAAAATACGGGTCGGTACATTCCTTCCCCCTTAAAATAATTTCGTCCTCGAAATTGTTAAGGTAGAAGAACGTTAAACCCCATTATCTTTTTCAAAAATAATTAATTTTAAAACTCGAATTTATTTTTAACTGACCCAATTGGTTTCAAAGCCAATTTATTTCAAATAAAAGAATTTTCCAAAAATCTTCAAAAAAAATTTAACACCTTAAATTTTGGAAAATTTTTGGCAGAGTCTCCCCTATACGGAGGACCATCTACAATATCGCAGGATCAAGAAATATGTATACATCGACTCTCATGGTCAGAAAATCCAAAATTCAAACTGAAAACCCAAACAAAATCTAAAATCTCATATTTGCATAGGCGTACCTTTTTGCGAGCGTTATTATACGATAAGTGATAAATTGTATTTGAGATTGCTTAATTATTGTGCAGCTCTTATTCATACTGGATTCAAATATCTCCAGAATTTCTCTCCTGGATGGGATTTAAAACTAAATTGGCATTTGCACCTGTTCTCAACTCAAACAAACTCATTATTCCACAAACAAATGTCAACTATGTTCAAAACATCCATATCATACATAGCAACCAATTATACACACAATTCAATCCATACGAGGTTATAACCACATCTTAAGCAATTCATTTATCTCTATAATTATCCACTCAGATTGATGTATCTGGATTGATTTATTCGAATTATTTATTTCAGATTGGTTTTAACCAAGTCGATTCAGGCTCAGGTTTATCCATCGAGCACACCATCCAAACATATCACATAAGTCAATATTAACAAACCCAATAGATTGCCCCTACTGTAATAACCTTTACTTTTATTTTATTATAAAATAGATTGGGCAAAAATAATTTTCAAAAATAATTTTATATCAAAATACAAATACACACTCTCGTATATATACTAACTCAATCTAGGGTATTGCTAACTCCATCTCTATTGAGTCACACCACATAGCCAAGGTTATCTCTAAATCAATAGCTCTGATACCACTGTAACGACCCAAGGGTTTTCGGCCCTGAAAATCGACATAAATACCTTTACCATATCTCATGTCGATCCTCCCAGCACCGAAAACACTGGATAGTTATTAAAAAGAATTTAGAGGGTGAGATAAGAAAGAAAGAAATGTCAGAATAGAAGAAAGAAGAACATCACATTAGAATCTCACACTGGAACAGGTAAAATATAATATCAAATCTCTTTATACAAAATATTTGTATATACATACCAATCATCAGAGTTCAACATACAGCGGAAATAACTTTATATAACTAGTGGCGAAGCCTCCTGCTTCCAGCTCCTGAAACTCCAAGCGAACCTAACCTGGAAATACACTCGGTCTGACCCAAGCACATTTGAAGCCAAGAAAAATACACCGGATCAGTCTGGAATACTATTAGTGATAAATTCACAGCACATACAACTGGTTTAACTTTGGGAAAATACTTTTGAAATAAAAGGATAATAGTAAGACCAGTCCACACATAAACACGGACGGTTTTTACCTTACTATAACCCAAACCCTTTATTGAAATCATAACTTGCTCTGATATTATCATAATGTCTAAATACAAATAGATATCAGTCTAGTGGAACGCTTGCATCTCACACTCCACATATATATTATACAATCAAAACCGCTGGCGCTTAATGGAGATTGTATTCCAACTATGACAACGTATGGGTCCACCTGTCGATAGTGTATCTCTAGAGGCGAATACACTGGGTTCAACAAGAACGTCTTGCAACCCGGCCCTCACATGACCGACCACTTATTTCGCTTGAGTGTATCGAATGTATATCACCGACGGTTGGGATCAACAACCGCCTCCCGAAAAGGGACAGCATCGAAAATAGATTAAAGAAGCAAATGGAATATCTCGAGATAGGTAATCATACACCCTATTGGGAGCGACCCACATAGCCATGCTGCCTGCCCGATTTTTGTCATTTCCCGGTTGATGAGTCTTGAGGCTAGAACACATCTGGTCATCATATACTTTGAATGCCACATTGTCAGATCCGCCAGATCACACTGATTGACGTCCACAAAAATACTCTAGTTATTTGGCTAGAGAATAACCATTTCTCCGCCATCAACTATGGTACGTTTGGAGAAATTAAGTTTTGTAATTCCTTTTGGAAATACTCTGTCAGACATCCGACCATACAAGTCATCCAGGAACAGGACGAACTGAAGGCACCCTCCTACTGCATCCTTAAACAGGAATCACTCCAAGGATCAGTAGCGAGTAGTCCTTGCAACCCGTAGATTTCAACCACGACAGAATCACAAATCAAAATAACTCTGGTTGCAAGCCAGAGAAATTTGACGAGTAGTCCTTCCGCTTATGAAGATCCACGGTCTTCAATTGCTCCATCTTCAATTACCATCTTCACGTATTTGTTGGTCGGAATGGTTTCGAATATAATTCGATCCCGGACTTTCCATACCAATAATCGTATTGGTCAGGGTTTGATAATCGGTGATTTAACTATCAAATAACAAATGTGTGAATCAAATGAGTTTTCTGATTCAGTACTTGACATAACTTGGCCTCTTTAAATTATATTTAACCAAATAGTTAATCAACCTTTAAATCTTCCAATACATTCAAACATTTTATTTGTCCTTATCTTATAATAACAGAACTGTTTATATGATTTTGAGTATGTATATATATATAGCTCTATCCAGCTTTCCATTTCCGTTGGCAATATCGAGATATTTCTTCAAAACCCTTTTCTCCTATTTCCTTATATTCGAGCAACTCACGATATCCATATATATATATATACACACACACTTAATGATATAAACCAAATTTCCAATTTTAATATGACAAATCAAATGTCAGATAATATATTTGAAATCAAATATTCTTATTCTTTTTAAACTAATATTGCAATATTGTTTATTTTCCCAAAACCTTGCATTAGAGTTCGATATTCCTCGTATAGTATAAACCCAATCTCAACACTTTCACTCGTTCCAAACTAATACCATTCCTCGATAATAGTGAAACCAATCAAGTTGGGGTATTTTAGTTACCTCTCAGACCTTGATCGACCCGTTCTTACCTAAGAATAAAATTAGTTAATCCACTAACATCAAATCTCGTTTTCCCTCTGATTTCAAATCGGGTTTTATACAACCGTTTCTTATATTTGAAATCTTCGCTCAAAATCCTTTTACTTAATTCCTTTAATTAAGTAAGTCTTTATTAACAGCACACCTTTTAACCTTAAAACCCTTTTCCTCTTATAACCTTTGGATTTAAATAAAACCCACATTTAATAATTCGCTTCCATTTACTCAAGTATCCTTTAAAAAAAACTTTACCTTGGATTTATAACTAAAATTCTCTTACCACCTTTTGACCAAACCTTAACGCCATCTAATCACTTCAATGAACTCCAATTAAAACCCATCGTTTTAATCCTTATTAATTAAACAATAATTAACCTTAAAGATTAACTATATAAAAATAGTTAACTTGGCTATTAATTTAGAATAGTATAATTATCTTTTTAAAAGCTTATGAACTTAACTATATTAACACCAACTAACTGGATGATCACTTTAATTATAGTTGATCGACACTTAACTCATATTTTAACCTTTTGGTCGTGACATTTAACAAATACTCCAGAAATTTCAAATCAATTTAATCCAATTACCACCTTCAATTAAACAGTTGAATTTACTGATCGTACATCTCAGTTAACCTTTAACTGAATTAATTGTCATTTCCCTTTTTTAAATTTATTAAATAACTTCACTAATCTACAAACCCCATTTAATTGTTTTAAAAACAATTATTTCATTTTACCAACCCGTAGGAAATTCTTGGTTTCTGCTTTTCAAACTGGTCTAAACCATTTAACTAATTTCCTTTATAACTTGATTTAATATATTTATTTGTAGATTTCCAATTTAAAACCTCATAAAAAATAATTTAAAAACTTTAATTTAGTTATAAATAAATTTATAACTTTGAAACAACGTCGATCCACCTGGCGGTAGACGAAACTTAAAACAACATATTTCAGGCCATTTCCTGCTAATGACCAGATCAACACTGTTGATAGATTTCAATCACAACAATGATGAATATCTATTCCATCATCACATTTAAACAGTTTTTGGTGTCAATCAGGGTGAGCAATTCATATATGCACAGCAAATAAAAATACAGTTTATTTGAGGAATCCGTTTGGATCCCTCCAACTTGTCCTTCTCTGCATCACAGATAACTGTTGATAAAGATATACGAATTAAACAATTGAAGGAATATAAATAACTACAACCTATCAAATAGTAAACAAACAATTTGCATCCACCGCATCTAATCAGCCAATTTATACTGTAAATTGTAGATTATAATTTTCTATGAATTTACCACATCACAGGACTCCAGAAGGTGTGAGAATTAACTCACCAGATTTAATTCAGTTGGCAGTTGGCGCGTTTTTTGCATTTAATTTGAGATGAACATTCAAAATTTGCTGAAATTTCAACTACATCCAATCGACTCCTAGTTAGTGTCATCGGATAGGTCTCGTCCCTGCGATCCTAACGGACCTAGTTTCGTCAGATTTCGTTGTCGTACGTAAAAGTTATGCCAATTACAAGATTTATATATTTAACTTATAAAATTAACTAATTATTATAATTAATTTAAATTAAGACTGAAATAATTACCTTAATTATCGTTAATGATGGCCACGTCATCCTAGTCCAAAGGAAAAGAACGCGTTTTCTTTTTACTTTCTTCCTCGAACCCGTTAGTCTTCGTCTCCCTGAAACCCAGTGTCAGCTCGGCCTCATCGGTGAACCCCCACCATCGATAGCGGCCGCCTGACACCAAACCCTGACCTCCTCCAGAAGCGCTGCACCTCCAACTCCATTCGCCAGAACCTGCTACCCCCACCTCGTCGCCAATTAGCCAGAAACCGGACATACCCAACTTCCGTTCAAACCTGAACTACGACCGCCACGCACCACTTCCAATCACCGGACCACCTCCATCCTTTCCGCCTTGCTTCCCCCCTTCGACTGACCTTCCACCCCGACACTCACGGTCACCAAATCCGCTGAAATTTGCAAAAATCCGACCATAGCTTTTTGAAAACAACCCAAAACACAAGCCTCCATTCATCTACCAAGTTCTCCCTCCTCCGACCACCAAAGTTCGCGCCACCACAGCCAAAACGAAGCCTTGCCTCTCCTCTACAAAACCTCCAAGGTCTCACCACCTCAAATCAACCCAATCTCCCTAATTTTGGCCAAGAACGAAACTGGTTTCTGAGGTTTAAACCACGATTCCGGCCACCTCCGACCACCATTGGTCCCCAACTTTCTCCAGTAGGTAGATATCGTCCCGATCTACCACTTTCGCTTTGAAACCCCCCTCTAATTCATCATGGATTTAAAGAAATAAATTAAAATGTAACCGGGGGATTTGTTGCAAAATTTATGAGAAATCGTAAATGTTTTGGGCTGAGTTCTGATATTTTGGGTTATATATAGGTGTAAATATTAGTATTTTAAGTCGACGTGACAAGCGATGTTGACTAACGATTTTTATTTCGTGCTTATCGCAATTTCAAACATCGTTTATTCGCTCATGCGCTCACATACAAACCCCGTTCGAGATTCAAATGGACGGCATGGTATAATTTGACGATATGGTCCTAATGAAACTTTTTTCGTCGAATTCCGAGTTCGTTTGCTCGAATGGCCCTCGTTCACGTTAAAATGGTCGTTTTTATTTGCATTTTATTTTGCCACGCTCACAAATTTACCCCGATTGACGTGCCACTTGGAACCTAGCAATAAATTATTGTTGCGGTCCCAATAAAAAAAATTCGTCAAAAACTGAGGTCGTTTGAACAAAGTCCCTTTTATAACTGCCCAATTCAAATAAAATATACCAATTTTAAAGTACCTCAATATAATATTATTAAAATATTGAAATTGACCGTTCACGACTAGAATATCATATATTTTCAAAATAAAATAACTCGGGTTGATTTCCAGGCTAGTTCGATATTCAGAATATTTAAAAACCCTTAAATCTATAGAATAAACCAATATAATATATAAAGGAATTTCATAGCGTTTTTTCCAAAATTTGATTTGGACATAAAACAAAATCTACACGATGAAAACTAGATTTTTCTCTTCCATTGGAAAGATATCGTCAACCCGATTCCAACGTTTCTGCTTTCGAGGAAATCCGACTTAATTTGAATCTTGTACGGCTGTTCGAAGTTCAAAAAGCCAAATTACGAACTGCCGCGCCGCTGCAGCTCGTTATATATTTAAATTATAAATATATATATTTCATCGTCGTTTTCAAAGCGAAATCGTCACTAAAATCCAATATAACCAATATTTGACCAATTTTAATTGCCCGATCACAATATATGGCAAATCCTATATTTTCCAAATATTCTGGAAATTAAAATATTATTTATTTAAATAATATATTCAAAATAAATCGTTAAATTCGATCATTTAAACCCAAACCAATATTTTAAATAATTAAAATAATTAAAATAACCCAAATAAATAGGTAGAAAATACGGGTCGTTACATTTCGTCAAAATCAAAATATAAATCTATATATTGAATTTGAACGCACATTTCAATTTACTGGGGCCACACAGGAACTCTAAAAATTCCAGAAAAATTATTTCTAGCTTCGTATTGACGATACGGTCCTAACAAAACTAATTTCATCCAATTCCGAGACCAATAGAAAAATGGCCAATTTCCAGTCGATTAAAATCAACTAAAACTGGTCAAACGCGTTTTCCTTTGCCACGCTCACATATTGATTTAGAAAATTACGAATTTTGAAACCTAGCAATAACTTGACATCACAGATCCAACAAAAGTGGTTTTGTCGAAAACAGAGGTCATTTGCAAAATTTCCATTTTTAAGGGCTAGAATTCCATAGCGAATATTTTGATTTTTCAATTGGACGTAACTTTTGATTCCCGCTATGAAATTTTGATTTTTCGGATTCGTTGGAAAGATATTCTCAAAAAAAAATTCTAATATTTTTGGTTTCGCTAAAATCCGGTTTATTTGAATCCTATACATTCTTTGGAAATTTGAAATCGTATTTTCAAACTATCGCGCCATTATCAATTCCTTTTATATTTAAAATAAAATATTTATATTCTAACGACGATTCAAATAAATATATACATTCCAATTCTATTCAAAATAAATTTCTCGTCGTTATTATTTAAAATAATTTATTTTAAATATTCAAAATTCATTAAAATAGCCAAAATAAAAAATTTAAATAGGCTAAGAATTTCCGGGTTGTTACATCAAATATTTGTAAAATATTCATATTTTTATATTGACTGAGCAGGATGCTTAGTGACTAAGTAATCAGGTAAAACACTGCCGCATGTTTGCTACTCTACATTTTAAAGCATCTATAACACTCATCATTTGCATATTACCATTTAGACCTTGGATCCGCGCCAATAAGATCAAGAAAGTTTCAAAATATAAGTGAAACTTTGATGTTTGTACCGAATAAGCAAGTTTCTTGGTGTTCAAGTAATCAGGTAAAACACTGCCGCATGTTTGAAACTCTACCATTTCAAATATATATAAAACTCATCATTAAATAATAGTGTTTTTAAAAACTATTTTCGACTTTGGGAGTAGAATTTGTGTGAATAAGACGAAAAAGTTTTCAAATATTAGTAGATTATTCATATTTTCATATTGACTGAGCAGGTTGCTTAATGACTAAGTAATCAGGTAAAACACTGCCGCATGTTTGCTATTCTACATTTTAAAGCGTTTATAACCCTCATCGTTTGCATATTACCATTTGGACCCTGGATCCGCGCCAATAAGATCAAGAAAGTTCCAAAATATAAGAGAAACTTTGATGTTTGCATCGAATAAGCAGGTTTCTTGGTGCTTAAGTAATCAGGTAACATACTGCCGCATGTTTGAAACTCTACCATTTCAAATACATATAATACTCATCATTAAATAATAGTGTTTTTAAAAACACGTTTCAACTTTGGGAGTAGAATTTGTGTGAATAAGACGAAATATTTTTCAAATATTAGTAGAAAATTCAAATTTTCATATTGACCAAGAAGGTTGCTTAGTGACTAAGTAATCAGGTAAAACACTGCCGTATGTTTGCTATTCTACATTTTAAAGCATCTATAACACTCATCATTTGCATATTACCGTTTGAACCCTGGATCCACGCCAATAAGATCAAGAAAGTTTCAAAATATAAGTGAAACTTTGATGTTTGTATCGAATAAGTAGGTTTCTTGGTGCTCAAGTAATCAGGTTAAACACTGCCGCAGGTTTGAAACTCTGCCATTTCAAATACATATAATACTCATCATTAAATAATAGTGTTTTTAAAAACACGTTTCGACTTTGGGAGTAGAATTTGTGTGAATAAGACGAAATAGATTTGAAATATTAGTAGAATATTCATATTTTCATATTGACTGAGCAGGTTGCTTAGTGACTAAGTAATCAGGTAAAACAATGTCGCATGTTTGTTATTCTACATTTTAAAGCATCTATAACACTCATCATTTGCATATTACTGTTTGGACCCTGCAAGCGTGCCAATAAGATCAAGAAAGTTTCAAAATATAAGTGAAACTTTGATATTTGCATTGAATAAGTAGGTTTCTTGGTACTCAAGTAATCAGGTAAAACACTGCCGCATGTTTGAAACTCTACCATTTCAAATACATATAATACTCATCATTAAATAATAGTATTTTTAAAAACACGTCTCGACTTTGGGAGTAGAATTTGTGTGAATAAGACGAAAAAGTTTTCAAATATTAGTAGAATATTCATATTTTCATATTGACTGAGCAGGTTGCTTAGCGACTAAGTAATAAGGTAAAACACTGCCGCATGTTTTCTATTCTACATTTTAAAGCATCTATAACACTCATCATTTGCATATTACCATTTTGTAACAACCCGAAAATCTGGGCCAGTTTAAAATTTTTATTTTGGCAAGTTTAGCGAATTCTGAATATTTAAAATTGATTATTTTAAATAATATCGACGAGAAATTTATTTTGAATATGATTCGACGTATATATTATACGCATCGTCGTTAAAATATAAATATTTATATATAATTATAAAAGGAATTGAAAATGGCGCGGTAGTTCGATAATTCGATTTCAAACTTCAATTGAATGTACCGGGTGCAAAACAATACGGATTTTAGTGAAACCAAAAATGATAGGATCAAATTGATAATATCTTTCCAACGAATCCGAATAATCAAATTTTCATAGCGGGGATCAAAAGATATGTCCAGTTGAAAATTCTGAATAGTCGCTATGGAATTCAGGCCCTTAAAAATGGACATTTTGCAAAGGACCTCGGATTTCGACGAAACCAGTTTTGTTGGGTCCGGGAGGTGAAGTTATTTCTAGGTTTCAAATTTCATAATTTTTCGATTCAATATGTGAGCGTGGCAAAGGAAAACGCGTTTGGCCAGTTTCAGTTGATTTTAATCGACTGGAAATTGGCCATTTTTCAAACAGTCTCAGAATTCGGCGAAACTAGTTTTGTTAGGACCGTATCGTCAATACGAAGCTAGAAAATATTTTTATTGAATTTTTAGAGTTAGTATGTGACCCCGGTAATTTGAAATGTACGTTTAAAATTCAATATAGTGATTTAAATGTAAATTTAACGGAAACTGATTTAAACGGTCGAATCAGCGTGCGATACATATCCCATTGTGTTCAGAATGGGGGTGAAACGCTATGGACGACAGGCGGTGGGCCTCGTTTTGAGGTCGAAATAAAAAGTCAACTTTTAGAAATTAATTAAAATAAAAAAAAATATTCTCCCCCCTTTTTCTCTCCTATACCTCCAGCCCCCCCCCCCCGTTAGTTCATTTAATCAAAAAAAAAAGAAAAAAACTAAACTACGGAGCCACCGCCGATCTGGAGCGTTGCCCCATCGCCGAGCTCCGCCCGCGCCACGCCTCGCCTGGCCAACGCGCCGCTCACCTCCACCGCGACGCCAACATCCGCGCCCTCCTCCATACCCAAATCGAACGCAAGGAGCCCAAAACCCCCTTAGTCGATCGCGATTTGCCCAGTTTCCCCCTCCCATGTTCCTCAGCGTACCGCCGCGCTTAGGTGCCCCCCCTGCCGATGATCCCCTCCTCCGGCGAGAAGCCCCCCCTCTGTAAGTTTTTTTTAATTTATTTATTTTATTTTTATTTTATATAAATAGAAATAAAAACTGAATTTTATTTTGTTAATAAAAACTGAATTTTATTTTGTTAATAAAACTGAATTTTATTTTGTTTATAAAAACTGAATTTTATTTTATTTATAAAAACTGAATTTTATTTTGTTTATAAAAACTGAATTTTATTTTGTTTATAAAACTGAATTTTATTTTGTTAATAAAAACTGAATTTTATTTTGTTTATAAAACTGAATTTTATTTTGTTAATAAAAACTGAATTTTATTTTGTTTATAAGACCTGAATTTTATTTTGTTTATAAAACCTGGATTTTATTTTGTTAATAAAAACTGAATTTTATTTTGTTTATAAAACCTGAATTTTATTTTGTTTAAAAAAAATGGATTTTATTTTGTTTAAAAACTGAATTTTATTTTGTTTAAAATCTGAATTTCATTTTGTTTAAAAACGGAATTTTATTTACTTTAAAAACTGGTTTTTATTTATGTTGTAAAGTTATAAAAATATAATCTTTTATATTGTCGAAAGAAAAATATGATTTTTATATGTAGAACTTCGAAAGAAAAATATGATTTTTATATGTAGAGCTTCGAAAGAAAAATATGATTTTTATATATTGAACATCGAAGTAAAAATTCGATTTTTATATATTGAATAGCGAAGTAAAAATGTGATTTTTACGTATGTAGTGAAAGCAGCAACGAAGGTGACAAAAAGGCGAAACGGCGAAGACTTCTTCAAATGAAGAGCCGTGGAGCTAGGATAGCTATATGTGAGAATTTCTCACCTTTCAATTTCTTTTTCTAGTTATATATATATATATATACATATACTCGGATGCAGACGGTGCTTAGTAGCACCCGACACAATCGTCCACAGACCATGGACTTGTTTGTTTGGTTGCATAGTTTAGTTAGATTATTTGATTGAATTGAATTGTTTGGTGAAATTGAACGATTTGATTGATGTGTGAATGGCGTGGGCCTTCACTAGACCGGGGATAAGGCTAGGCCTCGTCCCGTTTCTAGTATCATGCCGTTATGCCGCCGAAATTTTCTAAAATATGTTAGAAAAATAAAAATATCATTTTTATTGAAGAAATGAATTGAATAGGAATTCATATGTTCGGATAAAATATTTTATCGTTAAAAATATGATTTTTAACGTGAAGTGAATAAAATAAATATTCATTTACAAGCCAGACGGTTTGTTTATGTACACCTATTGAAGGACATTGATTGGGTCGATAAATTTTACACATCACCCAACTGCACAAATAAAATCTGTGTTTGATTGTTTGAAACCCCACACGGGTGTTAGGATGGAATTTGAAGTTCACTCATCCTGATTGATTAAATATGTCGATCGATCGATTGACAGGCTGGTATAAGCGTTAGATATCTATATTTGATGCTTATACAGTGTAGTGCACTTTGGTTGATGGTTGATTATTTTTCAATGCTATTATATACATGTGTTGTATGAAAATCCATATAATTAACTTTATATGGTAATTGATTGGGCCTCATTCTAATCGTGAAAATAAAGAATATTTTGATAATAACAAATATTTTGATAATAGGAAATATTTGAAATAGAATATTTGGAAATAGAAATATGTGAAGCCGTGATGATTAGATTGACGCCATTTTGACGTGATCGATATTTATATCGATTTTAAACGATTTCGAAATGAATTGAATAGAAAACGATTTCGAAATGAATTGAATTGAAAACGATTTCGAAATGAATTGAATTGAAAACGATTTCGAAATGAATTGAATTGAAAACGATTTCGAAATGAATTGAATTGAAAACGAATGCGAAAGGAAATGAATTGAAAACGATTTTGAAAGGAAATGAATTGAAAACGAATTCAAATTGAATTGAAAGCGAATTGAAATGAATTCAAATTGAATTGAAATTTGAATTGAATAGAAATGAATTTTAAAACGAATTTATAAAGAAGAATTCAATTTTGATTTGAATTGAAATGGAAGTTGAGATTGCTTTTGAAACGAATGTTAAAACTATTTATATAATTCGTTTTAAATAGAAATCGACGATATATATATTTTATATATTATATATATAATATAATGGCCTGAATAGAACGCGCCGCGCCGCGGCAGTTCGTGAATTTTGACCATTCGTTTCAAACGGACATTACGGGAGATCCGTCCGTCGGATTCTCCTAAAACCGGAACCGTTGGGTTTGTATCGAAAAGAGCTTTCTAACGAATATTAGAAATTTGAAATCTAACGGTTGGATTTGGAGTTACGTCCAAATCAAATTTGAAAAAGGTCGCTGTAAGTGCAGTTCGATGGCCATTGATGGAAATCGACTATACGGGCCTTGATAAAATTATTAAAAATAGTAATAATTTGTGTTAAATCATAAGAAATGATTTAGAAAGGATTGGGATGAAAAACTCCATGTTTAAAAGGATAAAAATAGATTCTTATCGAAATGAACTAGTTTTGAACTAGAATAGTAATTTATTTATTTTTAAAATAAATAAATTGGATTTGAAATGATTTTGAAAATAACCATAATTTCCAATGATTGCATTGGAGTGGATTTGAATCGAAATTGTCTTCGGAATATTTCGATGTTGAAATTCGTGATTATACAGATGTTGTTATGGAGATTTGAAAGATATATATATCGTTATTTCCAATACGACATTTGTTAATCGTAGAATTTGATATTGAATATAAGCCGATATATTTTCTATTCAGAGCCTTATATTGAATATCAAATGTGATTTGGGTTTGTCGTGAATGGTGTCTTCACTAACACTGTTCTTGAACCCAGTAGAGAAAAGATTAAATCTTTTTATTTAGATTTAATGAAGTGTACCAATTAAATGATATTTAATTGGAATAGAATTGATATTGATTTTTGGGTATATCGTGAACAGTGTTTTAAATAACACTTGTTCTTTAACCCGATAATTAATGAATGTGATTTTGGGTTTATCGTGAACTGTGTTTTTAAATGACACAGATTCTTTAACCCAGTTAACGATTAAAACTAAGTGGAGTTTTAATGAATCTTTAATTAGATTGAAATGGTCGAGAATGGAGTATCACCAGTTTTGCTCCAGGCGATAGTTAAATCTTTAATTAGATTTGAACGTGAAATGGTAATTGAATTTACCAATAACACCGTGGTGTTAGATATGAAGTAGGACCAGTTTTACTTCATGGGATTAATAGGTTGGGATTGGGAAATTAAAACAAATGATTACTTCGGTAAGTTTCGTTAATCCCGACTAGTTTTGAATTGATATTCAAAAATAGATTAAAGAATAAATTCAAGAAATTTACCTTGGATAAAATTAATGGGAACCTTTCCCTATGAATGTGAAATTTAGAAACTAACTGTCGGTTGGCCAAGCAGAATGGTTTTCTAGGTATTGATCTGATGTTGGTTTCGGCCTTCGGGGTTAATATTTGGGGAATTATTCTCTTGATTAATTTACGGTTAGTGACTAATGAATTGGAATGAGGCGTATGTTGTGTTTGTGTAACACTTATTTAAAATATACGCGAGTTATTCGGGAAGACCGGGTTTAACCCATCCCGAATAACTGATGCGACGATAAGTCGAAGATGAAGACGATGGTCGAAGACCGGAGGTCTTCACGTCGTTTGGGTAATTACTGATGATCTTGATTGGGCTGTACACCCAAGAAGATGGAAACAGTTAGTGATCGTCCAGACGTACATGGAGATCGATGGATATGCGGGGTACTAGGTGCCTCCGGTTTCGTTCAGACCCAGAACGGACTTGTAAATGGACTGTGTGTCTGACATTGGATTTTAGTCCGTGTGATTGATCTCTATTAAATATATATCTGTTTGGCGGCGGAGAATTTATTCTCTTGCCTAACGCCCTTCTCTGAGACGTACGAGCTCAGGGGTTATATATTGATGGATATCAATCGCATGGAGTGAATTGCCTGTGTGGCATGCCTAAGTGGCAAATGATCAAGGCTTCTGTTGAAAAGCAAGGTCTTGTGGTTTATGATCGAAGCACGGCCTTTGTGGCGTAGCTTTGTGTAACGTTTACTTCGCGAGTTTCACACCCGGTATGAACCAAAAACGGGAGACGGACCTCAGGGAGGGCCTACGTTTCCTCCTAGCTAAAAGTGGCGTCAGTGGTTTTACACGCCCTGACGAGTTTGACTTATGTGGTTGTTGCTGTTGCGAGGCGCCTCGGATTGATCGGTCGTTCTCGAACCGATGGAGTCATTTAGTTGGCTCGCTTACGCCCCAAAGGGCGGCGAAACGTAGTGCTCAGGTATAATAATCCACATCGGTGGACCGGCCCTGACGATCCATGGGGCAGTTGCGGCTGTTCCTGAGACTCGGGCTAGGCAGTCTCGAATCAGTGAGGATCTTGCCCCTAGCCTCGGTTCATACCATAAATGATAACCCAACTTCCAATACGACATCTGCGGTTTTGATTGTAAACTTATATATGGCGACATAGTGTTATGGGCCATTCATGCCGCCTATGATTGATACTTATGATTTAAAGTGTTTTATACACTATGCACTTATAATAGTATCAAACGATTTGTTTTAACCGTATCAAGCATTCTTTGGCTGTTATAAGGGAAAAACCTATCCTTGGCTGCGTTGCATTGTGTGATGGGACCTGGGTCTTATAACAGCTTCATTTTTCTTTATTTAGCATTGCGCTGTTTGTTTTATGCACTGGTATTCTTGGGAGAAAACCCGTTCCGTATTATACGGCGTGATCCCTTGATTTACCTAACTATAAAAATAAAGATTAACTGTTTTAGTTCTCACACCAGTCACATGACTGACCTGGAGTTTATTGTTTTAACCTAAACTCTGGGTGCCCTTATTTTGACACGGGAAGCTAGTAGTTTTGGTTTTGCAGATTTATATTCACAGGATCCTGGTTTACAGCTGGAATGATATCCGGAAAGCTTTGTATCCGTATATCTCTTCTAGTTGTGTATTTTATTATTTTCCGCTGCGATGTGTTTAAATGTAATTTAAATCTCTGATATTTCTGTGTAATATTTATTCATTTATACCCTGTATATTCTTGTAATCTGATGCATTGTTGTAATATACAATGAAATGTTCTTTTGTATGTGTTCTGTTGTGGTTTGTTCTCGAACTATCCGCCGCTTTCCTTTATGGGGAAGTTACGGGTTTTCACAGTTGGTATCAGAGCTTTGGTTTACAAAGCAGAGAACAAGGCACATTAGAACCATACGAAAGAATTCATCAGATATTGGATTAGTAATATCCAATGAGAGTGACTCGTTAGAGATAGGATCAGTAGTATCCTAGAACGAGTGTGAAGAGTATATTTTTAAAATGAAAACAAATTTTGTTTTGAAAATTTAAATCAATTATTCGTATTTGATTATTTATTTTGTATTTATTAGGACAATCCAAAATATAAAGATTTTTGCGTATGCGCCTAGCTAGCGTGTATTCGAAGTTTTGATATATTGGATAGATATAGAATTACACTCTAATCGCCCGGAGATGGTTTTGATGATGGAGCTCCATCATTAGAATTTATGTTCGAGTGACGAAAGTGGGCTTTCTATATATTTCCTATTGACTGGTGTGAGAACCAAAATTAGATAGGGCTTATTGTTGTGATTTGGCATCAAAAATCTGATTTTTGTATATATATCAAATTATGAATTTGAAACTCTAATCCACTAATTGATTGATGTTTGTGTTGTTTGCTTATTTGTTTGACAATTTTGAACCATTATGCCTAATTGCATCAAATATTGAATTATATGGAAAATTGGTCGCATTTGCTTGCATATATATATATATATATATATATATATATATATATATATATATATATATATACTTACATTGAACAGGTCATAGCAAGGAGGCTAGAGCCAGAGAATAAAATTTGTTTGCCCGACAAATAGGTACATGTTAACTACATAATTTACTGTTTTGTTTGGGTGATGATGATTTTATGAGCCTATTGGCTAGCCGCTTGGCTTTTTCTTTTTCTTTTTGAGATTAGAAGGACCGGGGAAGCTATTTGAAATTCCCCGATGCTCCCGGTGCAGGGGAGGTAATGGCGAAATTTTTTGAAAATTTAGGGTGTTAGCCAAATTTTTGAAATTTTTGAAAATTCTCAGAAACTGAAAAGTTGGAGAATGGAAGCCAGATCGAACGCAGAGTTGATTAATCAAACCACTTTCGACTTTGTTCCTTTTCGGGGACGAAAAGTTTTAAGTGGGGGAGATTGTAACAACCCGAAAATCTGGGCCAGTTTAAAATTTTTATTTTGGCAAGTTTAGCGAATTCTGAATATTTAAAATTGATTATTTTAAATAATATCGACGAGAAATTTATTTTGAATATGATTCGACATATATATTATACGCGTCGTCGTTAAAATATAAATATTTATATATAATTATAAAAGGAATTGAAAATGGCGCGGTAGTTCGATAATTCGATTTCAAACTTCAATTGAATGTACCGGGTGCAAAACAATCCGGATTTTAGTGAAACCAAAAATGATAGGATCAAATTGATAATATCTTTCCAACGAATCCGAATAATCAAATTTTCATAGCGGGGATCAAAAGATATGTCCAATTGAAAATTCTGAATAGTCGCTATGGAATTAAGGCCCTTAAAAATGGACATTTTGCAAAGGACCTCGGATTTCGACGAAACCAGTTTTGTTGGGTCCGGGATATGAAGTTATTGCTAGGTTTCAAATTTCATAATTTTTCGATTCAATATGTGAGCGTGGAAAAGGAAAACGCATTTGGCCAGTTTCAGTTGATTTTAATCGACTGGAAATTGGCCATTTTTCAAACAGTCTCAGAATTCGGCGAAACTAGTTTTGTTAGGACCGTATCGTCAATACGAAGCTAGAAAATATTTTTATTGAATTTTTAGAGTTAGTATGTGACCCCGGTAATTCGAAATGTACGTTTAAAATTCAATATAGTGATTTAAATGTAAATTTAACGGAAACTGATTTAAACGGCCGAATCAGCTTGTGATACATATCCCATTGTGTTCAGAATGGGGGTGAAACGCTATGGACGACAGGCGGTGGGCCTCGTTTTGAGGTCGAAATAAAAAGTCAACTTTTAGAAATTAATTAAAAAAAAATATTCTCCCCCCTTTTCTCTCCTATACCTCCAGCCCCCCCCCCCCCGTTAGTTCATTTAATCAAAAAAAAAAAAACTAAACTACGGAGCCACCGCCGATCTGGAGCGTTGCCCCATCGCCGAGATCCGCCCGCGCCACGCCTCGCCTGGCCAACGCGCCGCTCACCTCCACCGCGACGCCAACATCCGCGCCCTCCTCCATACCCAAATCGAACGCAAGGAGCCCAAAACCCCCTTAGTCGATCGCGATTTGCCCAGTTTCCCCCTCCCCCGTTCCTCAGCGCACCGCCGCGCTTAGGAGCCCCCCCCCCCTGCCGATGATCCCCTCCTCCGGCGAGAAGCCCCCCCTCTGTATGTTTTTTTCAATTTATTTATTTTATTTTTATTTTATATAAATAGAAATAAAAACTGAATTTTATTTTGTTAATAAAAACTGAATTTTATTTTGTTAATAAAACTGAATTTTATTTTGTTTATAAAAACTGAATTTTATTTTGTTTATGAAAACTGAATTTTATTTTATTTATAAAAACTGAATTTTATTTTGTTTATAAAACTGAATTTTATTTTGTTAATAAAAACTGAATTTTATTTTGTTTATAAAACCTGAATTTTATTTTGTTTATAAAACCTGGATTTTATTTTGTTAATAAAAACTGAATTTTATTTTGTTTATAAAACCTGAATTTTATTTTGTTTAAAAAACTGGATTTTATTTTGTTTCAAAACTGAATTTTATTTTGTTTAAAATCTGAATTTCATTTTGTTTAAAAACGGAATTTTATTTACTTTAAAAACTGGTTTTTATTTATGTTGTAAAGTTATAAAAATATAATCTTTTATATTGTCGAAAGAAAAATATGATTTTTATATGTAGAACTTCGAAAGAAAAATATGATTTTTATATGTAGAACTTCGAAAGAAAAATATGATTTTTATATGTAGAACATCGAAGTAAAAATTCGATTTTTATATATTGAATAGCGAAGTAAAAATGTGATTTTTACGTATGTAGTGAAAGCAGCAACGAAGGTGACAAAAAGGCGAAACGGCGAAGACTTCTGCAAATGAAGAGCCGTGGAGCTAGGATAACTATATGTGAGAATTTCTCACCTTTCAATTTCTTTTTCTAGTTATATATATATATACTAGGATGCAGACGGTGCTTAGTAGCACCCGACACAATCGTCCACAGACCAAGGACTTGTTTGTTTGGTTGCATAGTTTAGTTAGATTATTAGATTGAATTGAATTGTTTGGTGAAATTGAATGGTTTGATTGATGTGTGAATGGCGTGGGCCTTCACTAGACCGGGGATAAGGCTAGGCCTCGTCCCGTTTCTAGTATCGTGCCGTTATGCCGCCGAAATTTTCTAAAATATGTTAGAAAAATAAAAATATCATTTTTATTGAAGAAATGAATTGAATAGGAATTCATATGTTGGGATAAAACATTTTATCGTTAAAAATATGATTTTTAACGTGAAGTGAATAAAATAAATATTCATTTACAAACCAGACGGTTTGTTTATGTACACCTATTGAAGGACATTGATTGGGTCGATAAATTTTACACATCACCCAACTGCACAAATAAAATCTGTGTTTGATTGTTTGAAACCCCACACGGGTGTTAGGATGGAATTTGAAGTTCACTCATCCTGATTGATTAAATATGTCGATCGATCGATTGATAGGCTGGTATAAGCGTTAGATATCTATATTTGATGCTTATACAGTGTAGTGCACTTTGGTTGATGGTTGATTATTTTTCAATGCTATTATATACATGTGTTGTATGAAAATCCATATAATTAACTTTATATGGTAATTGATTGGGCCTCATTCCAATCGTGAAAATAAAGAATATTTTGATAATAACAAATATTTTGATAATAGGAAATATTTGAAATAGAATATTTGGAAATAGAAATATGTGAAGCCGTGATGATTAGATTGACGCCATTTTGACGTGATCGATATTTATATCGATTTTAAACGATTTCGAAATGAATTGAATTGAAAACGATTTCGAAATGAATTGAATTGAAAACGATTTCGAAATGAATTGAATTGAAAACGATTTCGAAATGAATTGAATTGAAAACGATTTCGAAATGAATTGAATTGAAAACGATTGCGAAAGGAAATGAATTGAAAACGATTTCGAAAGGAAATGAATTGAAAACGAATTCAAATTGAATTGAAAGCGAATTGAAATGAATTCAAATTGAATTGAAATTTGAATTGAATAGAAATGAATTTTAAAACGAATTTATAAAGAAGAATTCAATTTTGATTTGAATTGAAATGGAAGTTGAGATTGCTTTTGAAACGAATATTAAAACTATTTATATAATTCGTTTTAAATAGAAATCGACGATATATATATTATATATATTATATATATAATATAATGGCCTGAATAGAACGCGCCGCGCCGCGGTAGTTCGTGAATATCGACCATTCGTTTCAAACGGACATTACGGGAGATCCGACCGTCGGATTATCCTAAAACCGGAACCGTTGGGTTCGTATCTAAATGAGCTTTCTAACAAATATTAGAAATTTGAAATCTAACGGTTGGATTTGGAGTTACGTCCAAATCAAATTTGAAAAAGGTCGCTGTAAGTGCAGTTCGATGGCCATTGATGGAAATCGACTATACGGGCCTTGATAAAATTATTAAAAATAGTAATAATTTGTGTAAAATCATAAGAAATGATTTAGAAAGGATTAGGATGAAAAACTCCATATTTGAAAGGATAAAAATAGATTCTTATCGAAATGAACTAGTTTTGAACTAGAATAGTAATTTATTTATTTTTAAAATAAATAAATTGGATTTGAAATGATTTTGAAAATAACCATAATTTCCAATGATTGCATTGGAGTGGATTTGAATCGAAATTGTCTTCGGAATATTTCGATGTTGAAATTCATGATTATACAGATGTTGTTATGGAGATTTGAAAGATATATATATCGTTATTTCCAATACGACATTTGTTAATCGTAGAATTTGATATTGAATATAAGCCGATATATTTTCTATTCAGAGCCTTATATTGAATATCAAATGTGATTTGGGTTTGTCGTGAATGGTTTCTTCACTAACACTGTTCTTGAACCCAGTAGAGAAAAGATTAAATCTTTTTATTTAGATTTAATGAAGTGTACCAATTAAATGATATTTAATTGGAATAGAATTGATATTGATTTTTGGGTTTATCGTGAACAGTGTTTTAAATAACACTTGTTCTTTAACCCGATAATTAATGAATGTGATTTTGGGTTTATCGTGAACCGTGTTTTTAAATGACACGGATTCTTTAACCCAGTTAACGATTAAAACTAAGTGGAGTTTTAATGAATCTTTAATTAGATTGAAATGGTCGAGAATGGAGTATCACCAGTTTTGCTCCAGGCGATAGTTAAATCTTTAATTAGATTTGAACGTGAAATGGTAATTGAATTTACCAATAACACCGTGGTGTTAGATATGAAGTAGGACCAGTTTTACTTCATGGGATTAATAGGTTGGGATTGGGAAATTAAAACAAATGATTACTTCGGTAAGTTTCGTTAATCCCGACTAGTTTTGAATTGATATTCAAAAATAGATTAAAGAATAAATTCAAGAAATTTACCTTGGATAAAATTAATGGGAACCTTTCCCTATGAATGTGAAATTTAGAAACTAACTGTCGGTTGGCCAAGCAGAATGGTTTTCTGGGTATTGATCTGATGTTGGTTTCGGCCTTCGGGGTTAATATTTGGGGAATTATTCTCTTGATTAATTTACGGTTAGTGACTAATGAATTGGAATGAGGCGTATGTTGTGTTTGTGTAACACTTATTTAAAATATACGCGAGTTATTCGGGAAGACCGGGTTTAACCCATCCCGAATAACTGATGCGACGATAAGTCGAAGATGAAGACGATGGTCGAAGACCGGAGGTCTTCACGTCGTTTGGGTAATTACTGATGATCTTGATTGGGCTGTACACCCAAGAAGATGGAAACAGTTAGTGATCGTCCAGACGTACTTGGAGATCGATGGATATGCGGGGTACTAAGTGCCTCCGGTTTCGTTCAGACCCAGAACGGACTTGTAAATGGACTGTGTGTCTGACATTGGATTTTAGTCCGTGTGATTGATCTCTATTAAATATATATCTGTTTGGCGGCGGAGAATTTATTCTCTTGCTTAACGCCCTTCTCTGAGACGTACGAGCTCAGGGGTTATATATTGATGGATATCAATCGCATGGAGTGAATTGCCTGTGTGGCATGCCTAAGTGGCAAATGATCAAGGCTTCTGTTGAAAAGCAAAGTCTTGTGGTTGATGATCGAAGCACGGCCTTTGTGGCGTAGCTTTGTGTAACGTTTACTTCGCGAGTTTCACACCCGGTATGAACCAAAAACGGGAGACGGACCTCAGGGAGGGCCTACGTTTCCTCCTAGCTAAAAGTGGCGTCAGTGGTTTTACACGCCCTGACGAGTTTGACTTATGTGGTTGTTGCTGTTGCGAGGCGCCTCGGATTGATCGGTCGTTCTCGAACCGATGGAGTCATTTAGTTGGCTCGCTTACGCCCCAAAGGGCGGCGAAACGTAGTGCTCAGGTATAATAATCCACATCGGTGGACCGGCCCTGACGATCCATGGGGCAGTTGCGGCTGTTCCTGAGACTCGGGCTAGGCAGTCTCGAATCAGTGAGGATCTTGCCCCTAGCCTCGGTTCATACCATAAATGATAACCCAACTTCCAATACGACATCTGCGGTTTTGATTGTAAACTTATATATGGCGACATAGTGTTATGGGCCATTCATGCCGCCTATGATTGATACTTATGATTTAAAGTGTTTTATACACTATGCACTTATAATAGTATCAAACGATTTGTTTTAACCGTATCAAGCATTCTTTGGCTGTTATAAGGGAAAACCCTATCCTCGGCTGCGTTGCATTGTGTGATGGGACCTGGGTCTTATAACAGCTTCATTTTTCTTTATTTAGCATTGCGCTGTTTGTTTTATGCACTGGTATTCTTGGGAGAAAACCCGTTCCGTGTTATACGGCGTGGTCCCTTGATTTACCTAACTTTAAAAATAAAGATTAACTGTTTTAGTTCTCACACCAGTCACATGACTGACCTGGAGTTTATTGTTTTAACCTAAACTCTGGGTGCCCTTATTTTGACACGGGCAGCTAGTAGTTTTGGTTTTGCAGATTTATATTCACAGGATCCTGGTTTACAGCTGGAATGATATCCGGAAAGCTTTGTATCCGTATATCTCTTCTAGTTGTGTATTTTATTATTTTCCGCTGCGATGTATTTAAATGTAATTTAAATCTCTGATATTTCTGTGTAATATTTATTCATTTATACTCTGTATATTCTTGTAATCTGATGCATTGTTGTAATATACAATGAAATGTTCTTCTGTATGTGTTATGTTGTGGTTTGTTCTCGAACTATACGCCGCTTTCCTTTACGGGGAAGTTACGGGTTTTCACACGTTTGGACCCTGGATCCGCGCCAATAAGATCAAGAAAGTTTCAAATTATATGTGAAACTTTGATGTTTGCATCAAATAAGTAGGTTTCTTGGTGCTCAAGTAATCAGGTAAAACACTGCCGCATGTTTGAATCTCTACCATTTCAAATACATATAATACTCATCATTAAATAATAGTGTTTTTAAAAACACGTTTCGACTTTGAGAGTAGAATTTGTGTGAATAAGACGAAAAAGTTTTCAAATATTAGTAGAATATTCATATTTTCATATTAACTGAGCAGGTTGCTTAGTGACTAAGTAATTAGGTAAAACACTGCCGCATGTTTGCTATTCTACATTTTATAGCATCTATAACACTCATCATTTGCATATTACCGTTTGGACCCTGGATTTGCGCCAATAAGATCAAGAAAGTTTAAAAATATAAGTGAAACTTTGATGTTTGCATCGAATAGGTAGGTTTCTTGGTGCTCAAGTAATCAGGTAAAACATTGCCGCATGTCTGAAACTCTACCATTTCAAATACATATAATACTCTTCATTAAATAATACTGTTTCTAAAAACACGTTTCGACTTTGGGAGTAGAATTTGTGTGAATAAGACGAAAAAGTTTTCAAATATTATTATTATTATATTCATATTTTTATATTGACTGAGCATGTTGCTTAGTGACTAAGTAATCAGGTAAAACACTGCCGCATGTTTGCTATTCTAAATTTTAAAGCATTTATAACACTCATCAGTTGCATATTACCGTTTGGACCCTGGATCTGCGCCAATAAGATCAAGAAAGTTTCCAAATATAAGTGATACTTTGATGTTTGCATCGAATAAGTAGGTTTCTTGGTGCTCAAGTAATCAGGTAAAACACTGCCGCATGTATGAAACTCTTCCATTTCAAATACATATAATACTGATAACTAAATAATACTGTTTTTAAAAACACGTTTCGACTTTGGGAGTAGAATTTGTGTGAATAAGACGAAAAAGTTTTCAAATATTAGTAGAATATTCATATTTTCATATTGACTGAGCAGGTGGCTTATTGACTAAGTAATCAGGTAAAACTCAGCCGCATGTTTGCTATTCTACATTTTAAAACATCTATAACACTCATCATTTGCGTATTACCATTTGGACCCTGGATCCACGCCAATAAGTTCAAGAAAGTTTCAAAATATAAGTGAAACTTTGATGTTTGCTTTGAAAAAGTAGGTTTCTTGGTGCTCAAGTAATCAGGTAAAACGCTGCCTCATGTTTGAAACTCTACCATTTAAAATACATATAATACTCATCATTAAATAATAGCATTTTTAAAAACACGTTTCGAATTTGGGAGTAGAATTTGTGTGAATAAGAAGAAAAAGTTATCAAATATTAGTTGAATATTCATATTTTAATATTGACTGAGCAGGTTGCTTAGTGACTAAGTACTCAGGTAAAACACTGCCCCATGTTTGCTATTCTACATTTTAAAACATCTATAACACTCATCATTTGCATATTACCGTTTGGACCCTGGATCCGCGCCAATAAGATGAGGAAAGTTTCAAAATATAAGTGAAACTTTGATGTTTGCATCGAATAAGTAGGTTTCGTGGTGCTCAAGTAATCAGGTAAAACACTGCTGTATGTTTGGAACTCTACCTTTTCAAAAACATATGATACTCATCATTGAGTAATAGTGTTTTTAAAAACACATTTCGACTTTGGGAGTAGAATTTGTGTAAATAAGACGAAAATGTTTTCAAATATTAGTAGAATATTCATATTTTCATATTGACCGAGCAGGATGCTTAGTGACTAAGTAATCAGGTAAAACACTACTACATGTTTGTTGTTCAACATTTTAAAGTATCTATAACACTCATCATTTGCATATTACAGTTTGGACCCTGGATCCGCGCCAATAATATCAAGAAAGTTTCAAAATATAAGTGAAACTTTGATGTTTGCATCAAATAAGTAGGTTTCTTGATGCTCAGGTAATCAGGTAAAACACTGCCGCATGTTTGAAACTCTACCATTTCAAATACATATAATACTCATCATTAAATAATAGTGTTTTTAAAAACACCTTTCAACAATGGGAGTAGAATTTGTGTGAATAAGACGAAAAAGTTTTTAAAAATTAGTACAATATTCATATTTTCATATTAACTGAGCAGGTTTCTTAGTGACTAAGTAATTAGGTAAAACGCTGCCGCATGTTTGCTATTCTACATTTTAATGCATCTATAACACTCCTCATTTGCATATGGCCGTTTGGACTCTGAATCTGCGCCAATAAGATCAAGAAAGTTTCAAAATATAAGTGAAACTTTGACGTTTGCATCAAATAAGTAGGTTTCTTGATGCTCAGGTAATCAGGTAAAACATTGTTGCATGTTTGAAACTCTACCGTTTCAAATACATATAATACTCATCATTAAATAATAGTGTTTTTAAAAACACCTTTCAACTATGGGAGTAGAATTTGTGTGAATAAGACGGAAAAGTTTTTAAAAATTAGTAGAATATTCATATTTTCATATTGACTGAGCAGGTTGCTTAGTGACTAAGCAATCAGGTAAAACACTACCGCGTGTTTGTTATTCTATATTTCAAAACATCTATAACACTCATCATTTGTATATTACCATTTGGACCCTGGATTCACGCCAATAAGATCAAGAAAGTTTAAAAATATAAGTGAAACTTTGATGTTTGCATCGAATAAGTAGGTTTCTTGGTGCTCAAGTAATCAGGTAAAACACTGCCGCATGTTTGAAACTCTACCATTTCAAATACATATAATACTCATCATTAAATAATAGTATTTTTAAAAACATGTTTCGACATTGGGAGTAGAATTTGTGTGAATATGACGAAAAAGTTTTCAAATATTAGTAGAATATTCGTATTTTCATATTGACTGAGCAGGTTGCTTAGTGACTAAGTAATCAGGTAAAACACTGCCGCATGTTTGCTATTCTACATTTTAAAGCATCTATAACACTCATCATTTGCATATTACCATTTGGACCCTAGATCCGCGCCAAAAAGATCAAGAAAGTTCAAATATAATTGAAACTTTGATGTTTGCATCGAATAAGTAGGTTTCTTGGTGCCCAAGTAATCTGGTAAAACACTGCCGCATGTTTGAAACTCTACCATTTCAAATACATATCATTAAATAATAGTGTTTTTAAAAACACTTTTCGACTTTGGGAGTAGAATTTGTGTGAATAAGACGAAAAAGTTTTCAAATATTAGTAGAATATTCATATTTTCATATTGACTGAGCTTGTTGCTTAGTGACTAAGTAATCCAGTAAAACACTGCCGCAGGTTTGCTATTCTACATTTTAAAGCATCTATAACACTCATCGTTTGCATATTACCGTTTGGACCCTAGAGCCGTGCCAATCAGATCAAGAAAGTTTCAAAATATAAGTGAAACTTTGATGTTTGCATCGAATACATAGATTTCTTGGTGCTCAAGTAATCTGGTAAAACACTGCCGCATGTTTGAAACTCTATCATTTCAAATACATATAATACTCATCATTAAACAATAGTGTGTTTAAAAACATGTTTCAACTTTGGGAGTAGAATTTGTGTCAATAAGACGAAAAAGTTTTCAAATATTAGTAGAATATTCATATTTTCATATTGACTGAGCAGTTTGCTTAGTGACTAAGTAATCAGGTAAAACACTACCGCATGTTTGTTGTTCTACATTTTAAAGCATCTATAACACTCATCATTTTCATATTACCGTTTGGACCCTGGATCCGCGCCAATAAGATCAAGAAAGTTTCAAAATATAAGTGAAATTTGATGTTTGCATTGAATAAGTAGGTTTCTTGGTGCTCAAGTAATCAGGTAAAACACTGCCGCATGTTTGAAAATCTACCATTTAAAATACATATAATACTCATCATTAAATAATAGTGTTTTTAAAAACGCGTTTCAACTTTGGAAGTAGAATTTGTGTGAATAAGACGAAAAAGCTTTCTAATATTAGTAGAATATTCATATTTTCATATTGACTGAGCAGGTTGCTTAGTGACTAAGTAATCAGGTAAAACACTGCCGCATGTTTGCTATTCAACATTTTAAAGCATCTATAACACTCATCGTTAGCATATTACCGTTTGGACCTTGGATCCGCATCAATAAGATCGAGAAAGTTTCAAAATATAAGTGAAACTTTGATGTTTTCATCGAATATGTAGGTTTCTTGGTGCTCAAGTAATCAGGTAAAACACTGCCGCATGTTTGGAACTCTACCATTTCAAATACATATAATACTCATCATTATTAAATAATAATGTTTTTAAAAACACGTTTCGACTTTGGGATTAGAATTTGTGTGAATAAGACGAAAAAGTTTTCAAATATTAGAAGAATATTCATATTTTCATATTGACTGAGCAGGTTGCTTAGTGAGTAAGTAATCAGGTAAAACACTGCTGCATGTTTGCTATTCTACATTTTAAAGCATCTATAACACTCATCATTTGCATATTGCCGTTTGGACCCTGAATCTGCGCCAAAAAGATCAATAAAGTTTCAAAATATAAGTGAAACTTTGATATTTGCATAAAATAAGTGTAACAACCTGGAAAATCCGAGCCAAATTAATTTTTTATTTATTTTGGCATTTTTGATGAATTTTGAATATTTAAAATGAATTATTTTAAATAATAATGACGAGAAATTCAGTTTGAATAGAATTCGAACGTATATAGTTATATAGAGCATTGTTAGAATATAAATATTTATTTTAAAATTATAAAAGAAATTGAAAATGCACTACAAGAAAAACAGCATATAGCAGTGGCAGTATCCGCTTCTAATCCGTCGCTAAATAGGCCATAGCGACGGATTTCCTACATAATGTTGTGGTCGGTAAAAACCATGATGGTATTTGTGTCTGATTTTTGCGACGGAATTTAGCATGAGTTTTCCGATAGTTTTCCGTCATTTTACTAATTATATAATAAAAATAAAATTTTATTTATTAATTTAATTTTAATTTATATACCGACTATTTACCGACGGATAATTAATTTATAATAAATTATTATTTAAAAAAAGTGTTGGTAAATCCTTACTAATTGGCAAGGGATTAGCGACAAAAATTAAATTGAGATAAACTTAACCTTCTTTTTTTTGTTGGTAATCCACTGCTATTCCCCTTCTAATCGGTCTCTCTCTCTCTCTATATATATATATATATATTTATATTTATATATATATATATAAACACACATAATTTGTGTAACACCCCGAAAATTCTATAACTGTGAAATTAACAAATTAAAGTATAATTAATCTGAAATCAAAGAACTAAGGGAAACGGGATACGCCATTGCGTTCGTCTCGGAAAAATACGCGAAATAGAGTCCGAGTTTTCGAAAAACGGAGTCCGTATGAAGAAGATATGGCCTTCGGAAGTTTTTGAATTAAATTTAAAATTCAAGCAGAATTAAATAATTAAATATTCCGAAGTGGGGCCCATTGGGCCAGGGTGGAAGAACACCCGCCTGGGCCACCCAGGTCGACTGGGCTGTCGACCTGGGCTACCCATGTCGACAGGGCTGTCGACAGCCCTGTCGACAGGGTTATCGACCTGGTCGAGCCCAGTCAACCTGGCTGGCCAGGTCGGTGTGTGGTCGAATTTCTGTGGTCTGCTTTGTCATTAGGGCTAGGTGGCGGGTTTTTATTGGTCTCTCTTCCTAATGGATGGCTACGATCTAACCTAGCAACATCAATGGTCCTAATCAATTCCTAACCTCTATATAAACAACCCTAGACTAAACCCTAATCTATTCATTCAAAATAAGATTATAGCCGCCATGTTGTTGAGGAACGACAAAGAGTAGCCGCCAACTAGAGAGAGAATTAGGAAGAAAGTTCTAAAGCCTAAAGCAATTCAAGCAACCTAAAGCTAATCAATTCAACAAAGGAATCGTGTCTCTTAATTAGAGAATTCGCCGCAACCATTGTAAGTAGAGTATTACTTTGGTATAATAAACAACTGTGTTGATGTGTATGCTTGAATTGTGGCGATGGAAGTAATTCATGTTTGTGCAAAATTATGTTATTCATTATAAAGAACTACATGCGGTAGTTCTATGCAAATATACGTTTGGAATATTGCGCAGATTATGTAATCTATGTTGAAGCTACATGTATGTAGTTGAGTGAAATTTATGCAAGTTCACATGCTTTGATTCATGTCACCTATGTTACCACTATGCAAGTACACCAATTTCTATTATGTATTTTCCAACGTCATATGCAAGTTCATGCGCTCACTTTCCCCTCTTTGTGTATACGCCATAAGCCTCCCCTTTTCGCATGGCTAAATTGGGCTTTAAAAGGCTAAGCCCAATATATATATATAAACGGACGTGTAAAACGGGGGAAAATAACATTGGGTTAAAATTAATTAATGAATGAAAATATAAAATAGAAGGGCCCAAATTCAAGTACGGGTTGGGCCCGTGATTGGTGTAATCTTTACACCATTAACTTAATAATGGGCCGCAAAAATTTACATATAAATAAAGAAGAATGACAAGATATGTAAATGTAGAACATACGAGGTGTTTAACCCGAGGTTGGATTGAGTTGTGATGTAAACCTGCCCGGAACCGCCCGGCTGTCCAGTAGTCACAACAATACCTATCCAATGTGGGAGGTTAAACATGGAGCCCAGCAAGGACCCGAGGTTAGACTGAGTTGTGGCGTAAGACTGCCCGGAACCAACCGGCAACAGGCAGCCACAACAATACCTGTCTAATGTGAGAGGTCAGGGCCTTAATAAGACAATTAAGGCTGAGTCAGGATTGTTAGGGTTAAGTGAACAAAAGACTTAATCAAAATGGAACATGCTAAACTAAACGGACTGGTGGGGTTAGGTAGGAAACACTTAACCAACTTAGCATGTTGGCTAGAGATAGAAAACCTAGTAACGGGGGACCCTTTTCAGCAGTAACCCTAAAAGGTGTATCAGGATACCCTGAAACTAGGCAGGGTGGGGCACGATTACTGGGCTGATTGTAAGAGGTCAAAGCGACGGTGGTGGTGTAGCAGTGTAGGTTCTAACGGAGTGCGGGCGTGCACACACTCCGGCGCAGAAAAATAAGGCACTGGACACCAGTAGCATACCTGTGCACTCTAAGGTTGTGTCGGGTTGCCACTATGGGACTTGATACACCCCATGGTGGGACCAGCATAGGTAACTACAACATCGGGGGCCGTAAGACACATGTAACTATGCGAGTAGGAGCCGATCATCATTGAATGGATCACATCACCCTGATTATGGGGTGCAAATTGGAAACTAGTTTATATGGGTTCAGAGATTAACATGGGGTACGATAGTATATTCGACCCTAGGTAACTGAACCAAGTTCATAGTGTTTGCCCACTTCCTGTTTTACTTATCATACCCAGTTCTTTATTCATAGACAAAGTAGTACTAGACTTACTCAGGCTTTATGTCTGACTCTATTTTTCTTTCGTCTTCTTTCTTCCGTTTCCCCCCCCCCCAGGTCCTCAGGGAGGGAACGCAGCAGCTTGACCAACCTCAACATCCAGCTTGAAGAAGAGAAATGTATTGCTTGGACTTTCCTATTTTGAACTATGGCTTTGGACAATCCACTATGGGGCTTTTGCAGTTTATCTATGTTTTATTTATGCTTCTTTAAATCATGTACTCAAGACAGATTATGAAAGTGTTATGTTATGTTTTTGGAAAGGATGTTGTTGTAACACGTATTTGACTGTATTAAATAAAAGTTTGTTGTTCTTCCGCTGTTTACAAATATGTGTTCTTATATCTGTCTTGTATATCTGTGACTTGTACTTATAAACCTCCACCAAAATTAGGGCATTCCCTTTGAGAGTGACCCTAACGGAGGTGGGGTGTTTCACTTGGTATCAGAGCATAGGTTTACCAGATGAGATAAAAAAAAAGTTTTGAAAAAAATTATTTTCAAAAAGGAAATTTAAAGAAGCATTTTTAAAAGAAAAATATTATTTTAAAAAGGTGAAGTCCACTCCCCAAAGCCATAGGAACTATCTCTTATCCTTCGTTTTGAATCTATCCTTTTTGTTTCAGCATGTCCCAAGATCTTAACTTGCCGGAAGGGGTGCCAATACCTGGTTGGTTTAGACGGTTCTTAGAAGCAAGGGCCACTCAGCCAGGTCCTACCGTTCCTCCTCCCCCAGCTGAAGGAAATCATCCAGCTGCAGCAGCACCTTTTCCTCCACCTTCTCCTCGGGGAAACGCATTCGCTAAGATATGTAAAGATTTTAAAGCCATGGGAGGAAGGGATTTCCATGGAACTGAGTCCTTCGTAGCAGCTAGGAATTGGCTGAAAGAAACTGAAGACCTATTCATCATCTTTGAGGTAGAAGATAGACAAAAAGTACAGTTGGCAGTGTGGCTATTGAAGGGTGAGGCTTCCTACTGGTGGGAAGTCACTAATGCTGAAAGACCAGTGGAGACATGGGAGGACTTTAGGGCAAGGTTTGAGACCAAATTTCTCTCAGATGCAGAAAGGAGTTTGCAGTTAGAAAAATTCCTATTTCTTAAACAAGGGGACAAGACAGTCAGAGAATATGTGAATCAGTTCGATGAGCTGGCTAGGTTTGGACTTGACCTAGTCAATACCCCGCACAAGAAGGCTCTCCGTTTTGTCAAAGGGTTAAATGAGCCATTACACAGTTTGGCCATGACCCATATACCCATGGGAGCCACGTATGAAAGATTGGTGCAAATGGCATTGCTGAATGAGGAGGATAAGGGCAAGAAGGAGACGAAGGCAGAAAGCTCTCAAGGGAAGAAAGAGGGTTTGCAGCCCAAGAAGACAGACTTTAAGAAGGGCGGGAAAGGCAACAAAGAGAAGAGGAAGTGCAATTTCTGTGGCAAAGTGGGGCACTTAGTAAAGGACTGCCGGAAAAAGAAGGCCAAGGAGAATGGTGGGTGCTTTTCATGCGGTCAGACAGGCCACAGGGCTAAGGACTGCCCAAGGAAACGAGGACAGGGGCAGGGCGCTGGATCCACCCCAGGGGCACAGGTTCATGTGCTAGAAGCGCCACCATTGCAACAGCGAGGTATAAATACTTCTGTAGAAAGTGTAGTTTATCTTTATGATCACCCCGTTCGCACTTTATTTGATTCTGGCGCATCACACTCCTTTATCTCGTCTGCTTTAGTAGAATCTCTGCACCTAAAAACTAGTATGGTAGAGGACCCCTTAATTGTTTCAAACCCAATTGGGGGCCCAGCTCATTTGTCTATGATCTGTGTGGGATTGAAAATTTCTATTCTAAGTGTTGAATTTCAATGTAGTGCCTTTGTTTTGGGCTTTTCGGGGTATGGTTTGATTTTGGGTATGGATTGGCTATCCAGTAATGGGGCCATCCTTGATTGTGAGAAAAGGGTTGTTAGGCTCCTAACCCAGCTCGGTAATACTTTGGAAATTTCTTGTAATCCCTCGTATGCGGTTATGCTTAGTTATCTTGAATCGCTAGATGCCTCTGTTGAAAATTTGCAATCAGTTAGAGTGGTCCGGGAATATCCGGATGTCTTTGAAGAGGTGAAGGGCTTGCCTCCGAAGCGGGAAATAGACTTCCGCATATATCTTGTAGATAATGCAAAGCCCGTTGCGTTGCCCGTTAGACATATGGCTCCACGAGAAAGGAAAGAGCTCAGTAAACAGATTAAAGAGCTTCTAGAGAAGGTGTTCATTAGGAGGAGCATTTCAGAATGGGGCGCTCCAGTGGTGTTCGCTACAAAGGCGGATGGTTCACTCCGTCTATGTGTTGACTATAGGGAGCTCAACAAGCTAACGAGAAAGAATAGGCACCCTCTCCCTAGAATTGATGATTTGTTTGACCAGCTTGTAGGAGCGTCTGTTTTCTCCCAACTCGATTTAGCAACCGGTTTTCATCAGCTAAGGGTGGCTGAAGATAGCATCGATAAAACGGCGTTCAGAACCCCAGACGGTTTCTTTGAATGGCTTGTCATGCCTTTCGGCTTGACAAATTGACCTTCTTACTTCGTGGACCTGATGAGTAGGGTATTTAGAGATTTCCTCAACAAATTCGTAGTGGTCTTCGTAGATGATATCCTCTTCTTCTCAAAGAGTGAAGAGGAACATGCTCAACACTTAAGGGCAATCATGGAAACTTTGCGAGTCCATCAACTAAAAGCCAAATTCTCCAAATGCCACTTTTGGAGAGAAGAGGTGAGGTTCCTTGGGCACATAGTATCCAAACAAGGGTTAGCGGTGGACCCTGCTAAGGTAGTGGCGGTACAAGATTGGAAGACACCAAGGAATGCGACTGAGGTCCGAAGCTTCCTAGGACTAGCAGGTTTCTATCGAAAGTTCATAAGGGATTTTGCGAAAATCTCAGCTCCGCTCATGAAATTGACTAAGAAGAACCTAGCGTTCAATTGGAACTTGGATTGCGAGTTTGCTTTCCAACGACTAAAAAGGGCTCTCACAACAGCCCCAGTTTTGACGCTGCCAGATGGGAGCAAGATGTTCACCGTTTATACGGATGCATGTGGGACAGGGCTAGGCGCCGTCTTAATGCAAGAAGGAAGGGTGGTAGCTTATGGCGGGAGGCAATTGAAGGCGCACGAAAAGAACTACCCAACCCACGATCTTGAGTTAGCCGCCATCGTCTTTGCACTCAAGTCTTGGCGACACTATCTCCTAGGTGAGAAGTTCAAACTTTACACTGACCATAAATCGTTGAAATATCTTTTCTCTCAGAAGGATCTTAACTTGAGGCAACAAAGATGGATGGAGTTTCTTGCCTCGTACGATTTCGAAATCTCCTACACTCCGGGCAAAGGCAACGTAGTGGCAGACGCGTTGAGCCGAAAGAAATTGACCCTAAGCCCGTTGTTTGTTGAAAGACAAAGCCTACAGTTTATAGCCAGTTTCGACTTTAGGCCCTCCTCCGATTTCGTACCAGGCTTGCTAGCATCTCTCGAAGTACGGCCAACTTTAGTGGATTCAGTAGGGACAGCACAACGCGAAGACCCTCAACTTGTGGAAATAATTGATAGGCTAATTAGGGGTGAGACTTCAAGTCACCTCAACAGATACTCCATCGACGATAGGGGTTTTCTAAGGCGAGACGGAAGACTATGCGTCCCACAGATAAAAGATTTAATAAAGAAGGTTCTCGAGGAAGCACATCACTCCAAGATGACGATACACCCAGGCGGGGATAAAATGTACAAAGACATAAAAAGGACTTTCTTTTGGAATGGCATGAAAAAGGACGTGGCAGAATTCGTTTCCAAGTGTATGGTGTGCCAACAGGTTAAAGCGGAACAGAAAAAGCCTGGCGGACTACTACATCCTCTGGAGATCCCGCAGTGGAAGTGGGATAGCATCTCAATGGACTTCATCGATGGGCTGCCTAGGTCTAGGAGAGGCAACACTAGCATTTGGGTAATAGTGGATAGGCTTACTAAAAGCGCCCACTTTTTACCCGTCAAAAGTAAGAGAACTGCCTCATCCCTAGCATCACTGTACCTCAAGGAAATCGTTCGACTCCATGGAATACCATCTAGCATTGTTAGTGACCGAGACCCCATCTTCACCAGCGAGTTTTGGCGGAGTCTGCAAGAAGCAGTAGGAACGCAGTTATGCTTGAGCACAGCCTATCATCCCCAAACCGACGGTCAAACAGAGAGAGTAAATAGAGTTTTGGAAGACCTTTTAAGGCTATGCGTCCTCGACTTCGGAGGGACATGGGAAGACCACCTTCCTTTGGTGGAATTTGCCTACAACAACAGCTATCAAGCAACCATAGGAATGGCGCCCTTCGAAGCTTTATATGGAAGACCGTGCCGATCGCCCACTTGTTGGTGGGAGTCCACGGATAAGCTTATACTTGGACCAGACATGATCCGAGAGACTTCAGAGAAAGTAGACTTAATACGAAGAAGGATGAAGACGGCCCAAGACAGACAAAAGTCCTACGCCGACAAGAGGAGGACCGACCTTGAATTCGGAATTGGAGACAGAGTTTTTCTCAAGGTATCACCGCTAAGGAACGTTGTTCGTTTTGGAACCACGGGAAAACTTGCACCAAGGTTCGTAGGGCCATTCCCTATTATCGAGAAAATTGGGGAAATGGCCTATAGATTAGAGCTACCCGAGAAGTTGGCTGGAGTCCACAACGTCTTTCACGTTTCACATCTCCGAAAATGTCTACATGAGTCTGCTGAAGTGGTAGAGCCAAATATCCTCGAAGAGGCCGAAGTGGAGCGCGAAGCAACCATAAGGAGAGTTCCAACCCGCATATTAGGAACGGAAGTGAAGAAGCTACGCAACCGCGAAGTCAAGCTCGTCAAAGTCCAGTGGAGCGACGCCGAAGGAGACGCGACTTGGGAAACTGAAGCTAGAATCCGCACTGCCTACCCTTTTCTATTCGAGGGTACATCCTTGATCTTTCTCTTTCCTTAAGTTGCGCTTTTATCTATCTTTTTAGGTATATTTCCTCGACCTTATCCTTTAGGTAGAAACTCTTTGGATGGAAACATGTAGTTGAAACATGTTATGTATGGTGGTTGCAAGTGGTTGCAAGTGATTGCTAGTGGTTGCTCGTGGTTGCATATACACACACAATCTAGGTTTTAGATCGGCTCAGTCACTTCATATTGCATATGCATACATGTTTGCTTTCGTATGTGGTTGAACTCTAATGTGTTGTCATGTGAATGTTGCATTTGTATTGAATGATTGTGCACTCATGTAGAATCAAGAATAGGAAAATTTGCATACATAATGGATTCATGGCACTTACATAATTCGCATTAAGGAGGTCAACTGAATCAGTAGACCGCCTGATTTTGCATTAGATAAGTACATGTACACACACACTTTGCATATGATCATGAAGCATTAGAAGTCTTTTAAGGACAATGGATGCTCGTGTTTGATGGATGAGTAGATGGATGATTGGATGTTAGATATACATTCCTCCTAACTTGAAGATTTCGGGGACGAAATCCTTTTAAGTGGGGGAGAATGTAACACCCCGAAAATTCTATAACTGTGAAATTAACAAATTAAAGTATAATTAATCTGAAATCAAAGAACTAAGGGAAACGGGATACGCCATTGCGTTCGTCTCGGAAAAATACGCGAAATAGAGTCCGAGTTTTCGAAAAACGGAGTCCGTATGAAGAAGATATGGCCTTCGGAAGTTTTTGAATTAAATTTAAAATTCAAGCAGAATTAAATAATTAAATATTCCGAAGTGGGGCCCATTGGGCCAGGGTGGAAGAACACCCGCCTGGGCCACCCAGGTCGACTGGGCTGTCGACCTGGGCTACCCATGTCGACAGGGCTGTCGACAGCCCTGTCGACAGGGGTATCGACCTGGTCGAGCCCAGTCAACCTGGCTGGCCAGGTCGGTGTGTGGTCGAATTTCTGTGGTCTGCTTTGTCATTAGGGCTAGGTGGCGGGTTTTTATTGGTCTCTCTTCCTAATGGATGGCTACGATCTAACCTAGCAACATCAATGGTCCTAATCAATTCCTAACCTCTATATAAACAACCCTAGACTAAACCCTTATCTATTCATTCAAAATAAGATTATAGCCGCCATGTTGTTGAGGAACGACAAAGAGTAGCCGCCAACTAGAGAGAGAATTAGGAAGAAAGTTCTAAAGCCTAAAGCAATTCAAGCAACCTAAAGCTAATCAATTCAACAAAGGAATCGTGTCTCTTAATTAGAGAATTCGCCGCAACCATTGTAAGTAGAGTATTACTTTGGTATAATAAACAACTGTGTTGATGTGTATGCTTGAATTGTGGCGATGGAAGTAATTCATGTTTGTGCAAAATTATGTTATTCATTATAAAGAACTACATGCGGTAGTTCTATGCAAATATACGTTTGGAATATTGCGCAGATTATGTAATCTATGTTGAAGCTACATGTATGTAGTTGAGTGAAATTTATGCAAGTTCACATGCTTTGATTCATGTCACCTATGTTACCACTATGCAAGTACACCAATTTCTATTATGTATTTTCCAACGTCATATGCAAGTTCATGCGCTCACTTTCCCCTCTTTGTGTATACGCCATAAGCCTCCCCTTTTCGCATGGCTAAATTGGGCTTTAAAAGGCTAAGCCCAATATATATATAAACGGACGTGTAAAACGGGGGAAAATAACGTTGGGTTAAAATTAATTAATGAATGAAAATATAAAATAGAAGGGCCCAAATTCAAGTACGGGTTGGGCCCGTGATTGGTGTAATCTTTACACCATTAACTTAATAATGGGCCGCAAATATTTACATATAAATAAAGAAGAATGACAAGATATGTAAATGTAGAACATACGAGGTGTTTAACCCGAGGTTGGATTGAGTTGTGATGTAAACCTGCCTGGAACCGCCCGGCTGTCCAGTAGTCACAACAATACCTATCCAATGTGGGAGGTTAAACATGGAGCCCAGCAAGGACCCGAGGTTAGACTGAGTTGTGGCGTAAGACTGCCCGGAACCAACCGGCAACAGGCAGCCACAACAATACCTGTCTAATGTGAGAGGTCAGGGCCTTAATAAGACAATTAAGGCTGAGTCAGGATTGTTAGGGTTAAGTGAACAAAAGATTTAATCAAAATGGAACATGCTAAACTAAACGGACTGGTGGGGTTAGGTAGGAAACACTTAACCAACTTAGCATGTTGGCTAGAGATAGAAAACCTAGTAACGGGGGACCCTTTTCAGCAGTAACCCTAAAAGGTGTATCAGGATACCCTGAAACTAGGCAGGGTGGGGCACGATTACTGGGCTGATTGTAAGAGGTCAAAGCGACGGCGGTGGTGTAGCAGTGTAGGTTCTAACGGAGTGCGGGCGTGCACACACTCCGGCGCAGAAAAATAAGGCACTGGACACCAGTAGCATACCTGTGCACTCTAAGGTTGTGTCGGGTTGCCACTATGGGACTTGATACACCCCATGGTGGGACCAGCATAGGTAACTACAACATCGGGGGCCGTAAGACACATGTAACTATGCGAGTAGGAGCCGATCATCATTGAATGGATCACATCACCCTGATTGTGGGGTGCAAATTGGAAACTAGTTTATATGGGTTCAGAGATTAACATGGGGTACGATAGTATATTCGACCCTAGGTAACTTAACCAAGTTCATAGTGTTTGCCCACTTCCTGTTTTACTTATCATACCCAGTTCTTTATTCATAGACAAAGTAGTACTAGACTTACTCAGGCTTTATGTCTGACTCTATTTTTCTTTCGTCTTCTTTCTTCCGTTTCCCCCCCCCCCCCCCCAGGTCCTCAGGGAGGGAACGCAGCAGCTTGACCAACCTCAACATCCAGCTTGAAGAAGAGAAATGTATTGCTTGGACTTTCCTGTTTTGAACTATGGCTTTGGACAATCCACTATGGGGCTTTTGCAGTTTATCTATGTTTTATTTATGCTTCTTTAAATCATGTACTCAAGACAGATTATTAAAGTGTTATGTTATGTTTTTGGAAAGGATGTTGTTGTAACACGTATTTGACTGTATTAAATAAAAGTTTGTTGTTCTTCCGCTGTTTACAAATATGTGTTCTTATATCTGTCTTGTATATCTGTGACTTGTACTTATAAACCTCCACCAAAATTAGGGCATTCCCTTTGAGAGTGACCCTAACGGAGGTGGGGTGTTTCAATTTGTGTTCCATTCAATACACAATCCTAATGTAAATAAAGCACAATTAATATGAACACACATCTCATAATCAATGTATTATATTAATCACTAATCTCATAATCAACATTTAACATTATATTTTTTTTCAAATAGAATATTTTCATAGCTCATAAATTTTCTAAATTCCTAACATGGAAAAATCTGTGATTAAAGTTCCTACAACGTGCTAATTGATGCAGCAATTGTATAGCCGACAACAATTCCAGCTAATCCTGTGTACTGAAACCACGCCCATATTAGCACCTGCACATGTCCAGTTATAACAAATCATATTTAAAAATTAAATCAATGAGAGAAACGTATAAATTCCCAACAAAATACCATACAACAGTTTGCTAGTTTAGTTTTGACTCTAATTTTTTTTCCAGAATTGAAAACTATATTGAACTATAAACTGGCATTTAGTGGCGCAAATACAACCAAAAAATTTTGTGTCCAGTGCTAGAAGCTTGCTCTAAAAAGCTCGCTCTAAACAATATTAATGTAGAACTATTTTAACAAAATATTTATACATCTAATCATGATTTGAAGCTATGGAGTAGCAAATACAAACATTTGTAAGCATAACAGTGTTTTCACTACTTGTGCAACAATTAAATATAATTGCTCTGATAAAGTAACAAGGTGATATCACAATATTCATGTTAACCATGTTAAATTTAGTTATGTAACATTCTAAATTAGTGAAAACAGTATGTACCTTAAGAGCACCAAAAATTCTGTTGCCTGTGGTGGTTTAATTAGACCAACATCAAGGACAACACGGAAAGACCTCCGGCTCTCAGTTGGCTCAACAGAGTAGTCCTCCCCAGATGCCTCGACATTTCCCTCATACTCCTGGTCCATTTCAAGTTTCCTCAAAACTCGACGAGCCAATAAAAGTCCTATGCAATAAGCTGCTGCATAATTGGTCAGACCAACTTCAAGACCATAGCGAGGCAATTCATGTGAGTATGCAGCAATTAAAACATATCACCAGTAATAGTTGAAGATATGATTCGTGCAATAATATCTTTGTTCGTGAATCTAACAACAAAGCGGTATTTTGGCATACTGTGTTTGTTTTTGTCTTGGTTAATCAGACGAATCCTGGCTCGATAATCAGTCTTTCCCTCACGTCTTCTCTTATACTTAACTTGAAAATGCTTGAAGTAGGATCCGGTCTTCTATGCTTTGACGAATGCCATTTTTCCCTTCCTACGTCTTCTGCCTTTTGACTCTAATTTTAATATGTCATTCATCAAACATAAGTGACTACTGCACGGAATGGAAAGAAAGCAGAAGGAATAGTTAGGATCAACTCTCACCGTTCCATTATCTGTCATGAGAATTTGAGTTGGTGTTCCAGCTTGCTGGACTGCAAAAGTATATGTAAACTGAAAAATCCTGGTGGTTCCACAACTCGAAAGATGGTTTTAAGAAATTTAATAAATAAAATTTGCTAAACAAAACAATAGTTATTGCTGAAACCTAAGATACCAAAAAAATAATACTTTACTTGAAAATGTGAAGACTGATGGGTGGTGTTTTCTAAAAACCAAATATTCAAACATTAAGGAAGCAAATCAATGTCATATCTCAAAGCCATTCATGGTAGACACCTTAACAGTCAGCAGTCCTGTGTCTAGAACTCTAGTAAAAGTATGAAACAATATGTTAATTCATTTAATGATGCATCTCCATACATCAAATTCACACAATAATTAGTCTATTACTGAACAATATGTTTTGGAAGCTAGCGATATGTTTTGATAGCAAAGAACAGCAAATGACGATATGTTTTGATAGCAAAGGCATGCTGATCACGGTCTGGTAATGAAGGCAAATAATTGGAAGCTGGGTCATATTTTATCTCACTTATTTTGTTAATAAAAATATGGCCAATGTTTAACAAGTTTATCTGATATATTACATTAACTACCAAATGGCAAATATCCACCCCCCCCCCCACCCCACAACACCCAGAAAAAAAACTGAGACCCAGTATACAATGCATCAACCATACTATGAAATATTAACAACATAGCTTTAAACTTGAAATTAAATTATAAGCATACCAAATTAAAATGGTAGAAAAGAAAGATTTGCATAAGATTATAAGGCCACCACACAGCCACACGATTAACTAAATATCCCGACCTCATGTGTGTAGTTACAACAACACCAATCTAGGTAGTTATTTGTGTGATACTAATATTAGTGAATTTGTGGAACTTCCAAGCTACCCCAATATTCATATTAAGTATATCGACTTACCGATGTTCTACACTTCCACTCCTTCACATATACTTTCACAATTTATCATGTTTTTAACTATTATTTTTGTTTTGAAAAAGAAAAACCGAAAGTAAGAGTCAATGCTTACCATACCTAGATGTCATTCAATTTTCCGCATAGATCAAAACTTCTAGCGCATAAGCATATACACTCGTTAGATATCGGTGTTTAGAATCTACGATTTTCCTATTTAAATCTAGTTTCAATTTAAAATTCAAGCATTAAAATTTGTTGTTTGAGTTTCATTATGAAAACTTCTATCACATTTTTAGCTATAATGATAGATTTACTAATATGTTTATTATAAATGAGTGAATAATGCAAATAACGGTGTATGAAGAGTAGATGTGTGTATCTGAATAATGGAATCGTCCTCTCATGCCACATATGTCCAAACCACCCCATTTACAAGTGACACTGGGTTTGTAGTAACTCAACAAACAAGCCTCTCCACATCAAATTTTGAGAGGTACAGGATAAGTCTGTTATTTTACTATTATATTTGATTCATATTGCCTTACTCAACCGGAAACTTCAATGATATATTAGGGGTGCGCATAAACCACATCGTAATACGCAAACCGTTCAAATCAAACTGCAAAAACGATACGAAAAATCAGATTGAATCCACTGTAAAGCAAATACTGAAATACCTTATACCGAACCGAGTCAGACCGATTTTAAATTTCAAAACTATTATATATCCACTGAACAAAGGTGTTGGAAATGAGATGAATCAACTTCAGTTAAAACTTGAGTTCGAATAAAAATGCGACATGCCGGGGATAACTTATCAATCATGCATGTGCCACAATCTGCGGTTAAGCTGCCACGTACAGGAACAATTTGTTGTATGCGCACCGCACGTATGGACTTCGGGCCCACCCGGGTACACGTGGACCAATAAATGGGTGGAGGGGCACATGAGGTGCAAGAAATCTGCATGTGCAGGCAGAAAGAGGAAGATCGCGCAAAACGACAACCGCGTCAAAAGGCTGCACTTGGGCCCATTGTTTGAATCTGTATCAACACCATAAGTAAATAAATAAAAGCCATTGACGCTAGCAGTGCGTTTAATAATTTAAAAGCCATATCTGCAGAGTTGTTGAAATTTCCGTGCATAAAGGAATTCATCATTCATAACTAGCATTTCTTTTGTGTGTACTAGTGTAGTTAATTTACAAGTGTCTTGCTTATACCCGACTAGTTCGTTGTTTCAATTATAATTTTTGTTTTATAAGTGTTTCAACATGTATAAAAAATAATAACTTCTTTGTTATAAATATTTCAACGTATATTAAATTGGTAGTATTTCTATAGATAGATAGTACTTTATATATGATAAATCAACATCAAAGTTTTCTACTGAAATTGCAAATAGATTATAAATCTATTTGAGACGACCCGAACTTCCCCGTGAAGGAAAGCACGGATAGAATTGAGTACAAGACAAACTAGAACGCAAACGGAAGAACATTTCATTGTTATTACAATAATTCCATCAGATACAAGAATATACAGAGTATAAATGAATAAATTACATTCAATAAATATCAGAGATTACAATAAATTACATAGCAGCGGAAAATAATACAAAGCACAACTGAAGGTGATATACGGATACGGAGCTTTCCGGATATCATTCCAGCTGTAAATCAGGACCCTGTGAATATAAATCTGCAAAACCAAAACTACTAGCTGCCAGTGTCGAAAATTGGGGCACCCAGAGTTTAGGTTAAAACAATAAACTCCAGGTCAGTCATGTGACTGGTGTGAGAACTAAAACAGTTATAATTCTTTATTTTAAAGTTCGGTAAATCAAGGGACCACGCCGTATAACACGGAACGGGTTTCCTCCCAAGAATACCAGTGCATAGAATAAACAACGCAATGCTAAATAAGGAAAAATGAAGCTGTTATAAGACCCAGGTCCCATCACACAATGCAACGCAAGCCGGAGGATAGGGTTTTTACCTTATAACAGCCAAAGCATGCTTGATACGTTTAAAACAGATTATTTGATACTATAATAAGTGTATAGTGTCAAAACAATTTCAATCATAAATATCAATCATAGACGGCATTAATGTCCCATACCACTATGTCGCCATACTAGGTTCTACAAATAAAACCGAGTTATCACATATTGGAAATTGGGTTCCATCATGAGCCGAGGAAAGGGGCAAGCTCCTCTCCGCGTTCGAGACACTCTAGCAAATGCCTCAGGACCCCACTTTGATCCTTGGAATCGGCTGGGCCGGTCCTCTCTTACTTTTGAGGATTGGCAATTCCTGAACACACGTTTCCCGGTCCTTACAGACCTATATCCGAGGTGCCTCGCATTCCAACAACCACACAGGTGAAAAGTATATAAATGTCAGGGCTGGTAGGTCACTGACACCACACTAGCTAAAAATAAACGTCGTGCTCTCCCAGCGGTCCATCTCCCCTTTTTGACTCATACCGAGGTGTGAGGCTCGCGAATTCACGTTATACACAAAGCTATGCCACACAGGCCGTGCTTTGATTATCAACCACAAGACTTTGCTTTTCAACAGAAGCCCTGATCAATTGCCACTTACGCGTGCCACATTGGCAATTCACTCCATGCGACTGATGTCCATCGATATACAACCTCTGAGCTCGTACGTCTCAGAGAAGGGCGTTAAGCAAGAGAATAAATTTTCCACCGCCTAACAGATGTATATTTAATAGAGATCAATCAACACAGAATAAAATCCAATGTCAGACACACAATCCATTTACAAGTTCGTTCTGGGTCTGAACGAAACCGGAGGCACTTTCCTCCCATATCCATCCATCTCCAAGTACGTCTGGACGATCACCAACTGATTCCCTCATCCTGGGTGAACAGCCCAATCAAGATCATCAGTAATCACCCAAACGATTTGAAGGCTTCCGGTCTTCAATCACCGTCTTCATCTTCTACATCTCGTCGAATCGGTTACTCAGAATGGGTATAAACCCGGCCTTTCTGAATAACCCACGTATATAATCAACGAATGTTACACAAACACAACAAATGCCTCATTCCAATTCAGAATATTCTTTTATTCACAAAATCACATTCTTAGGGAAATGTTCCCATTAATTTTATCCACGATAAATTCTTCTAAATTTATCCTATAATCTTCCTTTGGATATCATTTCAAACCATTTTATGGTTTTCCAAACTAGTCGGGATTAGCGAACCACACCGAAGTAATTATTTATTTTATTTCCCAATCCCAACCTATATATTCCATGGAGCGAAACTGGTGATACTCCATATCTAACACCATGGTGTTATCGGTAAAATTAATTACCATTTCACGTTCAAATCTAATTAAAGATTTAACTATCGCATTGGAGCAAAACTGGTGGTACTCCATTCTAGATAACCTTCTAGATTTGATAATTTAAATAATCAGTTCACTTTTCAATCTAATTAAAGATTCATTAAAACTCCACTTAGTTTTAATCCTTTCAAAAATCAATATCCTGCCTTTAACTGGGTTAAAGAAACAATGTCATCTAAAACACGATTCACGATAAACCCAAATCACATTTGATATTAAATACAAGTCTCTGAATAGAAAATATATCGGCTTATATTCAATATCAAATTCTGAAACCAACAAATATCGTATTGGAAATAACGATATAAAATATACCTTTCAAATTCCCATAACAATATTCGTATAGTCACGAAATCCAACATCGAAATATTCCAAAGATAATTTTGATCCAACTCCAGTCCAATCCACGTATTGGGAATATTGATTATTTTTAAAATCACTTTCAAATTCAATTTATTTATTTCAAAAACAAATTGATTTTAATTCTAGTTCAAAACTTGTTCATTTCGATAAAAATCTATTTTTATCTTTTCAAATGTGGAGTTCTTCATCCCAGTTCTTTCCAATTCACATATTATGATTTTACACAAATTATAGATATTTTTAATAATTTTATCAAGGCCCGTACAGTCGATTTCCATCAACGGCCATCGAACTGCACTTACAGCGACCTTTTTCCAATTTGATTTGGACATAATTCCAAATCCAACTGTTAGATTTCAAATTTCTAATATTCGTTGGAAAGCTCTTTTTGATACGAACCCAACGGTTCCGGTTTTAGGAGAATCCGACGGTCGGATCTCCCGTAATGTCAATTCGAAGTCAATGGTCGAAATTCACGAACTGCCGCGGCGCGGCGCGTTCTATTCTGGCCATTATATATATATAATATATATATATATATATATATATATATATATATATATATATATATATATATTTCGTCGATTTCCTTTTTAAAACGAATTTTATAAATAGTTCTAAATTTGTTTTCAAAACCATTTCAACACTATATTCAATTTCAAATCGATTTGATTTCAATTCAATTCGAATTCATTTCAATTTTATTTAATTCGAATTCAAATTCGTTTCAATTCAAATTCTAATTCGTTTTCTATTCAATTCGAATCGAGTTCATTTTCTATTCAATTCGAATCGAATTCATTATCTATTCAATTCGAATCGAATTCATTTTCTATTCGATTCGAATTCATTTCAAATTGATTCAATAAAATTTCAGTTTCAATTTTTATCTAATTCAATTTGAATTTCATTTCAAAATATTAGATTTTGAAATCACTTTTCAATATTCATTATAAAACGAATAAAATCGATATAAATATCGTTCGCGTCAAAATAACGCATCTCTAATCAACACGGCTTTATATATTTCAATAAATTCGTTATTCTATTCAACAAATGAATATTTATTCTATTCAACACATGAATCTATATTTCTTTCAACACACGACTATTTTTGTTATGTAAAATATTTTATAAAACTATGGTATCTATCGTCTTATTTTTAATCAGACTTCAACCGTAAAGTAGTTCTAATTTTAAATATGATAAAGATGTAAATTTTATTATTAAAATATTTTACTCAACACACGAATATTTTCAACACATGAACATCATCAACACATGATTATTTTTATATTCAACAAATGAATTTTCCTTTATAATATTCATTATTTTCCCGATTGGAATGAGGCCCAATCAATTACCATATAACGTAAATTATAAGGATTCCATACCACACATGTATATAATAGCATTGAAAAATAATCAACCATCAACCAAAGTGCACTACACAACTGCATAAGCATCAAATATAAATAATCGACGCTTACACAGTCTGTTGACCAATCGATCGACATACAATTAAATAATTGGGATTAGTGTACCCAAATATCATCCCAACACCCGTGTGCGGTTTCAAATCAACAAACACAGATTTTTATTTGTGCAGTTGGGCGATGTGTAAAATTTAACGACCCAATCAATATCAGTCAAATAAATGTATATAAACAAATCGGCCGATTTGTTTATAGATATTTATTTATTCACTTTCACGTTAAAAATAATATTTTTAACGATAAAACCTTTTATTAAAACTATGAATATTCTATTCGGTTCATTTATTCAATAAAATGATATTTTTATTTCTCTAACATATTTTAGAAAATTTCGGCAGAATAACGGCACGATACTAGAAACGGGACGAGGCCTAGCCTTATCCCCGGTCTAGTGAAGGCCCACGCCATTCACACATCAATCAAATCAATTTCATTTCACCAAAAAATTCAATTCAAACCATCTAACTAATCTATGCAACCAAACAAACAAGTCCATGGTCTGTGGACGATTGTGTCGGGTGCTACTAAGCACCGTCTGTATCCTAGTATATATATAACTAGAAAATGAAATTGAAAGGTGAGAAATTCTCACCGATAGCTATCCAATACCACGACTCTTCATTAATAGAAATCTTCATCGTTCTCGCCTTTTGTCACTTTCGTTGCCCGTAGCCACTACATATATAAGAATCAAATTTTTTACTTCGCTATTCAATATATAAAAATCGAATTTTTACTATGCTATTCAATATATAAAAATCGAATTTTTACTTTGCTATTCAATATATAAAAATCGAATTTTTACTTTTCTATTCAATATATAAAAATCGAATTTTTACTTTGCTATTCAATATATAAAAATCGAATTTTTACTTTGCTATTCAATATATAAAAATTCTATTTTTACTACGATGTTCAATATATAAAAATCGAATTTTTACTTTGCTATTCAATATATAAAAATCCTATTTTCACACACTATTCAATATATAAAAATCGAATTTTTACTTTGCTATTCAATATATAAAAATCCTATTTTTACACACTATTCTATATAAAAAGATTTCGCCTATTCAATTTTAAAAATATCGCCTTTTCAATTTTAAAAATATCATTTCTAATATTCCTATCATGCAAAAATTATATTTTTAATTCTCCACATAAACAAAAATCATATTTTTATCCTTCTACTATATGAAAGATTATATTTTTAATACTTTAAAAATATAAAAAATCATATTTTTATCTTTGTAATATATATATAACAACATTTTTATTCTGCTAAAGTATAAACAAAAAAAAAAAACTGATTTTCATATAAAAATAAATAAATAAATTACTTACAGTAATTTGCGGAAGGTGGGGTGGTTTCACAGATGGCAGATGGAGGAGGGGGGGTCTCGGGTCTGCATCGCAAGGAGGGAGAGGTTGGATGTGAAAACCTGTAACTTCCCCGTAAAGGAAAGCGTCGGATAGTTTGAGAACAAGCCACAACAGAACGCATATAAAAGAACATTTCACTGTATATTACAACAATGCATCAGATTACAAGAATATACAGAGTATAAATGAATAATCTGATGCATTGTTGTAATATACAGTGAAATGTTCTTTTATATGCGTTCTGTTGTGGCTTGTTCTCAAACTATCCGACGCTTTCCTTTACGGGGAAGTTACGGGTTTTCACATTGGAGGAGGAGGGGCTCGAATCGGGTTTTGGGGGAGGAAGAAAAAGGAGCGCGAGGGCGATAGGGGGGTCTGGTGGTGTTGCGGTCGAGGCAGAGGAGGAAGAAGGTGAAGCAGCGGCGGCGGCGGCGTCGCTGGGGGGGCGCAATGCGGTGGCGGCGGCGGCTCACCCCCCCCCCCTCCGTCGCCCTTCTTTCTTCTTTTTTTTATTTGAAATCGATTTCTGAAATAAAAAGCGGGGCAGAGAGAAATAAGGGGGAAGAGAGAAGGTTTAATTATTTTAATATTTTATATTTCTAAAATGTAGACTTTTACATATGACCTCTAAACGAGGCCCACCGCCTGTCGTCCATAGCTAATTACCCCCATTCTGAACACAATGGGATATGTATCGTAGGCTGATTCGATCTTTTCGATCAGTTTTCGTCAAAATCAACATATAACTCTATATATTGAATTTGAACGCGCATTTCAATTTACGATGGTCACATACTAACTAGAAAAATTCCAGAAAAATATTTTCAAGCTTCTTATTGACGATACGGTCCTAACAAAACTAGTTTCGTCGAACTCTGAGACCGTTGGAAAAATGGCCAATTTCCAGTCGATTAAAATCAACTGAAACTGGTCAAACACGTTTTCCTTTGCCACGCTCACATATTGATTTGAAAAATTATGAAATTTGGAATCTATCAATAATTTGACATCACGGATCCAACCAAAGTGGTTTCGTCGAAATCCGAGGTCGTTTGCAAAATGTCTATTTTTAAGGGCCTGAATTCCATAGCGACTATTCAGAATTTTCAACTGGATATATCTTTTGATTCCCGCTATGAAATTTCGATTTTTCGGATTCGTTGGAAAGATATCATCAATTAGATCCTATTGTTTTTGGTTTCACTAAAATCCGGATTGTTTTGCACCCAGTACATTCAATTGAAGTTTGAAATCGAATTATCGAACTACCGCACCATTTTCAATTCTATTTATAATTATATATAATTATTTATGTTCTAACAACGACGTATATAATATATACGTTCTAATTATATTCAAAAATAAATTTTTCCTCGATATTATTTAAAATAATCTATTTTAAATGTTCAAAACTCGCTAAAATTGCCAAAATAAAAATTTCAAACTAGCCCAGATTTTACGGGTTGTTACAATCTCCCCCATTTAATACTTTTCGTCCCCGAAAAGGAACAAAGTCGAAAGTGGTTTGATTAATCAACTCTACGTTCGATCTGGCTTCCATTCTCCAACTTTTCAGTTTCTGAGAATTTTCAAATTCTTCAAAAATTTGGCTAACACCCTAAATTTTCGAAAAATTTCGCTATAACCTCCCCTGCACCGGGAGCCATGGGTAAATCCCGAAATTTCCATATAGGCCTTCTGATCTCAAAAAGAAAAAGAAAAAGCCAATAGGCTCATAAAATCATCATCACCCAAACAAAACAGTAAATTATAGTAAACATGTACCTATTTGTCGGGCAAACAAATTTTATTCTTCGCTCTAGCCTCCTTGCTATGACCTGTTCAATGTAATTATATGTATATGCAAGCAAATGCGACCAATTATCAGTACAATTCAATATGTGATTCAATTAGGATAAATGGTTCAAAATTATCAAACAAATAAACAAACAACACAAACATCAATCAATTAGTGAATTAACGTTTCAAATTCATAATTTGATACATATACAGAAAATCATGTTTTTGATGCCAAATCACAACAATTTTTTCTAGCTATATTAGTTTTGGTTCTCACACCAGTCTAATGGAAATATATAGATATCACACCTTCGAAACATGATCGTAAATACTGATGATGTGGCCACATCATCAGAATTATCCCCGGGTGTCTAGAATGTGATTCTATATCTATCCAGTATATTAAAACTTCGAATATACGTTCATGACGCGTATATGCAAAACCTTTATATACTAGATCGTCCATATTCAAAATAAATAAATATTCAAATACGAATAAAATGATTTAAATTTTCAAAACAAAATTGTTTTCATTTGAAAAATATACTCTTTGCACTCGTTCTAGGATACTACTGGTCCTATCTCTAACGAGTCATTCTAATTGGATATTACTAATCCAATATCTGATGAATTCTTCCATATGGTTCTAATGTGTCTTGTTCTCGAGCTCTGTAAACCAAAGATCTGATACCAAAATGAGACGACCCGAACTTCCCCGTGAAGAAAGCACGGATAGAATTGAGTACAAGACAAGCTAGAACGCAAACGGAAGAACATTTCATTGTTATTACAACAATTCCATCAGATACAAGAATATATAGAGTATAAATGAATAAATTACATTCGATAAATATCAAATATTACAATAAATTACATAGCAGTGGAAAATAATACAAAGCACAACTGAAGGTGATATACGGATACGGAGCTTTCTGGATATCATTCCAGCTGTAAATCAGGACCCTGTGAATATAAATCTGCAAAACCAAAACTACTAGCTGCCCGTGTCGAAAATTGGGGCACCCAGAGTTTAGGTTAAAACAATAAACTCCAGGTCAGTCATGTGACTGGTGTGAGAACTAAAACAGTTATAATTCTTTATTTTAAAGTTCGGTAAATCAAGGGACCACGCCGTATAACACGGAACGGGTTTCCTCCCAAGAATACCAGTGCAAAGAATAAACAGCACAATGCTAAACAAGGAAAAATGAAGCTGTTATAAGACCCAGGTCCCATCACACAATGCAACGCAAGCCGGAGGATAGGGTTTTTACCTTATAACAGCCAAAGCATGCTTGATATGTTTAAAACAGATTATTTGATAATATAATAAGTGTATAGTGTCAAAACAATTTCAATCATAAATATCAATCATAGACGGCATTAATGTCCCATACCACTATGTCGCCATACTAGGTTCTACAAATAAAACCGAGTTATCACGTATTGGAAATTGGGTTCCATCATGAGCCGAGGCAAGGGGCAAGCTCCTCTCCGCGTTCGAGACACTCTAGCAAATGCCTCAGGACCCCACTTTGATCCTTGGAATCGGCTGGGCCGGTCCTCTCTTACTTTTGAGGATTGGCAATTCCTGAACACACGTTTCCCGGTCCTTACAGACCTATATCCGAGGCGCCTCGCATTCCAACAACCACACAGGTGAAAAGTATATAAATGTCAGGGCTGGTAGGTCACTGACACCACCCTAGCTAGAAAGAAACGTCGTGCTCTCCCAGCGGTCCGTCTCCCGTTTTTGACTCATACCGAGGTGTGAGGCTCGCAAATTCACGTTATAAACAAAGCTATGCCACACATGCCGTGCTTTGATCATCAACCACAAGACTTTGCTTTTCAACAGAAGCCCTGATCAATTGCCACTTACGCGTGCCACATTGGCAATTCACTTCATGCGACTGATGTCCATCGATATACAACCTCTGATTCGTACGTCTCAGAGAAGGGCGTTAAGCAAGAGAATAAATTCTCTGCCGCCAAACAGATGTATATTTAATAGAGATCAATCAATACAGAATAAAATCCAATGTCAGACACACAATCCATTTACAAGTTCGTTCTGGGTCTGAACGAAACCGGAGGCACTTTCCTCGCATATCCATCCATCTCCAAGTACGTCTGGACGATCACCAACTGATTACCTCATCCTGGGTGTAAGCCCAATCAAGATCATCAGTAATCTCCCAAACGATGTGAAGACTTCCGGTCTTCAACCACCGTCTTCATCTTCGACATCTCGTCGAATCGGTTACTCAGAATGGGTATAAACCCGGCCTTTCTGAATAACCCACGTATATAATCAACGAATGTTACACAAACACAACAAACGCCTCATTCCAATTCAGAATATTCTTTTATTCACAAAATCACATTCTTAGGGAAATGTTCCCATTAATTTTATCCAAGATAAATTCTTCTAAATTTATCCTATAATCTTCCTTTGGATATCATTTCAAACCATTTTATGGTTTTCCAAACTAGTCGGGATTAGCGAACCACACCGAAGTGATTATTTATTTTATTTCCCAATCTCAACCTATATATCCCATGGAGCGAAACTGGTGATACTCCATATCTAACACCACGGTGTTATCAGTAAAATTAATTACCATTTCACGTTCAAATCTAATTAAAGATTTAACTATCGCATTGGAGCAAAACTGGTGGTACTCCATTCTCGATCACCTTCCAGATTTGATAATTTAAATAATCAATTCACTTTTCAATCTAATTAAAGATTCATTAAAACTCCGCTTAGTTTTAATCTTTCAAAAATCAATATCCTGCCTTTAACTGGGTTAAAGAACCAATGTCATCTAAAACACGATTCACGATAAACCCAAATCACATTTGATATTAAATAAAAGGCTCTGAATAGAAAATATATCGGCTTATATTCAATATCAAATTCTGAAACCAACAAATATCGTATTGGAAATAACGATATAAAATATATCTTTCAAATTCCCATAACAATATCTGTATAGTCACGAAATCCAACATCGAAATATTCCGAAGATAATTTCGATCCAACTCCAGTCCAATCCACGTATTGGGAATATTGATTATTTTTAAAATCACTTTCAAATTCAATTTATTTATTTCAAAAACAAATTGATTTTAATTCTAGTTCAAAACTAGATCATTTCGATAAAAATCTATTTTTATCTTTTCAAATGTGGAGTTTTTCATCCCAGTTCTTTCCAATTCACATATTACGATTTTACACAAATTATAGATATTTTTAATAATTTTATCAAGGCCCGTACAGTCGATTTCCATCAACGGCCATCGAACTGCACTTACAGCGACCTTTTTCGAATTTTATTTGGACATAACTCCAAATCCAACCGTTAGATTTCAAATTTCTAATATTCGTTGGAAAGCTCTTTTCGATACGAACCCAACGGTTCCGGTTTTAGGAGAATCCAACGGTCGGATCTCCCGTAATGTCAATTCGAAGTCAATGGTCGAAATTCAAGAACTGCCGCGGCGCGGCGCATTCTATTCTGGCCATTATAAATAATATATATATATATATATATATATTATATATATATATTTTTCGTCGATTTCCTTTTTAAAACGAATTTTATAAATAGTTCTAAATTTGTTTTCAAAACCATTTCAACACTATATTCAATTTCAAATCGATTTGATTTCAATTCAATTCGAATTCATTTCAATTTTATTTAATTCGAATTCAAATTCGTTTCAATTCTAATTCTAATTCGTTTTCTATTCAATTCGAATCGAGTTCATTTTCTATTCAATTCGAATCGAATTCATTTTCTATTCAATTCGAATCGAATTCATTTTCTATTCGATTCGAATTCATTTCAAATTGATTCAATAAAATTTCAATTTCAATTTTTATCTAATTCACTTTGAATTTCATTTCAAAATATTAGATTTTGAAATCACTTTTCAATATTCATTATAAAACGAATAAAATCGATATAAACTTCGTTCGCGTCAAAATAACGCATCTCTAATCAACACGGCTTTATATATTTCAATAAATTCGTTATTCTATTCAACAAATGAATATTTATTCTATTCAACACATGAATTTATATTTCTTTCAACACACGACTATTTTTGTTATGTAAAATATTTTATAAAACTATGGTATTTATCGTTTGATTTTTAATCAGACTTCAACCGTAAAGTAGTTCTAATTTTAAATATGATAAAGATGTAAATTTTATTATTAAAATATTTTACTCAACACACGAATATTTTCAACACATCAACATCATCAACACATGATTATTTTTATATTCAACAAATGAATTTTCCTTTATAATATTCATTATTTTCCCGATTGGAATGAGGCCCAATCAATTACCATATAACGTAAATTATATGGATTCCATACCACACATGTATATAATGGCATTGAAAAATAATCAACCATCAACCAAAGTGCACTACACAACTGCATAAGCATCAAATATAAATAATCGACGCTTACACAGTCTGTCGACCAATCGATCGACATACAATTAAATAATTGGGATTAGTGTACCCAAATATCATCCCAACACCCGTGTGGGGTTTCAAATCAACAAACATAGATTTTTATTTGTGCAGTTGGGCGATGTGTAAAATTTATCGACCCAATCAATATCAGTCAAATCAGTGTATATAAACAAATCGGCCGATTTGTTTATAGATATTTATTTATTCACTTTCACGTTAAAAATTATATTTTTAACAGTAAAACCTTTTATTCAAACTATGAATATTCTATTCGGTTCATTTATTCAATAAAATGATATTTTTATTTCTCTAACATATTTTAGAAATTTTCGGCGGCATAACGGCACGATACTAGAAACGGGACGAGGCCTAGCCTTATCCCCGGTCCAGTGAAGGCCCACGCCATTCACACATCAATCAAATCAATTTCATTTCACCAAACAATTCAATTCAAACCATCTAACTAATCTATGCAACCAAACAAACAAGTCCATGGTCTGTGGACGATTGTGTCGGGTGCTACTAAGCACCGTCTGCATCCTAGTATATATATATATATATATATATAACTAGAAAATGAAATTGAAAGGTGAGAAATTCTCACTGATAGCTATCCAATACCACGACTCTTCATTGATAGAAATCTTCATCGTTCTCGCCTTTTGTCACTTTCATTGTCTGTAGCCACTACATATATAAGAATCGAATTTTTTACTTCTCTATTCAATATATAAAAATCAAATTTTTACTTTGCTATTCAATATATAAAACTCCAATTTTTACTTTGCTATTCAATATATAAAAATCGAATTTTTACTTTGCTATTCAATATATAAAAATCGAATTTTTACTTTGCTATTCAATATATAAAAATCCTATTTTTACTATGCTATTCAATATATAAAAATCCTATTTTTACTATGCTATTCAATATATAAATATCGAATTTTTACTTTGCTATTCAATATATAAAAATCCTATTTTTACACACTATTCAATATATAAAAATCAAATTTTTACTTTGCTATTCAATATATAAAAATCCTATTTTTACACACTATTCTATAAAAAAAGATTTCGCCTTTTCAATTTTAAAAATATCGCCTTTTCAATTTTAAAAATATCATTTCTAATATTCCTATCATGCAAAACTTATATTTTTAATTCTCCACATAAACAAAAATCATATTTTTATCCTTCTACTATATGAAAGATTATATTTTTAATACTTTAAAAATATAAAAAATCATATTTTTATCTTTGTAATATATATATAAAACAGCATTTTTATTCTGCTAAAGTATAAACAGAAAAAAAACTGATTTTCATATAAAAATAAATAAATAAATTACTTACATTAATTTGCGGAAGGGGGGGGGGGGGGGGTTTTCACAGACGGCAGATGGAGGAGGGGGGGTCTCGGGTCTGCGTCGCAAGAAGAGAGAGGTTGGAGGAGGAGGGGCTCGAATCGGGTTTTGGGGGAGGAAGAAAGAGGAGCGCGAGGGCGATAGGGGGGTCTGGTGGTGTTGTGGTCGAGGCAGAGGAGGAAGAAAGTGAAGCAGCGGCGGCGGCAGCGTCGCGGGGGGGGGGGGGGGCACGATGCGGTGGCGGCGGCGGCTCACCCCCCCGTCGCCCTTCTTTCTTCTTTTTTTTTTATTTGAAATCGATTTCTAAAATAAAAAGGGGGGCAGAGAGAAATAAGGGGGAAGAGAGAAGGTTTAGTTATTTTAATATTTTATATTTCTAAAATGTTGACTTTTACATATGCCTCTAAACGAGGCCCACCGCCTGTCGTCCATAGCTAATTACCCCCATTCCGAACACAATGGGATATGTATCGTAGGCTGATTCGATCGTTTCGATCAGTTTTCATCAAAATCTACATATAACTTTATATATTGAATTTGAACGCGCATTTCAATTTACTATGGTCACATACTAACTAGAAAAATTCCAGAAAAATATTTTCTATCTTCTTAATGACGATACGGTCCTAATAAAACTAGTTTCGTCAAATTCTGAGACCGTTGGAAAAATGGCCAATTTCCAGTCGATTAAAGTCAACTAAAACTGGTCAAACACGTTTTCCTTTGCCACGCTCACATATTAATTCGAAAAATTATGAAATTTGGAATCTAGCAATAATTTGACATCACGGATCCAACAAAAGTGGTTTCGTCGAAATCCGAGGTCGTTTGCAAAATGTTTATTTTTAAGGGCCTGAATTCCATAGCGACTATTCAGAATTTTCAACTGGATATATCTTTTGATTCCCGCAACGAAATTTCGATTTTTCGGATTCGTTGGAAAGATATCATCAATTAGATCCTATTGTTTTTGGTTTCACTAAAATCCGGATTGTTTTGCACCCGGTACATTCAATTGAAGTTTGAAATCGAATTATCGAACTACCGCGCCATTTTCAATTCTATTTATAATTATATATAATTATTTATATTCTAACGACGACATATATAATATATACGTTCTAATTATATTCAAAAATAAATTTTTCGTCGATATTATTTAAAATAATCTATTTTAAATGTTCAAAACTCGCTAAAATTGCCAAAATAAAAATTTTAAACTGGCCCAGATTTTACGAGTTGTTACACTATTGGATTTATATTTTCAATTTTCCTAAAATGAATCAAAGTGCTCATACAAGTTCATGGATACTTCTAGATCATTGGTTGTACCGATCTTCCCAAATAGAACTCAATTTCCATCACTCTATATAATGAAGGATGGATTTATTTTCTTCTTTTATAGAATCCTTTCTCCGTTAAGTATTCATCAAAATTTAATCAGCTCCAAAATCATCACTCATTGTTAACTTTTGTGTCAAGTGGAAGTTATCTGATTGAATGAGAATCTATGTGTAATAGCCTTTGTGACATAGTTTGCAAAAACTATTACTACATTTAATAAAAATGCCTTTCAATCTCATAAAAAGAAAATCATGATTCTTAAACACAAAACAGATTGATTGCAATTCCTCTTCTATTGGACCGACCAATAAGCATTATCGAGTAACACTAGCTTGGTTAAATGATTCAGAAGCTTCTAGAAGATGCATTTGATAGTGTTGTAGAAATTCTACTGCCAAACATAATTTTTGCGTACGCTTCACCTGAAAATTTTACTGTTAATTTGGATGAGCAGGTGTTTGTGTATAAGATCTTCGATTTTCATATGTGTGAATGATTTTAAGGTTGGTCGAGCGCATTTACTACTAGATTTGATGAGGTTATGGTCAGAAAGAAAATGTCATGGATTAACAATTATGACAGAGCAGACAAAACAAGTAAAAAAGGAACAAAAAGAAAGAAAAAAAACATAAACGAAGGGTAAAAAAATACCATCAAAATCTTGAAGAGGAGCAACAAAAGAACCGAAGAAGAACAAATAAATACAAAGGAAAATTAAACCCATTTGCCTCATAATTACTTAGTTTGAGAAATTACAGTAGCAAGAAAGAAAAAGTCTGTACATACAATCGTTTACTGTATATAGCAACCACCATTATCAAGCTGTGTATGATTTTAGCATACATAATGTTGTGAGCCTAACATTTAGGGATTAGGCACTAACCAAAAATTAAACTAATTAGGATAATTTATAAAGTTAGGGTTACCTATTTTAAAGATTAGATCTAAGATCCTCAAATTCTTGTTCTATCTACGACTGCTTCAGCATGTGTTTTCCTTCTTATTTGTGGTTTGTTTCTTCCTTCTTCTTGTGCGCAAGTTCTTCCATCTCAATCACCTCACATAATTCCTTCACGTAGCTTTTATTCGCCAAATCTATTACGCATTTTCGCTTAAGTTTTTCTTGATGCCCTACATCGGACTTCTTCCCTATGCGATGGCCATGTCCGCACTGGGCCAGGGTCGGTGCTTCCCCTCCCTTTCTAAGACCTTTACCTGCTTTTCCTCTTCCTAACATTTTGAACCCTAGAAATTGATTTGGGGATTTGCTTGGGATTTGATTGCTCTGCGATTGACGATGGGATCTCTCTAGGTTGGGTTCAGAACTTATGCGGTAGCAATCCGTGTGCTAAGTACTGAGATGTTGTACACCGTCTGATATTTAATCTTGGATGGTAAGATGAAACGGTACCTTTTTCTCGCAGATTGATAACTAATTTTGGATGCTGCATTCTCCATCTACTATTTAAATCAATATTTTGTTGGGTTTAAACTTTTAAACCATATTTATTATTAAATGCTACTTTTCTTAATACTTATTACATATTATTTAATTATTAAACATTAATATTATTAATTAAATACTAAAATTTAATTAATAAATATTATAATTAAAATTAGAATATATTTAATTGTACTTTACCTTAGTCACAATTAAAAGAAAATTTTAAAATTAGAATATAAAGTATTATACAATTTAAATTAAACTATTAAATGAACTTTTTCAATATTTTAAACTTTAGAAATTTTGGTTATTTCGTTTTAAACAATAACTAGTTTTATAAACTTTATGATTTATTTCAAATTTATTCAAGATGATTTCAAATTTTTAAATTTTTCGAAATATAAAATATAATTATCAACTATAATTATAAAATATAAATGTCAACTATAATTATCAATTGTAACTATTAAATACACTTATGTAAAATTAATTGTTGAATACTATATACTATTTCATATGTATTAAATTTTATTATTAATTATTAAATAATTATTATAATAAACTGATATTTTCATCTCTTGCAAATATGTTGGAATTCTGCTGCAAAATAGCTTCGATAAATATTCGTCGGTATTCTTCCTGTATTTGTAGCGGAAAATAATGATAGAAATTTTTTGTCGGTAATTCGACACAATTAGCAACGGATTAGTGAGGGATAACAGAAGATGACGGTAATAAATAAAAGAAAAAAGTTTGAAAATACAAAAAAACTATCCCTTGCAAATCACATGGAAATCCGTCGCAAATTAGATACGAAAATTTCCGCTTCTAAATTTTCGATGCTAAATCAATGTTTTCTTGTAGTGATGATGCGGTAGTTTGAAAATTCGATTTCAAAGCTTAAATGAACGTACAGGATTCAAAATAAACCGGATTTTACTGAAACCAAAAATATTAGATTCTATTTGAGAATATCTTTCCAACGAATCCGAAAAATTGAAATTTCATAGCAGGAATCAAAAGTTATGTCCAGTTGAAAATTCAGAATAGTCGTGGAATTCTGGCCCTTAAAAATGGAAATTTTGCAAATGACCTCGGTTTTTGACGAAACCCCTTTTGTTGGATCCGTGATGTCATGATATTGCTAGGTTTCAAAATTCATAATTTTCTGAATCAATACGTGAGCGTGGCAAAGGAAAACGCGTTTGACCAGTTTTAGTTGATTTCGATCGACAGGAAAATGGCCATTTTTCAAACGGTCTCGGAATTTTAAAAAATTAGTTTTGTTAGAACCGTATCGTCAATACGAAGCTATAAAATATTTTTCGGGAACTTTTGGAGTCCGTATGTAGCCCCGGTAAATTGAAATGCGCGTTCAAATTCAATATATAGATTTATATTTTGATTTTGACAAAAACTGATCGAAACGATCGAATCAGCATATGATACATATCCCATTGTGTTCGTAAAGGGGGTAATTAGCTATGGACGACAGTCGGTGGGTTCGATTTCGAGTTCGAAACAAAAAGTTGTTTTCTGAAATTAAATAATTAAATAAATAAAAAAATAAAAACCCTCTCTCCCTCTATAAACTCCCTCTCACCTCCCTCTCTCATTTCAGTTGAACGAAAAGAAAAAAAAAGAAAATTAAAATCCGTTGAAGCGCCCCCCCCCCTCCCCTCTCACGTCGCCACATTCTTCCGTCGCGCCACCATCAGGACGGCGTCGCCGACCACCAACACACTCCCCTCGTCCTGCTACGCCCTCCTCTTCATCTCTTCCTTACCTCGATTCAAGGAAACCGCTAGTTGAAGAGCCCTCCCTAAATCCCCAAATCCGTGACCGCCGCTACCTCATGAAACCGCCCTCCGCCTGTAGCGCCGAGCATCCGACCACCAGAGCCCACCCCTGGCCTACGCGTCCTTAAGCGCCACCCCCCTCTTCTTCGAGCCGCCAACAACAAACCCCCCATGTTGTAAGTGTTTTTTAAGCCTCCTTTGATTTTTATTAGTGTTTATAAACACTGATTTTTGCTTATAAAATAAAAAGAGATGATATTTGTTAATGTAAAACGAAAAGATTATATTTTTAAATCGGAAAAGTTATGATTTTTACGATAGAAAAGTTATGATCTTTATTTATATTAAGGCGAGATTCCTACCTATATAAAAATATGATTTTTATTTGTGTCGAGTAATAAAAATATGATTTTTATATATATAATGAGGTAAAAATATAATTTCTATGTATGTAGAGAAGTAAAAATATAATTTTTATTATATTACTAGCAAGATAAAAATATAATTTTTATCATGGAAGTAGCGGTGTAAAGGAGTGATTTTTACATATGTAGTAGAGGTATAAAAATACGATCTTTATATATATAAATGTGATTTTTATATAGAGAATGACGAGAGAAAAATTCAATTTTTAACTATGTAAAGACTCGATTTTTAATCATATAAAGTTTCGGCTTTTAACGTTATAAAAATATGATATCAATATATGAAGTGGCGTTGCAAAGATATGAACTTTAGTAGATAAAAATATTATTTCTATGAAGATAAAGAAGCGATTTATATCATAGCAAAGTAAAAATGTGATTTTTATCTATATAGTAGCAAAGTAAAAATGTGATTTTTATATACATAGCAACAATATAAATATGTGATTTTTATATATGTAGTGGATGCGGACAACGAAAGTGATAAATGGCGAGCGACGAAGATTTTCTACATATGAAGAATCGCGACGTTTGGTTTAGCCCTCGGTGAGAACTCCTCACTTTTATTTTATTTCTAGTTGAAATATATACTAGTATGGAGATGGTGTTTAGCAGCACCCGACACGCATCATCCACAGACCATGGATGACTTGTATGTTTGATTGATCTGTTGTGAAAGTTGATTGTGTGATGTGGAATGAAAATAAATAATTTATAGTTAAAAATATAATTTTTTAACGTGTATATAAAATAAAATATTCATTTACAAATCAGACGATTTGTTGATGTACACACATTTGACTGATATTGATTGGGACGATAAAATTTTACACATCGCCCAACTGCACAAATAAAACCTGTGTTTGTTGTTTGAAAACCCCACACGGGTATTGGGATGAAATATGACATACACTAATCCCAATAATTAGTTGTATGTCGATCGATTGATTGACAGGCTGTGTAAGCGTTGAATATTTATATTCAATGCTTATATAGTGTAGAATGCACTCTGGATGATGGATTGCTGTTTTCATTGATGTTATACACATTCGTTGTGTGAAATCCATATAATCAACATTATATGGTAATTGACTGCGTCAGGTTCCAGTTCAGAATTATCGAATATTTTAAAATAATACTCAGTGAATATTGAAATGTGAAGCCGTGTTAAGTAGTTAAAAGCCATTTTAACCCGAACGGGAATTTTGCCGATTTTATTCGTTTTATAATGAATATCGAAAAGTGATTTGAAAATCGAATATTTTGAAATTGAGAATCGAATATTTTGAAATTGAAATTCGAATTAAATTGAATAGAATTGAAATTCGAATTAAATTGAATAGAATTGAAATTCGAATCAAATTGAAATAGAATTGAAATCGTTTTGAATAGAATTTAAAACGGATTGAAATTGAATTGAAATTGATTTAAATTGAAATCAATTCGAAATGAATTTAAAATGATTTTAAAATGAATTTATATTGGAAAATTCAATTTTGATTTGAATTTGAGATGGAAGTTGAAATCGTTTTGAAAACGAATTTAAAACGAATTATAAAATATGTTTTAAATAGAAATCGATGAAATATATATTATATATAATATAATGGCCTGAATAGAACGCGTCGCACTGCGGCAGTTCGCGAATTTCGACCATTGGCTTAGAACGGACATTACGGGAGATCCGAACGTCAGATTCTCCTAAAACAGGAACTGTTGGGTTCGTATCGAAAAGAGCTTTCTAACGAATACAAGAAATTAGAAATCTAACGGTTGGATTTGGAATTATGTCCAAATCAAATTTGGAAAAGATCGCTGTAAGTGCAGTTCGATGGCCGTTGATGCAAATCGACTGTACATGCCTTGATAAAATTATTAAAAATATCAATAATTAGTGTAAAATCATAGGAAATGATTTGGAAAGAATTGGGATGAAAAACTCCATATTTGAAAAGATAAAAATAGATTTTTATCGAAATGAACTAGTTTTGAACTAGAATTATAATCCATTTTTTTTAATAAATAAATTGGATTTTAAATGGTTTTAAAAATAACCAGAATTTCCATTATATAATTGGAATGGATTTGAATTGGAATTGTCTTCGGAATATTTCGATGTTGGATTTCGTGATTATACAGATATTGTTATGGAAATTTGAAAGATATATATATCGTAATTTCCAATACGATATTTGTTGGTTATAGGATTTGATATTGAATATAAGTCGACATATTTTCTATTCAAAGCCTTGTATTTAATATCAAATGGGATTTGGGTTTGTCGTGAATGGTGTCTTCATTAACACTGTTCTTAAACCCAGTTGAGAAAAAGATTAAATCTTTTTATTTAGATTTAATGAAGTGTACCAATTAAATAATATTTAATTGGAATTGAATTGGAATTGATCTTTGGGTTTATCGTGAATGGTGTTTTAAATAACATTTGTTCTTTAACCCGATAATTAATGGAATGTGATTTGGGTTGTCGTGAATGGTATCTTTAGTAATAATGTTCTTAGACCCAATGGAGTTAAGAAAATCAGAAACTAACTGGAGATTAGTTAAGTTGAATGGTTTCCTGGGTATTGATCTGATGTTTGTTTCGGCCTTCGGGGTTATTACTTAGGAAATTGTTCACTTGCTAATTTATGGTTAAAGGCTGATGGAAATGAAATGTGATTTTGGGTTTATCGTGAACCGTGTTTTAAATGGCATTGGTTCTTTAACCCAACTAATGACAGGATATGATTTCCCAAGTTTAATAATCATTGATACTGATTTTTGGGAAGATTAAAACCAAGTGGAGTTTTAATGAATCTTTAATTAGATTGAAATGATCGAGAATGGAGTATCACCGGTTTTGCTCTAAGCGATAGTTAAATCTTTAATTAGATTGGAACGTGAAATGGTAATTGAATTTACCGATAACACTGTGGTGTTAGATATGAAGTATTACCAGTTTTGCTTCATGGGATGAATAGGTTGGGGTTGGGAAATTTAAGAAATGATTACTTCGGTAAGGTTCGTTAATCCCGACTAGTTTGGATAAACAATAATTTGGTTTGAATTGAAATCCAAAAGAAGATTAAAGAATAAATTTAAAAGAATTTATCTTTGATAAAATTAATGGGAACCTTTCCCTATAGATGTGAATAGGTAACGACCCGGGTTTTTGTCGACTTTGGTTATCGCCATAAGCTCAATGATGACTAACCAAACATTGGAAAATACCAGAAAGTTAAGGAAAGAAATTAGAGGGTGAGGAAAGATAAGATAGAAACTTAGAATAGAAGAAGAAGGAGAACACAACATCGGAGTAACACGAACCTCACAGCGGAACGAATAACATATAATATATATAACATAACTTGAATTATGCATCTGTACTTGAATATACATGATTATCAAAGTACAACACTTACAACACAGCGGAAATAAACTATAGCTATATGATCCTGAAGCCTCCTGCTCCAGCTCTTCAAGTATCTGTAAATCCCGACTACTTGATTGCCCGTACAAAATTGGGCACCCAAGAGTTTAGGGGAAAAAAACAAAATAAACTCCAGGTCAGTCATGGGACTGGTATGAGTAAAACAGTTTAAAACAGTTTGAGCCATTAAACGATATCTCATAAGACCATGCCGTGTAACGGAACGGGTTTTTCCTTAATGAGAATCCAGAATATCTTTATCTCAAAAACCTTTTGATATTATAATAATGGCTATCAACCACAATATAATAATCATCTAGCAGAAACGCTTTCATCTCATGTTCTACATATATAGTATACAATCAAAACTGCAAGCACGTATTGGGTAATGGATTTCCAACTATGACATGGTATGGAACCACCTTTCGCTAGTGTACCTCTAGAGAGGAATACACTGGGTTCAACAAGAACATCTTGCAACCCGGTGACACATGACCGACCACTCATTTCACTTGAGTGTATCGAATGTATATCACCAACGTTTGGGATCAGCAACCGTTTCCTGAATGGGACAGCATCAACAATAGATTTTTAGAAGTAAATGAAACTCTAGATCAGGTGATTATATACCCTAATAGGTGCGACCTACGTAGCCATGCTACCTGCCCGATTTCTGTCATTTACCGGTTGATGAGGCTTGAGGTTACGCTTTATCATCACATCAGATTCACTTCGAATGCTACATTGTCAGATCCATCGAAAATCAAAAATTGACGTCTACAACAGTACATTACGTGTTAGCTAAATAAGTTTCCTTCTCCGCTTCCACTCTTGGTACGGTTGAAGAAATCAATGTACGTGACCTTTCTGGAAATACTCTGTCAGACATTTATCCATACAAGTCATCAAGGAACAGGATGAACCGAAGGCACTATTCAGTACATCCATCTTAGGCATTATTATCTAAGACTTATACAATAGCCCTTGCACTTTACTCCGTCTTCAATTATCTTTGGCATATATGATTCGCAACGCTTATGCCAATACAGAGTGGTTCTTTGGATAATAATCCAACCGGTCTCTCCATATTAACAACGTTAAAATGGTCAAAACTTCGATAGTCTGTGATTTATCCCTCAAAGAAAAACAGGTGTGCAAACAACGATATTATTTCCAGGAGGAAATTATATCGATCAATCATCATTCAACATTTATCTCTTTATTTCATTAATTTACTTATCTTCTGTTTCCATATATTCTAAATTCTTATTTTCTATTATCAGAAAACATTTCTGATTTTCGTTTGGAAAACATTTCCAAAACTTCTTAATTGGGATTTAAACAGATGTTTAAAACTATATTGCGATGACGACTCAAACCACTATACTAAATTACTAAATCCACTTCACACTCGAACCGTAACCATTTCTTAATTAAACACGCAGTCAACCAAGTTTGGGTATAGCTACCTCTCAGACCTTAACTGAACCACCTTTCAAATCTCGAAATAGTTAAGATTCACATTTTTAACTCTTTAACGCTTCCTTACGAACCCTCGGATTCGATTTACGAACCCCCTTCTTTTACAAGTTCACGTGATTATAACAATGGTGTTATAATGTCCTGCATCCGAAATATATTATCTTTAATATGACTTTTATTTCCTAACTCGAATAATATAACGATCAACTAATTTATTAACTCCTATTTGTTTAACTCTAAGCTATAACTCTTATTCGATGAACTTTTATTCTATTTAACTCTTACTGGATTAACTCTTATTCGAATAACTTGTATTTGATTAACTTACTTCGAATATCTACTATTCGATTATCTCACTTCGAATATCTATTATTCGATTATCTCACTTCGAATATCTATTATTCGATTATCTCACTTCGAATATCTATTATTCGATTAACTCCTTCGATTAACTCAAATCGATTAACTCATCTCGAATATTTCTGATTCGATTAACTCACTTTTTCGAATAAACTAATATTCGATAACTAATACTCGACTAACTCTAACTCGGTTAACTCTACTGATTAATTCTAACTGATTACATCTAACTGGATAACTGGTTAACTCTTATGGTTTAACCAACTGGTTAACTCAAATGGTTTAACCTAACTAGTTAATTCTTTATCCTTATTCAGTTTCAAACATCGATGTTGAAATCGATTCTTACTCCTTTATATAAGTCCTGACTTATATATTCCATTTATCAAATGATAATATTTAACTTAATTTATAAATCTCATTTATAAGTCAATCTGCTCCTTTTACCTTTTTACTTTTTCATATATAAGTTCAGACTTATATATATATATATATATATATATATATCCAAGGATAAATATTTTCTTTATAATCTATTTGTTTTCTAAACAAATATTTCCTTTATAACCCTATTTGTTTTCTTGAACAAATATTTCCCTTTTTATTTTATTTGCAAATAGTTTTGCAAATATTCCCTTTATAATCTCTTATTTATTCCTTAATAAATATCTTCTTTAATGACTTAGTTCTAAGTGTTTCCTTTATTACCTTATTTATTTATTCTATGTATTTCCTCTAAAAATATCTTATTTAAAACTTATTCAATTTCCTAAGTCAATATCCTTGTTTAACTTATTCAATCCCTAAGTTAATATCCTTTGTTTAACTTATTCAATTCCTAAGTTAATATCCTTTGTTTAACTTAGTAAAGTTCTAAGCTAAATATCTCTTTATCTTAACCTATTACTTTAACAAATAAATAATCCATTAATCGTATCTTATTTATTTAACAAACAAATATCTCATTATCTTATCCTATTTATTTTCTAAGTAAGTAATCCACTTTATAAATATTCTATTTATAAAGATTTCCGTCATTTATAATTCCCACTTAAACGTATTTCCTATTTATAAATATTCCATTTATAAATATTCCTATTTATAAATATTCTATTTATAAATATTCTCTTTTATAAAATACTCTGATTTTATAAATATTCTCTTTTCAGTATTCACTTTGACAAATCCCCCTTTTCTCCAAATCCCGGTATGTTATGGTGTTTAACATATCAAATTACGATGTCCAATATCTTCCATACACACACAATCAACAACAGGTTATAATTCACATCATATATCAAAATATATGAAAAACAATAAAATAACTATTGAGGAATCCAGTAGGATTCCTCCAACCTGTTTCCCTGCATCCACAGATGTTACACAATAAAATCAACCTCACTTTCAGTTCTATAAGATATATTCTGTTAAACAGAATCAATATAGAAATTCAACTAACTGACTAGCAGTTCAATCAAACTGTCAACGCGCAGTCAATCAACCAATATTTAACAGTTCTAAAAATACAACATGAAAGTATAAACTGTTCAGAGTTAATGAGATTTACTCACTTTGGCAGTTCATCGTTAAAGAACGATAAACTGTTTTTTTGATTTGAATCAAACAATTTATTTCACCATAAATTGTAATGAACTCCAATTCACCCCTAGTCAATTCCATGGGGTAGTGTACGTCCATACGATCTTGTCGAATCTGGTTTTGTTGATTTCTGATAACATATGAGTAAGTTATGACCACTACAAGTTACCATAGATAATTAACTTTAAATAACTTAATTCATTTTTGAAAATGGGCTTCACCTTTTTCTTGGCCCAACTAAAACCTAAATTCCATTTCTAATCAACCTGGGCTCTAACCCATCTTCATGCAAAATCGGCCCAGTCACCCAAACCCAACTGCATTTTTATTGCTCAGCCCATCCACCTTTTATTTTTCAGCCCATCAACCTTTTTATTTCTTTAAGCCCAACCAAGCCCAATACCCCCTTCTCTACCCAGGCCCGCACACCCTCCTACCCGCCTTTTCCAATGCAATATCCTGACTCCAGATGAAAACTCCTCAGCCATAGCCGACAGTTTTAGCCTCATCGCACCTTTCACCTTTCCGCCAACTTGAAATCCGTGACCATCATAGTGAACCTCCTTACATCCTCCATCCACTCCATCTAAACTTAACGAGCTCAGATGTAACAACCCTAAATTTTAGGGTAAATTTAAAATTTTATATTTAGTAATTGTAATGTGTTTTTGATATTTAAAATAATAATGATTAAAAATTGATTTAAATTGAAGTTAGAATGAATAATTTAATTTTAATTATAAAAAGTGTTAGAAATAGCGCGGTAGTTTGAAAAGTCAAACTTGAACTTTGACTGACCGTACAGGATGCAAAATTTAACGGATTTTAGTGAAACCAAAAATATTAGAATCTATTTAAAAATATCTTTCTAACGAATCCGAAAAATCGAAATTTCATAGCGGGAATCAAAAGTTATGTCAAAATTAAAATTTAGAAAGGTTACTATGAAATTTATAAAGGTCAAAAATGCTACTTTTTGCATACGAATGAATTTGGACTCGAAACCACTTCCATTGAGTTCAAAACGACATTTCTACATTTGAAAAGTATAAACACTTATATATTTCGAGTTTCAGAAATTATTGGTATAAAAATTTATTTTTAATATTAAATATATACGCCTTGAGAATTGAAATTTTGCAACCGGTCTCCAAATTGAACAAAATTAATTTTGCTGGGTTCGTATCGTCAAAACAAAGCTAAAAATGATTTTTCGGTAATTTTTAGAATTAATATATAATCATAATTGATTTTTCAGTGTAAACGGACAATTTTTGACTTTAAAAATTCATTAAAAATTCATACGGACTCGAAAATTTACGAAACCAGTTTCTATAGGTTCGTATTGATTAGGATTAGCTGTGATTCAAATTCCATCGAATTTGGAATCAGTATGTGGTCGTACGGTTTTAAAAACTGCAAAACGGATGTTAATAATTACACTAAAGCTATAATTAAAATGGGCTAAATTACATATGGGCTGAATTAAAGTAACCCCTATATAATATCTCATAGACCAGCCATAACCTAACTCTGAAAATCTAAACATAACCTAGCCTCCATCTTCTTCATCTTCATTTCCATGGCCTCCTCCTTAGAAAAAAACTTCTTTGCACAAAAATCCCTAAATTTTCAAATTCTCAGAAACTAGCCTTGTGGCATCTCGATCAATTTGCCAAATTACCACAAAATTACTGATCAAATTCGTTTTTCGAAATTCATAAAATTCTGGGCTAGAAACTTGTTTGAAACTGTTCCAATTTTCTAAATCTCAAAAATCCCCAAATTTTCAAATTCTCAGAAACTAGCCTTATGACATCTCGATCAACTTGCCAAATTACCACAAAATTACTGATCAAATTCGTTTTCTGAAATTCATAAAATTCTGGGCTAGAAATCCGTTTGAAGCTGTTCGACGTCGCCTCAGTTTCTAAACGATGGAAGGTAACGCTTTAATAACATAATAAAAAGTTAATTAATTTAATTTATTTTGTAATTAAGTTATTTAAAGGATTAAATAGCGATATCTTTGTTTTATATAAGGTCAGAATTTGATGAAACGAAATGCGTTGGAATCCTTGTGACAAGATCTAGACTATGGAACAGATTAGAGCGTAAGCAGAGCATCTTAGAAATTCAGCAAATTTCAGATTTGATCTATTCTGAATAAAAAGCTCGGTGAGATTTCTAATTTTTAATAATTCAATAATTTAATTATTTTCCTCGATTGATTGAATCATTGAATGTATGTAAATAATATATATATATCTGCGATGTGGTAAATTAGTTTATGTATTTATCTGTTGCCGTTAATGTTCATGCGTTAAAAATCTCATTTTTATGGAGATTTATGTATTCGTTTGGTTCATTAGATTTGTGAATTCAAAATTTATTTTTGAGTTAATTAGGAATAGTTAAAAACAAAATCATCTCATTTTGTTTATGTGATTTGTTGAGATTCACAACTTTATGTGAATTTAACATGTTAGGAAAAAGAAACTTTATTCACATTTTTATGTGAATTTAACATGTTAGGGGAAAGGAAAACTTTATTTACATTTTTATGTGGATTAAATATGTTAGATAAAAAGGACATCTTTTATTTACATTCCTCTGTAAATAAAAAAAAATTAGATGACACCTTTTATTTACAAGTTCTATGTAAATGAAAAGAATAAAATTATGAAGATACATTTTTTTTATGTAAATAGGACATCAAAAAGAAAAGGACACATTCATTTACATTCTTATGCAAATAGGTTGTGTAGAAGAAAGAGAATTACATATTTGTTTACATTTTTAGATGTAAACAAAACATAGGAAAGAATTACATTTTTTTTTATTTCTAGATGCAAACAAAACATAGAACAAGAATCACATTTTTGTTTACTTTTTAAATAAACATGATAAAGAAAAAGAAAACTTTTTTTACATGTAGTGTAAATAAACATGATATAGAAGAAATAACACTTTTTGTCACAAAATGTTGAAATAGAATAAAAGTAAAGTTTTTGTCATAAAATGACACATAGAATAAAAGTAAAGTTTTACATAGAATAAAAAAAATACCAGAATAAAAAAAAAATACCATTTCATTATGGAATGTTTTAATGGGAATTTGTTTACAAATGGAACATTCATTTATGTGTCATTAATAAATATAGGAAATTGTTAACCAATGAAACGTTCATTTATTTGTCGTGAATATATATAGAAAACATGATTAGAAAAGAATAAACAATAGGAATTACATTTTTACATGTAATGAAAGAATAAGAATTTACATAGTCAATATAAATTACATTTTTAAAGTAATTAAGAAGATTTGTTTTCAAAACCAAACATTGTGAAAAGATGAATATTATTGTTATCAATCTTGAATTAAAAGAATATTTTATAATTCAATTTATGAAATTAATTGACATTCATTTAAAAAGATTATGTCTTTGTTGTCTTAAAGTTACAATAAAAAAAAGATTCAATTAAAAAGATTCTATCTTTACTGTCAATATGTTAAGATAAGAAGATTAGATTCAGAATTAGACATTTTGAAAGGTTTATTATTATTAATATAATAATTGAGAAAGTGTAACGACAAGGAATTTCACTCGATCCGAATCAGTCGCTAAACCGATCAAGACCGTTCGAAACCCCAGATCGCATTGAGAACACGACAAATCAGAACGCAAACAGAAGAACATTTAATTGTATATTACAACAATTCCATCAGAATGCAAGAATATACAGAGTATAAATGAATAAAATACATTCGATAAATATCAGAGATTACAATAAATTACATAGCAGCGGAAAATAATACAAAACACAACTAGAATGAGATATACGGATACAAAGCTTTCCGGATATCGCTCCAGCTGTAAACCAGGTTCCTGTGAATATAAATCTGCAAAACCAAAACTACTAGCTGCCCGTGTCAAAATAAGGGCACCCAGAGTTTAGGTTAAAACAATAAACTCCAGGTCAGTCATAGGACTGGTGTGAGAACTAAAACAGTTATTAATCTTTATTTTAAAGTTAGGTAAATCACGGGACCACGCCGTATAACACGGAACAGGTTTCCTCCCAAGAATACCAGTGCATAAAACAACAGCGCAATGCTAAATAAAGAACAATGAAGCTATTATAAGATCCAGGTCCCATCACACAATTCAACGCAAGCCGGAGGATAGGGTTTTCCCTTATAATAGCCAAAGCATGCTTGATACGTTTAAAACAAATCATTTGATACTATAATAAGTGTATAGTGTTTAAAACAATTTCAATCATAAGTATCAATCCTAGACGGCATGGGTACCATATAACATGTCGACATACTAGGCTCTACAATCAAAACCGCAAAATGTCGTATTGGAAGTTGGATTATCATCTATGATATGAACCAAGGCTAGGGATCGTCCTCACCGATTCGAGAGCCTCTAGTCCGCCACTCAGGAACAACCGCAACTGCCCCATGGATCGTCAGGGCCGGTCCACCGATGTGGATTATTATGCCTAAACACTGCGTTTCCCCGCCCTATGGGGGGCGTAAGTTTGGTCCATCTTCCAACCAGAATGCACCGGCCGAAACCGATATAACCGAGGCGCCTCAAATTCCATGATCCACATAAGCAATGTCAGCCAGTTCAAGCACTGACACCACTTCTAACTGGAAAGAAACGCATGCCCTCCCTGATGTCCTTCTCCCATTTCTGGTTCACATCGGGGTGTGAGGCTCGCGAATTAACGCTACACAAAGCTCTGCCACAAAGGCCGTGCTTTGACCATCAACCACAAGACTGTGCTTTTCAACAGAAGCCTTGATCATTTGCATCTTAGCATGCCACACAGGCAATTCACGCTATGCAACCGATATCAATCACACAGAATGAAATCCGATGTCAGACACACAGTCCATACAAGTCCGTTCTGGGTCTGAACGAAACCGGATTAGCGAACCGATTCATGCTATGCAACCGACATAAGCAATATCCATCGATCTCCAAGTACGTCTGGACGATCACCAACTGATTCCCTCATCTTGGGTGTACAACCCAATCAAGATCATCAGTAACCACCCAAACGATGTGAAGACTTCCGGTCTTAAACCACCGTCTTCACCTTCGACTCGTCGTCGAATCAGTTATTCAGAATGGGATAAACCCGGTCTTTCTGAATAACTCGCGTATATAATAAACAAGTGTTACACAAACACAACATATGCCTCATTCCAGTTCATCAGTCCCTAACCGTAAATTAATCAAGAGAATAATTCCCCAAATATTAACCCCGAAGGCCGAAACCAACATCAGATCAATATCCAGAAAACCATTCTGCTTTGCTAACCGACAGTTAGTTTCTAAATTTCAGATTCTTTGGGAAAGGTTCCCATTAATTTTATCAAAGGTAAATCCTTTAAATTTATTCTTTAATCTACTTTTGAATATCAATTCAAACTAGTCGGGATTAGCGAACCTCACCGAAGTGATCATTTATTTTATTTCCTAATCCCAGCCTATTCATCCCATGAAGTAAAACTGGTAATACTTCATATCTAACACCACGATGTTATCGGTAAATTCAATTACCATTTCACGTTCAAATCTAATTAAAGATTTAACTCGCCTGGAGCAAAACTGGTGATACTCAATTCTCGATCTTTTCAATCTAATTAAAGATTCATTAAAACTCCGTTTAGTTTTAATCTTTGACTGGGTTAAAGAATCAATGTCATTTAAAATACGGTTCACGATAAACCCAAAATCACATTTCATTTCAATCAGTCCCTAACCGTAAATTAGCAAGTGAGCAATTCCCTAAGTATTAACCCGAAGGCCGAAACCAACATCAGATCAATACCCCAGAAACCAGTCAACTTATATAATCTCCAGTTAGTTTCTGATTTTCTTAACTCCTTTGGGTCTAAGAACACTATTATTGAAGATACCGTTGTGAAAACCCGCAACTTCCCCGTAAAGGAAAGCGTCGGATAGTTCGAGAACAAACCACAACAGAACACATACAAAAGAATATTTCATTGTATATAACAACAATGCATCAGATTACAAGAATATACAGAGTATAAATGAATAAATATTACACAGAAACAACGGAGATTTAAATTACATTTAAATACATAGCAGCGGAAAATAATACAATACACAACTAGAAGAAGATATACGGATGCAAAGCTTTCCGGATATCGTTCCAGCTGTAAACCAGGATCCTGTGAATATAAATCTGCAAAACCAAAACTACTAGCTGCCCGTGTCGAAAATAGGGGCACCCAGAGTTTAGGTTAAAACAATAAACTCCAGGTCAGTCATGTGACTGGTGTGAGAACTAAAACAGTTATTAATCTTTATTTTAAATCATTAGGTAAAATCAAGGGACCACGCCGTATAACACGGAACGGGTTTCCTCCCAAGAATACCAGTGCATAAAACAAACAGCGTAATGCTAAATAAAGAAAAATGAAGCTGTTATAAGACCCAGGTCCTATCACACAATGCAACGCAAGCCGGGGGAGAGGGTTTTCCCTTATAACAGCCAAAGAATGCTTGATACGTTTAAAACAAATCATTTGATACTATAATAAGTGCATAGTGTATAAAACAACTTCAAATCATAAGTATCAATCATAGGCGGCATGGGTAACATATATCATGTCGCCATATATAGGTTTACAAATAAAACCGCAAATGTCACGTATTTGGAAATTGGATTTCCATCTATGAACCGAGGAAAAAGATAGTCCTCAACCGATTCGTGACTCTCTAGCCTGAGCCACAGGATCAGAGCTCGAGTGACCCTTGGAGCGACAGGGCCGGTCCACCGATGTGGATTAAAATGCCTGAACACTACGTTTCCCCACCCTTTGGGGCGTAAGTGAGCCAACTAAATGACTCCATCGGTTCGAGAACGACCGATCAATCCGAGGCGCCTCGCAACATCAACAACCACATAAGTCAAACTCGTCAGGGTGTGTAAAACCACTGACGCCACTTCTAACTAGAAAGAAACGCATTCCCTCCCTGAGGTCCGTCTCCCGTTTTTGGTTCATACCGGGTGTGAAACTCGCGAAGTAAACGTTACACAAAGCTACGCCATAAAGGCCGTGCTTTGATCATCACCACAAGACTTTGCTTTTCAACAGAAGCCTTGATCAATTGCCACTTAGGCATGCCACACAGGCAATTCACTCCATGCGTTTGATATCCATCAATATATAACCCCTGAGCTCGTACGTCTCAGAGAAGGGCGTTAAGCAAGAGAATAAATTCTCCGCCGCCAAACAGATATATATTTAATAGAGATCAACCACACGGACTAAAATCCAATGTCAGACACACAGTCCATTTACAAGTCCGTTCTGGGTCTGAACGAAACCGGAGGCACCTAGTACCCCGCATATCCATCGATCTCCAAGTACGTCTGGACGATCACTAACTGTTTCCATCTTCTTGGGTGTACAGCCCAATCAAGATCATCAGTTATCACCCAAACGACGTGAAGACTTCCGGTCTTCGACCACCGTCTTCATCTTCGACTTATCGTCGTATCAGTTATTAAGAATGGGATAAACCCGGTCTTCCTGAATAACTCGCGTATATATTATAAAAGTGTTACAAAAACACAACATACGCCTCATTCCAATTCATTAGTCACTAACTGTAAATTAATCAAGAGAATAATTCCCCAAATATTAACCCCAAAGGCCGAAACCAACATCAGATCAATATCCAGAAAACCATTCTGCTTGGCTAACCGACCGTTAGTTTCTAAATTTCACATTCATAGGGAAAGGTTCCCATTAATTTTATCCAAGATAAATTCCTTGAATTTATTCTTTATTCTATTCTTTCGAATTTCGATTCAACTAGCCAGGATTAACGAAACTTACCGAAGTAATCGTTTGTTTAATTTCCCAATCCCAACCTATTTATCCCATGAAGTAAAACTGGTAATACTTCATATCTAACACCACAGTGTTATCGGTAAATTCAATTACCATTTCCCGTTCAAATTTAATTAAAGATTTAACTATCGCCTGGAGCAAAACTGGTGATACTCCATTCTCGATTATTTCAATCTAATTAAAGATTCATTAAAACTCCACTTAGTTTTAATCGTTAACTGGGTTAAAGAATCAGTGTCATTTAAAACACGGTTCACGATAAACCAAAAATCACATTCATTAATTATCGGGTTAAAGAACAAGTGTTATTTAAAACACTGTTCACGATAAACCCAAAAATCAATATCAATTCAATTCCAATTAAATATTATTTAATTGGTACACTTCATTAAATCTAAATAAAAAGATTTAATCTTTTCTCAACTGGGTTCAAGAACAGTGTTAGTGAAGACACCATTCACGACAAACCCAAATCACATTTGATATTCAATACAAGGCTCTGAATAGAAAATATCCCGGCTTATATTCAATATCCAATTCTGCGGCCAACAAAGATCGTACTGGAAATAACGATATATATATCTATATCTTTCAAATTTCCATAACAACATTTGTATAATCACGAAATCCAACATCGAAACATTCCGAAGACAATTTCGATTCAAATCCATTCCAATGCAATCATTGGAAATTCTGGTTATTATCAAAACCATTTCAAATTCAATTTATTTAAAAATAAATAGAATTATAATTCTAGTTCAAAACTAGTTCATTTCGATAAAAATCTATTTTTATCTTTTCAAATATGGAGTTTTTCATCCCAATCCTTTCTAAACCATTTCTTATGATTTTACACAAATTATTACTATTTTTAATAATTTTATCAAGGCCCGTACAGTCGATTTCCATCAATGGCCATCGAACTGCACTTACAGCGACCTTTTTCAAATTTGATTTGGACGTAACTCCAAATCCAACCGTTAGATTTCAAATTTATAATATTCGTTAGAAAGCTCTTTTCGATACGAACCCAACGGTTCCGGTTTTAGGAGAATCCGACGGTCGGATCTCCCGTAATGTCCGTTTGAAATAAATGGTCGAAATTCACAAACTGCCGCGGCGCGGCGCGCTCTATTCAGGCCATTATATTATATATATAATATATATAATATATATTTCGTCGATTTCTATTTAAAACAAATTATAATAAAAGTTTTAAAATTCGTTTCAAAAGCATTTTCAACTTCCTTTTTCAATTCAAATCAAAATTGAATTCTTCTTTATAAATTCGTTTTAAATTCATTTCTATCCAATTCAAATTTCAATTCAATTTGAGTTCATTTAAATTCGCTTTCAATTCAATTTGAACTCGTTTTCAATTCATTTCATTTCGAAATCGTTTTCAATTCAATTCATTTCGAAATCGTTTTCAATTCAATTCATTTCGAAATCATTTTCAATTCATTTCATTTTGAAATCGTTTTCAATTCAATTCATTTCGAAATCGTTTTCAATTCAATTCATTTCGAAAGGAATAAAATCGATATAAATATCGTTCATGTCAAAATGGCGTTAATCTAATCAACACGGCTTCATAAATTTCTAGTTTCAAAATAGTTGTTATTATCAAAATACTTCGTTCAACACATGACCAATCTCAATGGATGAGTACTGTCAACACATGAACCTTTATTTTATATTGATAAAGATGTAAATTTTATTACTAAAATATTTCGTTCAACACATGACCAATCTCAATAGATGAGTACTGTCAACACATGAACTTTTATTTTATATTGATAAAGATGTAAATTTTATTACTAAAATATTTCGTTCAACACATGACCAATCTCAATAGATGAGTACTGTCAACACATGAACTTTTATTTTATAATATTTTTTATTTTTCAAATTGGAATGAGGCCCAATCAATTACCATATAAAGTTAATTATATAGATTTTCATATAACACATGTATATAATAGCCTTGAAAAATAATCAACCATCAACCAAAGTGCACTACACTGTATAAGCATCAAATATAGATATCTAACGCTTATAACAGCCTGTCAATCGATCGATCGACATATTTAATCAATCAGGATGAGTGAACTTCAAATTTCATCCCAACACCCGTGTGGGGTTTCAAACAATCAAACACATATTTTATTTGTGCAGTTGGTCGATGTGTAAAATTTATCGACCAAATCAATGTCCTTCAAATAGGTGTACATAAACAAACCGTCCGGTTTGTAAATGAATATTTGTTTATTCACATTCACGTTAAAAATTATATTTTTAACGATAAAAACATTTTATTCCAACATATGAATTTCTATTCAGTTCATTTATCCAATAAAATGATATTTTTATTTTTCTAACATATTTTAGAAAATTTCGGTGGCATAACGGCACGATTCTAGAAACGGGACGAGGCCTAGCCTTATCCCCGGTCTAGTGAAGGCCCACGCCATTCACACATCAATCAAATTCACCAAACAACCAAATTCAAATCAAATCATATAACTAATCTATGCAACCAAGCATACAAGTCCATGGTCTGTGGACGATTGTGTCGGGTGCTACTAAGCACCGTCTGCATCCTAGTATATATATATAACTAGAAAATTTAAATTGAAAGGTGAGAAGTTCTCACCGATAGCTATCCAATCATCTTGACTCTTCTTTGATATAAATCTTCTTCGTTCTCGCCTTCTTCGTTGCTACAGCCACTACATATGTAAAAATCGAATTTTTACTTCGTTATTCAATATATAAAAGTCATATTTTTTTCTTCGATGTTCAATATATAAAAATCATATTTTTCTATCGAAGTTCAATATATAAAAATTCTATTTTTCTATCGAAGTTCAATATATAAAAATTCTATTTTTCTATCGAAGTTCAATATATAAAAATTCTATTTTTCTATCGAAGTTCAATATATAAAAATTCTATTTTTCTATCGAAGTTCAATATATAAAAATTCTATTTTTCTATGGAAGTTCAATATATAAAAATTCTATTTTTCTATCGAAGTTCAATATATAAAAATTCTATTTTTCTATCGAAGTTCAATATATAAAAATTCTATTTTTATTTCGAAGTTCAATATATAAAAATCACATTTTTATTTCGAAGTAATCACATTTTTATTTCGAAGTTCAATATATAAAAATCACATTTTTATTTCGAAGTTCAATATATAAAAATCACATTTTTTTTTCGAAGTTCAATATATAAAAATCCTTTTTTATTTGTTTAAAAATCGAATCTTTTCTTGTTTAAAGATCGAATCTTTTCTATTAAATTTCATAGGAAAGACGAAACCACATTTTTCATATGTGATGTATTTATTAAAAACTGAATATAAATTAAAATAAAGTAAAATAAAAACAAACTTACAGTAAAATGGAGGGGGGAAGAAGCCACGGCAGTGCTCAGGAGGAGAAGGTGGCGCGGTCTCAGGCGATGGGCGTCGGAATGGGTTTCGAGGGGAGGGGGTTCATCGCGGTTCTCGATTTGGGCAGGGGCGTCGGGTTCGCGCGGGGCGCTGAGGGGAGAGGAGAGGGAACGAGGTTGTGCGGTGGCCATGGAGGGGGGCGCGCTGACGATGGCGGCGGTGAAGGGTGGAGGAACGGCGGTCTAGGGTTGCGCGTGGGGTTTTTTTCTCTGTTCGATTTTTTTTTTTTTCTTCCGATTCGATTTATGAAAGGGGGGGCCAGAAATTATTTAAGGAGAAGGAGAGAGAAGACTTTAGTTTTTAATTATTTTAATTATTTTATTTTCTAAAAAGTTGACTTTTACATACGACCTCTAAACGAGGTCCACCGCCTGTCGTCCATAGCGTTTTACCCCTATTCCGATCACAATGGGATATGTATCGCAAGCTGATGTGATCGTTTCGATTAGTTTCCTTTGAATTTACATTTAAATCACTATATTGAATTTTAAACGTACATTTCAAATTACCGGGGCCATATACTAATTCTAAAAATTCCCGAAAAATATTTTCTAGCTTCGTATCGACGATACGGTCCTAACAAACTAGTTTCGTCGAATTCTGAGACCGTTTGAAAAATGGCCATTTTCCAGTCGATTAAAATCAACTGAAACTGGTCAAACGCGTTTTCCTTTGCCACGCTCACATATTGATTCGAAAAATTATGAAATTTGAAACCTAGCAATAACTTTACATCCCGGACCCAACAAAACTGGTTTCATCGAAATCCGAGGTCGTTTGCAAAATGTCCATTTTTAAGGGCCTGAATTCCATAGCGACTATTCAGAATTTTCAACTGGACATATCTTTTGATTCCCGCTACGAACTTTTGATTTTTCGGATTCGTTGAAAAGTTATTCACTATTAGATTCCATTATTTTTGGTTTCACTAAAATCCGGATTGTTTGGCACCCGGTACATTCAATTGAAGTTTGAAATCGAATTATCGAACTACCGCGCCATTTTCAATTCTATTTATAATAATAAATAAAATTATATATATTCTAACGATGACGTATATAATATATACGTCGAATTATATTCAAATTAAATTTCTCGTCGATATTATTTAAAATAATTCATTTTAAATAATCAAAATTCGCTAAAATTGCCAAAATAAAAATTTTAAACTGGCCCAGATTTTCGGGTTATTACAATCTCCCCCACTTAAAACTTTTCGTCCCCGAAAAGGAACAAAGTCGAACGTGGTTTGATTAATCAACTCTACATTCGATCTGGCTTGCATTCTCCAACTTTTCAGTTTCTGAGAATTTTCAAAAATTTCAAAAATTTGGCTAACACCCTAAATTTTCGAAAAATTTCGCCATAACCTCCCCTGCACCGGGAGCATCGGGGAATTTCAAATAGCTTCCCCGGTCCTTCAGATCTCAAAAAGAAAAAGAAAAAGCCAAGCGGCTAGCCAATAGGCTCATAAAATCATCATCACCCAAACAAAACAGTAAATTATGTAGTAAACATGTACCTATTTGTCGGGCAAACAAATTTTATTCTCTGGCTCTAGCCTCCTTGCTATGACCTGTTCAATATAAGTATATGTATATGCAAGCAAATGCGACCAATTTTCAATGCAATTCAATATTCGATCAAATTAGGCAAAAATGGTTCAAAATTATCAAACAAATAAACAAACAACACAAACATCAGTCAATTAGTGAATTAGAGTTTCCAATTCATAATTTTGATACATATACAGAAAATCATGTTCTGATGCCAAATCACAACAATGTATTCTAACTATATATAAGCTTTGGTTCTCACACCAGTCTAATGGAAATATATAGAAATCACACCTTCGAAACACGAATATAAATGTTGATGATGCGATCGCTATCATCAATATCATCTTCGGGCAACTAGGGTGTGTTGCTATATCTATCCAATATATTAAAATTTCAAATACACGTGGATCAGACGTATACGCAAAATCTTTATATACTGGACTGTCCAACTCAATATATAAATAGACAATCAAATACGAATAATTGATTTAAATTTCCAAAACAAAAATTTGTTTTCATTTTTAAAATATACTCTTCACACTCGTTCTACGATACTACTGATCCCATCTCTAACGAGTCATCCTCATTGGATATTACTAATCCAATATCTGATGAATTCTTTCGTATGGTTCTAATGTGTCTTGTTCTCGAGCTTTGTAAACCAAAGCTCTGATACCAACTGTGAAAACCCGCAACTTCCCCGTAAAGGAAAGCGTCGGATAGTTCGAGAACAAACCACAACAGAACACATACAGAAGAATATTTCATTGTATATAACAACAATGCATCAGATTACAAGAATATACAGAGTATAAATGAATAAATATTACACAGAAATAACAGAGATTTAAATTACATTTAAATACATAGCAGCGGAAAATAATACAATACACAACTAGAAGAAGATATACGGATACAAAGCTTTCCGGATATCGTTCCAGCTGTAAACCAGGATCCTGTGAATATAAATCTGCAAAATCAAAACTACTAGCTACCCATGTCGAAAATAGGGGCACCCAGAGTTTAGGTTAAAACAATAAACTCCAGGTCAGTCATGTGACTGGTGTGAGAACTAAAACAGTTATTAATCTTTATTTTAAATCATTAGGTAAAATCAAGGGACCACGCCGTATAACATGGAACGGGTTTCCTCCCAAGAATACCAGTGCATAAAACAAATAGCGTAATGCTAAATAAAGAAAAATGAAGCTGTTATAAGACCCATGTCCTATCACACAATGCAACGCAAGCCGGGGGATAGGGTTTTCCCTTATAACAGCCAAAGAATGCTTGATACGTTGAAAACAAATCATTTGATACTATAATAAGTGCATAGTGTATAAAACAACTTCAAATCATAAGTATCAATCATAGGCGGCATGGGTACCATATATCATGTCGCCATATATAGGTTTACAAATAAAACCGCAAATGTCACGTATTTGGAAATTGGATTTCCATCTATGAACCGAGGCAAAAGATAGTCCTCAACCGATTCGTGACTCTCTAGCCCGAGCCACAGGATCAGAGCTCGAGTGACCCTTGGAGCGACAGGGCCGGTCCACCGATGTGGATTAAAATGCCTGAACACTACGTTTCCCCACCCTTTTGGGCGTAAGTGAGCCAACTAAATGACTCCATCGGTTCGAGAACGACCGATCAATCCGAGGTGCCTCGCAACAGCAACAACCACATAAGTCAAACTCGTCAGGGTGTGTAAAACCACTGACGCCACTTCTAACTAGAAAGAAACGCATGCCCTCCCTGAGGTCCGTCTCCCGTTTTTGGTTCATACCGGGTGTGAAACTCGCGAAGTAAACGTTACACAAAGCTACGCCACAAAGGCCGTGCTTTGATCATCACCACAAGACTTTGCTTTTTAACAGAAGCCTTGATCAATTGCCACTTAGGCATGCCACACAGGCAATTCACTCCATGCGTTTGATATCCATCAATATATAACCCCTGGGCTCGTACGTCTCAGAGAAGGGCGTTAAGCAAGAGAATAAATTCTCCGCCGCCAAACAGATATATATTTAATAGAGATCAACCACACGGACTAAAATCCAATGTTAGACACACAGTCCATTTACAAGTCCATTCTGGGTCTGAACGAAACCGGAGGCACCTAGTACCCCGCATATCCATCGATCTCCAAGTACGTCTGGACGATCACTAACTATTTCCATCTTCTTGGGTGTACAGCCCAATCAAGATCATCAGTTATCACCCAAACGACGTGAAGACTTCCGGTCTTCGACCACCGTCTTCATCTTCGACTTATCGTCGTATCAGTTATTCAGAATGGGATAAACCCGGTCTTCCTGAATAACTCGCGTATATATTATAAAAGTGTTACACAAACATGTAACAACCCGCAAAATCTGGGCCAGTTTAAAATTTTTATTTTGGCAATTTTAGCGAATTTTGATTATTTAAAATGAAATATTTTAAATAATATCGACGAGAAATTTATTTTGAATTGAAATTCGACGTATATATTATATACGTCGTCGTTAGAATATATAATAATTATATATAATTATAAAAGGAATTGAATTGAAAACGATTTCGAAATGAATTGAATTGAAAACGAATTCAAAATGAATTGAAAACGATTTCGAAATGAATTGAATTGAAAACGATTTCGAAATGAATTGAATTGAAAACGAATTCAAATGGAATAGAAAGCGAATTGAAATGAATTCAAATTGAATTGAAATTCGAATTGAATAGAAATGAATTTTTAAACGAATTTATAAAGAAGAATTCAATTTTGCTTTGAATTGAAATAGAAGTTGAAATAGAATTTAAAACGAATTTAAAACTATTTATATAATTCGTTTTAAATAGAAATCGACGAAATATATATTATATATATTATATATATATAATATAATGGCCTGAATAGAACGCGCCGCGCCGCGGCAGTTCGCGAATTTCGACCATTTATTTCAAACGGACATTACGGGAGATCCGACCGTCGGATTCTCCTAAAACCGGAACCGTTGGGTTCGTATCGAAAAGAGCTTTCTAACGAATATTAGAAATTTGAAATCTAACGGTTGGATTTGGAATTATGTCCAAATCAAATTCGAAAAAGGTCGCTGTAAGTGCAGTTCGATGGCCGTTGATGGAAATCGACTGTACGGGCCTTGATAAAATTATTAAAAATAGTAATAATTTGTGTAAAATCATAAGAAATGATTTGTGAAAGTTTGGGATGAAAAACTCCATATTTGAAAAGATAAAAATAGATTTTTATCGAAATGAACTAGTTTTGAACTAGAATTATAATTCTATTTATTTTTTTAATAAATAAATTGAATTCGAAAAGGGTTTTAAAAATAACCAAAATTCCAATGATTGCATTGGAGTGGATTTGAATCGAAATTGTCTTCGGAATATTTCGATGTTGGAATTCGTGATTATACAGGTGTTGTTATGGAAATTTGAAAGATATATATTTATATCGTTATTTCCAATACGACATTTGTTAATCGTAGAATTTGATATTGAATATAAGCCGATATATTTTCTATTCAGAGCCTTATATTGAATATCAAATGTGATTTGGGTTTGTCGTGAATGGTGTCTTCACTAACACTGTTCTTGAACCCAGTTGAGAAAAGATTAAATCTTTTTATTTAGATTTAATGAAGTGTACCAATTAAATAATATTTAATTGGAATTGAATTGATATTGATTTTTGGGTTTATCGTGAACAGTGTTTTAAATAACACTTGTTCTTTAACCCGATAATTAATGAATGTGATTTGGGTTTGTCGTGAATGGTGTCTTCACTAACACTGTTCTTGAACCCAGTTGAGAAAAGATTAAATCTTTTTATTTAGATTTAATGAAGTGTACCAATTAAATAATATTTAATTGGAATTGAATTGATATTGATTTTTGGGTTTATCGTGAACAGTGTTTTAAATAACACTTGTTCTTTAACCCGATAATTAATGAATGTGATTTGGGTTTGTCGTGAATGGTGTCTTCACTAACACTGTTCTTGAACCCAGCTGAGAAAAGATTAAATCTTTTGATTTAGATTTAATGAAGTGTACCAATTAAATGATATTTAATTGGAATTGAATGGATATTGATTTTTGGGTTTATCGTGAACAGTGTTTTAAATAACACTTGTTCTTTAACCCGATAATTAATGGGATGTGACTTTGGGTTTATCGTGAACCGTGTTTTAAATGACACTGATTCTTTAACCCAGTCACAGATTAAAACTAAGTGGAGTTTTAATGAATCTTTAATTAGATTGAAAAGATCGAGAATGGAGTATCACCAGTTTTGCTCCAGGCGATAGTTAAATCTTTAATTAGATTTGAACGTGAAATTTAGAAACTAACTGTCGGTTAGCCAAGCAGAATGGTTTTCTGGATATTGATCTGATGTTGGTTTCGGCCTTCGGGGTTAATATTTGGGGAATTATTCTCTTGATTAATTTACGGTTAGTGACTAATGAATTGGAATGAGGCGTATGTTGTGTTTGTGTAACACTTATTTAAAATATACGCGAGTTATTCGGAAAGACCGGGTTTATCCCATTCTGAATAACTGATACGACGATAAGTCGAAGATGAAGACGATGGTCGAAGACCGGAAGTCTTCACGTCGTTTGGGTGATAACTGATGATCTTGATTGGGCTGTACACCCAAGAAGATGGGAACAGTTAGTGATCGTCCAGACGTACTTGGAGATCGATGGATATGCGGGGTACTAGGTGCCTCCGGTTTCGTTCAGACCCAGAACGGACTTGTAAATGGACTGTGTGTCTGACATCGGATTTCATTCTGTGTGACTGATATCGGTTGCATAGGATGGTTTGCCTGTGTGGCATGCTAAGATGCAAATGATCAAGGCTTCTGTTGAAAAGCAAAGTCTTGTGGTGATGATCAAAGCACGGCCTTTGTGGCGTAGCTTTGTGTAACGTTTACCTCGCGTGTTTCACACCAGGTATGAACCAAAAACGGGAGACGGACCTCAGGGAGGACTTGCGTTTCTTTCTAGCTAGAAGTGGCGTCAGTGGTTTTACACGCCCTGACGAGTTTGACTTATGTGGTTGTTGCTGTTGCGAGGCGCCTCGGTTATATCGGTTTCGGCCGAATGCATTCTGGTCGGCTGACGGACCAGACTTACACCCCATAGGGTGGGGAGACGTATTGTTCAGGCATAATAATCCACTCCGTGTGGACCGGCCCTGACGATCCAAGGCTTGCCTGCGCGCTTGCCTGAGGGGCGGGCTAGAGCGTCTCGAATCGGTTGAGGACTATCTTTTGCCTCGGTTCATAGACGGAAATCCAATTTCCAAATACGTGACATTTGCGGTTTTAATTGTAATCCTATATATGGCGACATAGTGGGATGGGGCGCTTATGCCGCCTATGATTGATACTTATGATTTGAAGTTGTTTTATACACTATGCACTTATTATAGTATCAAAAGATTTGTTTTAAACGTATCAAGCATTCTTTGGCTGTTATAAGGGAAAACCCTATCCCCCGGCTTGCGTTGCATTGTGTGATAGGACCTGGGTCTTATAACAGCTTCATCTTTCTTTATTTAGCATTGCGCTGTTTGTTTTATGCACTGGTATTCTTGGGAGGAAACCCGTTCCGTGTTATACGGCGTGGTCCCTTGATTTACCTAACTTTGAAAATAAAGATAATAACTGTTTTTAGTTCTCACACCAGTCACATGACTGACCTGGAGTTTATTGTTTTAACCTAAACTCTGGGTGCCCTTATTTTGACACGGGCAGCTAGTAGTTTTGGTTTTGCAGATTTATATTCACAGGATCCTGGTTTACAGCTGGAACGATATCCGGAAAGCTTTGTATCCGTATATCTTCTTCTAGTTGTGTATTGTATTATTTTCCGCTGCTATGTATTTAAATGTAATTTGAATCTCTGATATTTCTGTGTAATGTTCGTTTATACTCTGTATATTCTTGTAATCTGATGCATTGTTGTAATATACAATGAAATGTTCTTCTGTTTGTGCTCTGTTGTGGCTTGTTCTCGAACTATCCGACGCTTTCCTGTACGGGGAAGTTGCGGGTCTTCACAGTTGGTATCAGAGCTTTGGTTTACAAAGCTCAGAGAACAAGACACATTAGAACCATACGAAAGAATTCATCAGATAATTGGATTAGTAATATCCAATGGGATGACTCGTTAGAGATAGGATCAGTAGTATCCTAGAACGAGTGTGAAGAGTATATTTTTGAAAATGAAAACAAATTTTTGTTTTGAAAATTTAAATCAATTATACGTATTTGATTATTTATTTATATTGATTAGGACAGTCCAATATATAAAGATTTCGCGTATGCGCCTAGCTAGCGTCTATTCGAAATCTTAATATATTGGGTAGATATAGAATCCCTCTAGTGTCCGGGAATAATTCTGGTGATGGGGCACTGTCGCCAGTATTTATTTTCGAGCGACGAAAGTGAGATTTCTATATATTTCCTATTGACTGGTGTGAGAACCAAAATTAGATAGGGCCTATTGTTGTGATTTGGCATCAAAAACATGATTTTTGTATATGTATCAAAGTTATGAATTTGAAACTCTAATTCACTAATTGATTGATGTTTATTTGTTTGCTAATTTTGAACCATTTTGCCTAATAGCATCAAATATTGGATTATATTGAAAATTGGTCGCATTTGCTTGCATATATGTACTTTTATTGAACAGGTCATAGCAAGGAGTCTAGAGCCAGAGAATAAAATTTGTTTGCCCGACAAATAGGTACATGTTTACTACATAATTTCCTGTTTTGTTTGGGTGATGATGATTTTGTGAGCCTATTGGCTAGCCGCTTGGCTTTTTCTTTTTCTTTTTGAGATCTGAAGGACCGGGGAAGCTATTTGAAATTCCCCGAAGCTCCCATTGCAGGGGAGGTTATGGCGAAATTTTTCGAAAATTTAGGGTGTTAGCCAAATTTTTGAAATTTTAGAAATTCTCAGAAACTAAAGAGTTGGAGAATGAAAGCCAGATCGAGCGGAGAGTTGAATAATCAAACCACTTTCGACTTTGTTCCTTTTCGGGGACGAAAAGTTTTAAGTGGGGGAGATTGTAACAACCCGCAAAATCTGGGCCAGTTTAAAATTTTTATTTTGGCAATTTTAGCGAATTTTGATTATTTAAAATGAAATATTTTAAATAATATCGACGAGAAATTTATTTTGAATTGAAATTCGACGTATATATTATATACGTCGTCGTTAGAATATATAATAATTATATATAATTATAAAAGGAATTGAATTGAAAACGATTTCGAAATGAATTGAATTGAAAACGAATTCAAAATGAATTGAAAACGATTTCGAAATGAATTGAATTGAAAACGATTTCGAAATGAATTGAATTGAAAACGAATTCAAATGGAATAGAAAGCGAATTGAAATGAATTCAAATTGAATTGAAATTCGAATTGAATAGAAATGAATTTTTAAACGAATTTATAAAGAAGAATTCAATTTTGCTTTGAATTGAAATAGAAGTTGAAATAGAATTTAAAACGAATTTAAAACTATTTATATAATTCGTTTTAAATAGAAATCGACGAAATATATATTATATATATTATATATATATAATATAATGGCCTGAATAGAACGCGCCGCGCCGCGGCAGTTCGCGAATTTCGACCATTTATTTCAAACGGACATTACGGGAGATCCGACCGTCGGATTCTCCTAAAACCGGAACCGTTGGGTTCGTATCGAAAAGAGCTTTCTAACGAATATTAGAAATTTGAAATCTAACGGTTGGATTTGGAATTATGTCCAAATCAAATTCGAAAAAGGTCGCTGTAAGTGCAGTTCGATGGCCGTTGATGGAAATCGACTGTACGGGCCTTGATAAAATTATTAAAAATAGTAATAATTTGTGTAAAATCATAAGAAATGATTTGTGAAAGTTTGGGATGAAAAACTCCATATTTGAAAAGATAAAAATAGATTTTTATCGAAATGAACTAGTTTTGAACTAGAATTATAATTCTATTTATTTTTTTAATAAATAAATTGAATTCGAAAAGGGTTTTAAAAATAACCAAAATTCCAATGATTGCATTGGAGTGGATTTGAATCGAAATTGTCTTCGGAATATTTCGATGTTGGAATTCGTGATTATACAGGTGTTGTTATGGAAATTTGAAAGATATATATTTATATCGTTATTTCCAATACGACATTTGTTAATCGTAGAATTTGATATTGAATATAAGCCGATATATTTTCTATTCAGAGCCTTATATTGAATATCAAATGTGATTTGGGTTTGTCGTGAATGGTGTCTTCACTAACACTGTTCTTGAACCCAGTTGAGAAAAGATTAAATCTTTTTATTTAGATTTAATGAAGTGTACCAATTAAATAATATTTAATTGGAATTGAATTGATATTGATTTTTGGGTTTATCGTGAACAGTGTTTTAAATAACACTTGTTCTTTAACCCGATAATTAATGAATGTGATTTGGGTTTGTCGTGAATGGTGTCCTCACTAACACTGTTCTTGAACCCAGTTGAGAAAAGATTAAATCTTTTTATTTAGATTTAATGAAGTGTACCAATTAAATAATATTTAATTGGAATTGAATTGATATTGATTTTTGGGTTTATCGTGAACAGTGTTTTAAATAACACTTGTTCTTTAACCCGATAATTAATGAATGTGATTTGGGTTTGTCGTGAATGGTGTCTTCACTAACACTGTTCTTGAACCCAGCTGAGAAAAGATTAAATCTTTTGATTTAGATTTAATGAAGTGTACCAATTAAATGATATTTAATTGGAATTGAATGGATATTGATTTTTGGGTTTATCGTGAACAGTGTTTTAAATAACACTTGTTCTTTAACCCGATAATTAATGGGATGTGACTTTGGGTTTATCGTGAACCGTGTTTTAAATGACACTGATTCTTTAACCCAGTCACAGATTAAAACTAAGTGGAGTTTTAATGAATCTTTAATTAGATTGAAAAGATCGAGAATGGAGTATCACCAGTTTTGCTCCAGGCGATAGTTAAATCTTTAATTAGATTTGAACGTGAAATTTAGAAACTAACTGTCGGTTAGCCAAGCAGAATGGTTTTCTGGATATTGATCTGATGTTGGTTTCGGCCTTCGGGGTTAATATTTGGGGAATTATTCTCTTGATTAATTTACGGTTAGTGACTAATGAATTGGAATGAGGCGTATGTTGTGTTTGTGTAACACTTATTTAAAATATACGCGAGTTATTCGGAAAGACCGGGTTTATCCCATTCTGAATAACTGATACGACGATAAGTCGAAGATGAAGACGATGGTCGAAGACCGGAAGTCTTCACGTCGTTTGGGTGATAACTGATGATCTTGATTGGGCTGTACACCCAAGAAGATGGGAACAGTTAGTGATCGTCCAGACGTACTTGGAGATCGATGGATATGCGGGGTACTAGGTGCCTCCGGTTTCGTTCAGACCCAGAACGGACTTGTAAATGGACTGTGTGTCTGACATCGGATTTCATTCTGTGTGACTGATATCGGTTGCATAGGATGGTTTGCCTGTGTGGCATGCTAAGATGCAAATGATCAAGGCTTCTGTTGAAAAGCAAAGTCTTGTGGTGATGATCAAAGCACGGCCTTTGTGGCGTAGCTTTGTGTAACGTTTACCTCGCGTGTTTCACACCAGGTATGAACCAAAAACGGGAGACGGACCTCAGGGAGGACTTGCGTTTCTTTCTAGCTAGAAGTGGCGTCAGTGGTTTTACACGCCCTGACGAGTTTGACTTATGTGGTTGTTGCTGTTGCGAGGCGCCTCGGTTATATCGGTTTCGGCCGAATGCATTCTGGTCGGCTGACGGACCAGACTTACACCCCATAGGGTGGGGAGACGTATTGTTCAGGCATAATAATCCACTCCGTGTGGACCGGCCCTGACGATCCAAGGCTTGCCTGCGCGCTTGCCTGAGGGGCGGGCTAGAGCGTCTCGAATCGGTTGAGGACTATCTTTTGCCTCGGTTCATAGACGGAAATCCAATTTCCAAATACGTGACATTTGCGGTTTTAATTGTAATCCTATATATGGCGACATAGTGGGATGGGGCGCTTATGCCGCCTATGATTGATACTTATGATTTGAAGTTGTTTTATACACTATGCACTTATTATAGTATCAAAAGATTTGTTTTAAACGTATCAAGCATTCTTTGGCTGTTATAAGGGAAAACCCTATCCCCCGGCTTGCGTTGCATTGTGTGATAGGACCTGGGTCTTATAACAGCTTCATCTTTCTTTATTTAGCATTGCGCTGTTTGTTTTATGCACTGGTATTCTTGGGAGGAAACCCGTTCCGTGTTATACGGCGTGGTCCCTTGATTTACCTAACTTTGAAAATAAAGATAATAACTGTTTTTAGTTCTCACACCAGTCACATGACTGACCTGGAGTTTATTGTTTTAACCTAAACTCTGGGTGCCCTTATTTTGACACGGGCAGCTAGTAGTTTTGGTTTTGCAGATTTATATTCACAGGATCCTGGTTTACAGCTGGAACGATATCCGGAAAGCTTTGTATCCGTATATCTTCTTCTAGTTGTGTATTGTATTATTTTCCGCTGCTATGTATTTAAATGTAATTTGAATCTCTGATATTTCTGTGTAATGTTCGTTTATACTCTGTATATTCTTGTAATCTGATGCATTGTTGTAATATACAATGAAATGTTCTTCTGTTTGTGCTCTGTTGTGGCTTGTTCTCGAACTATCCGACGCTTTCCTGTACGGGGAAGTTGCGGGTCTTCACAAAACACAACATACGCCTCATTCCAATTCATTAGTCACTAACTGTAAATTAATCAAGAGAATAATTCCCCAAATATTAACCCCGAAGGCCGAATCCAACATCAGATCAATATCCAGAAAACCATTCTGCTTGGCTAACCGACCGTTAGTTTCTAAATTTCACATTCATAGGGAAAGGTTCCCATTAATTTTATCCAAGATAAATTCCTTGAATTTATTCTTTATTCTATTCTTTCGAATTTCGATTCAACTAGCCGGGATTAACGAAACTTACCGAAGTAATCGTTTGTTTAATTTCCCAATCCCAACCTATTTATCCCATGAAGTAAAACTGGTAATACTTCATATCTAACACCACAGTGTTATCGGTAAATTCAATTACCATTTCCCGTTCAAATCTAATTAAAGATTTAACTATCGCCTGGAGCAAAACTGGTGATACTCCATTCTCGATTATTTCAATCTAATTAAAGATTCATTAAAACTCCACTTAGTTTTAATCGTTACTGGGTTAAAGAATCAGTGTCATTTAAAACACGGTTCACGATAAACCCAAAATCACATTCATTAATTTTCGGGTTAAAGAACAAGTGTTATTTAAAACACTGTTCACGACAAACCCAAAAATCAATATCAATTCAATTCCAATTAAATATTATTTAATTGGTACACTTCATTAAATCTAAATAAAAAGATTTAATCTTTTCTCAACTGGGTTCAAGAACAGTGTTAGTGAAGACACCATTCACGACAAACCCAAATCACATTTGATATTCAATACAAGGCTCTGAATAGAAAATATCCCGGCTTATATTCAATATCCAATTCTGCGGCCAACAAAGATCGTATTGGAAATAACGATATATATATCTATATCTTTCAAATTTCCATAACAACATTTGTATAATCACGAAATCCAACATCGAAACATTCCGAAGACAATTTCGATTCAAATCCATTCCAATGCAATCATTGGAAATTCTGGTTATTATCAAAACCATTTCAAATTCAATTTATTTAAAAATAAATAGAATTATAATTCTAGTTCAAAACTAGTTCATTTCGATAAAAATCTATTTTTATCTTTTCAAATATGGAGTTTTTCATCCCAATCCTTTCTAAACCATTTCTTATGATTTTACACAAATTATTACTATTTTTAATAATTTTATCAAGGCCCGTACAGTCGATTTCCATCAATGGCCATCGAACTGCACTTACAGCGACCTTTTTCAAATTTGATTTGGACGTAACTCCAAATCCATCCGTTAGATTACAAATTTCTAATATTCGTTAGAAAGCTCTTTTCGATACGAACCCAACGGTTCCGGTTTTAGGAGAATCCGACGGTCGGATCTCCCGTAATGTCCGTTTGAAATAAATGGTCGAAATTCACGAACTGCCGCGGCGCGGCGCGCTCTATTCAGGCCATTATATTATATATATAATATATATAATATATATTTCGTCGATTTCTATTTAAAACGAATTATAATAAAAGTTTTAAAATTCGTTTCAAAAGCATTTTCAACTTCCTTTTTCAATTCAAATCAAAATCGAATTCTTCTTTATAAATTCGTTTTAAAATTCATTTCTATTCAATTCAAATTTCAATTCAATTTGAATTCATTTAAAGTCGCTTTCAATTCAATATGAACTCGTTTTCAATTCATTTCATTTCGAAATCGTTTTCAATTCAATTCATTTCGAAATCATTTTCAATTCAATTCATTTCGAAATCGTTTTCAATTCATTTCATTTCGAAATCGTTTTCAATTCAATTCATTTCGAAATCGTTTTCAATTCAATTCATTTCGAAAGGAATAAAATCGATATAAATATCGTTCACGTCAAAATGGCGTTAATCTAATCAACACGGCTTCATAAATTTCTATTTTCAAAATAGTTGTTATTATCAAAATATTTCGTTCAACACATGACCAATCTCAATGGATGAGTACTGTCAACACATGAACCTTTATTTTATATTGATAAAGATGTAAATTTTATTACTAAAATATTTCGTTCAACACATGACCAATCTCAATAGATGAGTACTGTCAACACATGAACTTTTATTTTATATTGATAAAGATGTAAATTTTATTACTAAAATATTTCGTTCAACACATGACCAATCTCAATAGATGAGTACTCTCAACACATGAACTTTTATTTTATAATATTCTTTATTTTTCAAATTGGAATGAGGCCCAATCAATTACCATATAAAGTTAATTATATAGATTTTCATACAACACATGTATATAATAGCCTTGAAAAATAATCAACCATCAACCAAAGTGCACTACACTGTATAAGCATCAAATATAGATATCTAACGCTTATAACAGCCTGTCAATCGATCGATCGACATATTTAATCAATCAGGATGAGTGAACTTCAAATTTCATCCCAACACCCGTGTGGGGTTTCAAACAATCAAACACATATTTTATTTGTGCAGCTGGGCGATGTGTAAAATTTATCGACCAAACCAATGTCCTTCAAATAGGTGTACATAAACAAACCGTCCGGTTTGTAAATGAATATTTGTTTATTCACATTCACGTTAAAAATTGTATTTTTAACGATAAAAACATTTTATTCCAACATATGAATTTCTATTCAGTTCATTTATCCAATAAAATGATATTTTTATTTTTCTAACATATTTTAGAAAATTTCGGCGGCATAACGACACGATACTAGAAACGGGACGAGGCCTAGCCTTATCCCCGGTCTAGTGAAGGCCCACGCCATTCACACATCAATCAAATTCACCAAACAACCAAATTCAAATCAAATCATATAACTAATCTATGCAACCAAGCATACAAGTCCATGGTCTGTGGACGATTGTGTCGGGTGCTACTAAGCACCGTCTGCATCCTAGTATATATATATAACTAGAAAATTTAAATTGAAAGGTGAGAAGTTCTCACCGATAGCTATCCAATCATCTTGACTCTTCTTTGATATAAATCTTCTTCATTCTCGCCTTCTTCGTTGCTATAGCCACTACATATGTAAAAATCGAATTTTTACTTCGTTATTCAATATATAAAAGTCATATTTTTTTCTTCGATGTTCAATATATAAAAATCATATTTTTCTATCGAAGTTCAATATATAAAAATTCTATTTTTCTATCAAATTCTATTTTTCTATCGAAGTTCAATATATAAAAATTCTATTTTTCTATCGAAGTTCAATATATAAAAATTCTATTTTTCTATCGAAGTTCAATATATAAAAATTCTATTTTTCTATCGAAGTTCAATATATAAAAATTCTATTTTTCTATCGAAGTTCAATATATAAAAATTCTATTTTTCTATCGAAGTTCAATATATAAAAATTCTATTTTTATTTCGAAGTTCAATATATAAAAATCACATTTTTATTTCGAAGTTCAATATATAAAAATCACATTTTTATTTCGAAGTTCAATATATAAAAATCACATTTTTATTTCGAAGTTCAATATATAAAAATCACATTTTTATTTCGAAGTTCAATATATGAAAACCCTTTTTTATTTGTTTAAAAATCGAATCTTTTCTAGTTTAAAGATCGAATCTTTTCTATTAAATTTCATAGGAAAGACGAAACAACATTTTTCATATGTGATGTATTTATTAAAAACTGGATATAAATTAAAATAAAATAAAATAAAAACAAACTTACAGTAAAATGGAGGGGGGAAGAAGCCACGGTAGTGCTCAGGAGGAGAAGGTGGCGTGGTCTCAGGCGATGGGCGTCGGAATGGGTTTCGAGGGGAGGGGGTTCATCGCGGTTCTCGATTTGGGCAGGGGCGTCGGGTTCGCGCGGGGCACTGAGGGGAGAGGAGAGGGAACGAGGTTGTGCGGTGGCAATGGAGGGGGGCGCGCTGACGATGGCGGCGGTGAAGGGTGGAGGAACGGCGGTCTAGGGTTGCGCGTGGGGGTTTTTTCTCTATTCGATTTTTTTTTTCTTCTTCCGATTCGATTTATGAAAGGGGGGCCAGAAATTATTTAAGGAGAAGGAGAGAGAAGACTTTAGTTTTTAATTATTTTAATTATTTTATTTTCTAAAAAGTTGACTTTTACATACGACCTCTAAACGTGGTCCACCGCCTGTCGTCCATAGCGTTTTACCCCTATTCCGATCACAATGGGATATGTATCGCAAGCTGATGTGATCGTTTCGATTAGTTTCCTTTGAATTTACATTTAAATCACTATATTGAATTTTAAACGTACATTTCAAATTACCGGGGCCATATACTAATTCTAAAAATTCCCGAAAAATATTTTCTAGCTTCGTATCGACGATACGGTCCTAACAAAACTAGTTTCGTCGAATTCTGAGACCGTTTGAAAAATGGCCATTTTCCAGTCGATTAAAATCAACTGAAACTGGTCAAACGCGTTTTCCTTTGCCACGCTCACATATTGATTCGAAAAATTATGAAATTTGAAACCTAGCAATAACTTTACATCCCGGACCCAACAAAACTGGTTTCATCGAAATCCGAGGTCGTTTGCAAAATGTCCATTTTTAAGGGCCTGAATTCCATAGCGACTATTCAGAATTTTCAACTGGACATATCTTTTGATTCCCTCTACGAACTTTTGATTTTTCGGATTCGTTGAAAAGATATTCACCATTAGATTCCATTATTTTTGGTTTCACTAAAATCCGGATTATATGGCACCCGGTACATTCAATTGAAGTTTGAAATCAAATTATCGAACTACCGCGCCATTTTCAATTCTATTTATAATAATAAATAAAATTATATATATTCTAACGACGACGTATATAATATATACGTCGAATTATATTCAAATTAAATTTCTCGTCGATATTATTTAAAATAATTCATTTTAAATAATCAAAATTCGCTAAAATTGCCAAAATAAAAATTTTAAACTGGCCCAGATTTTCGGGTTATTACAACCGTTCATAACAACCCAAAATCACATTCCATCAATGTTCGGGTTAAAGAACAAGTGTTATTTAAAACACTGTTCACGATAAACCCAAAAATCAATACCAATTTAATTCTAATTAAATATCATTTAATTGGTACACTTCATTAAATCTAAATAAAAAGATTTAATCATTTTTTCAACTGGGCTTAAGAATAGTGTTAATGAAGACACCATTCACGACAAACCCAAATCACATTTGATATTAAATACAAGGCTCTGAATAAAAATATATCGGCTTATATTCAATATCAAATTCTACGACCAACAAATATCGTATTGGAAATAAAGATATAAATATATCTTTCAAATTTCCATAATAATATCTGTATAATCACGAAATCCAACACCGAAATATTCTGATGACAATTTCGATTCAAATGCATTCCAATGGAATTATTCGAAATTCTGGTTATTTTCAAAACCATTTCAAATTCAATTTTTTTATTTTAAAAAAATAAATAAATTATTATTCTAGTTCAAAACTAGTTCATTTTGATAAAAATCTATTGTTATCTTTTCAAATATGGAGTTTTTCATCCCAATTCTTCAAAATCATTTCTTATGATTTTACACAAATTATTACTATTTTTAATAATTTTATCAAGGCCCGTACAGTCGATTTCCATAAACGGCCATCGAACTGCACTTACAGCGACCTTTTCCAAATTTGATTTGGACGTATCTCCAAATCCAACCGTTAGATTTCTAATTTCTTGTATTCGTTAGAAAGCACTTTTCGATACGAACCCAACGGTTCCGGTTTTAGGAGAATCCAACGGTCGGATCTCCCGTAATGTCAATTCGAAGTCAATGGTCGAAATTCACGAACTACCGCAGCGCGGCGCGTTCTATTCAGGCCATTTTGTTATATATATATTATATATATAATATATATTTCATCGATTTCTATTTAAAATGAATTTTATAAATCGTTTTAAATTCGTTTCAAAAACATTTTCAATTTCCATTTCAATTTTATATCAAAATTGAATATTCACTTATAAATTCGTTTTAAATTCATTTCAAATTGATTTCAATTCAAATCGATTTTAATTCAATTCTAATTCGTTTTCAATTCAATTTCAATTCGAATTCAATTCTATTCAATTTCAATTTGAATTTCAATTCAATTTAATTCGATTCAATTTCAATTCGAATTTATTTCAAATCCATTTTAATTCGAATTTCATTTCCAAATATTCGATTTTGGAATCACTTTCTTTTCTATATTCATTTTAAAAACGAACATAGTCGATATAAATATCGTTCATGTCAAAATGGCGTCAATCTAATCAACACGGCTTTTATTCAACACATGAATATATATTTCTATTCTTTATTTTCCAAATTAGAATGAGGCCCAATCAATTACCATATAATGTGAATTATATGGATTTTTTACAACACATGTATATAATAGTAACGATAAATAATCAACCATCATCCAAAGTGCATTCTACACTATATAAGCATTAAATATAAATATTCGACGCTTATACAGCCTGTCAATCAATCGATTGACATACAACTAAACAATCGGGATTAGTGTACGTCAAATCTCATCCCAATACCCGTGTGGGGTTTCAATCAATCAACCACAGTTTTTATTTGTGCAGTTGGGCGATGTGTAAAATTTATCGTCCCAATCAATATCAATCAAATCAGTTTATATAAACAAATCTCTGATTTGTTTATAAATATTTATTTTAAATACACGTTAAAAATTCTATTTTTAACTATAAAATATTTTTAACTATATAAATATTTTATTTCATTTCACATCACATCACACAATTAACTACACATCAAAATCAAACAAACAAGCATACAAGCCGTCCATGGTCTGTGGACGACGGGTGTCGGGTGCTACTAAACACCGTATGCATCCTAGTATATATTATTAACTAGAAAACAAAATTAAAAGGTGAGAAGTTCTCACCTTGGGTTTCCACTCACTACAAGAAAGCATACATATGGTTTCATTCATTGGTTGCGTTTGATATGTAAATGCGACCAATGTGGTTTTTAATTTTGCATTTAGTGGTTTTGGTTACATTTATTTAACAATTAATTAAAAACAGTGGCCATTTTAACAATTCCCTCTCACTGCATTTCGATTCCCTCCTTTAATTCGTTTTTTCCACCTAAATCTAAATTATTCCTCCTTTCTCGTCATCCCCCTAAATCGCTTTCCCCTAAATAGCTTTCCTCCTAAATCGCTTTCCTCCTTTCCGCCTAAACCTAATTACCAGATGCTTTTAAGGTCGACTCAATTTTTTGTGGCTGATGAAAAAGCTTATGAAGATCTCAAAACTAGTATACTTGGGGACCAATCCTCTGATGATGAACAAGGCTCTGATGCTTTCGGATGATAGCGAGAATGAAGAATCTGAAGAGGATGAAGAGAGAAACATGGAAATTAAAGAAGAAACCGAAACAAATCTTGTTAATTTAAGGAGAACCGTATATCTTACTATTATGTCGAGTGTAGATTTGGAAGAGACTGATCAAAAGCTGCTAAAGATTAAACTCGAACTTGGGCAAGAGGTATGTCACATTTTTCAGCTATATGCTTGATAGATTACTGTAGATTATGCCAATTTACTACAGTTGTACAGTGTGATAGCATATTTGATTAATTATTCGCGTGTTAGTGTTTCTACGAGAAACAAAGGTAATGTTTACATCAATTGTACCTTTCCTTAATTCGTTAACTCCAACTCTTAAAAATCAGCGACTGTATGTTTGTTATTCGCGTTCTGGTTAACTCAGCTACATCAACTGATAATTGGTGGGGACTTCATTGCTCCATATAATCACCGTGTCTGTTAGCAATTTATAAACAACTTAGCAGCTTTACCTCAATGTCACTATGATTTGAAAATGTTATTTTTTGTGGTCTGTATCTTAGAATCTTAAATTCACTTCCAGGCCAATCCCATTTACGATATGTTTACTTTTGTTTTGAAGCCTGTTTTGATACTGAGGAGTTCATCTCTTTTTTTATTTTTTCAAAATTTCACTTCCAATTTTCTCTTCTCAACATTTTGATCTGGTCCTCACAGTTATGCAGCATCTTATTAAATATATGTAAATAATAATTCTATATGCATTTGGTTTTGAGTTTAATCTTTGAACGGAACAAACGCCACCCCATTTGTTACTAGTTCTACCATATTTACTGCTATAAGTCTTTGCATTTTTCTGTAATATGGTGTGGATTTGGCTAGAAAAGTGATGTATGAATAACGTATTGGCCGTAAGTTTGTGTGCCAAAATACAGTATACACATTAGGACAGTGCTACAACGACCGATGATTTCGGGGTGAAAATAGGCAGATCTAGCAATACACTGATGGAATTCAAGCAGCCACATATATCCTACGGCTGTTGTCGCTGCCGCACAAATTGACATCTTCATTTCCGGTTGAAGTAGCTTAATCGTACACATTATGATATTTTCCATTTCTATTGTCCACTGACATTGCACGTGAGACGTGATGATGTAATACTTGTAAGAGCCACATGCGTCTTATATGTCAATAAGCACAATTATTTTTGATCATTCTCTTATAAGTTAGTTGATATTCTGTTTAGAGAATATTGTACCTATTCATTAGTTGTTAAATTATTTCCTATATATTTTTCCATATGTGTCTACATTACAATATGTTGCACAAAGTTACTTTCTGTTTCATATTACTTTCAACAGTATTATAATTCCCTTCATATCCTTGTAGATGGAACTATTTATCATGCTTCTTGAATGTTGCAGTCAAGAGAGAACTTATCTTCGCTACTATGGGTTGCTAGGGCAACGATTTTGTATCAACATAATTCATCAGGAGAATTTCGAAAAATGTTTTGTTCAACAATAATCTATGGTTCATCGTCCTGAAACAAATAAGCAGCGGAATGTGGCCAAGTTTTTTGCTTATTTGCATGGAACTAGTACACTTCCATTGAATGTTTTATCTTACATTTGCTTAACCGAGGAAGACACAACTTCATCATCTTGCATATTCGTAAAGATCCTCTTCCAGGTATCATAATAATATTGACGCTTGACTGATTTCGTATAGGTAGTTGTTTTGAATCAAGGAAAGTTGGATAATGGAAAAGTGCACTAAGGGAAGCTGATAGTGTAATTGCTTTGATAGTAGATTCTTGCCTTTTGTTAAGAATCAAAACCTGATAAATATTCTAAGATATGGTTTATTGCACCTTGCTTAGCCCATTGCGAAATGGTTATTTCGTTGTAGTGTTAGGTTGGCATGTGAGCCAGAAAAACAGTTCTAGAAAGTAAACTTGAGTTTGGGCTATGAGTTTAAGCGTACTGACACAGTGTGAGAGTATCCTAGCTTCCTAGTTGATTTATGCGCTACAGTTAGTCAAAATAAAGGCTTATATGATGCCTATCGAGTGGCATGAAAACTTGCATCAAATACATGTTCCGGCTGAGGCGCAGCATGGCAGTAGTCGGGAAGTGATGGGTTGAATCTGAAATAAGAGCTAACTGAACTGATATGAGCTCAACATAACGTTTCATAGGTGGGAGGCCTTGAAGAGCTGAAGAGGCATGTGTACACGACAGGTTTTGAAGGAAGTCTACATGCACCTATATGCAGGCTTAAGTGGTGGACTTGCATGCAAGAAGAACTGTTGTTACCGAATGGGGTAGGAAACTTTGAATGCGGGGTGGACATGTATGCAACTAGAACTATTTATTGAATGTCGGATGAGAAGCATGTAGAACATGAATCATGCACATGCTGGGAAAGGAAGTTGTTATGTACCATAATATACAAACTGGCGATTGACATTAATTTATTTTTCTTATGGCAGCGTGTTTGTTGAATTGTTGAATGCTTAACCCTATTCTGGCAGAGCTGGTCAAGGAACACCGACGTTAATTCAATGGGGAGCTAAGAACAGGGAGTCAAAATGGAAGGCAGTAGGAGAGCTACTGATATGCGAGGCTGTTGATGAACTATACATAGGTATAGAGCTTGCAATGGACTCGGTCGGAGTTGAAGGAGCAACTGTCGTGTATCCGAGTCGGTTATTCAAACATCTTGTTCTGTAGCTTCATGTTGTATTCTTGGGTTAGTTCAAATATATGTTTATTTCTTTTATAAGATATTCTAAATTGCTAGAACTTTATTTGCTTCCTCTCTTCCAGTTGTCGAGTAGTGACGCCTTTGATGGTACTAGATCTATTGATTGTAATATTCACGTGGAAAGCAAAATTAAGCTATGGGCACTTGTCATAAAGGCAACACATCTTCTTATCAGTAATTTGCTTTGGTTTTGATTTGGTCTCTTTTAAGAAGTAACAGTCTTGAGCCTGAAATTATATGAATATCCAGAGCTTATTAAATGCTAGGTCAAGCTCGTTTAATGCATAGTCAATATGTCTTGTAAAAATAAGCTAGCCCTTATATAATATTTATCTGGATTGAGCTTATTAAATCCTATATCAAATGATGAAGACGGGCCCAAGCAGTGAAGGACTATGAGGCTTTGAGAAAGACCTCGCCTGATGATAAAGAAGAAGCAGGGTCTCTTTTTCATGCTCAAATTGCATTGAAAGCATCTAGAGGAGAAGAGGTTTCTAACATAAAGTTTGGTGGTGAGGTCGGGGAAATTTTTGGAGTAGACCAATTTTATGCTGAAACTTCATTAACAGGTAGTAGCTTGACTAATTAATTTCAATTTCAATAAAAAGGGAAAAACGAAAAACATAGTCATATCTCCATTAATCAATTTCAATTACTTTAATTTCTGCATTTCTTCCACATAAAGCGTGTGCTTTTATTTGTGAAAACTATATGCCTGGAACTTTACATTTTCACAAATATCTGTCTTTACTCATTTGTTGCAGCAGCCTAACTAATTATAAAGTTTTTTCAAAGTGAAATAATAGAAAGATGAAGAGTTATTTGAACGATAACTTTGGAGGAGTGAAGGCAAAGAATTTCATCTGAATAAGCTTTTAGATGATGGAGGCTTCTTTGTTCTCTTGTCAAGAATGCAAAGCGGAGGTTCAGATTCACTACATATCTTACCAAGAGATCAGATGCTCATGCCATGAAAAAAAAATCTAATCTGGTTGGTATTATTTTATTTATTTATTCAAGTTTTTAGATCTTTGTTGTCTTGTTGTGTGTTATATGGGATTTAGTTCCTTAGGTCGTTAGTTGGAAACTGCAGTAATGATTCAAAATTTGAGGTAACTTAGCTGTTATTTATACAAGAATATGCTAAAATTATTCAAGGAGCTGATACACGAAGAACTTATAGGTGAACACGATGTATTATTCATTACATCTGATATGTTTCTATCGTTATATCATTAATTGTTCTTTGAAGAGAACATGTATGGTTGCAGAAATTTAGCGTTTATTGTTCAATTAGTTTGCACGTGATCTCATACAGGCTTTCTTTTGGTCAGGAGTTGTATGAAATCTTCATGGTTTGGATGACTGAATTGTTATGTTGATTTAGTTTCAAATTCTTAGTTGTAGGCATTTCCATTGTTATTTGTAGTATTTTTCATATTTTCATTTAATAACTTGTTACATACAGATTTACACTTCTCTTAAAACGAGAAAGTAATTTTAATTTGTAGCTTCTTTTTATAGGTGGTTGAGTTGTTACATTCATTCCTAATATAATTAAACATACATGTTCTTACCAAATTGCATATAATACATAAAACTGCATATCAGCACTTACTTTGGAAATAAGATGAAATGTCAAGTATGACTTAAGTGTGGTCTGTTAAATCAGAATATGTAGCAAAGCACTTGATTTTCTACGCAGTCCAATCCAAAATTCTTATGTGATGAGTCTATATTTTTTATGTTTAAGTTGTTTCAAACATTAATGTGATAAGTCTAATTTTTTGAAGTGAGATTACAGATTTCAATGGAAAATTTTGATATTTCATTGATGTTCAAGGTTGTTAACCACTCGCATTATGTTGCACTTACTAATGGCTTCAGACATAAATGGATGAGTTTAGACATGGTAGGTAGATACTTTAGAGTTTAGACATGAATAGTTCAATGCAACAACAGTTTTTAGCTTTCGATGAAGTTATGAGTCTGATTGACCCTCCATTTGCTGCTCAACAAGGCAACATTAGTTAATCTATTTCTTGAAATCAGCAATTATGTGCTGGAGTTGTTGCATCATTATTCTATTATGAAATGTTTTCATCTTGTTTGCAAATGCATGATGCATCCTTTGGAGGTTTTGTCAACCTGTTGGGTTTTACTGTAGGAATATATTATGTCTGCTGCTACTTGATATTTCCGTGCATGCAATTAAGAGGTCGATCTTTTCAGGCTATACTGATACATTAATGCCTCAACTTTTTGGGCTTGTAAGGAGTTGGTATCTGCTTATTTGGTGAGATTTAGGTACACATTTCAGTTTGCTATGTGTTGTGGCACGTAAGCAGGCAAAAGTTGCTGTATTTTCTCACTATTCCAACCAATCTTCTTATAACCATCATTTCTTTTATAATATCTAATTTTATTGTCTATAATTACGTTCTATCAAACGCAGGGTTAAGCATAATTCTATGCTTGGTGACTTTTGCGGTGTCTCTCCGTGGGCTTATTGAAGACTAGAAATAAATATAGTGTCAAAACTTATAGCCTAATTTTATTATAAAATTACTATTTGATTATTGAGTTATTTTAGCCATCAACTATTTTTTCTCTACAATTATTATTTCTTCGACACCAAAATTCTAGAAAAACAACAAAATTGTACCGTTGGTTTGATTTGTAGAACCATAAGTTTGTGCGATATTAGCAACAATTGTTTTTTCATGAAAATAATTTGTAATTTTCTAGAGGTATGGCGGTAACTCGGACAACACACACATGCAATTGAAAGTTTGAACAGTAATAGGTCAAATTAATTATTTCAATGCTACATGGTACACACTGCTGACCCATAAATTGTTTTTTCCTTCCCTTTATATTTGTTCAATTGACTAAGTAGTTGTTTTGAGCTACTGCAGATGGAGAGAGCTTCCATTCTTGGTGACGCTATCGAGTATTTGAAGGAGCTACTATAGAGAATCCATGATCTTCACAATGAACTTGAATCTACATCTTCAAGTTCTCAATTGCCAACTCCAACCGGATCGCAACTTTCATCCTTTAAATCCAACAATTCCCACACTGCCATCTCGCTCATAGAGGAGCTTTGTCCTAGTTCTTTGCCTAGCCCAACCGGTCAACCTAGGGTTCATTTCCCATTTTCCTCTACTTTTAAAAATACATACATATGCATTTTCATATATATATATATATGTATGTATGTATATATGTATATATGTATATATATATACACACACACATACATATACATACATACATATATATGTATGTACATACATACATACATACATACATACATATATATATATACACACACATATATGTATGTATATGTACACACACATGTATGTATGCATGTAACATAACTCGATATCTATATTTTAATGTTTTAATTTAAAAGCTTGCAAGAGATGGATAATCTTTTATTGTGTGCCCTTGCTCCAAAGTCTGAGTTAATCCAAACCATCCATCTTACATCTATCCTTTTGAATATCCAATTAATTATTAAATGAATGGATTAAATGTGATAAACACATGTAGATATGGTTAGAGTATAGGAGATATCAGCTCATTGTAAAGCAAAAATTCTTCTGTGTTATGGTGCAAATCATGATAGTGATGTTCTTACCTAGAGTATAAATGAGAATTCATTCATTTATGGTATTATTGAAGCAAAATATAATGTTCTTCCCCTTTCTGTTTATACCAAATAGGTGGAAGTGAGGATAAGGAAAGGAAATACAGTGAACATTCACATGATCTGTTGTCAAAGGCGCTGTCTACAATGAGGACACTTGATGGTCTTGGGATTGATATTCAACCGGCCGTCCTCAGGTGTTTCAATGGCTTTGATTTGGATGTCTTTTGAGCTGACGTTCGTTTTTTTCCTGAAATTAAGTTGTTGCTTAATTATAGGAAAAACCAATATAGGATTTTTGAAGCACTTTCAAAATTGCTGAAATTATTCAACTCTGGATACAATTGCTTTAAATATGGGACAAGAGTTCATTGGAAATGATACCCAGGTAAATTGGTCTCCCAAATATATAAAAATCATTCATTGTTTCTAGCAAAACTGTCTTTAGAAATCTTGTGGGAACTTATAATATTTAGTGCTATAATGTTCAGGGCATGGACAACAATTATTGTTTATTTGAAAAACTGTCTTTTTAGTTCTTCAATTTTAGATGGCTTTTCCATGTCCACACTTGAATGTTCTATTACAATATTTTCCTAATGTAAAAGGAAATCTACTATAGGTTACCTGGCGCAACGGTAAGGTTACCCGGCTGGTAATCTGGAGCGCACAGGTTCGAGCCCCGGCCTCTTCACATAATGTGAGGGAAAGGCTAAGCGCGCTAATCGACCACCCCCAGAGCCCGGGAAGCCGTGAATAGTACCAGGATAGGAGACTGACATGGGAAGTCCTCGCGCTTGAGTACGGGAGCCTTTGGCACTGGGTATCCACCTAAAAGGAAATCTACTATAAATACAATTACCAGTATATGTTTCAGTAAAAGAATTTATTGCTTCCTAGTGATGTTAACAAAAGAAAGCTAAGACGGTACCATATTGATCAATCAGTTGTATGTTTTTTATATGGAATGGTCAGCTGAACTGTATTGAAAGAGTTAGGTCCACTTGTTGCCTTAGGTTAGCCACCTAAATTTTCTCTTCTACAAGCTTTTCATCGATTTCATCTACAAAATGTTATTTAATTGCTAAATGCCTTCTTTATATTTTGCTTGAGATGTTTGATCTGATGGATATATTATTAACGTACAGATATTAATTAACTCTGTTTTCATTACTAGAGCTTGAAGTGATATATTATCAACCTTCATATATTAATATCATGTATTTTGATAATTTTAGAAATTTTAGTATATTATGGTTTTTGTAACACCCCGCCTCCGCTAGGGTCACTCGCAAGGGAATGCACTAGCTTTAGAGGGGCATTATTGGTAAACATGCACAGAAATATCACAAGACAGAACACATAAAATAGCGGAAGTAAAATCAATCTTTCATAACATGAATACATAAGGTTTAAAGCCTTTTACATCAGAGTACATCAAAACTTGTCTTGCAATAGTAAAGAAGCATAAAGACTTTTTAATAAATTATTCCCCAAGTAAAAACAGTAAAGTAGCCATAGCCAAGAGAAGTCCAAGCCATCCATGATGACCTTCAAGCAGAAGAAGTCTGAACTAAACAGCATTGTTTCCTCCCTGTAACCTGGGGGGGCGGAAACGGAAGAAAAGAGGCGAAACAAAACGGGTCAGTCAAAAAGACTGAGTAAGCCCTATCTACTATTAGTATAAAAACTAGTAAAGCTAACTGTCATGAGAAACTGAGATGAACATAAGCATGACAACAAGATAGATAAGCTAAATCAACATAACAGGGTGAACTATTGAACTTAGATAAACTAAGGTATCGCGATAAACTACGGCATCATGATAAATCAAAATATCCCATCGTCAGATTTGTATCAAGTATACCATCCCAAGGTATCTACCCCGTCTAACATCCCACGGTATCTGTTTCGTATATTCTTCCTGGTTCTAACATGTATTTTTGCTCTGCACCTCTCGTACTAGTATCCCAACCCGCGTCATGTGTTAACCATGAATGTCCCTTGCCCAATGTTATGTAATGGTCCATGTCAACCTAATATATCGCATATATAGGTTACTCAAATCATATGTTTCTTTCCATGAATATAAGTTTAGTCCTTTGCCGTACCTCGTACGGGCTTCCTCATGTCGTATTATCCTTGAAATCGTTTGGACTGTCACCCTTGTTCTAGCTAGGCTCTTCCATATGAATCATCGTTTGAACTACTAGGACTTACGCCACCTAGCACCACTAGGGATTACGCTTACCTATTGCACGCTTTCGTATTTCGGTTTGGGTTAAACCACCTAGGCCACTAGGGATTACGCTAACCCTCAACCGCGCCCTTTTTCCCACGCATTCATCGTGAATCGTTTTTCTATAACTGTATGCACATGTATTACATCGTGCCATCCGAGTCCTGTCACAGGGCAAAACGAGAAATACAGGACTCGGTCGGGAGCTTTAGATTTATCTGCCGATGCAGATACTAAGGTCTACTTTTCTACACGTGGCTATGGTCCCACGAGACCCCTCCCTCAACTAGTGAAAGGCAACACAAGAGAAAATCTTGCATGAGAACTACACTCCGGCCAGCCCACATCCTACGGCCTACCTCACCCATAATTAGATAGCAATTATGGTCTGTTGTGTGTTCCCTGCCTTTCCGTACGTACACGCTTGACTCAAAATGGTAGATGATCGACGAACTTGCTATCTCGGGCACCTTATGTATTCGTCGACTCACTGCTATCCATCCCAATCTTTAGGTCGCTCGTATAGCAACCAAGGCATACTCTTGGTTCTTCTAACGCAGACCTTAACCTCTTGTGAGCCCAGGATGATCATCTACGACCTCACAGAGGGATACCAAGAAAATCCTCACGTTCCCCGAAGCCGCTGCTTCGTTACCCAGTTCGCTGGAGCCTTTATCTAAATCAGATAGCCCGCTCCTACACGCATACTTAAACGTTGACCTAACGTATCGGGTTACTAATCTATCTAAGAAATGGTCCAAATTTCCTTGACTAAGAATTATTACTTAGTTTCCCTTAACTAAGGTTTACCACCTAGCCTTATTTCCATAATCCTTGTTAACTATGGTTATTTACCTAATCCTCCGAATTAGGGTTTATCTAATGGGTTAAGTGTCACTTAAGTTCATAACTTAGCCCGTCTACAAACCATGTCAAAATTGGCTAAGTATCCAAGTCCAAGACTTAACCCTACAAACCATGTGTCAAGTTGGCTAAGTATATTAAGCAATCCATAACTTAACCTCGTCTAATTATCATTTTAGATTGGTTAATTATATAAATTAACTTGACCTTGTCAAATTACCGAGTCAAATCGGTCAAGCGTATTCAAGTGATTCGTGACTTAGCCTTATCATGTTTTCACGTTAGATTTGTTAAGTATAGGTCACTTAACCACATCAAACTAACGAGTTGGATTAGTTAAGTGTAAATTAACTTAACCCCGTCCAATTACCATGTTTAGATTAGTTAGGTCTGAGTTGCCTTAACCCCATCCATTAACTGTATTAAACGGTTAAGTGTTACTAAGAAAATTCACTTGACCTTATCAATTTATCGTGTTGGATTGATTAAGTGTTGGTTAACTTAATCCCGTCCCCTCGTCGTATAAAAATGGTCAAGTGTCGTTAGGCAAATCAAGTTACTTAACCTACCCAAACCTGTCATGTTTTGTTAAGTATCATTAGCCTAATCAAATTACTTAACCCATTTGTCCATGTCATATTTGGTTAAGCCTCATTAATCAAATTAACTTAACCCTATTATGTGGCATTAATTATTTAATGCACCCCAACCTCTCACATTAGACTTTGTTGTGGTTACTAGTTAAGCCGGGCGGGTCCGGGTAGATTTACACCACAACTTGGTCTAACCTCGGGTTCAAGCACAACATGACCAACTTCTCACATTGGGTCCTATTGTTTGCAACTACTAGTTAGGCCGGTCGGTTCCGGGTAGTTTTACGTTGCAAACTCAACCCAACCTCGAGTTGGCTACCTTCATGTTTAGTCTAGTGTCATGTTCATAGTCAAGTTTTCAAGCAATTGGGTAGACCTAACTTAATAGGTAAATTCCCAATGGGTAGACCTAAATTAATAGGTAAATTCCCAAGCTTATGTTTTTATGCATACTTACATGTCAACTTCCATGTTACATTTCAACTTATGTTTTCAAGTATAAACACATGTCATATTTAACGTTACATGTTGTCATGTTTATACCCATTTACCCAAATCATATTCATGTCATTATGTTTCCCCATAATGTGACCCCAACGCTTTTTAAACTCGCATATACGTTTGCAACAACGTAATGGATTAAAAGAAGAGACTTGGCAAAGGCATGACAAAAATGGATATTAGGCCACAAGTTAATCATGGTGGCAAAGGAGGCACAAATGTGTTCATTAGCTTGCATGTTACATTCTTAAGCCTCAAAAACATGCATAAACCCAAACTTGGCACATAAGCGAATCATGGTGACAAAAGACATGGAATGATAACTAGAAACTCGCATATATCATCATATAAGGATTATGACTTCATATGCAAGTTGACATAATGATTATGAAGGTTTTCATGTTGCATAATGCAACATTTCAACATAAAGGTTGTGGCTTTTAGCTCATAAGATCAAGATAATGACTTCATAAACTTGCATAACATGATAGCATGCATCATTCTCAATGATCAAACCCAAACTTTCAACATGAACATTTAACTTCATAGTTAATATCTAAGAGTAGGGAAGGGCTTACCTTGCTATGAAGGCCTAAATCGATTAATCTAAAGCTTGTGATGAAGCCTATGCATGCCACCACCCAAAAACCCAAAGATCCAAATCAACAAAAATACCATCTTTATGAACAAAGATCAAAGCTTTTGCCTTGAAATCAACTTGAGAAGCTCTCATACTAACATAGGGACTCTCTAATACTCTCATGATCATGAAACCTCTCATAGAAATGAAGTGGAGGCTAGGATAGTTAAGTGGAGTCCATGAGAGTAGCAATTTTGCCATAGTTTAGTTGCATGAATGAATAATGAGGATTTAGGATAGGTTAGGGTCTTATTTATAGATTAGGCAAGTGTTTTAGGCCATAGGATTAAACCTAGATTCAATCCAAGCCATCAAAGCATGTCTTGGGGAAGAAGTCAAGTGTAGGAACCATCTAGGGCCTTTATATTAAAGATGGACCATGAGAACCATCCAAATGCAAAATCTGCATTTGAGCGAATCGGCCCACGGGTTGACAGCCAAACACCCTGGATTAACCCCTAGTCGACCCAGCGGGCTCGGGTCGACCTCAAAAATCGGCCGGTTCGGTTATTCCCCTCTCCTAATTCGCTGTTTTGAACATTTTTGCATATTTATTTATTTAATTTTCAATTATATATATATATATATATCAATATATATATATTTCTCTGCGCAACCCATTTCACTTAATTAAGTATACTTCAATTTGGGAATTTTTCTTGAAATTTCGCGAGGCCATATCTTGGTCATACGGACTCCGATTTTCGAAAATTCGGACTCTATTTCGCGTATTTTTCCGAGATGAACGCAATGGAATAGCCCTTTTCACTTGATTCAGAATTTAAAATTAAATTATGCCTTGATTCTCGTCTTAATCATGTTATCGAAATACGGGTTGTTACATTCTCCCCACCTTCTAGGATTTCGTCCCCGAAATCTCCAAGTTAGGAAGAACATATCCTACCGTCCATCATCCATCTACTCAAAACATCATCCACAAGCAACCATTGTCCTTAGATGATTTCTAATGCTGTATGAATATATGCAAAACGTGTGTGTACATGTTCCTTAGCTAATGCTAATGATCAGGTCTGAATAATCTTTCTAATGCAAAAATATGTATAGTGCCATGAATCCAACATGTATGCAAATAGTCCTAGTCATATAGATACTATATGCGTGCACAATCATTCATCCATATGCCACAGCCGCATGATAATAAATTCGATTTCATCCATAAACAAGTATAAATACTCGTGCATATGCAATATGAAGTGTGACCGAGTCGAGCTAGTATCTAATGTGTATTCGCGCATCCACGAGCAACCACTTGCAACCACTTGCAACCATATCAATCATAACATGTTTCAAATACATGTTTACATCCAGAGGGTTCTACCTAGGATTCCCCGAAACAGGGTCGAAAAGATAAACAGGACAAACTCCTTACAGGGTTTGTAATGGAGAATAGGACCGAGAGGATGTCCACAAAAGATAGCCTACAAGCAAGCTCAACAGAAAAACAGGGATCGAGGATATATTCCCAAAAGAGATATCATGCACGTATCTAGTCTTTGACCATCAAAGTCGTCTTTTAACTTCGCGATTTTGTAGCTTCTTATTCCTGTTTCCATAACATGAGCTGGAACTCATTTCTTCGTCGCCTCTCGTTCCACTTGCACTTATCCTTTTCCTAGAATACTTGACGCAAACATGACTGCGTACTCATGATCTCATGCAAGCTTTCCAAAATTCACTAGTGAATCTCGGACCTCGTACCATAAGGTATTCCACGTAGAAGAACTTTCTCTTGGAAGTAAACAGATGCAAACCAGGTTATCAAGCGCACTTACTAGGGTGATTTCTATAACCCATGCATAAGTGAAATAAACCATCCGTCTTATCGGCGAACACCACTCGATCGGGCTTCAAATTTCCAATAGAGGTATCCAGGGATTCTAGGTAACTAATCATGACCAAACCCAAAAGGTTCCACGAGACTTCGAGGGTATTACCAAGGCTAGTCAAGAGTCTAACTACCCTCCTATCAAAACCGAGAGTGGCACCCCTTACTGGATAACCACTTCATCCCTAGAATCCATCCACAACTTATAAACATAAGCATTATTTCCAAGCTCAACACTTGATATAGACATTCTCAAATCCAAACAAGCCATGAGTAAATGGACCGATCTTCCAATAGGACTTGAGACAAAAACGGGATCCTCTACTACGCTAGTACTAAGGTGCAGAGACTCAACTATCGAAGCGGACTTAAAAGATGCGGTGATCAATACAAAGTCCAGACAGGATGATAGAGAAGAAAAAGCTAAACCTTTAACAAGATCGTTAACCTCCTTCTGAGGTACCCTAGAAATGAGAGCATACTATTGCCCTCCGAATGATCTTGTCCCTTTTCCATGATACTTAACTATCCGTCCCGTTTCACCATGCCAAAGGTACTCTCTCGTCATGGGTTTCATTGTTCATCTTTCTCCCTCCTTTTAGGACTCAGCCATACCTACATGTTGCTTATCCCTGAGCTCGTATCCTTTATCCTTGTTCTTACTATCCTTTCATGCATAACTCTGCAACGGTCTCTCGAGAACCACCTCCATCGTACGGGAAACACTTACGCAGCTAGAGAGACTAGTCGCAGTCAAAACCACTGTGACTACAGATGGAGGAAAGAAAGGAAAAGAGATTCGATCAAGGAAACAAGGATAATGCTAATGGCCTTTGGGGAATAGCCTTTTTCTTTTCAAAAGAAAATTTTCTTGAAAAATGCTTCTTTGTAAACGGTTTTTCAAATAATTTTCAGAAGGTCTTTAAAAACTTTTGCCCAGTCTAGTAACCTTCTGCTCTGATACCAAATGTAACAACCCGCCTCCGCTAGGGTCACTCGCAAGGGAATGCACTAGCTTTAGAGGGGCATTATTGGTAAACATGCACAGAAATATCACAAGACAGAACACATAAAATAGCGGAAGTAAAATCAATCTTTCATAACATGAATACATAAGGTTTAAAGCCTTTTACATCAGAGTACATCAAAACCTGTCTTGCAATAGTAAAGAAGCATAAAGACTTTTTAATAAATTATTCCCCAAGTAAAAACAGTAAAGTAGCCATAGCCAAGAGAAGTCCAAGCCATCCATGATGACCTTCAAGCAGAAGAAGTCCGAACTAAACAGCATTGTTTCCTCCCTGTAACCTGGGGGGGGGGAAACGGAAGAAAAGAGGCGAAACAAAACGGGTCAGTCAAAAAGACTGAGTAAGCCCTATCTACTATTAGTATAAAAACTAGTAAAGCTAACTTTCATGAGAAACTGAGATGAACATAAGCATGACAACAAGATAGATAAGCTAAATCAACATAACAGGGTGAACTATTGAACTTAGATAAACTAAGGTATCGCGATAAACTACGGCATCATGATAAATCAAAGTATCCCATCGTCAGATTTATATCAAGTAAACCATCCCAAGGTATCTACCCCGTCTAACATCCCACGGTATCTGTTTCATATATTCTTCCTAGTTCTAACATGTATTTTTGCTCTGCACCTCTCGTACTAGTATCCCAACCCGCGTCATGTGTTAACCATGATTGTCCCTTGCCCAATGTTATGTAATGGTCCATGTCAACCTAATATATCGCATATATAGGTTACTCAAATCATATGTTTCTTTCCATGTATATAAGTTCAGTCCTTTGCCGTACCTCGTACGGGCTTCCTCATGTCGTATTATCCTTGAAATCGTTTGGACTGTCACCCTTGTTCTAGCTAGGCTCTTCCATATGAATCATCGTTTGAACTACTAGGACTTACGCCACCTAGCACCACTAGGGATTACGCTTACCTATTGCACGCTTTCGTATTTCGGTTTGGGTTATACCACCTAGGCCACTAGGGATTACGCTAACCCTCAACCGCGCCCTTTTTCCCACGCATTCATCGTGAATCGTTTTTCTATAACTGTATGCACATGTATCACATCGTGCCTTCCGAGTCCTGTCACAGGGAAAAACAAGAAATATAGGACTCGGTCGGGAGCTTTTGATTTATCTGCCGATGCAGATACTAAGGTCTGCTTTTCTATACGTGGCTATGGTCCCACGAGACCCCTCCCTCAACTAGTGAAAGGCAACACAAGAGAAAATCTTGCATGAGAACTACACTCCGGCCAGCCCACATCCTACGGCCTACCTCACCCATAATTAGATAGCAATTATGGTCTATTGGGTGTTCCCTGCCTTTCCGTACGTACACGCTTGACTCAAAATGGTAGATGATCGACGAACTTGCTATCTCGGGCACCTTATGTATTCGTCGACTCACTGCTATCCATCCCAGTCTTTAGGTCGCTCGTATAACAACCAAGGCATACTCTTGGTTCTTCTAACGCAGACCTTAACCTCTTGTGAGCCCAGGATGATCATCTGCGACCTCACAGAGGGATACCAAGAATATCCTCACGTTCCCCGAAGCCGCTGCTTCGTTACCCAGTTCGCTGGAGCCTTTATCTAAATCAGATAGCCCGCTCCTACACGCATACTTAAACGTTGACCTAACGTATCGGGTTACTAATCTATCTAAGAAATGGTCCAAATTTCCTTGACTAAGAATTATTACTTAGTTTCCCTTAACTAAGGTTTACCACCTAGCCTTATTTCCATAATCCTTGTTAACTATGGTTATTTACCTAATCCTCCGAATTAGGGTTTATCTAATGGGTTAAGTGTCACTTAAGTTCATAACTTAGCCCGTCTACAAACCATGTCAAAATTGGCTAAGTATCCAAGTCCAAGACTTAACCCTACAAACCATGTGTCAAGTTGGCTAAGTATATTAAGCAATCCATAACTTAACCTCGTCTAATTATCATTTTAGATTGGTTAATTATATAAATTAACTTGACCTTGTCAAATTACCGAGTCAAATCGGTCAAGCGTATTCAAGTGATTCGTGACTTAGCCTTATCATGTTTTCACGTTAGATTTGTTAAGTATAGGTCACTTAACCACATCAAACTAACGAGTTGGATTAGTTAAGTGTAAATTAACTTAACCCCGTCCAATTACCATGTTTAGATTAGTTAGGTCTGAGTTGCCTTAACCCCATCCATTAACTGTATTAAACGGTTAAGTGTTACTAAGAAAATTCACTTGACCTTATCAATTTATCGTGTTGGATTGATTAAGTGTTGGTTAACTTAATCCCGTCCCCTCGTCGTATAAAAATGGTCAAGTGTCGTTAGGCAAATCAAGTTACTTAACCTACCCAAACCTGTCATGTTTTGTTAAGTATCATTAGCCTAATCAAATTACTTAACCCAATTGTCCATGTCATATTTGGTTAAGCCTCATTAATCAAATTAACTTAACCCTATTATGTGGCATTAATTATTTAATGCACCCCAACCTCTCACATTAGACTTTGTTGTGGTTACTAGTTAAGCCGGGCGGGTCCGGGTAGATTTACACCACAACTTGGTCTAACCTCGGGTTCAAGCACAACATGACCAACTTCTCACATTGGGTCCTATTGTTTGCAACTACTAGTTAGGCCGGTCGGTTCCGGGTAGTTTTACGTTGCAAACTCAACCCAACCTCGAGTTGGTTACCTTCATGTTTAGTCTAGTGTCATGTTCATAGTCAAGTTTTCAAGCAATTGGGTAGACCTTACTTAATAGGTAAATTCCCAATGGGTAGACCTAACTTAATAGGTAAATTCCCAAGCTTATGTTTTTATGCATACTTACATGTCAACTTCCATGTTACATTTCAAGTTATGTTTTCAAGTATAAACACATGTCATATTTAACGTTACATGTTGTCATGTTTATACCCATTTACCCAAATCATATTCATGTCATTATGCTTCCCCATAATGTGACCCCAACGCTTTTTAAACTCGCATATACGTTTGGAACAACGTAATGGATTAAAAGAAGAGACTTGGCAAAGGCATGACAAAAATGGATATTGGGCCACAAGTTAATCATGGTGGCAAAGGAGGCACAAATGTGTTCATTAGCTTGCATGTTACATTCTTAAGCCTCAAAAACATGCATAAACCCATACTTGGCACATAAGCGAATCATGGTGACAAAAGACATGGAATGATAACTAGAAACTCGCATATATCATCATATAAGGATTATGACTTCATATGCAAGTTGACATAATGATTATGAAGGTTTTCATGTTGCATAATGCAACATTTCAACATAAAGGTTGTGGCTTTTAGCTCATAAGATCAAGATAATGACTTCATAAACTTGCATAACATGATAGCATGCATCATTCTCAATGATCAAACCCAAACTTTCAACATGAACATTTAACTTCATAGTTAATATCTAAGAGTAGGGAAGGGCTTACCTTGCTATGAAGGCCTAAATCGATTAATCTAAAGCTTGTGATGAAGCCTATGCATGCCATCACCCAAAAACCCAAAGATGAACACTCCAAATCAACAAAAATACCATCTTTATGAACAAAGATCAAAGCTTTTGCCTTGAAATCAACTTGAGAAGCTCTCATACTAACATAGGGACTCTCTAATACTCTCATGATCATGAAACCTCTCATAGAAATGAAGTGGAGGCTAGGATAGTTAAGTGGAGGCCATGAGAGTAGCAATTTTGCCTTAGTTTAGTTGCATGAATGAATAATGAGGATTCAGGATAGGTTAGGGTCTTATTTATAGATTAGGCAAGTGTTTTAGGCCATAGGATTAAACCTAGATTCAATCCAAGCCATCAAAGCATGTCTTGGGGAAGAAGTCAAGTGTAGGAACCATCTAGGGCCTTTAGATTAAAGATGGACCTTGAGAACCATCCAAATGCAAAATCTGCATTTGAGCGAATCGGCCCACGGGTTGACAGCCAAACACCCTGGATTAACCCCTAGTCGACCCAGCGAGCTCGGGTCGACCTCAAAAATCGGCCGGTTCGGTTATTCCCCTCTCCTAATTCGCTGTTTTGAACATTTTTGCATATTTATTTATATAATTTTCAATTATATATATATATATATATATATATATATATATATATCAATATATATATATTTCTCTGCGCAACCCATTTCACTTAATTAAGTATACTTCAATTTGGGAATTTTTCGTGAAATTTCGCGAGGCCATATCTTGGTCATACGGACTCCGATTTTCGAAAACTCGGACTCTATTTCGCGTATTTTTCCGAGACGAACGCAATGGCATAGCCCGTTTCACTTGATTCAGAATTTAAAATTAAATTCTGCCTTGATTCTCGTCTTAATCATGTTATCGAAATACGGGTTGTTACAGTTTTGGTTAGTAGTTCATGAATTATGATATTACAACTACATAAAAAATGTAAAATTTTAGTTTGAATGTAGTATAAAATTATCCCATTGCATTACAATTGCGAATGGGTTAATGATGCACATTTATGAGATATGGATGGCTTGATTGTTTATGTGTTTGTTTTAATAACAGTCAATTAATATTGTGAGTGTTATTTGATAATTCATGACAAATTCTTATTATTGATTATCTAACTTGTTTACAGATAATTAGTTTTTTTTGGAGTGAAGACCATCATCAACAATGGACGTGACTTCAGTTGTTATATGTATTATGGTATTAGCTAGTATTCGTGCGAATATTTTTGGCAATGCCTGTGGTATGTGAATTTGCTCATTTTGTCAAACAACCATTATCTAAATAACTATGGATATTGTTTATGTAACTAATGTGTTCTCAATTATTTGAATATGGTGATTATATGATTAGTTGAATGTTGGTTTGAATATGATAATTATATGATTGTTTTTTATTTCATTATTGTTATTACAAAGATGATTGCTGGAAATAATATAAGCCATTAACAGTATATAGTAGCATTCAAAAAATGCTACAAAACAATCAACACCTTTTAGTAGCGTTTTAGAAACGCTACTGAAATAGATGTAAAATACCATTTGAATTTATAGTGGCATAAAATAAACACAACAAAAAGTTTCTAGTGGTACAAAACAAATGCTACAAAAGCCTTTTGGCTGCGTTTGAAAAACGCAGTTATATCGAATAATTTGTAGCGTTTATCAAAACGCAACCAAAAAAACCAGACTTTTAGTTGCGGGACCTGTAGTAGCGTTCTTTCAAACGCTACCAAAAGCTTTGGTAGCGTTTTTTAAACGCTACTAAAGGTATTTTTTGTTGTAGTGACTCCATGCGACCGATTTTCTGAATTTCCGAACAGCTTGGATTTTATCCGAAATTCCAACGCAGTTTGTTTCATGAAATTTATATTAAAAAAACATCTTTTTATTCTTGCTATAAATATTTTGAAAACCATATTTTTATTCTTGCTATTAATATTTTGAAAACCATATTTTTATTATTGCTATAAATATTTTAAAATATTACTAATTTTATTTGAAAACAATGATAACTTTATTTTATAAACCAACGATAATTATATTTTATAAAATATTCGCTATTTCATTTTATAAAATAATTTCTATTTGATATATTTTTAATCCCTAACATTTTCAAATTTAATTACTGTTTAATTAACTAAACAAATTACATTGAAATAAATAAATAAATAAATAAAACAAGACAAAACTTCACTGTTATACCTTCAGCCACGTTTAAAACAACCGCAGCCCCTTTTTCATCATCTCCATCGTCCGTATAAATATCGAACCCCGCTCGACTTCTCTCTCCTCGAACTGGGCACAACTGGAGGGTCCGGAGCCCCATCAAGCTGCACCACCGCGAGCACAGCCGACTGTTCTTCCATTCTCACCCCGCGCCTCGAAGCTCGAGCCTACCATCATCCCGCAATCTTGATCGAGATTCAGCTCCTTTCAGGCCTTAATACATCCAAAATACTGAACGAAATCCGATTATACTGAGGAGGATGGAGAGATCGTGGAACACTCTTCAATTGATATTTGGAAGTTTGGAATATTGTGGAGCGGATTAGGAGAATGGGGAAGAGGAATTCCCGTTGTTTCTGAGCGTTGAAAATTGAGGGTGGCAGCTACTGATTTGGGAAGGAGAGTTAGGGTTTAGCTTTGCTATTTATATTTAATTTAAATAATATTTTAATTCAAAGTTCTTTTAAAAGTGAATTTTGCATCCAAACACCAAATCGAACCCAACGACTGTCACCCCTAGCTAATTACCCACATTCTGAACACAATGGGATATGTCCCGTACGCTAATTCCATCGTTTCGATCAGTTTTCGTTGAATTCAACATATAACTCTATATATTGAATTATAACGTGCATTTCAATTTACTGGGGTCACATACCAATTAGAAAAATTCCCGAAAAATATTTTCTAGCTTCGTATTGACGATACGGTCCTAACAAAACTATTTCGTCAAATTCTGAGACCGTTTGAAAAATGGTCATTTTCTGGTCGATCGAAATTGACTGAAACTGTCAAAACACGTTTAACTTCGCAACGCTCACATATTGATTCAAAAAAATTATGAATTTTGGAATCTAGCAATAACTTGACATCGCGGATCCAACAAAAGTGGTTTCATCGAAAACCGAGGTCGTTTTGCAAAATTTCCATTTTTAAGGGCCAGAATTCCATAGCGACTATTCTGAATTTTTATCTGGACATAACTTTTGATTCCCGCTATGAAATTTCAATTTTTCGGATTCGTTGGAAAGATATTCTCAAATAGATTCTAATATTTTTAGTTTCGCTAAAATCCGGTTTATTTTGAATCCTGTACATTCATTTGAACTTTGAAATCGAATTATCGAACTACCGCGCCATTTCCAATTCCTTTTATAATTATAAATAATCAATTATATTCTATCGACGATCTATATAAATATATACGTTCGAATTCTATTTAAAATAAATTTTTCGTTGATATTTTTTAAAACAATTCATTTTAAATATTCCAAATTCACTAAAATTGCCAAAATAAAAATTTTAAATTGGCTCGGATTTCCGGGTTATTACAATCTCCCCCACTTAAAACTTTTCGTCCCTGAAAAGGAACGAAGCCGAAAGTTGTTTAACTAATCAACTCAACTTTCATAATTTTCATTACGGCTTAAGTTCTTCAACTTTTCAGTTTCTAAGAACTTTTCAAATTTTTCAAAAATTTGGCAAACACCCTAAATTTTCGAAAAATTTCTCCATAACCTCCCCTGCACCGGGGACTTCGGGATATTTCATATAGCCTACCATGGCCTTCTTCAATCCAAAAGAAAAAGAAAAAGCCAAGCGGCTAGCCAATCGGCTCACAAAATCACCCAAAACTCAAGAAATACAATAAACATATACCTATTTGTCGGGCAAACAATTTTATTCCTCTTCTCTATCCTCCTTGCTATGACCTGTTCAATGGATACACGTATATATGTATGCAAATGAGACAAATTTTCAATACAACTCACTATTTGGTTCAATTTGGCTAAAGGTTCAACATTTTAATTAATCAACCAATAATCAAACAACACAACTAGCAATCAATTAGTTGATTAACGTTTCAAATTCATAATTTTGGTACGTATACAGAAAATCATGTTTTTGATGCCAAATCACAACAATAAGCTCTATCTAATTTTGGTTCTCACACCAGTCAATTGGAATCATATAAACATCACATCTTCGAAACTCGAGCATAAATACTGGTAATGTGATCACAATTACCAGTATCATCCCCGGGCGACTAGAGTGTGATTCTATATCAATCCAGTATATTAAAACTTCAAATACACGCGGATCAGACGTATATGCAAAATCTTTATATATTGGATTGTCCAAACTCAATATAAAAATAATATTCAAATACGAATAATTGTTTTAAATTTTTAAAACAATATTGGTTTTCATTTTAAAAATATACTCTTCACACTCGTTCTAGGATACTACTGATCCTATCTCTAACGAGTCATTCTCATTGGATATTACTAATCCAATTTCGGATGAATTCTTTCGTATGGTTATAATGTGTCTTGTTCTCGAGCTCTGATACCAACTGTAACGACAAGGAATTTCGCTCGATCCGAATCAGTCGCTAAACCGATCAAGACCGTTCGAAACCCCTAATCGCATTGAGAACACGACAAATCAGAACGCAGACAGAAGAACATTTCATTGTATATTACAACAATTCCATCAGAATGCAAGAATATACAGAGTATAAATGAATAAAATACATTCGATAAATATCAGAGATTACAATAAATTACATAGCAGCGGAAAATAATACAAAACACAACTAGAAGGAGATATACGGATACAAAGCTTTCCGGATATCGCTCCTGCTGTAAACTAGGTTCCTGTGAATATAAATCTGCAAAACCAAAACTACTAGCTGCCCGTGTCAAAATAAGGGCACCCAGAGTTTAGGTTAAAACAATAAACTCCAGGTCAGTCATAGGACTGGTGTGAGAACTAAAACAGTTATTAATCTTTATTTTAAAGTTAGGTAAATCACGGGACCACGCCGTATAACACGGAACAGTTTTCCTCCCAAGAATACCAGTGCATAAACAACAGCGCAATGCTAAATAAAGAACAATGAAGCTATTATAAGACCCAGGTCCCATCACACAATGCAACGCAAGCCGGAGGATAGGGTTTTCCCTTATAATAGCCAAAGCATGCTTGATACGTTTAAAACAAATCATTTGATACTATAATAAGTGTATAGTGTTTAAAACAATTTCAATCATAAGTATCAATCCTAGACGGCATGGGTACCATATAACATGTCGCCATACTAGGCTCTACAATCAAAACCACAAAATGTCGTATTGGAAGTTGGATTATCATCTATGATATGAACCGAGACTAGGGATCATCCTCTCCGATTCGAGAGCCTCTAGTCCGCCCCTCAGAAACAGCCGCAACTGCCCCATGGATCGTCAGGGCCGGTCCACCGATGTGGATTATTATGCCTGAACACTGCGTTTCCCCGCCCTATGGGGCGTAAGTCTGGTCCGTCTTCCGACCAGAATGCACCGGCCGAAACCGATATAACCGAGGCGCCTCAAATTCCATCATCCATATAAGAAATGTCAGCCAATTCAAGCACTGACACCAGTTCTAACTAGAAAGAAACGCATGCCCTCCCTGATGTCCTTCTCCCGTTTCTGGTTCACATCGGGGTGTGAGGCTCGCGAATTAACGCTACACAAAGCTATGCCATAAAGGACATGCTTTGATCATCAACCACAAGACTCTGCTTTTCAACAGAAGCCTTGATCATTTGCATCTTAGCATGCCACACAGGCAATTCACGCTATGCAACCGATATCAATCACACAGAATGAAATCCGATGTCAGACACACAGTCCATACAAGTCCGTTCTGGGTCTGAATGAAACCGGAGGCACTTTCCTCGCATATCTATCGATCTCCAAGTACGTCTGGACGATCACCAACTGATTCCCTCATCTTGGGTGTACAACCCAATCAAGATCATCAGTAACCACCCAAACGATATGAAGACTTCCGGTCTTCAACCACCGTCTTCATCTTCGACTCGTCGTCGAATCAGTTATTCAGAATGGGATAAACCCGGTCTTTCTGAATAACTCGCGCATATAATAAACAAGTGTTACACAAACACAACATACGCCTCATTCCAGTTCATCAGTCACTAACCATAAATTAATCAAGAGAATAATTCTCTAAATATTAACCCCGAAGGCCGAAACCAACATCAGATCAATATCCAGAAAACCATTCTGCTTAGCTAATCGACAATTAGTTTCTAAATTTCACATTCTCAGGGAAAGGTTCCCATTAATTTTATCAAAGGTAAATCCTTTAAATTTATTCTTTAATCTACTTTTGAATATCAATTCAAACTAGTCGGGATTAGCGAACCACACCGAAGTGATCATTTATTTTATTTCCCAATCCCAGCCTTTTCATCCCATGAAGTAAAACTGGTAATACTTCATATCTAACACCACGGTGTTATCTGTAAATTCAATTACCATTTCACGTTCAAATCTAATTAAAGATTTAACTCGCCTGGAGCAAAACTGGTGATACTCCATTCTCGATCTTTTCAATTTAATTAAAGATTCATTAAAACTACATTTAGTTTTAATTTTCGACTGGGTTAAAGAATCAATGTCAATTAAAACACGGTTCATGATAAACCCAAAATCACATTTCATTTCAATCAGTCCCCAACCGTAAATTAGCAAGTGAGCAATTCCCTAAGTATTAACCCCGAAGGCCGAAACCAACATCAGATCAATACCCTAGAAACCATTCAACTTAACTAATCTCCAGTTAGTTTCTGATTTTCTTAACTCCTTTGGGTCTAAGAACAGTATTATTGAAGATACCGTTCACGACAACCCAAAATCACATTCCATCAATGTTCGGGTTAAAGAACAAGTGTTATTTAAAACACTGTTCACGATAAACCCAAAAATCAATACCAATTTAATTCCAATTAAATATCATTTAATTGGTACACTTCATTAAATCTAAATAAAAAGATTTAATCATTTTTTCAACTGGGCTTAAGAACAGTGTTAATGAAGACACCATTCACGACAAACCCAAATCACATTTGATATTAAATACAAGGCTCTGAATAGAAAATATATCGGCTTATATTCAATATCAAATTCTACGACCAACAAATATCGTATTGGAAATAACGATATAAATATATCTTTCAAATTTCCATAACAATATCTGTATAGTCACGAAATCCAACACCGAAATATTCTGATGACAATTTCGATTCAAATCCATTCCAATGGAATTATTGGAAATTCTGGTTATTTTCAAAACCATTTCAAATTCAATTTATTTATTTTAAAAAAATTAATAAATTATTATTCTAGTTCAAAACTAGTTCATTTCGATAAAAATCTATTGTTATCTTTTCAAATATGGAGTTTTTCATCCCAATTCTTCACAAATCGTTTCTTATGATTTTACACAAATTATTACTATTTTTAATAATTTTATCAAGGCCCGTACAGTCGATTTCCATAAACGGCCATCGAACTTCACTTACAGCGACCTTTTCCAAATTTGATTTGGACGTATCTCCAAATCCAACCGTTAGATTTCTAATTTCTTGTATTCGTTAGAAAGCACTTTTCGATACGAACCCAACGGTTCCGGTTTTAGGAGAATCCGACGGTCGGATCTCCCGTAATGTCAATTCGAAGTCAATGGTCGAAATTCACGAACTAACGCAGCGCGGCGCGTTCTATTCAGGCCATTTTGTTATATATATAATATATATATAATATATATTTCATCGATTTCTATTTAAAATGAATTTTATAAATCGTTTTAAATTCGTTTCAAAAACAGTTTCAATTTCCATTTCAATTTTATATCAAAATTGAATATTCACTTATAAATTCGTTTTAAATTCATTTCAAATTGATTTCAATTCAAATCGATTTTAATTCAATTCTAATTCGTTTTCAATTCAATTTCAATTCGAATTCAATTCTATTCAATTTCAATTTGAATTTCAATTCAATTTAATTCGATTCAATTTCAATTCGAATTTATTTCCAATCCATTTTAATTCGAATTTCATTTCAAAATATTCGATTTTGAAATCACTTTCTTTTCTATATTCATTTTAAAAACGAATATAATCGATATAAATATCGTTCACGTCAAAATGGCGTCAATCTAATCAACACGGCGTTTATTCAACACATGAATATATATTTCTATTCTTTATTTTCCAAATTAGAATGAGGCCCAATCAATTACCATATAATGTGAATTATATGGATTTTCTACAACACATGTATATAATAGCAACGATAAATAATCAACCATCATCCAAAGTGCATTCTACACTGTATAAGCATTAAATTTAAATATTCGACGCTTATACAGCCTGTTAATCAATCGATTGACATACAACTAAACAATCGGGATTAGTGTACGTCAAATCTCATCCCAATACCCGTGTGGGGTTTCAATCAATCAACCACAATTTTTATTTGTGCAGTTGGGCGATGTGTAAAATTTATCGTCCCAATCAATATCAATCAAATCAGTGTATATAAACAAATCTCCGATTTGTTTATAAATATTTATTTTAAATACACGTTAAAAATTCTATTTTTAACTATAAAATATTTTTAACTATATAAATATTTTATTTCATTTCACATCACACAATCAACTACACATCAAAATCAAACAAACAAGCATACAAGCCGTCCATGGTCTGTGGACGACGGGTGTCGGGTGCTACTAAACACCGTCTGCATCCTAGTATATATTATTAACTAGAAAACAAAATTAAAAGGTGAACCTTGGGTTTCCACTCCATGCGACTGATTTTCTGAATTTCCGAACAGCTTGGATTTTATCCGAAATTCCAACGCAGTCTGTTTCATGAAATTTATATTAAGAAAACATCTTTTTATTCTTGCTATAAATATTTTGAAAACCATATTTTTATTCTTGCTATAAATATTTTAAAATATTACTAATTTTATTTGAAAACAATGATAACTTTATTTTATAAACCAACGATAATTATATTTTATAAAATATTCGCTATTTTATTTTATAAAACAATTCCTATTTTATATATTTTTAATCCCTAACATTTTCAAATTTAATTACTGTTTAATTAACTAAACAAATTACATTGAAATAAATAAATAAATAAATAAAACAAGACAAAACTTCACTGTTATACCTTCAGCCACGTTTAAATCAAGCACAGCCCCTTTTTCATCTTCTTCATCGTCCGTATAAAAATCGAACCCCGCTCGACTTCTCTCTCCTCGAACTGCGCGCAACTGGAGGGTCCGGAGCCCCATCAGGCTGCACCACCGCGAGCACAGCCGACTGTGCTTCCATTCCCACCCCGCGCCTCGAAGCTCGAGCCCGCCATCATCCCGCAATCTTGCTCGAGATTCAGCCCCTTTCAGGCCTTAATACATCCAAAATACTGAACGAAATCCGATCATACTGAGGAGGATGGAGAGATCGTGGAACGCTCTTCAATTGGTATTTGGAAGTTTGGAATATTGTGGAGTGGATTAGGAGAATGGGGAAGAGGAATTCCCATTGTTTCTGAGCGTTGAAAATAGAGGGTGGCGGCTACTGATTTGGGAAGGAGAGTTAGGGTTTAGCTTTGCTATTTATATTTAATTTAAATAATATTTTAATTCAAAGTTCTTTTAAAAGTGAATTTCGCATCCAAACACCAAATCGAACCCAAGACTGTCACCCCCAGCTAATTACCCACATTCTGAACACAATGGGATATGTCCCGTACGCTAATTCCATCGTTTCGATCAGTTTTCGTTGAGTTCAACATATAACTCTGTATATTGAATTTTAATGAGCATCTCAATTTACTGGGTCACATACCAACCAGAAAAATTACCGAAAAATATTTTCTAGCTTCGTATTGACGATACGGTCCTAACAAAGCTAATTTCGTCAAATTCTGAGACCGTTTGAAAAATGGTCATTTTCTGGTCGATCGAAATTGACTGAAACTATCAAAACACGTTTAACTTCGCCACGCTCACATATTGATTCAAAAAAATTATGAATTTTGGAATCTAGCAATAACTTGACATCGCGGATCCAACAAAAGTGGTTTCGTCGAAAACCGAGGTCGTTCGCAAAATTTCCATTTTTAAGGGCCAGAATTCCATAGCGACTATTCTGAATTTTCATCTGGACATAACTTTTGATTCCCACTATGAAATTTCAATTTTTCGGATTCGTTGGAAAGATATTCTCAAATAGATTCTAATATTTTTGGTTTCGCTAAAATCCGGTTTATTTTGAATCATGTACATTCATTTGAACGTTGAAATCGAATTATCGAACTACCGCGCCATTTCCAATTCCTTTTATAATTATAAATAATCATTTATATTCTATCGACGATCTATATAAATATATACATTCGAATTCTATTTAAAATAAACTTTTCGTCGATATTATTTAAAACAATTCATTTTAAATATTCCAAATTCACTAAAATTGCCAAAATAAAATTTTTAAATTGGCTCGGATTTCCGGGTTATTACAGAAAGTCCCAAGTTTTATTAAGATTTGAAAGGGTAAGTTATAGTATTTGAAATCAAGTTATTTTGGAAATATAGAATATTCCAAAATTAAGATATTTTGAAATGAGAAACAGTTTAAAATAATATTTTTAGTAGAACAATTATATTGATTAATTAAAATTGTACTCGGACACGAGGTTAGGTCACATTTGTGGTGGAAGTCTGCCCGGACCCGACCGGCATATCCAGCAGCCACAAATGTTGGGCCTAATGTGAGAGGTCCAAGTGCGCAAATACAAATTGGGCCAAGACACGAGGTTAAGCCCAACTTGTGGGATAAGTTTGCCCGGAACCGACCGGCCTATCCGGCATCCACAAGTTGCAGGCCTAATGTGAGAGGTCTGGCCCATATTAAAATATAAATGGTTAAATAGAAAATGGACATTATTTACACCGTCATGAGTTAAATTAGAAATTTACGTTATTTTCACACCGTTATGTGTTAATAATGAAATGAATATTTTCACCTCTAAGTTGTTATAAAAGAAAGTTACATTTTTAAAGTAATAAGATAAGAATTGGAAAAGTTTTACATTTTCTTAATGTAAGGAGGATTAGAAGAAAATTTCATTTTTTTAATGTAATTAAGTAAGAGAACATAAAATTTCATTTTTGTGTAATTAAGTCAATCTGAATGTGAATTAGATTGGAAGTGGAAAATTTACATTTATCATGTAAATTAAGATAAAGGAGAAAAATTACATCTTATGTAATCAAGTTAAAGTAGAAAGAAGTTTACATTCTTAATGTAATTAGATTATAGAAATAATTTACATTTTTAATGTAAAATAAATTAAAAAGAAAAGTTTACATTTTTAATATGAATAAGAATTAAGATTTAAGTGAAAAATTACATTTTCATGTAATTGAGATTTAAGGATAAAATCACATTTCCATGTTAAAAGAATTAGAGAAGAAAATTTCCTTGTCATGTAATTAGTTGAATGTAAGTGAAATTTGCATTTTTATGTAAATAGATTTTCATTAAAGGAATTAAAAAAAAAATTACATTTTTATGTAATTGGATTTTCCTTAAAAAGAATAAAGATATGGATTTTTTTTATGTAAATAGATTTTCAGTAAAAATTATAACGATGGAAATTTAGTTTTAAATGAATTAGATTTCATTAAAAGATTAACAAAGTTATTATTTTTGTAGAATTGAAGTTGACACCAAAATATATTGCATTCTTATTAGAAATTGAAATGACACAAAAATACTTATTTTTGTTAAATTATAAATGACGTACAAAAATATTCATTTTTGTTGTAATGGAAATGAAACACCAAAAATACCTATTTTTGTTGTAATTGGAATGGTACACGAAATATACAATTTTGTGTAAAATCGAAAATTGAAAGCAAGATATACACCTTGTGTATAGGATATGTATGGTAATTGAAAATGAAAACATTGTTGTGTGTGATGATATGTATCAATATTGGATATAAATAAGAATATTTGTTGTTAGCAAGATATAGTGTAATAAAATACATTTCATTACACATTATAAAAATAACGATATGAAATGGTTTTCAAATTTATATATGCGAGAGTTATTTGGAAAGTCCGAGTTTACTCTCATTCCAAATAATGATACGACGTTCGAAGAATTGAAGACGGCGATTGAAGACCGACGATCTTCACATCGAATGGGTAACTAGTGTTGAGGCCCTTGATTGATTTGCTCCCAAGACGGGGCTAAGATGGTAGTTATCCGGACATAGTGTTGATTTGTACGGATTTGGCTTTCGCTCAGACCCAGAGCATAAGTTTATAAATGGATTGTGTGTCTGACATTGTACTCCGTTAAATATCATGTTATTGATTTTCTGTTTAATATATAAATGTTGGTGGTGGAGAATTTATTCTTTGCTTAACACTCGTTTATATATTGATAGACGATCAATGGTACGATATGGATTGACAATGTGGCATGCTAAGATATTATGATCAAGGCTTTCGTTGAAAAGCAGGGCCTTGTGGTTGAAGATTATAACGTGACTTCGCGAGCCTCACACCCCGGTATGATGGTGAACGATTTGTTTGATTAGTAGGTTGACCAATATACTTTATATACATGGATGGGGTCAACTGAGCGTATGCTGGGTGTGGTCGCTCCACATCTAGAGATTGGGAAATTGTTTTAAAAGAAGCCCATGAGGATAGAACACCAGATTGTTCTTCCAAAGTGCGTATTATATGTATTACGGTGTTTTCTCTTGCTGGGACGTAAGCCGTGGAGATACATTCGTGATATGTCTTTCGAATCAGGAGCCATCATGAAGGAAACCCAACTTCCCAATATGAGCTTCGCGGTTTTTAGTTGTATGCTTATATGGTGACATAATATATTATGCCGCTTACATAACATATTATGCCACCTAGTTTTGATACTTTTATATTCGAAATTGTTTTCTACACTGTGCACTTATGGTATATAAGACAAATTTCGCGTATTAAGCATTTTTGACCCTTATAAGATAAAACTCTATCCTTCGGCGTACGTTGCAAGGGATTGAGCCTTATAATGGTTTCATTTTTCTAAAAAGCATTGCGCTGTTTAACGATTTACTTTGATTTTTATGCACTGGCAATCCAATGGAGTAAACCCGTTCCGCGCTAGCGGCGTGGTCCTTGGATTTGCCTTATTACTATTAGTTAAATTAGTTAAGAATTCTCACACCAGTCCCACGACTGACCCGTTGTTTTTTCCACCTTTGCAAACTCGGGTGCCCTCTTTTCCACACGGGCAGTCGAGTAGTTTGTCTACAGGTCTTTATCTCTTGAGCAGGATTCTGGATCGAAGCCTAAAGCTGTGTCCAGAGCATAGTTGTCTTCCGCTGCCTTAGTTTTTTTTCCACTGCACTGTATTGTATTATAATATTGTAATCTATCTTCCGCTGTAATTTTTATTCGATGTACTCTGATATTCTGTACTATGATGTAACATTACTGTAATGTTTATAAAAGTCTGTTGTTGTTCTAATGTGTTGTATTCCCAAAGTTAACGTACTCCGGTTTTGAACGGTCTTGGTCGATTTTGCGATCGATCAGGTCAGGCGAAACCTGGGCCGTTACAGTTGGTATCAGAGCTTTGGTTAGCTCAAATCTTTGGGATACAACTCGTTAGAACTGAACAAAAGACTCATCAGAGATTGGATTAGTAATATCCAATAAGAATACTCATTAGAGATAGGATCAGTAGTATCCTAGAATGAGAAAACTCAATAGAGATGGGGTTAGTAATGCCCTAGAATGAGTTGAGAGTGCCCAATTTATAATTAACATATTATTAATTATATAAATCGATTTTAAAAAATTTGATTTTTGAATATATAAAAGTTACATATTTTAAAAGTTAATCAACAAATTGATTGATGGTTATGTAGTGTAATTATTAGTTCAACTAATAAAATTATAGAAACGAATTAAAGAATGAAAGATGAGTTAGTTAATTAAACAACTTTTAGCTTCGTTCCTTTTCGGGGACGAAAAGTTCTTAAGTGGGGGAGACTGTAACAACCCTGAATTTTGGGGGTAAATTTAAAAATTTATATTTAGTAATTGTAATGAGTTTTTGATATTTAAAATAATTTATTTAAAATAATAATGATTAAAAATTGATTTAAATCGAAGTTAGAATGAATAATTTAATTTTAATTATAAAAAGTGTTAGAAATAGCGCGGTAGTTTGAAAAGTCAAACTTGAACTTTGACTGACCGTACAGGATGCAAAATTTAACGGATTTTAGTGAAACCAAAAATATTAGAATCTATTTAAAAATATCTTTCTAACGAATCCGAAAAATTGAAATTTCATAGCGGGAATCAAAAGTTATGTCAAAATTAAATATTCTCTTTTATAAAATACTCTGATTTTATAAATATTCTCTTTTCAGTATTCACTTTGACAAATCCCCCTTTTCTCCAAATCCCGGTATGTTATGGTGTATAACATATCAAATTACGATGTCCAATATCGTCCATACACGCACAATCAACAACAGGTTATAATTCACATCATATATCAAAATACATGAAAAACAATAAAATAACTGTTGAGGAATCCAGTAGGATTCCTCCAACCTGTTTCCCTGCATCCACAGATGTTACACAATAAAATCAACATCACTTTCAGTTCTATATGATATATTCTGTTAAACAGAATCAATATAGAAATTCAACTAACTGACTGGTAGTTCAATCAAACAGTCAACACACAGTCAATCAACCAATATTTAACAGTTCTAAAAATACAACATGAAAGTATAAACTGTTCAGAGTTAATGAGATTTACTCACTTTGGCAGTTCATCGTTAAAGAACGATAAACTGTTTTTTTGATTTGAATCAAACAATTTATTTCACCATAAATTGTAACGAACTCCAATTCACCCACATTCAGTTCCATGGGGTAGTGTACGTCCATACGATCTTGTCGGATCTGGTTTTGTTGATTTCTGATAACATATGAGTAAGTTATGATCACTACAAGTTACCATACATAATTAACTTTAAATAACTTAATTCATTTTTGAAAATGGGCTTCACCTTTTTCTTGGCCCAACTAAAACCTAAATTCCATTTCTAATCAACCTGGGCTCCTACCCATCTTCATGCAAAATCGGCCCAGTCACCCAAACCCAACTGCATTTTTATTGCTCAGCCCATCCACCTTTTATTGTTCAGCCCATCAACCTTTTTATTTCTTTAAGCCCAACCAAGCCCAATACCCCCTTCTCTACCCAGGCCCGCTCACCCTCCTACCCGCCTTTTCCAATGCAATATCCTGACTCCAGATGAAAACTCCTCAGCCATAGCCGACGGTTTTAGCCTCACCGCACCTTTCACCTTTCCACCCACTTGAAATCCGTGACCATCATAATGAACTTCCTTACATCCTCCATCCACTCAATCTAAACTTAACGAGCTCAGATGTAACAACCCTAAATTTTGGGGGTAAATTTAAAAATTTATATTTAGTAATTGTAATGAGTTTTTGATATTTAAAATAATTTATTTAAAATAATAATGATTAAAAATTGATTTAAATCGAAGTTAGAATGAATAATTTAATTTTAATTATAAAAAGTGTTAGAAATAGCGTTGTAGTTTGAAAAGACAAACTTGAACTTTGACTGACCGTACAGAATGCAAAATTTAACGGATTTTAGTGAAACCAAAAATATTATAATCTATTTAAAAATATCTTTCTAACGAATCTGAAAATTCAAAATTTCATAGCGGGAATCAAAAGTTATGTCAAAATTAAAATTTAGAAAGGTTACTATGAAATTTATAAAGGTCAAAAATGCTATTTTTTGCATACGAATGAATTTAGACTCGAAACCACTTCCATTGAGTTCAGAATGACATTTCTACATTTGAAAAGTATAAACACTTATATATTTCGAGTTTCGGAAATTATTGGTATAAAAATTTATTTTTAATATTAAATATATACGCCTTGAGAATTGAAATTTTGCAACCGGTCTCCAAATTGAACAAAAATAGTTTTGCTGGGTTCGTATCGTCAAAACAAAGCTAAAAATGATTTTTCGGTAATTTTTAGAATTAATATATAATCATAATTGATTTTTCAGTGTAAACGAACAATTTTTGACTTTAAAAATTCATTAAAAATTCATACGGACTCGAAAATTTACGAAACCAGTTTATATAGGTTCGTATTGATTATGATTAGCTGTGATCCAAATTCCATCGAATTTGGAATCAGTATGTGGTCGTATGGTTTTAAAAACTGCAAAACGGATGTTAATAATTACACTAAAGCTATAATTAAAATGGGCTAAATTACATATGGGCTGAATTAAAGTTGTAACGACCGGGCAATTCCGCTCGATCCAAATCAGTCGCTAAACCGATCAAGACCATTCGAAACGACTGATTGTTTTGAGAACACGACAAAATAGAACGCAGACGGAGGAACGTTTCATTGTATATTACAACAATTCCATCAGATTACAAGAATATACAGAGTACAAATGAATAAATATTACACAGAAATATCAGAGATTTAAATTACATTTAAATTGCAGCGGAAAATAATACAATACACAACTAGAAGAGATATACGGATACAAAGCTTTCCGGAAATCATTCCAGCTGTAAACCAGGATCCTGTGAATATAAATCTGCAAAACCAAAACTACTAGCTGCCCGTGTCAAAATAAGGGCACCCAGAGTTTAGGTTAAAACAATAAACTCCAGGTCAGTCATGGGACTGGTGTGAGAACTAAAACAGTTATTATTCTTTATTTTTAAAGTTAGATAAATCAAGGGACCACGTCGTATAACACGGAACGGGTTTCCTCCCAAGAACACCAGTGCATAAAACAACAGCGCAATGGTAAATAAAGAAAAATGAAGCTATTATAAGACCCAGGTCCTATCACACACTGCAACGCAAGCCGGGGGATAGGGTTTTCCCTTATAACAGCCAAAGCATGCTTGATACGTTTAAAATAGATTATTTTGATAGTACTATAAGTGTATAGTGTATAAAACAACTTCAAATCATAAGTATCAATCATAGGCGGCATGGGTACCATATATCATGTCGCCAATACTAGGCTCTACAAATAAAACCGCAAATGTCACGTATTTGGAAGTTGGGTTTCCATCTGTGAACCGAGGCAAGGGATCGTCCTCTACCGATTCGAGACTGTCTAGCCCGAGTCTCAGGGACAGAACGCATCGACCCTTGGAGCAACAGGGCCTGTCCACCGATGTGGATTAGACGAAATCCTGAACACTACGTCTCTCCGCCCTATGGGGCGTAAATGAGCCAACTAAATGACTCCATCGGTTCGAGAACGACCGATATATCTGAGGCGCCTCCAATTCCAACAACCACATGAGTCAAACTCTTCAGCCAGTTTAAGCACTGACGCCACTCCTAACTAGAAAGAAACGCATGCCCTCCCTGAGGTCCTTCTCCCGTTTTGGTTCACACCGGGGTGTGAGGCTCGCGAATTAACGCTACACAAAGCTATGCCACAAAGGCCGTGCTTTGATCATCAACCACAAGACTCTGCTTTTCAATAGAAGCCTTGATCATTTGCATCTTAGCATGCCACACAGGCAAACCACTCTATGCAACCAATATCAGTCACACAGAATGAAATCCAATGTCAGACACACTTTCCATTTACAAGTCCGTTCTGGGTCTAAACGAAACCGGAGGCACCTAGCACCTCACATATCCATCGATCTCCAAGTACGTCTGGATGACCACTAACTGTTTCCATCTTCTTGGGGGTACATCCCAATCAAGATCATCAGTAATCACCCAAACGACGTGAAGACCTCCGGTCTTCAACCACCTTCTTCATCTTCGACTTATCGTCGTAACAGTTATTCAGAATGGGATAAACCCGGTCTTTCCGAATAACTCGCGTATATTATAAACAAGTGTTATACAAACACAACATACGCCTCATTTCAATTCATCGGTCACTAACCGTAAATTAACAAGAGAATAATTCCCCAAATATTAACCCCGAAGGCCGAAACCAACATCAGATCAATATCCATAAAATCATTCTTCTTAGCTAACCGACAGTTAGTTTCTATATTTCACATTCATAGGGAAATATTCCAATTAATTTTATCAAAGATAAATTCCTTGAATTTATTCTTTAAACTTCTTTTGAATATCGATTCAACTAGTCGGGATTAACGAACCTTACCGAAGTAATCATTTGTTTTAATTTCCCCATCCCAACCTATTCATCCCAGGAAGTAAAACGGGTCTTACTTCATATCTAACACCACGGTGTTATCGGTAAATTTAATTACCATTTCACGTTTAAATCTAATTAAAGATTTAACTATCGCCTGGAGTAAAACTGGTGATACTCCATTCTCAATCTTTTCAATCTAATTAAAGATTCATTAAAACTCCATTTAGTTTTAATCTTCAACTGGGATAAAGAATCAGTGTCATTTAAAACACGGTTCACGATAAACCCAAAATCACATAACATTTCAGTCAATCCCTATCCGTAAATTAGCAAGTGAGCAATTCCCTAAGTATTAACCCCGAAGGCCGAAACCAACATCAGATCGATACCCCAGAAACCATTCAACTTAACTAATCTCCAGTTAGTTTCTGATTTTCTTATCTCCTTTGGGTCTAAGAACAGTATTATTGAAGATACCGTTCACGACAACCCAAAATCACATTCCATTAATTATCGGGTTAAAGAACAAGTGTTATTTAAAACACTGCTCACTATAAACCTAAAAATCAATATCAATTCAATTCCAATTAAATATTATTTAATTGGTACACTTCATTTAATCTAAATAAAAAGATTTAATCCTTTTCTCAACTGGGCTTAAGAACAGTTTTAATGAAGAAACCATTCACGACAAACCCAAATCACATTTGATATTAAATACAAGGCTCTGAATAGAAAATATACCGGCTTATATTCAATATCAAATTCTACGACCAACAAATATCGTATTGGAAATAACGATATAAATATATCTTTCAAATTTCCATAACAATACCTGTATAATCACAAAATCCAACATCGAAATAATCCAAAGACAATTTCGATTCAAATCCATTCCAATATAAATATTGGAAATTCTGGTTTTTTTCAAAACCATTTCAAATCCAATTTATTTATTATTCTAGTTTAAAACTAGTTCATTTCGATAAAAAATTATTTTTATCTTTTCAAATATGGAGTTTTTCATCCCAATTCTTCACAAATCATTTCTTATGATTTTACACAAATTATTACTATTTTTAACAATTTTATCAAGGCCCGTACAGTCGATTTCCATTAATGGCCATCGAACTGCACTTACAGCGATCTTTTCCAAATTTGATTTGGACATAATTCCAAATCCAATCGTTAGATTTCTAATTTCTAATATTCGTTAGAAAGCTCTTTTCGATACGAACCCAACGGTTCCGGTTTTAGGAGAATCCGACGGTCGGATCTCCCGCAATATCCATTCGAAGTCAATGGTCGAAATTCGCGAACTGCCGCAACGCGGCGCGTTCTATTCAGGCCATTATATTATATATATAATATATATAATATATACTTCGTCGATTTCAATTCAAAACGTGCTTTATAAATCGTTTTGAATTCATTTTCAAATCGGTTTCAACTTCGTTTTCAAATTCAAATCAAAATTGAATTTTCCCTTACAAATTCGTTTTAAATTCATTTCAAATCGATTTCAATTCAATTTCAATTTGAATTCATTTATATTCAATTTCAATTCGAATTCTAATTCTTTTCAAAATATCAGATTTTGAAATCACTTTCGATATTCATTATAAAATGAATAAAATCGATACAAATATCGTTCACGTCAAAATGACGTCAATCTAATCAACACGGCTTCATATATTTCTATTTTCAAATATTCGATTTCAAATATTTCTATTTCAAATATTTCTATTTAAATATTTCTATTCAAATATTTCTATTTCAAATATTTTTATTCAAATATTTCTATTTCAAATATTTCTATTTCAAATATTGCTATTTCAAATATTTCTATTTCAAAACTGGAAGGAGGCCCAATCAATTACCATATAATGTTAATTATATGGATTTTCTACAATACATGTATACGATAACAACGATGAATAATCAACCATCATCCAAAGTGCATTCTACACTGTATAAGAATCAAATATAAATATTCAACGCTTATAACAATCTGTCAATCAATCGATCGAATTATAACTAACTATTGGGATTAGTGTATGTCATATATCACCCCAATACCTGTGTGGAGTTTCAAACAATCAAACACAGATTTTATTTGTGCAGTTGGGCGATGTGTAAAATTTATCGTCCCAATCAATATCAGTTAAATGTGTGTATATAAACAAATCGTCCGATTTGTTTATTTTTATTTCATTTCATATACATGTTAAAAAATCTATTTTTAACTATCAAATATTTTCCACTATAAAATATTTTATTTCATTTCACATCACATCACCCAATCAACTACACATCAAAATCAAACAAACAAGCATACAAGCCGTCCATGGTCTGTGGACGACGGGTGTCGGGTGCTACTAAACACCGTCTGCATCCTAGTATATATTTTAATTAGAAAATTAAATTAAAGGTGAGGAGTTCTCACTGATTAGCTAATCCAAACGCCACGACTCTTCTTATGTAGAAATCTTCGCCGTTCTTTCCTCTTGTCACTTTCTTTGCCCGTATTCTCTACATATGTAAAAATCACATTTTCACTTCGCTATTCAATATATAAAAATCGTATTTTTACTTTGCTATTCAATATATAAAAATCATATTTTTACTTCGCTATTCAATATATAAAAATCATATTTTTACTTCGTTATTCAATATATAAAAATCATATTTTTACTTCGTTATTCAATATATAAAAATCATATTTTTACTTCGCTATTCAATATATAAAAATCATATTTTTATATCTCCTACAGGATAAAGATCGAATTTTTATTATCTATATTATATAAAAATTATATTTTTATTCGACTAAAATTCATATCTTCTTCTAATCAAAGATTATATTTCTAATTTGCTACTAACTATATAAAGATAACATTTTTAATTAGCTACTAACCATAAAAGGATAATATTTTTAATTAGCTACTAACCTTTTTATTTTAAACACCATTAAAAACTGAAAATAAAATTAGATAAGTAAATGAAACTTACTTTCCTAAACGGAGGAGGAGGGGTGGTTCATCACTGTTGGCCGGGGGGTTTCACCGTCGCTGTGGTGGCAAGGGAGGAAGAAGAAGAAGAAGCGGCCGCAGCAGCAGGAGGAGGGGGGGTATCGCGCATCAGGAAGAGGCGGGGGGGGGGGGGGGGGTATCGCGCATCACGGCGAGAGAGGGGGGAGGGTAGCGCGTAGCGCAGGTGGAGGAGGGGGGGTATCGCGCATCACGGCGAGAGAGGGGGGGGGGGTAAATCAATTTTTTTCTTTCTGAAAGTAAATGAACTGGGAGAGAGAAAGAAGAAGGGGGCTATTATATAAATAAATATATTTTTTATTATTAAACTTTCTAAAAAGCAACTTTTATTTTCGACCTCTAAACGAGGCCCACTGCCTGTCGTCCACAGCTAATTACCCCCATTCTGAACACAATGGGATATGTATCCTAAGTTGATTCGATCGTTTCGATCAGTTTTCATCAAAATCAACATATAACTCTATATATTGAATTTGAACGCATATTTCAATTTACCAGGGCCACATACTGACTCTACAAATTCCCGAAAAATATTTTCTAGCTTCGTATTGACGATATGTTCCTAACAAAACTAGTTTCGTCGAATTCTGAGACCGTTTGAAAAATGGCCAATTTCCAATCGATTAAAATTAACTGAAACTGGTTAAAGCGTTTTCCTTTTCCACGCTCACATATTGATTCGAAAAATAATGAAATTTGGAATCTAGCAATAACTTGACATCACGGATCCAACAAAAGTGATTTCGTCGAAATCCGAGGTCGTTCGCAAAATGGCTATTTTTAAGGGCCAGAATTCCATAGCGACTATTCTGAATTTTCAACTGGGCATATCTTTTGATTCCCGCTATGAAATTCCAATCTTTCGGATTCGCTGGAAAGATATTCAAAAATAGATTCTAATATTTTTGGTTTCACTACAATCCGGTTTATTTTGCACCCGGTACAATCATTTGAAGTTTGAAATCGAATTATCGAACTACCGTGCTATTTTCAATTCCTTTTATATATATAAATAAATATTTATATTCTAACGACGATCTATATAATATATACGTTCGAATTCTATTCAAAATAAATTTCTCGTCGTTATTATTTAAAATAATTCATTTTAAATATTCAAAATTCAACAAAATTGCCAAAATAAAAATTTTAAAGTGGCTCAGATTTCCGGGTTGTTACATTCTCCCCCACTTAAAACTTTTCGTCCCCAAAAAGGATCAAAGCCGAAAGTTGTTTTAAAAACCAACTCAACTTTCATAGTTTTCGCTACGGCTTAATTTCTTCAACTTTTCAGTTTTTATGAACTTTTCAAATTTTTCAAAAATTTGGCCAATTTTCGAAAAATTTCGCCATAACCTCCCCAGCACCGGGGACTTCGGGATATTCCGTATAGCCTCCCATGGCCTTCTTCAATCAAAAAGAAAAAGAAAAAGCCAAGCGGCTAGCCAATCGACTCACAAAATCATCATCACCCAAACAAAACAGTAAATTATGTTAAACATGTACCTATTTGTCGGGCAAACAAATTTTATTCTTCTGCTCTAGCCTCCTTGCTATGACCTATTCAATGTATACACATGTACATGCATGCAATTGCAACCAATTCTCAATACAGTTCAATATTTGACCAATTTGGTTAAAGGTTCAACATTTAATTATTCAAACTATAATCAAACAACACAACTAGCAATCAATTAGTTGATTAACGTTTCAAATCCATAACTTTGATATATAGTCAAAAATCACATTTTTGGTGCCAATTCACAACAATAATGAATCCTGTCTAGTTTCGGTTCTCACACCAGTCTAATGGAAATATAGAAACCGACTTTCATTACTCGAAAATAAATACTGGCGACGGTGCCCCATCACCAGAATCATCCACGGGCAACTAGAGTATGATTCTATAACTATCCAGTATATTCAAACTTCGAATGCACGTTTGCAAGACGCCTATGCAAAATCTTTATATATCGGATTGTCCAAATCACTATAAATAATCAAATACGTATTATTGATTTAAATTTTCAAAACAAAATTTGTTTTCATTTTAAAAATATACTCTTCAGACTCGTTCTAGGATACTACTGATCCCATCTCTAACGAACCATTCCCATTGGATATTACTAATCCAATTTCGGATGAATTCTTTCGTATGGTTCTAATGTGTCTTGTTCTCTGAGCTTTGTATACCAAAGCTCTGATACCACGATGTAACGACCGGCAATTCCGCTCGATTCGAATCAGTCGCTAAACCGACCAAGACCGTTCGAAACGCCTGATTGTTTCGAGAACAAGACAAAACAGAACGCAGACGGAAGAGCATTTCATTGTATATTACAACAATTCCATCAGATTACAAGAATATACAGAGTATAAATGAATAAATATTACATAGAAATATCAAAGATTTAAATTACATTTAAATAGCAGCGGAAAATAATACAATACACAACTAGAAGAGATATACGGATACAAAGCTTTCCGGATATCATTCCAGCTGTAAACCAGGATCCTATGAATATAAATCTGCAAAACCAAAACTACTAGCTGCCCATGTCAAAATAAGGGCACCCAGAGTTTAGGTTAAAACAATAAACTCCAGGTCAGTCATGGGACTGGTGTGAGAGCTAAAACAGTTACTATTCTTTACTTTTAAAGTTAGGTAAATCAAGGGACCACGCCGTATAACACGGAACGGGTTTCCTCCCAAGAACACCAGTGCATAAAATAACAGCGCAATGCTAAATAAAGAAAAATGAAGCTATTATAAGACCCAGGTCCTATCACACAATGCAACGCAAGCCGGGGGATAGGCTTTTCCCTTATAATAGCCAAAGCATGCTTGATACATTTAAAACATATTATTTTGATAGTACTATAAGTGTATAGTGTATAAAACAACTTCAAATCATAAGTATCAATCATAGGCGGCATGGGTAACATATATCATGTCGCGAATACTAGGCTCTACAAATAAAACCGCAAATGTCATGTATTTGGAAGTTGGGTTTCCATCTGTGAACCGATGCAAGGGATCATCCTCTACCGATTCGAGACTGTCTAGCCCGAGTCTCAGGGACAGAACGCATCCACCCTTGGAGCGACAGGACCGGTCCACCGATGTGGATTAGACGAAATCCTGAACACTACGTCTCTCCGCCCTATGGGGCGTAAATGAGCTAACTAAATGACTCCATCGGTTCGAGAACGACCGATATATCTGAGGCGCCTCCAATTCCAACAACCACATGAGTCAAACTCGTCAGCCAATTTAAGCACTAACGCCACTCCTAAATAGAAAGAAACGCATGCCCTCCCTGAGGTCCTTCTCCCGTTTTGGTTCACACCGGGGTGTGAGGCTCGCGAATTAACGCTACACAAAGCTACGCCACAAAGGCCGTGCTTTGATCATCAACCACAAGACTCTGCTTTTCAATAGAAGCCTTGATCATTTGCATCTTAGCATGCAACACAGGCAAACCACTCTATGCAACCAATATCAGTCACACAGAATGAAATCCAATGTCAGACACACATTCCATTTACAAGTCCATTCTGGGTCTAAACGAAACCGGAGGCACCTAGTACCTCGCATATCAATCGATCTCCAAGTATGTCTGGATGACCACTAACTGTTTCCATCTTCTTGGGTGTACAACCCGATCAAGATCATCAGTAATCACCCAAACGACGTGAAGACCTCCGGTCTTCAACCATCGTCTTCATCTTCGACTTATCGTCGTAACAGTTATTCAGAATGGGATAAACCCGGTCTTTCCGAATAACTCGCGTATATTATAAACAAGTGTTACACAGACAAAACATATGCCTCATTTCAATTCATCATTCACTAACCGTAAATTAACAAGAGAATAATTCCCCAAATATTAACCCCGAAGGCAAAAACCAACATCAGATCAATATCCAGAAAATCATTCTTCTTAGCTAACTGACAGTTAGTTTCTAAATTTCACATTCATAGGGAAATATTCCCATTAATTTTATCAAAGATAAATTCCTTGAAATTATTCTTTAATCTTCTTTTGAATATCGATTCAACTAGTCGGGATTAACGAACCTTACCGAAGTAATCATTTGTTTTAATTTCCCCATCCCAACCTATTCATCCCATGAAGTAAAACGGGTCTTACTTCATATCTAACACCACGGTGTTATCGGTAAATTTAATTACCATTTCACGTTTTAATCTAATTAAAGATTTAACTATCGCCTGGAGTAGAACTGGTGATACTCCATTCTCGATCTTTTCAATCTAATTAAAGATTCATTAAAACTCCATTTAGTTTTAATCTTCAACTGGGATAAAGAATCAGTGTCATTTAAAACACGGTTCACGATAAACCCAAAATCACATCACATTTCAATCAGTCCCTAACCGTAAATTAGCAATTGAGCAATTCCCTAAGTATTAACCCTGAAGGCGGAAACCAACATTAGATCAATACCCCAGAAACCGTTCAACTTAACTAATCTCCAGTTAGTTTCTGATTTTCTTATCTCCTTTGGGTCTAAGAACAGTATTATTGAAGATACCGTTCACGATAACCCAAAATCACATTCCATTAATTATCGGGTTAAAGAACAAGTGTTATTTAAAACACTGCTCACTATAAACCCAAAAATCAATATCAATTCAATTCCAATTAAATATTATTTAATTAGTACACTTCATTAAATCTAAATAAAAAGATTTAATCCTTTTCTCAACTGGGCTTAAGAAAAGTATTAATGAAGACACCATTCACGACAAACCCAAATCACATTTGATATTAAATACAAGGCTCTGAATAGAAAATATACCGGCTTATATTCAATATCAAATTCTACGACCAACAAATATCGTATTGGAAATAACGATATAAATATATCTTTCAAATTTCCATAACAATACCAGTATAATCACGAAATCCAACATCGAAATAATCCAAAAACAATTTTGATTAAAATCCATTCCAATATAAATACTGGAAATTCTGGTTATTTTCAAAACCATTTCAAATCCAATTTATTTATTATTCTAGTTTAAAACTATTTCATTTCGATAAAAATCTATTTTTATCTTCTCAAATATGGAGTTTTTCATCCCAATTCTTCACAAATCATTTCTTATGATTTTACAAAAATTATTACTATTTTTAATAATTTTATCAAGGCCCGTACAGTCGATTTCCATCAACGGCCATCGAACTGCACTTACAGCGACCTTTTCCAAATTTGATTTGGGCATAATTCCAAATCCAACCGTTAGATTTCTAAGTTCCTATATTTTTTAGAAAGCTCTTTTCGATACGAACCCAACGGTTCTTGTTTTAGGAGAATCCGACGGTCGGATCTCCCGCAATATCCATTCGAAGTCAATGGTCGAAATTCGCGAACTACCGCGGCGCAGCGCGTTCTATTCAGGCCATTATATTATATATATAATATATATAATATATACTTCGTCGATTTCAATTCAAAACGTGCTTTATAAATCGTTTTAAATTCATTTTCAAAACGGTTTCAACTTCCTTTTCAAATTCAAATCAAAATTGATTTTTCCCTTACAAATTCGTTTTAAATTCATTTCAAATCGATTTCAATTCAATTTCAATTTGAATTCATTTATATTAAATTTCAATTCGAATTCTAATTCTTTTCAAAATATCAGATTTTGAAATCACTTTCTATATTCATTATAAAATGAATAAAATCGATACAAATATCGTTCACGTCAAAATGGCGTCAATCTAATCAACACGACTTCATATATTTCTATTTTCAAATATTCGATTTCAAATATTTCTATTTCAAATATTAGTATTTAAATATTTCTATTCAAATATTTCTATTTCAAATATTTTTATTCAAATATTTCTATTTCAAATATTTCTATTTCAAATATTGCTATTTCAAATATTTCTATTTCAAAACTGGAATGAGGCCCAATCAATTACCATATAATGTTAATTATATGGATTTTCTACAACACATGTATACAATAACAACGATGAATAATCAACCATCATCCAAAGTGCATTCTACACTGTATAAGCATCAAATATAAATATTCAATGCTTATAACAATCTGTCAATCAATCGATCGACATATAACTAACTATTGGGATTAGTGTATGTCATATATCACCCCAATACCCGTGTGGGGTTTCAAACAATCAAACACAGATTTTATTTGTGCAGTTGGGCGATGTGTAAAATTTATCGTCCCAAACAATATCAGTCAAATGTGTGTATATAAACAAAAATCCGATTTGTTTATTTTTATTTCATTTCATATACATGTTAAAAATTCTATTTTTAACTATCAGATATTTTCCACTATAAAATATTTTATTTCATTTCACATCACATCACCCAATCAACTACACATCAAAATCAAACAAACAAGCATACAAGCCGTCCATGGTCTGTGGACGACGGGTGTCGGGTGCTACTAAACACCGTCTGCATCCTAGTATATATTTTAACTAGAAAATTAAATTAAAGGTGAGGAGTTCTCACTGATTAGCTAATCCAAACGCCACGACTCTTCTTATGTAGAAATCTTCGCCGTTCTTGCCTCTTGTCACTTTCTTTGCCCGTATTCTCTACATATGTAAAAATCACATTTTCACTTCGCTATTCAATATATAAAAATCGAATTTTTACTTTGCTATTCAATATATAAAAATCATATTTTTACTTCGCTATTCAATATATAAAAATCATATTTTTACTTCGCTATTCAATATATAAAAATCATATTTTTACTTCGCTATTCAATATATAAAAATCATATTTTTATATCTCCTACAGGATAAGGATCGAATTTTTATTATCTATATTATATAAAAATTATATTTTTATTCGACTAAAATTCATATCTTCTTCTAATCAAAGACTATATTTCTAATTTGCTACTAACTATATAATGATAACATTTTTAATTAGCTACTAACCATAAAAGGATAATATTTTTAATTAGCTACTAACCCTTTTATTTTAAACACCATTAAAAACTGAAAATAAAATTAGATAAGTAAATAAAACTTACTTTCCTAAACGGAGGAGGAGGGGTGGTTCATCACTGTTGGCCGGAAGGTTTCACCGTCGCTGTGGTAGCAAGTGAGGAAGAAGAAGAAGAAGCAGCGGCCGCAGCAGTAGGAGGAGGGGGGGGTATCGCGCTTCAGGAAGAGGCGGGCGGGGGAGGGGGGGGGAGGTATCGCGCATCACGGCGAGAGGGGGGTAGCGCGTAGCGTAGGTGGAGGAGGGGGTTATCGCGCATCACGGCGAGAGAGGGGGGTAAATCGCTTTTTTTTTTCTGAAAGTAAATGAACTGGGAGAGAGAAAGAAGAAGGGGGTGGGGCTATTATATAAATAAATATATATTTTATTATTAAACTTTCTAAAAAGCAACATTTATTTTCGACCTCTAAACGAGGCCCATCGCCTGTCGTCCACAGGTAATTACCCTCATTCTGAACACAATGGGATATGTATCGTAAGCTGATTCGATCGTTTCGATCAGTTTTCATCAAAATCAACATATAACTCTATATATTGAATTTGAACGCAAATTTCAATTTACCGGGGCCACATACTGACTCTACAAATTCCCGAAAAATATTTTCTAGCTTCGTATTGACGATACGGTCCTAACAAAACTAGTTTCATCGAATTCTGAGACCGTTTGAAAAATGGCCAATTTCCAGTCGATTAAAATCAACTGAAACTGGTCAAACGCGTTTTCCTTTGCCACGCTCACATATTGATTCGAAAAATTATGAAATTAGGAATCTAGAAATAATTTGACATCACGGATCCAACAAAAGTGGTTTCGTCGAAATCCGAGGTCGTTTGCAAAATGGCCATTTTTAAGGGCCAGAATTCCATAGCGACTATTCTGAATTTTCTACTGGGCATATCTTTTGATTCCCGCTATGAAATTCCAATCTTTCGGATTCGCTGGAAAGATATTCAAAAATAGATTCGAATATTTTTGGTTTCACTACAATCAGGTTTATTTTGCACCCGGTACAATCATTTGAAGTTTGAAATCGAATTATCGAACTACCACGCTATTTTCAATTCAAAATAAATTTCTCGTCGTTATTATTTAAAATAATTCATTTTAAATATTCAAAATTCAATAAAATTGCCAAAATAAAAATTTTAAAGTGGCTCAGATTTCCGGGTTGTTACAAAAGTAACCCCTATATAATATCTCACAGACCAGCCATAACCTAATTCTGAAAATCTAAACATAACCTAGCCTCCATCTTCTTCATCTTCATTTCCATGGTCTCCTCCTTCGAAAAAAACTTCTTTGCACAAAAATCCCAAAATTTTCAAATTCTCAGAAACTAGCCTTGTGACATCTCGATCAATTTGCCAAATTACCACAAAGTTACTGATTAAATTCGTTTTTCGAAATTCATAAAATTCTGGGCTAGAAACTCGTTTGAAGCTGTTCCAATTTTCTAAATCTCAAAAATCCCCAAATTTTCAAATTCTCAGAAACTAGACTTGTGACATCTCGATCAATTTTCCAAATTACCACAAAATTACTGATCAAATTCGTTTTCTGAAATTCATAAAATTCTGGGCTAGAAGTCCGTTTGAATCTGTTCGACGTCGCCTCAGTTTCTAAACGATGGAAGGTAACGCTTTAATAACATAATAAAAAGTTAATTAATTTAATTTATTTTGTAATTAAGTTATTTAAAGGATTAAATAGCGATATCTTTTTTTTATATAAGTGTAACAACCCGAAAATATGGGCCAGTTTAAAAATTTTAAATTGGCGATTTTAGTGAATTTTGAATATTTAAAATGAATTATTTTAAATAATATCGATGAAAAATCTATTTTGAATAGAATTATAACGAATATATTTATATAGATCGTCGTTAGAATATAAATATTTATTTTAAATTATAAAAGGAGTTGAAAATGGCCCTGCAGTTCGATAATTCGATTTCAAACTTCAAATGAATGTACCAGGTGCAAAGTAAACCGGATTTTAGCGAAACCAAAAATAATAGAATCTAATTGAGAATATCTTTCCAACGAATCTGAAAAGTTGAAATTTCATAACGGGAATCAAAAGATATGGCCAAATGAAAATTCAGAATAGTTGCTATGGAATTCTGGCCCTCAAAAATAGCCATTTTGCAAACGACCTCGGATTTCGACGAAACAACTTTTGTTGGATCCGTGATGTCAAATTATTGCTAGGTTTCAAATTTCATAATTTTTCGATTCAATATGTGAGCGTGGCAAAGGAAAACGCGTTTGACCAATTTCAGTTGATTTTAATCGACTGGAAAATGGCCATTTTTCAGATGGTCTCAGAATTCGACTAAACTAGTTTTGTTAGGACCGTATCGTCAATACGAAGCTAGAAAGTATTTTCTAGGAATTTTTCGAGTTAGTATGTGACCCCGGTAAATTGAAATGTGCGTTCAAAATCAATATATAGAGTTATATGTTGATCTTGACGAAAACTGATCGAAACGATCAAATCAGCTTGCGATACATATCCCATTGTGTTCGGAATGGGGGTAATTAGCTAGGGACGATAGTTGGCAGGTTTGATTTCGAGTTCGAATGAAAAGTCAACCCATAAGGATTTAAAAATTAAAATTAAATTATTATATAATATAATGGCCCCCTCCCTCTCTCTTTCTTCCTCACCGTTCAAAAATCAAAAAAGAAAAAAAAACCACGGGAAAGGGGGAAACCCTTGTCGTGCCGCACCCCACCATCGACTTCCGTCCACCGCCGCCTCCCCTGCTCCTCCGCTTCTCCTCCCAATCCTCTTCCCCTCCTCCTCGTTACAGAACCCGCACCCCCCGTCTCCTTTCCTTCTGGAACGCGACTGCGCCCCCAACCCCTCGAAAGCTCCACCGCCATCCACCAATCGCCCCCCCGACCTGCCTACCTCCGCCCAGACCCCCAATTGACGCCGACGAACCAATGGCTGCACCCCCTCTTCCAACGCAGTAAGATTTCTCTCTTCCTTCTTCCTTTATTTAGTAAAACTAAAAATTATTTATTTAATTAAAACCGAAATTAGCCTTGTCTTAGAAACTGAATTATTATATGAAAAGCATAAAAGAGAAGTTTGATTTTTATTTTTAAAAGGTTTGATTTTTAAAACAAAGTAAAGGTTTTATTTTTAAAACAAAGTAAAGGTTTGATTTTTAAAAAAAGAATAGAAATACGATTTTTACTTGAATAGAAACACGATTTTTATTTAAATAAAAAGAAGAAAATATAACCTTTTGTTTAGATAAAGATGTAATTTTTATATTGTAGAAACAATAAAGGTGTAATTTTTATATTGTATCTATAATAAAGATGTGATCTTTATAGTAGTAGCAATTGAAAATATGATTTTTGAATAATAGAGAAAATAAAATTATAATTTTTATAAGGTAGAAGTATTAAAAAAATATAATTTTTATATAATGAAGAAGTTAAAAATCTGATCTTTCTTATATATATGTTGAAATAAAAATGTGATTTTTATAATGAAGAAATAAAAATTCGATCTTTGTATATGAAGTAGAAATATAAAAATATAATTTTCATATAGAATGAAGCATTGAAAAATATATATGAAGTAGAAATAAAAATATGATTTTTTATTTATTGAAAGGAAACAATAAAATATAATTTTTATTTGAACAGCGTGAAAAGACTGTATTGGAATTTCAAACAAATTCAGGAGATTCAGCAGTTCAAAAGCAAAGCACGGTGGAGTGGAACCCTCTGTGAGAACTCCTTACCTTTAAATATGTTTTCTAGTTAATAATATATATTAGGATGTAGACGGTGTTTAGTAGCACCCGACACCCGTCGTCCACAGACCATGGACGGCTTGTTTGATTGATTGCATGTTGTTGTGATAATTGTTTGTGTGATGTGATGTGAAATGAAATAAAATATTTATATGGTTAAAAATATTTTATAGTTAAAAATAGAATTTTTAACGTGTATATAAAATAAATATTTATAAACAAATCGGATGATTTGTTTAAATTCACACATTTGACTGATATTGATTGGGTCGATAAATTTTACACATCGCCCAACTGCATGAATAAAAACTGTGGTTGATTGAAACCCCACACAGGTATTGGGATGAGATTTAACGTACACTAATCCCGATTGTTTAGTTGTATGTCAATCGATTGATTGACAGGCTGTATAAGCGTCGAATATTTATATTTAATGCTTATACAGTGTAGAATGCACTTTGGATGATGATTGATTATTTATCGTTGCTATTATATACATGTGTTGTAGAAAATCCATATAATTCACATTATATGGTAATTGATTGGGCCTCATTCTAATTTGGGAAATAAAGAATAGAAATATATATTCATGTGTTGAATAAAAGCCGTGTTGATTAAATTGATGCCATTTTGACGAGAACGATATTTATATCGATTATATTCGTTTTTAAAATGAATATAGAAAAGAAAGTGATTTCAAAATCTGATTTTTGAAGTGAATTGAAATTCGGATTAGTTTGAAGTGAATTCAAATTCGAATTAAATTGAAGTGTATTGAAATTCGAATTAAATTGAAGTGAATTGAAATTCGAATTAAATTGAAGTGATTAGAAATTCGAATTAAATTGAAGTGAATTGAAATTCGAATTAAATTGAAGTGAATTGAAATTCGAATTAAATTGAAGTGAATTGAAATTCGAATTAAATTGAAGTGAATTGAAATTCGAATTAAATTGAAGTGAATTGAAATTCGAATTAAATTGAAGTGAATTGAAATTCGAATTTAATTGGAATAGAATTGAAATCGATTTGAAATGAATTTAAAACGAATTATATTAGAGAATTCAATTTTGATTTGAATTTGAGATGGAAGTTAAAATCGTTTTGAATTGAAGTCGACTAAATATATATTATATATATAATATAATGGCTTGAATAACGCGCCGCGCTGCGGCAGTTCGTGAATTTCGACCATTGACTTCGTATTGACGTTGCGGGAGATCCGACCGTCGGATTCTCCTAAAACCGGAACCGTTGGGTTTGTATCGAAAAGAGCTTTCTAATGAACGTGAGAAATTAGAAATTTAACGGTTGGATTTGGAATTATGTCCAAATCAAATTTGGAAAAGGTCGCTGTAAGTGCAGTTCGATGGCCGTTGATGGAAATCGACGGTACGGGCCTTGATAAAATTATTAAAAATATTAATAATTTGTGTAAAATCATCAAAAATGATATGTGAAGAATTGGGATGAAAAACTCCATATTTGAAAAGATAAAAATAGGTTTTTATCGAAATGAACTAGTTTTGAACTAGAATAATAATTTATTTATTTTCAAATAAATAAATGGGATTTGAAATGGTTTTAAAAGTAACCAGAATTTCCAATAATTGTATTGGAGTGGATTTGAATCGAAATTATCTTAGGAATATTTCGATGTGGGATTTTGTGATTATACAGATATTGTTATGGAAATTTGAAAGATATATTTATATCGTTATTTCCAATACGATATTTGTTGGTCGTAGAATTTGATATTGAATATAAGCCGATATATTTTCTATTTAGAGCCTTGTATTTAATATCAAATGTGATTTGGGTTTGTCGTGAATGGTGTCTTCATTAACACTGTTCTTAAACCCAGTTGTGAAAAAGATTAAATCTTTTTGTTTAGATTTAATGAAGTGTACCAATTAAAATAATATTTAATTGGAATTGAATTTGAATTGATTTTCGGGTTTATCGTGAACTATGTTTTAAATTACATTTGTTCTTTAACCCGATAATTATTGAATGTGATTTTGGGTTTGTCATGAAACGTGTTTTTAAATGACACTGATTCTTTAACCCAGTTAAAGATTAAAACTAAGTGGAGTTTTAATGAATATTTAATTAGATTGAAATGATCGAAACGGAGTACCACCAGTTTTACTCCAGGCGATAGTTAAATCTTTAATTAGATTTGAACGTGAAATGGTAATTGAATTTACCGATAACACCGTGGTGTTAGATATGAAGTATGACCAGTTTTACTTCGTGGGATGAATAGGTTGGTATTGGGAAATAAAATAAATGATTACTTTGGTGTGGTTCGCTAATCCCGACTAGTTTGAATTGATATTCAAAAGAAGATTAAAGAATAAATTTAAAGAATTTATCTTTGATAAAATTAATGGGAACCTTTCCCAAAGAATAGGAATATTTGAATAAAAGAATATTCTGAATTGAAATGAGGCGTATGTTGTGTTTGTGTAACACTTGTTTAATATATACGTGAGTTATTCAGAAAGACCGGGTTCATCCCATTCTGAATAACTGTTTCGACGTGGTGTCGAAGATGAAGACGGTGGTCGAAGACCGGAAGTCTTCACATCATTTGGGTGATTACTGATGATCTTGATTGGGCTGTACACCCAAGATGAAGAAATCAGTTGGTGGTCGTCCAGATATACTTGGAGATCGATGGATATGCGAGGAAAGTGCCTCCGGTTTCGTTCAGTCCTAGAACGGACTTGTATGGACTGTGTGTCTGACATCGGATTTCATTCTGTGTGATTGATATCGATTGCATAGCGTGAATTGCCTGTGTGGCATGATAAGATGCAAATGATCAAGGCTTCTGTTGAAAAGCAAAGTCTTGTGGTGATGATCAAAGCACGACCTTTGTGGCGTAGCTTTGTGTAACGTGAATTCGCGAGCCTCACACCCCGGTATGAACCAGAAACGGGAGAAGGACACAGGGAGAACATGCGTCTCTTTCTAGCTAAGGTGGTGTCAGTGACCTACCAGCTCTGTCATTTATATACTTTTCACCTGTGTGGTTGTTGCTATTGCGAGGCGCCTCGGATATAGAGCCAGTGGGCTCTTCTACGCCCCATAGGGCGGGGAGACGTATTGTTCAGGATTTCGTCTAATCCACATCGGTGGACCGGCCCTGATGATCCAAGGGTCGATGTGTTCTGATCCTAAGGGGCGGGCTAGAGCGTCTCGAATCGGTAGAGGACGATCCCTGGCCTCGGTTCATAGATGGAAATCCAATTTCCAAATACGTGACTTTGCGGTTTTGATTGTAGAGCCTAGTATGGCGACATGATATATGGTACCCATGCCGTCTATGATTGATACTTATGATTTGAAATTGTTTTAAGCACTATACACTTATTATAGTATCAAACAATTTGTTTTAAACGTATCAAGGATGCCTTGGCTATTATAAGGGAAAACCCTATCCTCCGACTTGCGTTGCATTGTGTGATGGGACCTGGGTCTTATAATAGCTTCATTGTTCTTTATTTAGCATTGCGCTGTTGTTTTATGCATTGGTATTCTTGGGAGGAAACCCGTTCCGTGCTATACGGCGTGGTCCCTGGATTTACCTAACTTTAAAATAAAGATCAATAACTGTTTTAGTTCTCACACCAGTCACATGACTGTCCTGGAGTTTATTGTTTTAACCTAAACTCTAGGTGCCCTTATTTTGACACGGGTGGCTAGTAGTTTTGGTTTTGCAGATTTATCTTCACAGGATCCTGGTTTACAACTGGAAGGATATTCGGAAAGATTTGTATCCGTATATCTCATTCAGTTGTATTTTGTATTATTTTCCGTTGCTATGTAATGTACTGTAATCTCTGGTATTTTATGTTGTGTAATATTGATTTATTACTCTGTATATTCTTATATTCTGATGGAATTGTTGTAATATACAATGAAATGTTCTTCCGTCTGTGTTCTATTTTGTCGTGTTCTCGAAACAATCAGGCGTTTCGAACGGTCTTGATCGGTTTAACGACTGATTCGGATCGAGCGAAATTCCAGTTTGTGACACGTGGTATCAGTGCTTTGGTTTAAAAAGCTAGAGAACAAGACACATTAGCACCATACGAAAGAATTCATCAGATATTGGATTGGCAATATCCAATAAGAATGACTCGTTAGAGATGGGATCAGTGGTATCCTAGAACGAGTGTGAAGAGTATATTTTTAAAAGTGAAAACCAATGTTGTTTGAAAATTTAAATCGTATTATACGTATTTGAATATTGATTTATATTGATTTGGACAATCCGATATATAAAGATTTTGCATATGCGTCTTGCAAACGTGTATTCGAAGTTTTTATATACTGGATAGTTATGGAATCATACTCTAGTTGCCCGGGGATAATTCTGGTGATGGGGCACCGTCGCCGGTATTTATTTTCAAATAACGAAAGTGAGATTTCTATATATTTCCATTAGACTGGTGTGAGAACCAAAACTAGATAGGGTACATTATTGTTGTGAATTAGCCCCAAATTGTGATTTTTGACTATATATCAAAATTATGTGTTTGAAACGTTAATTCATTAATTGATTGCTGGTTGTGTTTTTTGATTATTGTTTGAATAATTAAATGTTGAACCTTTAACCAAATTGGTCACATATTGAACTGTATTGAAAATTAGTCGCATTTGCATGCATATACATGTACTTACATTGAACAGGTCATAGCAAGGAGGCTAGAGAAGAGGAATAAAATTGTTTGCCCGACAAATAGGTACATGTTTATTGTATTTCTTGAGTTTTGGGTGATTTTGTGAGCCGATTGGCTAGCCGCTTGGCTTTTTCTTTTTCTTTTGGATTGTAGAAGGCCATGGGAGGCTATATGAAATATCCAGAAGTCCCCGGTGCACGGGAGGTTATGGCGAAATTTTTCGAAAATTTAGGGTGTTTGCCAAATTTTTGAAAAATTTGAAAAGTTCTTAGAAACTGAAAAGTTGAAGAACTTAAGCCGTAGTCAAAATAATGAAAGTTGAGTTGAATGGTAAAACAACTTTCGGCTTCGTTACTTTTCGAGGACGAAAAGTTTTAAGTGGGGGGATTGTAACAACCCGAAAATCTGGGCCAGTTTAAAAATTTTAAATTGGCGATTTTAGTGAATTTTGAATATTTAAAATGAATTATTTTAAATAATATCGATGAAAAATCTATTTTGAATAGAATTCTAACGAATATATTTATATAGATCGTCGTTAGAACATAAATATTTATTTTAAATTATAAAAGGAATTGAAAATGGCCTTGTAGTTCGATAATTCGATTTCAAACTTCAAATGAATGTACCAGGTGCAAAATAAACCGGATTTTAGCGAAACCAAAAATAAAAGAATCTAATTGAGAATTTCTTTCCAACGAATCTGAAAAATTGAAATTTCATAACGGGAATCAAAAGATATGGCCAAATGAAAATTCAGAATAGTCGCTATGGAATTCTGGCCCTCAAAAATAGCCATTTTGCAAACGACCTCGGATTTCGACGAAACCACTTTTGTTGGATCCGTGATGTCAAATTATTGCTAGGTTTCAAATTTCATAATTTTTCGATTCAATATGTGAGCGTGGCAAAGGAAAATGCGTTTCACCAATTTTAGTTGATTTTAATCGACTTGAAAATGGCCATTTTTCAGACGGTCTCGGAATTCGATGAAACTAGTTTTGTTAGGACCGTATCGTCAATACGAAGCTAGAAAGTATTTTCCTGGAATTTTTCGAGTTAGTATGTGACCCCGTTAAATTGAAATGTGCGTTCAAAATCAATATATAGAGTTATATGTTGATCTTGACGAAAACTGATTGAAACGATCAAATCAGCTTGCGATACATATCCCATTGTGTTCGGAATGGGGGTAATTAGCTAGGGACGACAGTCGACAGGTTTGATTTCGAGTTGAATGAAAAGTCAACCCAGAAGGATTTAAAAATTAAAATTAAATTATTATATAATATAATGGCCCCCTCCCTCTCTCTTTCTTCCTCACCGTTCAAAAATCAAAAATGAAAACAAAAAAACCCCACGAGAAAGGGGGAAACCCTTAACGCGCCGCACCCCACCATCGACTTCCGTCCACCGCCGCCTCCCCTGCTCCTCCGCTTCTCCTCCCGATCCTCTTCCCCTCCTCCTCGTGACAGAACCCGCACCCCCTCTCCTTTCCTTCTGGAACACGACTGCGCCCCCCAACCCCTCGAAAGCTCCACCGCCGTCCACCAATCGCCCCCCCCCCCCCGACCTGCCTACCTCCGCCCAGACCCCCAATTGACGCCGACGAATCGATGGCTGCACCTCCTCTTCCAACGCAGTAAGATATCTCTCTTCCCTCTTCTTCCTTTATTTAGTAAAATTGAAAATTATTTATTTAATAAAAACCGAAATTAGCCTTGTCTTAGAAACTGAATTATTATATGAAAAGCATAAAAGAGAAGTTTGAGTTTTATTTTTAAAAGGTTTGATTTTTAAAACAAAGTAAAGGTTTGATTTTTAAAACAAAGTAAAGGTTTGATTTTTAAAAAAAGAATAGAAATACGATTTTTACTTGAATAGAAATACAATTTTTATTTAAATAAAAAGAAGAAAATATAACCTTTTGTTTAGATAAAGATGTAATTTTTATATGGTAGAAACAATAAAGGTGTAATTTTTATATTGTATCTATAATAAAGATGTGATCTTTATAGTAGTAGCAATTGAAAATATGATTTTTATATAATAGAGAAAATAAAAATATAATTTTTATAAGGTAGAAGTATTAAAAAAATATAATTTTTATATAATGAAGAAGTTAAAAATCTGATCTTTCTTATATATATGTTGAAATAAAAATGTGATTTTTATAGTGATGAAATAAAAATTCGATCTTTGTATATGAAGTAGAAATATAAAAATATAATTTTCATATAGAATGAAGCGTTGAAAAATATATATGAAGTAGAAATAGAAATATGATTTTTATTTATTGAAAGGAAACAATAAAATATAATTTTTATTTGAACAACGTGAAAAGACTGTATTGGAATTTCAAACAAATTCAGATGATTCAGCAGTTCAAAAGCAAAGCACGACGGAGTGGAACCCTCTGTGAGAACTCCTCACCTTTAAATATGTTTTCTAGTTAATAATATATACTAGGATGCAGACGGTGTTTAGTAGCACCCGACACCCGTCGTCCATAGACCATGGACGACTTGTTTGATTGATTGCATGTTGTTGTGAAAATTGATTGTGTGATGTGATGTGAAATAAAATAAAATATTTATATGGTTAAAAATATTTTATAGTTAAAAATAGAATTTTTAACGTGTATATAAAATAAATATTTATAAACAAATCGGATGATTTGTTTATATTCACACATTTGACTGATATTGATTGGGTCGATAAATTTTACACATCGCCCAACTGCACAAATAAAAACTGTGGTTGATTGATTGAAACCCCACACGGGTATTGGGATGAGATTTAACGTACACTAATCCCGATTGTTTAGTTGTATGTCAATCGATTGATTGACAGGCTGTATAAGCGTCGAATATTTATATTTAATGCTTATACAGTGTAGAATGCACTTTGGATGATGATTGATTATTTATCGTTGCTATTATATACATGTGTTGTAGAAAATCCATGTAATTCACATTATATGGTAATTGGTTGGGCCTCATTCTAATTTGGGAAATAAAGAATAGAAATATATATTCATGTGTTGAATAAAAGCCGTGTTGATTAGATTGACGCCATTTTGACGAGAACGATATTTATATCGATTATATTCGTTTTTAAAATGAATATAGAAAAGAAAGTGATTTCAAAATCTGATATTTTGAAGTGAATTGAAATTCGAATTAGTTTGAAGTGAATTGAAATTCGAATTAAATTGAAGTGAATTGAAATTCGAATTAAATTGAAGTGAATTGAAATTCGAATTAAATTGAAGTGAATTGAAATTCGAATTAAATTGAAATAGAATTGAAATCGATTTGAAATGAATTTAAAACGAATTTATATTAGAGAATCCAATTTTGATTTGAATTTGAGATGGAAGTTAAAATCGTTTTGAATTGAAATTGACGAAATATATATTATATATATATAATATAATGGCTTGAATAGAACGCGCCACGCTGCGGCAGTTCGTGAATTTCGACCATTGACTTCGTATTGACGTTGCGGGAGATCCAACCGTCGAATTCTCCTTGAACCGGAACCGTTGGGTTCGTATCGAAAATAGCTTTCTAATGAATGTGAGAAATTAGAAATTTAACGGTTGGATTTGGAATTATGTCCAAATCAAATTTGGAAAAGGTCGCTGTAAATACAGTTCGATGGCCGTTGATGGAAATCGACTGTACGGGCCTTGATAAAATTATTAAAAATATTAATAATTTGTGTAAAATGATCAAAAATGATATGTGAAGAATTGGGATGAAAAATTCCATATTTGAAAAGATAAAAATTGATTTTTATCGAAAAGAACTAGCTTTGAACTAGAATAATAATTTATTTATTTTCAAATAAATAAATGGGATTTGAAACGGTTTTAAAAGTAACCAGAATTTCCAATAATTGTATTGGAGTTGATTTGAATCGAAATTATCTTCGGAATATTTTGATGTGGGATTTTGTGATTATACAGATATTGTTATGGAAATTTGAAAGATATATTTATATCGTTATTTCCAATACGAAATTTGTTGGTCGTAGAATTTGATATTGAATATAAGCCGATATATTTTCTATTCAGAGCCTTGTATTAATATCAAATGTGATTTCGTTTTGTCGTGAATGGTGTCTTCATTAACACTGTTCTTAAACCAGTTGTGAAAAACATTACATCTTTTTGTTTAGATTTAATGAAGTGTACCAATTAAAATAATATTTAATTGGAATTGAATTTGAATTGATTTTCGGGTTTATCGTGAACTGTGTTTTAAATAACATTTTTCTTTAACCCGATAATTAATGAATGTGATTTTGGGTTTGTCGTGAAATGTGTTTTTAAATGACACTGATTCTTTAACCCAGTTAAAGATTAAAACTAAGTGGAGTTTTAATGAATATTTAATTAGATTGAAATGACCGAGAATGGAGTACCACCAGTTTTACTCCAGGCGATAGTTAAATCTTTCATTCGATTTGAACGTGAAATGGTAATTGAATTTACCGATAACACCGTGGTGTTAGATATGAAGTATGACCAGTTTTACTTCATGGGATGAATAGGTTGGGATTGGGAAATAAAATAAATGATTACTTCGGTGTGGTTCGCTAATCCCGACTAGTTTGAATTGATATTCAAAAGAAGATTAAAGAATAAATTTAAAGAATTTATCTTTGATAAAATTAATGGGAACCTTTCCCAAAGAATAGGAATATTTGAATAAAAGAATATTCTGAATTGAAATGAGGCGTATGTTGTGTCTGTGTAACACTTGTTTAATATATACGCGAGTTATTCAGAAAGACCGGGTTTATCCAATTCTGAATAACTGTTTCGACGTGGTGTCGAAGATGAAGACGGTGGTCGAAGACCAGAAGTCTTCACATCGTTTGGGTGATTACTGATGATCTTGATTGGGCTGTACACCCAAGATGAAGGAATCAGTTGGTGGTCATCCAGACGTACTTGGAGATCGATGGATATGCGAGGAAAGTGCCTCCGGTTTCGTTCAGACCCAGAACGGACTTGTATGGACTGTGTGTCTGACATCGGATTTCATTCTGTGTGATTGATATTGATTGCATAGCGTGAATTGCCTGTGTGGCAGGCTAAGATGAAAATTATCAAGGCTTCTGTTGAAAAGCAAAGTCTTGTGGTGATGATCAAAGCATGGCCTTTGTGGCGTAGCTTTGTGTAACGTGAATTCGCGAGCCTCACACCCTGGTATGGACCAGAAACGGGAGAAGGACTCAGGGAGAACATGCGTCTCTTTCTAGCTAGGGTGGTGTCAGTGACCTACCAGCCCTGTCATTTTTATACTTTACACCTGTGTGGTTGTTGCTGTTGCAAGGCGCCTCGAATATAGAGCCAGTGGGATCATCTACGCCCCATAGGGCGGGGAGACCTATTGTTCAGGATTTCGTCTAATCCACATCGGTGGACCGGCCCTGATGATCCAAGGGTCGATGCGTTCTGATCCTGAGGGGCGAGCTAGAGCGTCTCGAATCGGTAGAGGATGATCCCTGGCCTCGGTTCATAGATGGAAATCCAATTTCCAAATACGTGACTTTGCGGTTTTGATTGTAGAGCCTAGTATGGCGACATGATATATGGTACCCATGCCGTCTATGATTGATACTTATGATTTGAAATTGTTTTAAGCACTATACACTTATTATAGTATCAAACAATTTGTTTTAAACGTATCAAGCATGCTTTGGCTATTATAAGGGAAAACCCTATCCTCCGACTTGCGTTGCATTGTGTGATGGGACCTGGGTCTTATAATAGCTTCATTGTTCTTTATTTAGCATTGCGCTGTTGTTTTATGCACTGGTATTCTTGGGAGGAAACCCGTTCCGTGCTATACGGCGTGGTCCCTGGATTTACCTAACTTTAAAATAAAGATCAATAACTGTTTTATTTCTCACACCAGTCACATGACTGACCTGGAGTTTATTGTTTTAACCTAAACTCTGGGTGCCCTTATTTTGACACGGGCAGCTAGTAGTTTTGGTTTTGCAGATTTATCTTCACAGGATCCTGGTTTACAGCTGGAAGGATATTCGGAAAGCTTTGTATCCGTATATCTCATTCAGTTGTATTTTGTATTAATTTCCGCTGCTATGTAATGTACTGTAATCTCTGATATTTTATGTTGTGTAATATTGATTTATTACTCTGTATATTCTTATATTCTGATGGAATTGTTGTAATATACAATGAAATGTTCTTCCGTCTATGTTCTATTTTGTCGTGTTCTCGAAACAATCAGGCGTTTTGAACGGTCTTGATCGGTTTAACGACTGATTTAGATCGAGCGAAATTCCAGTTTGTGACACGTGGTATCAGAGCTTTGGTTTACAAAGCTAGAGAACAAGACACATTAGCACCATACGAAAGAATTCATCAGATATTGGATTGGCAATATCCAATAAGAATGACTCGTTAGAGATGGGATCAGTAGTATCCTAGAACGAGTGTGAAGAGTATATTTTTAAAAGTGAAAACCAATGTTGTTTGAAAATTTAAATTGTATTATACGTATTTGAATATTGATTTATATTGATTTGGACAATCCGATATATAAAGATTTTGCATATGCGTCTTGCAAATGTGTATTCGAAGTTTTAATATACTGGATAGTTATAAAATCATACTCTAGTTGCCCAGGGATAATTCTGGTGATGAGGCACCGTCGCCAGTATTTATTTTCGAATAACGAAAGTGAGATTTCTATATATTTCCATTAGACTGGTGTGAGAATCAAAACTAGATAGGGTACATTATTGTTGTGAATTGGCACCAGAATGTGATTTTTGGCTATATATCAAAATTATGAGTTTCAAACGTTAATTCATTAATTGATTGCTAGTTGTGTTGTTTGATTATTGTTTGAATAATTAAATGTTGAACCTTTAACCAAATTGGTCACATATTGAACTGTATTGAAAATTAGTCGCATTTGCATGCATATACATGTACTTACATTGAACAGGTTATAGCAAGGAGGCTAGAGAAGAGGAATAAAATGGTTTGCCCAACAAATAGGTACATATTTATTGTATTTCTTGAGTTTTGGGTGATTTTGTGAGCCGATTGGCTAGCCGCTTGGCTTTTTCTTTTTCTTTTGGATTGAAGAAGGCCATGGGAGGCTATATGAAATATCCCGAAGTCCCCGGTGCAGGGGAGGTTATGGCGAAATTTTTCGAAAATTTAGGGTGTTAGCCAAATTTTTGAAAAATTTGAAAAGTTCTTAGCAACTGAAAAGTTGAAGAACTTAAGCCGTAGTCAAAATAATGAAAGTTGAGTTGAATGGTAAAACAACTTTCGGCTTCGTTCCTTTTCGAGGACGAAAAGTTTTAAGTGAGGGGGATTGTAACAACCCGAAAATCTGGGCCAGTTTAAAAATTTTAAATTAACGATTTTAGTGAATTTTAAATATTTAAAATGAATTATTTTAAATAACATCGATGAAAAATCTATTTTTAATAGAATTCTAATGAATATATTTATATAGATCGTCGTTAGAATATAAATATTTATTTTAAATTATAAAAGGAATTGAAAATGGCCCTGAAGTTCGATAATTCGATTTCAAATTTCAAATGAATGTACCATGTGCAAAATAAACCGGATTTTAGCGAAACCAAAAATAATAGAATCTAATTGAGAATATCTTTCCAACGAATCTGAAAAATTGAAATTTCATAACGGGAATCAAAAGATATGGCCAAATGAAAATTCAGAATAGTCGCTATGGAATTCTGGCCCTCAAAAATAGCCATTTTGCAAACGACCTCGGATTTCGACGAAAACTCTTTTGTTGGATCCGTGATGTCAAATTATTGCTAGGTTTCAAATTTCATAATTTTTCTATTCAATATGTGAGCGTGGCAAAGGAAAACGCGTTTGACCAATTTCAGTTGATTTTAATCGACTGGAAAATGGCCATTTTTCAGACCGTCTCGGAATTCGACGAAACTATTTTTGTTAGGACCGTATCGTCAATACGAAGCTAGAAAGTATTTTCCTAGAATTTTTCGAGTTAGTATGTGACCCCGGTAAATTGAAATGTGCGTTCAAAATCAATATATAGAGTTATATGTTGATCTTGACGAAAACCGATCGAAACGATCAAATCAACTTACGATACATATCCCATTGTGTTCGGAATGGGGGTAATTCGCTAGGGACGTTAGTCGGTAGGTTTGATTTTGAGTTCGAATGAAAAGTCAACCCATAAGGATTTAAAAATTAAAATTAAATTATTATATAATATAATGGCCCCCTCCCTCTCTCTTTCTTCCTCACCGTTCAAAAATCAAAAAAGAAAACAAAAAAAACCCATGGGAAAGGTGTAAACCCTTGTCGCGTCGCACCCCACCATCCACATCCGTCCACCGCCGCCTCCCCTGCTCCTCCGCTTCTCCTCCCGATCCTCTTCCCCTCCTCCTCGTGACAGAACCCGCACCCCCCCTCTCCTTTCCTTGTGGAACGCGACTGCGCCCTCAACCCCTCGAAAGCTCCACTGCCATCCACCAATCGCCCCCCCCCCCCCCCCCCCCCCCCCCCCGACCTGCCTACCTCCGCCCAGACCCCCAATTGACGCCGACGAACCGATGGCTGCACCCCCTCTTCCAACGCAGTAAGATTTTTCTCTTCCCTCTTCTTCCTTTATTTAGTAAAACTGATAATTATTTATTTAATAAAAACCGAAATTAGCCTTGTCTTAGAAACTGAATTATTATATGAAAAGCATAAAAGAGAAGTTTGATTTTTATTTTTAAAAGGTTTGATTTTTAAAACAAAGTAAAGGTTTGATTTTTAAAACAAAGTAAAGGTTTGATTTTTAAAAAAAGAATAGAAATATGATTTTTACTTGAATAGAAATACGATTTTTATTTAAATAAAAATAAGAAAATATAACCTTTTGTTTAGATAAATATGTAATTTTTATATGGTAGAAATAATAAAGGTGTAATTTTTATATTGTATCTATAATAAAGATGTGATCTTTATAGTAGTAGCAATTGAAAATATGATTTTTGTAAAATAGAGAAAATAAAAATATAATTTTTATAAGGTAGAAGTACTAAAAAAATATAATTTTTATATAATGAAGAAGTTAAAAATCTAATCTTTCTTATACATATGTTGAAATAAAAATGTGATTTTTATAGTGATGAAATAAAAATTCGATCTTTGTATATGAAGTAGAAATATAAAAATATAAATTTCATATAGAATGAAGCGTTGAAAAATATATATGAAGTAGAAATAAAAATATGATTTTTATTTATTGGAAGGAAACAGTAAAATATAATTTTTATTTGAACAGCGTGAAAAGTCTGTATTGGAATTTCAAACAAATTCAGATGATTCAGCAGTTCAAAAGCAAAGCACGACGGAGTGGAACCCTCTGTGAGAACTCCTCACCTTTAAATATGTTTTCTAGTTAATAATATATACTAGGATGCAGACGGTGTTTAGTAGCACCCGACACCCGTCATCCACAGACCATGGACGGCTTGTTTGATTGATTGCATGTTGTTGTGAAAATTGATTGTGTGATGTGAAATGAAATAAAATATTTATATGGTTAAAAATATTTTATAGTTAAAAATAGAATTTTTAGCGTGTATATAAAATAAATATTTATAAACAAATCGGATGATTTGTTTATATTCACACATTTGACTGATATTGATTGGGTCGATAAATTTTACACATCGCCCAACTGCACAAATAAAAACTGTGGTTGATTGATTGAAACCCCACACGGGTATTGGGATGAGATTTAACGTACACTAATCCCGATTGTTTAGTTCTGTGTCAATCGATTGATTGACAGGCTGTATAAGCGTCGAATATTTATATTTAATGCTTATACAGTGTAGAATGCACTTTGGATGATGATTGATTATTTATCGTTGCTATTATATACATGTGTTGTAGAAAATCCATATAATTCACATTATATGGTAATTGATTGGGCCTCATTCTAATTTGGGAAACAAAGAATAGAAATATATATTCATGTGTTGAATAAAAGCCGTCTTGATTAGATTGATGCCATTTTGACGAGAACGATATTTATATCGATTATATTCGTTTTAAAAATGAATATAGAAAAGAAAGTGATTTCAAAATCTGATATTTTGAAGTGAATTGAAATTCGAATTAAATTGAAGTGAATTGAAATTCGAATTAAATTGAAGTGAATTGAAATTCGAATTAAATTGAAGTGAATTGAAATTCGAATTAGATTGAAGTGAATTGAAATTCGAATTAAATTGAAATAGAATTGAAATCGATTTGAAAATAATTTAAAACGAATTTATATTAGAGAATTCAATTTTGATTTGAATTTGAGATGGAAGTTAAAATCGTTTTGAATTGAAATCGACGAAATATATATTATATATATTATATATATAATATAATGGCTTGAATAGAACGCGCCGCACTGCAGCAGTTCGTGAATTTCGACCATTGACTTCGTATTGACGTTGCGGGAGATCGGACCGTCGGATTCTCCTAAAACCGGAACCGTTGGGTTCGTATCGAAAAGAGCTTTCTAATGAATGTGAGAAATTAGAAATTTAACAGTTGGATTTGGAATTATGTCCAAATCAAATTTGGAAAAGGTCGCTGTAAGTGCAGTTCGATGGCCGTTGATGGAAATCGACTGTACGGGCCTTGATAAAATTATTAAAAATATTAATAATTTGTGTAAAATCATCAAAAATGATATGTGAAGAATTGGGATGAAAAACTCCATATTTGAAAAGATAAAAATAGATTTTTATCGAAATGAACTAGTTTTGAACTAGAATAATAATTTATTTATTTTCAAATAAATAAATGGGATTTGAAATGGTTTTAAAAGTAACTAGAATTTCCAATAATTGTATTGGAGTTTATTTGAATCGAAATTATCTTAGGAATATTTCGATGTGGGATTTTGTGATTATACAGATATTGTTATGGAAATTTGAAAGATATATTTATATCGCTATTTCCAATACGATATTTGTTGGTCATAGAATTTGATATTGAATATAAGCTGATATATTTTCTATTCAGAGCCTTGTATTTAATATCAAATGTGATTTGGGTTTGTCGTGAATGGTGTCTTCATTAACACTGTTCTTAAACCCAGTTGTGAAAAAGATTAAATCTTTTTGTTTAGAATTAATGAAGTATACCAATTAAAATAATATTTAATTGGAATTGAATTTGAATTGATTTTCGGGTTTATCGTGAACTGTGTTTTAAATAACATTTGTTCTTTAACCCGATAATTAATGAATGTGATTTTGGTTTTGTCATGAAACGTGTTTATAAATGACACTGATTCTTTAACCCAGTTAAAGATTAAAACTAAGTGGAGTTTTAATGAATATTTAATTAGATAGAAATGATCGAGAATGGAGTACCACCAGTTTTGCTCCAAGCGATAGTTAAATCTTTAAGTAGATTTGAACGTGAAATGGTAATTGAATTTACCGATAACACCGTGGTGTTAGATATGAAGTATGACCAGTTTTACTTCATGGGATGAATAGGTTAGGATTGGGAAATAAAATAAATGATTACTTCGGTGTGGTTCGCTAGTCCCGACTAGTTTGAATTGATATTCAAAAGAAGATTAAAGAATAAATTTAAAGAATTTATCTTTGATAAAATTAATGGGAACCTTTCCCAAAGAATAGGAATATTTGAATAAAAGAATATTCTGAATTGAAATGAGGCGTATGTTGTGTCTGTGTAACACTTGTTTAATATATACGCGAGTTATTCAGAAAGACCGGGTTTATCCCATTCTGAATAACTGTTTCGACGCGGTGTCGAAGATGAAGACGGTGGTCGAAGATCGGAAGTCTTCACATCGTTTGGGTGATTACTGATGATCTTGATTGGGCTGTACACCCAAGATGAAGGAATCAGTTGGTGGTCGTCCAGACGTACTTGGAGATCGATGGATATGCGAGGAAAGTGCCTCCGGTTTCGTTCAGACCCAGAACGGACTTGTATGGACTGTGTGTCTGACATCGGATTTCATTCTGTGTGATTGATATCGATTGCATAGCGTGAATTGCCTGTGTGGCATGCTAAGATGCAAATGATCAAGGCTTCTGTTGAAAAGCAAAGTCTTGTGGCGATGATCAAAGCACGGCCTTTGTGGCGTAGCTTTGTTTAACGTGAATTCGCGAGCCTCACACCCCGGTATGAACCAGAAATGGGAGAAGGACTCAGGGAGAACATGCGTCTCTTTCTAGCTAGGGTGGTGTCAGTGACCTACCAGCCCTGACATTTATATACTTTTCACCTGTGTGGTTGTTGCTGTCGCGAGGCGCCTCGGATATAGAGCCAGTGGGCTCATCTACGCCCCATAGGGCGGGGAGACGTATTGTTCAGGATTTCGTCTAATCCACATCGGTGGACCGGCCCTGATGATCCAAGGGTCGATGCGTTCTGATCCTGAGGGGCAGGCTAGAGCGTCTCGAATCGGTAGAGGACGATCCCTGGCCTCGGTTCATAGATGGAAATCCAATTTCCAAATACGTGACTTTGCGGTTTTGATTGTAGAGCCTAGTATGGCAACATGATATATGGTACCCATGCCGTCTATGATTGATACTTATGATTTGAAATTGTTTTAAGCACTATACACTTATTATAGTATCAAACAATTTGATTTAAACGTATCAAGCATGCTTTGGCTATTATAAGGGAAAACCCTATCCTCCGGCTTGCGTTGCATTGTGTGATGGGACCTGGGTCTTATAATAGCTTCATTGTTCTTTATTTAGCATTGCGCTGTTGTTTTATGCACTGGTATTCTTGGGAGGAAACCCGTTCCGTGCTATATGGCGTGGTCCCTGGATTTACCTAACTTTAAAATAAAGATCAATAACTGTTTTAGTTCTCACACCAGTCACATGACTGACCTGGAGTTTATTGTTTTAACCTAAACTATGGGTGCCCTTATTTTGACACGGGCAGCTAGTAGTTTTGGTTTTGCAGATTTATCTTCACAGGATCCTGGTTTACAGCTGGAAGGATATTCAGAAAGCTTTGTATCCGTATATCTCATTCAGTTGTATTTTGTATTATTTTCCGCTGCTATGTAATGTACTATAATCTATGATATTTTATGTTGTGTAATATAGATTTATTACTCTGTATATTCTTATATTCTGATGGAATTGTTGTAATATACAATGAAATGTTCTTCCGTCTGTGTTCTATTTTGTCGTGTTCTCGAAACAGTCAGGCGTTTCGAACGGTCTTGATCGGTTTAACGACTTATTCTGATCGAGCGAAATTCCAGTTTGTGACAATAAGGTCAGAATTTGATGAAACAAAATGCGTTGGAATCCTTGTGACAAGATCTAGACTATGGAACAGATTAGAGCGTAAACAGAGCATCTTAGAAATTCTGCAAATTTCAGATTTGGTCTATTCTGAATAAAAAGCTCGGTGAGATTTCTAATTTTTAATAATTCAATAATTCAATTATTTTCCTCGATTGATTGAATCATTGAATGTATGTAAATAATATATCTGCGATGTTTTAAATTAGTTTATGTATTTATCTGTTGCTGTGAATGTTCATGTAACAACCCGTATTTTGAATAACAAGTTATAACATAAATCAAGGCAGAATTTAATGATAAAATCTGAATCAAGGGAAACGGGCTGTGCCATTGCGTTTTTTTCGGAAAAATACGCGAAATAGAGTTCGAGTTTTCGAAAATCGGAGTCCGTATGACCAAGTTATGGCCCGTCAAAGTTTTCAGAAAATTTCAAGTTCAAATTTGAAAACAGATTTCAAATTCAGCTGGGCACGATAGGCGGGAAAAGATCCCGCCACTCCCTAAGTCGACTGGGGAGTCGACTTGGGAGTCGACACACCCCAGGCTGTGTCGACTGCCCAAACGACACCTCTGTCGACTTGGGTGGTCGGCCAGTCTGGCCTGGGTGCACCTGACTTGTTTCTCAAGACATGTTTGGAGGCTAGTGACGTGAAGAGATGGCCCAGATCTGAATTAGGGTTAATCCTATGGTCTAAACTAACCTAATCTTCTATAAAAGGACCCTAATACCTAGCCTAAATCATCATAAATCAATCCTACAACTAAACTGTGCCAAAATGTTTAATCATGGCCACCACCCTCTTGTCATAGCCTCCACCTTCATTCATATGAAAGTTCCTAAGCTTGTTGGAGGGTTTCTAAGCTTGATACAAGGCCAAAGTTCAATCTCACTTCATCAAAGCAAGGATCTTTTGCTTGTTTCTCAAGAGTTTTCATTGGAGCTTATTATTTGGGAGTGTTTAGAGTTGCTAGTGGCTTCGTCTCAATCTTATTTTATTTTATAAGTCTTCATAAGCATTGTAAGCCCTATACTACTCTTAGATTCTAACTATGAAGTTAAATATGACATGTTTCAAGTTTGAGTTTGGGCCTAAGTATGATGTGTGATTTGATTCTAACATGTTATGCATAGATTTATTCTATGCATGTTTGTAAAGCTATCACCTTGATCTTGTGCATAGAAAGCTATGAGCTTTGATTGGAAATGTTGCATAAAGCAACATAGAAACTCTCATAAACCTTATGTTATCTTGCATATGATGTTATATGCGAATCACTAGCTATCATCCTATGTCATCTACGATCACGTTTCACCTATTTGCTAAAGTTTGATATCACGCATGTTTTGAGGCTTATAATGTAATATGCAAGTTTATGATCTCTCATAAACCTTATGTTATCTTGCATATGATGTTATATGCGAATCACTAGCTATCATCCTATGCCATTTATGATCATGTTTCACCTATTCGCTAAGTTTGAATGTTATGCATGTTTTGAGGCTCATAATGTAACATGCAAGTTTAAATGAATATATTTATGCCTCATATGCCACCTGGTTTAACTTGTGGCCAACCTTATTACCTTATGCCCTTTTTGTCATGCTTTTGCCAAGTTCCCTCTTTTGATCTATGTTATGTTATGCGAAACGTACATGCGATGGGAATGCGTTGGGTTTGGGTAATATTGATAACATGAAAACATGGTTTTAAAATATGACATGAACATTGACTTGTGATTATGTTTGTAAACATAATGATGGACATGACACTTAGAAAATATGAGTGTGGCCAACTCGAGGTTGGGTTGAATTTGTAGCAAAAATCTAGCCGGAACCGACCGGCTTAACTAGTGGCTACAAACAGTAGGACCCAATGTGAGTAGTTGGTCATGTTGTGCTTAAACCCGAGGTTAGACTAGGTTGTGGTGTAAAGCTACCCGGACCCGCCCGGCTTAACTAGTAACCACAACAAGGTCTAATGTGAGAGGTTAAGGTGCATTAAATTAATTAATGCCACATGATAGGGTTAAGTCATGGACCACATAACACTTAACCAACATGAACACGATGGGTTGATAGGGTTAAGTCATGAACCTTGGGTACACTTAACCAACTTGATGCTTGATTGGATCGGGTTAACCACATTTAGTCCGTTGGAAAACCCTAGTTACGAGGTCCTTTTTCACCAGTAACCCTCTTGGTTGTATCATGATACCCTAGGGGCTAGGCTAGGGTGGGTCACGATTACTGGGTTGACATGTAAGCGACCAAAACGACGGCTGAGTAGGTGCGCTGGTGTAGGTTCAGACGGACTATGGTCGTGCACATAGTCTGGAGTTGAAAAAGCAGACACGGGCACCAATAGGTTTAGACTGTGCGTGCTTGATTTGTGTCCGTGGTTGGCACCCTAGGGCTTGATACACCCTAGGGTGGATCTAACACAGTTTGACTACACTTCGTGATTGGGACGTATGACACCGACACTTGACGAGTTAGGCTTTTAGGGAGCCGATCGACTAGACCGTGTTGTTGGACCTTGATTTAGGTCATCTCGTGGTATTGGGCCAAGATTGGGCCAAGGGATCACTTCTTGTTTGTACTTGACATGGGTTGGAATACTAGTACACTTGGTGCAAAACTTAACCTTGTATATGCGATGCCACACTTGATCTATCTTGTTAACTTTTCACCATGCCAGTTATCATCATATGTTTCACCTCTGTTCATATGCCAAGTTAACTTTATTAGTTTTATACTAATAGTAGATAGGACTTACCAGTCTTTTGACTGACCCATTTTCTTTTGCCTCTTTTCTTTCGTTTCCCCCCCCCCCCCCCCCAGGTTTACAGGGTGGGAACACTAGCACCTAGCTTGGATCTTTAGCTGCTTTTCTGGATAGCTCATGTGTGGTTTGGACTTGAGCTGACTATGTCTTTATTCTACCCTGGGGATAGTTACTTTATGATTTTCGTCCCAGTTTTCAGTTTATGTTTCTAGACTTTGTTTTATGGAAAATAATGACCAAGTACTTTGATGTAACTTGACTATGGTTTGGAAATGTTAGTTTTTATCCGCTGCTTTATTTTACTCTGTTTTTACTTATATGTTCTGTCTTGTGATATCTGCATGCATGTTTACCTTGTTTAACGCCCCTCCAAAGCTAGTGTGCTTGCAAGAGTGGCATTGGCGGAGGTGGGGTGTTACATTTGGTATCAGAGCCAGGTTTTACTAGACCGGACAAGGGTTTTAAAACTTACCTTTTGAAAAACTTTCTTCAAAACCAATTAACTATTTTCCAAGAAAAGTCTAGTTTATTTTAAAAGGCTATTCCCCAAAAGCCATTAGCACTATCCTTCGTTTCCTCGTTCTAAATCTATCTTTTCCTTTTTCAGCATGGCCGATCTTAACCTTCCCGAGGGAGTGACCATTCCCGGATGGTTCTGGAGGTACTTGGAAGCTAGGGCCAACGATGTGGGCCCAGCAAACACTCCCACTGTAACTGAGGTTACTCCTCCTCCTCCTCAGCATCCACAAGCAGATTTCGCAAAGGTTTGCAAAGACTTTAAGGCAATGGGTGGCAAGAATTTTATTGGGATGGAGACTTTTGTTGAGGCACGAAATTGGTTGAAAGAAACTGAAGATCTCTTCGCCATCTTTGATGTGGAAGACCATAGAAAAGTTCTGTTGGCAGCATGGCTATTGAAAGAGGAAGCTGCTTATTGGTGGGTAGTCACCAATGCTACTAGGCCTATAGAGACTTGGGCCGACTTTAGGACGAGGTTTGGGCTTAAGTTTCTATCATCTGCTGAGGCGAATCTGCAATTGGAGAAGTTTATGTTTTTGAAGCAAGGGGATATGACAGTGAGAGAGTATGTGAATAAGTTTAACCAGCTTGCTTGATTCAGTTTGGACATGGTTAATACTCCCCAGAAGAAGGCTCTACGCTTTGCACGAGGGTTGAATGAGCCATTACAGGGTTTAGCCATGTCACATATACCCATGGGGGCCACTTTTGAAAGCCTAGTGGACATGGCATTGCTTCAGGGAGACGATAAGAAGAAAGAAGTCAAGCCTAATGAGACTCAAACCAAGAAGACGGACTCCAAGTGAGGAGGGAACTAGAGCAATCAGAACAACAAGAACAACAAGGGAAACAAGGCCAAGGCAAAGGACCCAAGAAAATGCAACTTCTGTGGGATTGTTGGTCACGTAACTAAAGATTGTAGGAAGAAGAAGAGGAAGTTGGGCGAATGCTTTCATTGTGGAGAGACTAGACACTTTAGCAAGGATTGCCCCAAGAAGCAAGGGCAGACTCAGCGTGCAGGACCTTCTGGAGGGCAAGTGCATGCTCTCAAAACTGCTCCAGTTCAGGACCGAGGTAGTATTTCTGTAGAAAGTCTTGTTTATATTTCTGACTTTCCTGTTCGCACTTTATTTGATTCTGGCGCATCGCATACCTTTATTTCTTCTGACATTGTTGAAAGTTTGCACCTAAGTACTAGTCTAGTTGAGGATCCCGTTAGTGTTTCAAATCCAATTGGGGGTTCCGCCCATTTATCTATGATTTGTGTGGATTTGAAGATTTCTATCTTGACCGTAGAATTCACGTGTAATGCTTATGTTCTCGGGTTCACGGGATACGTGTTGATTTTGGGCATGGATTGGTTGTCCAGTTATGGAGCCATTCTCGATTGTGAGCATATGGTGGTGAGGCTCATGACTCACCTCGGTAATACCCTAGAGATTTCTTGCAACCCGCTGGATCCCGTCATGTTATGTTATCTTGAATCGCTTGACTCGTCCATCGATGATCTGCAATCTGTAAGGGTGGTTTGAGAATATCCCGATGTCTTTGAAGAGGTTAAGGGGTTACCCCCTAAACGAGAGATAGATTTCCGCATTTATCTTGTTGATAATGCCAAGCCAGTATCATTGCCCGTTAGGAACATGGTCCCACGAGAAAGAAGAGAGCTCAGTAAGTAAATCAAGGAGCTGCTTGAGAAATTTTTTATTAGGCGAAGCATTTCTGAATGGGGTGCTCCTGTGGTGTTCGCTACTAAGGTGGATGGTTCGCTTCGTCTATGTGTTGATTATCGTGAGTTGAACAAGCTGACAAAGAAGAATAGGCACCCGTTACCGAGGATTGATGACCTCTTTGACCAGCTTGTTGGTGCTTCTGTTTTCTCTCAGCTCGATCTAGCCACCGGATTCCATCAGCTTAGAGTGGCTGAGGATAGTATTGATAAAACTGCGTTTAGGACTCCAGATGGATTCTTTGAATGACTTGTCATGCCATTCGGTTTGACTAATGCACCCGCCTACTTCGTAGATTTGATGAGTAGGGTGTTCAGGGAGTTCCTTAAAAAGTTTGTTGTTGTCTTCGTGGATGATATCCTGATCTTCTCAAGGGATGAGGAAGAACATGCTAGACATCTCAAGGAAGTGATGGATACGCTTAGAACTCATCAGTTGAAAGCCAAGTTCTCCAAATGCCATTTTTGGAGAAGGGAAGTTCGGTTTCTTGGACATATAGTTTCTAAGCAAGGCATAGCGGTGGATCCCGCGAAAGTGGTTGCAGTTCAAGACTGGAAGACTCCTAAGAATGCAACCGAAGTAAGAAGCTTTCTCGGTCTGGCAGGCTACTATAGGAAGTTCATTAGGGACTTCGCTAAGATTTCAGCCCCTCTTACTAAGTTGACGAAGAAGAATTTAGTCTTTGCATGGGACTTAGAGTGTGAGCTTGATTTTCAAAGGCTCCAAAGGGCCCTTACTACAGCTCCAGTTTTGGCATTACCCGATGGCGGTAAGATGTTTACCGTGTACACCGATGCATGTGGCACGGGGTTAGGTGCTGTTCTGATGCAGGAAGGAAAAGTGATATATTATGGGGGTAGGCAACTTAAAGTTCATGAGAAGAACTATCCCACTCATGATTTGGAGTTGGCGGCGATTGTCTTTGCACTCAAATCCTGGCACCACTATCTCCTAGGCGAAAGGTTTGAGTTGTATACTGATCAGAAGTCACTCAAGTACCTCTTCTCGCAGAAAGATCTGAATCTAAGGCAGCAAAGTTGGATGGAATTCTTGGCATCATATGACTTCGAGATAGCTTATACCCCTGGCAAGGGTAATGTTGTGGCAGATGCACTAAGCAGAAGAAGGTTGACTTTGAGTCCCTTGTTTATTGAGATGAAGAACCTAGAGTTCTTGGCAAACTTTGATTTCACGACGGCTGTTGAGTCGATGACGGGTTCATTAGCATCCCTTGAGCTTATACCCACACTTCTTGATCAAGTAGGGACTTCACAGAAGGAAGACCCGCGGATAGTCAAGATCATGGACAAGTTGATTCGTGGTGAGACGTCTAGTCACCTTGCTAGATATACTATTGATGACAAGGGTTGGCTAAGGCGTGATGGAAGGCTATGCGTTCCACAAGTGGGAGACTTGGTGTATAGAGTTCTCGAATAAGCACATCACTCGAAGATGACTATACATCCTGGAGGAGATAAGATGTATAGGGATATGAAGCGCATTTTCTTTTGGGCTGGAATGAAGAAAGATGTGGCAGAGTATGTTTCAAAGTGCATGGTGTGCCAACAAGTGAAAGCCGAGTCGAAGAAACCCGGTGGGCTATTACATCCATTGGAGGTCCCGCAATGGAAGTGGGAAAGTATCTCTATGGATTTTGTGGATGGATTGCCTAGGTCAAGGAAAGGGAATACGAGCATATGGGTCATAGTTGATAGGCTTACGAAGAGTGCTCATTTCATCCCAGTGAAGAGCAAGAGGACCGCATCATGGCTAGCATCTGTTTATCTTCGAGAGATAGTGCGATTGCATGGAGTTCCTTCTAGCATAGTTAGCGATCGTGACCCAATTTTCACTAGCCAGTTCTGGAATAGTTTGCAAGAAGCGATGGGTATGCAATTGAATCTAAGTACAGCCTATCACCCCAGATGGATGGCCAAACCGAAAGGGTGAATAGAGTGCTAGAAGATCTTTTGAGGCTTTGTGTTCTTGACTTTGGTGGTACTTGGGAAGACCACCTTCCTCTTGTAGAGTTTGCTTATAATAATAGCTATCAAGCCAGTATAGGGATGGCACCATTTGAAGCTTTGTATGGGAGGCCGTGTAGGTCACCATCTTGTTGGTGGGAGACAACAGATAGGCTTATACTTGGACCCGATATGATACGGGACACATCCGAGAAAGTTGAATTGGTGAGAAGACGGATGAAAGCGACCCAAGACAGACAGAAATCCTATGCTGACAAGCGAAGGACAGATTTGGAATTCAAAGTTGGGGGTATGGTTTTCATGAAGGTTTCTCCTTTGTGTAATGTGGTACGTTTTGGAGCGGTTGGAAAGCTGGCACCAAGGTTCGTAGGACCCTTCCCTATCATAGAGAGAATTGGGAAGATGGCTTATAAGGTGGAATTGCCCGAGAAGCTGGCCGGAGTGCATAATGTGTTTCATGTCTCGCATCTCCGTAAGTGCCTTCATGAGTCCGCTGAGGTGGTTGAACCTAGCATTCTTGAAGACATGGAGCTAGAGAAAGAGGCAACCTTGAGGAGAGCTCCGATTCGTATCTTGGGAACGGAGATCAGGAAGCTAAGGAATCGAGAGGTCAAATTGGTGAAGGTTCAGTGGAGTGAAGCCAAAGAGGATGCAACTTGGGAAACCGAGGAGAAGATGCGTGGGCTTTATCCATTTCTTTTTGAGGGTACATTCTCAATTTCTTTTCCTTGTTAGCATATCTTTCTTTTTGCTATCCATGTTTATCTTGTTATCTCGTTAACCTTGTCATGAGAACCTTAGGTAGAAACCCTTTGGATGAAACATGTATTTGAAACATGTTATGTTTGATGGTTGCAAGTGGTTGCAAGTGTTTGCAAGTGGATACTCGTGGATGCATGATACACATTAGGCACTGAGATCGGCTCACACACTTTCATATTGCATATGCATGAGTGCTTATACTTATTCATGGACGAAACTTGTTATGCTATCACGTGGATGCTGCATATGGATGAATGTTATGTGCACTCATGTAGAGATTATAAAATTATGTTAGGAATTTGCATACATATGGACTCATTTCACTAACATACTTTGCATTAAGGAGGTTTACTGAATCAGTAACCGCCTGATTTTCGCATTAGATAAGTGCATATACACACACCTTTCGCATATGATCATACATCATTTAGAATCTTTTAAGGACAATGACTGCTTGTGGATGATGTTTTGAGTAGATGGATGATGGATGGTAGGATACGTTCTTCCTAACTTGAAGATTTCGGGGACGAAATCCTTTAAGGTGGGGAGGATGTAACAACCCGTATTTCGAATAACAAGTTATAACATAAATCAAGGCAGAATTAAATGATAAAATCTGAATCAAGGGAAACGGGCTGTGCCATTGCGTTCGTCTCGGAAAAATACACGAAATAGAGTCCGAGTTTTCGAAAATTGGAGTCCGTATGACCAAGTTATGGCCCGTCAAATTTTTCAAAAAATTTCAAGTTCAAATTTGAAAATAGATTTCAAATTAAGCTGGGCAGGATAGGCGGGAAAAGATCCCGCCACTCCCCAAGTCGACTGGGGAGTCTACTTGGGAGTCGACACACCCCAGGCTGTGTCGACTGCCCAGTCGACAACCCTGTCGACTTGGGTGGTCGGCCAGTCTGGCCTGGGTGCACCTGACTTGTTTCTCAAGACATGTTTGGAGGCTAGTGACGTGAATAGATGGCCCAGATCTGAATTAGGGTTAATCCTATGGTCTAAACTAACCTAATCTTCTATAAAAGGACACTAATACCTAGCCTAAATCATCATAAATCAATCCTACAACTAAACTATGCCAAAATGTTTAATCATGGCCTCCACCCTCTTGTCATAGCCTCCACCTTCATTCATATGAAAGTTCCTAAGCTTGTTTGAGAGTTTCTAAGCTTGATTCAAGGCCAAAATTCAATCTTTCTTCATCAAAGCAAGGATCTTTTGCTTGTTTCTCACAAGTTTTCATTGGAGCTTATTATTTGGGAGTGTTTAGAGTTTCTAGTGGCTTCGTCTTAATCTTATTTTATTTTATAAGTCTTCATAAGCATTGTAAGCCCTATACTACTCTTAGATTCTAACTATGAAGTTAAATATGACATGTTGCAAGTTTGAGTTTGGGCCTAAGTATGATGTGTGCTTTGATTCTAACATGTTATGCATAGATTTATTCTATGCATGTTTGTAAAGCTATCACCTTGATCTTGTGCATAGAAAGCTATGAGCTTTGATTGGAAATGTTGCATAAAGCAACATAGAAACTCTCATAAACCTTATGTTATCTTGCATATGATGTTATATGCGAATCACTAGCTATCATCCTATGTCATCTATGATCATGTTTCACCTATTTGCTAAAGTTTGATATCACGCATGTTTTGAGGCTTATAATGTAATATGCAAGTTTATGATCTCTCATAAACCTTATGTTATCTTGCATATGATGTTATATGCGAATCACTAGCTATCATCCTATGCCATTTATGATCATGTTTCACCTATTCGCTAAGTTTGAATGTTATGCATGTTTTGAGGCTCATAAGGTAACATGCAAGTTTAAATGAACATATTTATGCCTCATATGCCACCATGTTTAACTTGTGGCCAACCTTATTACCTTATGCCCTTTTTGTCGTGCTTTTTCCAAGTTCCCTCTTTTGATCTATGTTATGTTATGCGAAATGTACATGCGATGGGAATGCGTTGGGTTTGGGTAATATTGATGACATGAAATCATGGTTTTAAAATATGACATGAACATTGACTTATGATTATGTTTGTAAACATATTGATGGACATGACACTTAGAAAATATGAGTGTGGCCAACTCGAGGTTGGGTTGAATTTGTAGCATAAATCTACCCGGAACCGACCAGCTTAACAAGTGGCTACAAACAATAGGACCCAATGTGAGTAGTTGGTCTTGTTGTGCTTAAACCCGAGGTTAGACTAGGTTGTGGTGTAAAGCTACCCGGACCCACCCGGCTTAACTAGTAACCACAACAAGGTCTAATGTGAGAGGTTAAGGTGCATTAAATTAATTAATGCCACATGATAGGGTTAAGTCATGGACCACGTAACACTTAACCAACATGAACACGATGGGTTGATAGGGTTACGTCATGAACCTTGGGTACACTTAACCAACTTGATGCTTGATTGGATCGGGTTAACCACATTTAGCCCGTTGGGAAACCCTAGTTACGAGGTCCTTTTTCACCAGTAACCCTCTTGGTTGTATCATGATACCCTAGGGGCTAGGCTAGGGTGGGGCACGATTACTGGGTTGACATGTAAGCGACCAAAACGACGGCTGAGTAGGTGCGCCGGTGTAGGTTCAGACGGACTATGGTCGTGCACATAGTCCGGAGTTGAAAAAGTAGACACGGGCACCAGTAGGTTTAAACTGTGGGTGCTTGATTTGTGTCCGTGGTTGGCACCCTAGGGCTTGATACACCTTAGGGTGGACCTAGCACAGTTTGACTACACTTCGTGATTGGGCCGTATGGCACCGACACTTGACGAGTAAGGCTTTTAGGGAGCCGATCGACTAGACCGTGTTGTTGGACCTTGATTTAGGTCATCTCGTGGTATTGGGCCAAGATTGGGCCAAGGGATCACTTCTTGTTTGTACTTGACATGGGTTGGAATACTAGTACACTTGGTGCAAAACTTAACCTTGTATATGCGATGCCACACTTGATCTATCTTGTTAACTTCCATGCCAGTTATCATCCTATGCTTCACCTCTGTTCATATGCCAAGTTAACTTTATTAGTTTTTATACTAATAGTAGATAGGACTTACCAGTCTTTTGACTGACCCATTTTCTTTCGCCTCTTTTCTTTCGTTTCCCCCCCCCCCCCCAGGTTTATAGGGTGTGAACACTAGCACCTATCTTGGATCTTTAGCTTCTTTTCTGGATAGCTCATGTAGGTTTGGACTTGAGCTCGCTATGGCTTTATTCTACCCTGGGGATAGTTACTTTATGATTTTCTTCCCAGTTTTCAGTTTATGTTTCTAGACTTTGTTTTATGGAAAATAATGACCAAGTACTTTGATGTAACTTGACTATGGTTTGGAAATGTTAGTTTTTATCCGCTGCTTTATTTTACTCTGTTTTTACTTATATGTTCTGTCTTGTGATATCTGCATGCATGTTTACCTTGTTTAAGGCCCCTCCAAAGCTAGTGTGCTTGCAAGAGTGGCATTGGCGGAGGTGGGGTGTTACAGTTCATGCGTTAAAAATCTCATTTTTATGGAGATTTATGTATTCGTTTGGTTCATTAGATTTGTGGATTCAAAATTTATTTTTGAGTTAATTGGGAATAGTTAAAAACAAAATCATCTCATTTTGTTTATGTGATTTGTTGAGATTCACATCTTTATGTGAATTTAACATGTTAGGAAAAAGAAACTTTATTCACATTTTTATGTGAATTTAACATGTTAGGGGAAAGGAAAACTTTATTTACATTTTTATGTGGATTAAATATGTTAGATAATGTGAAAACCCGTAACTTCCCCGTAAAGGAAAGTGCGGATAGTTCGAGAACAACACACAAAAAAACGCGGACGGAAGAACATATCATTGTATATTACAATAATACATCAGATCACAAGAATATACAGAGTATAAATGAATATTACACAGAAATATCAGAGATTTAAATACATCGCAGCGGAAAATAATACAATACACAACTAGAAGAGATATACGGATACAAAGCTTTTCGGATATCATTCCAGCTGTAAACCAGGATCCTGTGAATATAAATCTGCAAAACCAAAACTACTAGCTGCCCATGTCAAAATAAGGGCACCCAGAGTTTAGGTTAAAACAATAAACTCCAGGCCAGTCATGTGACTGGTGTGATAACTAAAACAGTTATTAATCTTTATTTTTAAAGTTAGGTAAATCAAGGGACCACGCCGTATAACACGGAACGGGTTTCCTCCCAAGAATACCAGTGCATAAAACAAACAACGCAATGCTAAATAAAGAAAAATGAAGCTATTATAAGACCCAGGTCCTATCACACAATGCAACGCAAGCCGAGGGATAGGGTTTTCCCTTATAACAGCCAAATAATGCTTGATACGTTTAAAACAAATCATTTGATACTATTATAAGTGCATAGTGTATAAAACAACTTCAAATCATAAGTATCAATCATAGGTGGCATGGGTACCATATATCATGTCGCCATACTAGTTCTGCAATTAAAACCGCAAATGTCACGTATATGGAAATTGGATTTCCGTCTATGAATCGAGGCTAGGGATCGTCCTCTACCGATTCGAGACAATCTAGCCCATGTCTGCAGAACAGCCGCAACTGCCCCTTGGAGCGACAGGGCCGGTCCACCGATGTGGATTATAGTGCCTGAAAAATACGTTTCCCCGCACGTTGGGGCGTAAATGAGCCAACGAATGACTCTATCGGACCCGGATCGTCCGATCTAACCGAGGCGCCTCGCAACAGCAACAACCACACAGGTGAAAAGTATATAAATGTCAGGGCTGGTAGGTCACTGACACCACCCTAGCTAGGAGGAAACGCATGCCCTCCCTGAGGTCCTCTCCCGTTTTTGGTTCACAACCGGGGTGCAAGGCTCGCGAATTCACGTTACACAAAGCTGTGCCATACAGGCTGCGCTTTGATCATCACCACAAGACTTTGCTTTTCAACAGAATCCTTGATCATTTGCCACTTAGGCATGCCACACAGGCAATCCACTCTATGCATTTGATATCCATCAATATATAACCTCTGAGCTCGTACGTCTCAGAGAAGGGCGTTAAGCAAGAGAATAAATTCTCCGCCGCCAAACAGATATATATTTAATAGAGATCAATCACACAGACTAAAATCCAATGTCAGACACACAGTCCATTTACAAGTCCGTTCTGGGTCTGAACGAAACCGGAGGCACCTAGTACCCCGCATATCCATCGATCTCCAAGTACGTCTAGACGATCACCAACTATTTCCATCTTCTTGGGTGTACATCCCAATCAAGATCATCAGTAATCACCCAAACGACGTGAAGACCTCCGGTCTTCAACCACCGTCTTCATCTTCGACATCACGTCGAATCAGTTATTCAGAATGGGATAGACCCGGTCTTTCCGAATAACTCGCGTATATAATAAACAAGTGTTACACAAACACAACATACGCCTCATTCCAATTCATCAGTCACTAACGATAAATTAATCAAGAGAATAATTCCCCAAATATTAACCCCGAAGGCCGAAACCAACATCAGATCAATATCCAAAAAACATTATGCTTAGCTAACCGACAGTTAGTTTCTAAATTTCACATTCATAGGGAAAGGTTCCCATTAATTTTATCCAAGATAAATTCCTTGAATTTATTCTTTAATCATCTTTTGAATTTCGATTCAACTAGTCGGGATTAACGAACCTTACCGAAGTAATCATTTGTTTTAATTTTCCAATCCTAACCTATTCATCCCATGAAGTAAAACTGGTTATACTTCATATCTAACACCACGGTGATATCGATAAATTCAATTACCATTTCACGTTCAAATCTAATTAAAGATTTAACTAACGCCTGGAGCAAAACTGGTGATACTCCATTTCGATTATTTCAATCTAATTAAAGATTCATTAAAACTCCACTTAGTTTTAATCTTTGACTGGGTTAAAGAATCAGTGTCATTTAAAACACGGTTCACGGTAAACCCAAAATCACCCTCCATTAATTATCGGGTTAAAGAACAAGTGTTATTTAAAACACTGTTCACGATAAACCCAAAAATCAATACTAATTCGATTCCAATTAAATATTATTTAATTGGTACACTTCATTAAATCTAAATAAAAGGATTTAATATTTTCTCAATTGGGTTCAAGAACAATGTTAATGAAGACACCATTCACGACAAACCCAAATCACATTTGATATTCAATACAAGGCTCTGAATAGAAAATATATCGGCTTATATTCAATATCAAATTCTACGATTAACAAATGTCGTATTGGAAATAACGATATAAATATATATCTTTCAAATTTCCGTAACAACATCTGTATAATCACGAATTCCAACATCGAAATATTCCGAAGACAATTTCGATTCAAATCCACTCCAATGCAATCATTGGAAATTCTGGTTATTTTTAAAACCCTTTTCAAATTCAATTTATTTATTTAAAAACAAATAGAATTTTAATTCTAGTTCAAAACTAGTTCATTTCGATAAAAATCTATTTTTATCTTTTCAAATATGGAGTTTTTCATCCCAAATCTTCACAAATCATTTCTTATGATTTTACACAAATTATTACTATTTTTAATAATTTTATCAAGGCCCGTACAGTCGATTTCCATCAACGGCCATTGAACTGCACTTATAGCGACCTTTTCCAAATTTGATTTGGACATGATTCCAAATCCAACCGTTAGATTTCAAATTTCTAATATTCGTTAGAAAGCTCATTTCGATACGAACCCAACGGTTCTGGTTTTAGGAGAATCCGACGGTCAGATCTCCCGCAATATCCGTTCGAAGTCAATGGTCGAAATTCGCGAACTGCCGCGGCGCGGCGCGTTCTATTCAGGCCATTATATTATATATATAATATATATAATATATACTTCGTCGATTTCCTTTTAAAACATAGTTTATAAATCGTTTTAAATTCGTTTTCAAAACGGTTTCAACTTCATATTCAATTTCAAATCAAAATTGAATATCCCAATATAAATTCGTTTTAAATTCATTTCAAATTGATTTCAATTCAATTTCGATTTTAATTCGATTCAATTTCAATTCGAATTCATTTCTATTCCATTTCAATTCGAATTCATTTATACTCAATTTAAATTCGAATTCATTTATATTCAATTTCAATTCGAATTCATTTATATTCAATTTCAATTCGAATTCATTTATATTCAATTTCAATTCGCATTCGTTTATATTCAATTTCAATTCGAATTTATTTATATTCAATTTCAATTCGAATTCATCTATATTCAATTTCAATTCGAATTCATTTATATTCAATTTCAATTCGAATTCCTTTTTATTCAATTTCAATTCGAATTCGTTTATATTCAATTTCAATTCGAATTCGTTTATATTCAATTTCAATTCGAATTTAAACGAATTCGAATTGAAATTGAATATAAACAAATTCGAATTGAAATTGAATATAAAGGAATTCGAATTGAAATTGAATATAAATGAATTCGAATTGAAATTGAATATAGATGAATTAGTTTATATTGAAATTGAATATAAACGAATTCGAATTGAAATTGAACATAAAGGAATTCGAATTGAAATTGAATATAAATGAATTCGAATTGAAATTGAATATAGATGAATTCGAATTGAAATTGAATATAAATAAATTCGAATTGAAATTGAATATAAACGAATGCGAATTGAAATTGAATATAAATGAATTCGAATTGAAATTGAATATAAATGAATTCGAATTGAAATTGAATATAAATGAATTCGAATTGAAATTGAATATAAATGAATTCGAATTGAAATGGAATAGAAATGAATTCGAATTGAAATTGAATCGAATTAAAATCGAAATTGAATTGAAATTAATTTGAAATGAATTTAAAACGAATTTATATTGGGATATTCAATTTTGATTTGAAATTGAATATGAAGTCGAAACCATTTTGAAAACGAATTTAAAACGATTTATAAACTATGTTTTAAAAGGAAATCGACGAAGTATATATTATATATATTATATATATAATATAATGGCCTGAATAGAACGCGCCGCGTCGCGGCAGTTCGCGAATTTCGACCATTGACTTCGAACGGATATTGCGGGAGATCCGACCGTCGGATTCTCCTAAAACCAGAACCATTGGGTTCGTATCGAAAAGAGATTTCTAACGAATATTAGAAATCTGAAATCTAACAGTTGGATTTGGAATTATGTCCAAATCAAATTTGGAAAAGGTCGCTATAAGTGCAGTTCAATGGCCGTTGATGGAAATCGACTGTACGGGCCTTGATCAAATTATTAAAAATAGTAATAATTTGTGTAAAATCATAAGAAATGATTTGTGAAGATTTGGGATGAAAAACTCCATATTTGAAAAGATAAAAATAGATTTTATCGAAATGAACTAGTTTTGAACTAGAATTAAAATTCTATTTGTTTTTAAATAAATAAATTGAATTTGAAAAGGGTTTTAAAAATAACCAGAATTTCCAATGATTGCATTGGAGTGGATTTGAATCGAAATTGTCTTCGGAATATTTCGATGTTGGAATTCGTGATTATACAGATGTTGTTATGGAAATTTGAAAGATATATATTTATATCGTTATTTCCAATACGACATTTGTTAATCGTAGAATTTGATATTGAATATAAGCCGATATATTTTCTATTCAGAGCCTTGTATTAAATATCAAATGTGATTTGGGTTTGTCATGAATGGTGTCTTCATTAACATTGTTCTTGAACCCAATTGAGAAAATGTTAAATCCTTTTATTTAGATTTAATGAAGTGTACCGATTAAATAATATTTAATTGGAATCGAATTAGTATTGATTTTTGGGTTTATCATGAACAGTGTTTTAAATAACACTTGTTCTTTAACCCGATAATTAATGGAGGGTGATTTTGGGTTTACCGTGAACCGTGTTTTAAATGACACTGATTCTTTAACCCAGTCAAAGATTAAAACTAAGTGGAGTTTTAATGAATCTTTAATTAGATTGAAATAATCGAAATGGAGTATCACCAGTTTTGCTCCAGGCGTTAGTTAAATCTTTAATTAGATTTGAACTTGAAATGGTAATTGAATTTACCGATAACACCGTGGTGTTAGATATGAAGTATAACCAGTTTTACTTCATGGGATGAATAGGTTGGGATTGGAAAATTAAAACAAATGATTACTTCGTAAGTTTCGTTAATCCCGACTAGTTGAATCGAAATTCAAAAGATGATTAAAGAATAAATTCAAGGAATTTATCTTGGATAAAATTAATGGGAACCTTTCCCTATGAATGTGAAATTTAGAAACTAACTGTCGGTTAGCTAAGCAGAATGGTTTTCTGGATATTGATCTGATGTTGGTTTCGGCCTTCGGGGTTAATATTTGGGGAATTATTCTCTTGATTAATTTACGGTTAGTGACTGATGAATTGGAATGAGGCGTATGTTGTGTTTGTGTAACACTTGTTTATTATATACGCGAGTTATTCGGAAAGACCGGGTCTATCCCATTCTGAATTACTGATTCGACGTGGTGTCGAAGATGAAGACGGTGGTTGAAGACCGGAGGTCTTCATGTCGTTTGGGTGATTACTGATGATCTTGATTGGGCTGTACACCCAAGAAGATGGAAAAAGTTGGTGATCGTCTAGACGTACTTGGAGATTGATGGATATGCGGGGTACTAGGTGCCTCCGGTTTCGTTCAGACCCAGAACGGACTTGTAAATGGACTGTGTGTCTGACATTGGATTTTAGTCTGTGTGATTGATCTCTATTAAATATATATCTGTTTGGCGGCGGAGAATTTATTCTCTTGCTTAACGCCCTTCTCTGAGACGTATGAGCTCAGGGGTTATATACTGATGGATATCAAATGCATAGAGTGGATTGCCTGTGTGGCATGCCTAAGTGGCAAATGATCAAGGCTTCTGTTGAAAAGCAAAGTCTTGTGGTGATGATCAAAGCGCAGCCTGTATGACACAGCTTTGTGTAACGTGAATTCGCGAGCCTCGCACCCCGGTTGTGAACCAAAAACTGGAGAGGACCTCAGGGAGGGCATGCGTTTCCTTCTAGCTAGGGTGGTGTCAGTGACCTACCAGCCCTGGCATTTATATACTTTTCACCTGTGTGGTTGTTGCTATTGTGAGGCGCCTCGGTTAGATCGGACGATCCGGGTCCGATGGAGTCATTCGTTGGCTCATTCACGCCCCAAAGGGCAGGGAAACGTATTGTTCAGGCACTATAATCCACATCGGTGGACCGGCCCAGTCGCTCCAAGGGGCAGTTGCGGCTGTTCCGGAGACATGGGCTAGATTGTCTCGAATCGGTAGAGGACGATCCCTAGCCTCGATTCATAGACGGAAATCCAATTTCCAAATACGTGACATTTGCGGTTTTAATTGTAGAACTAGTATGGCGACATGATTTATGGTACCCATGCCGCCTATGATTAATACTTATGATTTGAAGTTGTTTTATACACTATGCACTTATAATAGTGTCAAATGATTTGTTTTAAACGTATCAAGCATTCTTTGGCTGTCATAAGGGAAAACCCTATCCCCCGGCTAGCGTTGCATTGTGTGATAGGACCTGGGTCTTATAACAGCTTCATTTTTCTTTATTTAGCATTGGGTTGTTTGTTTTATGCACTGGTATTCTTGGGAGGAAACCCGTTCCGTGTTATACGGCGTGGTCCCTTGATTTACCTAACTTTAAAAATAAAGATTAATAACTATTTTAGTTCTCACACCAGTCACATGACTGACCTGGAGTTTATTGTTTTAACCTAAACTCTGGGTGCCCTTATTTTGACACGGGCAGCTAGTAGTTTTGGTTTTGCAGATTTATATTCACAGGATCCTGGTTTACAGCTGGAATGATATCCGGAAAGCTTTGTATCCGTATATCTCTTCTAGTTGTGTATTGTATTATTTTCCGCTGCGATGTATTTAAATGTAATTTAAATCTCTGATATTTCTGTGTAGTATTCATTTATACTCTGTATATTCTTATGATCTGATGTATTGTTGTGTGATAACCCGCAACTTCCCCGTAAAGGAAAGCGTCGGATAGTTCGAGAACAAGCCAAAACAGAACGCATACAGAAGAACATTTCATTGTATATTACAACAATGCATCAGATTACAAGAATATACAGAGTATAAATGAATATTACACAGAAATATCAGAGATTTAAATTACATTTAAATACATAGCAGCGGAAAATAATATAATACACAACTAGAAGGAGATATACGGATACAAAGCTTTCCGGATATCGTTCCAGCTGTAAAACAGGATCCTGTGAATATAAATCTGCAAAAACCAAAACTACTAGCTGCCCGTGTCAAAATAAGGGCACCCAGAGTTTAGGTTAAAACAATAAACTCCAGGTCAGTCATGTGACTGGCGTGAGAACTAAAACAGTTATTAATCTTTATTTTAAATCATTAGGTAAATCAAGGGACCACGCCGTATAACACGGAACGGGTTTCCTCCCAAGAATACCAGTGCATAAAACAAACAGCGCAATGCTAAATAAAGAAAGATGAAGCTATTATAAGACCCAGTTCCCATCACACAATGCAACGCAAGCCGGAGGATAGGGTTTTTACCTTATAGTAGCCAAGAATGCTTGATACGTTTAAAACAAATCGTTTGATACTATTGTAAGTGCATAGTGTATAAAACAACTTCAAATCATAAGTATCAATCATAGGCGGCATGAGTGCCCCATACCACTATGTCGCCATATATAGGTTATACAATCAAAATCGCGAAGTCACGTATTTGGAAATTGGGTTTCCATCTATGAACCGAGGCAAAAGATAGTACTCAACCGATTCGAGACTGTCTAGCCCGAGCCTCAGGCAAGTACTCTGTCAAGCCTTTGGATCGTCAGGGCCGGTCCACCGATGTGGATTAAAATGCCTGAACACTACGTTTCCCCGCCCTTTGGGGCGTAAATGAGCCAACTAAATGACTCCATCGGTTCGAGAACGACCGATCAATCTGAGGCGCCTCGCAACAGCAACAACCTCATAAGTCAAACTAGTCAGGGCGTGTAAAACCACTGACGCCACTTTTAGCTAGAAAGAAACGCAAGTCCTCCCTGAGGTCTGTCTCCCGTTTTTGGTTCATACCGGGTGTGAAACACGCGAGGTAAACGTTACACAAAGCTACGCCACAAAGGCCGTGCTTTGATCATCACCACAAGACTTTGCTTTTCAACAGAAGCCTTGATCAATTGTCACTTAGGCATGCCACACAGGCAATTCACTCCATGCGTTTGATATCCATCAATATATAACCCCTGAGCTCGTACGTCTCAGAGAAGGGCGTTAAGCAAAAGAATAAATTCTCCGCCGCCAAACAGATATATATTTAATAGAGATCAATCACACGGACTAAAATCCAATGTCAGACACACAGTCCATTTACAAGTCCGTTCTGGGTCTGAACGAAACCGGAGGCACCTAGTACCCCGCATATCCATCGATCTCCAAGTACGTCTGGACGATCACTAACTGTTTCCATCTTCTTGGGTGTACAGCCCAATCAAGATCATCAGTAATTACCCAAACGACGTGAAGACCTCCGGTGTTCGACCACCGTCTTCATCTTCGACTTATCGTCGTATCAATTATTCAGAATGGGATAAACCCGGTCTTTCCGAATAACTTGCGTATATATTATAAAAGTGTTACACAAACACAACATATGCCTCATTCCAATTCATCAGTCACTAACCGTAAATTAATCAAGAGAATAACTTCCCAAATATTAACCCCGAAGGCCGAAACCAACATCAGATCAGTATCCAGAAAACCATTCTGCTTGGCCAACCGACAGTTAGTTTCTAAATTTCACATTCATAGGGAAATGTTCCCATTAATTTTATCCAAGATAAATTCTTTGAATTTATTCTTTATTCTATTTTTGAATCTCAATTCAAACTAGTCGGGATTAGCGAACCTTACCGAAGTAATCATTTATTTTAATTTCCCCATCCCAACCTATTTATCCCATGAAGTAAAACTGGTAATACTTCATATCTAACACTACAGTGTTATCGGTAAATTCAATTACCATTTCACGTTCAAATCTAATTAAAGATTTAACTATCGCCTGGAGCAAAACTGGTGATACTCCATTTCGATTATTTCAATCTAATTAAAGATTCATTAAAACTCCACTTAGTTTTAATCTTTGACTGGGTTAAAGAATCAGTGTCATTTAAAACCACGGTTCACGATAAACCCAAAATCACATTCATTAATCATCGGGTTAAATAACGAGTGTTATTTAAAACACTGTCCACGATAAACCCAAAAATCAATATCGATTCAATTCCAATTAAATGTTATTTAATTGGTACACTTCATTAAATCTAAATAAAAAGATTTAATCTTTTCTCAACTGGGTTCAAGAACAGTGTTAGTGAAGACACCATCCACGACAAACCCAAATCACATTTGATATTCAATATAAGGCTCTGAATAGAAAATATATTGGCTTATATTCAATATCAAATTCTACGATTAACAAATGTCGTATTGAAAATAACGATATAAATACATATCTTTCAAATTTCCATAACACCATCCGTATAATCACGAATTCCAACATCGAAATATTCCGAAGACAATTTCGATTCAATTCCACTCCAATGCAATCATTGGAAATTCTGGTTATTTTTAAAACCCCTTCGAATTCAATTTATTTATTTAAAAATAAATAGAATTATAATTCTAGTTCAAAACTAGTTCATTTCGATAAAAATCTATTTTTATCTTTTCAAATATGGAGTTTTTCATCCAAATTTTCCCCAAATCATTTCTTATGATTTTACACAAATTATTACTATTTTTAATAATTTTATCAAGGCCCGTACAGTCGATTTCCATCAATGGCCATCGAACTGCACTTACAGCGACCTTTTTCGAATTTGATTTGGACGTATCTCCAAATCCAACCGTTAGATTTCAAATTTCTAATATTCTTTAGAAAGCTCTTTTCGATACGAACCCAACGGTTCCGGTTTTAGGAGAATCCGACGGTCGGATCTCCCGTAATGTCCGTTTGAAATAAATGGTCGAAATTCACGAACGGCCGCGGCGCGGCGCGTTCTATTCAGGCCATTATATTATATATATATATAATATATATAATATATATATTTCGTCGATTTCTATTTAAAACGAATTATATAAATAGTTTTAAATTCGTTTCAAAAGCAATTTCAACTTCCATTTCAATTCAAATCAAAATTGAATTCTTCTTTATAAATTCGTTTTAAAATTCATTTCTATTCAATTCAAATTTCAATTCAATTTGAATTCATTTCAATTCACTTTCAATTCAATTTGAATTCGGTTTCAATTCAATTCATTTCGAAATCGTTTTCAATTCAATTCATTTCGAAATCGTTTTCAATTCAATTCATTTCGAAATCGTTTTCAATTCAGTTCATTTCGAAATCGTTTTCAATTCAATTCATTTCAAAATATCCGATTTCGAAATCACTTTTCAATAGTCATTTTAAAATGAATAAAATCGATATAAATATCGTTCACGTCAAAATGGCGTCAATCTAATCAACTCGGCTTCATAAATTTCTATTTTCAAATATTTCTTTCTCAAAATAGTTGTTACTATCAAAATATTTCGTTCAACACATGACCAATCTCAATGGATGGGTACTGTCAACACATGAACCTTTATTTTATATTGATAAAGATGTAAATTTTATTACTAAAATATTTCGTTCAACACATGACCAATCTCAATGAATGAATACTGTCAACACATGAACCTTTATTTTATATTGCTAAAGATGTAAATTTTATTACTATAAAATATTTCGTTCAACACATGACCAATCTCAATGAATGAGTACTGTCAACACATGAACCTTTATTTTATATTATTCTTTGTTTTTCAAATTGGAATGAGGCCCAATCAATTACCATATAAAGTTAATTATATGGATTTTCATACAACACATGTATATAATAGCATGGAAAAATAATCAACCATCAACCAAAGTGCACTACACTGTATAAGCATCAAATATAGATATCTAACGCTTATAACAGCCTGTCAATCAATCGATCGACATATTTAATCAATCAGGATGAGTGAACTGCATATCTCATCCTAACACCCGTGTAGGGTTTCAAACAATCAAACAAATATTTTATTCGTGCAGTTGGGCGATGTGTAAAATTTATCGACCCAATCAATGTCAGTCAAATCAGTGTACATAAACAAACCGTCTGGTTTGTAAATGAATATTTTATTTATTCACATTCACGTTAAAAATTATATTTTAACGATAAAACATTTTATTTTAACATATGAATTTCTATTCAGTTCATTCTCTTAAATAAAATGATATTTTATTTTTCTAACTTATTTTAGAAAATTTCGGCGGCATAACGGCACGATACTAGAAACGGGACAAGGCCTAGCCTTATCCCCGGTCTAGCGAAGGCCCACGCCATTCACACATCAATCAAAATCACCAAACAACTCAATTCAAAACAAATAATCTAACCAACTACACAACCAAACAATTTAACAAACAAGCCATCCATGGTCTGTGGATGACGGGTGTCGGGTGCTACTAAGCACCGTCTGCATCCTAGTATATAAATATATCTAGAAAAGAAATTGAAAGGTGAGAAATTCTCACTTATAGCTATCCTAGCTCCACGGCACTTCATTGATAGAAATCTTCTTCGTTATCGCCTCTTCGTTGCCCGTAGCCACTACATATAAAAATCATATTTTTACTTCGATGTTCAATATATAAAAATCACATTTTTACTTCGATGTTCAATATATAAAAATCACATTTTTACTTTGATGTTCAATATATAAAAATCATATTTTTACTTCGATGTTCAATATATAAAAATCATATTTTTACTTCGATGTTCAATATATAAAAATCATATTTTTACTTCGATGTTCAATATATAAAAATCATATTTTTATTTCGATGTTCAATATATAAAAATCATATTTTTACTAATCTTTTCTATAAACAAAGTATTTTATATTTTCAAAACAAAGTAAGTTTTATATTTCAAAACAAGGAGAATTTTAGTGTTTCAAACAAAGCAAATTTTAGTTTACCAAGCAATGAAAATTCTGTTTTCTACATCTCAATGATTTTTATTCTACCATGATTTTTATTTTAGGAAAGATCATATTTTTAATCAAAGAAAGATCTAGTTTTTAAAGAAAGATAATAATTTTTCCTATATAAAAATCATATCTTTATCTTATAAAAAAAACACATTTTTATATCTATAAAAATCGAATATCTTTCCCACTAAAATCTAGTCTTTTCCTATCATATGAATCTAACCTTTCTTATAATCTAAGTAATTATATAAAAACAAAAAATCTTTCTTCTCTATAGTAAAGATCTAAACTTTTATAATATAAATAAAAATCAGTTTTATAACTATATAAAAAAAAATCAGTTTTATATAAAAAAAAAAAAATTAAAATTTATAAAAACTCACCTTCAATTCGATTTTGCTGAGGGGAGTGCTGCTCATCGCGGACATCGGGGGAGAGGGGGTGTTCACTGTCGTCACCGGTGGTTGGGGGGTAGCGTCGGTCGTGGGGAAGGCCTACTGGGGTGGCGGCTGCTTAATTAGGGGCTAGGCGTTTAGGGTTTGGAAGGGAAGTGGAGCGTGAGGCTAGGGCAGCTGCACCTGGGCGGCGGTGGGAGGAGCTTCATCGATGGCGGCGGGCATCAAAAAGGGCGGCGCAGCTTTGTTCGTGGATCGAGGAAGAGGAGAAGGAACGGGGTACGAGGGGGGGGGGAAGGGTCTCGATCTGATAGGGATCGCCTGGAGCCGAAGACGATGGGGGGGGGGGGATGGCGACTGGTAGGAAGCGACGGCGGGTTTCCGCCTGGGAGGGAGGGCAATCGAAATTTTAAAATTTGGGTATTTTAATTAGGTTTAGAAATTAGCGGGGGCTGGGGTATATAAGGGTTGACCTTTTATAAATTAATATTATTATTTTTAATTTCAAAAAGATGACTTTTTTTCATTCGACCTCTAAACGAGGCCTACCGCCTGTCGTCCATAGCCAATTACCCCCATTCCGAACACAATGGGATATGTTGCATAGGTTGATTTGATCGTTTCGATTAGTTTCCGTTGAATTTACCTTTAAATCACTATATTGAATTTTAAATGTACATTTCAAATTACCGGGGTCACATACTAACTCTAAAAATTCTCGAAAAAATATTTTCTAGCTTCGTATTGACGATACGGTCCTAACAAAACTAGTTTCGTCGAATTCCGAGACCGTTGGAAAAATGGCCAATTTCCAGTCGATTAAAATCAACTGAAACTGGTCAAACGCGTTTTCCTTTGCCACGCTCACATATTGATTCGAAAAATTATGAAATTTGGAATCTAGCAATAACTTTACATCACGGACCCAACAAAACTGGTTTCGTCGAAATCCGAGGTCGTTTGCAAAATGTCCACTTTTAAGGGCCTGAATTCCATAGCGACTATTCAGAATTTTCAACTGGACATATCTTTTGATTCCCGCTATGAAATTTTGATTTTTCGGATTCGTTGGAAAGATACTATCAATTAGATCCTAATGTTTTTGGTTTCACTAAAATCCGGATTGTTTTGCACCCGGTACATTCATTTGAAGTTTGAAATCGAATTATCGAACTACCGCGCCATTTTCAATTCTATTTATAATTATATATAAATATTTATATTCTAACGACGATGTATATAATATATACGTCGAATTTCAATTCAAAATAAATTTCTCGTCGATATTATTTAAAATAATTCATTATAAATAATCAATGTTCGCTAAAATTGCCAAAATAAAATTTTCAAACTGGCTCGCATTTTACGGGTTGTTACAATCTCCCCACTTAAAACCTTTCGTCCCCGAAAAGGAACAAAGTCGAAAGTGGTTTGATTAATCAACTCTACTTCCAATTTGGCTTCCATTCTCCAACTTTTCAGTTTCTGAGAATTTTCAAAATTTCAAAAATTTGGCTAACACCCTAAATTTTCGAAAAATTTCGCCATAACCTCCCCTGCACCGGGAGCATCGGGGAATTTCAAATAGCTTCCCCGGTCCTTCAGATCTCAAAAAGAAAAAGCCAAGCGGCTAGCCAATAGGCTCACAAAATCATCATCACCCAAACAAAACAGTAAATTATGTAGTAAACATGTACCTATTTGTCGGGCAAACAAATTTTATTCTCTGGCTCTAGCCTCCTTGCTATGACCTGTTCAATGATATATATGTATATGCAAGCAAATGCGACTAATTTTCAATACAATTTAATATTTGTTTCAATTAGGCTAAATGGTTCAAAATTAGAAAACAAATGAACAAACAACGCAAACATCAATCAATTAGTGAATTAGAGTTTCAAATTCATAATTTTGATCCATATACAAAAATCATGTTTTTGATGCCAAATCACAACAATAGGTCTTATATAATTTTTGGTTCTCACACCAGTCAATAGGAAATATATAGATATTACACGTTCGTCACTCGAATATAAATTCTGATGATGATATATCAACCATCAGAATCACCCCCGGGTGACTAGAGTGTAACTCTATATCTATCCGATATATCAAAACATCGAATACACGCTAGCTAGACGCATACGCAAAATCTTTATATATTGGATTGTCCTAATCAATATGAAATAAATAATCAAATACGAATAATTGATTTAAATTTTCAAAACAAAATTTGTTTTCATTTGAAAAATATACTCTTCACACTCGTTCTAGGATACTACTGATCCCATCTCTAACGAGTCATTCCCCTTGGATTTTACTAACCCAATATCTGATGAATTCTTTCGTATGGTTCTAACGTGCCTTGTTCTCTAAGCTTTGTAAACCAAAGCTCTGATACCAACTGTGATAACCCGCAACTTCCCCGTAAAGGGAAGCGTCAGATAGTTCGAGAACAAGCCAAAACAGAACGCATACAGAAGAACATTTCATTGTATATTACAACAATGCATCAGATTACAAGAATATACAGAGTATAAATGAATATTACACAGAAATATCAGAGATTTAAATTACATTTAAATACATAGCAGCGGAAAATAATACAATACACAACTAGAAGGAGATATACGGATACAAAGCTTTCCGGATATCGTTCCAGCTGTAAAACAGGATCCTGTGAATATAAATCTGCAAAAACCAAGCTGCCCGTGTCAAAATAAGGGCACCCAGAGTTTAGGTTAAAACAATAAACTCCAGGTCAGTCATGTGACTGGTGTGAGAACTAAAACAGTTATTAATCTTTATTTTAAATCATTAGGTAAATCAAGGGACCACGCTGTATAACACGGAACGGGTTTCCTCCCAAGAATACCAGTGCATAAAACAAACAACGCAATGCTAAATAAAGAAAGATGAAGGTATTATAAGACCCAGTTCCCATTACACAATGCAACGCAAGCCGGAGGATAGGGTTTTTACCTTATAATAGCCAAGAGTGCTTGATACGTTTAAAACAAATCGTTTGATACTATTGTAAGTGCATAGTGTATAAAACAACTTCAAATCATAAGTATCAATCATAGGCGGCATGAGTGCCCCATACCACTATGTCGCCATATATAGGTTATACAATCAAAATCGCGAAGTCACGTATTTGGAAATTGGGTTTCCATCTATGAACCGAGGCAAAAGATAGTCCTCAACCGATTCGAGACTGTCTAGCCCGAGCCTCAGGCAAGTACTCTGTCAAGCCTTTGGATCGTCAGGGCCGGTCCACCGATGTGGATTAAAACGGCTGAACACTACGTTTCCCCGCCCTTTGGGGCGTAAATGAGCCAACTAAATGACTCCATCGGTTCGAGAACGACAGATCAATCCGAGGCGCCTCGCAACAGCAACAACCACATAAGTCAAACTCGTCAGGGCGTGTAAAACCACTGACGCCACTTTTAGCTAGAAAGAAACGCAAGTCCTCCCTGAGGTCCGTCTCCCGTTTTTGGTTCATACCGGGTGTGAAACACGCGAGGTAAACGTTACACAAAGCTACGCCACAAAGGCCGTGCTTTGATCATCACCACAATACTTTGCTTTTCAACAGAAGCCTTGTTCAATTGTCACTTAGGCATGCCACACAGGCAATTCACTCCATGCGTTTGATATCCATCAATATATAACCCCTGAGCTCGTACGTCTCAGAGAAGGGCGTTAAGCAAAAGAATAAATTCTCCGCCGCCAAACAGATATATATTTAATAGAGATCAATCACACGGACTAAAATCCAATGTCAGACACACAGTCCATTTACAAGTCCGTTCTGGGTCTGAACGAAACCGGAGGCACCTAGTACCCCGCATATCCATCGATCTCCAAGTACGTCTGGACGATCACTAATTGTTTCCATCTTCTTGGGTGTACAGCCCAATCAAGATCATCAGTAATTACCCAAACGACGTGAAGACCTCCGGTCTTCGACCACCGTCTTCATCTTCGACTTATCGTCGTATCAATTATTCAGAATGGGATAAACTCGGTCTTTCCGAATAACTCGCGTATATATTATAAAAGTGTTACACAAAAACAACATACGCCTCATTCCAATTCATCAGTCACTAACCGTAAATTAATCAAGAGAATAACTTCCCAAATATTAACCCCGAAGGCCGAAACCAACATCAGATCAATATCCAGAAAACCATTCTGCTTGGCCAAGCGACAGTTAGTTTCTAAATTTCACATTCATAGGGAAATGTTCCCATTAATTTTATCCAAGATAAATTCTTTGAATTTATTCTTTATTCTATTTTTGAATCTCAATTCAAACTAGTCGGGATTAGCGAACCTTACCGAAGTAATCATTTATTTTAATTTCCCCATCCCAACCTATTTATCCCATGAAGTAAAACTGGTAATACTTCATATCTAACACCACAGTGTTATCGGTAAATTCAATTACCATTTCACGTTCAAATCTAATTAAAGATTTAACTATCGCCTGGAGCAAAACTGGTGATACTCCATTTCGATTATTTCAATCTAATTAAAGATTCATTAAAACTCCACTTAGTTTTAATCTTTGACTGGGTTAAAGAATCAGTGTCATTTAAAAACACGGTTCACGATAAACCCAAAATCACATTCATTAATCATCGGGTTAAAGAACGAGTGTTATTTAAAACACTGTCCACGATAAACCCAAAAATCAATATCGATTCAATTCCAATTAAATGTTATTTAATTGGTACACTTCATTAAATCTAAATAAAAAGATTTAATCTTTTCTCAACTGGGTTCGAGAACAGTGTTAGTGAAGACACCATCCACGACAAACCCAAATCACATTTGATATTCAATATAAGGCTCTGAATAGAAAATATATCGGCTTATATTCAATATCAAATTCTACGATTAACAAATGTCGTATTGGAAATAACGATATAAATACATATCTTTCAAATTTCCATAACACCATCCGTATAATCACGAATTCCAACATCGAAATATTCCGAAGACAATTTCGATTCAATTCCACTCCAATGCAATCATTGGAAATTCTGGTTATTTTTAAAACCCCTTCGAATTCAATTTATTTATTTAAAAATAAATAGAATTATAATTCTAGTTCAAAACTAGTTCATTTCGATAAAAATCTATTTTTATCTTTTCAAATATGGAGTTTTTCATCCAAATTTTCCCCAAATCATTTCTTATGATTTTACACAAATTATTACTATTTTTAATAATTTTATCAAGGCCCGTACAGTCGATTTCCATCAATGGCCATCGAACTGCACTTACAGCGACCTTTTTCGAATTTGATTTGGACGTATCTCCAAATCCAACCGTTAGATTTCAAATTTCTAATATTCTTTAGAAAGCTCTTTTCGATACGAACCCAACGGTTCCGGTTTTAGGAGAATCCGACGGTCGGATCTCGTGTAATGTCCGTTTGAAATAAATGGTCGAAATTCACGAACGGCCGCGGCGCGTTCTATTCAGGCCATTATATTATATATATATATAATATATATAATATATATTTCGTCGATTTCTATTTAAAACGAATTATATAAATAGTTTTAAATTCGTTTCAAAAGCAATTTCAACTTCCATTTCAATTCAAATCAAAATTGAATTCTTCTTTATAAATTCGTTTTAAAATTCATTTCTATTCAATTCAAATTTCAATTCAATTTGAATTCGTTTCAATTCACTTTCAATTCAATTTGAATTCGGTTTCAATTCAATTCATTTCGAAATCGTTTTCAATTCAATTCATTTCGAAATCGTTTTCAATTCAATTCATTTCGAAATCGTTTTCAATTCAATTCATTTCGAAATCGTTTTCAATTCAATTCATTTCGAAATCGTTTTCAATTCAATTCATTTCGAAATCGTTTTCAATTCAATTCATTTCGAAATCGTTTTCAATTCAATTCATTTCAAAATATCCGATTTCGAAATCACTTTTCAATAGTCATTTTAAAATGAATAAAATCGATATAAATATCATTCACGTCAAAATGGCGTCAATCTAATCAACTCGGCTTCATAAATTTCTATTTTCAAATATTCTATTTCAAATATTTCTTTCTCAAAATAGTTGTTACTATCAAAATATTTCGTTCAACACATGACCAATCTCAATGGATGAGTACTGTCAACACATGAACCTTTATTTTATATTGATAAAGATGTAAATTTTATTACTAAAATATTTCGTTCAACACATGACCAATCTCAATGAATGAGTACTGTCAACACATGAACCTTTATTTTATATTGCTAAAGATGTAAATTTTATTACTATAAAATATTTCGTTCAACACATGACCAATCTCAATGAATGAGTACTGTCAACACATGAACCTTTATTTTATATTATTCTTTGTTTTTCAAATTGGAATGAGGCCCAATCAATTACCATATAAAGTTAATTATATGGATTTTCATACAACACATGTATATAATAGCATGGAAAAATAATCAACCATCAACCAAAGTGCACTACACTATATAAGCATCAAATATAGATATCTAACGCTTATAACAGCCTGTCAATCAATCGATCGACATATTTAATCAATCAGGATGAGTGAACTGCATATCTCATCCTAACACCTGTGTAGGGTTTCAAACAATCAAACAAATATTTTATTCGTGCAGTTGGGCGATGTGTAAAATTTATCGACCCAATCAATGTCAGTCAAATCAGTGTACATAAACAAACCATCTGGTTTGTAAATGAATATTTTATTTATTCACATTCACGTTAAAAATTATATTTTAACGATAAAACATTTTATTTTAACATAGGAATTTCTATTCAATTCATTCTCTTAAATAAAATGATATTTTATTTTTCTAACTTATTTTAGAAAATTTCGGCGGCATAACGGCACGATACTAGAAACGGGACAAGGCCTAGCCTTATCCCCGGTCTAGTGAAGGCCCACGCCATTCACACATCAATCAAAATCACCAAACAACTCAATTCAAAACAAATAATCTAACCAACTACACAACCAAACAATTTAACAAACAAGCCATCCATGGTCTGTGGATGACGGGTGTCGGGTGCTACTAAGCACCGTCTGCATCCTAGTATATAAATATATCTAGAAAAGAAATTGAAAGGTGAGAAATTCTCACTTATAGCTATCCTAGCTCCACGGCACTTCATTGATAGAAATCTTCTTCGTTATCGCCTCTTCGTTGCCCGTAGCCACTACATATAAAAATCATATTTTTACTTCGATGTTCAATATATAAAAATCACATTTTTACTTCGATGTTCAATATATAAAAATCATATTTTTACTTCGATGTTCAATATATAAAAATCATATTTTTACTTCGATGTTCAATATATAAAAATCATATTTTTATTTCGATGTTCAATATATAAAAATCATATTTTTATTTCGATGTTCAATATATAAAAATCATATTTTTACTAATCTTTTCTATAAACAAAGTATTTTATATTTTCAAAACAAAGTAAGTTTTATATTTCAAAACAAGGAGAATTTTAGTGTTTCAAACAAAGCAAATTTTAGTTTACCAAGCAATGAAAATTCTGTTTTCTACATCTCAATGATTTTTATTCTACCATGATTTTTATTCTACCATGATTTTTATTTTAGGAAAGATCATATTTTTAATCAAAGAAAGATCTAGTTTTTAAAGAAAGATAATAATTTTTCCTATATAAAAATCATATCTTTATCTTATAAAAAAACACATTTTTATATCTATAAAAATCGAATATCTTTCCCACTAAAATCTAGTCTTTTCCTATCATATGAATCTAACCTTTCTTATAATCTAAGTGATTATATAAAAACAAAAAATCTTTCTTTTCTATAGTAAAGATCTAAACTTTTATAATATAAATAAAAATCAGTTTTATAACTATATAAAAAAAATCAATTTTATATAAAAAAAAAATTAAAATTTATAAAAACTCACCTTCAATTCGCTTTTGCTGAGGGGAGTGCTGCTCATCGCGGACATCGGGGGAGAGGGGGTGTTCACTGTCGTCACCGGTGGTTGGGGGGGTAGCGTCGGTCGTGGGGAAGGCCTACTGGGGTGGCGGCTGCTTAATTAGGGGCTAGGCGTTTAGGGTTCGGAAGGGAAGAGGAGCGTGAGGCTAGGGCAGCTGCACCTGGGCGGCGGTGGGAGGAGCTTCATCGATGGCGGCGGGCATCAGAAAATGCGGCGCAGCTTTGTTCGTGGATCGAGGAAGAGGAGAAGGAACGGGGTACGAGGGGGGGCAGGGTCTCGATCTGATAGGGCTCGCCTGGAGCCGACGACGATGGGGGGGGGGATGGCGACTGGTAGGAAGCGACGGCGGGTTTCCGCCTGGGAGGGAGGGCAATCGAAATTTTAAAATTTGGGTATTTTAATTAGGTTTAGAAATTAGCGGGGGCTGGGGTATATAAGGGTTGACCTTTTATAAATTAATATTATTATTTTTAATTTCAAAAAGATGACTTTTTTTCATTCGACCTCTAAACGAGGCCTACCGCCTGTCGTCCATAGCCAATTACCCCCATTCCGAACACAATGGGTTATGTTGCATAGGTTGATTTGATCGTTTCGATTAGTTTCCGTTGAATTTACCTTTAAATCACTATATTGAATTTTAAACGTACATTTCAAATTACCGGGGTCACATACTAACTCTAAAAATTCTCGAAAAAATATTTTCTAGCTTCGTATTGACGATACGGTCCTAACAAAACTAGTTACGTCGAATTCCGAGACCGTTGGAAAAATGGCCAATTTCCAGTCGATTAAAATCAACTGAAACTGGTCAAACGCGTTTTCCTTTGCCACGCTCACATATTGATTCGAAAAATTATGAAATTTGGAATCTAGCAATAACTTTACATCACGGACCCAACAAACTGGTTTCGTCGAAATCCGAGGTCGTTTGCAAAATGTCCACTTTTAAGGGCCTGAATTCCATAGTGACTATTCAGAATTTTCAACTGGACATATCTTTTGATTCCCGCTATGAAATTTTGATTTTTCGGATTCATTGGAAAGATACTATCATTTAGATCCTAATGTTTTTGGTTTCACTAAAATCCGGATTGTTTTGCACCCGGTACATTCATTTGAAGTTTGAAATCGAATTATCGAACTACCGCGCCATTTTCAATTCTATTTATAATTATATATAAATATTTATATTCTAACGACGACGTATATAATATATACGTCGAATTTCAATTCAAAATAAATTTCTCGTCGATATTATTTAAAATAATTCATTTTAAATAATCAATGTTCGCTAAAATTGCCAAAATAAAATTTTCAAACTGGCTCGCATTTTACGGGTTGTTACATGTTGTAATATACAATGAATTGTTCTTCCGTCCGCGTTTTTCTGTGTGTTGTTCTCGAACTATCCGCGCTTTCCTTTACGGGGAAGTTACGGGTTTTCACAGATAAAAAGGACATCTTTTATTTACATTCCTCTGTAAATAAAATAAAATAAAATTAGATGACACCTTTTATTTACATGTTCTATGTAAATGAAAAGAATAAAATTATGAAGATACATTTTTTTTTATGTAAATAGGACATCAAAAAGAAAAGGACACATTCATTTACATTCTTATGCAAATAGGTTGTGTAGAAGAAAGAGAATTACATATTTGTTTACATTTTTAGATGTAAACAAAACATAGGAAAGAATTACATATTTTATTTATTTATTTCTAGATGCAAACAAAACATAGAACAAGAATCACATTTTTGTTTACTTTTTAAATAAACATGATAAAGAAAAAGAAAACTTTTTTTACATGTAGTGTAAATAAACATGATATAGAAGAAATAACATTTTTTGTCACAAAAGGTTGAAATAGAATAAAAGTAAAGTTTTAGTCGTAAAATGACACATAGAATAAAAGTAAAGTTTTACATAGAATAAAATAATACCATTTCATTATGGAAGTTTTAATGGGAAATTTTTTACAAATGGAACATGCATTTATGTGTCATTAATAAATATAGGAAATTGTTAACCAATGAAACGTTCATTTATTTGTCGTGAATATATATAGAAAACATGATTAGAAAAGAATAAACAATAGGAATTACATTTTTACATGTAATGAAAGAATAAGAATTTACATAGTCAATATAAATTACATTTTTAAAGTAATTAAGAAGATTTGTTTTCAAAACCAAACATTGTGAAAAGATGAATATTATTGTTATCAATCTTGAATTAAAAGAATATTTTATAATTCAATTTATGAAATTAATTGACATTCATTTAAAAAGATTATGTCTTTGTTGTCTAAAAGTTACAATAAAAAAAAGATTCAACTAAAAAGATTCTATCTTTACTGTCAATATGTTAAGATAAGAAGATTAGATTCAGAATTAGACATTTTGAAAGGTTTATTATTATTAATATAATAATTGAGAAAGTCCCAAGTTTTATTAAGATTTGAAAGGGTAAGTTTTAGTATTTGAAATCAAGTTATTTTGGAAATATAGAATATTCCAAAATTAAGATATTTTGAAATGAGAAACAGTTTAAAATAATATTTTTAGTAGAACAATTATAATGATTAATTAAAATTGTACTCGGACATGAGCTTAGGTCACATTTGTGGTGGAAGTCTGCCCGGACCCGACCGGCATATCCAGCAGCCACAAATGTTGGGCCTAATGTGAGAGGTCCAAGTGCGCAAATACAAATTGGGCCAAGACACGAGGTTAAGCCCAACTTGTGGGATAAGTCTGCCCGGAAGCGACCGGCCTATCCAGCGTCCACAAGTTGCAGGCCTAATGTGAGAGGTCTGGCCCATATTAAAATATAAATGGTTAAATAGAAAATGGACATTATTTACACCGTCATGAGTTAAATTAGAAATTTACGTTATTTTCACACCGTTATGTGTTAATAATGAAATGAGTATTTTCACCTCTAAGTTGTTATAAAAGAAAGTTACATTTTTAATGTAATAAGATAAGAATTGGAAAAGTTTTACATTTTCTTAATGTAAGGAGGATTAGAATTGGAAGTGGATAATTTACATTTATCATGTAAATTAAAATAAAGGAGAAAAATTACATCTTATGTAATCAAGTTAAAGTAGAAAGAAGTTTACATTCTTAATGTAATTAGATTATAGAAATAATTTACATTTTTAATGTAAAATAGATTAAAAAGAAAAGTTTACATTTTTAATATGAATAAGAATTAAGATTTAAGTGAAAAATTACATTTTCATGTAATTGAGATTTAAGGATAAAATCACATTTCCATGTAAAAAGAATTAGAGAAGAAAATTTCCTTGTCATGTAATTAGTTTAATGTAAGTGAAATTTGCATTTTTATGTTAATAGATTTTCATTAAAAGAATTAAAAAAAAAAGAAAATTACATTTTTATGTAATTGTATTTTCCTTAAAAAGAATAAAGATATGGATTTTTTTTATGTAAATAGATTTTCAGTAAAAATTATAATGATGGAAATTTAGTTTTAAATGAATTAGATTTCATTAAAAGATTAACAAAGTTAATATTTTTGTAGAATTGAAGTTGACACCAAAATATATTGCATTCTTGTTAGAAATTGAAATGACACAAAAATACTTATTTTTCTTAAATTATAAATGACGTACAAAAATATTCATTTTTGTTGTAATGGAAATGAAACACCAAAAATACCTATTTTTGTTGTAATTGGAATGATACACGAAATATACAATTTTGTGTAAAATCGAAAATTGAAAGAAAGATATACACCATGTGTATAGGATATGTATGGTAATTGAAAATGAAAACATTGTTGTGTGTGATGATATGTATCAATATTGGATATAAATAAGAATATTTGTTGTTAGCAAGATATAGTGTAATAAAATACATTTCATTACACATTATAAAAATAACGATATGAAATGGTTTTCAAATTTATATATGCGAGAGTTATTTGGAAAGTCCGAGTTTACTCTCATTCCAAATAATGATAGGACGTTCGAAGAATTGAAGACGGCGATTGAAGACCGACGATCTTCACATCGAATGGGTAACTAGTGTTGAGGCCCTTGATTGATTTGCTCCCAAGAAGGGGCTAAGATGGTAGTTATCCGGACATAGTGTTGATTTGTACGGATTTGGCTTTCGCTCAGACCCGGAGCATAAGTTTATAAATCGATTGTGTGTCTGACATTGTACTCCGTTAAATATCATGTTATTGATTTTCTGTTTAATATATAATTGTTGGTGGTGGAGAATTTATTCTTTGCTTAACACTCGTTTATATATTGATGGACGATCAATGGTACGGTATGGATTGACAATGTGGCATGCTAAGATATTATGATCAAGGCTTTTGTTGAAAAGCAGGGCCTTGTGGTTGAATATTATAGTGTGACTTCGCGAGCCTCACACCCCGGTATGATGGTGAACGATTTGTTTGATTAGTAGGTTGACCAATATACTTTATATACATGGATGGGGTCAACTGAGCGTATGCTGGGTGTGGTCGCTCCACATCTAGAGATTGAGCAATTGTTTCAGAAGAAGCCCATGAGGATAGAACACTAGATTGTTCTTCCAAAGTGCGTATTATATGTATTACGGTGTTTTCTCTTGTCGGGACGTAAGCCGTGGAGATACATTCGCGATATGTCTTTTGAATCAGGAGCCATCATGATGGAAACCCAACTTCCCAATACGAGCTTCGCGGTTTTTAGTTGTATGCTTATATGGTGACATAATATATTATGCCGCTTACATAACATATTATGCCACCTAGTTTTGATACTTTTATATTCGAAATTGTTTTCTACACTGTGCACTTATGGTATATAAGACGAATTTCGCGTATTAAGCATTTTTGACCCTTATAAGATAAAACTCTATCCTTCGGCGTACGTTGCAAGGGATTGAGCCTTATAATGGTTTCATTTTTCTAAAAAGCATTGCACTGTTTAACGATTTACTTTGATTTTTATGCACTGGCAATCCAATGGAGTAAACCAGTTCCGCGCTAGCGGCGTGGTCCTTGGATTTGCCTTATTACTATTAGTTAAATTAGTTAAGAATTCTCACACCAGTCCCACGACTGACCCGTTGTTTGTTTCCACCTTTGCAAACTCGGGTGCCCTCTTTTCCACACGGGCAGTCGAGTAGTTTGTCTACAGGTCTTTATCTCTTGAGCAGGATTCTGGATCGAAGCCTAAAGCTGTGTCCAGAGCATAGTTGTCTTCCGCTGCCTTAGTTTTTTTTTCTCCGCTGCACTGTATTGTATTATAATATTGTAATTTATCTTCCACTGTAATTTTTATTCGATTTACTCTGATATTCTGTACTCTGATGTAACATTACTGTAATGTTTATAAAAGTCTGATGTTGTTGTTCTAATGTGTTGTATTCCCAAAGTTAACGTACTCGGGTTTTGAACGGTCTTGGTCGATTTTGCGATCGATCAGGTCGGGTGAAACATGGGCCGTTACATCAGATGTCTTTCTCCTACTTCGTGTTCCAGCATATCCACGCACCCATATAGGAAACATCGAACCCCAATCTCATCAATTTCAACCAAAATTGAAGACAAGGCGTAACTCGATGTGCTGACCTCATTTCCATCCTTCAATTCACGATTCGGAACTTACATTAGCTGAAAACCTGAACCCTAGGCACGACTGGAGAAAAAGTCGATCCCAGAAAACCCATCGAGCTCCAAAATTTTGATACCAGAACAGAGCTCTTTGAATGGTTATCGCATATATATATATATATATATATATATTAGAATTTATAAGGTTTTATTTGTTTTTCCTTTGGTTTTTACTCCTCACGATTTTTGGTTGTTGAAAGAAAATGAGAGCGGCAGAAATTTTTGTGTAGAGGATGAATTAGGTTTTTAGAAAATTTAAGGATTATTTATAGTAAGATTTTAATATTTTTAAAATCGATTATTTAATTCATTTTTAAGCAAACGCTATATTCATCTGTTGTTACAAATTCCTATAATCACATACGATACCCAAAAATCACGAAACTGGACATGCAGCTACAGTTCGACATTACGATCCCAACGAAACTGGTTTCGTCAAATTCCGACTTCGTATGCTCACACAACGTATTTTTAACCGTCAAAATACTGACTGATTTTCACTCTAAAAATCCGTACGGCCACACAGTGACTCTAAAAATCACTAAACTGGAAATCTAACAACTATTTGACATTGCGGATCCAACAAAATTAGTTTCGTCGAATTCCGACTTCGTTTGCAAAAGTGGCTATTTTTAATGCTCCAAATGACCCATTTAAATATATAAATATATTTAAATATAACTAAATTTAATATTTAATAATAAATATAGTCTTATATATTCACAGTGGAATACCATACAGCTCCACAATATTCCTATGTGAATTTCTAACTTGATATTTCAAATCCCGATTAAATCGATATTCGATTTAAAAATGAAATCCCTTTTTAAAATATAAATAATTCCTTTATAAATTATAAAGGAATTCCACAGCGACTTTTATAAAATTTGATTTGGACGTAAATCAAAATCTACCCGACGAAATCCAGATTTTTCTCTTCCACTAGAAAGATATACTCCACTAGCTCCACACGTTTCTTGTTTCATAGAAATCCGGCTTAAAACGAATCCTGTACATTCAGTTGAAGTTCAAATCGCCAAATTACAAACTGCAGCGCCATTTCAAGCTCGATTTTAATTATAATATAATTATATGTTCAAACTGTCATTCAAATAATGTATTCGTTATTCTAATTCAATTCTAAACTGAATTAAATATCACAGATGATCCAGTTCACACCATATCGCCATTTCAGCCAATTTTGATTATTTCAGAATTAAATATATTATTTAATTTATTATTTTAATTAAGTATTCACCATTATTTAATTCAATGACCATGAAATCCTTTAATTCACTTTTTAAATAATTAAATTAATAAATTATTATACCGCTGAAAATGCGGGTCATTACAGAATATTTGAATAAAAGAATATTCTGAATTGGAATGAGGCATATGTTGTGTTTGTGTAACACTTGTTTATTATATACGCGAGTTATTCGGAAAGACCGGGTTTATCCCATTCTGAATAACTGATATGACGATAAGTCGAAGATGAAGACCGTTGTCGAAGACCGGAGGTCTTCACATCGTTTGGATAATTACTGATGATCTTGATTGGGTTGTACACCCAAGAGGAGGGAATCAGTTGGTGATCGTCCATACGTACTTGGAGATCGATGGATATGCGAGGAATAAGGTTCCTCCGGTTTCGTTCAGACCCAGAACGGACTTGTAAATGGATGTGTGTCTGACATCGGATTTCATTCTGTGTGATTGATATCGGTTGCATAGCATGAATTGCCTGTGTGGCATGCTAAGATGCAAATGATCAAGGCTTCTGTTGAAAAGCAGAGTCTTGCGGTTGATGATCAAAGCACGGCCTTTGTGGCATCGCTTTGTGTAGCGTTAATTCGCGAGCCTCACACCCCGGTATGAACAAGAAACGGGAGAAGGACCTCGGGGAGGGCATGCGTTTCCTTCTAGCTAGGAGTGGTGTCAGTGTTTTACACGGCCTGGCATTTTACTTATGTGGATGAATGATAGCGAGGCGCCTCGGTTAGATCGGACGATCCGAGTCCGATGGAGTCATTTGGCTCATTTACACCCCATAGGGTGGGGAAATGCAATGTTCAGGAATTTTAATCTACATCGAGTGGAACGGCCCTGACGATCCAAGGCTTGCCCGAATGGCGGACTAGAGGCTCTCGAAGCGGTGAGGACGATCCCTTGCCTCGGTTCACAAATGGAAATCCAACTTCCAAATACGTGATTTTGCGGTTTTAATTGTAGAACTAGTATGGCGACATGATATATGGTACCCATGTCGTCAATGATTGATACTTATGATTGAAATTATTTTGACACTATACACTTATAGTAATAATAAAAGATGAATTGTGATAATTTCATTGGTTTTTGGATTGGCTTGATTGTTTTGAATTGAAAATCTTTTGGTACAGATTCTTGTGTTGCATCTTGAAATTCATTTTTTATTCTTGATCTTTTGACTTGGATATTTGTGTCATTGAAATCATTTGAAATTGTAAATATCTTGTATCTCACACACTTCTTGGATTTGAAATTAATAATGTGGTTGTTTTATTGAATCTCAAAATTTACACATCTCTTCAAGTGATTTCAAATAAACTGTTTTTAATTTTGAATCATGAATCATCTCTTAGGCTTGATGCAAATATTCTGAAATTTTTTCTTGTAAATCTTGTTTTGGAAGAATGTTCTGCTGCTCTAATAAAAAGGTCTGAATTGGACCATGGGTTGTCTTCTTCGACTTGTTGTAAACTTTCTGAAAACTCTCTTGTGAAACTTGCTCTGAAATTGAAGTTTGTTGCTCTGGTAAAAAGAACTGAACTATTTGATTTGGTTTTTAGGCTTGGTGATTTATTCTGTAAATTCAATGTATAATTTTATTCTGACTTCTACGATCATGTAGAAGCCCCAAGTGGTATCAATTTAGAAGTTTTGAAAAAAAAATCTTATTCTATTGTCTGATTCTTCAACTTGTATAAATCTTTATGAATCCCTCTTTTAATTGATAATTTTCAATTTCAAAATCATTTATTGATTATTTATTCAGAAATTGAAATCAATAACCAAATTGAATTGTATTTAGAATTAATCAAAATTATTATCAGATTTTTGATATTGTGATGAGTTATGACTACAATATACTTAACAACAAGAGGAAATATTATTTAAATTTTCATGATGATTGGACAATTTTTATAATACCTTTGAATTGGCGCTTATTTCACGACCATCTTCTTTCTCTATCGTCATTCTGTCATCCATCATGATTTTATATAATGTGGAGAGTTTAATATTTTTTTTAAAAAAAATTATATTAAATATACAATTTCAAAATTTGTGATGGAAATAAGACAATATTATTCTTCAGAAAAAGATATAATTGATTTTTTTTCAAAAATTTTGGTATAGTTGGACATATTTCATAATATGATTAAAATTTATAAATTTATTTCACAACCATTTCTGTACCTTCCATATTTCTATCATCCATTTTTAGTTTTATATACTGAGGAAACTTTATATAATAAGTGTTTCTCTAACTTCATTTAAAAATCCAAGATCTGGTTATGCATGGTTATGAGACTACTTATAATTTAAGTTGCGACTGATCCCATTTAAAAATCCAAGATCTAGTTATGCATGGTTAGTGTACTCTTAAAAAGAAAAAAATAAAGAAAATTTTTATATGAAATCTTCCTTGCTATGTAAAAACCAGCCTATCAATCCATTTTCTAATTTGTGTACCATGTTTATATTTTATGATATATTATGATTTTTTGATTGATAGTGATTGAAATTTGAGATTATTTGATTTTGTCACCTAGTTTGAATTTATAATCGTAGTCCAAATCCATCACTATTTTGTGCTTAATTTTTAAAAATTTATTTGAAAATAATTGAAATCCATAGGTTTTTAAAACTCTCTCCATTTTTATAAAATTCATCGTAAATTCATCATTCTAGAATATGAAATTTGCTTCTAGTTCTTCGAATATTATGATTTTTGTTTGATTGAATGATATTTATGATGAACATTCTCTCTCTTGAGCTGATTTTTTATTTCTAGTCAATTATTCCATCACTATTTTAATTTCTATATCCTTTTGATGATAACAAAAGGGGGAGAACATAATTACCAAGCTTTGTTAAGTAAAATTCAGAGTAAGATACAAGCATGGGATGCCAATTTCCTCGGTTTTGCTGAAAGAGCAGAACTGATCCAATCTGTGATTACCCCAACTATTTTATACTGGTTGTCTGTTTATCAATTGCCAGAGTATGTTTTAGACAAGTTAAGTATCATGTGTGCAGACTTTTTTTGGGGAGGACATGCACATAAAGTTAGTTGGAAGAAGCTTTGTACTCCTAAAAGTGAAGGGGGAATTGGTCTGAAATCACTTTCTGATTTGAAGAAAGCAGCTTGCATTAAGTTGATGTGGAAGTTCATTTCAGGTTCATCACTCTGGAGTAGATGGACGAAAGCTAAGTATTGCAGAGACAAGCAATTTTGGAGCATGAAGATAGACAACAATGCATCAAGTACTTGGAAAGCTATCTTGAGATTGAGAAATGAAGGTAAGCATATGTTTAACAAGATTATTGTTGATGGATCCTCTACTTTACTTTGGTTTGAGCCGTGGGTGAATTGTAAATGTCTAGTAGATTTGGTTGGTTTGTCAAGATTCCAAGCTATTGGAAGGTATAATGAAATGGTGGCTGGGATTATAGTAGATGGGGTAGTTGATCCAAACTTGCATGCAGGAACAAGGGAAGCATTTCATCAAGTTAAAGATGTAACAATAAATAGAAAGTTTCATGAGGACTGTTATGAATGGTGTGAAGGTGGTCTGTTTGCTTTTCATAAAGGTTGGGAGTTTGTAAGAGAAAAACTAGAAAGTTTACCATGGTTTAAGGAAATTTGGCATAGCAGAAATGCTAAGAGAATGGCTTATATTTCTTATTTTTCTATTAGCAATAGGCTGTATACGAAGGACAGAATGATGAAGTTTGGAATATTGAATGAAGGTTGTGGTGTGTTATATAGTAGAGAGGAGGAAACAGTCGAGCATTTGTTTTTTAAGTGTGAGTATTCTGAATACATTTGGAGGAAATTGGCAGAAAAGCTGGGTATTATGATAGATGGTGTTTTTTCTTTATGGAATGAGGCATTGAAGATATTGGGTAAGTTCAAGTGCAAGGATCAATTGTTTGATGTAGCATGTGGCATATATACAGCAGCTATATATTATATTTGGTTGGAAAGAAATTCGAGAATCTTTAATGGTAAAGTGGGGACAAAAGGGATGAGGTTACATATGATTGAGATAGAGGTGAGTATATTGGTTAAAAATAATGGTTCCAAAACAAAGAGGACAAGGTAAAATGAAGATTGGCTGAAGCAGTGGGGGGTCGATTTATTTGATACAGGGTGATTTTGATATGTATTTTTTTTTTCATTTTATGTGCTGTGAAGAGGTGATGTGAGTCAGAGAGTTGTGTTTGTTAGTTATATTGTATACTGAATATATGAATTTTATATGTGCTCTTTTCCCTTATATCACACCCATCAAGGTTAGGGGGTATAAGGTTTTGATGAGACATATAAATGAAGTATATGATTGGTATAAGAAATAAAGAGTACCAATTTTCAAAAAAGGGGGGGGGAGAATGGGTTAAGATTTTGATCAATGAGTGAATAATCCTTGAATATTTTAATATTGATGTTTCAATTAAGTTTCAATTATTATTTTCTTTTCACTCATGCACATATCTAGGGGGAGTTCTATTGTTGGGGGCGCATACATATAAGGGGATTTCTATACTTCACTATCAAACACATTTACTGTATTCAAAATCTTATTATATGTTTGTCATCATCAAAAGGGGAAGATTGTTGTATATAATAATTATATGATTTTTGTTTGATGATAACAAACATATATTTATTATTTAAACGTATTTGTAATTGTGCTATTCTACTACATCACAAACAGAATTAATAATTATATTTAAATAGAATAATATTGCACAAGAATCTAAATATTCAAAAAATATTTTGTTTAAATATAATATTTTAACTCTACACTTGAATAGTGAAAATTCATAACTCCCCCATTTGTATATCTCACTGTAAAGCAATACATTCAATTTCCTATTACAACAGTTCCTCACTATAACTTTTGTTTCTCACTACAACTCTTAGTCACTTAGTTTACACATACAGACTCATATTCATTTACTGACTCAGTTACACATTCTCTCATATACAGACATACTTACTGACTCACACTCTATCTTCCCATTGTCTTCCGTTTTCACTGTCAGTCCAGTCACCTGCTTACCTGTTACAGAAACACACAGAGTAAACTAGAACAAAAATAATTTTAAATTCTATCATATATAATTTTATTTTAAAATTTATTTACCTTAAATTTTTGGTGTGTTTCTCATCATATTTCATGACTTAATCTGATATGCATGTACATCCATCTGTGTCTAGACTGCATGTGATATTCACAGTGATTCACTGTAAATTCCACAAGATAGACAGTATCTCTAGTGCTCACATATATATTATGCACATACACAATACATGTATACACGTATATGTGTATGTATATACACATATATTTTTGTGCATGGGCAATACGATCAAATATCAGTGACTGGGCATGAACCAAGAAATTCAGTGCAAGTGCAGACACAAACATAGATATATATATATATACACAAACATCTGCATATACATATATATATATGTGTGTGTGTGTGTGTGTATACATAGAAGCAACGATAGTTCAACTGTACATTGGTCAAAACTCAGCACCCAAAATTATGCACAAGAACAGCAAGCCATCAAAACAACACATGTGCATGGGTTCATTCATGCAACTTTTCAAATAGAAGAGGTGAACGAGTTTATGTTGCACACAGGGTCAAAAAAGCTCAAGGCAATGTCAAAGATACTCAAGACAGCAAGATTTAAGTACATGGAAGCTCGAGGCAGATGCAAAATGACACAAAATACACATACACACACACACACACACACATATATATATATATACACACACACACATGTTATGTGTGTGTGTGTATATTCAAGGAACTCGACATGGCAACAACAACAAGCCAGTGTCCACAAGTACAAGCTCTGATGAGCACGGTTGGGAATTTCAAAAATATAAGGTGTAGGCAAGAATGAATAAGGCAAGACAGGTCAAATACAAGCAATGGCAGCTCAACAGTTCATAACATGCCAAAACACACACATGTATAATATATACATGCTTATATATATACTCATGGTCCAGACATGGTGATAAGAACAGGGGCATCTCAAATGTTGTCAAGGCAAAGAAAAATTTACAACAGGCACTAACTCACTCATATGGATGCAGCTGACATACATACAAACAACACAAATATACATACCAGTATGCCAAATTCATGCCAACGTGTTCAGCTAGCAGTTACAAGTCCAAGGGTACGAATTTCAACATGTATGCAAACAGCTCAAACGAAACAGATAAGCATGGCTCAACAGTATAAACACAAGCATGGCATAGCACAATGACGTAGAAGAATGGTTCACGTCAATTAGCAAATTCACGTGTAATGACCCGGGTTTTTGGCGACCTTGGTTATCCGATATACAACATATATCGAATATCCAAGGGTCGAAAATACCGGATGATTAATGAAAGAAATTAGAGGGTGAGGAAAGATAAGATAGAAACTTAGAATAGAAGAAGAAGAAGAACACAACATCAGAGTAACACGAACCTCACAGCGGAACAAATAACATATAATAGATAACATATCTTTGAAATAAAAGATTTTACTTGAATATACATATCATCATCAAGTACAACACAGTGGAAATAAACTATAGCTATATGATTCTGAAGCATCCTGCTCCATCTCTTCAAGTATCTGTAAATTCCTGACTACTTGACTGCCCGTACAAAATTGGGCACCCAAGAGTTTAGGGAAAACAAAACTAAATAAACTCCAGGACAATCATGGGACTAGTATGAGTAAAACTGTTTGAGCCATTAAACAATATCTCATAAGACCACGCCGTATAATGGAACGGATTTTTCCCTTATGTGAATCCAAAATATCTTTATATCAAAAACCTTTTGATATTATAATAATGTCTATCAACCACAATATAATAATCATCTAGCAGAAATGCTTTCATCTCACGTTCTACATATATAGTATACAATCAAAACCACAAGCACGTATTGGGTAATGGATTTCCAACTATGACAAGTTATGGAACCACCTTTCGCTAGTGTACCTCTAGAGAGGAATACACTGGGTTCGACAAGAACATTTTGCAACCCGGTCACACATGACCGACCACTCATTTCGCTTGAGTGTATCGAATGTATATCACCAACGGTTGGGATCAGCAAACGTTTCTCGAATGGGACAACATCAACAATAGAATTTTAGAAGTAAATGAAACTCTAGATCAGGTGATTATACACCCTAATAGGTGCGACCTACATAGCCATGCTGCCTGCCCGATTTCTGTCATTTACGGGATGTGAAGCTAGAAGCTACGCTTTATCATCACACCCGATTCACTTCGAATGCCACATTGTCAAATCCATCAGATCACTGATTGACGCCCTCAACAATACATTATGTGTTAGCTAAAAGAAGTTTCCTTCTCCGCTTCCACTCTTGGTACGGTTGGAGAAATCAATATACGTGATCGTCTGGAAATACTCTGTCAGACATCCGTCCATACAAGTCATCCAGGAACAGGATGAACCGAAGGTACAATTCAGTATATCCATCTTAGGCACTGTTATCTAAGATTTATACAACAGCCCTTGCACTTTACTCCGTTTTCAATTTTCTTTGGCATATATGATTCGCAACGCTTATGCCAATACAGAGTGGTTCTTTGGATAATAATCCAACCGGTTTCTCCATATTAACAACGTTAAAATGGTCAAAACTTCGATAGTCTGTGATTTAACCATCAAAGAAAAACAGGTGTGCAAACAACGATATTATTTCCAGGAGGAAATTATATCGATCAATCATCATTCAACATTTATCTCTTTATTTCATAAATTTACTTATCTCCTGTTTCCATATATTCTTAATTCTTATTTTCTATTATTAGAAAACATTTCTGATTCTCGTTTTGAAAACATTTCCAAAACTTCTTAATTGGGATTTAAACAGATGTTTAAAACTATATTGTGATGACGACTCAAACCACTATACTAAATTACTAAATCCACTTAACCACTTCACACTCGAACCGTAACCATTTCTTAATTAAAAACGCAGTCAATCAAGTTGGGGTATAGCTACCTCTCAGACCTTAACTGAACCACCTTTCAAATCGCGAAATAGATAAGATTCACCTTTTTAACACTTTAACACTTCCTTACGAACCCTCGGATTCTATTTACAAACCCCCTTCTTTTACACTTTTACATGATTATAACAATGGTGTTATAATCTCTTGCATCCGAAATATATTATCTTTAAATATGACTTTTATTTCCTAACTCGAATAATATAAGGACAACTAATTTATTTACTCCTATTCGGTTAACTCTAATCTATAACTCTTATTTGAATAACTCCAACCTAATAACTCTTACTGGATTAACTCTTATTCGAATAACTTATATTCGATTATCTCTTTCTTCGAATAAATCTTATTCGATTTAACTCCTGTCGAATAACTAGATTCGATCAACTCACTTCGAATATTTCTGATTCGATTATCTCACTTCAAATATCTCTGATTCGATTATCTCACTACGAATATCTACTTTTCGATTTACTTCTTCGAATAACTAAATTCGATTAACTCATTTCAACTCTATTCGAATAAACTAAATTCGATTTAACTCTATTGATTAACTCTAGTGATTAACTTTAACTGTTTAACTCTAACTGGTTTAACTCTACGGTTTAACCTAACTGGTTTAACTCTACGGTTTAACCTAACTGGTTTAACTCTACGGCTTAACCTAACTGGTTTAACTCTACGGTTTAACCTAACTGGTTAACCTAACTGATTAACTCCTTGTCCTTATTTAGTTTCAAACATCGATGTTTAAATCGATTCTTACTTCTTGATATAAGTCCTGACTTATATATTCTATTTATCCAAATGATAAATATTTTAACTTAATTTATAAATATCATTTATAAATCAATCTGCTCCGTTTATCTGTTTACTTCTTCATATATAAGTTCAGACTTATATATATCTATTTATCCAAAGATAAATATTTTCTTTATAATCTTTTTGTTTTCTAAACAAATATTTCCTTTATAACCCTATTTGTTTTCTTAAACAAATATTTCCCTTTTTGTTTTATTTGCAAATAGTTTGCAAATATTCCCTTTATAATCTCTGATTTATTCCTTAATAAATATCTTCTTTAATGACTTAGTTCTAAGTGTTTTCCTTTATTTCCTTATTTATTTATTCTAAATATTTCCTCTAAAAATATCTTATTTAAAACTTATTCAATTTCCTGAGTCAATATCCTTGTTTAACTTAGTAAATTTCTAAGTCAATATCCTTGTTTAACTTATTCAATTCCTAAGTCAATATCCTTGTTTAACTTAGTAAATTTCTAAGCTAATATCTCTTTATCTTAACCTATTACTTTAACAAATAAATAATCCATTAATCGTATCTTATTTATTTAACAAATAAATATCTCATTATCTTATCCTATTTATTTTCTAAGTAAGTAATCCACTTTATAAATATTTTATTTATAAAGATTTCCTTCATTTATAATTCCCACTTAAACGTATTTCCTATTTATAAATATTCCATTTATAAATACTCCTATTTATAAATATTCTATTTATAAATATTCTCTTTTACAAAATCCTCTGATTTTATAAATATTCTATTTTATAAAATCCTCTGATTTTATAAATATTCACTTTTCAGTATTCACTTTGAAAAATTCCCCTTTTCTCCAAATCCCGGTATGTTATGGTGTTTAACATATCAAATTTCGATGTCCAATATCGTCCATACACACACAATCAACAACAGGTTATAATTCACATCATATATCAAAATATATGAAAACAATAAAATAACTGTTGAGTAATCCAGTCGGATTCCTCCAACCTGTTTCCCTGCATCCACAGATGTTACACAATAAAATCAACGTCACTTTCAGTTCCATATGATATATTCTGTTAAACAGAATCAATATAGAAATTCAACTAACTGACTAGCAGTTCAATCAAACAATCAACACACAGTCAATCAGCTAATATTTAACAGTTCTAAAATTACAACATGAAATTATAAGCTGTTCAGAGTTAGTGTGATTTACTCACATTGGCAGTTCATCGTTAAAGAACGATAAACTGTTGTTTGATTTGAATCAAACAGTTTATGCCGCCATAAATTTATACGAGCTCGAATCCACTTCCAGTCAGCTCCAATAGGTAGTGTCCGTCCATACGATCCTAACGGATCTTGTTTTACTGAATTTCGATATCGTATGAGGAAGTTATAATTTATACAAGTTTATACATTTCAAATTTAAAATTAAATAAAAAGTTAGTCCATTATTTAATGGGCCTCACCCAAACTTCAGCCCATAAAACTTCAGGCCCGCACCCGCATTCCCATTTTAATCCGTCTTCCCCAAAATGAAATACCCGTGCTGCTCCTCAACTCCTCACCGCAACCGACGTTTAAACCTCCACCGATCCTCCGACAGGCCACCATCACCAAAGCAAAAATCACCGTATCGATTCTCATCAAAATCTCGTCCTTCCTATATATGTTTCATCGAACTCGGTTGCATCCTTGCTATGCGATTTCTAGCACATTTCCGATGATAACAGTACCACCTACGACGCCTTTAACCATGAACTCTGACCAAACTCCTCCAATAGATGCGGCCAACCTCCAGTATCTTCCCCGCACCCTCGAATCCGCTCATCAACCACCATGCTAACCCCAAAATGTAACCCTAGCTCACTGCCCAAAAATGTCGAGTTCGATAATGGTGATCGAACCCAATACTGATCATACCAAAGTGAAGATAAATCACCCAACAACTCAGAAATCATGGTTCCATGAATTTAGACATTTTATTCGATTTGTTTTTTATTTTTCTTTTGAATTTTGCTTCTTGCGTTTTGGTCTGGAAGCTATAAATGACGGAGCAAAAATGTTATATGAATTAAGGTTTAGAATGGTGTAGTGCATTATATGGTGGATAGCTTGGCTTGTTGGAGGATCCTTGTCCACTCATCCTTTTTATTTCTTTGATTTTATATTTGTTTTAGCCTTCTAAAAATCCGTGTGGTCACACATGATACCCAAAAATCACGAAAACTGGACATGTAGCTAGAGTTCGACATTACGGTACCAACGAAACTGGTTTCGTCGAATTCCGACTCCGTTTGCTCACACAGCGTATTTTTAAAGGTCAATTTATCGACTGTTTTTCACGTTAAAATCCCATACGGCCACACACTGACTTCAAAAATCACAGAAATTGAAATCTAGCAATAATTTAATATTGCGGATCCAACAAAATTAGTTTCGTCGAATTCCGACTTCATTTGCAAAACTGGCTATTTTTAAAGCTCTGAATGACTCGTTTAAATATATAAATATATTTAAATATAATTAAATTAAATATAAATAAATTTATATTTATCGTATATATTCACAGTGGAATACCATACAACTCTAGAATATTCCTATATGAATTTCTAGCTTGATATTTCATCATCAGAGTTATATCGATATTCGATTTATATTTAAACCCTTTTTAAAATATAAATAATTCCTTTATAAATTATAAAGGAATTTCATAGTGACTTTTCTAAAATTTGATTTGGACGTAAATCAAAATCTACATGATGAAATCCCGATTTTTCTCTTCCACTTGAAAGATATACTCCAAAAGCTCCCAACGTTTCTTGTTTCACAGAAATCCAGCTTAAAACGAATCTTGTACATTCAGTTGAAGTTCAAATTGCCAAATAACGAACTGCTGCGCCATTTCAAGCTCGACTATAATTATATTATAATTCTACGTTCAAACTGTCGTATATATAATATATTCGTTATTCTAATTCAAATTCTGAACTGAATTATATATTTTGAATTTCCCAATTCACACCATATCACCATTTAGGCCCAATCTGATTATTTCAGAATTAAATATATTATTTAATTATTATTTTAATTAAATATTTATTATTATTTTATTCAAAGACCATTAAATCCTCTTAATCACCCTTTAAATAATTAAATAAATTAATTATTATACCGCTGAAAATGCGGGTCATTACATTCTTCCCCACTTAAAATAATTTCGTCCTCGAAATTGCTAAGGTAGGAAACATACCTATCGACTGGTTAGAACTTATTTGTTCACTTCTTAACTTCAGTTTCAACTGAACCAATTTAATTTCCATTAAATTATTAATTCTTATTATCGAAAATTTTCAAAAATCCTGAAAATTTTCTAACGCCTTAACTTTTCGAAAAATTTCGCCAGCACCTCCTTTGTACTGGTCAATACGTCAAACCACCACTCGCCTCTCTAGGCCATCTCCATCCCAAAAGAAAATCAAACAGCCAAGCGGCTTTCCAATTCGGCTCATAAATCTTATATCCAATAGAAATATAAACTTGTACCTTTTTGTCGGCATATCATTTTATCCTTTCCACCTGTTGTCAATTCAGCGGATACCAGGGTCATCCCAATCAAATTCCAATCTGTTTTTATCTACAACACAACCATTCGCTTATATCCGAGCCAAATATCATTTCATCTCGAGTTTCTTCTCGATTCCTAACTCTTAACTTGATTATCACATTACACTTCAAATTTGAATCTCACAATCCAATTTGTCTTGATATCATTATAATTCAATCTTAGTTACCACTTTACTAGTTGTACTTTAATTCAAATTTGCTTTCACAAATTTCTATTAAATTTGTTTTTAATTCAAACAGTCTTTCCCTGGGAGTTTTTAAACAGTTTACTCTTTTCAAAAATAAAATTTCCTTTTTGAAATTCAACACAACTTGTCTTTCCCAAAACACAATCAAAACAGTATCTCTGGTAGTAATTCGTCACTTACAACTCGAAAATGAATACTGATGATGCAGCTGTCATCATCAGAATCTATTTTCCAGTGATCGAAGTGAGTTCAATACCATAAAACTGTAACGACCCGGAAATTTGGGGCCAATTTAAAATTTTTAGTTTAGGAATTTTAAAGCATTTTAATATTTAAAATAATCTATTTTAAATTAGAACGACTAAAAATTTATTTTAAAACGAATAAATTTAATTTAATTATAAAAGGAGTTAAAAAAGCGCTGTAGTTTGAAAATTTGAATTTGACCTTTAACTGACTGTACAGGATTCATATTAAATTAGAATTGAACGAAACCAGAAATATTTAAATCTGTTCAATCATATCTTTCTAACGAATATGAAAAACAGAAATTTCACTTTGAAAATCAAAAGTAATAGCCAGTTCAAAATTTAGAAAAGTTGATGTAGAATTTATATATATTTTAATTAAATATATAGCCCTTAAAAATAGCCATTTTTCAAATGACCTCGGTTTTCGACGAAACCACTTTGGTTGGAACCGGAATATCAAATTATTGTTAAGTTTAATTTTTCGGAATGTTTCGAATTAATATGTGGGCGTGGCAGAAGAAAATGTGTTTTATACATTTCAATTAAATCGGGTCGACCAGAAAAGGACCATTTTTCAAACAGTCTCAGAATTCGATGAAATTAGTCTTGTTAGAACCGTTTCATCAAAACATAACTAAAATAATTTTTCTGTAATTTTTAGAGGTCGTATGTGGCCCCAGTGAATTTATATACACGGTTAGATTAAATAAATAAATGTTTTTATATTAAATTAAATAAAACACGTAACAGACTTCAGAGTTGGGCTATGGGGCATAGCCCATCACGTTCAGAAGGTGTCAAAACCTTATGTTTGACACTAACTGGGCCTAATTCTGAGTTGGTGTCTGAACGGGCCTTAATGGGCTAATTTATTAATAAAATATTATAAATAATAACCTTAAACAAATCAAAACCCTAATCACGTTATGACCAGCCGCCATCTACCATTCTAATGGCCGAGATTACACAATTCTGATCCCTCAATTTCTTCCTCCACACAACAAATTAAAACATAAATCATATATCAAATCGAAGAGAATTGCAAGGGCTTTAATCCTATATGGATATGATCAGATGTAATGGATCGTAGTGCTCAATTTTTCGCCCTAAAGCTTTGTTGTTTGAGTCCCTTTTTGACTCTCGAGATGCGTGCGAGCTGAGCACAGCTCAGGGCGTTGGAGGCTCGTGGCATGGCAGTTCGGGTGGCGTGATCGGATCGAAGTCTGGTGGTCCGTGGGTGGAGCGGCGTCGGCCTGATGAAGATGACAATGGGTTCTAACGTTATAGTAAGGGAGAGGAAGAAGGATTAATGTAAAAAGGTGGATTAGTGGAAATTAATTATTATAATAATTATTTAAATGAAATTGATATTCAAATTGACATAACTTCATCGTACGAATTCGAAATTCAGAAATTCAAGAAGCGTTGGAATCCTTGAAGCAAGATCTACGCGATGGTACGAACCAAATCTAAAACAGACTAGATCAGATTTTGGAAAAATTTTCAGATCTAAATTATTGGGTGAGAATTCTGATTTATAAATTAAATAAAATCTAATTATTGTTTTTGCTTTTAAATTATGTTGTGAATGATTCTGATCTGTGATGTGATATTTAAATTCGTTGTTGTAACGACCCAGAAAATCTGAACCAATTTAAAATTTTTAAATTGGCTAAAATAATGGATTTTAAATATTTATAATAAATATTTTAAATAATAGCAATGAAAACTGAGTTTGAATCGACAATTGAAAATGAATATAATTAATTATAATTATAAACAAGGCCTGAAATGGCGCTGCAGTTTCAAAAATTGAATTCAAACTTTGTCGGACTGTAACGGGTGCAAAACAAAACGGATTTTAGCGAAACCAAAAATATTTAAATCTGTTAGTGAATACCTTTCTAACAAATCAGAAAAATTGAATTTTCATAACGGAAAGCAAAAGTTATGGCCAAATGAATTTTCAGAAAGGTCACTATGGAATTTATATAGCCCGTGAAATTGGCCATTTTGCATACGACCTCGGAATTCGACGAAACCACTTTTGTTGGATCCGGGATGTGAAGTTATCGCTAGGTTTCAAATTTCATAATTTTTGAAGCTAGTATGTGAGCGTGGCAAAGAAAAACGTGTTCTGGTCAATTACAGTTAAATTGGATCGACCAGAAATGGGCCTTTTTGCAAACGGTCTCAAAATTCGACGAAACTAGTTTTGTTAGGATCGTATCGTCAAAACATATCTAGATTTATTTTTCTGGAATTTTTCGAATCAATTTGTGGGCCTGACAAATTGAAATGTACGTTCAAATTAAATATTGAATGTTTTATATTTTAATTTGAAGGAAAACTGACTGAAACAGTCGAATGGGCCTACGAAACATATCCCATTGTGTTTGGAATGGGGGTAAAACACTAGGGACGACAGTCGTTGGGTTTGAATTGGTGTTCGTCTGTGTAAGGGGTATTTTAGAGATTTTAAAAATTATAAAATAAAATAAAAAAAATCCTATTGGCCCATTATCTTTCTCTCTCCCCGTATGATATCGAGCGACGGCGAAAAACCTTCATGAGCTTCCCGTCCATTTTCTGATCAATCCACTCACTAATATCAAGAGATCCAGTTGAAGATTTTGTAGAGCTCGGAGAGATCTTCAAATCCATATATAGTTTGGATTTTTTCGTTCAGCGTTTGGAGAGTTTCGACCCTGGGAAGATCCGCCGTTTCGAGCCAGATCACGCCTCCACCGCCGCGCCGAGTTGAGCGGCACCACCCTTATTCTAAGTGCCTCTCCAAGCTCTTCGCCGCTGCGAAGGCCGATCATCATATCACGCATCGATTCGCGCGAAATCTGGTGACCTAGTTTCGAACAAACAAAGAGAGGTACGGTTTTTATTTTCTGAAATGATTTTAACACCTTTAAGCAATTGCAAACCTTGTAAAAATCATATCTTTTTCGTTTCTTGACGAAATTCGATGAAACAGGAAACATCGCGACCGTGTGGACGTCTTCTACATTTTAGAAGAGACCGCATATTTTTCTGAGCCTTCTGCTATTTTTGGTGGAGTGGAACCCAATGTGAGATTTCTAATTTATAAACGATATGGAAAACGACGATGCATAAATTATACAGTCGATGTATGAGTTATATAAGCGTTGTACACCCCTTGTATAAGCATTGTATAAGTTGTACGTTCGATGTATAAGTTGTATATGCGTTGTAAAAATTATATATGTGTTGAAATAGAAGTGAATTGCTATATATAAATATATAAATAAATAAATAAATATAAATATATATATATACGCGCCCTCGTCCACAAATCATGGACGATATTTATTGGTTGTGATTGGTGTGAAAATTGATTGATAGTGAATGGTTGTATGGGATTGTTTGTGGTTGATATTGATTGATTGTGGTTGAAAAATACCCGTTTGTGGTTGAGAAAAAATTTGGTTGAAACCACATAGGATTAGTTTGTGGAAATGAAATAAATATATACATGCCGCCTGCGTGCGAACTAGATGCATGATCCCCATTGTCAAAAACCACGAGGTTTTAAGGTAGAGCGAGGAGCCGTACTAGGGACGGTCCCGGTTTTAACTACCCTGCCGTTATGCTGCCGAAATTTTGAATAATATTCATGTGTTTGAATTATTTTCATTTGCTGAAACTATATTTATTCGTTGAATAGAAAACCTTCATGTGTTGAATCAATATTCATTCGTTGATTAGAAATTCATGTGTTGAATGGTATTCATATTGTGAACGAAATTGTTTTATAATAAAAATCCCATTTTTAACATCAATATGAAAGGTACAAAATAATCCTATTTTGAAATAAATTGTTTTACAGTAAAAATCCTATTTTATCCCCCATATTAACTATACGAAATAATAGTGTTTTTAAATGAATTGTTTTACAATAAAAATCACAATTTTATTATATAAACGAATTGCTAAAAATAGTGAAGTGTTGAAATAGAAGACAGTTAGATGAAAATATCATTTTTATCAAATGAATGAAAAGAATGTAGCTTTGAAATCGAAGAATCGATATATATATATAAATAGAATTAGAATATATCGAATAACGACGCTGTAGTTCGTATTTTGAAACCGTGATTTCAAACGATTAGTACGGGAGATCCGACCATCGGATTTTTCTGAAATCACAACCGTTGGGTTCGCTTTGGAAAAATCTTTCCAACAGCACCAACTTTGTAAAAATCCAATGGTTGGATTGTCTGGAATGTTTAATTCAAATCTGAAGAAAAACAGCGCCAGAATCGATTATATTTATATATATATATATAAATATAATTATAAATAATTGAATAACGACGCTGTAGTTCGTATTTTGAAATCGAAACTTCAAACGATTGTACCGGGAGATCCGACCGTCGGAATTTCCCGAAACTGGAACCGTTGGGTTCGTTTTGAAAAGATCTTTCTATAGATGTAAATTTTGTGAAGATACAACGGTTAGATTTTCAGATATGTGTAAATCAAATCTGAAGGAAAACAGCGCCACGACCGCGTTATGGCCGAAGTGTCGTTTTGAATAAATTGGTTGTTTTAAAATAAATAAAAATAGCGATAAATCGTTAGAAAATATTATAAACAATATGGATCTGATTTAGAAATTAACTGACGGTTGGCTAAGTCGAATGGTTTCCTGGGTGTGGATCTGATGTTGGTTTCGGCCTTCGGGGTTAATATTTGGGAAATCGTTCTCTTACTGATTGACGGTTAGTGGCTAATGAATTGAAATGATGTGTGTATATGTTAGTGTTGCACTTGTTTATTATATACGCGAGTTGCTCAGAAAGACCGGGTTTTCCCATTCTGAATAACTGAATCGACGATAAGAAATCGAAAATGAAGACGATGGTCGAAGACTGGAGATCTTCACCTCGTTTGGATGGTAACCGAGGTCCTGATTGGGAGGCATCCCGAAATATGGATAATGAGTGGTGATCGTCCAGACGTACGTGGTGATTGATGGGTTTGCGAGGTATTTAGTGCCTCCGGTTTCGTTCAGATCCAGGATGGACTTGTAAATGGACTGTGTGTCTGACATTGGATTTTATTCTATGTTGATTGATCTCTATTAAATATACATCTGTTTGGCGGCGGAGAATTTATTCTTTTGCTTAACGCCCTTCTCTGAAACGCATGAGCTCAAAGGTTGTATATCGATGGACATCAGTCACATGGCATGAATTGCCTGTGTAGCATGCTAAGATGCAGTGATCAGGGCTTCTGTTGAAAAGCAAAGTCTTGTGGTGATGATCAAAGCACCGCCTGTGTGGCGTAGCTTTGTGTATAATGTGAATTCACGAGCCTCACTCCCCGGTATGAACCAGAAACGGGAGAAGGACCTCAGGGAGGGCATGCGTTTCTTTCTAGCTAGGAGTGGTGTCAGTGTTTTTACATGGCCTGACATTTTACTTATGTGGTAGTTACTGTTGCGAGGCGCCTCGGTTAGATCGGGCGATCCAGGTCCGATGGAGTCATTCGTTGGCTCATTTGCGCCCCATAGGGCGGGGAGACGTATTGCTCAGGCATTTTAATCCACATCGGTGGACCGGGCCTGTCGCTCCAAGGGTCGATGCGTTCTGATCCTGAGACATGGTAGGCTAGATTGTCTCGAATTCGGTAAGGACTATCTTTTGCCTTGGTTCATGATGGAAACCCAATTTCCAAATACATGACTGTGCAGTTTAGATTGTATACCCATATATGGCGACATAGTGGTATGTGACATTAATGCCGTCTATGATTGATAGTTATGATTTGAAATTATTTTCAAAACAAATAAACACTAGCAATAATATCAAATGCCTTGTTTTATTCGTATCAAGCATATTTTGGCCGTTATAAGGTAAAAACTCTATCCTCCGGTTCGCGTTGCATTATGTGATGAGAATTGAGTCTTATAATGGCTTCATTTTTTATAAAAAGCATTGCGATGTTTAAAAGAAAGATTTGTTTTAAAGCACTGGCAATCCAATGGAGTAAACCCGTTCCACGAAAGTGGCGTGGTCCTATGATTAGCCATATTATAAATGTGTTGAGTAGAATTCTCATACCAGTCCCATTACTGACTCGTAGTTTGTTTCACTTTCAAATTCGGGTGCCCCTTTTTCTACACGGGTAGTGTAATAACCCGGAAAATCTGGGCCAGTTTAAAATTTATATTTCGGCAATTTTAGCGAATTTTAATTATTTAAAATGAATTATTTTAAATAATATCGACCGGAAAATTTATTTTGAATATAATTCGATCGTATATATTATATACGTCGTTGTTAGAATATATAATATTTATATATAATTATAAATAGAATTGAAAATGGCGCGGTAGTTCGATAATTCGATTTCAAACTTCAATTTAATGTACCGGGTGCAAAACAATCCGGATTTTAGTGAAACCAAAAATAATGGGATCTAATTGATAATATCTTTCCAACGAATCCGACAAATCAAAATTTCATACCGGGAATCAAAAGATATGTCCAGTTGAAAATTCTGAATAGTCGCTATGGAATTCAGGCCCTTAAAAATGGAAATTTTGCAAATGACATCGGATTTCGATGAAACCAGTTTTGTTGGGTCCGGGATGTAAAGTTATTGCTAGGTTTCAAATTTCATAATTTTTTGAATCAATATGTGAGCGTGGCAAAGGAAAACGCGTTTGACCAGTTTCAGTTGATTTTAATCGACTGGAAATTGGCCATTTTTCCAACGGTCTCGGAATTCGACGAAACTAGTTTTGTTAGGACCTTATCGTCAATACGAAGTTAGAAAATATTTTTCTGGAATTTTTCTAGTCAGTATGTGACCCCAGTAATTTGAAATGTACGTTTAAAGTTCAATATAGTGATTTAAATGAAAGTTCAACGGAAACTGATTCAAATGATCGAATCAACCTACGATACATATCCCATTGTGTTCGGAATGGGGGTGAAACGCTATGGACGACAGGCGGTGGGCCTCGTTTCGAGGTCGTATGTAAAAGTCAACCTTTTCAAATTAAATGATTAAATAAAAAAAAAACTTTCTTATCCTCTCTACCCCCCCCCCCCCCCCGTTCACTTTTTCAAAATCAAAACTTAATAAAAAAAAGAGAGAGAGAGAGAAGTAACGGCGGCGGAGCAGCTCCGTCCACCCTCCGCTGGAGCGTGCCATCGCCACGACGCCCCCTCTTCATCGCCGAACCCCCTCCATCCTCCTCCCTCCGCGTTCATCCCCACCCCCAAATCGAATAGCCCCAATGCCCAAAACCCGAACCTATTGACCCCGCTGCCACCCACGACGCCCCTCGCCTCAGGCGACGCGCCTACCTCCGCCGCCATCCACTTCTGCTTCACCTCCTCCCCCTAGACCACCGCCAGCAACGTACAGCAATCCCCCCCTTTCAAAACTAAGGTAAATCTTATTTATTTAATTTTATTTTAGTTTCTTTAATTATTTACTTATATAAAACTGAATATATAATGATGATTTTTTTTTAATGAGAAAGATCGTATTTTTACAACATGAAATGATCTTTATATAAAATTAGAAATTAGTTTTTTTTAATGTAAATAAAAATCAGATTTTTAAAAGAAGAAAAGATTTGGTTTTATTTGTTGACAAGATTGGATTTTTATAGTTTAGAATATGAGTTTTTCTTTTAACATGAAAGGGCGATTTTTATAACATAAAGATTAGAGTTTTTAAAAGATAAAGATTAGTTTTTGTTAGATTTTCATTTAAAAAAATAAAAAAGTCAAGAGATTTATTCATAATAAAAATATGATTTTTATATATTGAACTTCGAAATAAAAATATGATTTTTATATATTGAACTTCGAAATAAAAATATGATTTTTATATATTGAACTTCGAAATAAAAATATGATTTTTATATATTGAACTTCGAAGTAAAAATATGATTTTTATATATTGAACTTCGAAGTAAAAATATGATTTTTATATATTGAACTTCGAAGTAAAAATATGATTTTTATATATTGAACTTCGAAGTAAAAATATGATTTTTATATATTGAACTTCGAAATAAAAATATGATTTTTATATATTGAACTTCGAAATAAAAATATGATTTTTATATATTGAACTTCGAAATAAAAATATGATTTTTATATATTGAACTTCGAAATAAAAATATGATTTTTATATATTGAATAGAGAAGTAAAAATTCGATTTTTACATAGGTAGTGAAAGCGGGCGACGAAGGTAACAAAAAGGCGAGAACGAAGAAGATTTATATCAAAGAAGAGTCAAGATGTTTGGATAGCTTTCTGTGAGAATTTCTCACCTTTCAATTTCTTTTCTAGTTATATATATATACTAGGATGCAGACGGTGCTTAGTAGCACCCGACACAATCGTCCACAGACCATGGACTTGTTTGTTTGGTTGCATAGATTAGTTGAATTATTTGTTTGAATTGAATTGTTTGGTGAGATGAAATTGATTTGATTGATGTGTGAATGGCGTGGGCCTTCACTAGACCGGGGATAAGGCTAGGCCTTGTCCCGTTTCTAGTATCGTGCCGTTATGCCGCCGAAATTTTCTAAAATATGTTAGAAAATAAAAATATCATTTTATTGTGTAAATGAATAATAGAAATTCATATGTTGGAATAAAATGTTTTATCGTTAAAAATATAATTTTCAACGTGAATATGAATATAGTGAAAGTGAATAAAATAAAATATTCATTTACAAACCGGACGGTTTGTTTATGTACACCTATTTGAATGACATTGATTGGGACGATAACTTTTACACATCGCCCAACTGCACAAATAAAATCTGTGTTTGATTGTTTGAAACCCCACACTGGTATTGGGATGAAATTTGAAGTTCACTCATCCTGATTGATTAAATATGTCGATCGATTGATTGACAGGCTGTTATAAGCGTTGAATATCTATATTTGATGCTTATACAGTGTAGTGCACTTTGGTTGATGGTTGGTTATTTTTCAATGCTATGATATACATGTGTTGTATGAAAATCCATATAATTAACTTTATATGGTAATTGATTGGGCCTCATTCCAATTTAGAAAATAAAGAATATTATAAAATAAAGGTTCATGTGTTGACAGTACTCATCCATTGAGATTGGTCATGTGTTGAACGAAATATTTTGATAATAACAACTATTTTGAAAAGAAATATTTGAAATAGAATATTTGAAAATAGAAATATGTGAAGCCGTGATGATTAGATTGACGCCATTTTGACGTGAACAAAATGAATTGAATTGAAAACGATTTCGAAATGAATTGAATTGAAAACGATTTCGAAATGAATTGAATTGAAAACGATTTCGAAATGAATTGAATTGAAAACGATTTCGAAATGAATTGAATTGAAAACGATTTCGAAATGAATTGAATTGAAAACGATTTCAAAATGAATTGAATTGAAAACGATTTCAAAATGAATTGAATTGAAAACGATTTCGAAATGAATTGAATTGAAAACGATTTCGAAATGAATTGAATTGAAAACGATTTCGAAATGAATTGAATTGAAAACGATTTCAAAATGAATTGAATTGAAAACGATTTCGAAATGAATTGAATTGAAAACGATTTCGAAATGAATTGAATTGAAAGCGAATCGAAATGAATTCAAATTGAATTGAAATTTGAATTGAATAGAAATGAATTTTAAAATGAATTTATAAAGAAGAATTCAATTTTGATTTGAATTGAAATGGAAGTTGAAGTTGCTTTTGAAACGAATTCTAAAACTATTTATATAATTCGTTTTAAATAGAAATCGACGAAATATATATATTATATATTATATATATAATATAATGGCCTGAATAGAACGCGCCGCGCCGTAGCAGTTCGTGAATTTCGACCACTTATTTCAAACGGACATTACGGGAGATCCGACCGTCGGATTCTCCTAAAACCGGAACCGTTGGGTTCGTATCGAAAAGAGCTTTCTAGCGAATGTTAGAAATTTGAAATCTAACGGTTGGATTTGGAATTATGTCCAAATCAAATTTGAAAAAGGTCGCTGTAAGTGCAGTTCGATGGCCATTGATGGAAATCGACTGTACGGGCCTTGATAAAATTATTTAAAATAGTAATAATTTGTGTAAAATCATAAGAAATGATTTGTGAAGATTTGGGATGAAAAACTCCATATTTGAAAAGATAAAAATAGATTTTTATCGAAATGAACTAGTTTTGAACTAGAAATATAATTCTATTTATTTTTAAATAAATAAATTGAATTTGAAAAGGGTTTTAAAAATAACCAGAATTTCCAATGATTGCATTGGAGTGGATTTGAATCGAAATTGTCTTCGGAATATTTCGATGTTGGAATTCGTGATTATACAGATGTTGTTATGGAAATTTGAAAGATATATATTTATATCGTTATTTCCAATACGGCATTTGTTAGTCGTAGAATTTGATATTGAATATAAGCCGATATATTTTCTATTCAGAGCCTTGTATTGAATATCAAATGTGATTTGGGTTTGTCGTGAATGGTGTCTTCACTAACACTGTTCTTGAACCCAGTTGAGAAAAAAAATTAAATCTTTTTATTTTAGATTTAATGAAGTGTACCAATTAAACGATATTTAATTGGAATTGATTTGGTATTGATTTTTGGGTTTATCGTGAACAGTGTTTTAAATAACACTTGTTCTTTAACCCGATAATTAATGAATGTGATTTTGGGTTTATCGTGAACCGTGTTTTAAATGACCCTGATTCTTTAACCCAGTTAAAGATTAAAACTAAGTGGAGTTTTAATGAATCTTTAATTAGATTGAAATGATCGAAAATGGAGTATCACCAGTTTTGCTCCAGGCGATGGTTAAATCTTTAATTAGATTTGAACGTGAAATGGTAATTGAATTTACCGATAACACTGTGGTGTTAGATATGAAGTACTACCAATTTTACTTCATGGGATGAATAGGTTGGGATTGGGAAATAAAATAAATGATTATTTCGGTGTGGTTCGCTAATCCCGACTAGTTTGAATTGATATTCAGAGGAGATTAAAGAATAAATTTAAAGAATTTATCTTGGATAAAATTAATGGGAACTTTTCCCAAAGTATAGGAATATTTGAATAAAAGAATATTCTGAATTGGAATGAGGCGTATGTTGTGTTGGTGTAACACTTTTATAATATATACGCGAGTTATTCAGAAAGATCGGGTTTATCCCATTCTGAATAACTGATTCGACGTGGTGTCGAAGATGAAGACGGTGGTCGAAGACCAGAAGTCTTCACGTCGTTTGGGTGATTACTGATGATCTTGATTGGGCTGTACACCCAAGAAGATGGAAACAGTTGGTGATCGTCCAGACGTACTTGGAGATCGATGGATATGCGGGGTACTAGGTGCCTCCGGTTTCGTTCAGACCCAGAACGGACTTGTAAATGGACTGTGTGTCTGACATTGGATTTTAGTCCGTGTGATTGATCTCTATTAAATATATATCTGTTTGGCGGCGGAGAATTTATTCTCTTGCTTAACGCCCTTCTCTGAGACGTATGAGCTCAGGGGTTATATATTGATGGATATCAAACGCATGGAGTGAATTGCCTGTGTGGCATGCCTAAGTGGCAATTGATCGAGGCTTCTGTTGAAAAGCAAAGTCTTGTGGTGATGATCAAAGCACAACCTGTGTGGCACAGCTTTGTGTAATGTGAATTCGCGAGTCTCGCACCCCGGCTGTGAACCAAAAACGGGAGAGGACCTCAGGGAGGGCATGCGTTTCCTTCTAGCTAGGGTGGTGTAAGTGACCTACCAGCCCTGACATTTATATACTTTTCACCTGTGTGGTTGTTGCTGTTGCGAGGCGCCTCGGTTTGATCGGACGATCCGGGTCCGATGGAGTCATTCGTTGGCTCATTTACGCCCCAAAGGGCGGGGAAACGTATTGTTCAGGCACTATAATCCACATCGGTGGACCGGCCCTGACGATCCAAGGGGCAGTTGCGGCTGTTCCGGAGGCTCGGGCTAGAGAGTCTCGAATCGGTAGAGGACGATCCCTGGCCTCGGTTCATAGACGGAAATCCAATTTCCAAATACGTGACTTTGCGATTTTGATTGTATAACCTATATGCGGCGACATAGTGGCATGGGACGCTCATGTCGCCTATGATTGATACTTATGATTTGAAGTTGTTTTATACACTATGCACTTATTATAGTATCAAATGATTTGTTTTAAACGTATCAAGCATTCTTTGGCTGTTATAAGGGAAAACCCTATCCTCGGCTGCGTTGCATTGTGTGATGGGACCTGGGTCTTATAACAGCTTCATTTTTCTTTATTTAGCATTGCGCTGTTTGTTTTAGGCACTGGTATTCTTGGGAGGAAACCCGTTCCGTGTTATACGGCGTGGTCCCTTGATTTACCTAACTTTAACATAAAGATTAACTGTTTTAGTTCTCACACCAGTCACATGACTGACCTGGAGCTTATTGTTTTAACCTAAACTCTGGGTGCCCTTATTTTCGACACGGGCAGCTAGTAGTTTTGGTTTTGCAGATTTATATTCACAGGATCCTGGTTTACAACTGGAATGATATCCGGAAAGCTTTGTATCCGTATATCTCCTTCTAGTTGTGCATTGTATTATTTTCCGCTGCGATGTATTTTAATGTAATTTAAATCTCTGATATTTCTGTGTAATATTTATTCATTTATACTCTGTATATTCTTGTAATCTGATGCATTGTTGTAATATACAATGAAATGTTCTTCTATATGCGTTCTGATTTGTCGTGTTCTCAAACGATAGGGCGTTTCGAACGGCCTGGATCGGTTTAGCGACTGGTTCGGACCGAGCGAAATTCTTTGCCGTCACAGTTGGTATCAGAGCTTTGGTTTACAGAGCTCGAGAACAAGGCACATTAGAACCATACGAAAGGATTCATCAGATATTGGATTAGTAATATCCAATTAGAGTGACTCGTTAGAGATAGGATCAGTAGTATCCTAGAATGAGTGTGAAGAGTAAATTTTTAAAATAAAAATGAAAACAATTTTTGTTTTGAAAATCTAAATCAACTATTCGTATTTGATTATTTATTTCATATTGATTAGGATAGTCCAGCATATAAAGATTTTGCATATACGCCTTGCAAACGTGTATTTGAAGTTTTAATATACTGGATAGATATAGAATCGCACTCTAGTCGCCCGAAGATGATTCTGATGATAGTTCGAACATCATCAGAATTGGTATTCGTGTTTCGAAGGTGTGATATCTATATATTTCCTATTGACTGGTGTGAGAACCAAAATTAGATAGGGCTTATTGTTGTGATTTGGCACCAAAAATCTGATTTTTGTATATGTATCAAAATTATGAATTTGAAACTCTAAGTCACTAATTGATTGATGTTTGTGTTGTTTGTTCATTTGTTTGCTAATTTTGAACCATTTAGCCTAATTGAATCAAATATTGAATTGTATTGAAAATTGGTCGCATTTGTTTGCATATACATATATATCATGGAACAGGTCATAGCAAGGAGGCTAGAGCCAGAGAATAAAATTTGTTTGCCCGACAAATAGGTACATGTTTACTACATAATTTACTGTTTTGTTTGGGTGATGATGATTTTATGAGCCTATTGGCTAGCCGCTTGGCCTTTTCTTTTTCTTTTTGAGATCTGAAGGACCGGGGAAGCTATTTGAAATTCCCCGATGCTCCCGGTGCAGGGGAGGTTATGGCGAAATTTTTTCGAAAATTTAGGGTGTTAGCCAAATTTTTGAAATTTTGGAAATTCTCAGAAACTGAAAAGTTGGAGAATGGAAGCCAAATCGAGCGTAGAGTTGATTAATCAAACCACTCTCGACTTTGTTCCTTTTCAGGGACGAAAAGTTTTAAGTGGGGGAGATTGTAATAACCCGAAAAATCTGGGCCAGTTTAAAATTTTTATTTCGGCAATTTTAGCGAATTTTAATTATTTAAAATGAATTATTTTAAATAATATCGACCGGAAAATTTATTTTGAATATAATTCGATCGTATATATTATATACGTCGTTGTTATAATATATAATATTTATATATAATTATAAATAGAATTGAAAATGGCGCGGTAGTTCGGTAATTCGATTTCAAACTTCAATTTAATGTACCGGGTGCAAAACAATCCGGATTTTAGTGAAACCAAAAATAATGGGATCTAATTGATAATATCTTTCCAACGAATCCGACAAATCAAAATTTCATAGCGGGAATCAAAAGATATGTCCAGTTGAAAATTCTGAATAGTCGCTATGGAATTCAGGCCCTTAAAAATGGAAATTTTGCAAACGGCATCGGATTTCGATGAAACCAGTTTTGTTGGGTCCGGGATGTAAAGTTATTGCTAGGTTTCAAATTTCATAATTTTTCGAATCAATATGTGAGCGTGGCAAAGGAAAACGCGTTTGACCAGTTTCAGTTGATTTTAATCGACTGGAAATTGGCCATTTTTCCAACGGTCTCCGAATTCGACGAAACTAGTTTTGTTAGGACCGTATCGTCAATACGAAGTTAGAAAATATTTTTCTGGAATTTTTCTAGTCAGTATGTGACCCCAGTAATTTGAAATGTACATTTAAAGTTCAATATAGTGATTTAAATTAAAGTTCAACGGAAACTGATTCAAATGATCGAATCAACCTACGATACATATCCCATTGTGTTCGGAATGGGGGTGAAACGCTATGGACGACAGGCGGTGGGCCTCGTTTCGAGGTCGTATGTAAAAGTCAACCTTTTCAAATTAAATGATTAAATAAATAAAAAAAAACCTTTCTTATCCTCTCTGCCCCCCCCCCCCCCCCCCCCGTTCACTTTTTCAAAATCAAAACTTAATTAAAAAAAAAGAGAGAGAGAGAAGTAACGACGGCGGAGCAGCTCTGTCCACCCTCCGCTGGAGCGTGCCATCGCCACGACGCCCCCTCTTCATCGCCGAACCCCCTCCATCCTCCTCCCTCCGCGTTCAGCCCCACCCCCAAATCGAATAGCCCCAATGCCCAAAACCCGAACCTATTGACCCCGCTGCCACCCACGACGCCCCTCGCCTCAGGCGACGCGCCTTCCTCCGCCGCCATCCACTTCTGCTTCACCTCCTCCCCCTAGACCACCGCCAGCAACGTACAGCAATCCCCCCCCCCCTTTCAAAACTAAGGTAAATCTTATTTATTTAATTTTATTTTAGTTTCTTTAATTATTTACTTATATAAAACTGAATATATAATGATGATTTTTTTTTAATGAGAAAGATCGTATTTTTACAACATGAAATGATCTTTATATAAAATTAGAAATTAGTTGTTTTTAATGTAAATAAAAATCAGATTTTTAAAAGAAGAAAAGATTTGGTTTTATTTGTTGACAAGATTGGATTTTTATAGTTTAGAATATGAGTTTTTTTTTAACATGAAAGGTCGATTTTTATAACATAAAGATTAGAGTTTTTAAAAGATAATGATTAGTTTTTGTTAGATTTTCATTTAAAAAAATAAAAAAGTCAAGAGATTTATTCATAATAAAAATATGATTTTTATATATTGAACTTCGAAATAAAAATATGATTTTTATATATTGAACTTCGAAATAAAAATATGATTTTTATATATTGAACTTCGAAATAAAAATATGATTTTTATATATTGAACTTCGAAGTAAAAATATGATTTTTATATACTGAACTTCGAAGTAAAAATATGATTTTTATATATTGAACTTCGAAGTAAAAATATGATTTTTATATATTGAAATTCGAAGTAAAAATATGATTTTTATATATTGAACTTCGAAATAAAAATATGATTTTTATATATTGAACTTCGAAATAAAAATATGATTTTTATATATTGAACTTCGAAATAAAAATATGATTTTTATATATTGAACTTCGAAATAAAAATATGATTTTTATATATTGAATAGCGAAGTAAAAATTCGATTTTTACATAGGTAGTGAAAGCGGGCGACGAAGGTAACAAAAAGGCGAGAACGAAGAAGATTTATATCAAAGAAGAGTCAAGATGTTTGGATAGCTTTCTGTGAGAATTTCTCACCTTTCAATTTCTTTTCTAGTTATATATATATATATACTAGGATGCAGACGGTGCTTAGTAGCACCCGACACAATCGTCCACAGACCATGGACTTGTTTGTTTGGTTGCATAGATTAGTTGAATTATTTGTTTGAATTGAATTGTTTGGTGAGATGAAATTGATTTGATTGATGTGTGAAGGGCGTGGGCCTTCACTAGACTGGGGATAAGGCTAGGCCTTGTCCCGTTTCTTGTATCGTGCCGTTATGCCGCCGAAATTTTCTAAAATATGTTAGAAAATAAAAATATCATTTTATTGTGTAAATGAATAATAGAAATTCATATGTTGGAATAAAATGTTTTATCTTTAAAAATATAATTTTTAACGTGAATATGAATATAGTGAAAGTGAATAAAATAAAATATTCATTTACAAACCGGACGGTTTGTTTATGTACACCTATTTGAATGACATTGATTGGGACGATAACTTTTACACATCGCCCAACTGCACAAATAAAATCTGTGTTTGATTGTTTGAAACCCCACACTGGTATTGGGATGAAATTTGAAGTTCACTCATCCTGATTGATTAAATATGTCGATCGATTGATTGACAGGCTGTTATAAGCGTTGAATATCTATATTTGATGCTTATACAGTGTAGTGCACTTTGGTTGATGGTTGGTTATTTTTCAATGCTATGATATACATGTGTTGTATGAAAATCCATATAATTAACTTTATATGGTAATTGATTGGGCCTCATTCCAATTTAGAAAATAAAGAATATTATAAAATAAAGGTTCATGTGTTGACAGTACTCATCCATTGAGATTGGTCATGTGTTGAACGAAATATTTTGATAATAACAACTATTTTGAAAAAGAAATATTTGAAATAGAATATTTGAAAATAGAAATATGTGAAGCCGTGATGATTAGATTGACACCATTTTGACGTGAACGAAATGAATTGAATTGAAAACGATTTCGAAATGAATTGAATTGAAAACGATTTCGAAATGAATTGAATTGAAAACGATTTCAAAATGAATTGAATTGAACACGATTTCAAAATGAATTGAATTGAAAACTATTTCGAAATGAGTTGAATTGAAAACGATTTCGAAATGAATTGAATTGAAAACGATTTCGAAATGAATTGAATTGAAAACGATTTCGAAATGAATTGAATTGAAAACGATTTCAAAATGAATTGAATTGAAAACGATTTCGAAATGAATTGAATTGAAAACGATTTCGAAATGAATTGAATTGAAAACGATTTCGAAATGAATTGAATTGAAAACGATTTCGAAATGAATTGAATTGAAAACGATTTCGAAATGAATTGAATTGAAAGCGATTTCAAAATGAATTGAATTGAAACCGATTTCGAAATGAATTGAATTGAAAGCGAATTGAAATGAATTCAAATTGAATTGAAATTTGAATTGAATAGAAATGAATTTTAAAACGAATTTATAAAGAAGAATTCAATTTTGATTTGAATTGAAATGGAAGTTGAAGTTGCTTTTGAAACGAATTTTAAAACTATTTATATAATTCGTTTTAAATAGAAATCGACGAAATATATATATTATATATTATATATATATAATATAATGGCCTGAATAGAACGCGCCGCGCCGCGGCAGTTCGTGAATTTCGACCATTTATTTCAAATGGACATTACGGGAGATCCGACCGTCGGATTCTCCTAAAACCGGAACCGTTGGGTTCGTATCGAAAAGAGCTTTCTAGCGAATGTTAGAAATTTGAAATCTAACGGTTGGATTTGGAATTATGTCCAAATCAAATTTGAAAAAGGTCGCTGTAAGTGCAGTTCGATGGCCATTGATGGAAATCGACTGTATGGGCCTTGATAAAATTATTAAAAATAGTAATAATTTGTGTAAAATCATAAGAAATGATTTGTGAAGATTTGGGATGAAAAACTCCATATTTGAAAAGATAAAAATAGATTTTTATCGAAATGAACTAGTTTTGAACTAGAAATATAATTCTATTTATTTTTAAATAAATAAATTGAATTTGAAAAGGGTTTTAAAAATAACCAGAATTTCCAATGATTGCATTGGAGTGGATTTGAATCGAAATTGTCTTCGGAATATTTCGATGTTGGAATTCGTGATTATACAGATGTTGTTATGGAAATTTGAAAGATATATATTTATATCGTTATTTCCAATACGACATTTGTTAGTCGTAGAATTTGATATTGAATATAAGCCGATATATTTTCTATTCAGAGCCTTGTATTGAATATCAAATCTGATTTGGGTTTGTCGTGAATGGTGTCTTCACTAACACTGTTCTTGAACCCAGTTAAGAAAAAAAATTAAATCTTTTTATTTTAGATTTAATGAAGTGTACCAATTAAACGATATTTAATTGGAATTGAATTGGTATTGATTTTTGGGTTTATCCTGAACAGTGTTTTAAATAACACTTGTTCTTTAACCCGATAATTAATGAATGTGATTTTGGGTTTATCGTGAACCGTGTTTTAAATGACCCTGATTCTTTAACCCAGTTAAAGATTAAAACTAAGTGGAGTTTTAATGAATCTTTAATTAGATTGAAATGATCGAAAATGGAGTATCACCAGTTTTGCTCCAGGCGATGGTTAAATCTTTAATTAGATTTGAACGTGAAATGGTAATTGAATTTACCGATAACACTGTGGTGTTAGATATGAAGTACTACCAGTTTTACTTCATGGGATGAATAGGTTGGGATTGGGAAATAAAATAAATGATTATTTCGGTGTGGTTCGCTAATCCCGACTAGTTTGAATTGATATTCAAAGGAGATTAAAGAATAAATTTAAAGAATTTATCTTGGATAAAATTAATGGGAACTTTTCCCAAAGTATAGGAATATTTGAATAAAAGAATATTCTGAATTGGAATGAGGCGTATGTTGTGTTGGTGTAACACTTTTATAATATATACGCGAGTTATTCAGAAAGACCGGGTTTATCCCATTCTGAATAACTGATTCGACGTGGTGTCGAAGATGAAGACGGTGGTCGAAGACCAGAAGTCTTCACGTCGTTTGGGTGATTACTGATGATCTTGATTGGGCTGTACACCCAAGAAGATGGAAACAGTTGGTGATCGTCCAGACGTACTTGGAGATCGATGGATATGCGGGGTACTAGGTGCCTCCGGTTTCGTTCAGACCCAGAACGGACTTGTAAATGGACTGTGTGTCTGACATTGGATTTTAGTCCGTGTGATTGATCTCTATTAAATATATATCTGTTTGGCAGCGGAGAATTTATTCTCTTGCTTAACGCCCTTCTCTGAGACGTATGAGCTCAGGGGTTATATATTGATGGATATCAAACGCATGGAGTGAATTGCCTGTGTGGCATGCCTAAGTGGCAATTGATCGAGGCTTCTGTTGAAAAGCAAAGTCTTGTGGTGATGATCAAAGCACAACCTGTGTGGCACAGCTTTGTGTAACGTGAATTCGCGAGTCTCGCACCCCGGTTGTGAACCAAAAACGGGAGAGGACCTCAGGGAGGGCATGCGTTTCCTTCTAGCTAGGGTGGTGTCAGTGACCTACCAGCCCTGACATTTATATACTTTTCACCTGTGTGGTTGTTGCTGTTGCGAGGCGCCTCGGTTTGATCGGACGATCCGGGTCCGATGGAGTCATTCGTTGGCTCATTTACGCCCCAAAGGGCGGGGAAACGTATTGTTCAGGCACTATAATCCACATCGGTGGACCGGCCCTGACGATCCAAGGGGCAGTTGCGGCTGTTCCGGAGGCTCGGGCTAGAGAGTCTCGAATCGGTAGAGGACGATCCCTGGCCTCGGTTCATAGACGGAAATCCAATTTCCAAATACGTGACTTTGCGATTTTGATTGTATAACCTATATGCGGCGACATAGTGGCATGGGACGCTCATGTCGCCTATGATTGATACTTATGATTTGAAGTTGTTTTATACACTATGCACTTATTATAGTATCAAATGATTTGTTTTAAACGTATCAAGCATTCTTTGGCTGTTATAAGGGAAACCCTATCCTCGGCAGCGTTGCATTGTGTGATGGGACCTGGGTCTTATAACAGCTTCATTTTTCTTTATTTAGCATTGCGCTGTTTGTTTTAGGAACTGGTATCCTTGGGAGGAAACCCGTTCCATGTTATACGGCGTGGTCCCTTGATTTACCTAACTTTAAAATAAAGATTAACTGTTTTAGTTCTCACACCAGTCACATGACTGACTTGGAGTTTATTGTTTTAACCTAAACTCTGGGTGCCCTTATTTTCGACACGGGCAGCTAGTAGTTTTGGTTTTGCAGATTTATATTCACAGGATCCTGGTTTACAGCTGGAATGATATCCGGAAAGCTTTGTATCCGTATATCTCCTTCTAGTTGTGCATTGTATTATTTTCCGCTGCGATGTATTTTAATGTAATTTAAATCTCTGATATTTCTGTGTAATATTTATTCATTTATACTCTGTATATTCTTGTAATCTGATGCATTGTTGTAATATACAATGAAATGTTCTTCTATATGCGTTCTGATTTGTCGTGTTCTCAAACGATAGGGCGTTTCGAACGGCCTGGATCGGTTTAGCGACTGGTTCGGACCGAGCGAAATTCTTTGCCATCACAGGCAGCCTTGTATTCAGGTTTAGCTGGTTCTTTCTGGATAGCTGGAGCTGAAGATGGATTCTATTATTTATCTCTTTTTATGCTGTTCAGCTCCTATTGTACATATTTTATTTATTTCCGCTGTAGACATTTATGTATAGCTGAACTGTATTTGTACTAAGTAAGATCCTGTATACTGTGTAACACTGATGATTACGTTTATCCAGTATATTCTATTGTTCATTATCTGGTGCATTTAATTATTTTGTTCTGCTATTATCTGTTTTAGTGTTATATTCCAAAGATAACCCTTGTCTCCGTCTGTACGGGAAATGAGGTCGTCTCAGTTGTTTGATGATTGGGTTGGATTATGATGCTCGTATTTTGTTAGATCCGACAAGGATACTTCTCTATTTCATATTCGTGAACATAGAATTCAATATGGTTTGATAATGAAGTTTTAATCTTTATTATTGGTTCTTTAACAATGAATTGATTCCAATGCAAAGGCCATATTTGAAACAATGAATTGATTTCAATGCAAAGGTTATATTTTTAACATCGTATAGTTTACATACAAAAAGAACCAAATTTTATTGTCGTTTTTGTTTCAACAAAATATTACATGTTTTTAATGACATTTTGTTTACAATCAAGAATCAAACAAAAATCACATTTTTGTTCGCATTAAAAATTAAGAAATGAAAATTTACATTTTTGTCAACTAGATTATAAAGAAATCAAGATTAACATTTTTGTTGACATTAATAAGGATTTGTTCAAAATTGCATTTTTGTTTACATAAAAAGTATTAGTTCAAAATTGCATTTTTGTTTACATAAAAAGGATTTGTTCAAAATTGCAATTTTGTTTACGTAAAAAGGATTTGTTCAAAATTGCATTTTTGTTTACATAAAAAAGGATTTGTTCAAAATTGCATTTTTGTTTACATAAAAAGGATTTGTTCAAAATTGCATTTTTGTTTACATAAAAAAGGATTTGTTCAAAATTGCATTTTTGTTTACATAAAAAGGATTTGTTCGAAATTGCATTTTTGTTTACACAAAAAGGGATTTGTTCAAAATTGCATTTTTGTTTCAAACAAATGGATTTGTTAAATCATTATATTTTGTAACATTGAAAAGAATATACAAAATTATTATATTTTGTAACATTGAAAAGAATAACCTTTTATCATATTTTGTTTACATAAAAAGGGATAACACATTTTTGTCAAATATGATTAGTGAAAAAGAATAACATATTTTTGTCAATCTAAAGAAATGATTTAAAAACAGTCATTTTTACCTATTTAGATAAATGAATTAGAAATCATTCATGATTGTCAAATTTAAAGGATGAAACAAAATCCCCATTTTTGTTTGCATTAGATGTTTACAAACAAATTCACATTTTTGTTTGTATTAGAAGTTTACAAACCAAATGCATATTTTTATTACATCAAAAAGAAAGAATTGAAAATGCATATTTTTGTTACATCAAAAAGAAATGAATAGAAAATGTATACTTTGATACATTAAAAGAAAAGTCAATAAGGATTAAAAAGAACATTTTGTTTAAATGTACATTAGAAAGATAAAAAGGACATTTTGTTTAGAAATGGTTATAGAAAAGAAAATCACATGTTAGGTCAAAACTTGTTAGTGGAATTAAATAACCTTTGTGGTGTTAAACATGTTAATAAAATCATTATTTTGTACATTAAAAGGAATTATACAAAAATCATATTTTTATACTAGAAATGTTAACATTAGAAAAATCATAGTTTGTTATAAAAAGTTGCATTAGAATAAAATCATAGTTTGTTATAAAAAGTTGCATTATAAAAAAAATCATGTTTTGTTATAAAAAGTTTTCATTAGAATAAAATGAGTTTAACCAAAATTATCACTTTGGTCATTAAAAAGAGTTGAAACAAAATTCTCATTTTGTTTGCATTATAAGTTATGAAACAGAATTCTCGCTTTGTTTGCATTATAAGTTATGAAACAAAATTCTCATTTTTGTTTGCATTAGAAGTTATGAAACAAAATTCTCATTTTTTTTTACATTAGAAGTAAATTAACAAAATCATCATATTTGTTTACATTAAAAAGGAAGAAGTTAAGAATGTATATTTCTTACATTAAAAAGAACGAGTTAAAATGTAATTTTTTTTTTAAAGAATGAATTAGTAATGGACATTTTTGTCACATTAAAAAAGTATGAAGTAGAAATATACCTCTTCCATTAAAATGAATGAGGTTAAAAAAATATACATTTTGGTAAATAAATATGAGTTAAGATTTTTATTGTCATTGTTAACAATAAAAAAATGGATTGAAATAAAAGATTAGAATTTTATTGCCATTTGTTCAAAATAAAAGGAATTGAAATATATGATTGTGTCATTGAGATGTTTGATGTGTTAAATATATTGTTAGTATATTCAAACTGAGTATCACACTTCCATTTACAAGTTACCCGACTTGTTCATGTGATTGGGTCGATAATTTTTACACATCGCCCAAGTGCGCAAATAATTTATTATTTTGATTGCTGGATGAAACCCCACACGGGTGTTTGGATGATCCTAACTAGTCCCAATATTTAGTGTAGAATCCACTCTGATTGATTATTTGGTTGTGTGATAATTATTTATCATGATTGTTGATTATATGAAAATTATGGTTGTTGATTGTGTCACATTCCAATAAAGAATATTCTAGAAAAGAATTTAGAAAAAGAATATATTTTAGAGAAATATATTTTTTATTTTAAATGAACTAGTTATTAACTAGAATAAATCATTAAATTCAGATTTAATGAAGTTTTCCAATTTGTTAATATTTAATTGAAATTTAATTAAATAAATTGGATTTGGGTTGTCGTGAATGGTGTCTTAAATAACACTGTTCTTAAACCCCGTATGAAAAGAATAATTGTAAGAACCCATAACTTCCCCGGTAAGGAAAGCACGGATAATTCGAGAACAAACCACATAAGAACACAGACGGAAGAACATTTCATTGTATATTACAACAATTCATCAGAATACAAGAATATACAGAGTATTAACAAATAAAATACATTCAATAAATATCAGAGATTACAATAAATTACATAGTAGCGGAAAATAATACAAATCACAACTGAAGGGGATATACGGATACAAAGCTTTCCGGATATCCTTCCAGCTGTAAACCAGGATCCTGTGAATATGAATCTGCAAAACCAAAACTACTAGCTGCCCGTGTCAAAATTGGGGCACCTAGAGTTTAGGTTAAAACAATAAACTCCAGGTCAGTCATGTGACTAGTGTGAGAACTATAACAGTTATTAATCTTTATTTTAAAGTTAGGTAAATCAAGGGACCACGCCGTATAACAAGGAACGGGTTTCCTCCCAAGAATACCAGTGCATAAAACAACAGCGCAATGCTAAATAAAGAACAATGAAGCTATTATAAGACCCAGGTCCCATCACACAATGCAACGCAAGCCGTAGGATAGGGTTTTTACATTATAATAGCCAAAGAATGCTTGATACGTTTAAAACAAATCATTTGATACTATTATAAGTGCATAGTGTCAAAACAATTTCAAATCATAAGTATCAATCATAGACGACATGAGCGTCCCATGCCACAATGTCGCCATATATAGGTTTACAATTAAAACCGCAAAGTCACATATTTGGAAGTTGGATTTCCATCTATGAACCGAGACAAAAGATAGTCCTCTACCAAATTTGAGACAATCTAGCCCACGTCTCGGGCAAGTACTCAGTCAAGCCTTGGAGCGCCTGGCCCGGTCCACCGATGTGGATTAAAATTCCTGAACACTGCGTTTCCCCGCCCTTTGGGGCGTAAATGAGCCAACGAATGACTCCATCGGACCCGGATCGTCCGATATAACCGAGGCGCCTCGCAACAGCAACAACCACACATGTGAAAAGTATATAAATGTCAGGGCTGGTAGGTCACTGACACCACCCTAGCTAGAAGGAAACGCATGCCCTCCCTGAAGTCCTCTCCCGTTTTTGGTTCACAACCGGGGTGTGAGGCTCGCGAATTCACGTTACACAAAGCTACGCCACAAAGGCCGTGCTTTGATCATCACCACAAGACTTTGCTTTTCAACATAAGCCTTGATCATTTGCATCTTAGAATGCCACACAGGCAAACCACCCTATGAAATCGATATCAATCACACAGAATGAAATCCGATGTCAGACACACAGTCCATACAAGTCCGTTCTGGGTCTGAACGAAACCGGAGGCACTTTCCTCGCATATCCATCGATGTCCAAGCACATCTGGACGATCACCAACTGATTCCCTCATCTTGGGTGTACAGCCCAATCAGGATCATCAGTAATTATCCAAACGATGTGAAGACTTCCGGTCTTCGACCACCGTCTTCATCTTCGACTTCTCGTCGTATCAGTTATTCAGAATGGGATAAACCCGGTCTTTCTGAATGACTTGCGTATATAATAAACACGTGTTAGACAAACACAACATACGCCTCATTCCAATTCAGAATATTCTTTTATTCAAATATTTATATTCTTTGGGAAAGGTTCCCATTAATTTTATCAAAGATAAATTCTTTAAATTTATTCTTTAATCTTCTTTTGAATATCAATTCAAACTAGTCGGGATTAGCGAACCACACCGAAGTAATCATTTATTTTATTTCCTAATCCTAACCTATTCATCCCATGAAGTAAAACTGGTCATACTTCATCTCTAACACCACAGTGTTATCGGTAAATTCAATTACCATTTCACGTCCAAATCTAATTAAAGATTTAACTATCGCCTGGAGCAAAACTGGTGATACTCCATTCTCGATCATTTCAATATAATTAAAGATCCATTAAAACTTCACTTAGTTTTAATCTTTAGCTGGGTTAAAGAATCAGTGTCATTCAAAACACGGTTCACGATAAACCCAAAATCACATTCCATTAATTATCGGGTTAAAGAACAAGTGTTATTTAAAACACTGTTCACGATAAACCCAAAAATCAATACCCATTCAATACCAATTAAATATTATTTAATTGGTACACTTCATTAAACCTAAATAAAAAGATTTAATCTTTTTCCCAACTGGGTTTAAGAACACTGTTATTGAAGACACCATTCACGACAAACCCAAATCACATTTGATTTTAAATACAAGGCTCTGAATAGAAAATATATCGGCTTATATTCAATATCAAATTCAACGACCCACAGATATCGTATTGGAAATAACGATAAAAATATATCTTTCAAATTCCCATAACAATATCTATATCATCATGAAATCCAACATCGAAATATTCCAAAGACAATTTCGAATCAAATCCATTCCAATTCAATTATTGGAAATTATGGTTACTTTTAAAACCTTTTCAACTCCAATTTATTTATTTAAAAATAAATAAATTATTATTCTAGTTCAAAACTAGTTCATTTCGATAAAAATCTATTTTTATCTTTTCAAATATGGAGTTTTTCATCCCAATTCTTCCCAAATCATTTCTTATGATTTTACACAAATTATTATTATTTTTAATAATTTTATCAAGGCCCGTACAGTCGATTTCCATCAACGGTCATCGAACTGCACTTACAGCGACCCTCTCCAAATTTGATTTGAACATAATTCCAAATCCAACCGTTAGATTTCAAACTTCCAATATTCATTAGAAAGCTCTTTTCGATATGAACCCAACGGTTCCGGTTTTAGGAGAATCCGACGGTCGGATCTCCCGCAATATTCACTCGAAGTCAATGGTCGAAATTCACGAACTGCCGCGACGCGGTGCGTTCTATTCAGGCCATTATATTATATATATAATATGTATAATATATATTTCGTCGATTTCCATTTAAAACGTATTTTATAAATCGTTTTATTTTCATTTCATATCGATTTCAATTCAATTTCAATTTAATTCGAATTGCAATTCACTTCAATTTAATTCGAATTTCAATTTACTTCAATTTAATTCAAATTTCAAATCACTTCAATTTAATTCGAATTTCAATTCACTTTAATTCGAATTTCAATTCACTTCAAAATATCAGATTTTGAAACCACTTCCTTTTCTATATTCATTTTAAAAACGAATATAATCGATATAAATATCGTTCACGTCAAAATGGCGTCAATCTAATCAACACGGCTTTTATTCAACACATGAATATATATTTCTATTCTTCATTTTCCAAATTAGAATGAGGCCCAATCAATTACCATATAAATTGAATTATAGGGATTTTCTGCAACATATTTATATAATAGCAACGATAAATAATCAACCATCATCCAAAGTGCATTCAACACTGTATAAGCATTAAATATAAATAACTGTCAATTAATTGATTGGCATACAACTAAACAATAGGGATTAGTGTACGTCAAATATCATCCCAATAACCGTGTGGGGTGTAACACCCCACCTCCGCCAATGCCACTCTTGCAAGGACGCTAGCTTTGGAGGGGCGTTAAACGAGGTAAACATGCATGCAGATATCACAAGACAGAACATATAAGTAAAACAGAGTAGTAAAGCAGCGAATAAAACTAGCATTTCAAAACCATAGTCAAGTTACATCAAAGTACTTGGTCATTATTTTCCCATAAAACAAAGTCTAGAACATAAGCTGAAAACTGAAAAAGAAACATAAAGTAACTATCCCCGAAGTAGCATAAAGCCATAGCATGCTCAAACCATACATGAGATATCCAGAAAAGCAGCTAAAGATCCAGCTAGATACCAGTGTTCCCACCCTGCAAACCAAGGGGGGAAACGGAAGAAAAGAGGCGAAAGGAAACGGGTCAGTCAAAAAGGCTGGTAAGTCCTATCTACTATTAGTATAAAAACTAATAAAGTTAACTGAACATGTAAAACAGAGATGAGATGTAGGGTGATAACTGGCATGGTGAAAAGTTAACAAGATAGATCAAGTGTGGCATCGCATATACAAGGTTAAGTTGCACCAGGTGTGTACTAGTATTCCAATCCATGTCAAGTATAAACAAGAAATGATCCCTTGGCCCAAAGCTGGCCCACATCATGAGATGACCTAAATCGAGGTCCAACTACTCGGTCTAGTCGATCGGCTCCCTATAAGCCTAACTCGTCGTGTATCGGTGTCATACGGCTTAATCGTGGAATGTAGTTAACTGTGCTAGGTCCACCCCAGGGTGAATCCAGCCCTAAGGTGTAAACCACAGACACAATTCAAGCACGCACAGTCTAAACCTACTGGTGCCCATGTTCAACTCCGGACTTAATGTGCACGACCATGGTCCGCCTGAACAACCGGTGCACCCTTCAGCCATCTCTTTTGGCCTCTTACAATCAGTCCAGTAATCGTGCCCCGCCCTAGCCTAGTCCAGGGTACCCATGATATTTCGAAGTTGGTTACTGCTGAAAAGGACCACGTAACTAGGATTTCAAGTGGGTTAAGTGTGGTTAACCCTATCCTAACCATGTATTGAGTTGGTTAAGTGTATTCAAGCAGTTCATGACTTAACCCTATCAATACATCGGGTTTAATTGGTTAAGTATATTCAAGTAGTCCATGGCTTAACCCTACCAATCCATCGTGTTTAATTGGTTAAGTATATTCAAGTAGTCCATGACTTAACCCTATCATGTGGCATTAATTAATTTAATGCACCCAACCTCTCACATTAGACCTTGTTGTGGTTACTAGTTAAGCCGGGCGGGTCCGGGTAGCTTTACACCACAACCTAGTCTAACCTCGGGTTTAAGCACAACATGACCAACTACTCACATTGGGTCTTATTGTTTGTAGCCACTAGTTAAGCCGGTCGGTTCCGGGTAGATTTATGCTACAAACTCAACCCAACCTCGAGTTGGCCATTCTCATGTTTTCTAGAAGTCATGTCCAAATTCATGTTAACAAACATAATCACAAGTCAATGTTCATGTCATATTTTAAAATCATGTTTCATGTCATTAATACTACCCAAACCCAACGCATTCCCCTCGCATGTACGCTTCGCATAACATAACATAGATCAAAAGAGGGAACTTAGCAAATCATGACAAAAAGGGCATAAGGTAATAAGGTTGGCCACAAGTTAAACATGGTGGCATATGAGGCATAAATATGTTCATAAGCTTGCATATTACATCATGGGCCTCAAAACATGCATAATATCAACTTAAGCAAATAGGTGAAACATGATCATAAATGACATAGGATGATGACTAGAAGTTCGCATATAACATTATATGCAAGTTATCATGAAGGTTATGAGAGTTCTCATGTTGTAAAATGCAACATTCCAAATCAAAGGTCATAGCTTTCTATGCACATAGTCAAGGTGATAGCTTTACAAACTTGCATAGGGTAAATCTATGCATAACATGATAGGATCAAAGCACAAATCATACATAGGCCCAAACTCAAACTTGCAACATGTCATATTTAACTTCATAGTTAGAATCTAAGAGTAGTATAGGGCTTACAATGCTATGAAGACTTATAAAATATAAATAAGATTGAGACGAAGCCACTAGCAACTCTAAACACTCCCAAATGATAAGCTCCAATGAAAACCCTTGAGAAACAAGCAAAAGATCCTTGCTTTGATGAAGAAAGATTGAACTTTGGCCTTAAATCAAGCTAAGAAACTCTCAAACAAGCTTAGGAACTCTCATATGAATGAAGATGGAGGCTATGAAAAGAGAGTGGAGGCCGTGATTAAACATTTTGGCAGCACTTAGTTACTAGAATTGATTTATGATTATTTAGGCTAGGTATTAGGGTCTTTTTATAGATGATTAGGTTAATTTAGACCATAGGATTAACCCTAAAACACATCAGGTCCATCAAATCCCGTTAGAAACTTCTGGAACAAGACTCAGCATGTCACAAATGGTGCACCAGAAAAACTGGTTCGACCGGGGGGGTCGACCCCTGGGTCGACATGGGTGTCGACCCCTGGGTCGACATGGGTGTCGACCCATTGGGGGGGGTCGACACTGGTGTCGACCCCTGTGTCGACCCTGCCTAGGGTGGAAAAATTCCCGCCCATTCTGCCTTGGTTGTAATTCGAATCTGAATTCGAATTTGAACTGTTTTCGGGCTTAGAATTTTCTGAAAACTCCATTGGGCCATAACTTGGTCATACGGACTCCGTTTTTCGAAAACTCGGACTCTATTTCGCGTATTTTTCCGAGAAGAACGCAATGGCACAGACCGTTTCCCTTGATTCAGATTTTACAATTTAATTCTGCCTTGATTTGCATTATAACATGTTATTAAAAATACGGGTTGTTACATGGGGTTTCAATCAATCAACCATAGTTTTTATTTGTGCAGTTGGGCGATGTGTAAAATTTATCGTCCCAATCAATATCAATCAAATCAGTGTATATAAACAAATATCCGATTTGTTTATAAATATTTATTTTACATATACGTTAAAAATTCTATTTTTAAATATAAAATATTTTTAACTATATAAATATTTTATTTCATTTCACATCACGTCACACAATCAACTACACATCAAATTCAAACAAACAAACATACAAGCCGTCCATGGTCTGTGGACGACGGGTGTCGGGTGCTACTAAACACCATCTGCATCCTAGTATATATTATTAACTAGAAAACAAAATTAAAAGGTGAGAAGTTCTCACTGAGGGTTCCACTCCGCCGTGCTTTGCTGTTGAACTGCTGAATCGCCTGAATCCATTTGTAATTCCACTACAGTCTTTTCACGCTGTTCAAATGAAAATTATATTTTTATTTACTTCATTCTAATAAATAAAATTCATATTTTTATTTCTACTTCATATATTTTTACAACGCTTATTTCAATATAAAAATTATATTTTTATATTTCTACTTCTTATATAAAGATTGAATTTTTATTTATATATCATCGCTATAAAAATCACATTTTTATTTCAGCATACATATAAGAAAGATCATATTTTTATTTCGCTACCTATATAAAGATAATATTCTTATATTCTCTATTATGTAGAAATTCTATTTTCAATACACTACTTATATAAAAATAGTATTTTTATATCTTCCATTGTATAAAGATCATATTTTTAATACTTCTACTATATAAAAATAACATCTTTAATATTTCTACTATATAAAAGTTATATTTTTAACCTTTCTATATTATAAAAATTATATTTTTAATACTCTACTTATATAAAAATAATATTTTTAACCTTTCTATATTATAAAAATTATATTTTTATTAGTATATAATCAAAATCAAACCCTTTGTGATGCAAAACAATGTGTATATATTTCCCTTCTTATCAAAATCAGATTCCTAACTTGGTTAAACTAAACTAAGTATTTTAAATAAATTGAAATTAAATAATATAAGGACTTACAACGAAAAGGGGATGAGGGGGGTGAACTGGCGGCCACATGAGGAGGCGTAGGCGGATGAGAAGTGGGACGAAGCGATAGGAGAGGGGGGGTAGCGCGTCGCGCGTAGGTGGAGAAAAGGGGGGGTAGCGCGTCGCGCGCATGAGGAGAAAAGGGGGGGGGTAGCGCGTCGCGTGCAGGACGAGGGGGGGGGGGGGGGGTAGCGCGGTGGCGGCGCCACAAAGGGGGGGGGTCGCGGTCGATTAGGCTAGGGTTTTTTTTTTCTGTTTTCTGATTTGGGAAGTAACGGGGGGGGGGGGGGGGTGTGGAAAGAGAAGGTAAGGGAGAGGGAGAGATTAAAGGATTTATATAAATATTTATTATTTTTAATTTCAAAAAGTTGACTTTTTTATTCGACCTCTAAACGAGGCCCATCGCCTGTCGTCCATCGCTAATTACCCCCATTCTGAACACAATGGGATATGTATCGTAAGCTGATTCGATCGTTTCGATCAGTTTTCGTCAAAATCAAAATATAACTCTATATATTGAATTTGAACGCGCATTTCAATTTACTGGGGCGACATAGTAGCTAGAAAAATTCCAATAAAATAATTTCTAGCTTCGTATTGATGATATAGTCCTAACAAAACTAGTTTCGTCAAATTCTGAGACCGTTTGAAAAATGGCCATTTTCCAGTCGATCAAAATCAACTAAAACTGGTCAAACGCGTTTTCCTCTGCCACGCTCACATATTGATTCGAAAAATTATGAAAATTGTAATCTAGCAATAACTTTACATCACAGATCCAACAAAAGTGGTTTCGTCAGAATCCGAGATCGTTTGCAAAATGGCTATTTTTAAGGGCCAGAATTCCATAGCGACTATTCTGAAAATTCATTTGGCCATATCTTTTGATTCCCGCTATGAAATTTTGATTTTTCGGATTCGTTGGAAAGATATTCTCAAATAGATTCTATTATTTTTGGTTTCGCTAAATTCCGGTTTATTTTGCAACCGGTACATTCATTTGAAGTTTGAAATCGAATTATCGAACTTCAGGGCCATTTTCAATTCCTTTTATAATTTAAAATAAATATTTATATTCTAACGACGATCCATATAAATATATTCATTCGAATTATATTCAAAATAAATTTTTCATCATTTTTACTTAAAATAATCTATTTTAATATTCAAAATTCATTAAAATCGCCAATTTAAAAATTTTAAACTGGCCTAGATTTTCGGGTTGTTACAATCTCCCCCACTTAAAACTTTTCGTCCTCGAAAAGGAACAAAGCCGAAAGTTGTTTTAAAAACCAACTCAACTTTCATTGTTTTGATTACGGCTTAAGTTCTTCAACTTTGCAGTTTCTAAGAACTTTTCAAATTTTTCAAAAATTTGGCTAACACCCTAAATTTTCGAAAAATTTCGCCATAACCTCCCCTGCACCGGGGACTTCGGGATATTTCATCTAGCCTCCCATGGCCTTCTTCAACTCAAAAGAAAAGAAAAAGCCAAGCGGCTAGCTAATCGGCTCACAAAATCACCCAAAACTTAAGAAATACAACAAACATGTACCTATTTGTCGGGCAAACAATTTTATTCCTCTTCTCTAGCCTCCTTGCTATGACCTGTTCAATGGATATACATGTACATGCATGCAATTGCAAATAATTTCTATACAGTTCAATATTTGATTCTATTTTGGCCTAAATTCACCTTTCATTCATATAAATGTTTAATTGAATAATCACACATAACATCCATCAATCAATTAGTGAATTATCATTTCAAACTCATAATTTTGATATATAGTCAAAAATCACATTTTTGGTGCCAAATCACAACAATAAGCCCTATCTAGTTTTGGTTCTCACACCAGCCTAATGGAAATATATAGACACCACACTTTCGTCACTCGAACATAAATACTGATGATGTTGCAATCATCATCAGAATTATCCCCGGGCGACTAGGGTGCGATACTATATCTATCCAGTTTATTAAAACTTCAAATATACGTTTGCAAGGCGTACATGCAAAATCTTTATATATTGGATTGTCCAAATTCAATAAATAAATATTCAAATACGTATAAACGATTTAAATTTCAAAACAAAATTTGTTTTCACTTTAAAAATATACTCTTCACACTCGTTCTAGGATACTACTGATCCCATCTCTAACGAGTCATTCTTATTGGATATTACAAATCCAATATCTGATGAATTCTTTCGTACGGTACTAATGTGTCTTGTTCTCTGAGCTTTGTAAACCAAAGCTCTGATACCAACTGTAAGAACCCGTAACTTCCCCGGTATGGAAAGCACGGATAATTCGAGAACAAACCACATCAGAACACAGACGGAAGAACATTTCATTGTATATTACAACAATTCATCAGAATACAAGAATATATAGAGTATTAACAAATAAAATACATTCAATAAATATCAGAGATTACAATAAATTACATAGCAGCGGAAAACAATACAAATCACAACTGAAGGGGATATACGGATACAAAGCTTTCCGGATATCATTCCAGCAGTAAACCAGGATCCTATGAATATAAATCTGCAAAACCAAAATTACTAGCTGCCCGTGTCAAAATAGGGGCACCCAGAGTTTAGGTTAAAACAATAAACTCCAGGTCAGTCATGTGACTGGTGTGAGAACTAAAACAGTTATTAATCTTTATTTTAAAGTTAGGTAAATCAAGGGACCACACCGTATAACACGGAACGGGTTTCCTCCCAAGAATACCAGTTTATAAAACAACAGCGCAATGCTAAATAAAGAACAATGAAGCTATTTTAAGACCCAGGTCCCATCACACAATGCAACGCAAGCCGGAGGATAGGGTTTTTACCTTATAATAGCCAAAGAATGCTTGATACGTTTAAAACAAATCATTTGATACTATTTTAAGTGCATAGTGTCAAAACAATTTCAAATCATAAGTATCAATCATAGACGACATGAGCGTCCCATGCCACTATGTCGCCATATATAGGTTTACTATTAAAACCACAAAGTCACGTATTTGGAAGTTGGATTTTCATCTATGAACCGAGGCAAAAGATAATCCTCTACCGAATTTGAGACAATCTAGCCCATGTCTCAGGCAAATACTCAGTCAAGCCTTGGAGCGACAGGGCCGGTCCACCGATGTGGATTAAAATTCCTGAACACTGCGTTTCCCCGCCCTTTGGGGCGTAAATGAGCCAACGAATGACTCCATCGGACCCGGATCGTCCGATATAACCGAAGCGCCTCGCAACAGCAACAACCACGTAGGTGAAAAGTATATAAATGTCAGGGCTGGTAGGTCACTGACACCACCCTAGCTGGAAGGAAACGCATGCCCTCCCTGAAGTCCTCTCCCGTTTTTGGTTAACAACCGGGGTATGAGGCTCGCGAATTCACGTTACACAAAGCTACGCCACAAAGGCCGTGATTTGATCATCACCACAAGACTTTGCTTTTCAACATAAGCCTTGATCATTTGCATCTTAGCATGCTACACAGGCAAACCACCCTATGCAATCGATATCAATCACACAGAATGAAATCCGATGTCAGACACACAGTCCATACAAGTCCGTTCTGGGTCTGAACGAAACCGGAGGCACTTTCCTCGCATATCCATCAATCTCCAAGCACATCTGGACGATCACCAACTGATTCCCTCATCTTGGGTGTACAGCTCAATCAGGATCGTCAGTAATTATCCAAACGATGCGAAGACTTCCGGTCTTCGACCACCGTCTTCATCTTTGACTTCTCGTCGTATCAGTTATTCGGAATGTGATAAACCCAGTCTTTCTGAATGACTCGCGTATATAATAAACACGTGTTATACAAACACAACATATGCCTCATTCCAATTCAGAATATTCTTTTATTCAAATATTTCTATTCTTTGGGAAAGGTTCCCATTAATTTTATCAAATAAAAATTCTTTAAATTTATTCTTTAATCTTCTTTTGAATATAAATTCAAACTAGTCGGGATTAGCGAACCATACCGAAGTAATCATTTATTTTATTTCCCAATCCCAACCTATTCATCCCATGAAGTAAAACTGGTCATACTTCATCTCTAACACCACGGTGTTATCGGTAAATTCAATTACCATTTCACGTTCAAATCTAATTAAAGATTTAACTATCGCCTGGAGCAAAACTGGTGATACTCCATTCTCGATCATTTCAATCTAATTAAAGATCCATTAAACTCCACTTAGTTTTAATCTTTAACTGGGTTAAAGAATCAGTGTCATTCAAAACACGGTTCACGATAAACCCAAAATCACATTCCATTAATTATCGGGTTAAAGAACAAGTGTTATTTAAAACACTGTTCACGATAAACCCAAAAATCAATACCCATTCAATTCCGGTTAAATATTATTTAATTGGTACACTTCATTAAACCTAAAAAAAAAAGATTTAATCTTTTCCTCAACTGGGTTTAAGAACAGTGTTATTGAAGCCACCATTCACGACAAACCCAAATCACATTTGATTTTAAATACAAGGCTCTGAATAGAAAATATATTGGCTTATATTCAATATCAAATTCTACGACCCACAGATATCGTATTGGAAATAACGATAAAAATATATCTTTCAAATTCCCATAATGTGAAAACCCGTAACTTCCCCGTAAAGGAAAGAGCGGATAGTTCGAGAACAAGCCACAACATAACGCAGACGGAAGAACATTTCATTGTGTATTACAACAATGCATCAGACTACAAGAATATACAGAGTATAAAAGAATATTACACAGAAATATCAGAGATTTAAATTACATTTAAATACATCGCAGCGGAAAATAATACAATACACAACTAGAAGGAGATATACGGATACAAAGCCTTCCGGATATCGTTCCAGCTGTAAACCAGGATCCTGTGAATATAAATCTGCAAAACCAAAACTACTAGCTGCCCGTGTGGAAAATAGGGGCACCCAGAGTTTAGGTTAAAACAATAAACTCCAGGTCAGTCATGTGACTGGTGTGAGAACTAAAACAGTTATTAATCTTTATTTTAAAGATAGGTAAATCAAGGGACCACGCCGTATAACACGGAACGGGTTTCCCCCAAGAATACCAGTGCATAAAACAACAGCGCAATGCTAAATAAAGAAAAATGAAGCTATTATAAGACCCAGTTCCCATCACACAATGCAACGCAAGCCGGAGGATAGGGTTTTTACCTTATAATAGCCAAGAATGCTTGATACGTTTAAAAGAAATTATTTTGATACTATTATAAGGGTATAGTGTATAAAACAACTTCAAATCATAAGTATCAATCATAGGCGGCATGAATGCCCCATACCACTATGTCGCCATATATAGGTTATACAATCATAATCGCAAAGTCACGTATTTGGAAATTGGGTTTCCGTCTGTGAACCGAGGCCAAGGATCGTCCTCTACCGATTCGAGACAATCTAGCCTACCATGTCTCAGGAACAGCCGCAACTACCCCCTGGATCATCAGGGTCGGTCCACCGATGTGGATTATTATGCCTGAACAATACGTCTCCCCGCCCTTTGGGGCGCAAATGAGCCAACGAATGACTCCATCGGACCCGGATCGTCCGATCAAACCGAGACGCCTCGCAACAGCAATAACCACACAGGTGAAAAGTATATAAATGTCAGGGCTGGTAGGTCACTGACACCACCCTAGCTAGAAAGAAACGCATGCCCTCTCTGAGGTCCTCTCCCATTTTTGGTTCACAACCGGGGTGCGAAACTCGCGAAGTAAAACGTTACACAAAGCTACGCCACAAAGGTCGTGCTTTGATCATCACCACAAGACTTTGCTTTTCAACAGAAGCCTCGATCATTTGCCACTTAGGCATGCCACACAGGCAATTCACTCCATGCGTTTGATATCCATCAATATATAACCCCTGAGCTCGTACGTCTCAGAGAAGGGCGTTAAGCAAGAGAATAAATTCTCCGCCGCCAAACGGATATATATTTAATAGAGATCAATCACACGGACTAAATTCCAATGTCAGACACACAGTCCATTTACAAGTCCGTTCCGGGTCTGAACGAAACCGGAGGCACCTAGTACCCCGCATATCCATCGATCTCCAAGTACGTCTGGACGATCACCAACTGTTTCCATCTTCTTGGGTGTACAGCCCAATCAAGATCATCAGTAATCACCCAAACGACGTGAAGACCTCCGGTCTTCGACCATCGTTTTCATCTTCGACTAATCGTCGTATCAGTTATCCAGAATGGGATAAACCCGGTCTTTCCGAATAACTCGCGTATATTTTAAATAAGTGTTACACAAACACAACATACGCCTCATTCCAGTTCATCAGCCACTAACCGTAAATTAATCAAGAGAATAATTCCCCAAATATTAACCCCGAAGGCCGAAACCAACATCAGATCAATACTCAGAAAGCCATTTTACTTGGCTAACCGACAGTTAGTTTCTAAATTTCACATTCATAGGGAAAGGTTCCCTTTTATTTTATCCAAGATAAATTTCTTGAATTTATTCTTTAATCTTCTTTTGAATTTCGATTCGACTAGTCGGGATTTACGAACCTTACCGAAGTAATTATTTGTTTTGATTTCCCAATCCCAACCTATTCATCCCATGAAGTAAAACTGGTGATACTTCATATCTAACACCACGGTGTTATCGATAAATTCAATTACCATTTCACGTTTAAATCCAATTAAAGATTTAACTATCGCCTGGAGCAAAACTGGTGCTACTCCATTCTCGGTCATTTCAATCTAATTAAAGATTCATTAAAACTCCACTTAGTTTTTTAATCGTTAACTGGGTTAAAGAATCAGTGTCACTTAAAACACGGTTCACGATAAACCCAAAATCGCATTCCATTAATTATCGGGTTAAAGAACGAGTGTTATTTAAAAACACTGTCCACGATAAACCCAAAAATCAATATCAATTCAATTCCAATTAAATATCACTTAATTGGTTCACTTCATTAAATCTAAATAAAAGATTTAATCTTTTCTCAACTGGGTTCAAGAATAGTATTAGTCAAGACACCATTCACGACAAACCCAAATCATATTTGATATTAAATACAAGGCTCTGAATAGAAAATATCCCGGCTTATATTCAATATCAAATTCTGCGACCAACAAAGATCGTATTGGAAATAACGATATATATATCTATATCTTTCAAATTTCCATAACAACATTTGTATAATCACGAAATCCAACATCGAAATATTCCGAAGACAGTTTCGATCCAAATCCATTCCAATGCAATCATTGGAAATTCTGGTTATTTTCAAAACCATTTCAAATTCAATTTATTTATTTAAAAATAAATAGAATTATAATTCTAGTTCAAAACTAGTTCATTTCGATAAAAATCTATTTTTATCTTTTCAAATATGGAGTTTTTCATCCCAATCCTTTCTAAATCATTTCTTATGATTTTACACAAATTATTACTATTTTTAATAATTTTATCAAGGCCTGTACAGTCGATTTCCATCAACGGCCATCGAACTGCACTTACAGCGACCTTTTTCAAATTTGATTTGGACATAATTCCAAATCCAACCGTTAGATTTCAAATTTATAATATTCTTTAGAAAGCTCTTTTCGATACGAAACCAACGGTTCCGGTTTTAGGAGAATCCGACGGTCGGATCTCCCGTAATGTCCGTTTGAAATAAATGGTCGAAATTCGCGAACTACCGCGGCGCGGCGCGTTCTATTCAGGCCATTATATTATATATATAATATATATAGTATATATTTCGTCGATTTCTATTTAAAACGAATTATATAAATAGTTTTAAATTCGTTTCAAAAGCAATTTCAACTTCCATTTCAATTCAAATCAAAATTGAATTCTTCTTTATAAATTCGTTTTAAAATTCATTTCTATTCAATTTAAATTTCAATTCAATTTAAATTCATTTCAATTCGTTTTCAATTCAATTTGAATTCATTTTCAATTCAATTCATTTCAAAATCGTTTTCAATTCAATTCATTTCGAAATCGTTTTCAATTCAATTCATTTCGAAATCGTTTTCAATTCAATTCATTTCAAAATGAATAAAATCGATATAAATATCGTTCACGTCAAAATGGCGTCAATCTAATCAACACGGCTTCATAAATTTCTATTTTCAAATATTCTATTTCAAATATTTCTTTTTCAAAATAGTTGTTATTATCAAAATATTTCGTTCAACACATGACCAATCTCAATGGATGAGTACTGTCAACACATGAACCTTTATTTTATATTGATAAAGATGTAAATTTTATTACTAAAATATTTTGTTCAACACATGACCAATCTCATTGGATGAGTACTGTCAACACATGAAACTTTATTTTATATTAATAAAGATGTAAATTTTATTACTAAAATATTTCGTTCAACACAAGACCAATCTCATTGGATGAGTACTGTCAACACATGAACCTTTATTTTATATTGATAAAGATGTAAATTTTATTACTAAAATATTTTTTTCAACACATGACCAATCTCAATGGATGAGTACTGTCAACACATGAACCTTTATTTTAAATTATTCTTTATTTTCTAAATTGGAATGAGGCCCATTCAATCACCATATAATGTTAATTATATGGATTTTCATACATTACACACATATAATAGCATTGAAAATAATCAACCATCAACCAAAGTGCACTACACTGTATAAGCATCAAATATAGATATCTAACGCTTATAACAGCCTGTCAATCAATCGATCGACATATTTAATCAATCAGGATGAGTGAACTTCATATTTCATCCCAACACCCGTGTGGGGTTTCAAACAATCAAACACAGATTTTATTTGTGCAGTTGGGCGATGTGTAAAATTTATCGTCCCAATCAATGTCAGTCAAATCAGTGTACATAAACAAACCGTCCGGTTTGTAAATGAATATTTATTTATTCACATTCACGTTAAAAATTATATTTTTAACGATCAAACTATTTTATTCAACCTATGAATATTCTATTCGGTTCATTTATTAAATAAAATGTTATCTTTATTTTTCTAACTTATTTTTAGAAAATTTCGGCGGCATAACGGCACGATACTAGAAACGGGACAAGGCCTAGCCTTATCCCCGGTCTAGTGAAGACCCACGCCATTCACACATCAATCAAATTCACCAAACAACCAATTCAAATAAAGTCATCAAATTAATTTATGCAACCAAACAAACAAGTCCATGGTCTATGGACGATTGTGTCGGGTGCTACTAAGCACCGTCTGCATCCTAGTATATATATATAACTAGAAAATGAAATTATAAGGTGAGAAATTCTCACAGGTTGCTATCCCAAACATCTTGACTCTTCTTTACCAGAAGTCTTCGTCGTTTTCGCATTTTTGTCATCTTCGTTGCTGTAGCCACTATATATGTAAAAATCGAATTTTACTTCGTTGTTCAATATATAAAAATCTAATTTTTATTATGTTATTCAATATATAAAAATCCAATTTTTATTATGTTATTCAATATATAAAAATCAAATTTTTATTATGTTATTCAATATATAAAAATCAAATTTTTACTATGCTATTCAATATATAAAAATCTAATCTTTAAGCGAATAAAAATCTAATCTTTAAGTTTAAAAATCACTTCTTTATCTTTAAAAATCACTTCCTTATCTAAGTAAAAATCATATTTTTACTTCGCTTAAAGTCATATATTTTATACCATCAACGTATATGTAAAAATTGAATTCTTTACCTAACTAAAAATCGAATTTTTATTTGATGTTTATATTTCACAAAAACCCGTATTATTCTATTTATTTTTCGAAACAATATCCATTTTCAAAATCGATGGTATTATAATTTTCAAAAATCATATTTTTATAACTTCTACTTCACATCCAAAAATTATATTTTTATGTAAACTAAAGATCAACTTTATATAAAGAAGAACTAAATTAAAAATTGAAATTAGAAATCAATACATACCAAACTCACTAATTTTCGATCGACGGAGGGGCTTGGCGGCTGTTGCGGGTGGCGCTGGAGCGGAGGTGCTGTGCCAGTGGTCGCGACAAGCGGTGGTGCCTCCTCAACGTCGATGGCCTTCAGTTCGTCGGCGGTGGAGGCGGTGTGGGGTGATGGCAGTAAGTGCGGCGGCGCGATTTGAAAGGGGGGGGGAAGGGCGCGGTTTCTGGTCAGTGGAGGGAGGCGAGAGCATCGAGAGGGGAGATGGATGGAGCGGTGGATAGAGGAGGGCTAGGGGAGGAGGGTTGGGCGATCGGAGGTGGCGCTCCGACGATGGGAGGGGCGGCAGAAATCGGGATCTGGGCCTGAGCGGGTTTTAGATTTTTTTTTTATTTTCTTCTGATCAGAATGAAAGAGAGAGTGGGGGCTTTATTAATAATTATATATTTAATTAATTAATTTCTCAAAGTTGACTTTTACATACGACCTCTAAACGAGGCCCACCGCCTGTCGCCCATAGCTAATTACCCCCATTCCAAACACAGTGGAATATATATCGCAGGCTGATTCGACTGTTACGATCAATTTTCGTTGAATTTACATTTAAATCATTATATTAAATTTTAAACGTACATTTCAAATTACCGGGGTCACATACTAACTAGAAAAATTCCAGAAAAATATTTTCTAGCTTCGTATTGACGATACGGTCCTAACAAAACTAGTTTCGTCGAATTCTGAGACCGTTGGAAAAATGGCCATTTTTATGGGCCTGAATTCCATAGCGACTATTCAGAATTTTCAACTGGACATATCTTTTGATTCCCGCTATGAAATTTCGATTTTTCAGATTCGTTGGAAAGATATTATCAATTAGATTCTAATGTTTTTGATTTCACTAAAATCTGGATTGTTTTGCACCCGGTACATTCAATTGAAGTTTGAAATCGAATTATCGAACTACCGCGCCATTTTCAATTCCATTTATAATTATATATAATTATTTATATTCTAATGACGACGTATAAAATATACACGTTCGAATTATATCCAAAATAAATTTTCGTCGATATTATTTAAAATAATTCATTTTAAATAATCAAAATTCGCTAAAATTGCCAAAATAAAAATTTTAAACTAGCCCAGATTTTCGGGTTATTACAATCTCCCCCACTTAAAACTTTTCGTCCCCGAAAAGGAATAAAGTCGAAAGTGGTTTGATTAATCAACTCTACGTTCGATCTGGCTTCCATTCTCCAACTTTTCAGTTTCTGAGAATTTCCAAAAATTTGAAAATTTTGGCTAACACCCTAAATTTTCGAAAAATTTCGCCATAACCTCCCCTGCACCGGGAGCATCGGGAAATCTCAAATAGCTTCCCCGGTCCTTCAGATCTCAAAAAGAAAAAGAAAAAGCCAAGCGACTAGCCAATAGGCTCATAAAATCATCATCACCCGAACAAAACAGTAAATTATGTAGTAAACATGTACCTATTTGTCGGGCAAACAAATTTTATTCTCTGCTCTAGCCTCCTTGCTATGACCTGTTCAATGTAAGTACATGTATATGCAAGCAAATGCGACCAAATTTCAATATAATTCAATATTTGGTTCAATTAGGCTTAATGGTTCAAAATTATCGAACAATTAAACAAACATCAATCAATTAGTGAATTAGCTTTTGAAATTCATAACTTTGATACATATACAAAAATCAGATTTTTGATGCCAAATCACAACAATAGGCCCTATCTAATTTTTGGTTCTCACACCAGTCAATAGGAAATATATAGATATCACACCTTCGAAACACGAATACCAATTCTGATGATGTTCGAACTATCATCAGAATCATCTCCGGGCGACTAGAGTGTGATTCTATATCTATCCAGTATATTAAAACTTCAAATACACGTTTGCAAGGCGTATATGCAAAATCTTTATATACTGGACTGTCCTAATCAATATGAAATAAATAATCAAACACGAATAGTTGATTTAGCTTTTCAAAACAAAATTGTTTTCATTTTAAAAATATACTCTTCACACTCGTTCTAGGATACTACTGATCCTATCTCTAACGAGTCATTCTAATTGGATATTACTAATCCAATATCTGATGAATTCTTTCGTATGGTTCGAATGTGTCTTGTTCTCTGAGCTTTGTAAACCAAAGCTCTGATACCAACTGTGAAAACCCGTAACTTCCCCGTAAAGGAAAGAGCGGATAGTTCGAGAACAAGCCACAACAGAACGCATACGGAAGAACATTTCATTGTATATTACAACAATGCATCAGACTACAAGAATATACAGAGTATAAAAGAATATTACACAGAAATATCAGAGATTTAAATTACATTTAAATACATCGCAGCGGAAAATAATACAATACACAACTAGAAGGAGATATACGGATACAAAGCCTTCCGGATATCGTTCCAGCTGTAAACCAGGATCCTGTGAATATAAATCTGCAAAACCAAAACTACTAGCTGCCCGTGTGGAAAATAGGGGCACCCAGAGTTTAGGTTAAAACAATAAACTCCAGGTCAGTCATGTGACTGGTGTGAGAACTAAAACAGTTATTAATCTTTATTTTAAAGATAGGTAAATCAAGGGACCACGCCGTATAACACGGAACGGGTTCCCCCCAAGAATACCAGTGCATAAAACAACAGCGCAATGCTAAATAAAGAAAAATGAAGCTATTATAAGACCCAGTTCCCATCACACAATGCAACACAAGCCGGAGGATAGGGTTTTTACCTTATAATAGCCAAGAATGCTTGATACGTTTAAAAGAAATTATTTTGATACTATTATAAGGGTATAGTGTATAAAACAACTTCAAATCATAAGTATCAATCATAGGCGGCATGAATGCCCCATACCACTATGTCGCCATATATAGGTTATACAATCATAATCGCAAAGTCACGTATTTGGAAATTGGGTTTCCGTCTGTGAACCGAGGCCAGGGATCGTCCTCTACCGATTCGAGACAATCTAGCCTACCATGTCTCAGGAACAGCCGCAACTTCCCCCCTGGATCGTCAGGGCCGGTCCACCGATGTGGATTATTATGCCTGAACAATACGTCTCCCCGCCCTTTGGGGCGCAAATGAGCCAACGAATGACTCCATTGGACCCGGATCGTCCGATCAAACCGAGGCGCCTCGCAACAGCAACAACCACACAGGTGAAAAGTATATAAATGTCAGGGCTGGTAGGTCACTGACACCACCCTAGCTAGAAAGAAACGCATGCCCTCACTGAGGTCCTCTCCCGTTTTTGGTTCACAACCGGGGTGCGAAACTCGCGAAGTAAAACGTTACACAAAGCTACGCCACAAAGGCCGTGCTTTGATCATCACCACAAGACTTTGCTTTTCAACAGAAGCCTCGATCATTTGCCACTTAGGCATGCCACATAGGCAATTCACTCCATGCATTTGATATCCATCAATATATAACCCCTGAGCTCGTACGTCTCAGAGAAGGGCGTTAAGCAAGAGAATAAATTCTCCGCCGCCAAACAGATATATATTTAATAGAGATCAATCACGCGGACTAAATTCCAATGTCAGACACACAGTCCATTTACAAGTCCGTTCTGGGTCTGAACGAAACCGGAGGCACCTAGTACCCCGCATATCCATCGATCTCCAAGCACGTCTGGACGATCACCAAATGTTTCCATCTTCTTGGGTGTACAGCCCAATCAAGATCATCAGTAATCGCCCAAACGACGTGAAGACCTCCGGTCTTCGACCATCGTCTTCATCTTCGACTAATCGTCGTATCAGTTATCCAGAATGGGATAAACCCGGTCTTTCCGAATAACTCGCGTATATTTTAAATAAGTGTTACACAAACACAACATACGCCTCATTCCAATTCATCAGTCACTAACCGTAAATTAATCAAGATAATAATTCCCCAAATATTAACCCCGAAGGCCGAAACCAACATCAGATCAATATTCAGAAAACCATTTTACTTGGCTAACCGACAGTTAGTTTCTAAATTTCACATTCATAGGGAAAGGTTCCCATTAATTTTATCCAAGTTAAATTTCTTGAATTTATTCTTTAATCTTCTTTTGAATTTCGATTCAACTAGTCGGGATTTACGAACCTTACCGAAGTAATCATTTGTTTTGATTTCCCAATCCCAACCTATTCATCCCATGAAGTAAAACTGGTGATACTTCATATCTAACACCACGGTGTTATCGGTAAATTCAATTACCATTTCACGTTTAAATCCAATTAAAGATTTATCTATCGCCTGGAGCAAAACTGGTGCTACTCCATTCTCGGTCATTTCAATCTAATTAAAGATTCATTAAAACTCCACTTAGTTTTAATCGTTAATTGGGTTAAAGAATCAGTGTCATTTAAAACACGGTTCACGATAAACCCAAAATCGCATTCCATTAATTATCGGGTTAAAGAACGAGTGTTATTTAAAAACACTGTCCACGATAAACCAAAAAATAATATCAATTCAATTCCAATTAAATATCACTTAATTGGTTCACTTCATTAAATCTAAATAAAAGATTTAATCTTTTCTCAGCTGGGTTCAAGAACAGTGTTAGTCAAGACACCATTCACGACAAACCCAAATCATATTTGATATTAAATACAAGGCTCTGAATAGAAAATATCCCGGCTTATATTCAATATCAAATTCTACGACCAACAAAGATCGTATTGGAAATAACGATATATATATCTATATCTTTCAAATTTCCATAACAACATTTGTATAATCATGAAATCCAACATCGAAATATTCCGAAGACAGCTTCGATCCAAATCCATTCCAATGCAATCATTGGAAATTCTGGTTATTTTCAAAACCATTTCAAATTCAATTTATTTATTTAAAAATAAATAGAATTATAATTCTAGTTCAAAACTAGTTCATTTCGATAAAAATCTATTTTTATCTTTTCAAATATGGAGTTTTTCATCCCAATCCTTTCTAAATCATTTCTTATGATTTTACACAAATTATTACTATTTTTAATAATTTTATCAAGGCCTGTATAGTCGATTTCCATCAACGGCCATCGAACTGCACTTACAGCGACCTTTTTCAAATTTGATTTGGACATAATTCCAAATCCAACCGTTAGATTTCAAATTTCTAATATTCGTTAGAAAGCTCTTTTCGATACGAACCCAACGGTTCTGGTTTTAGGAGAATCCGACGGTCGGATCTCCCGTAATGTCCGTTTGAAATAAATGGTCGAAATTCGCGAACTGCCGCGGCGCGGCGCGTTCTATTCAGGCCATTATATTATATATATATAATATATATAATATATATTTCGTCGATTTCTATTTAAAACGAATTATATAAATAGTTTTAAATTCGTTTCAAAAGCAATTTCAACTTCCATTTCAATTCAAATCAAAATTGAATTCTTCTTTATAAATTCGTTTTAAAATTCATTTCTATTCAATTTAAATTTCAATTCAATTTGAATTCATTTCAATTCGTTTTCAATTCAATTTGAATTCGTTTTCAATTCAATTCATTTCGAAATCGTTTTCAATTCAATTCATTTCGAAATCGTTTTCAATTCAATTCATTTCGAAATCGTTTTCAATTCAATTCATTTCAAAATGAATAAAATCGATATAAATATCGTTCACGTCAAAATGGCGTCAATCTAATCAACACGACTTCATAAATTTCTATTTTCAAATATTCTGTTTCAAATATTTCTTTTTCAAAATAGTTGTTATTATCAAAATATTTCGTTCAACACATGACCAATCTCAATGGATGAGTACTGTCAACACATGAACCTTTATTTTATATTGATAAAGATGTAAATTTTATTACTAAAATATTTCGTTCAACACATGACCAATCTCATTGGATGAGTACTGTCAACACATGAACCTTTATTTTATATTAATAAAGATGTAAATTTTATTACTAAATATTTTGTTCAACACATGACCAATCTCATTGGATGAGTACTGTCAACACATGAACCTTTATTTTATATTGATAAAGATGTAAATTTTATTACTAAAATATTTCGTTCAACACATGACCAATCTCAATGGTTGAGTACTGTCAACACATGAACCTTTATTTTATATTATTCTTTATTTTCTAAATTGGAATGAGGCCCAATCAATCACCATATAATGTTAATTATATGGATTTTCATACATTACACACATATAATAGCATTGAAAATAATCAACCATCAACCAAAGTGCACTACACTGTATAAGCATCAAATATAGATATCTAACGCTTATAACAGCCTGTCAATCAATCGATCGACATATTTAATTAATCAGGATGAGTGAATTTCATATTTCATCCCAACACCCATGTGGGGTTTCAAACAATCAAACACAGATTTTATTTGTGCAGTTGGGCGATGTGTAAAATTTATCGTCCCAATCAATGTCAGTCAAATCAGTGTACATAAACAAACCGTCCGGTTTGTAAATGAATATTTATTTATTCACATTCACGTTAAAAATTATATTTTTAACGATCAAACTATTTTATTCAACCTATGAATATTCTATTCGGTTCATTTATTAAATAAAATGTTATCTTTATTTTTCTAACTTATTTTTAGAAAATTTCGGCGGCATAACGGCACGATACTATAAACGGGACAAGGCCTAGCCTTATCCCCGGTCTAGTGAAGGCCCACGCCATTCACACATCAATCAAATTCACCAAAAAACCAATTCAAATCAAGTCATCAAATTAATTTATGCAACCAAACAAACAAGTCCATGGTCTGTGGACGATTGTGTCGGGTGCTACTAAGCAACGTCTGCATCCTAGTATATATATATATAACTAGAAAATGAAATTGAAAGGTGAGAAATTCTCACAGATAGCTATCCCAAACATCTTGACTCTTCTTTTGCAGAAGTCTTCGTCGTTTTCGCATTTTTGTCATCTTCGTTGCTGTAGCCACTATATATGTAAAAATCGAATTTTACTTCGTTATTCAATATATAAAAATTGAATTTTTATTATGTTATTCAATATATAAAAATCAATTTTTTATTATGTTATTCAATATATAAAAATCAAATTTTTATTATGTTATTCAATATATAAAAATCAAATTTTTATTATGTTATTCAATATATAAAAATCAAATTTTTACTATGCTATTCAATATATAAAAATCTAATCTTTAAGCGAATAAAAATCTAATCTTTAAGTTTAAAAATCACTTCTTTATCTTTAAAAGTCACTTCCTTATCTAAGTAAAAATCATATTTTTATTTCGCTTAAAGTCATATATTTTATACCATCAACATATATGTAAAAATTGAATTCTTTACCTAACTAAAAATCGAATTTTTATTTGATGTTTATATTTAACAAAAACCCGTATTATTCTATTTATTTTTAGAAACAATATCCATTTTCAAAATCGATGGTATTATAATTTTCAAAAATCATATTTTTATAACTTCTACTTCACATCCAAAAATTATATTTTTATGTAAACTAAAGATCAACTTTATATAAAGAAGAACTAAATTAAAAATTGAAATTAGAAATCAATACATACCAAACTCACTAATTTTCGATCGACGGATGGGCTTGGCGGCTGTTGCGGGTGGCGCTGGAGCGGAGGTGCTGTGCCAGAGGTCGCGACAAGCGGTGGTGCCTCCTCAGCGTCGATGGCCTTCAGTTCGTCGGCGGTGGAGGCGGTGTGGGGTGATGGCAGTAAGTGCGGCGACACGATTTGAAAGGGGGGAAGGGCGTGGTTTCTGGTCAGTGGAGGGAGGCGAGAGCATCGAGAGCGGAGATGGATGGAGCGGTGGAGAGAGGAGGGCTAGGGGAGGAGGGTTGGGCGATCGGAGGTGGCGCTCCGACGATGGGAGCGGCGGAAGAAATCGGGATCTGGGCCTGAGCGGGTTTTAGAATTTTTTTTTTCTTCTGATCAGAATGAAAGAGAGAGTGGGGGCTTTATAAATAATTACATATTTAATTAATTAATTAATTTCTCAAAGTTGACTTTTACATACGACCTCTAAACGAGGCCCACCGCCTGTCGCCTATAGTTAATTACCCCCATTCCGAACACAATGGAATATATAACGCAGGCTGATTCGACTGTTACGATCAGTTTTCGTTGAATTTACATTTAAATCATTATATTGAATTTTAAACGTACATTTCAAATTACCGGGGTCGCATACTAACTAGAAAAATTCCAGAAAAATATTTTCTAGCTTCGTATTGACGATACGGTCCTAACAAAACTAGTTTCGTCGAATTCTGAGGCCGTTGGAAAAATGGCCATTTTTAAGGGCCTGAATTCCATAGCGACTATTCAGAATTTTCAACTGGACATATCTTTTGATTCCCGCTATGAAATTTCGATTTTTCAGATTCGTTGGAAAGATATTATTAATTAGATTCTAATGTTTTTGGTTTCACTAAAATCAGAATTGTTTTGCACCCGGTACATTCAATTGAAGTTTTAAATCAAATTATCGAACTACCGCGCTATTTTCAATTCCATTTATAATTATATATAATTATTTATATTCTAACAACGACGTATATAATATATACGTTCGAATTATATTCAAAATAAATTTTCGTCGATATTATTTAAAATAATTCATTTTAAATAATCAAAATTCGCTAAAATTGCGAAAATAAAATTTTTAAACTGGCCCAGATTTTCAGGTTATTACACATAACAATATCTATATCATCATGAAATCCAACATCGAAATATTCCAAAGACAATTTTGAATCAAATCCATTCCAATTCAATTATTGGAAATTATGGTTACTTTTAAAACCTTTTCAACTCCAATTTATTTATTTAAAAATAAATAAATTATTATTCTAGTTCAAAACTAGTTCATTTGGATAAAAATCTATTTTTATCTTTTCAAATATGGAGATTTTCATCCTAATTCTTCCCAAATCATTTCTTATGATTTTACACAAATTATTATTATTTTTAATAATTTTATCAAGGCCCGTACAGTCGATTTCCATCAACGGTCATCGAACTGCACTTACAGCGACCCTCTCCAAATTTGATTTGGACATAATTCCAAATCCAGCCGTTAGATTTCAAATTTCCAATATTCATTAGAAAGATCTTTTCGATATGAACCCAACGGTTCCGGTTTCAGGAGAATCCGACGGTCGGATCTCCTGCAATATTCACTCGAAGTCAATGGTCGAAATTCATGAACTGCCGCGGAGCGGCGCGTTCTATTCAGGCCATTATATTATATATATAATATATATTCCGTCGATTTCCTTTTAAAACGTATTTTATAAATCGTTTTTAATTTCATTTCAAATCGATTTCAATTCAATTTCAATTTAATTTGAATTGCAATTCACTTCAATTTAATTCGAATTTCAATTTACTTCAATTTAATTCAAATTTCAAATCACTTCAATTTAATTCGAATTTCAATTCACTTTAATTCAAATTTCAATTCACTTCAAAATATCAGATTTTGAAACCACTTCCTTTTCTATATTCATTTTAAAAACGAATATAATCGATATAAATGTCGTTCACGTCAAAATGGCTTCAATCTAATCAACACGGCTTTTATTCAACACATGAATATATATTTCTATTCTTCATTTTCCAAATTAGAATGAGGCCCAATCAATTACCATATAATGTGAATTATATGGATTTTCTACAATACATGTATATAATAGCAACGATAAATAATCAACCATCATCCAAAGTGCATTCTACACTGTATAAGCATTAGATATAAATATTCGACGCTTATACAGCCTGTCAATCAATCGATTGGCATACAACTAAACAATCGGGATTAGTGTACGTCAAATATCATCCCAATACCCGTGTGGGGTTTCAATCAATCAACCACAGTTTTTATTTGTGCAGTTGGGCGATGTGTAAAATTTATCGTCCCAATCAATATCAATCAAATCAGTGTATATAAACAAATCTCCGATTTGTTTATAAATATTTATTTTACATACACGTTAAAAATTCTATTTTTAAATATAATATATTTTTAACTATATAAATATTTTATTTAATTTCACATCACGTCACACAATCAACTACACATCAAATTCAAACAAACAAACATACAAGCCGTCCATGGTCTGTGGACGACGGGTGTCGGGTGCTACTAAACACCGTTTGCATCCTAGTATATATTATTAACTAGAAAACATAATTAAAAGGTGAGAAGTTCTCACTGAGGGTTCCACTCCGCCGTGCTTTGCTGTTGAACTGCTGAATCGCCTGAATCCATTTGTAATTCCACTACAATCTTTTCATGCTGTTCTAATGAAAATTATATTTTTATTTACTTCATTCTAATAAATAAAATTCATATTTTTATTTCTACTTCATATATTTTTACAACATTTATTTCAATATAAAAATTATATTTTTATATTTCTACTTCTTATATAAAGATTGAATTTTTATTTATATATCATCGCTATAAAAATCACATTTTTATTTCAGCATACATATAAGAAAGATCAGATTTTTATTTCGCTACCTATATAAAGATAATATTTTTATATTCTCTATTATATAGAAATTCTATTTTCAATACACTACTTATATAAAAATAGTATTTTTATATCTTCCATTGTATAAAGATCATATTTTTAATACTTCTACTATATAAAAATAACGTCTTTAATATTTCTACTATATAAAAATTATATTTTTAACCTTTCTATTCTATAAAAATTATATTTTTAATACTCTACTTATATAAAAATAATATTTTTAACCTTTCTATATTATAAAAATTATATTTTTATTAGTATATAATCAAAATCAAACCCTTTGTGATGCAAAACAATGTGTATATATTTCCCTTCATATCAAAATCAGATTCCTAACTTGGTTAAAATAAACTAAGTATTTTTAATAAATTGAAATAAAATAATATAAGGACTTACAGCGAAAAGGGGATGAGGGGGGTGAACTGGCGGCCACAGGAGGAGGCGTAGGCGGATGAGAAGTGGGACGAGGGGGGTAGCGCGTCGCACGCAGGTGGAGAAAAAGGGGGGGTAGCGCGTCGTGCGCAGGAGGAGAAAAGGGGGGTAGCGCGTCGTGCGCAGTAGGAGGGGGTAGCGCGTCGCGCGTAGGAGGAGGGGGGTAGCGCGGTGGCGGCGCCACAAAGGGGGGGTTGCGGTCGATTAGGCGAGGTTTTTTTTTTCTGATTTGGGAAGTAACGGGGGGGGGGGGGGGGGTGGGTGTGGAAAGAGAAGGTAAGGGAGAGGGAGAGAGTAAAGGATTTATATAAATATTTATTATTTTTAATTTCAAAAAGTTGACTTTTTTATTCGATCTCTAAACGAGGCCCACCGCCTGTCGTCCATAGCTAATTACCCCCATTCCGAACACAATGGGATATGTATCGTAAGCTGATTCGATCGTTTCGATCAGTTTTCGTCAAAATCAAAATATAACTCTGTATATTGAATTTGAACGTGCATTTCAATTTACTGGGGCCACATACTAGCTAGAAAAATTCCCAAAAAAATAATTTCTAGCTTCGTATTGAAGATACGGTCCTAGCAAAACAAGTTTCGTCAAATTCTGAGACCGTTTGAAAAATGGCCATTTTCTAGTCGATTAATAAGCACACATCCCTAAAACGAAACTTAATTAGGCTCACATCCGGTCATAAACTTATTGTAAATTTAGTCCTTATTTTTCAAAAACATATAAAAAAATATAAAAAAAATATTAAAAAACCATGTAAATTCGTATTTAATTAAAACAATTAATCATGAAAAAAATCAGATCAAAAAAACATTGAAAACAACGTCGAAATCATGAAATGCAGAAAATCAACGAAATGCAGTAAATTGCATCAAAACATGCATATAAATCGATTAGTTGCATACATGTATGCATTTATTTCAAATCTGCGTCAAAACTGCAGTATAAATGCATACATGTATGCACATATTGTTAAAACATGTATCTGCTGATGCATTTATTTAAAAACTGCATACCTACGTGCAACTTATTCACGTTTGCATGTATTTTGACATATATGCACACATGTATGCAGTTATATAGAAAAACTGCATACATGTATGCAATTTTTCAAACAGGCGTGCATAAATATATGCATGTGTATTCGAATAGTTGCATAAATATATGCATGTGTATTCGAATAGTTGCATAAATGTATGCAACTATTCGTAAAAGTTGCATACATTTATGCAATTTTTTTTTTAAATTTCTGTGGACTTTCGAGAATATTTATAGATTTTAGAATTTTTATTTTTTTAAGTGATAGCGCCTGAAAATTTGGACAGAAAACGAAAGAGGCGGAGGTATGGAAAGTGGCAGGCGGAAGATTCCAGGCGGCAGCTAAAATAGGGGGCGGGTTTACAGAGAAAACATTAATTACAGGGATGTATTGTGAATTTAAAACTTGCAAATAGTTGCATACATGTATGCAACTTTTGCCAATAGTTGCATACATGTATGCAAGTATTTCTGAAGCTGTTTTAGTTGAAAATGTATGCAGAAACTTGCATACATGTGTGCAACTATTTGAAATACTTGCACACATGTATGCAAGTATTTACATGTGAAAATAAAATGTGTGCAGAAACTTGCATACATGTATGCAACTATTTTAAATACTTGCACACATGTATGCAAGGATTGCATGTAAAAATATAACAGAGAAATACTTGCACAGATGAATGCAAGTATTCCAAATATGTGCATGATTTGATGCAAATTACTGCATTTTTCGTTGTTTTCTGTATTTTTTTGATTTTGATGCATGTTTTGATTTTATTATGATCTTAATTTTTGGGCGAGTACATGTTTAATTTAAATACGAATTATCGTGATTTTTTTATATTTTTTTCATATTTTTTTGATGACTTTTCAGAAAATAGGGACCTAATTTACAATAAGTTTATGACCGGGTTTTTTTTATATTTTGAAACTTAATAGGGACCTCTAAAAAACGCACCCTAAAATCAATTGAAACTGGTCAAATGCATTTTCCTTTGCCACGCTCACATATTGATTCGAAAAATTATGAAAATTGGAATCTAGCAATAACGTTACATCACGGATCCAACAAAAGTGGTTTCGTTGGAATCCGAGATCGTTTGCAAAATGGCTATTTTTAAGGGCCAGAATTCCATAGCGACTATTCTAAAAATTCATTTGGCCATATCTTTTGATTCCCGCTATGAAATTTTGATTTTTCAGATTCGTTCGAAAGATATTCTCAAATAGATTCTATTATTTTCGGTTTCGCTAAATTCCGGTTTATTTTGCACCCGGTACATTCATTTGAAGTTTGAAATCTAATTATCGAACTGCAGGGCCATTTTCAATTCCTTTTATAATTTAAAATAAATATTTATATTCTAACGATGATCTATATAAATATATTCGTTCGAATTATATTCAAAATAATTTTTTCATCGTTTTACTTAAAATAATCTATTTTAAATATTCAAAATTCATTAAAATCGCCAATTTAAAAATTTTAAACTGGCCCAGATATTCGGGTTGTTACAATAATCTTTTAACTTAGATTATTAAATTTCTATTATATTTAGTAATTGGAATAAGATGAAATGTGAGTTGGGTTTATTGTGAACGGTGTTTTTAAGCGACATCTGTTCTTTAACCCAACTGATAATGAAAGTATGATTTGGAATTTATAAACCTTTTATTAAGATTTAAATGGGAATTTTCCAAAAGACAAGTTTTTCCCATTTAATATATTAAATGGGAGTTGAATAGAATTCAAATGAATAATAATCGAGATAACCTTCTGTAAAAGAAGACCGATACTACATATGGAATTTAAGAGGCCTTGCCGTTATTCCATTTATATTTTTGGTCGGATACAGAAATTTATAACGATTATATTGATTTGATTTCTAGGAAGATTCCATATATAATGGAAGAAGATTTTGGGTTTACTGTGAACTATGTTTTAAATGACATTAGTTCTTTAACCCAGTTAAAGATAAGATTAATTTCTTAAATTTAAATAATCATTGAATAATGTTTTTTGATATTTAAAACCAAATTGGAGTTTTAATAAATCTTTAAAGAAAAGATTTAAGAATAATGTAAAGAATTTATCTTTGATAAGATAATGTGAATATTTTATTTAAAAGAATATTCTGAATTGGAATGAGGCATTGGATGTGTTTTTATAATACTTGATTTTTAATTATAAAAATACGTGAGTTATTCGGGAAGACTGGGTTTAACCCATTCCGAATAATTACTACGACGATGAAGAGTCGAAGATGAAGACGGTGGTTGAAGACCGACGATCTTCACATCGAATGGATGTGTTGCTACTGAGACCCTTGATGGGAGTAGCTACCTTGAAGGGGTTTCAGTGGTGGCTATCCAGACTATTGTTGATTGTTCGGATTTGGTTTTCGCTCAGACCCAGAGCATAAGCTTGTAAATGGATGCGTGTCTGACATTGGATTTCGTTCCATGTGAATTAAATCGATTTCTATTAATGTATGTCTGTTTGGTGGTGGAGAATTTATTCTCTACTTAACACCCTGGTATATAATAATAATGATTGATCGCAAGGTGCGAATTGTCAATGTAGCACGCCAAGATGTAATTGATCAAGGCTTTTGTTGAAAAGTAGGGCCTTGTGGGATGATCAAAGTATAGCCTATTGCGGCATAGCTTTGTGTATAGCGTGACTTCGCAAGCCTCACACCCCGGTATGAGTCAAAAACGGGATTTGGACCGTAGGGAGTGCACACGTTTCTTTCTAGCTAGAGTGATGTCAGCGACCTCCCAGCCATGACATTTTACTTATGTGGTTGATGGATTTTGAGGCGCCTCGGATTTTTATAGGCCGTTAGTGGTCATATTATAGGTTCAAAGGAACCGGGGAACGTGTGTTCAGGCATAACTAATCCACTGCCCATAGGCAGGGACCGGCCCTACCGTATCCAAGGGTTCACTACGGGGGATCCTAAGGCATTTACTAGAGTGTCTCGAATCGGAGAGGAGCTTGCCCCTAGCCTCGACTCATGATGGAAATCCAATTTCCAATACGACCTTGCGGTTTTGATTGTAGAACTAGTATGGCGACATAGTAGGATGGGTTACTATGCCGTCTATGATTGATATTTATGATTGAAATGTTTTATTAAAACATATACACACTAATATTAAATCCGTTTTACGTATCAAGCATCTTTTGACCATTATAAGGTAAAACCCTATCCTCCGGTTTGCGTTGCATTGTAAGATGGGACTTGGGTCTTATAATGGTTTCATTTTTCTAAAAAGCATTGCGTTGTTTAACGATTTATTTTATTTATGCACTGACAATCCAATGGAGTAAACCCGTTCCGCGTCAGTGGCGTGGTCCTGTGATTAGCCTTATTATTAGATAGTTAAGTTAAGATTTCTCATACCAGTCCCATGACTGACCTGTAGTTTGTTTCATTGGAAAACTCGGGTGCCCTTATTTTTCCACACGGGCAGTCGAGTAGCTTTCTGCAGATATTTACAGGATCCTGGTTTACAGCAGAAGCGGTATTCGGAAAGCTCTGTATCCGTGTATTCCTTTCGGTTGTGTATTTGTAGTATTTTTCCGCTGCTATTTAAATGTAATTTAAAACTCTGATATTATTGTATTTCTATTATTGTAATAAGTATTCATACTCTGTTATATTCTTGTACTCTGATTGTTAGCTTGCTTTGTGACCAGGCTACCCAAAGCCAGGGACTTGAGTATGAACTTACATTTATTGGCGATCACTTGGATGGAGTGATAGAAAGATGGAAAATTTGAATTATTCACGAAAATGTCACCGCATCGGATCCCCCATTCGGATCGGATCGGATCCCTCCTTTCGGATCGGATCGGATCCCCTCCCCGGATCGGATCGGAGTACCCTCTACCTGAACCGCCTGAAGTATTCTGCACACAAGTGCGTGCAGGCATTCTGCTCGAACAACTGGTTCGGTTCGGATCCGATCCGAACCGACTGGACCTGCTTCTGCACACGGAGTTTGACCTCTTCTCTTGGCATAACCGACTCCTACAATTGCGGATCGGACTCCACTTGGCAAAGCACGACCTGGTAACCACTTTTCCACGTTCTCCATTACTTCAGAGATCTCCTCCGGTCACGCCACGTGGCCCATCCGAACCGGAAGCACCCAGAGCTTCTCTACAGCTATAAATATACCACAACATGGCCATTTGAAGGGACTTTTGGCATTTCATTCATTCATGGTAGCCATGGCCGAATTCCCCCACCAATAACCACCTTCTTCTCCAATGAAAATCAATGAATTCGAAGAGAATTATTCATTGTATTTGAGCGATTGAGTGATTGAATTCCTTGTAATTATAATCCATGAATGAAATGAGGAACTATGAAGTGGATGTAGGCTTGTTAACGCCGAACCACTATAAATCTCGTGTCTCTACTTGATTTTTTACGTTTTAGATTATTATTCCTCGCAAATCCTAGACAATTGGGTGTTAGTGCCATTTTTTGGTCTAACATTTTGGTGCTTTCACTGAGAAATGAATATTCTCAGCTTTTCGCATTATTTATCTACTGTTTGGACCTCCAAGTCTGAAGAGATAATCCGTATTCTCATCACTTTCGAAGCTTTCGACGATTTCAGTAATTCTACCCAAAGCATAGATGTCTCTGGAATGAAGTCATGGGTTCGAAAAGATTCGCCCAGCACAACAGCAACGTCCAGCATGGACCTCGACTTCGGATCGGATCAGATGTGTTTCTAGTTCAAACGAAGCTACCGGGTCGGATGATAATGAAGCTCTTGGATCGGATGTAGATGAAGTGCAGACTAATATCCATAAGGGGGTCGGATCTGGTCCTACCCGACCTGAAAAACAACCTCCGACCCGAACTAGAGAGGGGGATCCGAACCGGCCGCTTGCTGATGGCGTAACCCCGACCCGATCCAATGACATACTCGATCCAATCCGACCCGAAGACGTCTAACCCGGAGTGGCACAACGAACTGACCCGGGGATAATGCTCCGACCCGACCCATTGAGCAGGACTCGAATCCAGCTGCTGTTGATACCCCGATCCGACCTGGTGATGCATCTCCGAACCGAAGTGGGTACCCCGAACCGAACCGAGGAAATGAATGTTACCGATGGTGCATCAATGCTCCGACCCAACGTGAAGGCACTCCCGAGCCGCAATTCGAAGGGATGATCCGATCCCGAACCGAAATAGCGCTGCGCCCGGACCCGCTGACGGCCTCGCCTTCGGCTCGGAGCACGGCTCGCCTTCGGCTCGACATATATTTTGGTCAACAACAATCATCAAAGCTTGACAATGGAGATTAGACGGATAGTCTGAGAATGTCATGACAAGATGGCAACGACTGGGATTCTTTCCGGAGGCATGACACCTACTTACATCAGTAAGACAATGTGAGGAGCTATCGATCAGATTCAGCTTGCTACCAACGATAATATACGAGACAATGATTGTCTCATAACAATTTCCTCTTCCATAGCTCCGATGGTGTATAGAATTCACCAATGCAACTGATGTTGTTCCCTAACGAGCAGTGACCACCTTATTTATGTAACTTAAACTTGTCCAATCAGCGGAGCATCGAATGATGGATATATGGAACAGTTCGAGCACTACTTCAAAGATGATTCATATGATCTTAGTGACCATGATTGTCAATAGTGGGACACCAGAAAGCAGCTAAGGATCCCAACATCCCAAAGCTACACTTCAATTGTATGATGTGATGAATAAAATGTCCTGCGTCTCACCTCCCGAAGAACTTAGCTAACCTTTGCAATGGCTATTTGCTGTCAATCGCATTGAGGAAGACTGATTTTCATCGAATAAGGGTTAAGTTAGCATACTTTGGAACCCATAGTTAGGTACTAGTTGAACCACCACACACCACGATTGGACCTATGGATCCTTTCCTGAATTATGGCAACTTGACTGCTCACCAGCCACCATACGACCTTGGTCAAATGATGAGAGCTCGAGATTAAAGAAAATATGAATCAACAATTAGCTCTCTACTTCTTATTTCAGTTGTAGCTCGAGATTAAAGAAAATATGAATCAACAAATAGCTCTCTACTTCTTATTTCAGTTGTGACATAACACATGAATATTACTTAAAGTCTCGCAAGTTGTACTATCATACTCAAGTTTATCTGATTAAGGTCTAGACCGACCAGCTCCAGCAGAATTCAGAGCTCACATTTCACCCTAGTGTCTACTGCTCAATTCCCAAACATTAGTCGAATCCATCGCTAAATTTACCATTCCCGAAGAGGATATGTTAGATGAAGAAGATGGACCTTCAAAATGAAAAATGAATAGAAGCACCCATTACTGTACACCGACGGTGCAATGAATGATCGATGACCCGGTGTTGGAGATGTATTGATTCGAAGGAAATTCCAGATGAAGGGACTATAACTCGTAGCTTTCCTAGAACAGGTAGAAGAGCTGTTGGATTGATTAGAAAGTTACAGCATATCTTACATCCTACGAACAGAAAACCAAAAGGTCAATAATCCGGCCAAGTTAGACAGTTCCGACAACTCAGAAGAGTGTCATAGACAACTCCATGATGAACTTCCTGCCGCACGGAATGCATTTAGCAAGGAGAAGTGAAAGGCATGCCATCGCTCTTTATGCCTCCAGATATGACATGCAAGGCGACAATGCTTATTTCCCTTGGAAGGTTGTCCCAAGACAGACACCAACGAGACTCGTTGCTGAATTCACCGCCCTGAATGATTGGACAAAATCACTAATCAGCCTTCCGCTAGATGGGAGATGAACGCGAATGAAACTTTTGACAAACGACGTTTTGGAGTTAGAAAGTGAAGATTTACAATTTCACTCCCTTCATCGAGGATTAGTCAAGTAACTCGTGTCCCAGACATTGGGTGCAACCGGAGATTCGAACGTCGATTGCTCATGATTACATCATCTAATTCAAAGCTGATACATGATAGGCTTGCATGACTCCCTGACATTCAACCCTTGCCCTTAGCATGGGGGCAAAAAGGCGATTTAAAGGAGACATGACCTTGTCATTCGCTTACAGTATTTTCCTAGTTGTCTTTGTCACTCCAAGACCACAATCAAGCCATCCCTGGCAGAGATTGGGCAAGGCAAAATGGACATGCAGATAACATGCAATGCCATTTTCACATAGAATCATATTCGTTCCTTTAACAGGACTACTCTTTAACCATGACTCTTATATTTGCATCCTTATTGAGTTATTGATGTAATTAACTCAGATGAAATAATATGTGGATGGTGTAGGTACCTAGGATTTGATATCGATCAGACTTCTAACACCCGCTTATAGAGTTATGGAGCAATATCATGACAAGCTTGACTGAACCGCTCGTTTAAAAGGTCACACTCTCCGCCTAAAAAAGGTTGTATAGCTGAAGGTGGATCTGAGATGACATCCATTCCTAGAATCACACGTGGAAGAGCTAAAGATAATTACGCATTGACTTTTGCATTTTGAAGTTGGAATTCGATTTCAGATAGATGCAATTCGACCATCTATATGACTCAGTCCTATGTCTGACACCATCAGATTACATGAATCCAAATAAAGGAGGCAGCATTGCTCCTTGATATGCTTACTTTTCAATCATGCAATTTACTTTTACATGCTTACTGGGTTATTGATATGACTAACGCATACGATATGAATGATGCAGGTACCCAAAGTTCGGTTCCAATCACTCCTCCCATAGATTGATCGGAGGAACGCAAAGCTTCTGCAAACATTTTCTAACTGTTTGCCTGACTAACTGTAATCCTCAGAGATTGGATAGAAGTACAAACCTAGGACGAGTGTGATGGGTACGCCATGATTAAAGACCACTCGATCCGTGACTCTAACTCTCATGACTCGAGAGAGAGTATAAAGGACGGGAAGACGACGTCCGTAACTCTAACTATCATGACTCGAGAGAGAGTATAAAGGACAGGAAGACGACATCCGTAACTCTAACTCTCATGACTCGAGAGAGAGTATAAAGGACGGGAAGACGACGTCCATAACTCTAACTCTCATGACTCGAGAGAGAGAGTATAAAGGATGGGAAGACAACGTCCGTAACTCTAACTCTCATGACTCGGGAGAGAGTATAAAGGACGGGAAGACGACTTCCTCAAGGCGTGAAGGTGCACCACGATTAAAAGACCGCCCTGATTCCACTCTACCCTTGGCATCCGACGGGAGAGTATAAAGGCGCCAGAGACTAGCTCCACAAGAACTCCTACCCTACTGAAGGATCGGGGAGCAGATTGAAAGCTGAGTTCGAACTCTATCCTAGGAATATGACAGGAGAGTATAAAGGCATGTTGACTAAATGCCATAAAAAGGCTCCTACCCTGCTGTAGTATCGGGGGCAAGAGTGAAAGCTGAGCCCGAACCCTTCATGTCCGGGCATGGGGGGCAATGCACTATCGATCTTAATCAATCCCAAACAGGCCCTGGCCAGGCACTTTATTCATGACACACATCACCTCCATTTTTAGATAAATTCTATATGATTAACTAGATATTATTTGATTTAAGGGTTTTTTGAATTGGAACCCTTGTTTGATTGTGATGTGCTTTATTACCTATTGCTTAGGGATTTGCTTTGTTTATAGAGTGCAGGCTTGTACAAGATAACAAGACAAGAATGTGAGCGCCGCACTCGAGACAACCGCGGCAGGCTGGTGGAAAACAAACAAAGGGCCACGTACAGAAGGCTGACGCTGATGCCTAATGCTAAACTTTTCATGCGACTCAAGGCGACGACCGAAAGGAGGCCTTGAGAGTGAACTGTTTAATAACGTGTCACACGACTTAAGGCAATGACCGAAAGGAGGCCCTAAGAGTGATATATCAAATCAACATACACACCCATGTATGACTAGCCATAGCCCAAGTGCAACGACGAGTGCCACCTCGCAAATATATTGAATAGAAAACGCGATAACTCGAGCACTTGGATAACTCAATCACATAAGCTTTGAAAACAATGTCTCCCTTCCGTGCATCCACGTCTAAATTTAAAAGGGATGTGATACAACTGCCGACCTTTCTCCATTACCCCCGGACTGGGGCCGCACTGCTGAAAATATTCATAAATGTTATATGTCTGTGACTAACTTATACCTCGATCTTGACAGGCTGCTTGAGGACCACGAAATGGATGCAGAGTGAACGTCCATTTGCTAGTCTGGACCGACTTCCCGGTTGAAAGACCGCATGTAAAGGGAGATGCCATTGCTTTGACTCCTAACTTGCGAGTAGGCGAATTGCCTGACACTCAGACTCAAAACCGAAGAAGAAGGAAGATAGAAATTTCTTCCGTGTTGAGGATATTGGCGCAAAAGGCGCTAGGATCGAAGGAAGGTAGCATATTTCTTCTTGTGATGATCCCTCAGCATGTCAAGCTAGATATGAAATGGATGGTACCCTTGCTGATTTGTGAACTCAAATGGATCAGCGAGATGAACTTCTCCGGAGACGACAGAAAATGGTGGATAACTTCTCTACTCGGATAGATGGAAGGCCTAGTAGCTTCGACTTATTCGCTAGAGCGAGCACCATGGGAATTCAAATGACAATGAACTTGGCTCATACACTCCCTGCCCCGTGGTCTAGATAATATGAGACCCTAGGACAAGTTGGCATAGTCGTCTTTGATGAAACAAAGATGCAACCAACCTCCTCCCAGGTATTTGTAACATGCAACTTCCGACCTTGACATTTTGGATGAAAACGATGGATATGTAAGAGCCGCCGAAAAACTTAAACGGAGCCCGACCAACCTTTGCTTCCATACAGATGAATGTTTAAAACCCAGCTCAATCTCAACATGAGGCTCCCCATGAAGGGGGAAAGTAGAAGCATTTGAAGTGGCAATAATTTGACATATCGCAATTCGACTCCAATCCTCAGAGCTTGGATGGGAGATCCAAAACTAACATGAGTCAGACACGAACAAATTATTTTATGTCAAACTCTAACTCAATACTTGATGAAGAAGTATGAATTTAGAGAAGAAATGGATCTGGTGCTCACCGCATAGCAGAACCCCTGTAGAGGGGGGCATAGGACACAAGTTTCGAGTAACATAATTCGACTTTTTGCTGACTTTATGCATTATTATCATCGGAGCCCCGCAAGATCCTAGACTGTAACCAAAAGAATGACTCGCCAAGACCAACCCGCATACATCCGAATAGGAATTTTTCATTCAGAATTAAAGAACAGAAGCCTGATGGACGGCTATTACATATGCAAAACCATGAAGCCAGAGGTCGGCTTCCACCCGCTTCAGGACTTCATGCTGGGGGCACAAGCGCTAAATTGAACAATTGGCGGCAACTTCTAAAAGACAAAGGACATATTTCCAACGTTAATTGATGCTTCACCAGAGGCGATCCCTGCTTTCTGACTAAATCGATGAGACGATCCTGACACGAATGTGATTCGGCCATTCGCGTATACAACTCCAACTCTTGACGACTTGAGAATGAACATAGAATAACACGGGTTGACTAAGATTGCTGAACCTGCAGCTCCAACCCGATGTGAAGAAAGAAAGTTCAAAGGCTTACAGACTGGATGTCCGATTGATCTGGTCCAACCCCCACCGACGCTGAGGGCATAAGCATTGACTTCGCTTTTCTTCCACTGATGTTGGGAGCACGAGCTTCAACTGACAAACTGACTTTGAACATGACCCTTACTCGATGCTTGATTCAGAACATATACCTTATATCTATGGAATATGACATGATTCATCTTGACCGTCTAAGTAAGCCAACTAATGGGTCAAGCATGACTTCAGAGAATTGATCTACAACTGTATCAACTAGAGAATGTGGAGAACTCCTTTACTGCCTTATGATTGTGACGAACTTATTCGTGGATTTCTTTTAGTATGATCTGATTACTATCTTGATGTCCGGATATTCCCAAGACGAGCGCAAATGAAAGACACATGCACCAAGTATGATGTGGTCTATCCCAACAGTCTAAATACTAGCTCAAAGCCAGAAGATACTTATACTACCACATGATTTGGATATCTAGTTCATACATTGACTTATGTGTAAAAGAAACCCTGAATCGATAATACACTTGACTCGTTTGGGAAACGAAGTTGTTTAGCAATGGCCCGTGTATGCACGATCTCACACAAGAGCTAACGACCCTATATGACTTATCATGAAGGAAATCAACATCTTGATTCGACGATGTTTAAAACGGTTACCTGATCATTTCGACTACTCCTTCCATAGAATTTCTACTAACTAGCACCCATGGAAGTATTGCAACAATTCGATAAAGCCTCCTCAAGGATGGATGGCGTTCTAAAAATATTTATCTAGACTTAATCAAAGCACATCTCATCTGCGATAAGATGTACTTTGGGGGGCAAAATGTTAGCCTGCTTTGTGACCAGGCTACCCAAAGCCAGGGACTTGAGTATGAACTTACATTGATTGGCGATCACTTGGATGGAGTGATAGAAAGATGGAAAATTTGAATTATTCACGCAAATGTCACCGCATCGGATCCCCCATTCGGATCGGATCGGATCCCTCCTTTCGGATCGGATCGGATCCCCTCCCCGGATCGGATCGGAGTACCCTCTACCCGAACCGCCTGAAGTATTCTGCACACAAGTGCGTGCAGGCATTCTGCTCGAACAACTGGTTCGGTTCGGATCCGATCCGAACCGACTGGACCTTCTTCTGCACATGGAGTTTGACCTCTTCTCTTGGCATAACCGACTCCTACAATTGCGGATCGGACTCCACTTGGCAAAGCACGACCTGGTAACCACTTTTCCACGTTCTCCACTACTTCTGAGATCTCCTCCGGTCACGCCATGTGGCCCATCCGAACCGGAAACGCCCAGAGCTTCTCTACAGCTATAAATACACCACAACATGGCCATTTGAAGGGACTTTTGGCATTTCATTCATTCATGGTAGCCATGGCCGAATTCCCCCACCAATAACCACCTTCTTCTCCAATGAAAATCAATGAATTCGGGGAGAATTATTCATTGTATTTGAGCGATTGAGTAATTGAATTCCTTGTAATTATAATCCATGAATTAAATGAGAAACTATGAAGTGGATGTAGGCTTGTTAACGCCGAACCACTATAAATCTCGTGTCTCTACTTGATTTTTTACGTTTTAGATTATTATTCCTCGCAAATCCTAGACAATTGGGTGTTAGTGCCATTTTTTGGTCTAACACTGATGTAATTGTTGTAATCAGCAATAAAATGTTCTTCAGTTTATGTTCTGATGTGTGTTGTTCTCAAAGCAATCCATGCTTTCGTTTACTGGGAAGTTTGGGTCGTTTCAATTTGTATCAGAGCTTTGGTTTACAAAGCTCGAGAATAAGACACATTAGGACTGAACGAAAGAATTCATCAGAGATTGGATTAGTAATATCCAATGAGAATAACTCGTTAGAGATGGGATCAGTAATATCCTAGAACGAGTGTGAAGAGTATTATTTTCTTGTAATAAAAACAAATTTTGTTTTAAAAATTTAAATCTTATTATACGTATTTGAGTATATTATATTTTAATGTGGACAATCAAGTATATAAAGATTTCGAATATACGAGTAATTAACAGATATTCGAAGTTTTAATATACTGGATATATATAGAATCACACTCTAGTCGCCCGGGGGTAATTCTAGTGATGCGGCCGCATCATCAGTATTTATGTTCGAGTTTCGAAAGTGGGATTTCTATATATTTCCATTGACTGGTATGAGAACCAACACTTAGTTAGGACACATTGTTGTGACTTGCACTAGAAATATGATTTTTGACTATATATAAAAGTTATATATATTTGAAAAGTTAATTACCTAATTGATTGCTGGTTGTGATGTTTGATAATTAGTTTAGCTAATTAAAATATTAGAATGATAATTAATTAAACCAATAAATAAAATATTTTTTTTAAGTTGAGTCGGTTAATTAAACAACTATTAGCTCCGTTCCTTTTCGAGGACGAAAAGATTTTAAGTGGGGGCGATTGTAACGACCCGAAATTTTAGGGCCGATTTAAAATTTTTAGTTTAGGAATTTTAAAGCATTTTAATATTTAAAATAATCTATTTTAAATTAGAACGACTAAAAATTTATTTTAAGACGAATAAATTTAATTTAATTATAAAAGGAGTTAAAAACAGCGCTGCAGTTTGAAAATTTGAATTTGACCTTTAACTGACTGTACAGGATTCATATTGAATAAGAATTGAACGAAACTAGAAATATTTAAATCTTTTCAATCATATCCTTCTAACGAATCTGAAAAACTGAAATTTCACTTTGAAAATCAAAAGTTATGGCCAGTTCAAAATTTAGAAAAGTCGCTATAGAATTTATATGTATTTTAATTAAATATATAGCCCTTAAAAATAGCCATTTTTCAAACGACCTCAGTTTTCGATGAAACCAATTTGGTTGGAACCGGAATATCAAATTATTGTTAAGTTTAATTTTTCGGAATTTTTCGAATTAATATGTGGGCGTGGCAGAAGAAAATGTGTTTTATACATTTCAGTCAAATCGGGTCGACCAGAAAAGGACCATTTTTCAAATAGTCTCAGAATTCGATGAAATTAGTCTTGTTAGAACCGTTTCGTCAAAACATAACTAAAAATAATTTTTCTGTAATTTTTAGAGGTCGTATGTGGCCCAGTGAATTTATATACACAGTTAGATTAAATAAATAAATGTTTTTATATTAAATTAAATAAAACACGCAACAGACTTCAGAATTGGGCTACGGGGCATAGCCCATCGCGTTCAAAAGGTGTCAAAACCTTAATTTTGACACTAACTGGGCCTAATTCTGAGTTGGTGGCTGAACGGGCCTTAATGGGGCTAATTTATTAATAAAATATTATAAATAATAACCTTAAACAAATCAAAACCCTAATCACGTTATGACCAGCCGCCATCTACCATTCTAATGGCCGAGATTACACAATTTTGATCCCTCAATTTCTTCCTCCACACAACAAATTAAAACACAAATCATATATCAAATCGAAGAGAATTCCAAGGGCTTTAATCTTATACGGATATGACCAGATGTAATTGATCGTAGTGCTCAATTTTTCGCCCTAAAGCTTCGTCGTTCGATCCCCTTTTTGACTCTTAAGATGCGTGCTAGCTGAGCACAGCTCAGGGCATTGGAGGCTTGTGGCATGGCAGTTCGGGTGGCGTGATCGGATCGAAGTCTGGTGGTCCGTGGGTGGAGCGGCGTCGGCCTGATGAAGATGACAATGGGTTCTAACGTTACAGTATGGGAGAGGAAGAAGGATTAATGTAAAAAGGTGGATTAGTGGAAATTAATTATTATAACAATTATTTAAATTAAATTAATATTCAAATTGACATAACTTCTTCGTACGAATTCGAAATTCAGAAATTCAAGAAGCGTTGGAATCCTTGAAGCGAGATCTACGCGATGGTACGAACCAGATCTGAAACAGAGTAGATCAGATTTTGGGAAATTTTTCAGATCTAAATTATTGGGTGAGAATTTTGATTTATAAATTAAATAAAATCTAATTATTGTTTTTGCTTTTAAATTATGTTGTGAATTATTCTGATCTGTGATGTGATATTTAAATTTGTTGTTTGATGATTGGGTTGGATTATGATGCTCGTATTTTGTTAGATCCGACAAGGATACTTCTCTATTTCATATTCGTGAACATTGAATTCAATATGGTTTGATAACAAAGTTTTAATCTTTATTGTTGGTTCTTTAACAATGAATTGATTCCAATGCAAAGGCCATATTTGTAACAATGAATTGATTTCAATGCAAAGGTCATATTTTTAACATCGTATAATTTACATACCAAAAGAACCAAATTTTATTGTCGTTTTTGTTTCAACAAAATATTACATGTTTTTAATGACATTTTGTTTACAATGAAGAATTAAACAAAAATCATATTTTTGTTTGCAATATAAGTTTATAAACAAAAATCACATTTTTGTTCACATTAAAAATTAAGAAATGAAAATTTATATTTTTGTCAACTAGATTATAAAGAAATCAAGATTAACATTTTTGTTAACATTAATAAGGATTTGTTCATAATTGCATTTTTGTTTACATAAAAAGGATTTGTTCAAAATTGCATTTTTGTTTACATAAAAAGGATTTGTTCAAAATTGCATTTTTGTTTACATAAAAAATGATTTGTTCAAAATTGCATTTTTGTTTACATAAAAAGGATTTGTTCAAAATTGCATTTTTGTTTACATAAAAGGGATTTGTTCAAAATTGCATTTTTTTTACATAAAAGGGATTTGTTCAAAATTGCATTTTTGTTTACATAAAAAGAATTTGTTCAAAATTGCATTTTTGTTTACATAAAAAAGGATTTGTTCAAAATTGCATTTTTGTTTACATAAAAAAGGATTTGTTCAAAATTGCAATTTTGTTTACATAAAAAGGATTTGTTCAAAATTACATTTTTGTTTACATAAAAAGGGATTTGTTCAAAATTGCATTTTTGTTTCAATCTAATGGATTCGTTAAATCATTATATTTTGTAACATTGAAAAGAATATACAAAATTATTATATTTTGTAACATTGAAAAGAATAACCTTTTATCATATTTTGTTTACATATAAAGGGATAACACATTTTTGTCAAATATGATTAGTGAAAAAGAATAACATATTTTGGTCAATCTAAAGAAATGATTTAAAAACAGTTATTTTTATCAATTTAGATAAATGAATTAGAAAACATTCATGATTGTCAAATTAAAAGGATGAAACAAAATCCCCATTTTTGTTTACATTAGATGTTTACAAACAAATTCACATTTTTGTTTGTATTAGAAGTTTACAAACCAAATGCATATTTTTGTTACATCAAAAAGAAAAAATTGAAAATGCATATTTTTGTTACATCAAAAAGAAATGAATAGAAAATGTATACTTTGATACATTAAAAGAAAAGTCAATAAGGATTAAAAAGAACATTTTGTTTAAATGTACATTAGAAAGATATAAAGGACATTTTGTTTAGAAATGGTTATAGAAAAGAAAATCACATGTTAGGTCAAAACTTGTTAGTGGAATTAAATAACCTTTGTGGTGTTAAACATGTTAATAAAATCATTATTTTGTACATTAAAAGGAATTATACAAGTATCATATTTTTATACTAGAAATGTTAACATTAGAAAAATCATAGTTTGTTATAAAAAGTTGCATTATAATAAAATCATAGTTTGTTATAAAAAGTTGCATTAGAAAAAAAATCATGTTTTGTTATAAAAAGTTTTCATTAGAATAAAATGAGTTTAACCAAAATTATCACTTTGGTCATTAAAAAGAGTTGAAACAAAATTCTCATTTTATTTGCATTATAAGTTATGAAACAGAATTCTCATTTTGTTTGCATTATAAGTTATGAAACAAAATCATCATTTTTGTTTGCATTAGAAGTTATGAAACAAAATTATCATTTTTGTTTCATTAGAAGTAAATAAACAAAATCATCATATTTGTTTACATTAAAAAGGAAGAAGTTAAGAATGTATATTTCTTACATTAAAAAGAATGAGTTAAAATGTATATATATATATATTTTTTTTTTTAAAGAATGAATTAGTAATGGACATTTTTGTCACATTAAAAAGTATGAAGTAGAAATATACCTCTGCCATTAAAATGAATGAGGTTAAAAAAAAAATATACATTTTGGTAAATAAATATAAGTTAAGATTTTTATTGTCATTGTTAACAATAAAAAAAAGGATTGAAATAAAAGATTAGAATTTTATTGCCATTTGTTCAAAATAAAGGGAATTGAAATATATGATTGTGTCATTGAGATGTTTGATGTGTTAAATATATTGTTAGTATATCCAAACTGAATATCACACTTCCATTTACAAGTTACCCGACTTGTTCATGTGATTGGGTCGATAATTTTTACACATCGCCCAAGTGCACAAATAATTTATTATTTTGATTGCTGGATGAAACCCCACACGGCTGTTTGTAACAACCGGGAATTCCGCTCGATCCGAATCAGTCGCTAAACCGACCCAGACCGTTCGAAACGCCTGATTGTTTTGAGAACAAGATAAAATAGAACGCGGACGGAAGAACATTTCATTGTATATTACAACAATACCATCAGATTATAAGAATATACAGAGTATGAATTAATATTACACATTATAAAATATCAGAGATTACAATACATTACATAGCAGCGGAAAATAATACATTACACAACTGAAGGAGATATACGGATACAAAGCTTTCCGGATATCCTTCCAGCTGTAAACCAGGATCCTGTGAATATAAATCTGCAAAACCAAAACTACTAGCTGCCCGTGTCAAAATAAAGGCACCCAGAGTTTAGGTTAAAACAATAAATCCAGGTCAGTCACGGGACTGGTGTGAGAACTAAAACAGTTATTTAAAACCTTGCTTTAAATCAGATATATCAAGGGACCACGCCGTATAACACGGAACGGGTTTCCTCCCAAGAATACCAGTGCATAAAACAACAGCGCAATGCTAAATAAAGAAAAATGAAGCTATTATAAGACCCAGGTCCTATCACGCAATGCAACGCAAGCCGGGGGATAGGGTTTTCCCTTATAATAGCCAAACATGCTTAGTACGTTTAAAACAAATCATTTGATACTACAATAAGTGCATAGTGTTCAAAACAATTTCAAATCATAAGTATCAATCATAGACGGCATGGGTACCATATATCATGTCGCCATACTAGGCTCTACAATTAAAACCGCAAAATCACGTATTTGGAAATTGGATTTCCATCTGTGAACCGAGGCAAGGGATCGTCCTCTACCGATTCGAGACTGTCTAGCCCGAGTCTCAGGGACAGAACGCATCGACCCTTGGATCGTCAGGGCCGGTCCACCGATGTGGATTAGACGAAATCCTGAACACTACGTCTCTCCGCCCTATGGGGCGTAAATGAGCCAACGAATGACTCCATCGGACCTGGATCGTCCGATCAAACCGAGGCGCCTCCAATTCCAACAACCGCATGAGTCAAACTCGTCAGCCAGTTTAAGCACTGACGCCACTCCTAACTAGAAAGAAACGCATGCCCTCCCTGAGGTCCTTCTCCCGTTTTGGTTCACACCGGGGTGTGAGGCTCGCGAATTAACACTACATAAAGCTATGCCACAAAGGCCGTGCTTTGATCATCATCCACAAGACTCTGCTTTTCAACAGAAGCCTTGATCATTTGCATCTTAGCATGCCACACAGGCAAACCACTCTATGCAACCGATATCAGTCACACAGAATGAAATCCCATGTCAGACACACAGTCCACTTACAAGTCCGTTCTGGGTCTGAACGAAACCGGAGGCACCTAGTACCTCGCATATCCATCGATCTCCAAGTACGTCTAGACGACCACTAACTGTTTCCATCTTCTTGGGTGTACATCCCAATCTAGATCATCAGTAATCACCCAAATGATGTGAAGACTTCCGGTCTTCAACCACCATCTTCATCTTCGACTTATCGTTGTATCGGTTATTCAGAATGGGATAAACCCGATCTTTCCGAATAACTCACGTATATAATAAACATGTGTTACACAAACACAACATACGCCTCATTCCAATTCATAAGTCACTAACCGTAAATTAACAAGAGAATAATTCCCCAAATATTAACCCCGAAGGCCGAAACCAACATCAGATCAATATCCAGAAAACCATTCATCTTAGCCAACCTATAGTTAGTTTCTAAATTTCACATTCATAGGGAAAGGTTCGCATAAATTTTAACAAAGATAAATTCCTTGAATTTATTCTTTAATCTTCTTCTGAATATCGATTCAACTAGTCGGGATTAACGAACCTTACCGAAGTAATCATTTGTTTTAATTTCCCAATCCCAACCTATTCATCCCTTGAAGTAAAACTGGTTATACTTCATATCTAACACCACGGTGTTATCGGTAAATTCAATTACCATTTCACGTTTAAATCTAATTAAAGATTTAACTATCGCCTGGAGCAAAACTGGTGATACTCCATCCTCGATCTTTTCAATCTAATAAAAGATTCATTAAAACTCCACTTATTTTTAATCTTTGACTGGGTTAAAGAATCAGTGTCATTTAAAACACGGTTCACGATAAACCCCAAAATCTCATCACATTTCAATCAGTCCCTAACCGTAAATTAGCAAGTGAGCAATTCCCTAAGTATTAACGCCGAAGGCCGAAACCAACATCAGATCAATACCCCAGAAACCGTTCAACTTAACTAGTCTCCAGTTAGTTTCTGATTTTCTTAACTCCTTTGGGTCTAAGAACAGTATTATTGAAGATATCATTCTCGACAACCCAAAATCACATTCCATTAATTATCGGGTTAAAGAACAAGTGTTATTTAAAACAATGTTCATTATAAACCCAAAAATCAACACCAATTCAATTCCAATTAAATATTATTTAATTGGTACACTTCATTAAATCTAAATAAAAAGATTTAATCCTTTTCTCAACTGGCCTTAAGAACATTGTTATTGAAGACACTATTCATGACAAACCCAAATCACATTTGATATTAAATACAAGACTCTGGATAGAAAATATATCGGCTTATATTCAATATCAAATTCTATGACTATTAGCCCACTTTGTGAACTGGGCAACACAAAGTCGAGATGTGAAACATTGAAGAACTTGGAAAGCATTGTAGCGGGTCGGATCGGAGAGATGTAGCGGGTCGGATCGGAGAGGTTTTGCTGTTCGGATCGGTGAGCTGTTATTGTTGGAACCAGAGAGGCACTGCTGTTCGGATCGGAGAGCAACCTACTTATCGGAGGGCTACCTGCTACAGAGACAGATCGGAATGGAGTAAAAGTGGATGAAGACTTAGCCTTGGGACAATCCGGATCGGATCGGATACCCCGATCCGAACCCCTCTTGCACGCTGCTCCGATCCGAACCCATATTTCTCATCACTCTCCCCCATGATCGCCTTGTTATTCGGAGCGGTTATGACCAGTTCCTACCCACAACGTCCACTGCTCTGATGCATTGTCAACACTGAAATCCATCCGAACCCGAAGCTGATGGGATGGAAGACACGTGGCTCCGATCCGGATCGGGTTCTGAGCAAATTTTCACCTATAAATACCATGTCTGGAGACAATGAAAAGGATCTTCTTTTTGGCACTTTGAGAGTTCAACCACTTTCATAAACCGAATTCTAGCACTCCCGGATAATCCAAATCTTTTCTCAACATTTGTTTTGAAACAATTGAGTGAATGTATGTGAGTTGTGAGTGAAATTGAGTGAATATATCATTGTAATTGCAACTCTATCGTCGAGAATAGTGATTGACAAGTGGACGTAGGCTCTTTATCGCCGAACCACTATAAATTCTGTGTCTCCATTTTACTTTTGATCTTATTTCATTCTGCTTTTAGTCAGTTTTGGTGTTAGAACCACTTTTTGGTCTAACATTTTGGTGCTTTCACTGAGAACCATCTGAATTCTTTGTTTTTTGGGATTATCGTTCTACTTTTTGGACCGTCGAGTTCAAAGAAGTTAATCCTCAAGTTTCGACGCTCTTGAATATTTGTTGAATTGATTGTTGAAGAACTATGGCCAAAGGAAAAGGTAAGGAAGTTCAAACTAGTCGAGGAAACGGAGTTGGTGAAGATCAGCAAAATACAGTTGTGACAAGGTCTCGTGGGCAGAGCTCAGTAGGAGGACGGACTGATACAGGAAATCCGAACCGCACCCAGGGGGAGAGCTCCGATCCGATCCGGGTAGGAGAATCTGAAGCAGTGCATTCCCCCAACCTGAACCGACCTGAGCAGCTCGCCCTACACCGACCCGACCTGGCTTTCCAGCTCCGACCCGAACAGGCTTCCCAGCTCCGACCCGACCCGATTTCCGATCTCCGAACCGACCCGACACTTGGTGATGTTGGAACCTCTACTCGAGCCCCTACAAATGCTCCAATTCTAGCCACTAGGATCAATGATCAAGTCAATCCATGAGCGCACCAATCTCATGATGCAAAATAACATGAGACTCATGAGCAGGGAAATTAGCGAACTCCGTAGACAGAGAACCCCATCCCCGGTTCACCACACATTAATGGATCAGTCTTCTTCTTCCGAGGAAGAACGGCCCCGTGAAAGAAGGACGCTCGAACGACCTCAAAATTTGGAGCAACTGACGTTCGGATCTTTGGGGTCCCGTGAGGATATTGCACAAGCACTAGGAACCAATGATCCAGGCTTGAGAGACCCTAATGATATTAATCCCACTCAGGGGCAGATGCTCCAGCCCCCTCCTCCCGAGATCGACCGGGGGCGTAGGGAACGAAGTAGAGCAGAAGCAGCTCAAAGAAGAAGGGCATCTCCTGAACAAGAGCCCAGAAGGAACCCGGATACCAGGGCCAGGGAGCCGGAACGACCCCTAACTAATGCTGATGTACAGGCAATGGTATGCCAGATTATGTCCGAAAGCCGGAACTATACCAATGAAGATTATGGCATTGAGCGAAGCCATACTCCTTTCACTGACGACATCCTCAATTTTCAATTTCCCCGACGTTTTAACCTGCCGCAGATGGACAAGTATAATGGGAGAACCGATCCGGGACAGCATTTGATGCGATACTCGTGGCTCATGAATGCTGCTGCTGCTCCTGATGCAGTGAAGTGTAAAGCATTCCCAATCTATTTAGAAGATGTGGCGCTGCTATGGTTTACCCGACTTCCCCCTCGTTCGATATCGAATTATATGGAATTGAGCGAACGTTTTATGAATCAGTTCCGACTCCATACCCGAAAGTCTAAAAGTGTTATTGAATTATCAAGAATTAAGCAGGCGCCAGGAGAGTCTTTGAGGTCATATCTCGACCGATTCAACTTAGTTGTGACTGAAGTTAGTGACCCGCATGAGCCCACCATCTTGATGGCTTTGATGGAAGAAGTCGATCCTGACTCCGAGTTTGGAGATTACCTTTCTGGAAAGACACCCTCTACGAGATAGTTATTTTATGAAAAGGCCGATATTCACTTAAAACGAGAGGAGGCCAGGGCTAACCGAAAGAGAAAGTCTGAAGAAGCTTAACGTCGCCGTGAAGAAGTCTGGGGAAAGTTCCGGAAAAGTTGAAGTAAATGTGGGAAACAAGAGTGGAAACGACAATTCTGGAAACGGGGGAAACAACAATAACCGTAACGCGAATGGTAACAGAAGAAATAGAAATAGGGGAAGTGATCCTAACAAAAGACCCCGATTCCAGACTTATGAGAATTATACACCGTTGAACTACACTCTGGAGAACATTTACTTGGATACAAACAATGTTTTGCAATATAAAAGACTGCCACCTCGTGACTCAACGGAGAAAGAAATGGCAACTGGGAAGTTTTGTTTGTTTCATGGAACTCATGGGCATTCAACCAATGAATGTCGACATTTGAGAGACGTGATTGAGAAGCTGCTTTGCGAAGGGAAACTGGATGAATATAAGGTTGCCCCGAGGGACAGGGGGCAAGGAGAGCAGGCTCCAAAACAGATTCAATCTGCTCCCAAGCCTACGGCACAGCAGAAAGGCAAGGGAATTGTTATCAACTCTATAGTGTGTGGACCCCACCCAGCAACCCGCAGTTTTAGAGCGATGGATCAATATGTAAATGCTGCCAAGCACATAGATGTGGATGAATGTGATGATTTGGAAGATATCTCTCCCATAAAGCAACAGAAGACAATGTTTGACGACGTGGTATTCCGTAGTAGAGATAATACTGGGATCCAGTCACCTACCGATGATCCGTTGGTCATTACTACCACCATTGGGCCGGCCTTGGTTCATAAGATGTTAGTAGACAACGGAAGCTATGTTAATATTTTATTTAAAAAGTCATTCGATCAGATGAAGCTTGAATCTGAAGATTTGAAGCCATGCGAAGGTTGGATCCGAGGCTTCAACGGGGCATCGACAGCCCCAATGGGGTACATAGAATTGCCCGTAACCTTGGGACAAGGAGAACGCCGAAGAGTACGGATGCTTCAGTTCGTAGTGTTGGACGTAGATTCGCCTTATAATGCATTTTTGGGAAGGCCTTCCCTTGCTGAGTTCAGGGCTTGCATCGCCCCTTGGTGTTTATTGCTTAAGTTTCCAACTGAAGCCGGAACTGGAGTAATGAGAGGGGATCAAGTCTCCGGATGGGCCTACTACGTTGCCGAATTAAAAATGTTGATGAAAGGACTTAACATTGAAAGTAAAGATGCCTCGCCTCCTCCGAAGGAGGGCTCGGCGTAGCAATTAGAGGGATCGGCCCCGAAGGTGTTGCCCAAAGGAACGCCTGAAGATCTGGATCCCAGAAAAGACGAGGAACAAGAGACTAGAAATGCAACTCCTAATGAAGCGACAGTGGACATTTCTATTGATGAAGCTGATCCAATAAGAGTTTTGAAGATTGGATCTCAGTTGGATCCACGTCGGGCCGAAGAACTAACGGACTTTTTGAAGGCGAACTTGGACGTGTTTGCCTGGACCCACGCTGACATGTGTGGGATATCGCCATCCATCATAAGTCACTCACTAAATATAAACCCGAAACACCCGCCTGTGAAGCAAAAGAGACGTATGCTGGGCCCAGAGAGGTCGGCTGCTCTCAAAGAAGAAGTGGAGAGGCTGAAACAGAACGGATTTATTCGAGATTCGACATATCCCGACAGGATATCGAATCCCGTCTTAGTAAAGAAGCCGAATGAAAAGTGGCGGACGTGCATTGATTTTTCAGATTTGAACAAAGCTTGCCCGAAAGATAGTTTCCCACTTCCCAGGATTGATCAGCTTGTGGATTCGACAGCAGGACATGAACTTCTCTCTTTCATGGATGCATATTCCGGATACAACCAAATTCCTATGCACGTGCCAAATCAAGAACATACGAGCTTCATTACAAATTTGGGGTTATATTGTTATGTTGTAATGCTATTCGGATTGAAAAACGCCGGAGCCACTTATCAGTGCTTGGTGAACAGAATGTTTTATAATCAAATAGGGAAGACTATGGAAGTTTATGTAGATGATATGCTTGTCAAATCGAAACAGTCCTCCCGCCATACGCAAGACTTGGCAGAAATGTTCGGTATCCTGTGAAAGTATCGGATGAAGTTGAATCCTTTGAAGTGTTCATTTGGAGTGGCATCGGGAAAGTTTCTAAGCTTCATCGTGAGCTCATGAGGAATTGAAATCAATCCCAGCCAAATAGCAGCGATTTGAAACATTGAAGAGCCAAGAAGAATTAAAGATGTTCAAAGTCTTGCAGGGAAAGTAGCCGCGTTGAGTAGATTTATCTCCAAAGCCACAGACAAATGCGTCCCGTTTTTTGATTTGATTAAAAGGGGAAAGAAGAACTTCGAGTGGACTCCGGACTATGTTGAGGCCTTTCGAAATTTATTGGAACTACTAGAAAAACCTCCGATTTTGTCAAAGCCAGTGGATCGCGAAGAATTGTTTGTTTACTTGGCAGTCTCGGCTCATGCTGTTAGCACAGCCTTGGTTCGAGAAGAAGACAAAGTGCAAAGGCCAGTATATTATGTAAGTAAGAAATTGGCAGTGGCAGAACGCAACTACCCAAAGATTGAGAAGCTCGCTTACAGCCTCCTAATCGCATCCCGAAAACTTCGTCACTATTTCCAAGCTCATCCAATAACTATATACACTGACCAGCCTCTGAGGCAGGTGTTGCAGAGACCCGAAGCATCGGGAAGGTTGATCAAATGGAATATAGAATTAAGTCAGTTTGATTTAAATTTTCAGCCACGAAGGTCGATCAGGGGGCAAGCTCTGGCAGACTTTATAGCAGAGTTCACTATCCCAGAGGAGGAAGTGATCAATGACAGAGTGGTCAAGTCCGAAGATGAGTTAAAGATAGATTCATGGAAGCTATACACAGATGGAGCCAAAAACGACCGAAAGTCCGGAGCTGGAATCATCTTAGTTACTCCTGAAGGGCGGTCGTTATATTACGCTCTGCGATTAGAATTTTCAGCAACTAACAATGACTCTGAATACGAAGCCCTGATTGTAGGGCTGAAGCTTGCTAAAGACCTCGGAATAAAAATGTTGGACATATTATGCGACTCCAAAATCGTTGTTTGCCAAGTGCGAAAGGAATTTGTGGACCGGGGACCTCGACTCATCGCCTACCTCGGGAAAGTGGAAAAGCTGTTGAGCAACCTGGAGCGGTACAGTATAACGCATATCCCAAGAGCCGAAAACCAGAAAGCAGATAGGCTGGCAAAGCTAGCTAGTTCCGACAATCCAGAAGAAACTGAAATAATTCCAATTGAAACTTTGGAATCGCCAAGCTTTGAGTCGATGGAAATTGAGTTCGCTTTCGAAGCAGAACCGGAGAAGGAGTCGTGGATGACCCCAATTAAGAATGTCCTTAAGAGTGGAACACTCCCATCAAAGAAGAGTGAGAAAAGGGCTATAGTTCGCAAGGCTACCAGATATGTCCTACAAGATGATACTCTTTATAGGCAAGGATTTTCTATGCCCCTGTTACGATGTATAGCACACGACGACATCAGACGTGTACTAAGAGAAGTACACGAAGGTGAGTGTGGAGATCATATAGGAGGTCAGACTTTAGCGAAAAAGATATTGCGGTATGGATACTTCTAGCCCACAATTAATAAAGATGCAGCCGATTATTCACGACGCTGCGATAAGTGCCAGAGATTCGCCAAAATCCCCAGAGCACCGTCGACCCAACTCAAATCGATGGTAAGTCCTTGGCCTTTTGCCACGTGGGGAATTGATATCATCGGAGTTCTACCGATTGCTAAAGGAGGAGCGAAATATGCAATAGTCGCTGTGGACTATTTTACGAAGTGGGTGGAAGCCGAGCCCTTAACCAAGATCACGGCGAGAAAGGTGATAAGTTTCGTGGTTAGAAATATTATATGCCGATTCGGGATCCCAAGAACCATTATAACTGACAACGGAACCCAGTTCGATGGTACTGAATTCAGATATTTCTGCCAGAAATATAAGATCGACAAACGGTATACTGCGGTTGCTTATCCGCAGTCGAACGGGCAAGTTGAAGCAATAAACAAAGTTATAAAATCCATCCTCAAGAAACGGTTAGAGCGCGCAAAGGCAAAATGGGTTGACGAATTGCCCTTAGCTTTGTGGGCATATCGAACAACATTTAAGACCGCTACTGGTCATACCCCTTTCTCTCTCTCTTTTGGTTCAGAAGCAGTAATTCCAGTAGAGCTTGAAGTTCCTTCCCACCGGGTGACGTATTATGACCCGATGACGAATCGGGCACTCTTACTCGAGTCTCTTGATGAAATCGAAGAAAAAAGGGACGAAGCGGATTTGCATGCGGCAAGACATCGACGTCAGATGGCACGATATTACGACAAAAAAGTTCGCCTTAGGACTTTTGAACCAGGAGATTTGGTGCTAAAGAGAGTCTTTCCATCCCTTCCTCACCTCGGTCCAAAGTGGGAAGGACCCTTTGTCATCCAACGGAAACTTGAAAAAGGAACCTTCAAGTTAACGACCGTAGATGGCGAAGAAGTCCCTAGGGCATGGAATGCCCAACACTTGATGCAATATTTGGATTAAAAATGTTGTACTATTTGTTTTTTTTCTTATGAACTCTGTAAAAAGGCACGACTTGCCTTAGGAAAATCTGGTTATATGAATGAAGGACTATAAAGTGGATGTAGGCTACGACTTAGCCGAACCACTATAAAAATATCGTGTGTCATTTACTTTCATGCATTATATATATATACCTTCATCTGTTATTCTATTGCGATTATGGAATATAAGATGATTTAAAACCTGAAAGGTTAAAAACAGTTTATACGCAAGAAAAAGCACAACGACTATTTGTGTGACAAGACATAAAAGAATGGGAAAACGACATTCTTAACTCTAACTCTCGAGAATTGAGAGAGAGTATAAAAGGACGGGAAGACGACGTCCTCTGAGGCGTGAAGGTGCACCCAGACAAGAGACCGCCTCAGTAAGAACTCTAACCTGAGTATAAGACAGGAGAGTATAAAAAAATGCCAGAAAAAACGACAGGCATTGACGACACAGAAAATGCAATCCCGTCAGAAAATCGGGGGCATTCAGACTACTTGATTAAATCTTGAATAGTTTTTTGAGATCGACTGGGGGCATATACGTATACACATATTTCCCCCTACCATAACTTCATTACACAACTATAGTAAAACATGCATTCTTACATAAGTGTTGAACTAACGGCTAATAGATATTGCAGAAAATGAATTATTTTTTATTTATGAATGAATGAATTTGTACAGGAAAATAGCCAAAAAGAAGGTGCAAGAGCCACCCTTATCGCAGTAATCGTTGGTTCACCAAATGCTAAAACGACACAAGACAACCCCCTATTTAGACTTCGAGTGAGGCTTGGACTTCTTGGCGGCTTTCTCCGCATCCTTCGCCTCTTTCTCGGCCTCAGTCAAGATGCGCTTTGATTTCTTCTTTCCTGAAGATGCGGCGCTGGAATCGGTTGACTTCTTCCCGGAGGGCGGAGCGCTAGAATCAAGAGAAGATTTTTTAGCAAGTTCCTTTGTAATAGATCTAGTTGAAAGCTTAACAACTAACCTTGATCCCGCGTCCACAACTGCGAGAGGCTTGAGGATTTCAGGGTCTAAGTCTTCAGCTTTTAACTACGAGCGTTTATCTTGGTCAGCTTTCATTGCAGCCAAAGTAACATCATATGCACTTTTCGACTCCCCGACTATTGCCACCTCTGGATCTTCCTCATGTCCTCCGTCGCCGCTATCATCCTTTAAGGCTGCTATCATTTCTTCATCACGGGGAATGTCAGCCTTAGACGGTTCGCTTCCTTCTCCCAAATCTATAGGAGCAGCCTTTTCCTTCCCTCCTTTTGCCTTTTCCGTAGGCTCTGCCCCAGAGGCGGCTCCCTGAGTCACATCTGTCTTTCCGGATGGCTCAATACCTACAGTGTGAGAAGCAACAGTTATCAACTTAGGAGAAAATAATGGGTTTTTCATCGATTGCTTAATCACGTGGCGAAAGGTAGAAATGGCCTTGATGAATTGAGGAGAAAATGTAGGGATACCTTCCGAAGACTTCTCGACAGGAGTAGCTGCTTTCTCTGATGCCATTTCGGGGATAGGGGATAGCAAAGTTGTTCGAGTGATTCCCGAGTTTTCAGGATCATACCCCTCTACTTCAGAAGTTGCGGGGGCAGTAGAAGAGGAACCAGCCTCAGGAACGTTCTTCTGTTTAGTCCTCCGCCTCTCTTCTTCCATAGCATCAGCAATGAGGCGGCGCCCTTCAGCTAAGCGTTTTGGCTCATCATCCCTTAAGTATTTCTCCATCAACTTGTCCTCATCGATGGAATCAACCTTGAGCTCCTCTTTTACCCACTCAACGATCTGACTCCATACTTGGACTAGGGTAGATGGATAATCCTCAATCCAAGAAATGTTCCGGCGATGGATGATGTGTGCAAAGAATTCAATCATTAATTCGCCGAAACCCTGAATCTCTGCCTCCGCCTCAGACAATTGTTTGTGGGCCTCCTCAGCGGATTTGATAGCACATTCAACGTTACCCTCCGCCAGGGCATCTCTGTTCTCCGCCTCCATTAGCTTAGAAGCCAAGTCAGCGTTTTTCTTTTCAAGCTCAGCATTCCTCCTTGCTAACTCGGCATTTTTCCGTTCAAGGTCAGCGTAAGCAAGGCGTGTTTTAGCGGCATCTGACTTAGCATCTTCAGCTTGCTTTTTTAACTCAGAACGCTCTTGAGTGTGAGATTCAAGAAAATCATGATAACGTTTTTGCATATCTTCAAATTGTTGTTTGAAGCTAGTAGCGTCCCTTTGAGCAACAACAAGCTGGGCCTGTGTGTCCTCTAAATCTTTTCCTAGATTCTTTAAGGCCTTTGCATCTTCTTCCGTGGTTTTTTGCATCGAATCAGCATTCGTGATTAGAGTACGAATGATTCTGGAAAGGTTGCGTGAATATTTGAACATTTCAGAATACTTTTTTTCGACTGCATCTATCTTTGCTTTGGCCTCATCTGCCCACCTGGAAGAAATAGGCTCGAGGGTAGGTAAAAAAGTCAAATTCTCGAAGTAATGTTCGGGAAATTGCTCCTCCAAGTACGCCGGCTTGATTGCGGTTTCAGCATCTAGTGGTGGAGGGGCGGGGATCGTCAACTCAGTATCCCTGTGCGGGGAGGATTCAATAGTCTCTTTATCTGTTCTAGGCCGTGCGTTTACTTCGCGACTCAGTATCTTTTGGAGGGCTTCTCTCCCTGCTGCGCTTTTCTTGAGAAGAGGTGGAGTCTTTTGGTTACGACATGTCCTCTTGCCTACGACCTTGATAACCTTTATATCTCTCTGGGTCCGACCGAACGGGAGAGCGAGAATGTGAGGTTCGAGAGCGATAGGGTTCATAAGGCCTTCTATCCTCCCTACTGCGATCGTCGCGGCGATCATACTCAGTGTCATAAGGCGGATTGGACATGCTGCGGCGGAGCTTCCTGATATCATAGTAAGATCGGGACATCGTGCCTGCACAATAAGACAAATGAAATTCAGAATCAATAGTTTCACAGAGAGAGAGGTGCAATGAGTGGTAATGCTATTGTGTAAAGTGTGTCCTAAGTGGTGTGTTTCCCCCCAACCAACCCGAGTCCGAAGCTACACTAGTACGGGAAGGCTCTTTGGCCTTAGTAGGAGTGGTCTCTTCAGAAGAGGTGAAAACTAAAGGATCCTTCCTAAAATCCTCTGAAGTGTATATAGTTTCAGGTAAGGGGAGATCCCTCAAACCCTGAAATAATGGGTCATCAGTACTAGGGACATCTCCCTCAGAAGCATCAATTAGCGACTCTTTGGAAGACGTTGACTTTTCTGGAGAAATGGCATCCTCAGGAGCAGTATACCCTTCACGATGCTTTTAGGCCAAGTTAGCCAATTCGTCATCTTGAGTAGAAGATGGAGAAGGTGAAGTTTGAAGAGGCACTGTAGGAGCTCCCGAACCTTCTCCCGTCTCTGGGACTACATCCACTGGAGGAATATATACGTATGGAGCCGTCCCATGACCGATACTACGAGTAACAGATAGCAGCCCATGAAAATGAAGATATTCGTCCTTAAGGACTTCATCAATAGTCAGGAATTTCTGATCGCCATTAAGGAGATGGTGCATCCGGTCAAAGAACACCTGGTCTGATATTTGTTTTGGATTGTCGACTACAAACAAAAAGAAAAATGAGTTAAGTCGATGACTTGAATGCATAGAGCCAAGATTTAGAAAATCACTGCTTTACTTGATTTCGTCCACCTCCTGGCACACCCAGGCTGTCGCTTCACATAAAACCATTCCAGTTTGGAATCTCCAGCTTTACAACTGAATGGCGTTGAAATTATTTTCCTCTTAGGGACAGACTCAAAATAACAGAAAGAAGGAGTTTCTCGAGTCCGATGCTTGAAGTTGTAGAAGAAATGAATGTCATCGAAAGTGAGCTCTATGCCTAAGATCTCGCGATATACTATATATAAGGTGTGTAAGTAGGCATAAGAATTGGGATGCAGCTGCCTGGGGGCAATCCGCAATTGTCTAAGAAAATCAACGATGAAGGGAGAAAATGGAGGTGTAGCACCGACCATGCACATCAACCGAGTGATTGCCATATATCCTTCTGGAGGGTTGTGGGGACGGTCAGATCTCGAAGGCACTAGAGTGTCCCTTTTTAGTATCCCGTATTTTAAACAAATTCGGATAAGTCTGTCGTTGTCGATTGTTGATTCAACAGAATCTTGGGGTGATTCCAATATGACAGCCGATTCAAACTCATCAGGAGCCCGGTCGTCACCAATCCCTCCTTCCTCTTCAAAACCTAGAGAAACTTCATCCTCCGAAGACACATTGTCACTTTCGCGATTTCCAACCTCGTAATCTGAACCCTCATCATTCCATTCTGGATCCGAAGGGGAAGATATGTCCTCGAGAGTAACTTTGTTGGATGTCTCCAGGGCCTCTTTCTTCGCAGCTAGTCTAGAAGAGCGTCTGGGTCTCATGGTCATAAAACTATTGAAGAAGCAATAGCACAAATTAGAGCAAATTAGCCCGTATCCCCCCGTGCATGTGTGTGAACTAAAGTGTAAACAGTGTATGCAGAAAGTGTAAAGTAAATGTTTAAAAGTGCGATGCAAAAGTTTGGCAAAGTATAAAGAATTGAAGTAGTTCTTGATGTCCAGTTACATTCGCAAGGCACTATCCTAACTGTCCATTAAGTTGAAGATTATGCCAAATGTTGATTGGGGCAGTTAAACAAGTTTTTGTGCATTAAGATGGACTGCCCTTCGGTTCGGTTCCGGCGCATTCATTGGGATCGGATCGGGGGCGTGGCCTTGGCTTGGGTTTGGATAAACTTTGAAACTCAGAAATCAAAGTTGGATCGGCTCGGAGGTAGACTCCCGTAACGGTTCGGATCGGACCACGTACTCATACTTCTCCTCCTTTACTTTACAGTCCGACCCGATCCGGTTAGGTGAACACCCTTCTCCTCCTTTTCACTTTTCGGTCCGATCCGATTTTGAGAATCTTCTCCGACCCGACTCGGTCAGATGAACTCCTTCCTCCTATTCGATCTTATGCCTCTTCACCCAAACCGATCCCAAACCGTTCCCTCTTCTTCTTCTCCATCCTCTTTCTTCCCTAACCAACATCAAAGCTAGTCTCATGCCAAACACCCAAATCAAAGCCAAGCATTTATGCGCTGGCACATTCAACAACGGATTCTAACCCCCTCCGTTACTACCTCGAGATGGCGACGAGGCCACTAACGACGATGACAAGGGGGGGTCACGGTGTCAAGGTCATCCAAGTTCCATTCTCAAATCGTCCTAATCATCCACGAATTCGAATCGAGATCAATTAAAAAAGGAATTATCTAAAGTTTTGTAACCTACCTATGTAATTACTTCGAGAATTAAAAGGAATTTCGATGCTTCAGGAATTAAGGTTTTTCGTTTTGCAAAACTTGGGGAGTGGTAATAATGAAGGAAAGAAGGAAGAATGGGCTGAACAGAGAACTTATATAGATTTAAAATGGCTCTTAGTATTCCCCAATGCTTCATTCCGATCGGACCGGAGTGCTAGCCCATATAGTTATTCAGCCCATTCGTTCAGTGATAGTGGAGTGTAAGAAAGCTGTCCGGATCGGACCGGAGTGCTGGACCATATAGTTTTTCAGCCCATTCGTTCAGTGATAGTTGAATGTAAGAAAGCTGTTCGGATCGGAACCGAGCCCAAATTTGGTTACCAAAGTTAATTCGATACTCAAAATGAACAAAGGGAAAAATAAACAAAATGCTTACCTAGAGGAATCATTGGACATCAAGAAGAATTCTCAGAGCTATTTAAAATGAAAAAGATAATTCATACATTCTATGATGTGTATATATAAGCAACAAGAGACATGACTTTATGAAGCAACGCATTCCTACACGCGAATGGAAGCAACTATTCAACAGTTCAAATTCAGAGACTAGCGTACGGATGATGTCAAAGCACGCTCCATTTTCAAAAGAAGCATCCTTTGAGGGGGCAAAATGTTAGCCCACTTTGTGAACTGGGCAACACAAAGTCGAGATGTGAAACATTGAAGAACTTGGAAAGCATTGTAGCGGGTCGGATCGGAGAGATGTGGCGGGTCGGATCGGAGAGGTTTTGCTGTTCGGATCGGTGAGCTGTTATTGTTGGAATCAGAGAGGCACTGCTATTCGGATCGGAGAGCAACCTACTGAGTGGAAGGCTACCTGCTACAGAGACAGATCGGAATGGAGTAAAAGTGGATGAAGACTTAGCATTGGGACAATCCGGATCGGATCGGATACCCCGATCCGAACCCCTCTGGCACGCTGCTCCGATCCGAACCCATATTTCTCATCACTCTCCCCCATGATCGCCTGTTTATTCGGAGCGGTTATGACAAGTTCCTACCCACAACGTCCACTGCTCTGATGCGTTGTCAACACTAAAATCCATCCGAACCCGAAGCTAATGGGATGGAAGACACGTGGCTCCGATCCGGGTCGGGTTTTGAGCAAATTTTCACCTATAAATACCCTGTCTGGAGACAATGAAAAGGATCTTCTTTTTGGCACTTTGAGAGTTCAACCACTTTCATAAACCGAATTCCAGCACTCCCGGATAATCCAAATCTTTTCTCAACATTTGTTTTGAAACAATTGAGTGAATGTATGTGAGTTGTGAGTGAAATTGAGTGAATATCTCATTGTAATTGCAACTCTATCGTCGAGAATAGTGATTGACAAGTGGACGTAGGCTCTTTAACGCCGAACCACTATAAATTCTGTGTCTCCATTTTACTTTTGATCTTATTTCATTCTGCTTTTAGTCAGTTTAGGTGTTAGAACCACTTTTTGGTCTAACATTTTGGTGCTTTCACTGAGAACCGTCTGAATTCTTTGTTTTTTGGGATTATCGTTCTACTTTTTGGACCGTCGAGTTCAAAGAAGTTAATCCTCAAGTTTCGACGCTCTTGAATATTTGTTGAATTGATTGTTGAAGAACTATGGCCAAAGGAAAAGATAAGGAAGTTCAAACTAGTCGAGGAAACGGAGTTGGTGAAGATCAGCAAAATGCAGTTGTGACAAGGTCTCGTGGGCAGAGCTCAGTAGGAGGACGGACTGATACAGGAAATCCGAACCGCACTCAGGGGGAGAGCTCCGATCCGATCCGGGTAGGAGAATCTGAAGCAGTGCATTCCCCCAACCTGAACCGACCCGAGCAGCTCGCCCTACACCGACCCGACCTGGCTTTCCAGCTCCGACCCGAACAGGCTTCCCAGCTCCGACCCGACCCGATTCACGACAAACCGAAATCACATTTGATATTAAATACAAGACTCTGAATAGAAAATATATCGGCTTATATTCAATATCAAATTCTACGACCAACAAATATCGTATTGGAAATAACGATATATATATATATATATATCTTTCAAATTTCCATAACAATATTTATATAATCACGAAATCCATTATCGAAATATTCCGAAGACAATTTCGATTCAAATCTATTCCAATTCAATTATTGGAATTTCTGGTTATTTTCAAAACCATTTCAAATCCAATTTATTTACTTTAAAAATAAATAAATTATCATTCTAGTTCAAACTAGTTCATTTCGATAAAAAATCTATTTTTATCTTTTCAAATATGGAGTTTTTCATCCCAATTCTTCACAAATCATTTCTTATGATTTTACACAAATTATTGATATTTTTAATAATTTTATCAAGGCCCGTACAGTCGATTTCCATCAACGGCCATCGAACTGCACTTACAACGACCTTTTCCAATTTTGATTTGGACATAATTCCAAATCCAACCGTTCGATTTCTAATTTCTAATATTCAATAGAAAGATCTTTTCGATACGAACCCAACGGTTCCGGTTTTAGGAGAATCCGACGGTCGGATCTCCCGCAATATCCATTCGAAGTCAGTGGTCGAAATTCGCGAACTGCCGCGGCGCGTCCCGTTCTATTCAGACCATTATATTATATATATAATATATATAATATATACTTCGTCGATTTCAATTCAAAACATGCTTTATAAATCGTTTAAATTCGTTTCAAAAACAATTTCAACTTCCATTTTCAATTTCAAATCAATTTCAATTCGATTTCATTTTCTATTCAATTCGAATTCAATTTCTATTCTATTCAATTCGAATTCAATTTCTATTCTATTCAATTCGAATTCAATTTCTATTCTATTCAATTTGAATTCAATTTCAAAACAATTTCAATTTAATTCGAATTTCAATTCTATTTGAATTTCAAATCCTTTCAGTTTATTTCGAATTTCAAATCAATTCAATTTAATTCGAATTTCAATTCAAATTCAATTCTATTCAGTTTCTATTTAATTCAATTTCAAATCTATTCAATTATTCATTGAAAAATGAATAAAATCGATATAAATATCGTTCACGTCAAAATGGAGTCAATCTAATCAATACGGCTTCATATGTTCCTATTTTCAAATATTCTGTTTTGAATGTTTCTATTACAAATATTTATTTTTCAAATATTCGATTTCAAATATTTCTATTTCAAGTATTTCTATTTCTAAACTGGAATGAGGCCCAATCAACTACCATATAATGTTAATTATATGGATTTTCTACAACACATGTATACAATAACAACGATGAATAATCAACCATCATCCAAAGTGCAATCTACACTGTATAAGCATCAAATATAAATATTCAACGCTTATAACAGTCTGTCAATCAATCGATCGACATACAACTAACTATTGGGATTAGTGTATGTCTTATATCACCCCAATACCCGTGTGGGGTTTTCAAACAATCAAACACAGATTTTATTTGTGCAGTTGGGCAATGTGTAAAATTTATCGTCCCAATCAATATCAGTCAAATGTGTGTATATAAACAAATCGTCCGATTTGTTTATTTTTATTTCATTTCATATACATGTTAAAAATTCTATTTTTAACTATCAAATATTTTCCACTATAAAATATTTTATTTTATTTCACATCACATCACACAATCAACTACACATCAAAATCAAACAAACAAGCATACAAGCCGTCCATGGTCTGTGGACGACGGGTGTCGGGTGCTACTAAACACCGTCTGCATCCTAGTATATATTTTAACTAGAAAATTAAATTAAAGGTGAGGAGTTCTCACTGATTAGCTAATCCAAACGCCACGACTCTTCTTATGTAGAAATCTTCCAAACTTCCATAACAATATTTATATAATCACGAAATCCATTATCGAAATATTCCGAAGACAATTTCGATTCAAATCTATTCCAATTCAATTATTGGAATTTCTGGTTATTTTCAAAACCATTTCAAATCGAATTTATTTATTTTAAAAATAAATAAATTATCATTCTAGTTCAAACTAGTTCATTTCGATAAAAAATCTATTTTTATCTATTCAAATACGTAGTTTTTCATCCCAATTCTTCACAACTCATTTCTTTTGATTTTACACAAATTATTAATATTTTTAATAATTTTATCAAGGCCCGTACAGTCGATTTCCATCAACGGCCATCGAACTGCACTTACACCGATCTTTTCCAAATTTGATTTGGACATAATTCCAAATCCAAACGTTAGATTTCTAATTTCTAATATTCATTAGAAAGCTCTTTTTGATACGAACCCAACGGTTTTGGTTTTAGGAGAATCCGACGGTCGGATCTCCCGCAACATCCATTCGAAGTCAATGGTCAAAATTCGCGAACTGCCGCGGCGCGGCGCGTTCTATTCAGGCCATTATATTATATATATAATATATATAATATATACTACGTCGATTTCAATTCAAAACGTGCTTTATAAATCGTTTTAAATTCATTTCAAAAACAATTTCAACTTCCATTTTCAATTTCAAATCGATTTCAATTCGAATTCAATTTTTATTCTATTCAATTCGAATTCAATTTCTATTCTATTCAATTCGAATTCAATTTATATTCTATTCAATTCGAATTCAATTTCAAAACAATTTCAATTTAATTCTAATTTCAATTCTATTTGAATTTCAAATCCTTTTAGTTTATTTCGAATTCCAAATCAATTCAATTTAATTCGAATTTCAATTCAAATTCAATTCTATTCAATTTCAATTTAATTCAATTTCAAATCTATTCATGAGACGACCCAAACTTCCCCGTGAAGGAAAGCACAGATAGAATTGAGGACAAGACAAAATAGAACGCATACAGAAGAACATTTCATTGTTATTACAACAATTCCATCAGATACAAGAATATACAGAGTATAAATGAATAAATTACATTCGATAAATATCAGAGATTACAATAAATTACATAGCAGCGGAAAAATATATAAAACACGACTAGAAGTAATGCACGGATACAGAGCTTTCCGAGCATCGTTCCAGCTGTAAATCAGGACCCTGTGAATATAAATCTACAAAAACCAAAACTACTAGCTGCCCGTGTGGAAAATAGGGGCACCCAGAGTTTAGGTTAAAACAATAAACTCCAGGTCAGTCATGGGATTGGTGTGAGAACTAAAACAGTTATTAATATTGGTTTTAAAGTTAGGTAAATCAAGGGACCACGCCGTATAACACGGAATGGGTTTCCTCCCAAGAATACCAGTGCATAGAACAAACAGCGCAATGCTAAATAAAGAAAAATGAAGCTGTTATAAGACCCAGGACCCATCACACAATGCAACGCAAGCCGGAGGATAGGGTTTTCCTTTATAATAGCCAAACATGCTTGGTACATTTAAAAACAAATCATTTGATACTATAATAGGTGTATAGTGTCAAAACAATTTCAATCATAAATATCAATCATAGACGGCATGGGTACCATATATCATGTCGCCATACTAGTTCTACAATTAAAACCGCAATATCACGTATTGGAAATTGGATTTCCGTCATGAGCCGAGGCAAGGGGCAAGCTCCTCTCCGCGTTCGAGACACTCTAGCAAATGTCTCAGGACCCCACTATGATCCTTTGGAACCTCCAAGGCCGGTCCTCTCTTACTTTTGAGGATTGGCAATTCCTGAACACACGTTTCCCGGTCCTTACAGACCTATATCTGAGGCGCCTCGTATCCAACAACCACACAGGTGAAAAGTATATAAATGTCAGGGCTGGTAGGTCACTGACACCACCATAGCTAGAAAGAAACGTCGTGCACTCCTTGGGTCCGTATCCCCTTTTTGACTCATACCGAGGTGTGAGGCTCGCGAATTCACATTATACATAAAGCTACGCCACACAGGCCGTGCTTTTATCATCAACCACAAGACTTTGCTTTTCAACAGAAGCCTTGATCAATTGCCACTTACGCGTGCCACATTGGCAATTCACTCCATGCGACTGATGTCCATCGATATACAACCTCTGAGCTCGTACGTCTCAGAGAAGGGCGTTAAGCAAGAGAATAAATTCTCTGCCGCCAAACAGATGTATATTTAATAGAGATCAATCAACATAGAATAAAATCCAATGTCAGACACACAATCCATTTACAAGTTCGTTCTGGGTCTGAACGAAACCGGAGGCACTTTCCTCGCATATCCATCCATCTCCAGGTATGTCTGGACGATCACCAACTGATTCCCTCATCCTGGGTGTACAGCCCAATCAAGATCATCAGTAATCACCCAAACGATGTGAAGACTTCCGGTCTTCAACCACCGTCTTCATCTTCGACATCTCGTTGAATCGGTTATTCAGAATGGGTTTAAACCCGGCCTTTCTGAATAACCCACGTATATAATAAACGAATGTTACACAAACACAACAAACGCCTCATTCCAATTCAGAATATTCTTTTATTCACAAAATCACATTCTTAGGGAAATGTTCCCATTAATTTTATCCAAGATAAATTCTTCTAAATTTATCCTATAATCTTCCTTTCGATATCATTTCAAACCATTTTATGGTTTTCCAAACTAGTCGGGATTAGCGAACCACACCGAAGTAATTATTTATTTTATTTCCCAATCCCAACCTATACATCCCATGGAGAAAACTGGTAATACTCCATAACTAACACCACGGTGTTATCGGTAAAATTAATTACCATTTCACGTTCAAATCTAATTAAAGATTTAACTATCGCATTGGAGCAAAACTGGTGGTACTCCATTCTCGATCACCTTTCAGATTTGATAATTTAAATTATCAATTCACAATTTAATCTAATTGAAGATTCATTAAAACTCCACTTAGTTTTAATCTTTTCAAAAATCGATATCTTGCCTTTAACTGGGTTAAAGAACCAATGTCACCTAAAACACGATTCACGATAAACCCAAATCACATTTGCTATTAAATACAAGGCTCTGAATAGGAAATATACCGGCTTATATCCAATATCAAATTCTGAAACCAACAAATATCGCACTGGAAATAACGATATAAAATATATCTTTCAAATTCCCATAACAATATCTGTATAGTCACGAAATCCAACATCGAAATATTCCGAAGATAATTTCGAATCAACTCCCGTCCCATCGACGTATTGGGAATATTGATTATTTTCAAAATCACCTTCAAATTCAATTTATTTATTTCAAAAATAAATTGATTTTAATTCTAGTTCAAAACTAGTTCATTTCGATAAAAATCTATTTTTATCTTTTCAAATGTGGAATTTCTCATCCAAGTTCTTTCCAATTCATATATTATGATTTTACACAAATTATAGATATTTTTAATAATTATATCAAGGCCCGTACAGTCGATTTCCATCAACGGCTATCGAACTGCACTTACAGCGACCTTTTTCAAATTTGATTTGGACATAATTCCAAATCCAACCGTTAGATTTCAAATTTCTAATATTCATTGGAAATCTCTTTTCGATACGAACCCAACGGTTCCGGTTTTAGGAGAATCCGACCGTCGGATCTCCCGCAACGTCAATTCGAAGTCAATGGTCGAAATTCACGAACTGCCGCGGCGCGGCGCATTCTATTCAGGCCATTTTATATATAATATATATATATATATATATTATATATATTTCGTCGATTTCCTTTTTAAAACGTATTTTATAAATCGTTTTAAATTCGTTTCAAAAACAATTTCGACTTCATCTTCAATTTCAAATCGATTTGATTACAATTCAATTCGAATTCATTTCAATTTGATTCAATAAAATTTCAATTTCCATTTTTATCTAATTCAATTTGAATTTCATTTCAAAATATTAGATTTTGAAATCACTTTTCAATATTCATTGCAAAACGAATAAAATCGATATAAATATCGTTCACGTCAAAATAGCGCAACTCTAATCAACACGGCTTTATATATTTCAATAAATTCGTTATTCTATTCAACAAATGAATATATATTCTATTCAACACATGAATCTATATTTCTTCCAACACACGACTATTTTTGTTATGTAAAATATTTTATAAAACTATGGTATCTATCGTTTGATTTTAATTAGACTCCACCGTGAAGTAGTTCTAATTTTAAATATGATAAAGATGTAATTTTATTATTAAAATATTTTACTCAACACATAAATATTTTCAACACATGAACATCGTCGACACATGACCTTTTTTTTATATTCAACACATGAATTTTCTTTTAAAATATTTATTATTGTCCCGATTGGAATGAGGCCCAATCCATCACCATATAATGTTAATTATATTGATTCCATACAACACATGTATATAATAGCATTGAAAAATAATCAACCATCAACCAAAGTGCACTACACTGTATAAGCATCCAATATAGATATCTAACGCTTATAACAGCCTGTCAATCAATCGATCGACATATTTAATCAATCAGGATGAGTGAACTTCAAATTTCATCCCAACACCCGTGTGGGGTTTCAAACAATCAAACACAGATTTTAGTTGTGCAGTTGGGCGATGTGTAAAATTTATCGTCCCAATCAATGTCCTTCAAATAGGTATACATAAACAAACCGTCCGGTTTGTAAATGAATATTTTATTTTATTCACTTCCACGTTAAAAAATATATTTTTAACGATAATATATTTTATTTTAACACATGAATTTCTATTCCTTTCATTTACACCATAAAAATGATACTTTTATTTTTCTAACATATTTTAGAAAATTTCAGCGGCATAACGGCACGATACTAGAAACGGGACAAGGCCTAGCCTTATCCCCGGTCTAGTGAAGGCCCACGCCATTCACACATCAATCAAATCAATTCCATTTCACCAAACAATTCAATTCAAACCAAATAGACTAACCAACTACTCAACCAAACAATTTAACAAACAAGCCATCCATGGTCTGTGGATGACGGGTGTCGGGTGCTACTAAGCACCGTCTGCATCCTAGTATATATATATAACTAGAAAAGAAATTGAAGAGTGTGAAATTCTCACCGAAAGCTATCCAATCATCTTGACTCTTCTTTTAGAGAAATCATCGCCATTCTCGCCTTTCGTCCATTCGTTGCCCGTAGCCACTACATATATAAAAATCACATTTTTATTTGTTCACTTTCAATTTAAAAATCATATTTTTATAATCACTTCATATATTTAAAAATCGAATTTTCACTTCGTTATTCAATATATAAAAATCGAATTTTTTCTATGCTATTATATAGATAAAAATTCTATTTTTACATCGCTGCTATATAAAAAGATTTCGCCTTTTCAAAAATATAGATTTGGCTTTCTATAATATAAAAATTATATTTTCTCGAAGTAAAAATCATATTTTTACTTCACTACTCATCTCAAAATATCGTCTTTTCAAATCTAAAAATATCGTCTTTTCATTTTAAAAAATATCGTCTTTTCACTTTAAAAAAAACAAATCTTTCTCTATACTTTATTTTCAAATTTTATAAATGCTAATTCATGTATATAAAAACTGATTTTATAAGTAAAAATATAATTAAAAACTTACATTTTTCTGCCTTTAACTTGGAAGAGGGGTGCTGGGCTATTGGAGGTTCGTCGGAGGTCGGCTGAGGGCCAAGGGGGGGTGCGGGTTCGGGTCTGGGGGGTGCGGCGCGTCCTTGGGGGCGACGGAGGGCTGGGACGAGGGGGCGGTGGAGTTTCTAGCACCGGAGAAGGAAGGAGGTAGGGAGGAGGGGGAAGAGGGGCGGAGGACCCCTGGGGGTCGGCGCTAGGGCGCGGCGGCCCTGGTGGCAGCGGCGGTCTTGGCCCCCCCGTCGTTCGCCCTTTTTCTTTTTTTTTTCTTTTTTTTTATTTTCTGTTAAAATCGATTTTGAAGAAGAGAGGGGCCGGTGGGTTTAAAGGGGTGATGAGAGAGAGAAGTTTTTAATTTATTATTTAATTATTTTATTTTGCAAAAAGTTGACTTTTACATACGACCTCTAAACGAGGTCCACCGCCTGTCGTCCATAGCGTATTACCCCCATTCCGAACACAATGGGATATGTATCGCAAGCTGATTTGATCGTTCCGATCAATTTTCTTCAAAATCAACGTATAACTCTTTATATTGAATTTGAACGCGTATTTCAATTTACCGGGGTCACATACGAACTAGAAAAATTCCAGAAAAATATTTTCTAGCTTCGTATTGACGATACGGTCCTAACAAAACTAGTTTCATCGAATTCCGAGACCGTTGGAAAAATGGCCATTTTCCAGTCGATTAAAATCAACTAAAACTGGTCAAACACGTTTTCCTTTGCCACGCTCACATATTGATTCGAAAAATTATGAAATTTGGAATCTAGCAATAATTTGACATCACGGATCCAGCAAAAGTGGTTTCGTCGAAATCCGAGGTCGTTTGCAAAATTTCCATTTTTAAGGGCCTGAATTCCATAGCGACTATTCAGAATTTTCAACTGGACATATCTTTTGAACCCCGCTATGAAATTTGATTTTTCGGATTCGTTGGAAAGATATTATCAATTAGATCCTATTGTTTTTTGTTTCAATAAAATCCGGATTGATTTGCACCCGGTACATTCAATTGAAGTTTGAAATCGAATTATCGAACTACCGCGCCATTTTCAATTCTATTTATAATTATATATAATTATTATATTCTAACGACGACGTATATAAATATATACATTCTATTCTATTCAAAATAAATTTCTCGTCGATATTATTTAAAATAATTCATTTTAAATGTTCAAAATTCGCTAAAATTACCAAAATAAAAATTTTAAACTGGCTCAGATTTTCCGGGTTATTACAATCTCCCCCACTTAAAACTTTTCGTCCCTGAAAAGGAACAAAGTCGAAAGTGGTTTGATTAATCAACTCTACGTTCGATCTGGCTTCCATTCTCCAACTTTTCAGTTTCTAAGAATTTTCAAATTTTCAAAAATTTGGCTAACACTCTAAATTTTCGAAAAATTTCGCTATAACCTCCCCTGCACCGGGAGCCACGGGAAAATCCCGAAATTGCCATATAGGCCTTCTGATCTCAAAAAGAAAAAGAAAAAGCCAAGCGGCTAGCCAATAGGCTCATAAAATCATCATCACCCAAACAAAACAGTAAATTAAAGTAAACATGTACCTATTTATCGGGCAAACAAATTTTATTCTCTGCTCTAGCCTCCTTGCTATGACCTGTTCAATGTAAGTATATGTATATGCAAGCAAATGCGACCAATTTCAATACAATTCAATATTTGATTCAATTAGGCTATATGGTTCAAAATTATCAAACAAATAAACAAACAACACAAACATCAATCAATTAGTGGATTAAAGTTTCAAATTCATAATTTTGATACATATACAGAAAATCATGTTTTGATGCTAATTCACAACAATGTGTTCTAGCTATATTAGTTTTGGTTCTCACACCAGTCTAATGGAAATATATAGAAATCACACCTTCGAAATTCGAATATGAATACTGATGATGATGCACCATCATCAGAATCATCCCCGGATATCTAAAATGTGATTCTATATCTACCCAGTATATTAAAACTTCGAATATACGTTCATGACGCGTATATGCAAAATCTTTATATATTAGATTGTCCATATTCAAAATAAATAAATTATTCAAATATGTATAAAACGATTTAAATTTTCAAAACAAAATTGTTTTCATTTGAAAAATATACTCTTCACACTCGTTCTAGGATACTACTGATCCTATCTCTAACGAGTCATTCTAATTGGATATTACTAATCCAATATCTGATGAATTCTTTCGTATGGTTCTAATGTGTCTTGTTTTCGAGCTCTGTAAACCAAAGCTCTGATACCAAACTGAGACGACCCGAACTTCCCCGTGAAGGAAAGCACGGATAGAATTGAGGACAAGACAAAATAGAACCCATATAGAAGAACATTTCATTGTTATTACAACAATTCCATCAGATACAAGAATATACAGAGTATAAATGAATAAATTACATTCGATAAATATCAGAGATTTAAATTACATTTAAATACATCACAGCGGAAAATAATACAAAAGCACAACTAGAAGTAATGCACGGATACAGAGCTTTCCGAGCATCGTTCCAGCTGTATACCAGGATCCTGTGAATATAAATCTGCAAAAACCAAAAGTACTAGCTGCCCGTGTGGAAAATAGGGGCACCCAGAGTTTAGGTTAAAACAATAAACTCCAGGTCAGTCATGGGACTGGCGTGAGAACTAAAACAGTTATTAATATTGGTTTTAAAGTTAGGTAAATCAAGGGACCACGCCGTATAACACGGAACGGGTTTCCTCCCAAGAATACCAGTGCATAGAACAAACAACGCAATGGTAAATAAAGAAAAATGAAGCTGTTATAAGACCTAGGTCCCATCACACAATGCAACGCAAGCCGGAGGATAGGGTTTTCCCTTATAATAGCCAAACATGCTTGGTACGTTTAAAAACAAATCATTTGATACTATAATAGGTATATAGTGTCAAAACAATTTCAATCATAAATATCAATCATAGACGGCATGGGTACCATATATCATGTCGCCATACTAGTTCTACAATTAAAACCGCAATATCACGTATTGGAAATTGGATTTCCGTCATGAGCCGAGGCAAGGGGCAAGCTCCTCTCCGCGTTCGAGACACTCTAGCAAATGTCTAAGGACCCCACTATGATCCTTTGGAACCTCCAAGGCCGGTCCTCTCTTACTTTTGAGGATTGGCAATTCCTGAACACACCTTTCCCGGTCCTTACAGACCTATATCCGAGGCCCCTCGTATCCAACAACCACACAGGTGAAAAGTATATAAATGTCAGGGCTGGTAGGTCACTGACACCACCCTAGCTAGAAAGAAACGTCGTGCACTCCTTGGGTCCGTATCCCCTTTTTGACTCATACCGAGGTGTGAGGCTCGCGAATTCACATTATACACAAAGATACGCCACACAGGCCGTGCTTTGATCATCAACCACAAGACTTTGCTTTTCAACAGAAGCCTTGATCAATTGCCACTTACGCGTGCCACATTGGCAATTCACTCCATGCGACTGATGTCCATCGATATACAACCTCTGAGCTCGTACGTCTCAGAGAAGGGCGTTAAGCAAGAGAATAAATTCTCTACCGCCAAACAGATGTATATTTAATAGAGATCAATCAACACAGAATAAAATCCAATGTCAGACACACAATCCATTTACAAGTTCGTTCTGGGTCTGAACGAAACCGGAGGCACTTTCCTCGCATATCCATCCATCTCCAGGTACGTCTGGACGATCACCAACTAATTCCCTCATCCTGGGTGTACAGCCCAATCAAGATCATCAGTAATCACCCAAATGATGTGAAGACTTCCGGTCTTCAACCACCGTCTTCATCTTCGACATCTCGTCGAATCGGTTATTCAGAATGGGTATAAACCCGGCCTTTCTGAATAACCCACATATATAATAAACGAATGTTACACAAACACAACAAAACGCCTCATTCCAATTCAGAATATTCTTTTATTCACAAAATCACATTCTTAGGGAAATGTTCCCATTAATTTTATCCAAGATAAATTCTTCTAAATTTATCCTATAATCTTCCTTTGGATATCATTTCAAACCATTTTATGGTTTTCCAAACTAGTCGGGATTAGCGAACCACACCGAAGTAATTATTTATTTTATTTCCCAATCCCAACCTATATATCCCATGGAGAAAACTGGTAATACTCCATAACTAACACCACGGTGTTATCGGTAAAATTAATTACCATTTCACGTTCAAATCTAATTAAAGATTTAACTATCGCATTGGAGCAAAACTGGTGGTACTCCATTCTCGATCACCTTTCAGATTTGATAATTTAAATTATCAATTCACAATTTAATCTAATTGAAGATTTATTAAAACTCCACTTAGTTTTAATCTTTTCAAAAATCGATATCTTGCCTTTAACTGGGTTAAAGAACCAATGTCACCTAAAACACGATTCATGATAAACCCAAATCACATTTGATATTAAATACAGGGCTCTGAATAGGAAATATACCGGCTTATATCCAATATCAAATTCTGAAACCAACAAATATCGTATTGGAAATAACGATATAAAATATATCTTTCAAATTCCCATAACAATATCTGTATAGTCACGAAATCCAACATCGAAGTATTCCGAAGATAATTTTGATTCAACTCCCGTCCCATCCACGTATTGGGAATATTGATTATTTTCAAAATCATCTTCAAATTCAATTTATTTATTTCAAAAATAAATTGATTTTAACTCTAGTTCAAAACTAGTTCATTTCGATAAAAATCTATTTTTATCTTTTCAAATGTGGAATTTCTCATCCCAGTTCTTTCCAATTCATATATTATGATTTTACACAAATTATAGATATTTTTAATAATTATATCAAGGTCCGTACAGTCGATTTCCATCAACGGCTATCGAACTGCACTTACAGCGACCTTATTCAAATTTGATTTGGACATAATTACAAATCCAACCGTTAGATTTCAAATTTCTAATATTCATTGGAAAGCTCTTTTCGATACGAACCCAACGGTTCCGGTTTTAGGAGAATCCGATGGTCGGATCTCCCGCAACGTCAATTCGAAGTCAATGGTCGAAATTCACGAACTGTCGCAGCGCGGCGCATTCTATTCAGGCAATTTTATATATAATATATATATTATATATTTCGTCGATTTCCTTTTTAAAACGTATTTTATAAATCGTTTTAAATTCGTTTCAAAAACAATTTCGACTTCATCTTCAATTTCAAATCGATTTGATTACAATTCAATTCGAATTCATTTCAATTTGTTTCAATATAATTTCAATTTCCATTTTTATCTAATTCAATTGAATTTCATTTCAAAATATTAGAATTTGAAATCACTTTTCAATATTCATTGCAAAACGAATAAAATCGATATAAATATCGTTCACGTCAAAATAGCGCAACTCTAATCAACACGGCTTTATATATTTCAATAAATTTGTTATTCTATTCAACAAATGAATATATATTCTATTCAACACATGAATCTATATTTCTTCCAACACACGACTATTTTTGTTATGTAAAATATTTTATAAAACTATGGTATCTATCGTTTGATTTTAATTAGACTCCACCGTGAAGTAGTTCTAATTTTAAATATGATAAAGATGTAATTTTATTATTAAAATATTTTACTCAACACATAAATATTTTCAACACATGAACATCGTCGACACATGACCTTTTTTTTATATTCAACACATGAATTTTCTTTTAAAATATTTATTATTGTCCCGATTGGAATGAGGCCCAATCCATCACCATATAATGTTAATTATATGGATTCCATACAACACATGTATATAATAGCATTGAAAAATAATCAACCAACAACCAAAGTGCACTACACTGTATAAGCATCCAATATAGATATCTAACGCTTATAACAGCCTGTCAATCAATCGATCGACATATTTAATCAATCAGGATGAGTGAACTTCAAATTTCATCCCAACACTCGTGTGGGGTTTCAAACAATCAAACACAGATTTTAGTTGTGCAGTTGGGCGATGTGTAAAATTTATCGTCCCAATCAATGTCCTTCAAATAGGTGTACATAAACAAACCGTCCGGTTTGTAAATGAATATTTTATTTTATTCACTTCCACGTTAAAAATTATATTTTTAACGATAATATATTTTATTTTAACACATGAATTTCTATTCCTTTCATTTACACCATAAAAATGATACTTTTATTTTTCTAACATATTTTAGAAAATTTCGGCGGCATAACGGCACGATACTAGAAACGGGACAAGGCCTAGCCTTATCCCCGGTCTAGTGAAGGCCCACGCCATTCACACATCATTCAAATCCATTCCATTTCACCAAACAATTCAATTCAAACCAAATATACTAACCAACTACTCAACCAAACAATTTAACAAACAAGCCATCCATGGTCTGTGGATGACGGGTGTCGAGTGCTACTAAGCACCGTCTGCATCCTAGTGTATATATATATAACTAGAAAAGAAATTGAAGAGTGAGAAATTCTCACCGAAAGCTATCCAATCATCTTGACTCTTCTTTTAGAGAAATCATCGCCATTCTCGCCTTTCGTCCATTCGTTGCCCGTAGCCACTACATATATAAAAATCACATTTTTATTTGTTCACTTTCAATTTAAAAATCATATTTTTATAATCACTTCATATATTTAAAAATCGAATTTTCACTTCGTTATTCAATATACAAAAATCGAATTTTTACTATGCTATTATATAGATAAAAATTCTATTTTTACATCGCTGCTATATAAAAAGATTTCGCCTTTTCAAAAATATAGATTTGCCTTTCTATAATATAAAAATTATATTTTCTCAAAGTAAAAATCATATTTTTACTTCACTACTCATCTCAAAATATCGTCTTTTCAAATCTAAAAATATCGTCTTTTCATTTTCAAAAATATCGTCTTTTCACTTTTAAAAAAAAACAAATCTTTCTCTATACTTTATTTTCAGATTTTATAAATGCTAATTCATGTATATAAAAACTGATTTTATAAGTAAAAATATAATTAAAAACTTACATTTTTCTGCCTTTAACTTGGAAGAGGGGTGTTGGGCTATTGGGGGTTCGTCGGAGGTCGGCTGAGGGCCAAGGAGGGGTGCGGGTTCGGGTCTGGGGGGTGCGGCGCGTCCTTGGTGGCGACGGAGGCCTGGGACGAGGGGGCGGTGGAGTTTCTGGCATCGGAGAAGGAAGGAGGTAGGGAGGAGGGGGAAGAGGGGCAGAGGACCCCTAGCGGTCGGCGCCAGGGCGCGGCGGCCCTGGTGGCATCAGCTGCGGCGGTCTTGGCCCCCCCGTCGTTCGCCCTTTTTTTTTTCTGTTAAAATCGATTTGGAAGAAGAGAGGGGGCAACGGGTTTAAAGGGGGTGAGGAGAGAGAGAAGTTTTTAATTTATTATTTAATTATTTTATTTTGCAAAAAGTTGACTTTTACATACGACCTCTAAACGAGGTCCACCGCCTGTCGTCCATAGCGTATTACCCCCATTCCGAAGACAATGGGATATGTATCGCAAGCTGATTTGATCGTTCCGATCAGTTTTCTTCAAAATCAACGTATAACTCTTTATATTGAATTTGAACGCATAATTCAATTTACCGGGGTCGCATACGAACTAGAAAAATTCCAGAAAAATATTTTCTAGCTTCGTATTGACGATACGGTCCTAACGAAACTAGTTTCATCGAATTCCGAGACCGTTGGAAAAATGGCCATTTTCCAGTCGATTAAAATCAACTTAAACTGGTCAAACGCGTTTTCCTTTGCCACGCTCACATATTGATTCGAAAAATTATGAAATTTGGAATCTAGAAATAATTTGACATCACGGATCTAACAAAAGTGGTTTCGTCGAAATCCGAGGTCGTTTGCAAAATTTCCATTTTTAAGGGCCTGAATTCCATAGCGACTATTCAGAATTTTCAACTGGACATATCTTTTGATCCCTGCTATGAAATTTGATTTTTCGGATTCATTGGAAAGATATTATCAATTAGATCCTATTGTTTTTTGTTTCAGTAAAATCCGGATTGTTTTGCACCCGGTACATTCAATTGAAGTTTGAAATCGAATTATCGGACTACCTCGCCATTTTCAATTCTATTTATAATTATATATAATTATTATATTCTAACGACGACGTATATAAATATATACATTCTATTCTATTCAAAATAAATTTCTCGTCGATATTATTTAAAATAATTCATTTTAAATGTTCAAAATTCGCTAAAATTACCAAAATAAAAATTTTAAACTGGCTCAGATTTTCCGGGTGATTACAATTCAATTATTCATTGAAAAATGAATAAAATCGATATAAATATCGTTCACGTCAAAATGCCGTCAATCTAATCAATACGGCTTCATATGTTCCTATTTTCAAATATTCTATTTCGAATGTTTCTATTTCAAATATTTATTTTTCAAATATTCGATTTCAAATATTTCTATTTCAAATATTTCTATTTCAAAACTGGAATGAGGCCCAATCAATTACCATATAATGTTAATTATATGGATTTTCTACAACACATGTATACAATAACAACGATGAATAATCAACCATCATCCAAAGTGCATTCTACACTGTATAAGCATTAAATATAAATATTCAATGCTTATAACAGTCTATCAATCAATCGATCGACATACAACTAACTATTGGGATTAGTGTTTGTCTTATATCACCCCAATACCCGTGTGGGGTTTTCAAACAATCAAACACAGATTTTATTTGTGTAGTTGGGCGATGTGTAAAATTTATCGTCCCAATCAATATCAGTCAAATGTGTGTATATAAACAAATCGTCCGATTTGTTTATTTTTATTTCATTTCATATAAATGTTAAAAATTCTATTTTTAACTATCAAATATTTTCCACTATAAAATATTTTATTTTATTTCACATCATATCACACAATCAACTACAAATCAAAATCAAACAAACAAGCATACAAGCCGTCCATGGTCTGTGGACACCGGGTGTCGGATGCTATTAAAAACCGTCTGCATCCTAGTATATATTTTAACTAGAAAATTAAATTAAAGGTGAGGAGTTCTCACAGATTAGCTAATCCAAAAGCCACGACTCTCCTTATGTAGGAATCTTCGCCGTTCTTTCCTATTGTCACTTTCTTTGCCGGTATTCTCTACATATGTAAAAATCACATTTTTACTTCGCTATTCAATATATTAAAATCGAATTTTTACTTTGCTATTTAATATATAAAATTCGAATTTTTATTTTGCTATTCAGTATATAAAAATCGAATTTTTACTTTGCTATTCAATATATAAAAATCAAATTTTTACTTTGCTATTCAATATATAAAAATCAAATTTTTACTTTGCTATTCAATATACAAAAATCGAATTTTTACTTTGGTATTCAATATATAAAAATCGAATTTTTACTTTATATCTAAAAATCTCGTCTTTTACATACTAAAAATATGGTTTTCCCTATAACAAAATTTTTAGTTTTTATCCTACTCATTACATAGAAGATAAGTAATCAAATTAAATTAAAATAGTAAAAACTTACTGGTCATTTTCATTCGGGTGGTAGATGCTCGCCGGGGAGGGCGTTTCTTAGCGTCGGAATAGGGTGGAAGAAGAAGAAGCAGCGACCGCAGCAGCTGGAGGAGGGGGGAATCGCGCGTCGCAGGAGAGGGGGGTATCGCGGTCGGCAGTAGGAGGGGGGGGTATCGCGGTAGGAGATGGGGGGTATCGCGGTAGGAGATAGGGGGTTAGCGCGGCGGCAACGCCGCCTGGGGGGGTCGCGATCGGTAGGGTAGGTTTTTTTTTCTGTTTTTGATTTCTGATTTGAAGAAAACTGGGGGGGCAATATAAGGAGAGGAGAGAGATTTTAATTTATTTATTTATTTATATATATTTCAAAACGGTACTTTTTCATTTGACCTCTAAACGAGGCCCACCGCCTGTCGTCCATAGCTAATTACCCTCATTCCGAACACAATGGGATATGTATCGTAAGCTGATTCAGCTGTTTCGATCAGTTTCCGTTAAAATCAACATATAACTCTATATATTGATCAAGTTGAACGCGCATTTCAATTCACTGGGGTCACATACTAACTAGAAAAATTCCCGAAAAATATTTTCTAACTTCGTATTGACGATACGGCCCTAACCTAATTAGTTTCGTTAGATTCTGAGACCGTTTGAAAAATGGTTATTTTCCAATCGATTAAAATCAACTAAAACTGATCAAATGCGTTTTCCTGTGCCACGTTCACATATGGGTTCGAAAAATTATGAAATTTGAAACCTAGCAATAAGTTGACATCGCGGATCCAACAAAAGTGGTTTCGTAGAAATCCGAGGTCGTTTGCAAAATGGCTATTTTTAAGGGCCAGAATTCCACAGTGACTATTCTGAAATTTCAACTGGACATATCTTTTGATTCCCACTATGAAATCTCGATTTCTCGGATTCGTTGGAAAGATATTCACAAATAGATTCTATTATTTTTGGTTTCACTAAATTCCGGTTTATTTTGCACCCGGTACAATCATTTGAATTTTGAAATCGAATTATCGAACTACCGCGCCATTTTCAATTCCTTTTATAATTATAAATAATTATTTATATTCTAACGACGATCTATATAATATATACGTTCGAATTCTATTCAAAATAAATTTCTCGTCGATATTATTTAAAATAATTCATTTTAAATAATCAAAATTCGCTAAAATTGCCAAAATAAAAATTTTAAACTGGCCCGGATTTCCGGGTTATTACAATGTTGGGATGATCCTACACTAGTCCCAATATTTAGTGTAGAATCCACTCTGGTTGATTATTTGGTTGTGTGATAGTTATTTATCATGATTGTTGATTATATGAAAATTATGGTTGTTGATTGAGTCACATTCCAATAAGGAATATTCTAGAAAAGAATATTTTAGAAAAAGAATATATTTTAGAGAAACATATTTTTTATTTTAAATGAACTAGTTATTAACTAGAATAAATCATTAAATTCAGATTTAATGAAGTTTTCCAATTTGTTAATATTTAATTGAAATTTAATTAAATAAATTGGATTTGGGTTGTCGTGAATGGTGTCTTAAATAACACTGTTCTTAAACCCCGTATGAAAAGAATAATCTTTTAACTTAGATTATTAAAGTTTCAATTATATTTAGTAATTGGAATAAGATGAAATGTGAGTTGGATTTATTGTGAACTGTGTTTTGAAGCGGCATCTGTTCTTTAACCCAACTGACAGTGAAAGTATGATTTAGAATTTATAAACCTTTTATTAAGATTTAAATCGGAATTTTCCAAAAGACAAGTTTTTCCAATTTAATATATTAAATGGGAGTTGAATAGAATTCGAATGAATAATAATCGAGATAAGCTTCTGTAAAAGAAGACCGATACTACATATGGAATTTAAGAGGCCTTGCCGTTATTCCATTTATATTTTTGGCCGGATACAGAAATTTATAACGATTATATTGATTTGATTTCTATGAAGATTCCATATATTATGGAAGAAGATTTTGGGTTTACCGTGAAATATGTTTTAAATGACATTAGTTCTTAACCCAGTTAAAGACAAGATTAATTTCTTAAATTTAAATAATCATTGAATAATGATTTTTGATATTTAAAACCAAAATGGAGTTTTAATAAATCTTTAAAGAAAAGATTTAAGAATAATGTAAAGAATTTATCTTTGATAAGATAATGTGAATATTTTATTTAAAAGAATATTTTTAATTGGAATGAGGCGTTGGATGTGTTTTTATAGTACTTGATTTTTAATTATAAAAATACGTGAGTTATTCGGGAAGACCGGGTTTAACCCATTCCGAATAATTACTACGACGATGAAGAGTCGAAGATGCAGAAGGTGGTTGAAGACCGACGATCTTCACATCGAATGGATGTGTTGTTACTGAGACCCTTGATGGGAGTAGCTACCTTGAAGGGGTTTCAGTGGTGGCTGTCCAGACGATTGTTGATTGTTCAGATTTGGTTTTCGCTCAGACCCAGAGCATAAGCTTGTAAATGGATGCGTGTCTGACATTGGATTTCGTTCCATGTGAATTAAATCGATTTTTATTAATGTATGTCTGTTTGGTGGTGGAGAATTTATTCTCTACTTAACACCCTGGTATATATTAATAGTGATTGATCGCATGGCGTGAATTGTCAATGTGGCACGCCAAGATGTAATTGATCAAGGCTTTTGTTGAAAAGCAGGGCCTTGTGGGATGATCAAAGTATAGCCTATTACAGCATAGCTTTGTGTATAGCGTGACTTCGCGAGCCTCACACCCCGGTATGAGTCAAAAACGGGATTTGGACAGTAGGGAGTGCACACGTTTCTTTCTAGCTAGAGTGATGTCAGCGACCTCCCAGTCCTGACATTTTACTTATGTGGTTGATGGATTTTGAGGCACCTCAGATTTTTATAGGCCGTTAGTGGTCATATTATAGATTCAAAGGAACCGGGGAACGTGTGTTCAGGCATAACTAATCCACTGCCCATAGGCAGGGACCGGCCCTACCGCATCCAAGGGTTCACTGTGGGGGATCCTGAGGCATTTGCTAGAGTGTCTTGAATCGGAGAGGAGCTTGCCCCTAGCCTCGACTCATGATGGAAATCCAATTTCCAATACGACCTTGCGGTTTTGATTGTAGAACTAGTATGGCGACATAGTAGGATGGGGTACTATGCCGTCTATGATTGATATTTATGATGGAAATGTTTTATTAAAACATATACACACTAATATTAAATCCTTTTTATCGTATCAAGCATCTTTTGACCATTATAAGGTAAAACCCTATCCTCTGGTTTGCATTGCATTGTGTGATGGGACTTGGGTCTTATAATGGTTTCATTTTTGTAAAAAGCATTGCATTGTTTAACGATTTATTTTATTTATGCACTGACAATCCAATGGAGTAAACCCATTCCGTGTTAGCGGCGTGGTCCTGTGATTAGCCTTATTATTAGATAGTTAAGTTAAGATTTCTCATACCAGTCTCATGACTGACCTGTAGTTTGTTTCACTGGAAAACTCGGGTGTCCTTATTTTTCCACACGGGCAGTCGAGTAGCTTTTTGCAGATATTTACAGGATCCTGGTTTACAGCTGAAGCGGTATTCGGAAAGCTCTGTATCCGTGTATTCCTTTCGGTTGTGTATTTGTAGTATTTTTCCGCTGCTATTTAAATGTAATTTAAAACTCTAATATTATTGTATTTCTATTATTGTAATAAGTATTCATATTCTGTTATATTCTTGTACTCTGATGTAAATGTTGTAATCAGCAATAAAATGTTCTTCAGTTTATGTTCTGATGTGTGTTGTTTTCAAAGCAATACATGCTTTCCTTTATTGGGAAGTTTGGGTCGTTTCAAAAACCATTTCTAAACATTTCCACTTTGAAATTCATTTCAAAATATAACTCACATGGCTTGTAAAACAATTTAAAATCTCCCAGGATCTTAAATTTTCCTTATTTTTAATCCAAATCCATTTACAAACACTTATCCAATTTTCCAGAATTTTAGTTCAATTTCTGGTTTAAATTCAGATTTAATTCATTTCGTAACACTTGTACGAATTCTACTTGGTTATATATATAACCATTTAATTTATAATCTTACTCGATTATAATAACAAACAATATATCCAATATATTATAATCGTTTCAATATAAATCCTTTATATCAAAATCTAATTTGGGTAAAATTAATTTGTTTACCCTCTTTTCAAAACATATCGTGTCGAACCATCATATTCAAGTGTTTAGTAACTCCTATCAATACAGCGGATCAAACTTGTCGACCAGAAATTCATAAGCCACTCATTCAATAAACCTCCATAATATAAAATCATTTTATATTGAATAACAAATACGTTCACTCGTATATATACACTCAAACTCAATCTAGGGTATTACTAACCCTATCTCAACCGAGCCACGCCACAGAGCCAAGGTAATTCACTTAACCTTAAGCTCTGATACCAACTGTAGTGACCCAGGTTTTTGGCGACCTTGGTTATCCGATATACAACACATATCGAACATCCAAGGGTCGAAAATACCGGATGATTAATGAAAGAAATTAGAGGGTGAGTAAAGATAAGATAGAAACTTAGAATAGAAGAAGAAGAAGAACACAACATCAGAGTAACACGAACCTCACAGCGGAACGAATAACATATAATAGATAACATATCTTTGAAATAAAAGATTTTACTTGAATATGCATATCATCATCAAGTACAACACTTACAACACAGCGGAAATAAACTATAGCTATATGATTCTGAAGCCTCCTGCTTCACCTCTTCAAGTATCTGTAAATTCCTGACTACTTGACTGCCCGTACAAAATTGGGCACCCAAGAGTTTAGGGAAAACAAAACAAAATAAACTCTGGGTCAGTGATAGGACTGGTATGTGTAAAACAGTTTGAGACACTAAACGATATCTCATAAGACCGCGCTGTATAACGGAACGGGTTTTTCCCTTATGAGAATCCAAAATATCTTTATATCAAAAACCTTTAGATATTATAATAATTTCTATCAACCACAATATAATAATCATCTTGCAGAAACGCTTTCATCTCACGTTCTACATATATAGTATACAATCAAAACCGCAAGCACGTATTGGGTAATGGATTTCCAACTATGACAAGGTATGGAACCACCTTTCACTAGTGTACCTCTAGAGAGGAATACACTGGGTTCAACAAGAACATCTTGCAACCCGGCCACACATGACCGACCACTCATTTCGCTTGAGTGTATCGAATGTATATCACCAACGGTTGGGATCAGCAACCGTTTCCCGAATGGGACAGCATCAACAATAGATTTTTAGAAGTAAATGAAACTCTAGATCAGGTGATTATACACCCTAATAGGTGCGACCTACATAGCCATGTTGCCTTCCCGATTTCTGTCATTTACCGGATGTGAAGCTAGAAGCTACGCTTTATCATCACTCAAGATTCACTTCGAATGCCACATCGTCAAATCCATCAGATCACCGATTGACGCCCTCAACAATACATTATATGTTATCTAAAAGAAGTTTCCTTCTCCGCTTCCACTCTTGGTACAGTTGGAGAAATCAATATACGTGATCGTCTGGAAATACTCTGTCAGACATCCATCCATACAAGTCATCAAGGAACAGGATGAACCAAAGGTACTATTCAGTATATCCATCTTAGGCACTGTTATCTAAGATTTATACAACAGCCCTTTCACTTTACCCCGTCTTCAATTTTCTTTGGCATATATGATTCGCAACGCTTATGCTAATACAGAGTCGTTCTTTGGATAATAATCCAACCGGTCTCTCCATATTAACAACGTTAAAATGGTCAAAACTTCGATAGTCTTTGATTTAACCATCAAAGAAAAACAGGTGTGCAAACAACGATATTATCTCCAGGAGGAAATTATATCGATCAATCATCATTCAACATTTATCTCTTTATTTCATAAATTTACTTACCTCCTGTTTCCATATATTCTAAATTCTTATTTTCTATTATTAGAAAACATTTCTGATTCTCGTTTTGAAAACATTTCCAAAACTTCTTAATTGGGATTTAAACAGATGTTTAAAACTATATTGTGATGAAGACTCAAACCATTATACTAAATTACTAAATCCACTTAACCACATCACACTCGAACCGTAACCATTTCTTAATTAAAAACGCAGTCAATCAAGTTGGGGTATAGCTACCTCTCAGACCTTAACTGAACCACCTTTCAAATCTCGAAATAGATAAGATTCACCTTTTTAACTCTTTAACACTTCCTTACGAACCCTCGGATTCTATTTACGAACCCCCTTCTTTTACACGTTTACGTGATTATAACAATGGTGTTATAATCTCCTGCATCTGAAATATATTATCTTTAAATGTGACTTTTATTTCCTAACTCGAATAATATAACGACAACTAATTTATTTACTCCTATTCGTTTAACTCTAATCTATAACTCTTATTTGAATAACTCCAACCTAATAACTCTTACTGGATTAACTCTTATTCGAATAAATTATTCGAATAACTTATATTCGATTTGCTTACTTTCGAATACTTATATTCGATAATCTCTTTCTTCGAATAAATCTTATTCGATTTAACTCTTGTCGAATAACTAGATTCGATCAACTCACTTCGAATATTTCTGATTCGATTATCTCATTTCGAATATCTCTGATTCGATTATCTCACTTCGAATATCTACTATTCGATTTACCTCTTCGAATAACTAAATTCGATTAACTCATTTCAACTCTATACGAACAAACTAAATTCGATTTAACTCTATCGATTAACTCTACTGGTTAACTTTAACTGTTTAACTCTAACTGGTTTAACTCTACAGTTTAACCTATCTGGGTTAACTCTATGGTTTAACCTAACTGGTTTAACTCTACAGTTTAACCTGACTGGTTTAACTCTACCGTTTAACCTAACTGGTTTAACTCTACGGTTTAACCTAACTAGTTTAACTCTACGGTTTAACCTAACTGGTTTAACTCTATGGCTTAACCTAACTAGTTAACCCTAACTGATTAACTCCTTGTCCTTATTCAGTTTCAAACATCGATGTTGAAATCGATTCTTACTTCTTTATATAAGTCCAGACTTATATATTCTATTTATCCAAATGATAAATATTTAACTTAATTTATAAATATCATTTATAAATCAGTCTGCTCCTTTTATTTGTTTACTTCTTCATATATAAGTTCAGACTTATATATATCTATTTATCCAAAGATAAATATTTTCTTTATAATCTATTTGTTCTCTAAACAAATATTTCCTTTATAACCATATTTGTTTTCTTGAACAAATATTTCCCTTTTTATTTTATTTGCAAATAGTTTGCAAATATTCCCTTTATAATCTCTTATTTATTCCTTAATAAATATCTTCTTTAATGACTTAGTTCTAAGTGTTTTCCTTTATTTCCTTATTTATTTATTCTAAATATTTCCTCTAAAAATATCTTATTTAAAACTTATTCAATTTCCTGAGTCAATATCCTTGTTTAATTTAGTAAATTTCTAAGTCAATATCCTTGTTTAACTTATTCAATTCCTAAGTCAATATCCTTGTTTAACTTAGTAAATTTTTAAGCTAATATCTCTTTATCTTAACCTATTACTTTAACAAATAAATAATCCATTAATCGTATCTTATTTATTTAACAAATAAATATCTCATTATCTTATCCTATTTATTTTCTAATTAAGTAATCCACTTTATAAATATTCTATTTATAAAGATTTCCTTCATTTATAATTCCCACTTAAACGTATTTCCTATTTATAAATATTCCATTTATAAACATTACTATTTATAAATATTCTATTTATAAATATTCTCTTTTATGAAATCCTCTGATTTTATAAATATTCTCTTTTTAGTATTCACTTTGACAAATTCCCCTTTTCTCCAAATCCCGGTATGTTATGGTGTTTAACATATCAAATTTCGAAGTCCAATATCGTCCATACACACGCAATCAACAACAGTTTATAATTCACATCATATATCAAAATATATGAAAAACAATAAAATAACTATTGAGGAATCCAGTCGGATTCCTCCAACCTGTTTCCCTGCATCCACAGATGTAACACAATAAAATCAACATCACTTTCTGTTCCATATGATATATTCTGTTAAACAGAATCAATATAGAAATTCAACTAACTGACTAGCAGTTCAATCAAACAATCATCACACAGTCAATCAGCCAATATTTAACAGTTCTAAAAATACAACATAAAATTATAAGCTGTTCAGAGTTAGTGAGATTTACTCACATTGGCAGTTCATCGTTAAAGAACGATAAACTGTTGTTTGATTTGAATCAAACATTTTATTTCGCCATAAATTTATAGGAGCTCGAATCCACTTCCAGTCAGCTCCATTGTGTAGTGTCCGTCCATACGATCCTAACGGATCTTGTTTTACTGAATTTTGATACCGTATGAGGAAGTTATAACTTATACAAGTTTATACATTTCAAATTTAAAATTAAAAAAACTTAGTCCTTTATTTAACGGGCCTCACCCAAACTTCAGCCCATAAAACTTTAGGCCCGCACCTGCATTCCCATTTTAATCCATCTTCCCCAAAATGAAATACCCGATGCTGCTCCTCAACTCCTCACCCCAACCGACGTTTAAACCTCCACCGATCCTCCGACAAGCCACCATCACCAAAGAAAAAATCACCGTATCGATTCTCATCAAAATCTCGTCCTTCCTATATATGTTTCATCGAACTCGGTTGCATCCTTGCGATGCGATTTTTAGCACATTTCCGACGATAACAGTACCACCTGCGACGCCTTTAACCATGAACTCCGACTAAACTCCTCCAATAGATGCGGCCAACCTCCAGTAGCTTCCCCACACCCTCGAATCCGCTCATCAACCACCGTGCTAACCCCAAAATGTAACCCTAGCGCGCTGCCCAAAAATGCCGAGTTCGAGAATGGTGATCGAACCCAATACCGATCATACCAAAGTGAAGATAAATCACCCAGCAACTCAGAAATCATGGTTCCATGAATTTAGAGATTTTATTCGATTTCTTTTTTATTTTTCTTTTGAATTTTGCTTCTTGCATTTTGGTTTGGAAGCTATAACCGACGACGCAAAAATGTTGGATGAAATTAGGTTTAGGAAATGTGTAGTGCATTATTTAATGGATAGCTTGGCTTGTTGGAGGATCCTTGTCCACACATCCTTTTTATTTCTTTGATTTTATATTTGTTTTAGCCTTCTAAAAATCCATGTGGTCACACATGATACCCCAAAATCACGAAAACTGGACACGTAGCTAGAGTTCGACATTACGGTCCCAACGAAACTGGTTTCGGCGAATTCAGACCCCGTTTGCTCACACAGCGTATTTTTAAAGGTCAATTTATTGACTGTTTTTCACGTTAAAATCCCGTACGGCCACACACTGACTTCAAAAATAACGGAAATTGAAATCTAGCGATAATTTAATATTGCGGATCCAACAAAATTAGTTTCGTCGAATTCCGACTTCGTTTGCAAAACTGGCTATTTTTAAAGCTCTGAATGACCCATTTAAATATATAAATATATTTAAATATAATTAAATTAAATATAAATAAATTTATATTTATCGTATATATTCACAGTGGAATACCATACAGCTCTAGAATATTCCAATATGAATTTCTAGCTTGATATTTCATCATCAGAGTTATATCGATATTCGATTTATATTTAAACCCTTTTTAAAATATAAATAATTCCATTATAAATTATAAAGGAATTTCATAGCGACTTTTATAAAATTCGATTTGGACGTAAATCAAAATCTACACGTTGAAATCCCGATTTTTCTCTTGATATACTCCACCAGCTCCCAACGTTTCTTGTTTCACAGAAATCCGGCTTAAAACGAATCATGTACATTCAGTTAAAGTTCAAATCACCAAATAACGAACTGCTGCTCTATTTCAAGCTCGATTATAATTATATTATAATTCTACGTTCAAACTGTCATATATATAATATATTCGTTATTCTAATTAAAATTATGAACTGAATTATATATTTTGAATCTCCTAACTCACACCATATCGCCATTTCGGCCCAATCTAATTATTTCAGAATTAAATATATTATTTAATTATTATTTTAATTAAATATTCACTATTATTTTATTCAACGACCATTAAATCCTCTTAATCACCCTTTAAATAATTAAATAAATTAATTATTATACCGCTGAAAATGCGGGTCTTTACAGCACGAGTCTGTATGGATGGCATACATGAATATACTCCACAACAAGAAGGCTGCAGTATAGTGGAAGTGAATGAGATCAAGTGCAAACCAGTCAGTATACTAGTGTATACATGCAAATGTGATCAGATTGACAACAAGGCAAGAATGTACAGAGAATTTAAGACAAGCCAAGAAATGGTTCAACACACACACACACATACATATATATACATATTTTTTTGTGTGTATATATATGCATTGTTCAACATGGAAGATTTAATCTCAAGCTAGTACATGTGAAGGACAGAAACAATATGGTATAGCATCGTGAATTATGTGCAACATTTGCATGAAGCAATAACATGATTACAACAAATTATTTGGCAAGAATCACGCATGAATCAACCATTCAAATTCAACATGCAAGAATAAGGAATGGAATGAAATATTTTTTTCATTCATGACATAGAAAAATAGGAAAGCAGTTTTTAGGACATATTCTTTCAAACAGGGCAAGATTTCATCAGTGTATCACAAACATTATTGGGACAAGATTTCCAATTCATTTGTTTACAGAAATACATAACAAGAAACACATTGATTTGTTTCTAGAAAATAACAGTATTGTTTCAGGCAAGAAAACAATTTAATTTGTTTCCAGAAATCCGAACAATCAATAGAGGATTCAAAGTCAGTTAATCACTCAAATAATTTTAGGTAAGAAACAGCTTGATCATTTCTAGAATGCAATCAATGATTCACGGAAAAACAAGTTAATCACACACAAATTAGATGTAAGGACCCGTAACTTCCCCGTGAAGGAAAGCGCGGATACTTTGAGAACAGGACAAAATCGAACGTAGACGGAAGAACATTTCATTGTTATTACAACAATTCCATCAGATACAAGAATATACAGAGTATAAATGAATAAATTACGTTCGATAAATATCAGAGATTACAATAAATTACATAGCAGCGGAAAAATATACAAAATACAACTGAAAGTGATACACGGATACAGAGCTTTCCGGATATCGTTCCAGCGGTAAATCAAGATCCTATGAATATAAATCTGCAAAACCAAAACTACTAGCTGCCCATGTGGAAAATAGGGGCACCCAGAATTTAGGTTGAAACAATAAACTCCAGGTCAGTCATGGGACTGGTGTGAGAATTAAAACAGTTATTTAAAACTTTATTTTAAAGATGGTAATTCAAGGGACCACGCCGTATAACACGGAATGGGTTTCCTCCCAAGAATACCAGTGCATAAAACAAACAGCACAATGCTAAATAATGAAAAATGAAGCTGTTATAAGACCCAGGTCCCATCACACAATGCAACGCAAGCTGGAGGATAGGGTTTTTACCTTATAACAGCCAAAGCATGCTTGATACGTTTAAAACAAATCATTTGATACTATTATAAGTGTATAGTGTCAAAACAATTCAAATCATAAATATCAATCATAGGCGGCATGGGTACCATCTATCATGTCGCCGTACTAGTTCTACAATTAAAACCGCAATATCACGTATTGGAAATTGGATTTCCGTCATGAGTCGAGGCAAGGGGCAAGCTCCTCTCCGCGTTCGAGACACTCTAGCAAATGCCTCAGGACCACACTATGATCCTTTGGAACCTCCAAGGCTGGTCCTCTCTTACTTTTGAAGATTAATTATTCCTGAACACACGTTTCCCGGTCCTTACAGACCTATATCCGACGCGCCTCGTATCCAACAACCACACAGGTGAAAAGTATATAAATGTCAGGGCTGGTAGGTCACTGACACCACCCTAGCTAGAAAGAAACATCGTCCACTCCTTGGGTCCGTATCTCGTTTTTGACTCATACCGGCGTGTGAGGCTCGCGAATTCACGGTATACACAAAGCTACTTCACACAGACCATGCTGTGATCATCAACCACGAGACTTTGCTTTTCAACAGAAGCCTCGATCAATTGCCACTTACGCGTGCCACACTGGCAATTCACTCCATGCGACTGATGTCCATCGATATACAACCTCTGAGCCCGTACGTCTCAGAGAAGGGCGTTAAGCAAGAGAATAAATTCTCCGCCGCCAAACAGATGTATATTTAATAGAGATCAATCAACACAAAATAAAATCCAATGTCAGACACACAATCCAGTTACAAGTTCGTTCTGGGTCTGAACGAAACCGGAGGCACTTCCCTCGCATATCCATCCATCTCCAAGTACGTCTGGATGATCACCAACTGTTTCCCTCATCTTGGGTGTACAGCTCAATCGAGATCAACAGTAATCACCCAAACGATGTGAAGACTTCCGGTCTTCAACAACCGTTTTCTTCTTCGACATCTCGTCGAATCGGTTATTCAAAATCGGTATAAACCCGGCCTTTCTGAATAACCCACGTATATAATAAACGAATGTTACACAAACACAACAAATGCCTCATTCCAATTCATAATATTCCTTTTATTCACGAAATCACATTCTTAGGGAAAGGTTCCCATTAATTTTATCCAAGATAAATCCTTATATCTTTATTCTATAATCATCCTTTGGATATCATTCCTAACTAGTCGGGATTAGCGAACCACACCGAAGTAATTATTTATTTTATTTCCCAATCCCAACCTATTTATCCCATGGAGAAAACTGGTAATACTCCATTCCTAACACCACGGTGTTATCGGTAAAATTAATTACCATTTCACGTTCAAATCTAATTACAGATTTAACTACCGCTTTGGAGCAAAACTGGGGATACTCCATTCTCGATCACCATTCAAATTTGATAATTTAAATTATCAATTCACATTTTTAATCTAATTAAAGATTTATTAAAACCCCACTTAGTTTTAATCTTTTCAAAAATCAACATCCTGCCTTTAACTGGGTTAAAGAACCAATGTCATCTAAAACATGATTCACGATAAACCCAAATCATATTTGATATTAAATACGAGGCTCTGAATAGAAAATATATCAGCTTATATTCAATATCAAATTCTGGAACCAACAAATATCGTATTGGAAATAACGATATAAAATATATCTTTCAAATCCCCAAAACAATATTTGTATAGTCACGAAATCCAACATCGAAATATTCCAAAGATGTTCAATTCACGTATTGGGAATATTGATTATTTTTAAAATCACTTTCAAATTCTATTTATTTATTTCAAAAATAAATTGATTTTAATTCTAGTTCAAAACTAGTTCATTTCGACAAAAATATATTTTTATCCTTTCAAATTTGGAATTCTTCAGCCCAATTTTTCCCAAATCATTTCTTATGATTTTACACAAATTATAGATATTTTTAATAATTTTATCAAGGCCCGTACAGTCGATTTCCATCAACGGCCATCGAACTGCACTTACAGCGACCTTTTCTAAATTTGATTTGGACATAATTCCAAATCCAACCGTTAGATTTCAAATTTCTAATATTCATTGAAAAGCTCTTTTCAATACGAACCCAACGGTTCCGGTTTTAGGAGAATCCGACGGTCGGATCTCCCGCAACGTCAATTCGAAGTCGATGGTTGAAATTCACGAACTGCCGCGGCGCGGCGCGTTCTATTCGTGCCATTATATAAATAATATATATATATATATATTATATATATTTCGTCGATTTCCTTTTAAAACGTATTTTATAAATCGTTTTAAATTCGTTTTCAAAACCATTTCAACACTATATTCAATTTCAAATCGATTTGATTTCAATTCAATTCGAATTCATTTCAATTTTATTTAATTCGAATTCAAATTCGTTTCAATTCAATTTCAATTTAATTCAATTTGAATTAATTTCTAATTGATTTGAATTCAAATTCACTTTCTATTCAATTCGAATTGAATTCATTTTCTATTCGATTCGAATTCGTTTCAAATTCATTTCAAATTGATTTCAATTCAATTTCAGTTCGTTTTAAATTTCATTCAAAACGATTTCAATTTGTTTTAATTCAATTTCAATTTAATTCAATTTGAATTCATTTCTATTCAATTTGAATTCAAATTCACTTTCTATTCAATTCGAATCGAATTCATTTTCTATTCGATTCGAATTCATTTCAAATTGATTCAATAAAATTTCAATTTGAATTTTAATCTAATTTAATTTGAATTTCATTTCAAAATATTAAATTTTGAAATCACTTTTCAATATTCATTATAAAACGAATAAAATCGATATAAATATCATTCGCGTCAAAATAATGCATCTCTAATCAACACGGCTTTATATATTTCAATAAATTCGTTATTCTATTCAAGAAATGAATATTTATTCTATTCAACACATGAATCTATATTTCCTTCAACATACGACTATTTTCGTTATGTAAAATATTTTATAAAATTATGGTATCTATCGTTTGATTTTCAATTAGACTCCACCGTGAAGTAGTTCTAATTTTAAATATGATAAAGATGTATATTTTATTATTAAAATATTTTACTCAACACATGAATAATTTCAACACATCAACATCGTCAACACATGACTATTTTTATATTCAACACATGAATTTTCTTTTATAATATTCGTTATTTTCCCGATTGGAATGAGGCCCAATCAATCACCATATAATGTTAATTATATGGATTCCATACAACACATGTATATAATAGCAACGATAGACAATAAACCATCATCCAAAGTGCACCACACAACTGCACAAGCATCAAATATAAATAATCAACGCTTACACAGCCTGTCGACAAATCGATCGTCATACAATTAATTAATTGGGATTAGTGTACCCCAAATATCATCCCAACACCCGTGTGGGGTTTCAAATCAACAAACACAGATTTTTATTTGTGCAGTTGGGCGATGTCTAAAATTTATCGACCCAATTAATATCAGTCAAATTAGTGTATATAAACAAATCGGCCGATTTGTTTATAAATATTTATTTATTCACTTTCACGTTAAAAATTATATTTTTAACGATAAAATATTTTTAACTACATAAATATTTTGTCTCCTTTCAACACATGAATATATTTCATTATCTATTTCACATCAATTCCACAAACAAATTTCACAACACATCAATCAAACAAACAAGCCATCCATGGTCTGTGGATGACGGGTGTCGGGTGCTGCTAAGCACCGTCTGCATCCTAGTATATATATATATAACTAGAAAAAGAAATTGAAGTGTGAGAAGTTCTCACCGATAGCTAATCCAATCATCTCGACTCTCATATGTAGAAAATCTTCGTCGTTCTCGCACTTTTTGACACGTTCGTCGCCCGTAGCCACTACATATATAAAAATCACATTTTTATATTGTTGCTATGTATATAAAAATCATATTTTTATTATCACCCCATATGGATAAAAATTCCATTTTTACATCGCTACTATATAGATAAAAAATTCTATTTTTACAACGCTACTATATAGATAAAAATTCTATTTTTACAACGCTACTATATAGATAAAAATTCTATTTTTACAACGCTACTATATAGATAAAAATTCTATTTTTACAACGCTATTATATAGATAAAAATTCTACTTTTACAACGCTATTATATAGATAAAAATTCTATTTTTACAACGCTATTATATAGATAAAAATTCTATTTTTACAACGCTACTAAATAGATAAAAATTCTATTTTTACAATGCTATTATATAAAGATGATATTTTCTATTTTTACAACGCTACTATATAAAGATGATATTTTTACTATCTATATAAAATAAAATAAATCGTATTTTTAATATTCCTACTATATAAAAAGAATGTTTTTATACTTCACATATGATAAAAATGGTTTCTTCTCTAAATAAAATAAATAAATAAAATCAAATCTTTTTAATTATAAAAACCTAATCTTTTTAATTTATAAATCCTATATATTCTCATTTTTAAAATCAATACCAATTTCAGTTTTAAAACAATTTTATTTTTAAAAAAGAATGCGAATTTATTTTTTCAAACAATGTCAAATTTGTTTTTCAAAACAAGGTTATATATACTAAGGACAATTAACAATGTGAATGAATGTGAATAAAAAAATAAAATATAAAAAAAAGAAACCACCTTTCTTCCCAGGTTATCACGCTCCAGGCGTCACTTCGAAGAGCTCAACCACTAGGGCTTCAACCTGCTCGCAATACGAGGTGTCGGAGTCTGATCAGAGGGCGCCACCCTCTTCGTCGTCGCCTGATCCTCCTGCGCCTGAAGCGGCGTGAAATCCGATGCCCCCAATCGACGGGAAATCGAACTCGATCGGTGACTTTTCTTGGCCAAAGTCTGAGCGCAATCCTTCACCAGAGATGATCACTCATGTACCAATCGAAAGATCTCTCTTTGCTCTCTGAATTTCACGTTGGAAGATTGGAAATTTATTGCGTGGGTTTCTTGTTTTTGGAGGAGGAAGTTTTGAAGAATCATCGCCCTTCGTTTTGGTCAAAGGCGGCTGAGCAGAGAAGTGCACGATGGTTTAGGGTTTAAACCCTTTAATATAATATATATATAAATATTTTATTGTTTTTAATTTCAAAAAGGTAACTTTTTAATACAGACTCGAAATCAAACCCATCGACTGTCGCCTCTAGCTAATTACCCCATTCCGAACACAATGGGATATGTATCGTAGGCTGATTCGACTATTTCGATCAGTTTTCATCAAAATCAACATATAACTCTATATATTGAATTTGAACGCGCATTTCAATTTACTGCGGTCACATACGAACTCTAGAAATTCCAGAAAAATATTTTCTAGCTTCGTATTGATGATACGGTCCTAACAAAACTAGTTTCGTCGAATTCTGAGACCGTTTGAAAAATGGCCAATTTCCAGTCGATTAAAATCAACTAAAACCGGTCAAACGCGTTTTCCTTTGCCACGCTCACATATTGATTCGGAAAATAATGAAATTTGGAATCTAGCAATAATTTGACATCATGTATCCAACAAAAGTGGTTTCGTCGAAATCCGAGGTCGTTTGCAAAATTCCCATTTTTAAGGGCCGGAATTCCATAGCGACTATTCAGAATTTTCAACTGGACATATCTTTTGATTCCCGCTATGAAATTTTGATTTTTCGAATTCGTTGGAAAGATATTCTAAAATAGATCCTAATGTTTTTGGTTTCACTAAAATCCGGATTGTTTTGCACCCGGTACATTCAATTGAAGTTTGAAATCGAATTATCGAACTACCGAGCCATTTTCAATTCTATTTATAATTATATATAATTATTATATTCAAACGACGACGTATATAATATATACATTCGATTCTATTCAAAATAAATTCCTCTTCGTCATTATTAAAAATAATCTATTTTAAATGTTCAAAATTCGCTAAAATTGCCAAAATAAAATTTTTAAACTGGCCCAGATTTTCGGGTTGTTACAATCTCCCCCACTTAAAACTTTTCATCCCCGAAAAGGAACAAAGTCAAAAGTGGTTTGATTAATCAACTCTACGTTCGATCTGGCTTCCATTCTCCAACTTTTCAGTTTCTGAGAATTTTCAAATTCTTCAAAAATTTGGCTAACACCCTAAATTTTCGAAAAATTTCGCCATAACCTCCCCTGCACCGGGAACCACGGGAAAATCCCGAAATTGCCATATAGGCCTTCTGATCTCAAAAAGAAAAAGAAAAATCCAAGCGGCTAGCCAATCGGCTCATAAAATCATCATCACCCAAACAAAACAGTAAATTATGATAAACATGTACCTATTTGTCGGGCAAACAAATTTTATTCTCTGCTCTAGCCTCCTTGCTATGACCTGTTCAATGTAAGTACATGTATATGCAAGCAAATGCGACCAATTTTCAATACAATTCAATATTTGATTCAATTAGGCATATGGTTAAAAATTATCAAACAAATAAATAAACAACACAACCATCAATTAATTAGTGGATTAGAGCTTCAAATTCGTAATTTTGATATATATACAGAAAATCATGTTTTTGATGCCAATTCACAACAATGTATTCTAGCTATATTTTGGTTCTTACACCAGTCTAATGGAAATATATAGATATCACACCTTCGAAACACGAAAATAAATACTGATGATGGGGCCACATCATCAGAATTATCCCCGGGTGTCTAGAATGTGATTCTATATCTATCCAGTATATTAAAACTTCGAATATACGTTCATGACGCGTGTACGCGAAATCTATATATACTCAATTGTCCAAATTCAAAACAAATAAATATTCAAATACGTATAAAGCGATTTAAATTTTCAAAACAAAATTGTTTTCATTTGAAAAATATACCCTTCACACTCGTTCTAGGATACTACTGATCCTATCTCTAACGAGTCATTCTAATTGGATTTTACTAATCCAATATCTGATGAATTCTTTCGTATGGTTCTAATGTGTCTTGTTCTCGAGCTCTGTAAACCAAAGCTCTGATACCACTGTAAGGACCCGTAACTTCCCCGTGAAGGAAAGCGCGGATACTTTGAGAACAGGACAAAATCGAACGCAGACGGAAGAACATTTCAGTGTTATTACAACAATTCCATCAGATACGAGAATATACGGAGTATAAATGAACAAATTACATTCGATAAATATCAGAGATTACAATAAATTACATAGCAGCGGAAAAATATACAAAATACAACTGAAAGTGATACACGGATACAGAGCTTTCCGGATATCGTTCCAGTAGTAAATCAGGATCCTGTGAATATAAATCTGCAAAACCAAAACTACTAGCTGCCCGTGTGGAAAATAGGGGCACCCCGAGTTTAGGTTGAAACAATAAACTCCAGGTCAGTCATGGGACTGGTGTGAGTACTAAAACAGTTATTTAAAACTTTATTTTAAAGATAGTAATTCAAGGGACCACGCCGTATAACACGGAACGGGTTTCCTCCCAAGAATACCAGTGCATAAAACAAACAGCGCAATGCTAAATAAAGAAAAATGAAGCTGTTATAAGACCCAGGTCTCATCACACAATGCAACGCAAGCCGGAGGATAGGTTTTTTTTTACCTTATAACAGCCAAAGCATGCTTGATACGTTTAAAACAAATCATTTGATACTATTATAAGTGTATAGTGTCAAAACAATTCAAATCATAAATATCAATCATAGGCGGCATGGGTACCATCTATCATGTCGCCGTACTAGTTCTACAATTAAAACCGCAATATCACGTATTGGAAATTGGATTTCCGTCATGAGTCGAGGCAAGGGGCAAGCTCCTCTCCGCGTTCGAGACACTCTAGCAAATGCCTCAGGACCCCACTATGATCCTTTGGAACCTCCAAGGCCTGTCCTCTCTTACTTTTGAGGATTAATTATTCCTGAACACACATTTCCCGGTCCTTATAGACCTATATCGAGGCGCCTCGTATCCAACAACCACACAGGTGAAAAGTATATAAATGTCAGGGCTGGTAGGTCACTGACACCACCCTAGCTAGAAAGAAACATCGTGCACTCCTTGGGTCCGTATCCCGTTTTTGACTCATACCGAGGTGTGAGGCTCGCGAATTCACGTTATACACAAAGCTACGTCACACAGACCGTGCTTTGATCATCAAACACAAGACTTTGCTTTTCAACAGAAGCCTCGATCAATTCCACTTACGCGTGCCACATTGGCAATTCACTCCATGCGACTGATGTCCATCGATATACAACCTCTGAGCTCGTACGTCTCAGAGAAGGGCGTTAAGCAAGAGAATAAATTCTCCGCCGCTAAACAGATGTATATTTAATAGAGATCAATCAAGACAGAATAAAATCCAATGTCAGGCACACAATCCATTGACAAGTTCATTCTGGGTCTGAACGAAACCGGAGGCACTTTCCTCGCATATCCATCCATCTCCAAGTACGTCTGGATGATCGCCAACTGTTTCCCTCATCTTGGGTGTACAGCCCAATCGAGATCATCAGTAATCACCCAAACGATGTGAAGACTTCCGGTCTTCAACCACCGTCTTCCTCTTCGACATCTCGTCGAATCGGTTATTCAGAATGGGTATAAACCCGGCCTTTCTGAATAACCCACGTATATAATAAACGAATGTTACACAAACACAACAAACGCCTCATTCCAATTCAGAATATTCCTTTTATTCACGAAATCACATTCTTAGGGAAAGGTTCCCATTAATTTTATCCAAGATAAATCCTTATAAATTTATTCTATAATCATCCTTTGGATATCATTCCTAACTAGTCTTGATTAGCGAACCACGCCGAAGTAATTATTTATTTTATGTCCCAATCCCAACCTATTTATCCCATGGAGAAAACTGGTAATATTCCATTCCTAACACCACGGTGTTATCGGTAAAATTAATTACCATTTCACGTTCAAATCTAATTACAGATTTAACTACCGCTTTGGAGCAAAACTGGTGATACTCCATTCTCGATCACCTATCAAATTTGATAATTTAAATTATCAATTCACATTTTTAATCTAATTATAGATTTATTAAAACCCCACTTAGTTTTAATCTTTTCAAAAATCAACATCCTGCCTTTAACTGGGTTAAAGGACCAATGTCATCTAAAACACGATTCACGATAAACCCAAATCATATTTGATATTAAATACGAGGCTCTGAATAGAAAATATATCGGCTTATATTCAATATCAAATTCTGGAACCAACAAATATCGTATTGGAAATAACGATATAAAGTATATCTTTCAAATCCCCATAACAATATTTGTATAGTCACGAAATCGAACATCGAAATATTCCGAAGATAATTTCGATTCAACTCCAGTTCAATTCACGTATTGGGAATATTGATTATTTTTAAAATCACTTTAAAATTCAATTTATTTATTTCAAAAATAAATTGATTTTAATTCTAGTTCAAAACTAGTTCATTTCGACAAAAATATATTTTTATCCTTTCAAATGTGGAATTCTTTAGCCCAATTTTTCTCAAATCATTTCTTATGATTTTACACAAATTATAGATATTTTTAATAATTTTATCAAGGCCCGTACAGTCGATTTCCATCAACGGCCATCGAACTGCACTTACAACGACCTTTTCTAAATTTGATTTGGACATAATTCTGAATCCAACCGTTATATTTCAAATTTCTAATATTCATTGAAAAGCTCTTTTCGATACGAACCCAAAGGTTCCGGTTTTAGGAGAATCCGACGGTCGGATGTCCCGCAACGTCAATTCGAAGTCAATGGTCGAAATTCACGAACTGCCACGGCGCTGCGCGTTCTGTTCAGGCCATTATATATATAGTACATATATATATATTAAATATATTTCATAGATTTCCTTTTAAAATGTATTTTATAAATCGTTTTAAATTCGTTTTCAAAACCATTTCAACACTATATTCAATTTCAAATCGATTTGATTTCAATTCAATTCGAATTCATTTCAATTTTATTTAATTCGAATTCAAATTCGTTTTAATTCAATTTCAATTTAATTCAATCTGAATTCATTTCTAATTGATTTGAATTCAAAATCACTTTCTATTGAATTCGAATCGAATTCATTTTCTATTCGATTCGAATTCATTTCAAATTCATTTCAAATTGATTTCAATTTCAGTTCGTTTTAAATTTCATTCAAAACAATTTCAATTCGTTTTAATTCAATTTCAATTTAATTCAATTTGAATTCATTTCTATTCAATTTGAATTCAAATTCACTTTCTATTCAAGTCGAATCGAATTCATTTTCTATTCGATTCGAATTCATTTCAAATTGATTCAATAAAATTTCAATTTGAATTTTAATCTAATTTAATTTGAATTTCATTTCAAAATATTAAATTTTGAAATCACTTTTCAATATTCATTATAAAACGAATAAAATCGATATAAATATCGTTCGCGTCAAAATAAAGCATCTCTAATCAACACGGCTTTATATATTTCAATAAATTCGTTATTCAATTCAACAAATGAATATTTATTCTATTCAACACATGAATCTATATTTCTTTCAACATATGACTATTTTTGTTATGTAAAATATTTTATAAAATTATGGTATCTATCGTTTGATTTTCAATTAGACTCCACCGTGAAGTAGTTCTAATTTTAAATATGATAAAGATGTATATTTTATTATTAAAATATTTTACTCAACACATGAATAATTTCAACACATGAACATCGTCAACACATGACTATTTTTATATTCAACACATGAATTTTCTTTTATAATATTCATTATTTTCCCAATTGGAATGAGGCCCAATTAATCACCATATAATGTTAATTATATGAATTCCATACAACACATGTATATAATAGCAACGATAAACAATAAACCATCATCCAAAGTGCACCACACAACTGCATAAGCATCAAATATAAATAATCAAGGCTTACATAGCCTGTCGACCAATCGATCGACATACAATTAATTAATTGGGATTAGTGTACCCGAAATATCATCCCAACACCCGTGTGGGGTTTCAAATCAACAAACACAGATTTTTATTTGGGCAGTTGGGCGATGTGTAAAATTTATCGACCCAATCAATATCAGTCAAATTAGTGTATATAAACAAATCGGCCGATTTGTTTATAAATATTTATTTTTTCACTTTCACGTTAAAAATTATATTTTTAACTATATAAATATTTTATCTCCTTTCAACACATGAATATATTTCATTATCTATTTCACATCAATTCCACAAACAAATTTCACAACACATCAATCAAACAAACAAGCCATCCATGGTCTGTGGATGACGGGTGTCGGGTGCTGCTAAGCACCGTCTGCATCCTAGTATATATATATATAACTAGAAAAAGAAATTGAAGAGTGAGAAGTTCTCACCGATAACTAATCCAATCATCTCGACTCTCATATGTAGAAAATCTTCGTCGTTCTCCCCCTTTTTGTCACTTTCGTCGCCCGTAGCCACTACATATATAAAAATCACATTTTTATATTGTTGCTATGTATATAAAAATCATATTTTTATTATCACCCCATATGGATAAAAATTCCATTTTTACATCGCTACTATATAGATAAAAATTCTGTTTTTACAACGCTACTATATAGATAAAAAATTCTATTTTTACAACGCTACTATATAGATAAAAATTCTATTTTTACAACGCTACTATATAGATAAAATTCTATTTTTACAACGCTATTATATAGATAAAAATTCTATTTTTACAACGCTACTATATAGATAAAAATTCTATTTTTACAACGCTATTATATAGATAAAAATTATATTTTTACAACGCTACTATATAAAAATGATATTTTCTATTTTTACAACGCTACTATATAAAGATGATATTTTTACTATCTATATAAAATAAAAAAAATCGTATTTTTAATATTCCTACTATATAAAAAGAATGTTTTTATACTTCACATATGATAAAATTGGTTTCTTCGCTAAATAAAAAAATAAAAAATCAAATCTTTTTAATTATAAAAACCTAATCTTTTTAATTTATAAATCCTATATTTTTCATTTTTAAAATCAATACTAATTTCAGTTTTAAAACAATTATATTTTTAAACAAGAATGCGAATTTATTTTTTTCAAACAATGTCAAATTTGTTTTTCAAAACAAGGTTATATATACTAAGGACAATTAACAATGTGAATGAATGTGAATAAAAATAATAAAATATAAAAAAAGGAACCACCTTTCTTCCCAGGTTATCACGCTCCAGGCGTCACTTCGAAGAGCTCAACCACTAGGGCTTCAACCTGCTCGCAATCCGAGGTGTCGGAGTCTGATCAGAGGGCACCACCCTCTTCGTCGTCGCCTGCTCCTCCTACGCCTGAAGCGGCGTGAAATCCGACGCCCCCAATCGACGGGAAATCGAACTCGATCGGTGACTTTTCTTGGCCAAAGTCTGAGCGCAATCCTTCACCAGAGATGATCACTCGTGTACCAATCGAAAGATCTCTCTTTGCTCTCTGAATTTCACGTTGGAAGATTGGAAATTTATTGCGTGGGTTTCTTGTTTTTGGAGGAGGAAGTTTTGAAGAACCATCTCCCTTCGTTTTGGTCAAAGGCGGCTGAGAAGAGAAGTGCACGATGTTTTAGGGTTTAAACCCTTTAATATAATATATATATTATTGTTTTTAATTTCAAAAAGGTAACTTTTTAATACGGACTCGAAATCAAACCCACCGACTGTCGCCTCTAGCTAATTACCCCCATTCCGAACACAATGGGATATGTATCGTAGGCGGATTCAACTGTTTCGATTAGTTTTCGTCAAAATCAACATATAACTTTATATATTGAATTTGAACGCGCATTTCAATTTACTGGGGTCACATACGAACTCTAGAAATCCCAGAAAAATATTTTCTAGCTTCGTATTGACGAAACGGTCCTAACAAAATTAGTTTCGTCGAATTCTGAGACCGTTTGAAAAATGGCCATTTTCCAGTCGATTAAAATCAACTGAAACTGGTCAAACGCGTTTTCCTTTGCCACTCTCACATATTGATTCGAAAAATAATGAAATTTGGAATCTAGCAATAATTTGACATCACGGATCCAACAAAAGTGGTTTCGTCGAAATCCGAGGTCGTTTGCAAAATTCCCATTTTTAAGGGCCGGAATTCCATAGCGACTATTCAGAATTTTCAACTGGACATATCTTTTGATTCCCGTTATGAAATTTCGATTTTTCGGATTCGTTGGAAAGATATTCTAAAATAGATCCTAATGTTTTTGGTTTCACTAAAATCCGGATTGTTTTGCACTCGGTACATTCAATTGAAGTTTGAAATCGAATTATCGAACTACCTCGCCATTTTCAATTCTATTTATAATTATATATAATTATTACGTATATAATATATACGTTCGATTCTATTCAAAATAAATTTCTCGTCGTCATTATTTAAAATAATCTATTTTAAATGTTTAAAATTCGCTAAAATTGCCAAAATAAAAATTTTAAACTGGCCCAGATTTTCGGGTTGTTACATTAGACCAATTCATATTCTTGAAATCAGGGAAGAATGTAGGGTTTCATAATCCTATAAATACCAATTCATCATCGACAATACATGCATCGAAAGCAAAAGCAATAATTCACAAGCAAAAATCAAATTAAATCAGAGTACTCATGTTTTCGATCATGAGATCCAAATCAATCGACCAAGAAGAACAACGTTCGAAGATAATCAGAGAACAATCTCAGAAAAGCAATTGAAGTCGCAATTTGGACAAAGGCACGAGAAATAGGGTCGGCCATTAAAGAAATAAAAGGGACAATTTTTTTTTACATTTGGCCGGCAATTCTATTCTTTACATAAGGGAGGTTTTTTTTTGAATTGCTTTTTATTTTCTTTTGTAACACATCTACACAGTTTTCTTGTTTTTTGTAAAAACTAGGGTTTACTAGTTATAGGGCTTATAGCTAGGATTTACGAGTTATGAGTTTGTAATTTGGGAAAATCTGATCTTAGGGATAAAGAATAGTCCATGGAGCGTAGGATTAGAGCAGGAGAAGGGTTTGCGAGTTTACAGGAGTTTGTAAGGGGATCTATTTTAATGCCTAGTAGAAATCTGGGGAATGCAGCAGCTGGCAGGGTTTGCCAAAGGTGGGTAAAATATGTGTTATTTTATTTCTGCATTAATTTTCTCTGCTAAAATCTGTGTTGTGGTAATTTGAATATCTCATAAAAATACAATAAACCCTATTCATCCCATCTATAGTTAATCTAGATCCAGCACATTTAACTTACAATAATTAAATGCATTTAATACATTTATAACAATATGGTAATAATATATATTATCATAATGATACATTAAAGGCTTTTAATATAAAAACATTGGAAAATAACCGTTATGTGGTTCAAATATACGAATCAAATAAATTTTACTTAAATCTACATAATAAAATTTTGGATCTAGCTATAGTATTGATCAATGATAAAGATGAAATGAATAACTTATAGTTTTACTGCATTCTCAACAATCATATTTTCTAATATACCATATATATGCATAATTTCTAATTGAGAATTGAGTAAAAGCGCATAATCATAAAACCAAGATATTACATTCTTTAATATGAATGATTCGAAAAACATACAGTTTATACATAAAATTTACAACATAAAAATTACATGTTTTAGATTTAAATTACACAATCCATATAAAGATTTTTTATATCTTTCTGTTTACATCAAAATTACTTCTTACCATTATAGAAACTACAGGTTCTAAGTTTTCCATTTTATAACAAAAATTGCTTATGCATTCACTTCCGGTGTGCAAAATTAAGATCAATATTAGGTCTTCACTTAATATGATCTTCAAGATGCATATTTTCTTTATAAAAGTTTTTCTAAGAAACAATAAAATATATCTTTTGGAAATATGATATGTTCTAAAATTACTATAATAAAACTTCAAGTTTTATCATAATTTATATACTATTATTGTATATTTTAAATTGAAGCAACTTTTCTAGAAAGTGCTTTTGTTCATATATGAGAGTCATTTTACTATTTTTCTTCAAGAAAATAGTATTTATTATAAATGTAATGATCTCTATCAACAATAAATTTCTTCAAGAAATTATGTGTGACATAAAATTGGAATATAAGGCTTTTGCCTTTTATTGAAACTTTTCCTTTCATTGCCTTTTCAAATCCTTTCATTATTGAATTCTATATCCTTTACTATAAGAAAATTTTAAGCACACTAATATGCTTTGAGGCTTTATTTTAGCTTTTTGAAGGCTTTAACTTTTCATCCTTTTGCATACGAACTTAAGGTTCCCTTTTTCCCAGATTTGAAAGGATTTGTTTACATCATGTTTCAATTTCCCCTTTTTCAAATTCACTTCCAATGTTAAATCAATATTGCTATTGAATTTAAATGCTATATCACTTCATTTTATACCCATAATTTTGTTGGGTATACATTAAAAAACATTTTTTTCAAGAGATATTCTGTCTTCAGTCTACCCAAAAAAATTACATATGAAAAGTAATAGTAGATCGGGAAAGATAAAATTAGATCTACCTTTATATCATCAATTATGTAAACAATAAATATATAATCAAATCTCCATCAAATTGGATTTGGAAAAATCAAAATTAGATCTATAAAGAACTGAAAGAATAAATCTTGACACATATGCAGGGTCAATAAAAATAATTAGATCTAAAAAAAATAGGTCTATTAGAACCCAATCGAGATCTACAAAAAATAGAAAAATAAATCTAGAAGTTTGAATCAGATCTAGAAGAATAGAAGATAACACAAATTTATAGATAGAATAATCGAGTATTCTCAAACAAAATAAAATAATTGCAGAAAAAATCTAAAAATCCATGAATTAAGAATGCTCAAATAAAAATTACTTACCTCACAAATTCAAAGATGCAGATCTAGATGATTTCAAAAAATAAAAAATAGCTCTAATGGAATCTCATGCTGATAACGTGTTATAAAATAAAATAGAACAAATAATAAAATAGAACAAATAATAAAAGAGAAGCCATTAGAGAGAACAGAAAAGATAGGGGAGAGACCTTTTACTTCTACTGATTCAAATGTACAAACAATGTAAACAATCCCTTTATTTATAAAGTCTACATGCCATATAAATTGCAGTAAAGTCCCTTCGCATATTCACCCTTATTACTTATACATATTACAACAGGTTTTTTTATTATTTTATCATTTATAACGATGGTTTCCTATGGTTAATTGTACTTTATGGTTAGTTTGTTTACTACCAGTTGTGCTATGGTTGAAAGCCAATGTGCCAAACCAGTAGTTAATCAATATGCCTAGCATTTGGATCAGAGATTTTAATTACATACCAGTGGAGCACGTTATCTAACGCTGGCTGTCATGACAAATACGTGAAAGGGACTTAAATTTTTTGTTGTCGATCACCCTCCAATCCACGAGCCATTAATCAGAAGAAATATGCTAATCATACTCTATTTAAGGGGAATAAGAAATTTTCCATTTAACCGATATCTATTTAATATGCTTGGAGGCAATGTTTTAAAGTACCAATCCAACTTCGGTTCGATCATGATTAACCTTAAGTTTTGAAATGTTATGGCTATAAAAATGAAATAATCTTACGCGTGCACAAGCCCACGATTTAACCTCAAAACCCTTAAAAAAAACTATACCAACCTCTTTGAACCTCACGGTTCTTAAAATTAGGAAAAAAATATATTATTGCTTCGCTCTTTGTTTTATCACATAATCAATTCAACAAATAATTTCATAGCTATTGTCATTAAATTTTGGATGACATAATTCATTATTAGTGCACATTTTATGAATTATTGTTGAGCTCATCCTCTTTCTTTATAAAAATAAGTAATTATACAATTTTGGTATAAGAAGTTGTTGTATAATTACTCCAGTTACTACTTGTTTTGAAGTGTTCAAAAATAATTGTTTTAAATTTGAATACATTTAGTGTAATTAGTTAGATTTCAATAATATTTGAAATAATTTTAAGTTCAAATCAGGAAAAAAGGAAATAAACTATCAATGTTGTTTTGACAGTCTGATCGGTTGAAACATAAAAACCTTTAATTTTTCATCAATATGGCTTGATGTACGGTTCGGTCTTTGAAACTTATCTCGAACCAGTTGGTAACCCTTAGAGCCGAGTCTTTTTTTTCTGCATTACACACCCATCAACACAAATAATTTTGAATCAATGGTCAGTTACCAGGTTATTTAGTATTTTAAATCTCGGATGTAACCCATAATTAATTAATATGAAACTAAATAGTATATGCATAGTTGCTTCATGTTTTCCTTACAAGACAATAAACAGGTTGGCTCACTTGTTTCACAATGTTTTGGCTTCGTCACATAATGACCTTAGAATCACATTATCGGTCTCATTCTCCTTGTAAAGCATCTCTTATGATAGAGAAAAAGTTATATATCAAGAAAAACTATATAATTTGTTACACATATCTAACTCAATAACTAGCCAATAACTAATCTTATTCATAATAAAAAAATAACTTTTAATATATACTTTGGTATATGGTTATATAATTATTGAATAATTACTTTAAAGTATATCCAATGTGATAATTGTTACAGAAAGTTGTAATCATGAGAGAATTATCAAAATATGTAATACCATATCATTTTAAATATTTCTAATTTCGAAAAAAGATATCGTCGCATCCGTCGAGGTCAACGTCAGGCAATTTATTAAATATGGCAACCTACGACACCAAGATGTTAACGTATGCACACTACTACAAAAGTGGGCAAATTCGACACTATTTTATGTGGTCGTAGGTCGAAAAAGCGTTGCCTTTGCCTATTTTTTTTTGCTAAGGCAACACTAGAGAGGCGTGGCATCTGCAGCCGCTACATTAGCCCTCTAAGGCAACGCTTTTGCCCATCTACAGCCACGGAAAGAAAGTGTTGCATTATAACCATAATGCAACAGTACATGCATGTAATGCAACAATATACAGCGTTGCCTTAAGCATTATTTTGAGCCTTGCTGCCAGGTCAAGATAGTGGAGACACATCATCTTTCCACCTAAGCTTCCTACGTGTCACACAACCCGTCAGCTCTCCACGTCAGCTGCATACGTGTCACACGCCACGTCAGGTGTGGGACCCACGTGCCATGTGGAATTAATAATATTTTATTTAACGTAACACCACTGTATTATCTTGAAATGCAACACCATTATCTTGAAATGCAACATTAGAAAAAGGCAAATGCAACAGCAGAAGAAGGCAAATGCTACAATAGAAAAAAGTAAATATAACGCTTTAATTAAAAAATTTACAATACCAATTTTGTACGTTGAAGAAACACATCCAAAACATTGCACATAGAAGAAACTAATCCAAAATGCCAACACATACGATCAAGTGCATAATTTAAACGTACAATTCAAATAATATGTTCAGGCAAGTACTCTATTAGAAGTATCATGTGCATGGATGTCAGTTTCCCTCTATTTTTACATGAACCTGCAATAGATAAAAAATGACAGCACACATGAAGAAAATCACATTGAATAATACGAATGTAATTATGTAAATCATCTACTCGTAGCCCTTCTTTTGGAACTTCATTTACATATTTAACAGTCAAAATATAATATGATAATAACTCATAGTCCTAATTCTACAACTATTGACCTTTAATTACAAACAAACAATTACTTACCGCATAAGAATAAATTAATCCATCGTTATTGAATGCGCTGCATGGGATTGGCTACCCATATCTAGCCACTGCCTGACAAATTATAAAATGACATGGTCGTATGTTAGAGACATATGTTTGGTAAAATTACAGTAAATAAAACATCGTCAATTGGTAAAATTACAGTATGTTATATCGGCAACTATATATTATAAATGTACCAAATTTAAAATGCTTTAGTACTTATGTCTTCAACTAAATCAATTCTAATATCTAGGCAACTACGGATCCATGTTGCTTTGATAAAACTCTTAAAAGTGACAGTTGGAGGCAAGCAATGGATTTGGAAACCAAATCCATTGAAGAGAATGAAACCTAGATACTTATTGATCTGCCTAATGGCGCAAACAAAATTGGACTTATGTGAGTTTATAAGAGTATGGAGATGACTACTCAGTGGTTATGCACTAGTAGACAGAATCGATACTATCAGACTGATCCTTGAACTTGCAGTATAAAGAAATTGGGACGTGTACCATCTTGTCGATCTTGAATCTGCTTTTCTGCAAGACGAGCTGAGTGAAAATGTGTTGTCAGAGCAATAATTTCATGTACCAAGAACAGAGCAGTGCTCAAATTGTTCTGGTGCTGGAAAGGTAATGTGACCTACATGGAATATACAAACAAGCTGACAACCTTAATTTCATGTACCATGATCAAGCTGAGTCCAAAGATCAACTTGTAATAACTAACAAATTCAGGTAATTCAAAACATCACCTGTTGCTGATAAGATCACCTGTTGCTGATGAGATCTTCATTTCGAATACTTGCAATAATGTTGTTCCACATTAGAGAAAATTTTGTTGCTGCAAATTTTACTTGAAATCGGACGAGCATTAAAAGCCTTAGGTAAAAAATCAAATCGAGTTCTCAACATTCACAAAGTTCAGATCTGGTTTCAAATAAAACCAGCTTTAGTATTAGTTTGGGTGAAACAAAAGCAATATACATGAGTGATGGTACCAGATATTAGTTCTAGTTACATGACTGATGGTAACAAAAGCAATATACAAAAACAAAAGCAATTCCCAAAGTTCGGATCTGGTTACGCACTTTTATAGATTGTATACATGACTGAAATTATATCTTCACTAATATAATAGAGCTTAAAATACAATGGACCGCTAGAAAACAACAACAACAACAACAACAAAAATAATAATAATGCATTTGTAGCTCACCATAAATGAATTATGGACTGATGGTACCAGAGCTTAGTTCTAGTTCAAACCAATAAAATGGACTACTCCAGTGTTTGTTGATATTTTAACCGATAATAGAACAAAAAGGGTTATACTAATGATATTTTAATATTGCATAGGATAATAGATGAGTTATTAATAACTAGAACGAATCAAAGAAGGATAATATATGTAAGAATATTTCCTGTGCACATTGCATTTAAAATCATCTAAGCCAATCTTTTTGTATGTTATTTTATTTTTATTATCTTGTTATAATACTGCCATCGTAGCACACAAATTGATTACCATCAAGATCAATGATGTCAAACTATAGACTTGTACGTTTATAATTATATTCAATCCTCATCCTCTGGAGGATCAAAATTCCTTATCTTCACGTCCGCATCTTCACCATACTGGATGCAAGTCTCAATCATCGACAAAACATATTGTATGCTGCGTTAAAAAGAGAAGTATCATCTAATATATTGGATAGCTAAAATACCATTTGAAATTACACTGTTTTTACACTTTGCAAAATACCATCTGAAATTGAGTAGTGGAAAAGCCTAGCTAAAATCAGATATTGGCTTAATCACATCAATTGCCATACTACAATACTTGCTTATGATAAGCTTATCAACTTAGAAGTAACATCTAATTATTAGGTCATACCAAGAGAGTTAAGTGCTCAAACATACAAACAATCAAGTATTATTCAGTTCAAAATGGAAAAATGATAAAGCTTTAATGCCTAACCAAAGATATAGCTTTTTCCTCGTGGTACTGGTTTAGAATTATTTTTTGAAAAGATGAAATGGACTATGCCCTTACATATAATTTACGGTGAAAATTCTACGAGCTTTGCGGCAAAAGTACAAATCGCATCACTTTACAGTAATCCTACAATGATCCTGAGAATAATTGTACAACTTCAAATCCTCAATGATTAATTATGTAACGACCCGGAAACCCGTACCTTTTGAATCGACAATAATCCACACATGTCTAACTCAAAACTGTACGTATTTACAGATTGTTAAATGACGATCCACATCTTTAACCATTATAGTCAAAAATATAAATAATCAAGGGGATTAATTTAGAATTAGAAAGAAAGAAGAAAACAAGCACAGAATCTCGCAACGGAATGAACAAAATATAATAATCAAATAACAGTTCATGAAGCTGTTTAAAATAAACATTTGATCATTTTACAACATTTATCAGAGTTACATATTTATATACATAACTGATAATACAGAGTAATGCAACAGAATAGTAGTGGGATACAATAGTAATAATAGTATACCGTCTTCGTCTTCATCCTTCAGAAGATAACCTTTGAAACTGGAATGCTCAAGTCTGACCCGAGCGTAATAGCGTGAAAATAAAACAACCTCGGATCAGGCAAAAATATTCTCATCTAAGTCAAATCAATATCATATGAACATGCACACGCATAACTCAAGAGATGTTACGGGAAATTCCATCTCCTAAGGATCCGTCAAACTAGATACTATATAATATAATTTCGCTATTATACTAGTGTCTATTCACAAATACTTGTCAGAAAAATAGCGTAAGCGGAGTTACATTGATTACCCTTACACAGTTTATAAGCACATGGTCTATGCAGGTCCTGTAACACAACCAGTAACGTCGGTAGCCAGTGAGTCCCCTATAGACCTATGCCAAAAATCAAAATCGTAGTTGTCTCGCATAAGGATAAACGTATGACAAGGCACATGAGGCTATACCCAAAGTAGTGTGCTACTAGTTTGCCTGATCCAGACTGGTGGTTACCCCTAACGGTCCACCGTAGACATCCGCCCCATATCGAATCAAAGGGAAATATCTCCCATCGAGGGTGCGCACCAACAAAACAACAACAACTGAATAGTAATAGTATGGACCTGAGGCCCAGAAAAATCGAAGAGCAGATGTCCACTAAGAGGTAGTCAAGCCGCATTTGGTCTGGCACGACTCCTGTTTTAGTCATTTCAAAACGACACAAGTGTCGGAGTTATCCATTATCGTTCACTTTCTTCAATCCAATAATCGCCTCCAAATTCATCCTACTTCATTTCTGGAACTCCACCGCATACACAAGTGCTAAAGTGGTTCCAACATTGACAGAGAGTATGACAATAAGAGGCCCCGGTCTCTTTAACAACAAAACATCATGTTACACACCGATTGGTATTTTATATTTCAAAAGTGAATCGTTATGATATCAAAATATCATATTCATCTAAATAAATTTCACTTTAAAATATCACATTATTTTAATCACTATAATATTTACTTTAAAAATTCATATTCACTTTGAGATAAATTTCAAATTCAATAATTGGTTATACTTCAATCAACCACATTTTCTTCGAATCATTCAATTTACTTCAAAAACAGTTTTGAATTCATTCCTGATTTTAACATCAAAATGATCATATTTACTTTTAAATCACAGATTTAAATGTAAACACTTTTTACTTCCAAAACAGTTTGTAAGTTTGAAATAGTTTTGGGGTTTAAATAAATTTTTGATTAGTTGTAAATAAATTTGGGAGATTTGGAATAGCTTCGAAATCAAAACATTTTGAGTGTTGGAAATGGTTTTAGGTATATAAAATATTTTATAAAATAAAATAATTATATATATATAGAAAGAATAGGTTTTTGAAAAACAATTTATATAAATTTGTTTATATAGAAATAATTTCAAATCAATTGTTTCTTTCCATTTTCAATAAATATGAACCAAAGTTCAAATCTCAAAACAAACCAAACAGATTTCCAATATCCAGTCCAAATCGATTCCCAAAATCAAATTTATTTGAGAACAATCCATTTTAAAGGATAACTTCCCATTTCAAAATATTATTTGAATCTATTCGATTCAAATCAAATCCGAGTTCAAGTTCAAGTTCATATTATTTAGTTAAGCCATTTAATTCGAATTTAAGTTCAAAGTTTAAATAAAGATTTAAACCTTTGAAACAATTTTAATTATAATCAATTTTAGTTCAAATTTCAAATAACAAATTTTAGATCATTTCAATTCGAATTTAATTTCCAAGTTTAAATAAAGATTTAAACCTTTGAAATAATTCAATTTCAACTTTTCAAATTCAATTCAAATTAAATTTCAATGTATAATTCAATTTAAATAATTTCAATTTAATTTCTTTAAACAGAATCACTTATTTAAATCGGTTTCACAAATTCTAAAATTTATAGATTTAACCAATCTGGGGTTCGTATGATAATTCTCTATCCTATGGCCAAGTGATCAGTTATTTCAAATTTTAAATTTTAAATTCAGGGAATGGATATATATCATTTCAATCCAAAGGTCAAATGTCATAGGTATATTTCATTTCAACCTATTTCTTAATTTATTCGAAGTGATATTTTATGATGATGCCCGTAACATCCAAGGTGAAAACAATGATATAAAAATATAGACAAACATCCATACAGTTCAATATATCCATAAATAGACATCCATCACAACCATCATCCAAAACAGTTCAATTTACAATAATTAACTGATTATATTTGTCGGGGTTTAACTAGCAATTTAATTCAAAAATAAACTATCTGTCAATTTTATTTCTAACAGTTTAAATTAGGTGTCCGTTTAAAATAGCAACCAACAACCAAATAACCAAATCAATCAATGATTTCAATTTCACAAAAATGTGAATATTTTTGCAGGTGTGAGAAAACTCACCTTTCGTGGCACAGGAATAGAGACTACAACCGATAGATGCGGAAGATGAATGGCACTGAAACTTCAGCGAACTGGACAAACAAATTTTGGTCAAGACTCGCATAAAATGCAGCGAAGTTTTTTGTTTTTTTTTTAAAACATTTTTTTTTTACATATATAAACCACATGCTATGGTGGCACAAAATACTAGCCTACTATTCTTTCGCATGAGACTTGCACAGCGACAATATATGTGAACAATTTTGATATTTAGCCTACAATTTCCCAACTCTGTTTTGTTACAAGTTTCACAAACTTAGCTATGTTTTTGTTTGGCTTGGCTAAGTTCGGTGTTTGCTATCAACGTTGGGACTCAAAGCTTAAACCATTTATATATATATATATATATATATATATATATATATATGGCACAAAAGTTTCATTTTCATCAAGTTGCCATGTGCATGGTACACACAGCGACAACTAGGCACTTCTCTTTTACAAAATGATACATGTTGCTTTATATACAATAGTTTCTAACCTACACATATATTATAAAATAAGTATATAAAAATTTTGTAATGACTAATTATAAAAAGTGGACAACCTGCTTAAGCTTTCAAACAAATTTAGTGAAAATTAAAACGATGAAGTTTGGCACAAACACTTCAGCATATCTTTAAAAGTGCGGATGGTTACTTAACTATAGCAATGTGTAGTCATCACTACAACCATAACCGCAAGCGGAAAGAATGAGTGGATTACCAATATTTAAAGACATCAGATTAGCATGACAACTAAGTTTAAAAAGAAGATCTCACCAATGGCCATGGCACTTATATGTAGACACCCAACATGCATGCTTCTACCCCTCACCTCCTCATACACTAACTGCACTTTCTGCATTCGATATTGACATTTTCCTACACTCCTTCAAGCATGCGAGCAACCTGTAGTAGCTCACCATATGTGGCACGCCTCATACATATTGTTAACGCGTGGTTCTCTCATCATTATTATATGCGCATGCACAGTTCAGGCCATGCAATTACATTCACGTTTTTTTTTCTTTTTCTTTTTTTTTTCTTTTTTCTTTTTTTAACGCATGTCATGCTGAGTTTCATTTGCAAAGACCAAAAATGCAAAGAAGGTGGAAAAAGAAGGCTTATGTGACAACAAATTCATGCACAAAGAAATATATGTGGAAGAGAATGACTCCATTTTTACCCATACGTGAGTTTTTGTTTGCAAAGAAAAGAAAGGGGAAGTCAAATGTAAAATGTGGCTCCATTTGTCGACCAAAAAGGAAAAATGAATTCCTTCAGTTACAGTGAAGGAAAGAGCATGGAAAAAAAATGAGGTCCTGGGTTCTCTCTTGCGTGAAGATATATATTAAGTAGGGAAACTTCAGTGCAAAGGAATGGGTACCGTAATGCATTAAATGAAATTGAGGTGCATGCATAGAAAATGGAAGAGTAGAAAATGAAGCATGGGAAGTAACGTGCATAGCATAGAAAATAAGAAGCTTGTCACGCATGCTTTAGATTATAAAAAGAAAACAACAACATGCATTTTGTGTCCTTTATTCATGACATGATGACATGCATGGTTTTGAGAAAAAAATTTGTTTATTGGCGTTAGCACCGTTTCGAGCTGGGTTTGCAGATCCAAAAATGACTAGAAAAATAAGTAAGATCGTAAAAGGGACACAACGAACTTAAATGGCTCTGTTTTAAAAATGAACTGTGCAAGCATTCTCACAATTTCACTGCCAACCGAACACCTAAACTAACAAATGAATATATTTTGGTAATTATCGCGACGAGACGGACACAACGGTATATAATTTGCAGTGCCTGCATGCTTCGTTCAAAAACACGTTACGGACCCCTTTAACATAAAATGCGAAAAGGGAAAAATGGACAAAGTTAGATTGAATAAAAATAATGTACGCATACATTAAATAGTTAGGAATTTATAAAGTGGAACAAACACATGCATTTTGGAAATGAAAGGTTGCAGGCTAGGACGTGCTCGGGAATGAATGAACAAAGGTGTAACCTTAAAATGAAACGAATAGTTGCCTTGGAATGTTACGTGCATGGCTTGTGAAATGAACACATGGTTTTAAAATAAAGTAAATGTGCCCATTTTTATATTGTGGAGGAGTATGGAAACATTGGGAAGAAAGGAGTTGGGTAACAGTTGCCAATCGTGGGTTTGCTGCTATGTCCATGGTAGTCTACACTTACTAATTTGCTCAGTAATATAAAAAGAAAAGTACAGAGGTATGCTTGCATTGATGAGGGAAGGGACGTGTATTAAATGAGAGTGCGATGTGTGTATATATTAATACTTCATGAGTAAGGCAAATGTATTAAATAAATGATCAGTGACCGGAAGCAACATGCGCGTATATTTTTAAATGAAAATAGTTTTGCGCACCACGCTACGTAAAACTCCATTCACATACGAACCGCTACGGACAAAAATAAAAATACCATCGTGTCGAGCAATCTGTGAAAACCCGTAACTTCCCCGTAAAGGAAAGCGTCGGATAGTTCGAGAACAAACCACAACAGAACGCATACAGAAGAACATTTCATTGTATATTACAACAATGCATCAGATTACAAGAATATACAGAGTATAAATGAATATTACACAGAAATATCAGAGATTTAAATTTCATTTAAATACATAGCAGCGGAAAATAATACAATACACAACTAGAAGGAGATATACGGATACAAAGCTTTCCGGATATCGTTCCAGCTGTAAACCAGGATCCTGTGAATATAAATCTGCAAAACCAAAACTACTAGCTGCCCGTGTCAAAATAAGGGCACCCAGAGTTTAGGTTAAAACAATAAACTCCAGGTCAGTCATGTGACTGGTGTGAGAACTAAAACAATTATAATTCTTTATTTTAAAGTTCGGTAAATCAAAGGACCACGCCGCATAACACGGAACGGGTTTCCTCCCAAGAATACCAGTGCATAAAACAAACAGCGCAATGCTAAATAAAGAAAAATGAAGCTGTCATAAGACCCAGGTCCTATCACATAATGCAACGCAAGCCGGGGGATAGGGTTTTCCCTTATAACAGCCAAAGAATGCTTGATACGTTTAAAACAGATTGTTTGATACTATTATAAGTGCATAGTGTATAAAACAACTTCAAATCATAAGTATCAATCATAGACGGCATGAATGGCCCATAACACTATGTCGCCATATATAAATTTACAATCAAAACCGCAAATGTCGTATTGGAAGTTGGGTTATCATTTATGGTATGAACCGAGGCTAGGGGCAAGATCCTCTCCGATTCGAGACGCTCTAGTCCGCCCCTCAGGCAAGTACTCAGTCAAGCCTTTGGATCGTCAGGGCCGGTCCACCGATGTGGATTAAAATTCCTGAACACTGCGTTTCCCCGCCCTTTGGGGCGTAAGCCTGGCCCGTCAGCCGACCAGAAGCATCGGCCGAAACCGATATCACGAGGCGCCTCGCTTTTCAGCAAGTAATAATAAGTAACATCCACATGAGTCAAACTCGTCAGCCAGTTCAAGCACTGACGCCACTCCTAACTAGAAAGAAACGCATGTCCTCCCTGATGTCCGTCTCCCGTTTTTGATTCATACCGGGTGTGATACTCGCGAATCAACGTTACACAAAGCTACGCCACAAAGGCCGTGCTTCGATCATCAACCACAAGACTTTGCTTTTCAACAGAAGCCTTGATCATTTGCATCTTAGCATGCCACACAGGCAATTCACTCCATGCGATTGATATCCATCAATATATAACCCCTGAGCTCGTACGTCTCAGAGAAGGGCGTTAAGCAAGAGAATAAATTCTCCGCCGCCAAACAGATATATATTTAATAGAGATCAATCACACGGACTAAAATCCAATGTCAGACACACAGTCCATTTACAAGTCCGTTCTGGGTCTGAACGAAACCGGAGGCACTTTCCTCGCATATCCATCCATCTCCAAGTACGTCTGGATGATCACCAACTGTTTCCATCTTCTTGGGTGTACAGCCCAATCAAGACCATCAGTAATCACCCAAACGACGTGAAGACTTCCGGTCTTCGACCATCGTCTTCATCTTCGACTTATCGTCGTATTAATTATTCAGAATGGGATAAACCCGGTCTTTCCGAATAACTCGCGTATATATTATAAAAGTGTTACACAAACACAACATACGCCTCATTCCAATTCATTAGTCACTAACCGTAAATTAATCAAGAGAATAATTCCCCAAATATTAACCCCGAAGGCCGAAACCAACATCAGATCAATATCCAGAAAACCATTCTGCTTGGCTAACCGACAGTTAGTTTCTAAATTTCACATTCATAGGGAAAGGTTCCCATTAATTTTATCCAAGATAAATTCCTGGAATTTATTCTTTAATCTCCTTTGAATATCGATTCAAACTAGTCGGGATTAGCGAACCTTACCGAAGTAATTATTTATTTTAATTTCCCCATCCCAACCTATTCATCCCATGAAGTAAAACTGGTAATACTTCATATCTAACACCACAGTGTTATCGGTAAATTCAATTACCATTTCGCGTTCAAATCTAATTAAAGATTTAACTATCGCCTGGAGCAAAACTGGCGATACCCCATTTCGATTATCTCAATCTAATTAAAGATTCATTAAAATGCCACTTAGTTTTAATCTTTGACTGGGTTAAAGAATCAGTGTCATTTTAAAACACGGTTCACGATAAACCCAAAATCACATTCATTAATCATCGGGTTAAAGAACGAGTGTTGTTTAAAACACTGTTCACGATAAACCCAAAAATCAATATCAATTCAATCCCAATTAAATATTATTTAATTGGTACACTTCATTAAATCTAAATAAAAAGATTTAATCTTTTCTCAACAGGGTTCAAGAACAGTGTTAGTGAAGACACCATTCACGACAAACCCAAATCACATTCGATATTCAATACAAGGCTCTGAATAGAAAATATATCGGCTTATATTCAATATCGAATTCTACGACTAACAAATGTCGTATTGGAAATAACGATATAAATATATATCTTTCAAATTTCCATAACAACACCTGTATAATCACTAATTCCAACATCGAAATATTCCGAAGACAATTTCGATTCAAATCCACTCCAATGCAAACATTGGAAATTTTGGTTATTTTTAAAACCCTTTTCGAATTCAATTTATTTATTTAAAAATAAATAGAATTATAATTCTAGTTCAAAACTAGTTCATTTCGATAAAAAACTATTTTTATCTTTTCAAATATGGAGTTTTTCATCCCAAATCTTCACAAATCATTTCTTATGATTTTACACAAATTATTACTATTTTTAATAATTTTATCAAGGCCCGTACAGTCGATTTCCAACAATGGCCATCGAACTGCACTTACAGCGACCTTTTTCAAATTTGATTTGGACATAATTCCAAATCCAACCGTTAGATTTCTGATTTATCACATTCGTTAGAAAGCTCTTTTCGATACGAACCCAACGGTTTCGGTTTTAGGAGAATCCGACGGTCGGATCTCCCGTAATGTCCGTTTGAAATCAATGGTCGAAATTCGCGAACTGCCACGGCGCGGCGCGTTCTATTCAGGCCATTATATTATATATATAATATTTATAATATATATTTCGTCGATTCCTATTTAAAACGAATTATATAAATAGTTTTGAATTCGTTTCAAAAACTTTTTCAACTTCCATTTCAATTCAAATCAAAATTGAATTCTTCTTTATAAGTTCGTTTTAAAATCCATTTCTATTTAATTCAAATTTCAATTCAATTTGAATTCGTTTTCAATTCAATTCATTTCGAAATCGTTTTCAATTCAATTCATTTCGAAATCATTTTTAATTCATTTCGAAATCATTTTTAATTCATTTCGAAATCATTTTTAATTCATTTCGAAATCGTTTTCAATTCATTTCATTTCGAAATCGATAAAATCGATATAAATATCGTTCACGTCAAAATGGCGTCAATCTAATCAACACGGCTTCATAAATTCCTATTTTCAAATATTCTATTTCAAATATTCCTTTTCCCAAAATAGTTGTTATTATCAAAATATTTCGTTCAACACATGACCAATCTCAATGAATGAGTACTGTCAACACATGAACTTTTATTTTATATCGATAAAGGTGCAAATTTTATTACTAAAATATTTCGTTCAACACATGACCAATCTCAATGAATGAGTACTGTCAACACATGAACTTTTATTTTATATCGATAAAGGTGCAAATTTTATTACTAAAATATTTCGTTCAACACATGACCAATCTCAATGAATGAGTACTGTCAACACATGAACTTTTATTTTATAATATTCTTTATTTTCTAAATTGGAATGAGGCCCAATCAATCACCATATAAAGTTAATCATATGGATTTTCATACATCACATGTATATAATAGCATTGAAAAATAATCAACCCTCAACCAAAGTGCACTACACTGTATAAGCTTCAAATATAAATATCTAACGCTTATAACAGTCTGTCAATCAATCGATCGACATATTTAATCAATCAGGATGAGTGAACTTCAAATTTCATCCCAACACCCGTGTGGGGTTTTCAAACAACCAAACACAGATTTTATTTGTGCAGTTGGGCGATGTGTAAAATTTATCGTCCCAATCAATGTCCTTCAAATAGGTGTACATAAACAAACCGTCTGGTTTGTAAATGAATATTTATTTATTCACATTCACGTTAAAAATTATATTTTTAACGATAAAACATTTTATTCCAACATATGAATTTCTATTCAGTTCATTCTTAAAATAAAATGATAATTTTATTTTCTAACATATTTCAGAAAATTTCGGCGGCATAACGGCACGATACTAGAAACGGGACAAGGCCTAGCCTTATCCCCGGTCTAGTGAAGGCCCACGCCATTCACACATCAATCATATCAATTTCATCTCACCAAACAATTCAAACCAATAATCCAACTAATCTATGCAACCAAACAAACAAGTCCATGGTCTGTGGACGATTGTGTCGGGTGCTACTAAGCACCGTCTGCATCCTAGTATATATATATAACTAGAAAATAAAATTGAAAGGTGAGAAATTCTCACCGATTGCTATCCAATCATCCTGACTCTTCTTTGATAGAAATCATCCCCATTCTCGCCCATTGTCATCTTCGTTGCCCGTATTCTCTACATACGTAAAATCACATTCATTAATTATAAAAAACGAATTTTTACTTTGCTATTCAATATATAAAAATCGAATTTTTGCTTTGCTATTCAATATATAAAAATCGAATTTTTGCTTTGCTATTCAATATATAAAAATCGAATTTTTACTTTGCTATTCAATATATAAAAATCGAATTTTTACTTTGCTGGTCAATATATAAAAATCGAATTTTTGCTTTGCTATTCAATATATAAAAATCGAATTTTTGCTTTGCTATTCAATATATAAAAATCGAATTTTTGCTTTGCTATTCAATATATAAAAATCGAATTTTTGCATATCTTGCAATCAAGGGAAATTTACATTTCAAATCAAAGGAAATTTATATTTCAAAGCAAAGAAAATTTATATTTCAAAGCAAAGAAAATTTATATTTCAAAGCTGAAAATAAAATAAAACAATGCTAATCCTATTCTAAAACCAATGCCAATTTTATTTTAAAACACTTGCTATTTTTATTTTATAAACCGATATATATATATATATATATTTTTTAAACAAAGTCAATTTTTATTTTTATCTTAAACAATGCTATTTTTATTTTTCCAAAACATATTGCTATTTTTATATATTGCTATATATATATATATTCTTTTTAAAACCATATTTTTAATTTACAAAGATATTTTAAAAACCAATGTTATTTGTATTTTTAATTTCAGTTTTAAACAGAATAATTAGCTTAAGTAAAAATAATTAAAAAAAAAAAGCAGAACCTTTCTTCCAGCAATATAACGAACCCAAGCTCGAATTGAGAATCTCCTCCGTCGAACTCTAATCAGAACGCCGGAGCATCATCAGAGAGGCCCACGTGATGCGGAGCAATGACACCACCGATCGCCAGTGAGATCGCCGGATCCGATCCCCCCAACGCGTCAGAAAACGCCCTCGATCGTGGGAATTTTGTTTTGGAACTTTCTAGCCTTCGATTTCATATAACGGCGGCTCCAGGATTTTATGGCTAGGGTTAGGGTTTTAAATGCCTATATATAAATATAATAATATTATTTAATTCTAAAAATGCTTGCTTATCATTACGAACTCAAATTCAAACCCAACGACTGTCGCCCCTAGCCAAATACCCCCATTCCGAACACAATGGGATATGTATCGCTAGCTGATTTGATCGTTTCTATCAGTTTCCGTTAAATTTACATTTAAACCATTATATTGAATTTTAAACGTACATTTCAAATTACCGAGGTCACATACTAACTAGAAAAATTCCCGAAAAATATTTTCTAGCTTCGTATTGACGATACGGTCCTAACAAAACTAGTTTCGTCGAATTCTGAGACCGTTAGAAAAATGGCCAATTTCCAGTCGATTAAAATCAACTGAAACTGGTCAAACGCGTTTTCCTTTGCCACGCTCACATATTGATTCGAAAAATTATGAAATTTGAAACCTAGCAATAACTTCACATCACGGACCCAACAAAACTGGTTTCGTCGAAATCCGAGGTCGTTTGCAAAATGTCCATTTTTAAGGGCCTGAATTCCATAGCGACTATTCAGAATTTTCAACTGGACATATCTTTTGATTCCTGATATGAAATCTTGATTTTTCGGATTCGTTGGAAAGATATTCACTATTAGATTCCATTATTTTTGGTTTCACTAAAATCCGGATTGTTTTCCACCCGGTACATTCAATTGAAGTTTGAAATCGAATTATCGAACTACCGCGCCATTTTCAATTCCTTTTATAATTATATATAATTATTTATAATCTAACGACGACGCGTATAATATATACGTTCGAATTCTATTCAAATAAATTTCTTGTCGATATTATTTAAAATAATTCATTTTAAATAATCAAAATTCGATAAAATTGCCAAAATAAAAATTTTAAACTGGCCCAGATTTTCGGGTTGTTACAATCTCCCCCACTTAAAACTTTTCGTCCCCGAAAAGGAACAAAGTCGAAAGTGGTTTGATTATTCAGCTCTACGATCGATCAGGCTTCCGTTCTCCAACTCTTTAGTTTCTGAGAATTTTCAAAATTTCAAAAATTTGGCTAACACCCTAAATTTTCGAAAAATTTCGCCATAACCTCCCCTGCACCGGGAGCATCGGGGAATTTCAAATAGCTTCCCCGGTCCTTCAGATCTCAAAAAGAAAAAGAAAACGCCAAGCGGCTAGCCAATAGGCTCACAAAATCATCATCACCCAAACAAAACAGGAAATTATGTAGTAAACATGTACCTATTTGTCGGGCAAACAAATTTTATTCTCAGCTCTAGCCTCCTTGCTATGACCTGTTCAATGATATATATGTGTATGCAAGCAAACGCAACCAATTTTCAATATAATTCAATATTTGATGCTATTAGGCCAAATGGCTAAAAATTAGCAAACAAATAAACAAACAACTCAAACATCAATCAATTAGTGAATTAGAGTTTCAAATTCATAACTTTGATACATAGACAAAAATCATGTTTTTGATGCCAATTCACAACAATGTGTTCTAGTTATATAAGATTTGGTTCTCACACCAGTCTAATGGAAATATATAGAAAATCACACCTTCGAAACTCGAACCTAAATGTTGATGATGCGATCGCTATCATCAATATCATCTTCGGGCGACTAGAGTGTGATTCTATATCTATCCAATATATTAAAATTTCAAATACACGCGGATCAGACGTATACGAAAAATCTATATATACTGGATTGTCCACATCAATATAATTAAATAATCAAATACGAATAAGTGATTTAAATTTTCAAAACAAAAATTTGTTTTCATTTTCAAAAATATACTCTTCACACTCGTTCTAGGATACTACTGATCCCATCTCTAACGAGTCATTCTAATTGGATATTACTAATCCAATATCTGATGAATTCTTTCGTATGTTTCTAATGTGTCTTGTTCTCTGAGCTTTGTAAACCAAAGCTCTGATACCAACTGTGAAAACCCGTAACTTCCCCGTAAAGGAAAGCGTCGGATAGTTCGAGAACAAACCACAACAGAACGCATACAGAAGAACATTTCATTGTATATTACAACAATGCATCAGATTACAAGAATATACAGAGTATAAATGAATATTACACAGAAATATCAGAGATTTAAATTTCATTTAAATACATAGCAGCGGAAAATAATACAATACACAACTAGAAGGAGATATACGGATACAAAGCTTTCCGGATATCGTTCCAGCTGTAAACCAGGATCCTGTGAATATAAATCTGCAAAACCAAAACTACTAGCTGCCCGTGTCAAAATAAGGGCACCCAGAGTTTAGGTTAAAACAATAAACTCCAGGTCAGTCATGTGACTTGTGTGAGAACTAAAACAGTTATAATTCTTTATTTTAAAGTTCGGTAAATCAAAGGACCACGCCGCATAACACGGAACGGGTTTCCTCCCAAGAATACCAGTGCATAAAACAAACAGCGCAATGCTAAATAAAGAAAAATGAAGCTGTTATAAGACCCAGGTCCTATCACACAATGCAACGCAAGCCGGTGGATAGGGTTTTCCCTTATAACAGCCAAAGAATGCTTGATACGTTTAAAACAGATTGTTTGATACTATTATAAGTGCATAGTGTATAAAACAACTTCAAATCATAAGTATCAATCATAGACGGCATGAATGGCCCATAACACTATGTCGCCATATATAAATTTACAATCAAAACCGCAAATGTCGTATTGGAAGTTGGGTTATCATTTATGGTATGAACCGAGGCTAGGGGCAAGATCCTCTCCGATTCGAGACGCTCTAGTCCGCCCCTCAGGCAAGTACTCAGTCAAGCCTTTGGATCGTCAGGGCCGGTCCACCGATGTGGATTAAAATTCCTGAACACTGCGTTTCCCCGCCCTTTGGGGCGTAAGCCTGGCCCGTCAGCCGACCAGAAGCATCGGCCGAAACCGATATCACGAGGCGCCTCGCTTTTCAGCAAGTAATAATAAGTAACATCCACATGAGTCAAACTCGTCAGCCAGTTCAAGCACTGACGCCACTCCTAACTAGAAAGAAACGCATGTCCTCCCTGATGTCCGTCTCCCGTTTTTGATTCATACCGGGTGTGATACTCGCGAATCAACGTTACACAAAGCTACGCCACAAAGGCCGTGCTTCGATCATCAACCACAAGACTTTGCTTTTCAACAGAAGCCTTGATCATTTGCATCTTAGCATGCCACACAGGCAATTCACTCCATGCGATTGATATCCATCAATATATAACCCCTGAGCTCGTACGTCTCAGAGAAGGGCGTTAAGCAAGAGAATAAATTCTCCGCCGCCAAACAGATATATATTTAATAGAGATCAATCACACAGACTAAAATCCAATGTCAGACACACAGTCTATTTACAAGTCCGTTCTGGGTCTGAACGAAACCGGAGGCACTTTCCTCGCATATCCATCCATCTCCAAGTACGTCTGGATGATCACCAACTGTTTCCATCTTCTTGGGTGTACAGCCCAATCAAGATCATCAGTAATCACCCAAACGACGTGAAGACTTCCGGTCTTCGACCATCGTCTTCATCTTCGACTTATCGTCGTATTAATTATTCAGAATGGGATAAACCCGGTCTTCCGAATAACTCGCGTATATATTATAAAAGTGTTACACAAACACAACATACGCCTCATTCCAATTCATTAGTCACTAACCGTAAATTAATCAAGAGAATAATTCCCCAAATATTAACCCCGAAGACCGAAACCAACATCAGATCAATATCCAGAAAACCATTCTGCTTGGCTAACCGACAGTTAGTTTCTAAATTTCACATTCATAGGGAAAGGTTCCCATTAATTTTATCCAAGATAAATTCCTGGAATTTATTCTTTAATCTCCTTTGAATATCGATTCAAACTAGTTGGGATTAGCGAACCTTACCGAAGTAATTATTTATTTTAATTTCCCCATCCCAACCTATTCATCCCATGAAGTAAAACTGGTAATACTTCATATCTAACACCACAGTGTTATCGGTAAATTCAATTACCATTTCGCATTCAAATCTAATTAAAGATTTAACTATCGCCTGGAGCAAAACTGGTGATACCCCATTTCGATTATCTCAATCTAATTAAAGATTCATTAAAACGCCACTTAGTTTTAATCTTTGACTGGGTTAAAGAATCAGTGTCATTTAAAAACACGGTTCACGATAAACCCAAAATCACATTCATTAATCATCGGGTTAAAGAACGAGTGTTGTTTAAAACACTGTTCACGATAAACCCAAAAATCAATATCAATTCAATCCCAATTAAATATTATTTAATTGGTACACTTCATTAAATCTAAATAAAAAGATTTAATCTTTTCTCAACAGGGTTCAAGAACAGTGTTAGTGAAGACACCATTCACGACAAACCCAAATCACATTCGATATTCAATACAAGGCTCTGAATAGAAAATATATCGGCTTATATTCAATATCGAATTCTACGACTAACAAATGTCGTATTGGAAATAATGATATAAATATATATCTTTCAAATTTCCATAACAACACCTGTATAATCACTAATTCCAACATCGAAATATTCCGAAGACAATTTCGATTCAAATCCACTCCAATGCAATCATTGGAAATTTTGGTTATTTTTAAAACCCTTTTCGAATTCAATTTATTTATTTAAAAATAAATAGAATTATAATTCTAGTTCAAAACTAGTTCATTTCGATAAAAATCTATTTTTATCTTTTCAAATATGGAGTTTTTCATCCTAAATCTTCACAAATCATTTCTTATGATTTTACACAAATTATTACTATTTTTAATAATTTTATCAAGGCCCGTACAGTCGATTTCCAACAATGGCCATCGAACTGCACTTACAGCGACCTTTTTCAAATTTGATTTGGACATAATTCCAAATCCAACCGTTAGATTTCTGATTTATCACATTCGTTAGAAAGCTCTTTTCGATACGAACCCAACGGTTTCGGTTTTAGGAGAATCCGACGGTCGGATCTCCCGTAATGTCCGTTTGAAATCAATGGTCGAAATTCGCGAACTGCCACGGCGCGGCGCGTTCTATTCAGGCCATTATATTATATATATAATATATATAATATATCTTTCGTCGATTCCTATTTAAAACGAATTATATAAATAGTTTTGAATTCGTTTCAAAAACTTTTTCAACTTCCATTTCAATTCAAATCAAAATTGAATTCTTCTTTATAAGTTCGTTTTAAAATCCATTTCTATTTAATTCAAATTTCAATTCAATTTGAATTCGTTTTCAATTCAATTCATTTCGAAATCGTTTTCAATTCAATTCATTTCGAAATCATTTTTAATTCATTTCGAAATCATTTTTAATTCATTTCGAAATCATTTTTAATTCATTTCGAAATCGTTTTCAATTCATTTCATTTCGAAATCGATAAAATCGATATAAATATCGTTCACGTCAAAATGGCGTCAATCTAATCAACACGGCTTCATAAATTCCTATTTTCAAATATTCTATTTCAAATATTCCTTTTCCTAAAATAGTTGTTATTATCAAAATATTTCGTTCAACACATGACCAATCTCAATGAATGAGTACTGTCAACACATGAACTTTTATTTTATATCGATAAAGGTGCAAATTTTATTACTAAAATATTTCGTTCAACACATGACCAATCTCAATGAATGAGTACTGTCAACACATGAACTTTTATTTTATATCGATAAAGGTGCAAATTTTATTACTAAAATATTTCGTTCAACACATGACCAATCTCAATGAATGAGTACTGTCAACACATGAACTTTTATTTTATAATATTCTTTATTTTCTAAATTGGAATGAGGCCCAATCAATCACCATATAAAGTTAATCATATGGATTTTCATACATCACATGTATATAATAGCATTGAAAAATAATCAACCCTCAACCAAAGTGCACTACACTGTATAAGCATCAAATATAAATATCTAACGCTTATAACAGTCTGTCAATCAATCGATCGACATATTTAATCAATCAGGATGAGTGAACTTCAAATTTCATCCCAACACCCGTGTGGGGTTTTCAAACAACCAAACACAGATTTTATTTGTGCAGTTGGGCGATGTGTAAAATTTATCGTCCCAATCAATGTCCTTCAAATAGGTGTACATAAACAAACCGTCTGGTTTGTAAATGAATATTTATTTATTCACATTCACGTTAAAAATTATATTTTTAACGATAAAACATTTTATTCCAACATATGAATTTCTATTCAGTTCATTCTTAAAATAAAATGATAATTTTATTTTCTAACATATTTTAGAAAATTTCGGCGGCATAACGGCACGATACTAGAAACGGGACAAGGCCTAGCCTTATCCCCGGTCTAGTGAAGGCCCACGCCATTCACACATCAATCATATCAATTTCATCTCACCAAACAATTCAAACCAATAATCCAACTAATCTATGCAACCAAACAAACAAGTCCATGGTCTGTGGACGATTGTGTCGGGTGCTACTAAGCACCGTCTGCATCCTAGTATATATATATATAACTAGAAAATAAAATTGAAAGGTGAGAAATTCTCAGCGATTGCTATCCAATCATCCTGACTCTTCTTTGATAGAAATCATCCCCATTCTCGCCCATTGTCATCTTCGTTGCCCGTATTCTCTACATACGTAAAATCACATTCATTAATTATAAAAAACGAATTTTTACTTTGCTATTCAATATATAAAAATCGAATTTTTGCTTTGCTATTCAATATATAAAAATCGAATTTTTGCTTTGCTATTCAATATATAAAAATCGAATTTTTACTTTGCTATTCAATATATAAAAATCGAATTTTTACTTTGCTGGTCAATATATAAAAATCGAATTTTTGCTTTGCTATTCAATATATAAAAATCGAATTTTTGCTTTGCTATTCAATATATAAAAATCGAATTTTTGCTTTGCTATTCAATATATAAAAATCGAATTTTTGCATATCTTCCAATCAAGGGAAATTTACATTTCAAATCAAAGGAAATTTATATTTCAAAGCAAAGAAAATTTATATTTCAAAGCAAAGAAAATTTATATTTCAAAGCAAAGAAAATTTATATTTCAAAGCTGAAAATAAAATAAAACAATGCTAATCCTATTCTAAAACCAATGCCAATTTTATTTTAAAACACTTGCTATTTTTATTTTATAAACCGATATATATATATATATATATATATATATATATATATATATTTTAAACAAAGTCAATTTTTATTTTTATCTTAAACAATGCTATTTTTATTTTTCCAAAACATATTGCTATTTTTATATATTGCTATCTATATATATATTCTTTTTAAAACCATATTTTTAATTTACAAAGATATTTTAAAAACCAATGTTATTTGTATTTTTAATTTCAGTTTTAAACAGAATAATTAGCTTAAGTAAAAATAATTAAAAAAAAAGCAGAACCTTTCTTCCAGCAATATAACGAACCCAAGCTCGAATTGTGAATCTCCTCCGTCGAACTCTAATCAGAACGCCGGAGCATCATCAGAGAGGCCCACGTGATGCGGAGCAATGACACCACCGATCGCCAGTGAGAGCGCCGGATCCGATCCCCCCAACGCGTCAGAAAACGCCCTCGATCGTGGGGATTTTGTTTTGGAACTTTCTAGCCTTCGATTTCATATAACGGCGGCTCCAGGATTTTATGGCTAGGGTTAGGGTTTTAAATGCCTATATATAAATATAATAATATTATTTAATTCTAAAAATGCTTGCTTATCATTACGAACTCAAATTCAAACCCAACGACTGTCGCCCCTAGCCAAATACCCCCATTCCGAACGCAATGGGATATGTATCGCTAGCTGATTTGATCGTTTCTATCAGTTTCCGTTAAATTTACATTTAAACCATTATATTGAATTTTAAACGTACATTTCAAATTACCGAGGTCACATACTAACTAGAAAAATTCCCGAAAAATATTTTCTAGCTTCGTATTGACGATACGGTCCTAACAAAACTAGTTTCGTCGAATTCTGAGACCGTTAGAAAAATGGCCAATTTCCAGTCGATTAAAATCAACTGAAACTGGTCAAACGCGTTTTCCTTTGCCACGCTCACATATTGATTCGAAAAATTATGAAATTTGAAACCTAGCAATAACTTCACATCACGGACCCAACAAAACTGGTTTCGTCGAAATCCGAGGTCGTTTGCAAAATGTCCATTTTTAAGGGCCTGAATTCCATAGCGACTATTCAGAATTTTCAACTGGACATATCTTTTGATTCCTGATATGAAATCTTGATTTTTCGGATTCGTTGGAAAGATATTCACTATTAGATTCCATTATTTTTGGTTTCACTAAAATCCGGATTGTTTTGCACCCGGTACATTCAATTGAAGTTTGAAATCGAATTATCGAACTACCGCGCCATTTTCAATTCCTTTTATAATTATATATAATTATTTATAATCTAACGACGACGCGTATAATATATACGTTCGAATTCTATTCAAATAAATTTCTTGTCGATATTATTTAAAATAATTCATTTTAAATAATCAAAATTCAATAAAATTGCCAAAATAAAAATTTTAAACTGGCCCAGATTTTCGGGTTGTTACACAATCCGCCATGATTCCAAAAATATAACAAAATAGACAAATCAACTATTCTATGAAATATGGAAAACACTGATATAGGGCGCAACATACTTCAAACAAAAAGTTGTTTATTTTACAAAATTAAAATTACAGAAAAAATCTATAAATTATTTTAATAATACGCCAAAAAAAATATTATCAAATTTCAAAACTAATATTTTATTATATTTAAATTCATATTTAATGACGTAATCGTTTTTAAGTTATTGAATTTTTAAATTCGACTACGAATCCATGTAAAATTCATATTTATTAAATTGGACCCAAAATTCAGGGTTGATACAAATTATTTAAAAAACAGAAAAAATTGCAAACTATAAATTAGTACCTTCGGCTAATCGGATTCAACGAAATTACGAATCACAGAATCAATCGAAATTGGTACTCAAATTCGCTCACCAACATCAGTGACTGCGGTGGAGATGGAGATTCACTTGTTGCGACTATTGGTTCGTTTGACTTTGAGTTTCGTGATTTTAGAATCGCAATTTTTTTCCTTTTTCAGCTCTGAATACCCACGATGAATTAATGCCGTAAATTTTTCAGTGCCCTAAGTCGTTGCTTATACCACTTTGGCATAAGGCCGGGCATAAGGAGAGGGAAGGAGGCGGTGATTTAGGGAAAATAAAACGAAAAAGCGGGAATGGATGAAAATGAAGCGGGAATAGATGAAAATGAAGCCAGAATTAACCAAAAACATGCTGGAGTTTAATGCGTTTGCTTCTGAGTAATCTATATTTACAAGCATGAATTCTTTTTCCTAAAGGTAAAAACACATCTTATGTGGAATACGTGGATGGATGAGATGGATTGGTTTGAACCGTTGGATTAATCATCATCTACGGTTATTTATTTGTTTATTTCGATAACGTGGATCGCTGACCTGGATTGTATTTATGTAAAGCTATGCTTTGAGCTGGTGTTGCACATCACAACACTAGAATTCCAACTGCAACAGTGCATTCACGTCTAATGCACCAACATATGAATAGTGTTGCAGAAGATCAAAGAAAGCATAGCTTTCGCCACACTTTTCATGCAACGCACACACATTAGTGCCGAATATGCCCACTTTTGTAGTAGTGATGGATGACTATTGGAAAACAATGAAATGACTCGTCCAAGAGTTTTTGTTGGTTAATGAAGTTTGGATCAAACAAGAAATCTTGAAGTGATGATACTACATAATTATCTCGATTTAAGAATGATATTGAACTTTACTAGGGGAGACTACACATTGATTACAATTAAAGCACATTATGAAATCCGCCGAACGACTATAATTGAATTTGAATTGATATACTATTCAATATAGAATGGTCTCCTTAGTTATACAAGGTTAGTATCATGATCAACTATAATCAATTCAATGTCAAGATCTTTGGCCAAAGTAGAAGGTTAAAAATAAATGTTATTATTCAATTAAGAATTGTGTTTATGGTAATCAAATTGAATGTAGATGATATTTGAATTTTGATCGAAACCAAATTTCATAATATTGAATTAATAGTGTTGATAAAGAAAATTGTATAAATAATCATTACTAAAACATACCCCTTAGTTTTGTAAATTTGGATTCTCATGATGGGGACTTCTAAGAGATGAATTAAATCTAATTGTCACAACAATCACTGAGGTGACGTGTGAACATTATTATTTGAGTTATTCGAATATTAATCACTAAATAAATTAACACTTGTGAGATGCAGAACTAAATTTATTCAGACTGCGAAACACCGCATGATTTAGTTGATGTACAATGGTTATAAATTAGTTAATTTAAATTAATTAAATCAATTAATATTCATGAAATATTAAAGGTTAATAAATATTCTATATCGATACAGATTTAAACTGGAAATAATCACATAAATTACTAGTGAGATCAAGAGATTTTTTTTCCACATAGGACATCTTCATGGCCAGCCAAGAGTAAAGAGGCAAAGTAGTATTAGGGTTTGAACTAGTATGAGATAGATATTTGTTCCAAACCATGCTATAAATTCAAGATTAAGATTCACTTTTTTTTTCGCTCTAGCCTCCTATTCCCCTCTCTTTGGCCGCAAGTTGCCCTTCCATCTCCATCACTTACTTACCATAAAAAGATACATTCAGCCAAATAAAATTAAAGTAAATATTAGGCTCAAGTCCTTAAAATCAAACTTAATGCACAATAACTTTTTAAAAAAGATCATAAATTAGGTCCTTAGAATTTAATTACGGAAAACTGCATAAGATTATGCAATTATTCAGTGAATAATTGCAGATGTTTATGCAATTATGTCAAAAATTGCATAATTGTCTTCAATTTTTCTCTGAAAAATTTCAGATATTTTCTATAATTTTTTTGATGAATAATTATGGAAATTTATGCAGTTTTTTGTTATAATTGTATAAAAGTCTGCAACTATTCACTAAATAATTGCATAAATTTAAATAATTATCAGTTAACTTAATTCTAAGGACCTAATTTACATACTAATTACGGACATATTGTGCCAAGATATTTAAGAATATAAGATAGGCTTGATTTATGGTTATTGATGTGACGACATGGAATTTTGCTCGATCCGAATCGATTGCTAAACCGATCAAGACCGTTCGAAACCCCTGATCATATGAGAACAGGACAAATCAGAACACAAACGGAAGAACATTTCCTTGTTAATTACAACAATTGCATCAAATTACAAGAATATACAGAGTAATGAATAAATATTACACATTATAAAATATCAGAGATTACAATACATTACATAGCAGCGGAAAATAATACAAAATACAACTGAATGAGATATATGGATACAAAGCTTTCCGGATAACGTTCCAGCTGTAAATCAGGATCCTGTGAAGATAAATCTGCAAAACCAAAACTACTAGCTGCCCGTGTCGAAAATAAGGGCACCCAGAGTTTAGGTTAAAACAATAAACTCCAGGTCAGTCATTTGACTGGTGTGAGAACTAAAACAATTATTTAAAACTTTACTTTAAAAGAGAATAATTCAAGGGACCACGCCGTATAACACGGAACGGGTTCACCCCCATGAATGCCAGGGCATATAAATAAACAACGCAATGCTTTCTCGAAAAATGAAGCTATTATAAGACCCAGGTCCCATCACACAATGCAACGCAAGCCGGAGGATAGGGTTTTCCCTTATAATAGCCAAACATGCTTGATACGTTTAAAACAAATCATTTGATACTATTATAAGTGTATAATATCAAAACAATTTCAATCAGAAATATCAATCCTAGGCGGCATGGGTACCATCTATCATGTCGCCATACTAGGCTCTACAAATAAAACCGCAATAAACGTATTGGAAATTGGATTTCCGTCATGAGTCGAGGCAAGGGGCATGCTCCTCTCCGATTCGAGACACTCTAGCAAATGTCTCAGGACCCCACTATGATCCTTTGGAACCTCCAAGGTCGGTCCTCCCGTACTTTTGAGGATTGGCAATTCCTGAACACACGTTTCCCGGTCCTAACAGACCTAATATCGAGGCGCCTCATCCAACAACCACACAGGTGAAAAGTATATAAATGTCAGGGCTGGTAGGTCACTGACACCACCCATAGCTAGAAAGAAACGTCGTGCACTCCTTGGGTCCTTATCCCTTTTTTGACTCATACCGGGGTGTGAGGCTCGCGAATTCACGTTATACACAAAGCTGCGCCACACAGGCCGTGCTTTGATCATCAACCACAATACTTTGCTTTTCAACAGAAGCCTTGATCATCTGCCACTTAAGCATGCCACACCGGCAATTCACTCCATGCGACTGATGTCCATCGATATACAACCTCTGAGCTCGTACGTCTCAGAGAAGGGCGTTAAGCAAGAGAATAAATTCTCCGCCGCCAAACAGATGTATATTTAATAGAGATCAATCAACATAGAATAAAATCCAATGTCAGACGCACGGTCCATTTACAAGTTCGTTTCGGGTCTGAACGAAACCGGAGGCACTTTCCTCGCATATCCATCGATCTCCAAGTGCGTCTAGATGATCACCAACTGATTCCCTCATCTTGGGTGTACAGCCCAATCAAGATCATCAGTAATCACCCAAATGATGTGAAGACTTCCGGTCTTCAACTACCGTCTTCATCTTCGACATACCGTCGAATCGGTTATTTAGAATGGGTATAAACCCGGCCTTTCCGAATAACCCACGTATATAATAAACAAATGTTACACAAACACAACATATGCCTCATTCCAATTCTGAATATTCATTTATTCAATTATTCACATTCTTTGGGAAAGGTTCCCATTAATTTTATCAAAGATAAATTCTTTAAAATTTATTCTTTAATCTTCCTTTGGATGTCATATCAAACCAAAATATGGTTTTCCAAACAAGTCGAGATTAGCGAACCACACTGAAGTAATTATTTATTTTATTTCCCAATCCCAACCTATTCATCCCATGGAGCAAAACTTTTATTACCCCTAACTAACACCACGGTGTTATCGGTAAAATTAATTACAATTTCACGTTTAAATCTAATTAAAGATTTTTACTATCGCTTTGGAGCAAAACTGGTGATACCCCATTTCCGATCACTTTCCAAATTTGATAATTTAAATTAATAATTCACATTTCAATTTAATTTTAGATTCATTAAAACTCCACTTAGTTTTAATTTTCCCACAAATCAATATCCTGTCTTTAACTGGGTTAAAGAACCAATGTCATCTAAAACACGATCCACGATAAACCCAAAAACCAATTTAAATTCAATTCCAATTAGATACCAAATTAACTGGATAATTTCACTAAATCTTAATTAAGATTTATTGTTTTCCAAAATGGGTTCAAGAACAGTGTTATTTAAGACACCATTCACGACGAACCCAAAATCCCATTTGATATTAAATACAAGGTTCTAAATAGAAAATATACCGGCTTATATTCAATATCAAATTCTGTAACCAACAAATATCGTATTGGAAATAACGATATATAATATATCTTTCAAATTTCCACAACCATATCTGTATAATCACGAAATCCAACATCGAAATATTCCAAAGATAATTTTGATTCAAATCCATTCCAATTCACGTATATTGGAAATTCTGATTATTTTTAAAACCACTTCAAATTCAATTTATTTATTTCAAAAATAAATTGATTTTTATTCTAGTTCAAAACTAGTTCATTTCGATAAAAAGCTATTTTTATCTTTGCAAATGTGGAATTTTTCATCCCAGTTCTTTCCAATTCACATATTATGATTTTACACAAATTATTAATATTTTTAATAATTTTATCAAGGCCCGTATAGTCGATTTCCAATAACGGTCGTCGAACTGCACTTACACCGACCTTTTCTAAATTTGATTTGGGCGTATCTCCAAATCCAACAGTTAGACTTCAAATTTCAAATATTCATTGGAAAACTCTTTTCGATACGAACCCAACGGTTCTGGATTTAGGAGAATCCGACGGTCGGATCTCCCGCAATGTTCATACGAAGTCAATGGTCGAAATTCGCGAACTGCCGAATCGCGGCGCGTTCTATTCAGGCCATTTAATATATATATTATATATTTCGTCGATTTCAATTCAAAACGTATTTTATAATTCGTTTTAATTTTTTTTTCAAAACAATGTCAACTTCATATTCAATTTTAAATCAAAATTGAATATTCCATATCATCAATGATAATATTTTCAAAACGTTATATTTTGAAATCACTTCCTTTTCGATATTCGAAATAAATCGATATAAATATCGTTCGCGTCAAAATGGCGCATCATTAATCAACACGGCTTTATATTTTTCAAAACTTCTTTATTCTATTCAACAAATGAATATTTATTCTATTCAACACATGAATCTATATTTCTTTCAACACTAGACTAATCTCAACAAATGAGTACTGTCAACACATGAATCTTATTTTATAATATTCTTTAATTTCTCAATTGGAATGGGGCCCAATCTATTACCATATAATGTTAATTATATGGATTCCATACAACACATGTATATAATAGCAACGATAAATAATCAACCATCATCCAAAGTGCACCACATAACTGCATAAGCATCAAGTATGAATAATTAACGTTTACACAGTCTGTCGACCAATCGATCCACATACAATTAAATAATTGGGATTAGTGTACGCCAAACATCATCCCAACACCCGTGTGGGGTTTCACATCACAAACACTGAATATTATTTGTGCTGTTGGGCGATGTGTAAAATTTATCGTCCCAATCAATATCAGTCAAATATGTGTATATAAACAAATCGTCCGATTTGTTTATAACTATTTATTTCATTTTATATACACGTTAAAAATTCTATTTTTAACTATACAATATTTATTTTCTATATAAATATTTTATTTCATTTCATATTACCCAATCAACTACACATCAAAATCAAACTAAACAAGCAAGCATACAAGCCGTCCATGGTCTGTGGACGACGGGTGTCGGGTGCTACTAAACGCCGTCTGCATCCTAGTATATATAAAAATATAACTAGAAAAAGAAAATTAAAAGGTGAGAAGTTCTCACAGAGGGTTCTACTCCGCCGTGCTTTGCTGTTGAACTGCTGAATCGTCTGGATTTGTTGAAATTCCAGTTCAATCCTTTTCACGTTGTTCATAATAAAAATTATATTTTTATTGCTTCATTCAATAAATAAAAATTCATATTTTTATTTCTACTTTATATATATATTTACAACGCTTATTTCAATATAAAAATTATATTTTTATATTTCTTCTCCTTATATAAAGATCGAATTTTTATTCTTTCCAAAATATAAAAATCATATTTTTATAACTCCTATAAATTAAAAATCGAATTTTTATTCTGCTACTTCATATATAAAGATCGAATTTTTTTTCTGCCTCATACATTTCAAAAATTATATTTTTATCAAACTAAAAATCATTTCTTTCTCTAAATAAAAATCTCAACTTTGATATCGTAAAAATATGAACTTTGAGCGAATAAAATGTAAACTTTAACAATATAAAAATATAGACTTTCTAATATCCAAAAATCACATATTTATCTTTTCAAAACGCTTTATATACCACAAAAATTATATTTTTATTTTATATCTAAACATAAAAATCATTTCTTTATACTGAAAATGAAAAAAAAAATTAAAAAAAATCTATACTCTTCTATAGAAACAAAACTGATTTTTCATTTGCAAAGCTATCATATCGGAAATAAGTAAATAAATTAAATTAACACTTACTGTTTTTTTTTCCAGCGTAGCAGGGGGGAAAAAGGGTCTGAGGCGCGAGGCAGAACGGAAGGGGGGGTTTTCTCGAGTGGAGGCGGAGGGTGGCGGGGTGCGGCGATCGATTTGAGAAAGGGGCGATTAGGGTTTTGGGTGGCTAGGGCGCGAGGCACTTGGAGGAGGAGGGCGAAGTGGGAGAAGAAGAGGGAGGAGCAGGGAAGAGGAGGAGTTGCGGAGGAGGGCGCCTCGTCTGGGCGCGGTGGCGCATCCCATCGGAGGAGCGACGACTCCTTCTCCTTCTTTTTTTTTAAAAAAAAATCGGGTTTGGGTTTTGAATGATGGGGGAGAATGGGCTTGACCGGGTATAGGAGAAAAGGGGCAAGGGATTATTTTATTTAATTATTTAATTTCCCATAAAAAGTTGACTTTTTATTCGAACTCGAAATGAGGCCCACCTCCTGTCGTCCATACCTAATTACCCCCATTCCGAACACAATGGCATATGTATCGTAGGCTGATTTGATCGTTTCGATCAGTTTTCGTCAAAATCAACATATAACTCTATAGATTGAATCTTATCGCACATTTCAAATTACTGGGGTCACATACGAACTCGAAAAATTCCAGAAAAAGAATTTCTAGCTTCGTATTGACGATACGGTCCTAACAGTACTAGTTTCGTCGAATTGTGAGACCGTTTGTAAAATGGCCAATTTCCAGTCGATTAAAATCAACTGAACTGGTCAAACGCGTTTTCCTTTGCCACGCTCACATATTGATTCGAAAAAATATGAAAATTGGAATCTAGCAATAACTTGACATCACGGATCCAACAAAAGTGGTTTCATCGAAATCCGAGGTCGTTTGCAAAATGGCTATTTTTAAAGGCTAGAATTCCATAGCGACTATTCTGAAAATTCATTTGGACATAACTTTTGATTCCCGCTATGAAATTTTGATTTTTCGGATTCATTGGAAAGATATTCTCAATTAGATTCTATTAGTTTTGGTTTCGCTAAAATCTGGCTTATTTTGAATCCTGTACATTCATTTGAAGTTTGAAATCGAATTATCGAACTACTGCGCCATTTTAAATTTCTTTTATAATTTAAAATAATTATTTATATTCTAACGACGAACTATATAATATATACGTTCGAATTATATTCATAATAAATTTTCCATCGTTATTATTTAAAATAATCCATTTTAAATATTCAAAATTCATTAAAATTTCCAAAATAAAAATTTTAAATTGGCGCAGATTTTCGGATTATTACAATCTCCCCCACTTAAAACTTTTCGTCCTCGAAAAGGAATGAAGCCGAAAGTTGTTTTAAAAACCAACTCAACTTTCTTTGTTTTCGCTACGGCTTAAGTTCTTCAACTTTTCAGTTTCTAAGAACTTTTCAAATTTTTCAAAAATTTGGCTAACACCCTAAATTTTCAAAAAATTTCGCCATAACCTCCCCTGCACCGGGGACTTCGGGATATTTCATATAGCCTCCCATGGCCTTCTTCAATCAAAAAGAAAAAAAAACCAAGCGGCCAGCCAATCGGCTCATAAAATCACCCAAAACTCAAGAAATACAATAAACATGTACTTATTTATCGGGAAAACAATTTTATTCCTCTGCTCTAGCCTGCTTGCTATGACCTATTCAATGTATATATATGTATGCAAATTCAAATAATTTTCAATACGGTTCAATATTTGGTTCAATTAGGCTAAATGGTTCAAAATATCAAACAAATAAACAAACAACACAACCATCAATCAATTAGTGGGTTAACGTTTCAAATTCATAATTTTGATATATATACAGAAAATCATGTTTTGATGTCAAATCACAACAATGTATTCTAGCTAGTTTTGGTTCTCACACCAGTCTAATGGAAATATATAGATATCACACCTTCGTCACTCGAACACAAGGCTGATAATGCGGCCGCATTACCAGAATTATCTCCGGGTGACTAGAGTGTGATTCTATATCTATCCAATATATTAAAACTTCGAATATACGTTCATGACGCGTATATGCAAAATCTGTATATACTGGATTGTCCAAATTCAAAATAAATAAATATTCAAATACGTATTAAACGATTTAAATTTCAAAACAATGTTGGTTTCATTTTTTTAAAAATATACTCTTCACACTCGTTCTAGGATACTACTGATCCTATCTCTAACGAGTCATTCTCGTTGGATATTGCTAATCCAATTTCTGATGAATTCTTTCGTATGGTTCTAATGTGCCTTGTTCTCTGAGCTTTGTAAACCAAAGCTCTGATACCAAATGTGACGACAAGGAATTTCGCTCGATCCGAATCGATCGCTAAACCGATCAAGACCGTTCGAAAACCCGGATCGTATGAGAACAGGACAAATCAGAACACAAACGGAAGAACATTTCCTTGTTAATTACAACAATTGCATCAGATTACAAGAATATATAGAGTAATGAATAAATATTACACATTATAAAATATCAGAGATTACAATACATTACATAGCAGCGGAAAATAATACAAAATACAACTTAATGAGATATACGGATACAAAGCTTTCCGGATATCGTTCCAGCTGTAAACCAGGATCCTGTGAAGATAAATCTGCAAAACCAAAACTACTAGCTGCCCGTGTCGAAAATAAGGGCACCCAGAGTTTAGGTTAAAACAATAAACTCCAGGTCAGTCATGTGACTGGTGTGAGAACTAAAACAGTTATTTAAAACTTTACTTTAAAATAGAATAATTCAAGGGACCACGCCGTATAACACGGAACGGGTTCACCCCCATGAATGCCAGGGCATATAAATAAACAACGCATTTCCTTCTTGAAAAATGAAGCTATTATAAGACCCAGGTCCCATCACACAACGCAACGCAAGCCGGAGGATAGGGTTTTCCCTTATAATAGCCAAACATACTTGATACGTTTAAAACAAATCATTTGATACTATTATAAGTGTATAATATCAAAACAATTTCAATCATAAATATCAACCCTAGGCGACATGGGTACCATCTATCATGTCGCCATACTAGGCTCTACAAATAAAACCGCAATACACGTATTGGAAATTGGATTTCCGTCATGAGTCGAGGCAAGGGGCAAGCTCCTCTCCGATTCGAGACACTCTAGCAAATGTCTCAAGACCCCACTATGATCCTTTGGAACCTCCAAGGCCGGTCCTCCCTTACTTTTGAGGATTGGAAATTCCTGAACACACGTTTCCCAGTCCTAACAGACCTAATATCGAGCCGCCTCATCCAACAACCACACAGGTGAAAAGTGTATAAATGTCAGGGCTGGTAGGTAACTGACACCACCCATAGCTAGAAAGAAACGTCGTGCACTCCTTGGGTCCTTATCCGGTTTTTGACTCATACCGGCGTGTGAGGCTCGCGAATTCACATTATACACAAAGCTGCGCCACATAGGCCATGCTTTGATCATCAACCACAAGACTTTGCTTTTCAACAGAAGCCTTGATCATCTTCCACTTAGGCATGCCACACCGGCAATTCACTCCATGCGACTGATGTCCATCGATATACAACCTCTGAGCTCGTACGTCTCAGAGAAGGGCGTTAAGCAAGAGAATAAATTCTCCGCCGCCAAATAGATGAATATTTAATAGAGATCAATCAACACAGAATAAAATCCAATGTCAGACACACAGTCCATTTACAAGTTCGTTATGGGTCTGAATGAAACCGGAGGCACTTTCCTCGCATATCCATCGATCTCCATGTACGTCTGGACGATCACCAACTGATTCCCTCATCTTGAGTGTACAGCCCAATCAAGATCATCAGTAATCACCCGAACGATGTGAAGACTTCCAGTCTTTAACCACCGTCTTCATCTTCGACATACCGTCAAATCGGTTATTTAGAATGGGTATAAACCCGGCCATTCCGAATAACCCACGTATATAATAAACAAATGTTACACAAACACAACATATGCCTCATTCCAATTCTGAATATTCATTTATTCAATTATTCACATTCTTTGGGAAAGGTTCCCATTAATTTTATCAAAGATAAATTCTTTAAAATTTATTCTTTAATCTTCCTTTGGATGTCATATCGAACCAAATTATGGTTTTCCAAACTAGTCGAGATTAGCGAACCACACTGAAGTAATTATTTATTTTATTTCCCAATCCCAACCTATTCATCCCATGTAGCAAAAATGTTATTACCCCATAACTAACACCACGGTGTTATCGGTAAAATTAATTACCATTTCACGTTTAAATCTAATTAAAGATTTTTACTATCGCTTTGGAGCAAAACTGGTGATACCCCATTTCCGATCACTTTCCAAATTTGATAATTTAAATTATCAATTCATATTTCAATTTAATTTCAGATTCCTTAAAACTCCACTTAGTTTTAATTTTCCCACAAATCAATATCCTGTCTTTAACTGGGTTAAAGAACCAATGTCATCTAAAACACGATCCACGATAAACCCAAAAACCAATTTAAATTCAATTCCAATTAGATACCAAATTAACTGGATAATTTCTCTAAATCTTAATTAAGATTTATTGTTGTTATCCTGCTTTGTGACCAGGCTACCCAAAGCAAAGATCATGTTGACATACCTCTGGGTAAATGCTGTCTCATATGGAATCTGTGGATAACATCGCTCTCCGACATTGGAAGCATCATCAGAAGACACAAGGCAGTTTGGTCAAAATCACAACATAAGTATAAACTGGCCCGAAACCCCTATCAAATGACCTTATTTGGATCTATTCACCTCATATACTCGTAGCCCTTTGAATTAGCTTCAGTTTGAGCTTTGGTTTGGCTCAATCGGACTTACGGTTTGAAAGTTACGCCCATTTCCGTGAACGGGTGTAAGCTGGCATATGACCGCGATCCGATCCGCCCTTGCCTACGCGATCCGATCCGACCTATGACCGCGATCCGACCCATGACCGCGATCCGACCCATGACCGCGATCCGACCGATGACCGCGATCCGACCGATGACCGCAATCCGACCCATGACCGCGATCCGAAATTCGGACCTGTTCAAACGCAGCTTGTTTTGACCTATTCACAAGGCTACTGGATCTCCTATTTTTCTGGATCGCCTGCCACGTACCCCATCATGAACCAGTCCTCCCAGGAGCTTTCCTACAGCTATAAATACACCTTCAGAGGGCATTTTCAAGGGACTTTTGGCATCTCAACTTCCATGGCTACCATGGCCAACACTTCTCCATGAATAACCACCATCTTCCTCAATAAATTCAATGGATTCGGAGAGAATTATTCGTTGAATTCAAGTGATTGAAAGACAATATTCATTGTAATTGTAATCTATGAGTGAAATGAGAAAATATGAAGTGGACGTAGGCTTGCTAACGCCGAACCACTATAAAAATCCGGTTATCTTGCTTTTCTCTTATTTTTTCAGTTATTTCTTCATATCCTACGCTCTAAATACGATAATTTGGGTGTTAGGACCATTTTTTGGTCTAACAATTGTTTTCCAAAATGGGTTCAAGAAAAGTGTTATTTAAGACACCATTCACGACGAACCCAAAATCCCATTTGATATTAAATACAAGGCTCTAAATAGAAAATATACCAGCTTATATTCAATATCAAATTCTGTAACCAACAAATATCGTATTGGAAATAACGATATATAATATATCTTTCAAATTTCCACAACCATATTTGTATAATCACGAAATCCAACATCGAAATATTCCAAAGATAATTTCGATTCAAATCCATTCCAATTCACGTATATTGGAAATTCTGATTATTTTTAAAACCACTTCAAATTCAATTTTTTGGTCTAACATTTTGGTGCTTTCACTGAGAACCGAATTCTCAACCTATTGGATTGTTATTCTACTATTTGGATTTGAAAGTTCGAAGAAAACAGTCCGCGTTTCTACCATTTTTGAATATTTCGTTGATTTCAGAAAATCAGAGCTTCATGCCTTCGAAAAAAAGCTAAGGGTTCACAAGCTTCACGGCCAAACGAGGATAATAAAGAAAATGCACAGGAGCAGGTTAGAGCAGGTGGCTGGTTCGCGGTTCGCGGATCGCAGGAGCCATCACGATCCGATTCGCGGTTCGCAGAACGACCTCCACGAACGGAGCCCAAAGAGCCATCACGATCCGATTCGCGGTTCGCGGAACGACCTCCACGAACGGAGCCCAAAGAGCCATCACGATCCGATTCGCGGTTCGCGGAACGACCTCCACGAACGGAGCCCAAAGAGCCATCACGATCCGATTCGTGGTTCGCGGAACGACCTCCACGAACGGAGCCCAAAGAGCCATCACGATCCGATTTGTAGTTCGCGGAACGACCTCTACGACCCGGGCCTAGAGTGACTTCACGACCCGACCTGGTGTAGGATCCGCGATCCGATCCGAAGACGTTGATTAATTGACGATCCGAGCCACGAACCAGACGACAGTAGTGAACCGCGACCCAGAAAAGTGGTGACGAACAAGGGTCGCGATCCGACCCAAAAAAGTGACATTTTTTTGGAAAAAATGTAATTTTCAGATCATTTCAGAAAAGGCTCTATCTTCCAAAATCGAAAAAATCGTGCGGTTCCCACATTTTCGACCTAACCGGTTAGGTCGATCGCCGCCGGGACTGCGGGGCCCCGGACCCCCGCCGGCGCTGCGCCCGGACCCGTTGACGGCCTCGCCTTCGGCTCGGAGCACGGCTCGCCTTCGGCTCGGAGTACATTCTGACCCACAATTATCACAAATGCTTATCGACCAAGATTCGGTAGGTATTCTGAGGATTCTTTCCAGAAGCCATGACCTCTATCTACCGATGTTATTGAATGTGAGGAGTTGTTGAAAAGATTCGACACGTTGGCTATGGCAGTATACAAAATAATGATGGTCTCATAACAGCCTCCTCTTCCACAGCTCCAATGGTGTGCATATTTCCCAAATGCAACTGATGATGCTCCTGAGCGAATAGTGATCACCTAGTTTACGTGACTTAAACCTATCCTACAGGCGAAATCCCAGATGACATTGACATAGAGCAACCCGGATACTATTCTGAGGATGACTCAAAAGATCCTAATGACCATGATTCTCAATAATGGGATACCCGACGGCAAGTAAGGACCCTAGCACTACAAAGTTACCCTTCGCTTGAATGGCATGGTGAAAAACGTATGTCCTACGGTTCACCTATTTGCCATCAACCGCATCGAGATAGATTGATTTCCACGTGTCCAAGGGTTAGATCGATGTACTTTGGTCCCCAGAGTTAGGAACCAATTGAACCTCCGCAGGCCGTGATTGGATATATGGATCATTGCTGGGATGATAACAACTTGACTGCTCACCAGCCACCATATGACATTGGTCAAGAAATGAGAATTTGAGATCAACGCAAATATGAATCAACCATTAGCTCTCCACTTCATACAACAGTTGTGATAGGATATACGAACCTTACTTGAAGCCTCACAAGCTATGCTATCATGTTCAAGCTCATCTGATCAAGATTCAGACAGACCAGCTCCAATAGAATTCAGAGCCTACATTGCACCCTAGAGCCTATTGCTAAATATGCCAACCGAAGATGGAGCGGGAATGGTCTGTGGTGACCAAGTTATTGGAGAAGCCGACTATTCAGCTGGATGGACCATGCTGCGCAACAAAGATGGCGTGAAACCCAAAGATGCTTCCCCTCTAGATGAAATGGAGTGTGAAGGAGGTATCAATATTGCGAATAATGGGAGCATCACAAAAGGAATTGCCCAAGGATCTGTCTGAAGATCTAGATCCCAGCAAGGATCATCATTCGGGATGCAGAAGGGTGACATCTAATGATGCAACTACACGTGTTCCGATTGGTGACGTCGACCGAAGGATGTCGAGGCAACTTACCAGTGCTTAATGAATTATATGGTCCACAACCAAAGTGCAAGGCCCATGGAAGTCCATGTAGGTGATAGTCTTATGGAGTCCGAGCGGTCAACCTTCAACGTTTCGAATCTGACAGAGATGTTCAATATCTGGAATGAACCTAAAGGCCTCATAGTTAGCCATGAACAACAAGGAATTAAAGGCGTCTGAAGCTTGGCATGAAAGTTGGCACCACTTGTGTGTAAGGAGGATAAGGTCTGAAAACTAGTCAATAATGTGAGCAAGAAAGTAGTCGTGGTATACCCAAAGATTGAAAAACTCGTCTACAGCTTGCTGATTGCTCTAAGAAAGCTCCCCCATTACTTCCAAGTTCATCCGATGGTATGCACCCTCTATAACTGCTACGACAGGTCCTGCAACGACCTGAGGCATCTGGAAAATTGCTTGATCGGGACATAGAGCTAAACCAGTTTGATCTCAACTCCCTCCTAAAGAAGTCCATACGTGGGCAAGCATTAACCGACTACATCGCTGAATGTACCACTCCCGAAGAGGATGTGGCAGATGTAGAAGATGCACCTAGAAGATGTAGAAGATGCACCTAGAAGATGTAATCAGACGGTGCAAAGAATTATTGACTGTCCGATGCCGGTGTCTTATTAATAACCCCTAAAGGGCGATCAATTTACTATGCCTTGCGGTTGAAATTCTCCGCTACTAACAACGGCTCCGAAGACGTCACCCTGATTATCGAATTGAAACTCGCTAAGGAGTGGGGAATATTGGCATTAAGCATATTTTTTGACTTTCACATTGCTGTTCGCCAGGCTCGAAAGGAATTCCAGACGAAGGAACCACCACTCGCAGCTTACCTAGAACCGGAAGAAGGGTTGTTGGACGAATTGGAACGTTACAACATATCTCATGTCCTGCGAGAAGAAGATCAGAAGGCGGATAATCCGGCCAAGTTATAAGGGTCCGACAATATAGAAAAGATAGAGATGATCCCCATCAAGACACTATGAAATACAACCATTGATCAGATGGAAGTTGATCCAACGTTGGAGACCAAACCCAGAAGAGATTCATGGTTAACTCCATGATAAACTTCCTACAGCACAGAATGCATCTGACAAGGTGAAGTGAAAGGCGTGCAATCGTTTTTTTTTTTTGCCTCGAGATATGACATGCACTTCGACATTGCCTATTTTTCTTGGAAGGATGTCCCAAAACAAACACCAACGAGTGCAATTGCCGAATTCACCGCCCTGAATGATTCGACCAAATCACCAATCAGTCACCCATTAGATGGGAGATGTACATGAATGAAACTTCTGGCGAACGGCGTTCTGAAGTTAGAAAGTGAAGACTCATACTTCTACTCTTTTCATCGATTATCTGCCAAGTGACTCACTCCCCTAAGGCTGGGGGCAACTACATATTTGAGCATAAATTGCTCGAGATTACATCATCTAATTCAGAGCTGATACATCAAGAATTTGCCTAGCCAATTGAGTTAGTCTTGCCTGAAAGTGAGCAAGCTGAAGATCTAGAACGCTTACGCATGAATGCTGGTTGATTGTCGGCGCACCAACCCTTGTCCCCGATATGGGATCGAGGGTATATCAGCAAATTTATGTGATATGATTATCCCACCAGCAGTAATATCCTATTTCCTAGCATGGAAAGTCAAAAAAATTCTATAAGCATGAATCCATTGGTCTCATGCTAATTTACAACATAACACTAATGCAAAGATGTGCTACCGTTAGCAATCCAGTCATGACTTCCTGACACTCTATCCTTACCCTCAGCACGGGGGCAAAAAGACGATTTGAATGAGATGCGACCTCATCACTCGCTTATAGTACCTACCTAGCCGCCTTTGCCATCTCAAGACCCCGACCAAGGTCTATTCATTTTTTGGGACTGCCACCCCCATGATAATCTGAAAAGACACCCCTCATCAACTAAAGGACTTTGGCAGCCCTTTATTGGCAGAGATAGGGCGAAGCAAAATGGACCTGCAATGAATATGCAATGCCATTTTTCACTCGGAATGATACTCATTCGTTTAACAGGATTATTCTATAACCATGACTCTTATATTTGCATCCTTTATGAGTTATTGATGTAATTAACTCAAATGAAATAATATGTGGATGGTGTATGTTAGATCAAAATTTGGACCTAACACCCAAATTGTTCAGAATGTTATAGAATTTCAAATGAAGAACGAGGAAAAAGAAAATAACACTCAGAATTTATAGTGGTTCGGCGTTAACGAGCCTACGTCCACTTTATTTATTATTGATTATGCTTTGAAAGCTAATACAACAAGGATTTCTCTCAATATTTCAGTAGTTTGACAACAATGGCGGATTCAGTACTCAATATTGCCAAAAGATCCCGAAAAATGCCAAGCTCTAGGCTATTTATAGCTGATTTTGTCAGGCGGGTCATGATAACACGTGGCACAGATCCCGAGAACATCGGATCGCATCGCCACCATTGAGGAAATAGTCAAATTAGCCGTTGTGGACAGGTGTCGCGATCTGCTTGAAAATCGGATCGTGCAGATGGGGAGAATTGGTCCAGATGATGGTTAGGGACACGTGTCGCCAGATCCGTGCGATTCGGATCGCTGAAGATTAGCTCGCGCTTGAATGGGTCAGAGGGTTCGTCATGCACCAAAGGATCGGATCGGTTCGCTCTGGGCAACAATATAAGTTTGGATCGGATCGCCTGGATGCGTAGTTCGCTGATGAGATGGGGGTGATCCATCGAGACGCGATCCTCGGTGGGTGATCCGTCGAGACGCGATCCTTCGTGGGCGATCCGTCGAGACGCGATCCTTCGTGGGCGAGTCGATAGAGTGTGATCCGTTTCTTCATATTCTTGGGGAATGTGGTTTCCTGCTTTCCTCTTACGAATGATCCTGGGTTGCTTGGTCAAAAAGCGAGCCAACATTTTGCCCCCTCGAAGTATGTTTTATCGATGATGGAACATGCTTCGAAAATTCTGATCTACCTTTTCCTGAAGGGACGCAAATCAACAATCGCATTGGTTCAAATCAACGTATGCATGAATCGGATCGCCATAGAGCGCCACGGTCCGAGTGGTCACGTGCTCGTCTCGAGCTGAGTATCTAGGCTTTTGTGCGAGACGCGGCGGACTTTTCTTCGAGCTGTGTCGGGCTTCGAGCATGGTGGGCCATCGTTTGAGGCGGTCCGTGGGCTTCTATGCGACACAAGCTTTGGATCGTGGCATGTATGGTGTTTCGTGGACCGAATAGGACAAAGAAAGGGAGGCAAACGGTCGCCCTCTTTGCCTATATAAGCCGACCCTCTCCTCTTCATTCTCCTTCTTCTTTCTTTCTGCCGAATCGTTTCGCCTGCGCTATCGAAGAACGAACCCAAGTTTTTCAAACCTTCAAAAATCCGAGCATTCTCTCAATCTTTAGAAAGGTAACTCCACAAAATTTATCCTTATTCGTGAACGCTGCTCTTTCATGAATTTTCTCGACTAGAAACGATGGAAACTTGTGCTTTTATGACGAAATCATCAAAACGCCATGGCTAACTGACGTAGAGCTCGGAGTTCGAGGATGGAAAGGAGAGGAGGAAAACGAAGGAGGAAGAAGAAGAAGAGGGAAGGTCAGTTCGGGTCGTGATCAAGAAGAGAAGACGAAAGCGAGTGGCGTCACGAAAGATCGTGGTGGCAGCAAAGGGACGTATCGTGGGGGTCGCAACGTTTCGTGAAGGAGCGATCCCTTCGCCCGGCGATTCGATGGGGGGCGATTCCTCTGCCCTGCGATCCGAATGGGGCGATCCCTCTGCCATGCGATCCGAAAGGGGCGATCCCTCTACCATGCAATCCGACTCATAGCTGACGATACGAAGAAATTTCAGACTTTAATCAACGCCTTGTCACCATAAAACTCTGAACAGTTAGGATAGAGCCTTGACGTTGGACTTTCTGGACTAAATGACCTCATAATTTGACTGCATACGACGACTAATGTTTTGATGATCTTGATTGCTTTCACGCTTTATTTTTAATGCACACACAAGTACACACACCAGTACTTGCACACACGGGGGACGGGTAGTGTTAATCTTATTGTTCATATTTTCTCGTCCTAGCAGCAATGTCGAATGATCACTCTTCTTCAAGATCCGTGACAGAAGCGGAATCCGAGATTCCTGAACAGTACAACCCTGAAATTCCTCCAATCAATCCGGCAGGTGAAGATTCTGGTTCTGAGTACGAAGCCACAGAATCAGATCCGACAGAAAGTACTTCATCCAGCAACAATTCTGAGACTGATGAGCGAGCTCCTGACGAGATCCCAGGCGCACTCGGGATAGATAAATTTTCTGATTCTTTAGCATCCAAGCTTGACGAGATAAAACTTAAAACAATCTGCTTAGGACACGGAATTCCTTGGGACGATGTCTTGACGCCTGGAAGCGAAGATAGACCCCACCTAGCACCGGAAGGGTATATGGCGATCAGTCGAACAATGTGTCTAGTAGGAGCTATTCCTCCGTTTCCTCCGATCGCCATCGAAACTTTAAGACGACTAGGTATTGCTCCGATGCAGCTTCATCCAAACGCCTACGCATCTCTATACTCTCTATATGTTGCATATGCGGAGATCCTGCACGCCGAACTTAAATTCAGAGATCTGGTGTTCTTCTTTCTTTTCAAGCACCGTTCTTCGGAAACTCCAAATTTCTCTTTCTTTGAATCGGTTGCGAATAGGAAAGTTCTGTACGACGGATACAGCAACATTGGGGATCCTAAGTCCGACTGGTTTTATATAAGGAAACAGGCTGGATGCTCACGAAGATGGCTCAAATCAAGTAAACTTCGATCACTTAGTCGAATATCTTGCTCAAGGAGTCTAAGTATTAACATTCTTCCGCTTTTTCCTTTGTCTTAAACAGATCACATCTTCCTGAAAATGGAGGGTCCGTGTAACGACCCGGAAAAATGCGATCTTGGTTATCCGATATACAACACATATCAAACATCCAAGGATCGAAAATAACCGAATAGTTAATGAAAGAAATTAGAAGGTGAGAATAGATAAGGTAGAAACTTAGAATAGAAGAAGAAGAAGAATATAACATCAGAGTAACACGAACCTCACAGCGGAACGAATAAAATATAATAGATAACATAACTTTGAAATATAACAGTTATGTATACAATAGCACTTATCAGAGTACAACACTTACAACACAGCGGAAATAACTATAGCTATATGATCCAGAAGCCTCCTGCTCCAGCTCTTCAAGTATACCTGTAAATCCTGACTACTTGACTGCCCGTACAAATTTAGGCACCCAAGAGTTTAGGGAAAACAAAATAAAACTCCGGGTCAGTCATGGGACTGGTGTGAGTAAAACAGTTTAAAACAGGTATATGAACAAGTAAACGATATCTCATAAGACCACGCCGCATAACGGAACGGGTTTTTCCCTTATGAGAATCCAAAATATCTTTATATCAAAAACCTTTTGATATTATAATAATGTCTATGTACAAATAGATATCAACTAGCAGAAACGCTTTCATCTCACGTTCTACATATATAGTATACAATCAAAACCGCAAGCACGTATTGGGTAATGGATTTCCAACTATGACAAGGTATGGAATCACCTTCCGATCAGTGTACTCTAGGAACGATACACTGGAGTTCAACAAGAACATCTTGCAACTCAGCCACACATGACCGACCACTCATTTCGCTTGAGTGTATCGAATGTACATCACCAACGGTTGGGATCAGCAACCGTTCCCGTGTATATATATGGGACAGCATTGATAGATTTAAGAAACAAATGAATATTCTCTAGATAGGTGATTATACACCCTACTTCGGTGCGACCGACTTAGCCATGCTGCCTGCCCGATTTCTGTCATTTACCGGTTGATGAGGCTAGAAGCTACGTTTTATCATCACATCAGATTCCGTTCGAATGCCACATTGTCAGATCCATCAGAATCACTAATTGACGACTACAACCATACATTACGTGCCAGCTAAAAGAAGTTTCCTTCTCCGCTTCCACTCTTGGTATAGTTGAAGAAATCAATGTACGTGACCTTCCTGGAAATACTCTGTCAGACATCCATCTTCATTCACTTAGAAATGTCACATCGTCATACCCGCCAAATCACAAATTGACTTATCCAAAAATAACACGGGTATACAGCTAAGAGAAACGAATTCCTCCGCCACCAAACGTGAATACGTTTGAACAGATCAACTTACGCGATCCATTGGATATACTCTGTCAGACCTTCGTCCATACAAGTTGTCCTGGGACTGGACAAACCGAAAGCACTATTCTGTAAACAGGATAGCCCTTGCATTTTACTCCGTCTTCAATTTTCTTTGGCATATATGATTCGCGACGCTTATGCCAATACAGAGTGGTTCTTTGGATAATAATCCAACCGGTCTCTCCATATTAACAACGTTAAAATGGTCAAAACTTCGATAGTCTGTGATTTAACTATCGAAGAAAACAAGTGTGCAAACAACGATATTATTTCCAGATGGAAATTATATCGAACAAACATCATTTAACATTAATCTCTTTAGTTCATTTATCTACTTATCTCCTGTTTCCCTATATTCTAAATTCTTATTTTTCTTTTATCAGAAAACATTTCTGATTCTCGTTTGGAAAACATTTCCAAAACTCCTTTACGATCAAACCTTACCATTTCTTAGTTAAGAAGGAAGTCACTCAAGTTGGGGTAAAATTACCTCTCAGACCTTAACTGAACAACGTTATAACTTCGAAATGGTCAAAGTTTATCTTTTAATCTTTAACAACTTCTTTACGCCTTTCTCGGATTCAATTTTACTAATCCACTTCTATATTTAAAACATTGGTTATAATGATAACGTTATAATCCTTACTTTCGAATTATCTAACTTTAATTATAACTTCTATTCTTATTAGTGGATAATTAACCTAACACTTATTTATTTATAAATAAATAAATCTCTATTTAAACACTGGAAAGTATAAGTACTTTCCCGAATTCGATATAATTCGAATTTGCCGATTAACTCTCTTCGAGAAATCTCTATTTGATTAACTCTTCTTCGAATAACCTATATTCGACTAACTTCTTCCTTTTCAAATATCTCATATTTAAAAATCTTACTTTCGAATAAATTATATTCGAAAATCTCTTTTCGAATAACTCTTCCTCTCAAATATCTCATATTTGAAAATCTCACTTCGATTAAACTATAATCGATAACTCCCTTCGATGAAACTACCATCGATAACTCATTTCGATGAAACTAACATCGATAACTCCTTTCGATGGAACTAACATCGATAACTCCTTTCGATGAAACTAACATCGATAACTCCTTTCGATGAAACTAACATCGATTAATTTAACTCGACGAACTGAACTTATTTACTTAACTCGATCATCTTGACTTGATAACTTAACTTGCTAACTTAACTCGATTATCTTAACTTGATTATCTTAACTTGATTACTCATATCGAATAACTAATATTCGATTTAACTTCATTTAACTCTATTCGAATAAACTATGTTCGACTAACTCTATTTAACTCCATTCGAACAACTATTATTCGACAACTCTATTTAACTCCATTCGAACAACTATTCGTAACTTCTTCTCGAATAACCAATATTCGATTATCTTACTTCGAATAACTTATATTCAATTATCTCACTTCGAATAACTTATATTCGATCTCTCTAACTTCGAATACCATATTCAATAAATCTACTTTGAATAAGTGATATTTGATAACTCCACTCGATTAACCCTACTTACTCAACCTTACTGGTTTACTTGACTTACCTAACTCAACTGGTTAACTTGACTTATTCAACCCTACTTACTCAACTGGATTAACTCCTATCGAATAACTAATATTCGATTTACTTCCATTCGCTTGACTCTAGATCGCAGCGATCACAATGGTTACGCCTAATTCCCTCAGGAAACATCCGACCGCCGTAAGCTATTTACAGCCCTGCGAATTACGCTAGCAGTCGTACAAGATGGCAACTTACCCTGAATACTATGTTTGACCAACTCTGTCTCAAATAACTATATTTGATTAACTCTAGTTCGTTTTAACTCTAATCGATTAACTCTAACTAATTAACTCCAACTGGTTAACTCTATTTGATTAACTCTAACTGGTTAACTCTAACTGATTAACTCTAACTAATTAACTCCAACTGATTAACTCTAACTGGTTAACTCTATTTGACTAACTCTATTTGACTAACCCCTTTCGAATAACATATTTGATTAACTAACTTTCGAATACCATATTCGATTAACTAACTTCGAATACCATATTCGATTAACTAACTTCGAATACCATATTCGATTAACTAACTTCGAATACCATATTCGATTAACTAACTTCGAATACCATATTCGATTTAACTCCTTTCGAATGTCTATACTCGATTAACTACTTCGAATACCATATTCGATTTCTCTTTTCGAATGTCTATACTCGATTAACTACTTCGAATACCATATTCGATTTCTCTTTTCGAATGTCTATATTCGATTAACTACTTCGAATACCATATTCGATTTCTCTGTTCGAATGTCTATACTCGATTAACTAACTTCACTTTATAAAGATTTCCTTTTTAACAACGTTTTATTCATTGGAAAAGATTTACTTTTAAATAACGGTTCTACCCTTTAAAAATGATTTCCCTTTTTATAATGTTTCCTTTCCAATTCTATTTGTAAATGGTTTACAAATATTCCCTTTTCAAATTTATACTTGAAATATTCTAACTCCTTGAATTCCCGGGAAAATTCGCCATAACCTCCTTTGTAACGGGAGCATCGGGAAAATCCCCAAACTCGCCACACAGGCCTTTCCATTCAAAAAGAAATGTTTTGAATTTATTTCCTTTTCAAATATCTCCTATTTATAAATATCCCAATTTATAAATATTCCTTATTTATAAATATTCCACTTTATAAATATTCTATTTATCAATATCACTTTGAAAAATCTCCTTTATCCATATTCCGGTATGTCATGGTATTCAATCATATCAAATCACGATGTTCAATATCGTCCATACACACACAATCAACAACAGGTTATAATTCACATCATATATCAAAATATATGAAAAACAATAAAATAACTGTTGAGGAATCCAGTCGGATTCCTCCAACCTGTTTCCCTGCATCACAGATGTTAGACAATATAGATAACATCAATTTCATCCCAACATGAAATATACTGATAATCAGAATCCATATTTGATTGACGGTTTTCTATATATAACTATATCTACGTTTTCAATCAAATCTATTTAACAGTCCAATTTAACAGTCCAATTTAACAATCAATACACAGCAATCAATCATTAAAAATAAAGTACAGTTTATACAAATATAAACTGAACAGAGTTAGTGAGATTTACTCACATTTGCGCGTTAACCGATAAAGATCGGTTTGCGTTATTTGACTGCGACGGACAATTTATTTATCAAATAAACTGTTACGGTCGATAAACGATTCTATAGCGACTATTTTAAAATTTGATTTGGACATATCTCAAAATCTACACGACGAAATCCTGATTTCTCTCTTCCACTAGAAAGATATACTCCACCAGCTCCATACGTTCCTTGTTTCACAGAAATCCGGGTTAAAACGAACCCTGTACATTCAGTTGAAGTTCAAATCGCCAAATAGCGAACTGCCGTACCATTTCAAGCTCGTTTATAAATATATTATAAACTATACGTTCAACTGTCGTCGATTCAATATAATCGTTATTATATTTCAAATTGAAACTCCACCAAATCTCGTATGCTATTCAATTCACACGATATTGTGAATTTCACTATTTCCGACTATTTCGACATTATAATATATTATTATATTATAATTATTAATTAAATATTCAATATTATTTAATTAAACGATCATTAACTTCTCTAAATCACCAATTATATAATTAAATAAATTAATTATATATCTCTAAAAATGCGGGTCATTACAGTCCGTTATACAACCATCGGTTATCTATTCTTCATCAAAGCAGATCCGACTTTTTGAGGATTAAAAAATGCATTACTGATGACAATCTTCACAAGCATCGTCTTCTGGACAGAAGATTTGGACTTGGGACCGGCGGCAAACCTTATAAGTATGTGCCCCCTACGGAAGGAGTGGGAACTTCGCAAGCGGCAGAAACAACTAAGTTTCGCAAGAGTCCTTCTCCGATAGTCATCCAAGACGATGAGGACCTAAACATATACAGAGGGGATGAGGTCCGCGATGACGTGTCCAAGGAAATTCCTATCTCTGCTCCAATTGAAACCGTTGCTCCCGATGACTTGACAGAAGAGAAGTTATTTGACGAGCTGAATAAAATCCCTCTACCCGATGTTGTATATACAGAAAAAGAGTTTGAAGAGGGGCCTTTCTTTCTTGCTCCTGAAGAGATCAGTGTTCCAACTAGAGGACGAGAAACTGGTCAGACGAGCCTGTCTTCGGTCCCGGGTATGTTAGGGGGAATTATATGGGATGCACACATCACTCACACTATCTGACCCTGCACTCTTATATCGTGGGTATTCAAAGTTTTAATATGCTCTTCTCTTTTTTTTTTTACAGGAACGATGTCCCGCAGGAAATCTTATTCGTATCGTTCTCTTCGTGAGGGCACACACAGCCTTCGCCCGGATACTGAGCGCTCTCGCGGTCCTTCTCATAGGTCGAGTTCCTCGCAACCTCGATCTCCACCCAAATCAACCTCTACCAGGCCTTCGAGTCATCCGACAATTCCGACAGGGGGAAAGAAACTTCCAAAAGAGTTGACTCCTCCAAAGAGTGCACCTTCCCACAGTCGGTCATCCAAAAGGCATCACGAATCTAAAGATAGGGACAAAGATTCATCCAAAGAGACTGAGAAGGAGAGAAGCGACATTGTCCCCACCAGCCAACCAGAGTTAGCTGCCCCCGGGTCACGGGATTACGTCCATGGTCCCGAGATCCAAGGTAGGCTGGAAAAGTTGCGGGAACAATTTCAAGGCATATTCTTTGACAGGATGGTATTTGTTCCTGCCTTGGAACCGGTCCCTAAAAATTGGGATAATGAAGTTATCGGGCACATCCAGCACGCAGCCAGGCAATATGAGATGATGAAAAAACACGTAGTTAACCTTTCGGAAGTGATCCGAACACTCGAAATAGAAGCACACAGATCTAAAGCAAAACTTGAGAATAACGAAAGGGCTAGGACAAAATTGGAAAAGGACCTGGAAGATGCTCAGTCCCAGCTTGCTTTAGCACGGAGGGACGCTGAAAATTATAAGACTGAATTAGAGAATGCCAAGTAGCGCTTTCATTCAGAACTGGACTCCAATAGCCAAGAGAAAATGGCCTTAAAGAAGGAGGTTGAAGATCTCAAAATGGCCAACATCGAGTTGAAAACAGCACAAGGCCATTTTGAAACTGAGAAGGCTGCTTGGGAGGCAGAAAAAGCGAGTTTAAAAGAAAATTTGGCTCTGGCTAAAGCAGAAAGGGTGATTTTGAACGACCAGGTCTCGGATGCGGAGAGGAGGGCAGCCCTTGCCGAAAAGAACGTTGAAAGTGCCATTGAATTGGCCACTGCTTCTAACAACAAGCTCCTCGAAAGAGAGAAAGAGATCGAGGGGTTTGAAGAGATGATTTTCGATTTCCTTGGCCAGGTTCTCAAGACTCGCAACATCTCGTGGATCCCGGATTACCATGTTACTTTGGCCAATTTATGGGATGCCATTGTGGAGGGTGAAAAACATAGATTGGGAGTCGAAGAAATCGACGAGGATGAACTGATGAAGAGCATCCTAAGAAACAATGAACCTGAGGACCTGGCAGAGGGTCGTCGCCTGATTCTGGCGGAGATGGAAAAGGAGAAAACCTTGGCTAAAGGTAAAAGAAAAATTGATGAAGGTTCCAGTTCCGCCGTGGGGCCTAAAACCTCCGGAGTTGAGGAGTACCATCCTGATGATCCGCTAATCCCTTTGGGCCTAACTCCCGCTATTGTTGGAGCTCCTACGACTATCCAAGAAGGAGGGTCTGCGGAAGGTATCTCCCTTTTCTCCCCGCAATTTGTCAAAGCAATTGTGAATTGTCGTTGTTTGGTGGAACAACCACTTGAGTTAGTAACATGTGCTCCTCATAATACAGGTGGCGAGCCTGTCGACATGGGTGCTGAAAAAGAAAAGGAAGTGGAGAAGGAGGTTGTCTTGCCAGGTGCTGGTATTGATGTACCAAAGCAGGCAGAGGTCACAACAGCAGAAAAAAGCATCCCGACACCTAGCACCGATGCGCCCAAAGATGCTGAGACCATCGAAGCCTTAAGAGACATGGATGGGCGCCATGTAGATGACGAAGAAGACACTATCGGCGCCAAAAAGGCCGATGATGATGACGAGGAAACCTTGGCCAGCCGAAAAGCCAGGCAGGAGAAAGAGTCGGCTTCGAGGAAGGTGGGAGATGAGGCTTTGGACGTAGTCCCTCTTGCAGAATTCGATGCCAAAACTGGGATTATTGTGAAGATTCAGCCCAAATCCATCAGTCGACAGCTTCACTTTGCAAACCCCGATGACTTCCCGGCTTCTCTTTCTGATAGGAGGAAGAGAAAAGAGGTGGAAGAGGAATCTTCAGAGGAGTCGGACGTTCCTCTTATCGACAAAAGGAAGAGGAAGAAAGGGGATCCGTCTGATACCGACAAGGCGAAGCGGGAGAGGCAGAAGCAAGAGAAGAGGTCTAAGCGTAAATAGGATATTTGTTGCTTGTTGATATTTTGTCTTTAGGTTTTCCACTGACCAGGAAGTGTAATTGTGAGACTGGTCCTCACTTTTGTTTCTAGGTTGTTTTTCACTTTGTTGATTCGCAGTATATAAACAAAAGTTTATTTCCCCTTGCATCATTGTGTACCTGTATCCAGATAAACTTTCCATGTTTAGTCATTAGCTAACTATTAATAATTACAAATCAGTCAATCAACAGAAAGAAGAATTTTCATGCTATGTTACACTGCTGTATCAAAGTTTAGTGTATGTATACGAGTGCATTGCCCCCCAATCAGTTGTTACTGTAGCATCTGACTGGGGTTTACTAGGGATTGATTAGTACTGTCGGCAAGTTGCCCCCCATTTCTGAATATGGGGGCATAGGAGATTTCATGGGATAACAGTAGTTCAGTCAGCCCTTGTTCCTTTAGCAGGGAATAAGTTCTTTCTCAGCGCTCAATCGGAGACGCTTTTATACTGTCTCTCTCTCTGGAGAGTTAGAGTTTTGCGCTCGAAGATTCATTCGCTCCCCGATCCTTCAGCGGGGAAGGAGCTATTTCTCAGCGCTCAATCGGAGACGCTTTTATACTCTCTCTCTCTCTGGAGAGTTAGAGTTCGAGCTCAGCGATTCACTCACTCCCCGATCCTTCAGCGGGAAAGGAGCTCTTTCTCAGCGCTCAATCGGAGACGCTTTTATACTCTCTCTCTCTCTGGAGAGTTAGAGTTTATGCTTAGGCAGCTCCGATCATGGTACACCGCCGTTATTAGTGGATGTCGATTTTCGTGTCCTTTATACTCTCTCTCTCTACTCTGGAGAGTTAGAGTCACAGATCAAGCAGTCTGCAATCATGCATTCTCATCAAACTCATCCTAGGTGTATACTTTAACCCATGCTCCGTGGATTAAAGCTAGTCGGACAAGCAGTTGGAGCCTTTGCCAAAGCTTTGGGTTCCTCCGATTAGTCTACGGGAGGAACGGTTGGCACCGGACTTCGGGTACCTGCATTATTCACCTTGATTTTCATAAAAATATACAGGCAAATAAATAAAGATGCAATAAAGGCAAATGACACACAGTATTTTTATAGTGGTTCGGTCGAATCATGACCTACGTCCACTTTATAATCTCTTGCTTTAAGGAATCAGACTATTCTAGGCAAGTCATGCCCTGTACATAGTTTTTTAACAAAGCAAAAGAATAGATTTGAAATTCTCATGTTAAATATGGCCGTAAATGTTGGGCATTCCACACTCTGGGGATTTCCTTTCCATCTACGGTTGCCAGCTTGAAGGTTCCATTATCAAGCTTGCTCAGAATAGAGTACGGTCCTTCCCACTTCGCTCCCATATGAGTTGGGGGTGGAAAGACATGTTTCAGAACCAAGTCTCCGGGTTCCCAGGTTCGGGCTCGGACCTTTTTGTTGTAATATCGGGCGACCTGTTGTTTGCATCTCAGGGCACACAGGTCTGCTTCATCCCTCTTTTCTTCTATCATATCCAGGGACTCAAGGAGTAATTCATTATTGGTCATTGGATCATAATAAGTCACCCGATGAGAAGGTACCTTTATCTCAACCGGGATGACTGCTTCCGTTCCAAAAGCAAGGGAGAACGGGGTATGTCCTGTTGCCGATTTATATGTTGTCCTGTAGGCCCATATTGCCAAGGGCAATTCATCAGCCCACATGGCTCTAGCCCGCTTCATTCTTCTTTTCAGAATGGACTTAATTACTTTATTTGCCGTTTCGACTTGCCCGTTCGATTGTGGGTGCGCCACAGAGGTGTACCGATTCTCGATGTGGTATTTTTGGCAGAAGTTTCTGAATTCAGCACTATCGAACTGAGTTCCGTTGTCTGTTATCACAATCTTTGGAATCCCAAATCGACAGATGATGTTTCTCACGATGAAGTTGATCACTCGTTTGGTTGTGATTGTAGTTAGTGGTTCAGCCTCGACCCACTTAGTGAAATAATCTACGGCCACAATAGCGAACTTCGCTCCGCCCCTTGCTATGGGGAGACTTCCTATGATATCAATTCCCCATATAGCGAAAGGCCATGGACTCATCATTGTTTTTAACAGACTTGGAGGCGCTCTAGGTATCTTTGAAAATCTCTGGCACGCATCACATCGTCATGCATATCTTACTGCATCCTTGTTTATGGTAGGCCAGAAATAACCATGCCGCAATACCTTTTTTGCCAAAGTTTGCCCTCTAGTGTGGTCGCCACATTCGCCTTCGTGGACTTCTTGTAGCACACGTTTGATGTCATCGTGGGCTATACACCGAAGGAGGGGCATTGAAAACCCTTGTCTATAAAGAACTCCGCCTTGCAGAATGTATCGGGCGGCTTTACGGATCACTTTACGCCTCTCGCTTTTCTTGGTCGGAAGCGTTCCATCCATCAGGAAATTCTTTAGAGGGGTCATCCAGGACTCCCTTTCTGGTTCCGTCTCTAGTACTAGATCGATTTCCATCTGATCTATGCTAGGGGACCGAAGTACTTCAACGGGGGCTAGCCCAGTCACTTCAGGATCGTTAGAACTAGCCATCTTTGCCAACTTGTCTGCCTGCTGATTCTCTGACCGCGGAATATGAGATATGCTGTAGTGATCAAAATCATTCAGCAGTTCTTTCACTTTCTTTAGGTATAAAATCAATCTTGCGCTTTTAGCTTGGAATCTTCCAGTGACTTGATTCACAACTAACTTGGAGTCGCAGAAGATGTTCAGCTTTTTGACTTCTAGTTCCTTTGCAATCTTTAATCCGGCTATCAGAGCTTCATATTCGGAATCGTTGTTAGTGGCATGAAACTCCATTCGGATTGCATAGGTTATCAATCGTTTCTCGGGGGTTTCAAGCACTATTCCAGCGCCGGATCTTTCGTCGTTCCTAGCGCCATCAGTATAAAATCTCCAGGCATTAGGGTCGAAAAGTAACTTTGAAGGATCAACTTCCTCGTTTGCTATATCTTCTTCAGGGACAGTGAACTCTGCTATGAAGTCGGCTATCACTTGCCCCCGAATTGACCGTCTAGGCTGAAAGTTCAAATCAAATTGACTTAACTCAATATTCCATTTGAGTAACCTTCCAGATGCCTCCGGTCTCTGTAAAACTTGCTTGAGTGGATGATCAGTGTATATGGTGATAGGATGTGCCTGAAAATAGTGCCGAAGTTTTCTAGAGGCAACCAGTAAACTATACGCCAACTTTTCTATCCGTGGATAATTACGCTCTGCTGCTGTCAATTTTTTGCTCACATAATACACAGGTCTTTGGACCTTATCCTCTTCCCTTACCAATGCTGAGCTGATCGCATGGGATGACACTGCCAAATACACGAATAAATCCTCGTGATCTATTGGCTTAGATAAAATCGGAGGTTTCTCCAAGTGCCTGAGCAAATTCTGAAACGCTTCTACGCAGTCAGGTTTCCATTTAAAGTGGCGTTTTCCTCGCTTTATTAATTCGAAGAATGGGATGCACTTATCCGTAGCTCTGGAGATAAATCTGCTTAGTGCGGCCGCTTTTTCGGCAAGGCTTTGCACATCCCTAATTTGCCTAGGTTCCTGAATGTTTCTGATTGCCATGATCTGGTCTGGATTAATCTCGATACCACGGGAACTGACAATGAATCCCAAGAATTTTCCAGAAGCAACACCGAATGAACATTTGGTTGGATTGAGTTTCATTCCATACTTTCGAAGAATGTCGAACATCTCTGCCAAGTCAGTAGTGTGTTGAGAAGATTGCTTGGACTTAACCAACATATCGTCGACGTGTACTTCCATTGTTTTCCCGATCTGGTTATAAAACATTCTGTTGACCAAACGTTGATATGTAGCACCTGCGTTCTTCAAACCAAAGGGCATTACCACATAACAATATAATCCCAGATCCGTGGTAAAACTAGTGTGCTCTTGATCTGGAACATGCATCGGAATCTGGTTGTATCCTGAATAAGCATCCATAAATGAGAGAAGCTCGTGACCTGCCGTCGAGTCTACCAAATGATCAATCCGAGGTAACGGGAAACTATCTTTTGGACAGGCTTTGTTCAAATCCGAGAAGTCGATACACGTTCGCCACTTCCCGTTGGCCTTCTTTGTAACAACCCGTATTTTTGAATAACATGTTATAACATAAATGGAGGCAGAATTAAATTGTGAAATCTGAATCAAGGGAAACGGGCTATGCCATTGCGTTCGTCTCGGAAAAATACGCGAAATAGAGTCCGAGTTTTCGAAAATCGGAGTCCGTATGACCAAGATATGGCCTCGCGAAGTTTCACGAAAAAATCCCAAATTAAAGTATACTTAATTAAGTGAAATGGGTTGCGCAGAGAAATATATATATATTGATATATATATATATATATATATATATATATATATAATTGAAAATTAAATAAATAAATATGCAAAAATGTTCAAAACAGCGAATAGGGAGAGGGGAATAACTGAACCGGCCGATTTTTGAGGTCGTCCCGAGCCCGCTGGGTCGACTAGGGGTTAATCCAGGGTGTTTGGCTGTCAACCCGTGGGCCAATTCGCTCAAATGCAGATTTTGCATTTGGATGGTTCTCATGGTTCATCTTTAATCTAAAGGCCCTAAATGGTTCCTACACTTGACTTCTTCCCCAAGACATGCTTTGATGGCTTGGATTTAATCTAGGTTTAATCCTATGGCCTAAAACACTTGCCTAATCTATAAATAAGACCCTAACCTACCCTAAATCATCATTATTCATTCATACAACTAAACTATGGCAAAATCAATCCTTTCATGGCCTCCACTCTCTTCATAAAATTCCTAAATAAATTCCTAAGTGATTTTCCATGCATACAAGTGTTTTCAAACTTGTATGAGCATCATTAGCTTGCATTCAAGTCAAGTTTATATATTTGCATCATAAAGAAAGAGTCTTGATCATTTTGGCTCAAGGGTTTTGCTTGCATTTTGGGTTTAATTGATTTCATAAGGGCTTTGTCATATTTTTGTGACTTCTTAAGCATTGTAAGCCCTATTCTACTTTCATACTTAAACTCTAAAGTTAAATGTATGATATTCAAGTTTATCATGTTGTGATATGCAAGTTTATCATGTGGTGATATGCAAGTTTATATGCAAGTATGCCAAGTTATGTTATGCAAGTTTGGGTTGAACATTTTGTTCATGCTATCATGTTATGCAAGCTTATTTTGGGTTTATGAACATAAAGCTTTAAGCTTTATGCCAAAGGTTGCATTTTAGCAACATGTAAGTTATCATATCTCTTATGATAACTTGCATGTGAGGCTAAATGCGAACTTATGGCCATCTCTACATGTCATTTAGCACCATGTATCACCAATATGCTAAGTTTGGTTTGATGCATGCTTTTGAGGCCTAAAAATGTAATATGCAAGTGTATGAACATATGAACATTTCATATGCCACCATGTTAAGCTTGTGGCTTCAATACCTTTATGTCATGATTATGCCAAGTTCCCTCTTTCTATCCTTTATGCGCTATTGCGATATGTAAGCGATGGGATTGCGTTTGGGGTTGGGTAAACTTAAAAGACATAAAACATAAGCTTGGGAATTTACCTATTAAGTTAGGTCTACCCATTGGGAATTTACCTATTAAGTTAGGTCTACCCAATTGCTTGAAAACTTGTAACATGTTTTGGAAACATGATGGACATGACACTTAGAAAAGATAGGTGTGGCCAACTCGAGGTTGGGTTGAGTTTGTAGCGTAAACCTACCCGGAACCGACCGGCTTAACTAGTTGCTACAAACAATAGGACCCAATGTGAGAAGTTGGTCATGTTGTACCTTGAACCCGAGGTTAGACCAAGTTGTGGTGTAAAGCTACCCGGACCCGCCCGGCTTAACTAGTAACCACAACAAGGTCTAATGTGAGAGGTTAAGGCGCATTAAATTAATTAATGCCTCGTGATTAGGGTTAAGTCATGGTCCACTTAATACTTAACCAATTTGGGCTTGGTAGATTAATCGGGGTTAAGTCGTGAACTCATCGTTACACTTAACCAAGTTAATCCAGGATTAGCAAGAGGGTTAAACCATACTTAACCCACTAGAAAAATCCTAGCAATGGGGGCCCACTCCAGCAGTAATCCCAAGTTAGTATCATCATGACCCTAGGGACTAGGCTAGGGTGGGGGCACGATTACTGGACTGGAGGTAAGTGACCAAAAGCGACGGCAGAGGGTACGCCGGTGTAGTTCCGGGCGGACTCTGGTCGTGCACATAGTCCGTAGCCGGAGAAAACATGCACGGGTACCAGTAGATCGGGATTGTGCACTCATGTTCATGGTGTCCAGGGGTTAACACCCTAGGGCTTGATACACCCGAAGGGTGGACCCGGCACAGTTCGACTACAATTATGATTGGGCCGTATTGACACCAACACGTGACGAGTTAGGCTTAGGGAGCCGATCGACTAGACCGTTTGGTTGGACCTTGTATTAGGGTCATTTCATGTTATTGGGCCAAAGCTTGGGCCAAGGGATCAATACTTGTTTATTCAAGTCATGTTAGTTTGCTAGTACACCTGTGGTGCAAAACCTTAATCCTGATTATGCGATGACACCTTTATCTACCTTGTTAGTTAATCATCATGCTAGTGTATTGTTATCCTTATGTTCATCCCTGCTGCTCATGCCAGTTAACTTTATCAGTTTACATTGATTGTAGTAGGGCTTACTCGGTCTTTTTGACTGACCTGTTTTCTTTCGCCTCTTTTCTTCCGTTTCCCCCCCCCCCCCCAGGTTCTCAGGGAGGGAATACTGGAGCTTAGCTTGGATTTCGGATTGCTTGCTTGCGGGATTTCAGCTCATGTACGGTTTCGACATGAAGCTAGCTATGGTTACCACTTATTTGGGGATAGCACTTATTTATTTCAGTTTTTCAGTTGATGTTGTTTTATCTAGACTTGTTTATTTGGAAAGCTATGTTGTACCAGACTTGTTTTGAAATGTTTTGAAATCTTCCGCTGTTTTATCTATGTTATTTACTCTGTTTACATATATACATATGTTCTTGTTCTGCCTTGATATATCATTATGCATGTTTACCTGATTCAAACTCCCCTCCAAAGTTAGAGTGCTTGCAAGAGCCACCCTAGTGGAGGTGGGGTGTTACATTTGGTATCAGAGCATATGGTACGAGAAGGAACAAAAAGGCTTTTAGAAAACTTTTGGAAAACTATTTTCAAAACCAAGTATAAAGTATTTTCCAAAGAAAAGTCTAGTTAATTTTAAAGGCTATTCCCCAAAAAGCCATTAGCAAAATTCCTTCGTTTTTCTCCATTCTGAATCTGTCTTTTTCTTCGTTTTCAGTATGGCCGATAACTTTGCTATTCCGGAGGGAGTACACGTACCTGTTTGGTATAGGAGACTTTTGGAGGCTAGGGCGACCGAAGCCGGCCCCGCAGATGTTCCTCCTCCTCCGGTAGTTAATGTTCCTCCTCCTCCTCCGGTGGTTAATGTTCCTCCTCCTCCTGTCGCTGAGGTTCCTCTTCCTCCTCCCCCTCAGCATCCTCAAGTGGACTTCGCAAAGACTTGAAAAGATTTCAAAGCAATGGGTGGCAAGAAATATCAAGGCACTGAGACTTTTGTAGAGGCCAGAAATTGGTTGAAAGAGACCGAGGATTTGTTTGCTATCTTTGGTTTAGACGATCAGAGGAAGCTCTTGTTGGCGGTTTGGCTTATGAAGGATGAAGCCGCTTATTGGTGGGAAGTCACCAATGGTACTAGGCCTGTTGAGACTTGGGCCGATTTCAGGGCAAGGTTCATGCTTAAGTTTCTATTTTCTGCTGAGGAGAATCTGCAAATGGAGATGTTCATAACTTTGAAACAAGGAGATATGTCTGTCAAAGAATATGTGAACAAGTTCAATCAGTTGGCTCGTTTTGGCTTGGATATGGTGAATACTCCTCAAAAGAAGGCTCTTCGTTTTGCTACAGGATTGAATGAGCCGTTGCAGGGATTGGCTATGTCACATATTCCCCATGGGGCCACGTTTGAGAGTTTGATTGATATGGAGTTACTTCAGGGAGATGTCAAGAAAGAAACCAAGATGAATGATACTCAAGCCAAGAAGACTGATTCCCAGGGAAAAGGAAATCAGGGTAATCCAAGTGGTCAGAGCAGTCAAGGCAATCAGAACAAGAACAAGAGTCAAGGAAACAAGGGGAACAACAACAAGGGCAATAACAACAAGGGCAAGAACAACAAGGGGAAGTGCCATTATTGCGGTTCAGTTGGGCATCTTATTAAGGATTGTAAGAAGAGGAAAAGGAAGAATGGTGAAAGCTTTTTCTGCGGTGAGACTGGACATTTCAGTAAGGATTGCCCGAGGAAGCAAGGGCAAGGCCAGGGTCAGACTCAGCGTGCTGGACCTTCAGGAGGGCAAGTTCATGCTCTCAATGTCGCTCCAGTTCCTGATCGAGGTAGTATTTCTGTTGAGAGCCTTGTATATATTTCTGATTTTCCAGTTCGTACCTTGTTTGATTCTGGTGCATCGCATAGCTTTATCTCATCTGATCTTGTTGATAGTTTGCACCTTAGTACTAGCTTGGTAGATGATCCCGTCTGTGTCTCAAATCCTATTGGGGGTTCCGCCCATTTGTCTATGATATGTGGGGATTTGAGGATCTCTATACTGAGTTAGAGTTCTTGTGCAGTGCTTATGTTCTTGGTTTTAGGGGATACGGATTGATATTGGGCATGGCTTGGTTGTCCAGATATGGAGCCATTCTTGATTGTGAGCATAGGGTTGTGAGGCTCGTGACTCGCCTCGGAAACACCCTAGAGATTTCTTGTGATCCGAGAGGTCCCGTCATGTTGTGCTATCTGGAATCACTCGACTCGTCAATGGAAACTCTTCAGTCTGTGAGAGTGGTTCGAGAGTATCCGGATGTTTTCGATGAAGTTAGGGGGTTGCCCCCTAAGCGAGAGATTGATTTCCGCATTTATTTGGTGGATAATGCAAAGCCTGTTTCTTTGCCCGTTCGGCACATGGCTCCGCGTGAAAGGCGGGAGCTAAGTAAGCAAGTGAAAGAGTTGCTTGAGAAGAACTTCATTAGACGAAGTATATCTGAATGGGGAGCGCCTGTGGTATTTGCTACCAAGGCGGATGGTTCTCTCCGACTTTGCGTTGACTATCGAGAGTTGAATAAGCTGACTAAGAAGAACAAACACCCATTACCGAGGATTGATGATCTCTTTGACCAGCTTGTCGGTGCTTCTGTTTTCTCTCAGCTTGATCTTGCTACGGGGTTCCATCAGCTCAGGGTAGCTGAAGATAGTATAGACAAGACTGCGTTCAGAACTCCAGATGGATTCTTCGAATGGCTTGTCATGCCGTTCGGCTTGACTAATGCACCCGCATATTTCGTGGACTTGATGAGTAGGGTGTTCAGGGAGTTCTTGAACAAGTTTGTCGTGGTCTTCGTAGATGATATTCTGATCTTCTCTAAGGATGAGGAAGAGCACGCAAGGCATCTCATGGAGGTGATGGATACGCTTAGAGCGCATCAGTTGAAGGCCAAGTTCTCCAAGTGTCACTTTTGGAGAAGGGAAGTTAGATTCCTTGGGCATATAGTATCTAAGCAAGGCTTAGCGGTGGATCCCGCTAAGGTAGTGGCAGTTCAGGATTGGAAGACTCCAAGGAATGCAACCAAAGTGAGAAGTTTTCTAGGTCTTGCGGGTTTCTACCGGAAGTTCATCAAGGACTTCGCAAAGATATCCGCTCCTCTCACTAAATTGACAAAGAATAATTTAGTTTTTGCTTGGAGCATAGAATGCGAGCTTGCTTTTCAGAAGCTCAAGAGAGCCCTCACATCAGCACCTGTTCTAGCTTTGCCCGATGAGGGAAGTTATTTACCGTATACACCGATGCATGTGGCACGGGGTTAGGAGCTGTTCTTATGCAAGAAGGAAGAGTGATATGCTTTGGCGGTAGACAACTCAAAGTGCATGAGAAGAATTATCCCACTCATGACTTAGATTTGGCAGCAATAGTATATGCACTCAAGGCTTGGCGCCATTATCTTCTGGGAGAAAGATTTGAGCTTTATACCGATCACAAGTCATTGAAGTATCTCTTTTCTCAGAAGGATCTAAATCTGAGGCAACAAAGATGGATGGAATTCTTGGCATCCTACGATTTTGAGATAGCTTATACCCCTGGCAAGGGGAATGTGGTAGCAGATGCATTGAGTAGAAGAAGGTTGACCCTAAGTCCTCTATTCGTTGAGATGAAGAATTTAGAGTATGTAGCAACCTTTGATTTCACTTTGGCGATTGAGTCGATGACCGGTTCTTTAGCATCTCTGGAACTCAGACCTACCCTTCTTGATCAAGTTGGGGCTTCGCAGAGAGAAGACCCTCAGATAGTTGAGATTATGGATAAGCTAATTCGAGGAGAGACGTCTAGTCATCTCGCTCGATATTCTATTGATGACAAGGGTTGGCTGAGGAGAGACGGAAGGTTATGTGTTCCAATGGTAGAAGATCTAGTAAGAAGAGTTCTTGAGGAAGCGCATCGTTCTAAGTTGACTATACATCCGGGCGGAGATAAGATGTATAAAGATATGAAGCGCATTTTCTTTTGGCCTGGGATGAAGAAGGATGTGGCAGAATTTGTCTCTAGATGTATCATTTGCCAGCAAGTTAAGGCCGAGTCGAAGAAGCCCGGTGGGCTATTGCATCCTCTAGACGTTCCACTATGGAAGTAGGAGAGTATTTCCATGGATTTTATCGATGGGCTACCAAGGTCAAGGAAAGGGAATACGAGCATTTGGGTTATTGTGGATAGACTTACGAAGAGTGCTCATTTCATTCCGGTGAAGAGCAAGAGGACCGCATCTTGGCTAGCGTCTGTATATCTTCGTGAGATTGTGAGACTACATGGAGTCCCTTCTAGTATAGTCAGTGACCGTGACCCAATCTTTACAAGTCAATTCTGGAATAGCTTGCAAGAAGCTATGGGCACAAGGTTGAATCTAAGTACGGCTTATCACCCACAGACGGACGGTCAAACCGAAAGGGTGAATAGGGTACTCGAGGATCTGTTGAGGCTTTGTATTCTAGATTTTGGTGGTACTTGGGAAGACCATCTTCCTCTTGTTGAGTTTGCATATAATAACAGTTATCAGGCAAGCATAGGGATGGCACCATTTGAAGCTTTATATGGGAGGCCATGCAAGTCGCCTACATGTTGGTGGGAGACTACAGATGAGCTTATACTTGGGCCTGATATGATCAGAGATACATCCGAGAAGATCGAGTTGATTCGGAGACGGATGAAAGCGGCCCAAGACCGACAGAAATCCTATGCTGATAAGCGAAGAACGGGTTTGGAGTTTGATGTTGGGGATATGGTTTTCGTGAAGGTTTCTCCTTTGCGGAATGTGGTCCGATTTGGAGCTGTTGGGAAGTTGGCACCGAGGTTTGTTGGACCATTCCCTATTATAGAGAGGATCGGGCAGATGGCTTATAGAGTGAAGTTGCCCGAGAAGCTTGCTGGAGTACACGATGTTTTTCATGTCTCGCATCTCCGGAAGTGTTTACATGAATCAGCAGAGGTTGTTGAGCCAAGTGTTCTAAAAGATGTAGAAGTGGAGAAAGAGGCTACCTTGAGGAGAGCTCCGATTCGTATCTTGGGGACGGAGACCAAGAAGCTAAGGAATCGAGAGGTCAAATTGGTGAAGGTTCAATGGGGTGAAGCCGAAGAAGACTCAACTTGAGAAACCGAGGAGAAGATGCGTGGGCTTTATCCATTCCTTTTTGAGGGTACACTCTCAATCTCTTTTCTTTGTTAGCATATCTTTCTCTTTGCTATCCATGTTTATCTAGTTTATCGTGTTAATCTTGTCATGAGAACCTTAGGTAGAAACCCTTTGGATGAAACATGTGTTTGAAACATGTTATGCTTGATGGTTGCAAGTGGTTGCAAGTGTTTGCAAGTGGATACTCGTGGATGCATAATACACGTTAGGCACTAAGATCGGCTCACACACTTTCATACCGCATATGCATGAGTGTTTATGCTTATTCATGGATGAAAACTTGTTATGCTATCACATGGATGTTGCATATGGATGAATGTTATGTGCACTCATGTAGAGATTCTAAATTATGTTAGGAATTTGCATACATATGGACTCATTTCACTAACATATTTTGCATTAAGGGGGTTTACTGAATCAGTAACCTCCTGATTTTCGCATTAGATAAGTACATATACACACACCTTTGCATATGATCATACAGCATTTAGAACCTTTTAAGGACAATGATTGCTCGTGGATGATGTTTTGAGTAGATGGATGATGGATGGTAGGATACGCTCTTCCTAACTTGGAGATTTCGGGGACGAAATCCTTTAAGGAGGGAAGAATGTAACAACCCGTATTTTTGAATAACATGTTATAACATAAATGGAGGCAGAATTAAACTGTAAATTCTGAATCAAGGGAAACGGGCTATGCCATTGCGTTCGTCTCGGAAAAATACGCGAAATAGAGTCCGAGTTTTCGAAAATCGGAGTCCGTATGACCAAGATATGGCCTCGCGAAGTTTCACAAAAAATTCCCAAATTAAAGTATACTTAATTAAGTGAAATGGGTTGCGCAGAGAAATATATATATATATATATATATAATTGAAAATTAAATAAATAAATATGCAAAAATGTTCAAAACAACGAATTGGGAGAGGGGAATAACCGAACCGGCCGATTTTTGAGGTCGACCCAAGCTTGCTGGGTCGACTAGGGGTTAATCCAGGGTGTTTGGCTGTCAACCCGTGGGCCGATTCGCTCAAATGCAGATTTTGCATTTGGATGGTTCTCATGGTTCATCTTTAATCTAAAGGCCCTAGATGGTTCCTACACTTGACTTCTTCCCCAAGACATGCTTTGATGGCTTGGATTGAATCTAGGTTTAATCCTATGGCCTAAAACACTTGCCTAATCTATAAATAAGACCCTAACCTACCCTAAATCATCATTATTCATTCATACAACTAAACTATGGCAAAATCAATCCTCTCATGGCCTCCACTCTCTTAATAAAATTCCTAAATAAATTCCTAAGTGATTTTCCATGCATACAAGTGTTTTCAAACTTGTATGAGCATCATTAGCTTGCATTCAAGTCAAGTTTATATATTTGCATCATAAAGAAAGAGTCTTGATCATTTTGGCTCAAGGGTTTTGCTTGCATTTTGGGTTTAATTGATTTCATAAGGGCTTTGTCATGTTTTTGTGACTTCTTAAGCATTGTAATCCCTATTCTACTTTCATACTTAAACTCTAAAGTTAAATGTATGATATGCAAGTTTATCATGTTGTGATATGCAAGTTTATCATGTTGTGATATGCAAGTTTATATGCAAGTATGCCAAGTTATGTTATGCAAGTTTGGGTTGAACATTTTGTTCATGCTATCATGTTATGCAAGCTTATTTTGGGTTTATGAACATAAAGCTTTAAGCTTTATGCCAAAGGTTGCATTTTAGCAACATGTAAGTTATCATATCTCTTATGATAACTTGCATGTGAGGCTAAATGCGAACTTATGGCCATCTCTACATGTCATTTAGCACCATGTATCACCAATATGCTAAGTTTGGTTTTATGCATGCTTTTGAGGCCTAAAAATGTAATATGCAAGTGTATGAACATATGAACATTTCATATGCCACCATGTTAAGCTTGTGGCTTCAATACCTTTATGTCATGATTATGCCAAGTTCCCACTTTCTATCCTTTATGCGCTATTGCGATATGTAAGCGATGGGATTGCGTTTGGGGTTGTGTAAACTTAAAAGACATAAAACATAAGCTTGGGAATTTACCTATTAAGTTAGGTCTACCCATTGGGAATTTACCTATTAAGTTAGGTCTACCCAATTGCTTGAAAACTTGTAACATGTTTTGGAAACATGATGGACATGACACTTAGAAAAGATAAGTGTGGCCAACTCGAGGTTGGGTTGAGTTTGTAGCGAAACCTACCCCGAACCGACCGGCTTAACTAGTTGCTACAAACAATAGGACCCAATGTGAGAAGTTGGTCATGTTGTACCTTGAACCCGAGGTTAGACCAAGTTGTGGTGTAAAGCTACCCGGACCCGCCCGGCTTAACTAGTAACCACAACAAGGCCTAATGTGAGAGGTTAAGACGCATTAAATTAATTAATGCCTCGTGATTAGGGTTAAGTCATGGTCCACTTAATACTTAACCAATTTGGGCTTGGTAGATTAATCGGGGTTAAGTCGTGAACTCATCGTTACACTTAACCGAATTAATCCGGGATTAGCAAGAGGGTTAAACCGTACTTAACCCACTAGAAAAATCCTAGCAATGGGGGCCCACTCCAGCAGTAATCCCAAGTTAGTATCATCATGACCCTAGGGACTAGGCTAGGGTGGGGGCACGATTACTGGACTGGAGGTAAGTGACCAAAAGCGACAGCAGAGGGTACGCCGATGTAGTTCCGAGCGGACTCTGGTCGTGCACATAGTCCGTAGCCGAAGAAAACATGCACGGGTACCAGTAGATCGGGACTGTGCACTCATGTTCATGGTGTCCAGGGGTTGACACCCTAGGGCTTGATACACCCGAAGGGTGGACCCGACACAGTTCGACTACGATTATGATTGGGCCGTATTGACACCAACATGTGACGAGTTAGGCTTAGGGAGCCGATCAACTAGACCGTTTGGTTGGACCTTGTATTAGGGTCATTTCATGTTATTGGGCCAAAGCTTGGGCCAAGGGATCAATACTTGTTTATTCAAGTCATGTTAGTTTGCTAGTACACCTGTGGTGCAAAACCTTAATCCTGATTATGCGATGACACCTTTATCTACCTTGTTAGTTAATCATCATGCTAGTATATTGTTATCCTTATGTTCATCCCTGCTGCTCATGCCAGTTAACTTTATCAGTTTACATTGATTGTAGTAGGGCTTACTCAGTCTTTTTAACTGACCTGTTTTCTTTCGCCTCTTTTCTTCCGTTTCCCCCCCCCCCCCCCCAAGGTTCTCAGGGAGGGAATACTGGAGCTTAGCTTGGATTTCGGATTGCTTGCTTGTGGGATTTCAGCTCATGTACGGTTTCGACATGAAGCTAGCTATGGTTACCACTTAATTGGGGATAGCACTTATTTATTTCAGTTTTTCAGTTGATGTTGTTTTATCTAGACTTGTTTATTTGGAAAGCTATGTTGTACCAGACTTGTTTTGAAATGTTTTGAAATCTTCCGCTGTTTTATCTATGTTATTTACTCTGTTTACATATATACATATGTTCTTGTTCTGCCTTGATGTATCATTATGCATGTTTACCTGATTCAAACGCCCCTCCAAAGTCAGAGTGCTTGCAAGAGCCACCCTGGTGGAGGTGGGGTGTTACATTCTTTACCAGGACTGGATTCGAAATCCAGTCCGGGTAGGTCGAATCTCTGATAAATCCATTACTCTTTAGCTTTGCAACCTCTTCTTTCAAGGCAGCGGACCTCTCTGGGCCCAGCATTCGCCTTTTTTGCTTTACTGGAGGATGTTTTGGGTCAATGCTCAAGGAATGGCTCATGATTGATGGGGTTATCCCACACATGTCCGCGTGGGTCCAAGAAAATACATCCAAATTATTTTTTAAGAAATCCGTCAATTCTTTAGCAAGATTCGGACTTAACTGGGATCCAATCTTAAGGACCTTCTCCGGGTCACTGTCATCGATCGGTACATCCACAGTTGTCTCGTTGGGAGTCGCCATTCTGCCCCCGGGTTCTTGATCCTCTCTGGGATCTATATCCTCGGGCATCTCTCTGGGCGACCCTCCAACGATTATCCTCTTTGGTTGATATAAGGTCTCCGCCCCCGAAGGAGGAGAGGTGCCTTTAGTTTCGATATCCCTTCCATTGCGAAGTAACTTTAGTTCGGCAACATAACACGCTCGCGCAGCAACTTGATCCCCTCTGACGATACCAATGCCAGCTTCTGTGGGGAATTTCAATAACAAGCACCAGGGGGCTATACAGGCTCTGAACTTTGCGAGGGCCGGTCGGCCCAAGAAGGCATTGTATGGCGATTCAACATCCAAAACCACAAAGGGAAGGATTCTCACTCTATGGCGTTCTCCTTCCCCAAGTGTAACTGGTAACTCTACATAACCCATTGGAGCGGTGGATGCTCCGTTGAACCCACGGATCCATCCTTGGCAGGGTTTCAAGTCTTTTATTTCGAGATTCATCTGGTCAAAGGCCTTTTTGAAAAGAATATTAACGGAACTCCCGTTGTCCACCAGAACCTTATGAACAGTGGCTGGCCCAATGGGTACTGTAATTACAAGTGGATCTTCAGTTGGAGCATGGACTCCGATGCTCTCTCATTCTCGGAAAACAACATCATCGGTCATCATCTTCTGCTGCTTCACCGGGGTACTGTCCTCGGGGTTGCTACATTCCCCTACCTCGAGGTGTTGTTTGGCCGCATTGACGTATTGATCCAATGATTTGGAACTGTGCCCAGCAAGATAAAGTCCTCCGATCACGGTATTAATAACAATATTCTTTCCTTTTTGCTGAGCAGTCGGCCTAGCAGCAAGTTGATTTTGATTCTGATTCGGGGCCTGCACTACTTGCCCCCTGTCCCTGGGCGTTACTCTGTATTCATCTAGCTTTCCTTCTCGAAGCAGCCTTTCGACTACATCCCTTAGGTGACGACATTCATTCGTCGAATGGCCGTGAATTTGATGAAAGAGACAAAACTTCCCTGTTTCACGCTCTTTCTCTGTCGACTCTCTGGGAGGTGGCCTCTTATTCTGGAGGACTTCGTACGCATCCATGAAGATATTTTTCAGAGTATCACTTATTGGTGTATAACTTTCAAAGGCTCTAGGACGAGTCCTTCTCTGGGAGTCGTTCCCTCGGTTCCTCTTCCGGTTGTTGCCGTTTCCATTATTATTGTTGTTACCTGGCTGGCGACCACCCTGATTCTGATTTCCGACGTTAACTTCAACTTTCCCCGAGCTGTCTCCCGTCTGTTTGATGGCGACATTGCTCTAAATTTCCTCCTTATCAGTTGTTTTAACCTTTCGGTTCGCATATACCTCTTCCCGGCGTAAATGTACGTTGGCTTTCTCGTAGAATAACTCTCTAGTGTGGGGCGGTTTGCCTGCCAGGTACCTCCCGAATTCAGTGTCCTTATCTACTCCGTCAATCAGTGCTGCGACAACGGTCGGTTCATGGGGATCTTTAACCTCAGTAGCGGCCAAATTGAAACGATCCAGGTACACCTTTAAACTCTCGCCTGGTCGCTGTTTGACGAGGAACAAATCGATCACACTTTTTGTCTTCTGGGCGTAGATACGGAATTGTTCTACGAACTTCTCGCTCAGCTCCCTGAAGCTAGAAATCGACCTCGCCGGCAGGCGAGTAAACCATAACAAAGCCACGTCCTCCAGGAATATGGGAAACGCTTTGCACTTAACAGCGTCAGAGGCTGCGGCAGCGGTCATCGACCAAGAGTATCTCATTAGGTGCTGGACAGGATCAGATCTTCCCGCATATCGGTTCATTTGTGGCATGTTGAAACGCCTTGGAAAAGTCGCATCCAAGATATCGTCAGTAAAAGGAGTATGACTGCGGTCGATCCCCCAATCTTCGTTCCGTTGTCCACGGCTATCTGCTAGAATCTGGTGAACCATGGCTGCAACATTTGCACTGGTCAAAGGAGGTTCAGGGTCAGTGCCTCTGGCTCGGCGAGGTTCTCTGATCTCTCTTCGGGGAGCAGTCACAAAATCCGGGGCTCGGATAGGGCTTCGCTGCCCCCTGTTATCATGAGTATGCGTGCGGCGACGGGGCTGAGGTGGTCTGTTATGCACAGGACTGTTCACATCTCGAGTCCTGAGAGCCGTTGCTTGACCATTCACATTACGGTTTGAGGGCCCCGCCCCTAACGCTTCTTCTTCCTGTGAGGGCAGGGTTCCAAACCGAAGCTGTTCTATGTTTTCGGCTCTCTCATACGGTCGTCGCGGAGGTCTCGGCGATTCTTCAGACGAAGAAGAATATACTGGGGTGAGTGGACGAACCGGCGATGTTCTTTGCCTTGCTAGCTCATCAAGTCTTCTATCCATAGCCGTCAAATTTTGCCGCAGGATGGAACTTTCCTGCCTTTGGGCAGCCAACTCATCAAACAATCTATCCCACATTTCGGCGAAGCGAGAGAGATCCCCCTCAGTGACAGGAGCAGCAGGATCATATTGGTCATCATCACTCTCTCTTATGTGCAAAGAGCTCGAACCGGGTCGAGCAGAGGTTCCGGGACGATAGGAGTGGGTCATAGGTTCTTTTCCAGGTCGAGTTGTAGTCTGACCATCAGTTCGGATAGCTGCGGTTCGTGGATGGCGATTCGCTGCGCCCCCTGAGATCGACTCGTGGTCGTGGTACGCGGAGGCTGCGAGGTGTTACCTCGGGATCGAGTAACAACCCCTTCAGTGGCCCGGATCGTCTCGTTCTCATCGACTCGGAACGTGGTGTCTTCGTCGGATCGGTTCGCCCCCTACGCTCCGCGATCCAGAGTTTCTTCGTTGCCCAGTTCGTGCACACTCTCCTCAATCGTTTCGTTGGTCTGTGAAGCTTTAGATCTTTTTCCAGCCATGATATCCGAATCGCTGGAATCCTCAAAGAAGCGAATAGTGAAACTTTAGTACTGAGTTTCTCAGTGAAAGCACCAAAAATGTTAGATCGAAATTTGGACCTAACACCCAAATTGTTCTGAATGTTATAGAATTTCAAATGAAGAACGAGGAAAAAGAAAATAACACTTAGAATTTATAGTGGTTCGGCGTTAACGAGCCTACGTCCACTTTATATATTATTGATTATGCTTTGAAAGATAATACAACAAGGATTTCTCTCAATATTTCAGTAGTTTGACAACAATGGCGGACGGATTCAGTACTCAATATTGCCAAAAGATCCCGAAAAATGCCAAGCTCTGGGCTATTTATAGCTGATTTTGTCGGGGGGGTCGTGATAACACGTGGCACAGATCCCGAGAACATCGGATCGCATCGCCACCGTTGAGGAAATAGTCAAATTAGCCGTTGTGGACAGGTGTCGCGATCTGCTTGAAAATCGGATCGTGCGGATGGGGAGAATTGGTCCAGATGACGGTTAGGGACACGTGTCGCCAGATCCATGCGATTCGGATCGCTGAAGACTAGCTCGCGCTTGAATGGGTCAGAGGGTTCGCCATGCACCAAAGGATCGGATCGGTTCGCTCTGGGCAACAATATAAGTTTGGATCGGATCGCCTGGACGCGTCGTTCGCTGATGAGATGGGGGCGATCCGTCGAGACGCGATCCTCGGTGGGCGATCCGTCGAGACGCGATCCTTCGTGGGCGATCCGTCGAGACGCGATCCTTCGTGGGCGAGTCGATAGAGTGCGATCTGTTTCTTCATATTCTTGGGGAATGTGGTTTCCTGCTTTCCTCTTACGAATGATCCTGGGTTGCTTGGTCAAAAAGCGAGCCAACGGTGTAGGTACCTTGGATCTGGTATCGATCAGACTTTTAACACCCGCATGCAGAATTATGGACCACTGCCATAACGGGCCCGACTGAACTACTCGCTAGCAAAGTCATGCCCCCCGTCTAAAGAAAGTCATATAGCTCAAGGTGGATTTGGAATGATCATCCAATCCTAGGCTTACACGTGGTAGACCGCAAGACAATTGTACATAAATCATTGAATCGCAAAGTCATAGTCTAACTCCAGATGAACGCGGTGTGACCGCCTACATGGATCGATCTTATGCTCGACGCCACTGGATTACATGAATTCAAATAAAGGAGGTACCCGAAGTTTGGTGCCAACCAATCCTCCCAAAGACTGTTCGGAGGAACGCAGAGCCTTGGCAAACGTTTTCCAACTGTTTGTCTGTCTGACTTTAATCCTCAGAGCTTGGATTAAAATATAAACCTTGGATGAGTTTGAAGGGCGTGCCTGATTGAAGACCGCTCGATCCATGACTCTAACTCTCATGATTCGAGAGAGACTATAAAGGACACGAAGATGACGTCCACAAGGCGCGAAGGTGCACCATGATGGGAACCACCTCGACAACACTCTAACTCTCCAGAGCAGAGAGAGAGTATAAAAGCGTCTCTGATTGAGCATTGAGAAAGAGCTCCTTCCCCGCTGAAGGATCGGGGAGCGAATGAATTGCTGAGCTCGAACTCTAACTCTCTAGAGAGATAGAGAGTATAAAAGCTTCTCTGATTGAGCGCTGAGAAAGAGCTCCTTCCCCGCTGAAGGATCGGGGAGCGAATGAATTGCTGAGCTCGAACTCTAACTCTCCAGAGAGAGAGTATAAAAGCGTCTCTGATTGAGCGCTGAGAAAGAACTCTTACCCCGCTGAAGGATCGGGGAGCGACAGAACAGCTGAGTTTGAACTCAAACCTTGGCGACCGCCAGGAGAGTATAAAAGCGTCTATGATTAAGCGCTGAGAAAGGTGCTGGAGACTCAGCACCCCCCATAATTTCTGCTCCGCTGAAGGATCGTTGAGCATATCATGAAACAAGCTAGAACTCCTACCCCACTAAAGGATTGGGGAGAAGATTGAAAGCTGAGTTCGAACTCCAGAGAAAGTATAAAGGCGCTCGAGACTTAGCGCCACAAGGGCTCCTACCCCGCCAGAGTGTCGGGGGACTGACTGAACTCTGAGCCTGGATCCTCCATGTCCGGACATGGGGGCAAAACAGTTAAGGTCCTAATCAATCCTCAACATAGCCCTGGCCAGGCACTAAGTTAATGATTGATTGGGAGCATACCTATACACACATACAACTTTTGTGCATTTTCATTTATAATTGCGTTGACTACTTATAACGCTTCATGACTTATTTGCCCATTCGCAGGTACAAGACAATGCGAAAGGAACAGAATTTTTATTACTAAACGTAGGTTTACAAAAGATAACTAGTCAAGAACGCGAGGGCCTCACTCGCAGTGATGGCAACGTGCTAATGGAAAACGAACAAAGTGTCGCGTCCAGAAGGATGATGCAGGCCCCTTGAAGACCAGAAAGCAGATGCAAAGAGAACGTCCATCTGCTGATCCCAACTTACTTCCATAATGGGAAGCTCAGATAAGGCTGGATATATCCCACATAATAATTGAACATGATGCAACCATTTCGTCCCCGGCCTTTCCCTTGATGCAAAGAGCAAACGGGAGCACTCGAGGCGACTACAATCTGACCCTTTACCGCTTGATTTCTGTCCTCGGAGCTTGGATGGGAGACTAGGGCTTAGCATGGGCTGAATACCAACAATTCATTTTTGCACTCAACTCCGGCTCTTGATGCGAGAAGTGAACATGAATCCAGAGAAGAAATGAATTCGAAGTGTACTTCTCAACAAAAACCCCTGTGGATAGGGGGCACATGAATCAAGAAGCCCGAGGCCGACCTTCACCTATTTCAGGAATGAATTGGAAGGCCGAGCAACAATCATCAATTCGCTGGAAATGATAAAATTGAAGTTCAGGTAGTGACGAACTTGGCACAGTCAGATATCAACCATCAGCTTGGGTTGAACACAAACCAATCAGCAGGCGCGCAACATGCGGTTTCGATTCCCTACGTCATGGATGGAAACACAGGCAATGGAACAGCTACCTACAACATCCTAGATGAGAATGCAAGAATTGTGACAAACTCAGATCATGCACGACCAGTTTTAACTCCAACTCGAATGAATACTCGAGCGACATTTCATACTCAACTCTAAGAAAGAACGCAACAATTCGAAAAACAGGAACCCGGTCAGGTCGAATGACTCGAACCATGACCCGGGGGCAATATCGACGTGGAAACAAGAAATCAGCAAAGACCCCCTTTGTAATCTCAGATTCGATGCTGGGGGCACCAGCCAGGATCTTGATAATGTGCATCAATTCTTTGATGGCAACCAGCTCGCTAGTCTGATTCGGCGCCTCTCGAGAGGCGGCACTTCTCGAGATGATATGGATAACAACAATTACAGCCCTCACACGTGGGACGTCAGGATCCCCTGTTATTCCCCCGGACTTTAAATTTTCTCTCTAACGAGAGTTGTTTAGAAGCTTTGATGAATTCAACCCTGAGGTGGACATACTTCTATGATAAGAAGGTGTTAATGTCGAGATAGAAAATCTCAATGCTTTTATGATAAAGGATGGAGCATCATCCGACTCCCGAACTGATAAGGACAAAGGAAAAGCCCTGGAAAACAATGACAAGAATGTGCAATTCCAAAGTGAATCTATATCACTTATTGAGCCCATGATCTTATTTGTCAAGCACAATTGAACCGAGCATGAGAAAGAGACTCAATAAGACTGTGATAACCATTTCGGACTATGCTGAAGCATAAACGGTGGGGCCCAACTAACTTCATAACGACATTTATTCACTCGCATTCAACAACCTTACTTGACTCCGCAACTGATAAGATGAGAGTAACCAAAGTCGCTGATGCCCGATGAGGCAATCCTCACTATCTGACTAAAGAGAAGAGATGATATCAAAGCAAATGTGGTTCAACCACTTGCATATACCATTCTGATTTTTGCTAAATTGAGAAACAATATAGAATGATCTGGGTCGACTAAGATTGCTGAACCTGCAACTCTTACCAGATGCAACGACAGGAAGTATAAAATCTTCAAGATTAAATTCCTTATTGACTCAACTCAACCCCCATCGATACTGGGGGCATAAGCACTGACCTCGCTTGTCCTACGATGGCACCGAGAGCACAAGTGTCGGTTCATAGACTAACTTTGAAGACAATCCTGGCATGAAATGGGATTCAAAACATGTATGTCATGCCTCCGGAGTACAATCTTACTCATCTTTGCCGACCAAGCGAGCTAGCTTGTGGATCGTATGTGAACTTAAAGACTCAAACTACACCGAATAGAAGGCGTGACAAACCTATCTACTGCCTCGCGATGGTGACGATCCTATAGGCACTGGTCCACATAATTTTAACAACATCCCTTACTGACTACTTCATATGTGAATATTGGATTAAGAAATGATCCGTAACAATTGTGGATTCTCTCGACTACGATCCAGAGTGATCATGGCTTTTGAATTCCTTACTGTTACGATTCAATGCGATTTTAAGATCCTGGATTAATATCAAGATATCATGATAGTTCGAACTTGAGTACAAATGACAAATACATATGTTGATTCTGATGTGCTTTATGCCAACAGTCCAGTTGTTAGCTTAGAGCCCAAAGGTTCTTACATCGCCCCATGATTTGGGTGGCTACTCCATTTATTGACTCATATGTAAAAGAAAGTCCAACCCTACCACGCGCTTGGCTTGCATAGAGTGATGATGTTGTTTGGCGACGACCTATGCGTGTAGGATCACGCTCGGGAGCCGACAATTTAGCATGACTACTGACGAATGAATTAGATCTTTCGATTTGACAAGGTTTAAACAATTTCTTGATCGTCTCGAATACTCCTCTTATAGAACTTAGCCTGATTAGCTCCAATGGAAGCAATGCAACAATTGGATAAAGCCTTCTCAAGGACAAATGATATTCCAGAAAGATTTAGCTCAACATATTCAAAGCACATCTCATCCTCGATAAGATGTACTTTGGGGGGCAAAATGTTAGCCTGCTTTGTGACCAGGCTACCCAAAGCAAAGATCATGTTGACATACCTCTGGGTAAATGATGTCTCATATGGAATCTCTGGATAACATCGCTCTCCGACATTGGAAGCATCATCAGAAGACACAAGGCAGTTTGGTCAAAATCACAACATCAGTATAAACTGGCCCGAAACCCCTAACAAATGACCTCATTTGGATCTATTCACCTCATATACTGGTAGCCCTTTGAATTAGCTTCAGTTTGAGCTTTGGTTTGGCTCAATCGGACTTACGGTTTGAAAGTTACGCCCATTTCCGTGAACGGGTGTAAGCTGGCATATGACCGCGATCCGATCCGCCCTTGCCTACGCGATCCGATCCGACCTATGACCGCGATCCGACCCATGACCGCGATCCGACCCATGACCGCGATCCGACCTATGACCGCGATCCGACCTATGACCGCGATCCGACCTTCGGACCTGTTCAAACGCAGCTTGTTTTGACCTATTCTCAAGGCTAGTGGCTCTCCTATTTTTCTGGATCGCCTACCACGTACCCCATCACGAACCAGTCCTCCCAGGAGCTTTCCTACAGCTATAAATACACCTTCAGAGGGCATTTTCAAGGGACTTTTGGCATCTCAACTTCCATGGCTGCCATGGCCAACACTTCTCCATGAATAACCACCATCTTCCTCAATAAATTCAATGGATTCGGAGAGAATTATTCATTGAATTCAAGTGATTGAAAGACAATGTTCATTGTAATTGTAATTGTAACCTATGAATGAAATGAGAAAATATGAAGTGGACGTAGGCTTGCTAACGCCGAACCACTATAAAAATCCTGTTGTCTTGCTTTTCTCTTATTTTTTCAGTTATTTCTTCATATCCTACACTCTAAATACGATAATTTGGGTGTTAGGACCATTTTTTGGTCTAACAATTGTTTTCCAAAATGGGTTCAAGAACAGTGTTATTTAAGACACCATTCACGACGAACCCAAAATCCCATTTGATATTAAATACAAGGCTCTATAAGAAAATATACCAGCTTAAATTCAATATCAAATTCTGTAACCAACAAATATCGTATTGGAAATAACGATATATAATATATCTTTCAAATTTCCACAACCATATCTGTATAATCACGAAAACCAACATCGAAATATTCCAAAGATAATTTCGATTCAAATCCATTCCAATTCACGTATATTGGAAATTCTGATTATTTTTAAACCCACTTCAAATTCAATTTATTTATTTCAAAAATAAATTGATTTTTATTCTAGTTCAAAACTAGTTCATTTCGATAAAAAGCCATTTTTATCTTTGCAAATGTGGAATTTTTCATCCTAGTTCTTTCCAATTCACATATTATGATTTTACACAAATTATTAATATTTTTAATAATTTTATCAAGGCCCGTATAGTCGATTTCCAATAACGGTCGTCGAACTGCACTTACAGCGACCTTTTCTAAATTTGATTTGGACGTATCTCCAAATCCAACCGTTAGACTTCAAATTTCAAATATTCATTGGAAAACTCTTTTCGATACGAACCCAACGGTTCTGGATTTAGGAGAATCCGACGGTCGGATCTCCCGCAATGTCCATACGAAGTCAATGGTCGAAATTCGTGAACTGCCGAATCGCGGCGCGTTCTATTCAGGCCATTTAATATATATATATTATATATTTCGTCGATTTCAATTCAAAACGTATTTTATAATTTGTTTTAAATTTTTTTTCAAAACAATGTCAACTTCATATTCAATTTTAAATCAAAATTGAATATTCCATATCATCAATGATAATATTTTCAAAACGTTATATTTTGAAATCACTTCCTTTTCGATATTCGAAATAAATCGATATAAATATCGTTCGCGTCAAAATGGCGCATCATTAATCAACACGGCTTTATATTTTTCAAAACTTCTTTATTCTATTCAACAAATGAATATTTATTCTATTCAACACATGAATCTATATTTCTTTCAACACCAGACTAATCTCAACAAATGAGTACTGTCAACACATGAATCTTATTTTATAATATTCTTTAATTTCTCAATTGGAATGGGGCCCAATTAATTACCGTATAATGTTAATTATTTGGATTCCATACAACACATGTATATAATAGCAACGATAAATAATCAACCATCATCCAAAGTGCACCACATAACTGCATAAGCATCAAGTATGAATAATTAACGCTTACACAGTCTGTCAACCAATCGATCGACAAACAATTAAATAATTGGGATTAGTGTATGCCAAACATCATCCCAAGACCCGTGTGGGGTTTCACATCACAAACACTGAATATTATTTGTGCTGTTGGGCGATGTGTAAAATTTATCGTCCCAATCAATATCAGTCAAATATGTGTATATAAACAAATCGTCTGATTTGTTTATAACTATTTATTTCATTTTATATACACGTTAAAAATTCTATTTTTAACTATACAATATTTATTTTCTATATAAATATTTTATTTCATTTCACATCACCCAATCAACTACACATCAAAATCAAACAAAACAAATAAGCATACAAGCCGTCCATGGTCTGTGGACGACGGGTGTCGGGTGCTACTAAACACCGTCTGCATCCTAGTATATATAATAATATAACTAGAAAAAGAAAATTAAAAGGTGAGAAGTTCTCACAGAGGGTTCCACTCCGCCGTGCTTTGCTGTTGAACTGCTGAATCGTCTGGATTTGTTGAAATTCCAATTCAATCCTTTTTACGCTGTTCATAATAAAAATTATATTTTTATTGCTTCATTCAATAAATAAAAATTCATATTTTTATTTCTACTTTATATATATTTACAACGCTTATTTCAATATAAAAATTATATTTTTATATTTCTTCTCCTTATATAAAGATCGAATTTTTATTCTTTCCCAAATATAAAAATCATATTTTTATAACTCCTATAAATTAAAAATCGAATTTTTATTCTGCTACTTCATATATAAAGATCAAATTTTTTTTCCGCTTCATACATTTCAAAAATTATATTTTTATCAAACTAAAAATCATTTCTTTCTCTAAATAAAAATCCCAACTTTGATATGGTAAAAATATGAACTTTGAGCGAATAAAATGTAAACTTTAACAATATAAAAATATAGACTTTCTAATATCCAAAAATCATATCTTTATCTTTTTAGAACGCTTTATATGCCACAAAAATTAATTTTTATTTCATATCTAAACATAAAAATCATTTCTTTATACTGAAAATGAAAAAAAAATCTATACTCTTCTATAGAAACAAAACCGATTTTCCTTTACATTTGCAAAGCTATCATATCGGAAATAAGTAAATAAATGAAATTAAATTAACACTTACTTTTTTTTTCCAGCATAGCAGGGGGAAAGAGGGTCTGAGGCGCCAGGCAGAACGGAAGGGGGGGTTTTCTCGAGTGGAGGCGGAGGGAGGCGGGGTGCGGCGATTGATTGGAGAAAGGGGCGATTAGGGTTTTGGGTGGCTAGGGCGCGAGGCACTTGGTGGAGGAGGGCGAAGTGGGATAAGAAGAGGGAGGAGCAGGGAAGAGGAGGAGTTGCGGAGGAGGGCGCCTCGTTCGGGCGCGGAGGCGCAGCCCATCGAAGGAGCGACGGCTCCTCCTTCTCCTTCTTTTTTTTTTATAAATCGGGTTTGGGTTTTGAATGATGGGGGAGAATGGGCTTGACCGGGTATAGGAGAAAAGGGGCAAGGTATTATTTTATTTAATTATTTAATTTCCCATAAAAAGTTGACTTTTTATTCGAACTCGAAACGAGGCCCATCGCCTGTTGTCCATAGCTAATTACCCCCATTCCGAACACAATGGGATATGTATCGTAGGCTGATTTGATCGTTTCGATCAGTTTTCGTCAAAATCAACATATAACTCTATAGATTGAATTTGATCGCACATTTCAAATTACTGGGATCACATACGAACTCGAAAAATTCCAGAAAAATAATTTCTAGCTTCATATTGACGATACGGTCCTAACAAAACTAGTTTCGTCGAATTCTGAGAACGTTTGAAAAATGGCCAATTTCCAGTCGATTAAAATCAACTGAACTGGTCAAACGTGTTTTCCTTTTCCACGCTCACATATTGATTCGAAAAAATATGAAAATTGGAATCTAGCAATAACTTGACATCACGTATCCAACAAAAGTGGTTTCGTCGAAATCCGAGGTCGTTTGCAAAATGGCTATTTTTAAAGGCTAGAATTCCATAGCGACTATTCTGAAAATTCATTTGGACGTAACTTTTGATTCCTGCTATGAAATTTTGATTTTTTGGATTCGTTGGAAAGATATTCTCAATTAGATTCTATTATTTTTGGTTTCGCTAAAATCCGGCTTATTTTGAATCATGTACATTCATTTAAAGTTTGAAATCGAATTATCGAACTACCACGTCATTTTCAATTCCTTTTATAATTTAAAATAATTATTTATATTCTAACGACGAACTATATAATATATACGTTCGAATTGTATTCAAAATAAATTTTCCATCGTTATTATTTAAAATAATCCATTTTAAATATTCAAAATTCATTAAAATTACCAAAATAAAAATTTTAAACTGGCCCAGATTTTCGGGTTATTACAATTGATATCTTTTAATTGTTTCCTACAACTAAATGATTTGCTAATATATTTGAGAATTTTAGATAAGCTTGATTGATTGATATTTTTTTTTTCTATTTGTAGCCACCTGATTGATTGATGTATTTCTTTCTTATCTTATTTCTGGCTACCATAGGTTTAGGGATTTTGATTGATTGATATATTTATTTCATGTTTGTGGTCACCTGATTGATTAATATATTTCTTTCCTATCTTATTTGTGGCCACCGCAGGTTTAAGGATCTTGATTGATTGCCTAACAACTTGTATATATATATATATATATATATATATATATATATATATATATTGCTTTGCTGAATTAATAAAAAAATATTCATATAACATTCTTCCTACCTTTTCATGGTATTGGAGACATTCCTTTAAATTTTCTCTACATCTTAAACCATAGTGGGTGGCCGCAAAATACCACCACCACCAACTTCAAAAATCGAGTCTAATTCTCCTTTTTACCTCGGACTGCAAGATCGGCTAGGGGATTTTATCACCTCCCAAAGTCTCAAACTTAACAATTTCAATGAAAGGACCACAGGAAGGAGCTGATTGGAATGGAAACTAGGAGGGATGGATTGTATAGGACCTACAAGCAAGTTTTAAGTTTCACGTTTCTAGTTTCCCATTTCGAGTTTCAAGTTCCGAGTTTCAAGTTTCAAGTTTCATATGACGACCCCAAAACCCCATACTACGGTGTCAAGGGTAATCTTTGGAATATAACACATAAACAAATAATAGCAGAACGGAATTAAATAAATACATCAGATAATGTGCAACAGAATATACTGGATATAATAAACATCAGAGTTACACAGTATACAGGATAATATTTAGTACAAATACATTTCAGCTATACATAAATGTCTACAGCGGAAACAACATAATATGTATAATAGGAGCTGAACAGCATAAAAGAGATAAATGATAGAATCCATCTTCAGCTCCAGCTATCCAGAAAGAGCCTGCTAAAAACCTGAATACAAGGCTGCCCGTATTGAAAAAGGGGCACCCGAGTTTGCAAGTGAAACAAACTACGAGTCAGTCATGGGACAGGTATGAGAAATCTACTTAACACATTTATAATATGGCTAATCACAGGACCACGCCACTTTCGCGGAACGGGTTTACTCCATTGGATTGCCAGTGCTTTAAAACAAGTAAATCTTTAAACATCGCAATGCTTTTTATAAAAATGAACCATTATAAGACTCAGTTCCCATCACACAATGCAACACAAACCGGAGGATAGAGTTTTTTACCTTATAATGGCCAAATATGCTTGATATGAATAAAACAAAAGCTTTTGATATTATTACTAGTGTTTATATGTTTCAAAAACAATTTCAAATCATAAGTATCAATCATAGACGGCATTAATGCCCCCATACCACTATGTCTCTATATATAGGTATACAATCAAAACCTCACAATCACGTATTTGGAAATTGGATTTCCGTCATGAACCAAGGCAAAAGGTAGTCCTTACCGACTTCGAGACTCTCTTGCCCGAGCCTCCGGAACAGCCGCAACTGCCCTTGGAGCGACAGGGCCGGTCCACACGAAGTGGATTATAGTGCCTGAACAATGCGTTTCCCCGCCCTCTGGGGCGTAAATGAGCCAACGAATGACTCCATCGGTCCCGAATCGACCGATATAACCGAGACGCCTCACAACAGCAACAACCACACAGGTGAAAATAACATATATGTCAGCCAGTTTAAGCATTGACACCACCTCCAACTAGAAAGAAACGCATGTCCTCCCTGAGGTCCCCTTCCTGTTTCTGGTTCATACCGGGGTGTGAGGCTCGTTGCTCGTTGGCGGTCGTCGATGGTGGCTTCAGGGTGGCGCGGTGCTCCCTAGGAGGTGCGGTAGTGGCGATTTCTGCGATGGGGAGGGTCTCGAGTGGAGGGGTGAGCCGCGAGAGGGGCGCTGTCGGAGATGGCACTAGCGAGGGGGAGGGGATCGATCACCCACGGCGGCGCTAGGGCGCGCTGAACGAGATCGAGGGTTCGTTGTTGTTGTTTTTTCTTTTGTTTCTGCGTTGACTAGGAGAATAGAAGGAGGGGGGGTAAGGTTAGGGCTTAAATAAAAATATATTTTAATTTATTTATTTCCAAAAAGCAACTTTTTTTTATTTCGAACCCCAAACGAGACTCACCGACTGTCGTCCCTATCTAATTACCCCCATTCCGAACACAATGGGGTATGTATCTTAAGCTGATTCGATCGTTACGATCAGTTTCCATTGAATTTAAAGTGTAATTCTTTACATATTCAATTTAAATGCACATTTCAATTTACCAGGACCACATACGGACCCGGAAAATTCCAGAAAAATATTTTCCAGCTTCGTATTGACGATACGGTCCAAACAAAACTAATTTCGTCAAATTCTGAGACCATTTGAAAAATGGCCATTTTCCAGTCGATTAAAATCAACTAAAACTGGTCAAACTCATTTTACTTCACCACGCTCACATATTGATTCGAAAAATTATGAAATTTGAAACCTAGGAATAACCTTACATCCCGGATCCAACAAAAGTGGTTTCGTCGAAATCCGAGGTCGTTTGCAAAATGTCTATTTTCAAAGGGCCGAAATTTCCATAGCGACTATTCTGAAAATTCATTTGGACATATCTTTTGATTCCCACTATGAAATTTTGATTTTTCGGATTCGTTGGAAAGATATTCTCAAATAGATTCAAATATTTTTGATTTTGCTAAAATCCGGTTTATTTTGCACCCGGTACATTCATTTGAAGTTTGAAATCGAATTATCGAACTACCGCGCCATTTTCAATTCTATTTATAATTTAAAATAAATATTTATATTCTAACGACGAACGATATAATATATATGTTTGAATTCCATTCAAAATAAATTTCTAATCGTTATTATTTAAAATAATTCATTTTAAATAATCAAAATTCATTAAAATTGGCAAAATAAATTTTTTAAATTGGCTCGGATTTTCGGGTTATTACAATCTCCCCCACTTAAATCTTTTCGTCCCTGGAAAGGAACGAAGTCGAAAGTGGTTTGATTAACCAACTCAACTTTCATAGTTTTCGCTAGGGCTTAAGTTCTTCAACTTTTCAGTTTCTAAGAACTTTTCAAATTTTTCAAAAATTTGGCTAACACCCTAAATTTTCGAAAAATTTCGCCATAACCTCCCCTGCACCGGGGACTTCGGGATATTTCATATAGCCTCCCATGGCCTTCTCCAATCAAAAAGAAAAAGAAAAAGCCAAGCGGCTAGCCAATCGGCTCATAAAATCATCATCACCCAAACTAAACAGTAAATTATGGTAAACATGTACCTATTTGTCGGGCAAAAAATTTTATTCTTCTGCTCTAGCCTCTTTGCTATGACCTGTTCAATGGATATACATGTACATGCAAGCAAATGCGACCAATTTTCAATACAGTTCAATATTTGACCAATTTGGTTAATGGTTCAACATTTAATTATTCAAACTATAATCAAACAACACAACCAGCAATCAATTAGTTGATTAACGTTTCAAATCCATAATTTTGATATATAGTCAGAAATCACATTTTTGGTGCCAATTCACAACAATGGGCCTTATCTAGTTTCGGTTCTCACACCAGTCTAATGGAAATATAGAAATCTCACTTTCGTAACTCGAAAATAAATACTGGCGACGGTGCCCCATTACCACAATTATCCCTGGGCAACTAGAGTATGATTCTATAACTATCCAGTATATTCAAACTTCGAATGCACGTTTGCAAGACGCATATGCAAAATCTTTATATATCGGTTTGTCCAAATCACTATAAATAAATAATCAAAAACATATAATTGATTTAAATTTTCAAAACAAAAATTGTTTTCATTTTAAAAATATAGTCTTCACTCTCGTTCTAGGATACTACTGATCCCATCTCTAACGAGCCATTCTCATTGGATATAACTAATCCAATATCTGATGAATCCTTTTGTATGGTTCTAATGTGTCTTGTTCTCCTGCTTTGTAAACCAAAGCTCTAATACCACGCTGTAACGACCGGGAATTCCGCTCGATCTGAATCAGTCGCTAAACCGACCCAGACCGTTCGAAACGCCAGATTGTTTTGAGAACAAGACAAAATAGAACGCGGACGGAAGAACATTTCATTGTATATTACAACAATGCATCAGATTACAAGAATATACAGAGTATTAACAAATATTAAACATTAACAAATATCAGAGTTTTAAATTACATTTAAATACATAGCAGCGGAAAATAATACAAAATACAACTAGAAGGAGATATACGGGTACAAAGCTTTCCAGATATCATTCCAGCTGTAAACCAGGATCCTGTGAATATAAATCTGCAAAACCAAAACTACTAGCTTCCCGTGTCAAAATAAGGGCACCCAGAGTTTAGGTTAAAACAATAAACTCCAGGTCAGTCATGGGACTGGTGTGAGAACTAAAGCAGTTATAAATCTTTATTTTAAAGTTCGGTAAATCAAGGGACCACGCCGTATAACACGGAACGGGTTTCCTCCCAAGAACACCAGTGCATAAAACAACAACGCAATGCTAAATAAAGAAAAATGAAGCTATTATAAGACCCAGGTCCTATCACACAATGCAACGCAAGCCGGGGGATAGGGTTTTCCCTTATAATAGCCAAAGCATGCTTGATACGTTTTAAAACAAGTCATTTGATACTATAATAAGTGTATAGTGTTTAAAACAATTTCAATCATTAATATCAATCACAGACGGCATGGGTACCATATATCATGTCGCCATACTAGGCTCTACAATCAAAACCGCAAATGTCACGTATTTGGGAATTGGATTTCCGTCTGTGAACCGAGGCAAAAGATAGTCCTCACTGATTCGAGACTTTCTAGCCCGAGCCTCAGGATCAGAGCTCGAGTGACCCTTGGATCGTCAGGGCCGGTCCACCGATGTGGATTAAAATGCCTGAACACTGCGTTTCCCCGCCCTATGGGGCGTAAATGAGCCAACGAATGACTCCATCGGACCCGGATCGTCCGATCAAACCGAGGCGCCTCCAATTCCAACAACCACATGAGTCAGACTCGTCAGCACTGACGCCACTCCTAACTAGAAAGAAACGCATGCCCTCCCTGAGGTCCTTCTCCCGTTTTGGTTCACACCGGGGTGTGAGGCTCGCGAATTAACGCTACACAAAGCTACGCCACAAAGGCCATGCTTTGATCATCAACCACAAGACTCTGCTTTTCAACAGAAGCCTTGATCATTTGCATCTTAGCATACCACACAGGCAAACCACTCTATGCAACCGATATCAGTCACACAGAATGAAATCCCTGTCAGACAGAGTCCATTTACAAGTCCGTTCTGGGTCTGAACGAAACCGGAGGCTCCTAGTACCCCGCATATCCATCGATCTCCAAGTACGTCTGGATGATCACCAATTGTTTCCATCTTCTTGGGTGTACATCCCAATCAAGATCGTCAGTAGTCACCCAAACGACGTGAAGACCTCCGGTCTTCGACCACCGTCTTCATCTTCGACTTATCGTCGTACCATTTATTCAGAATGGGATAAACCCGGTCTTTCCGAATAACTCACGTATATGATAAACAAGTGTTACACAAACACGACATACGCCTCATTTCAATTCATCCGTCACGAACCGTAAATTAACAAGAGAATAATTCCCCAAATATTAACCCCGAAGGCCGAAACCAACATCAGATCAATATCTAGAAAACCATTCTTCTTAGCTAACCGACAGTTAGTTTCAAAATTTCACATTCATAGGGAAAGGTTCCCATTTATTTTATCAAAGATAAATTCCTTGAATTTATTCTTTAATCTTCCTTTGAATATCGATTCAACTAGTCGGGATTAACGAACCTTACCGAAGTAATCATTTGTTTTAATTTCCCAGTCCCAACCTATTCATCCCATGAAGTAAAACTGGTTATACTTCATATCGACACCACGGTGTTATCGGTAAATTCAATTACCATTTCACGTTCAAATCTAATTAAAGATTTAATTATCGCCTGGAGCAAAACTGGTGATACTCCATTTTCGATCTTTTCAATCTAATTAAAGATTCATTAAAACTCCACTTAGTTTTAATCTTTACTTGGGTTAATTAATCAGTGTCATTTAAAACACGGTTCACGAGAAACCCCAAAATCACATCACATTTCAATCAGTCCCTAATCGTAAATTAGCAAGTGAGCAATTCCCTAAGTATTAACCCCGAAGGCCGAAACCAACATCAGATCAATACCTCAGAAACCATTCAACTTAACTAATCTTCAGTTAGTTTCTAATTTTTCTTATCTCCTTTGGGTCTAAGAACAGTATTATTGAAGATACTGTTCACGACAACCCAAAATCTCATTCCATTAATTATCTGGTTAAAGAACAAGTGTTATTTAAAACACTGCTCACTATAAACCCAAAAATCAATATCAATTCAATTCCAATTAAATATTATTTAATTGGTACACTTCATTAAATCTAAATAAAAGATTTAATCTTTTTCTCAACTAGGCTTAAGAACAGTGTTAATGAAGACACCATTCATGACAAACCCAAATCACATTTGATATTAAATACAAGGCTCTGAATAGGAAATATATCGGCTTGTATTCAATATCGAATTCTACGACCAACAAATATCGTATTGGAAATAACGATATATATATATGTGTATATATATGTATATATATATATCTTTCAAATTTCCATAACAATATCTGTATAATCACGAAATCCAACATCGAATTATTCCGAAGACAATTTCGATTCAAGTCTATTCCAATTCAATTATTGGAATTTCTGGTTATTCTCAAAACCATTTCAAATCCAATTTATTTATTTTATAAAAAAAAAAATTATTATTCTAGTTCAAAACTAGTTCATTCCGATAAAAATCTATTTTTATCTTTTCAAATATGGAGTTTTTCATCCCATTTCTTCACAAATCATTTCTTATGATTTTCCATAAATTATTGAAATTTTTAATAATTTTATCAAGGCCCGTACAGTCGATTTCCATCAACGACCATCAAACTGCACTTACAACGACCTTTTCCAAATTTGATTTGGACATAATTCCAAATCCAACCGTTAGATTTCTAATTTCTAATATTCATTAGAAATCTCTTTTCAATGTGAACCCAATGGTTCCGGTTTTAGGAGAATCCGACGGTCGGATCTCCCGCAATATCCATTCGAAGTCAATGGTCGAAATTCGCGAACTGCCACAGCGCGGCGCGTTCTATTCAGGCCATTATATTATATATTTAATATATATAATTTATACTTCGTCGATTTCAATTCAAAACGTGCTTTATAAATCATTTTTATATTCCTTTTCAAAACGGTTTCAACTTCATATTCAATTTCAAATCAAAATTGAATATTCCAACATAAATTCGTTTTAAATTCATTTCAAATCGATTTCAATTCAATTTTAATTTAATTCGAATTTCAATTCATTTCAATTTAATTCGAATTCATTTTTATTCAATTTCAATTCGAATTCATTTATATTCAATTTCAATTCGAATTCATTTATATTCAATTTCAATTCGAATTCATTTTCTATTCTATTCAATATTCATGAAAAAATGAATAAAATCGATATAAATATCGTTCACGTCAAAGTGGCGTAAATCTAATCAACACGGCTTCATATATTTCTATTTTCAAATATTCTATTTCAAATATTTCTATTTCAAATATGGAATGAGGCCCAATCAATTACCATATAATGTTAATTATATGGATTTTCTACAACACATGTATACAATAACAACGATGAATGATCAACCATCATCCAAAGTGCATTCTACACTATATAAGCATCAAATATAAATATTTAACGCTTATAACAGTTTGTCAATCAATCGATCGACATATAACTCACTATTGGGATTAGTGTATGTCATATATCACCCCAATACCCGTGTGGGGTTTTCAAACAATCAAACACAGATTTTATTTGTGCTGTTGGGCGATGTGTAAAATTTATCATCCCAATCAATATCAGTCAAATGTGTGTATATAAACAAATCGTCCGATTTATTTATTTTTATTCATTTCATATACATTTTAAAAATTCTATTTTTAACTATCAAATATTTTCCACTATAAAATATTTTATTTCATTTCACATCACATCACACAATCAACTACACATCAAAATCAAACAAACAAGCATACAAGCCGTCCATGGTCTGTGGACGACGGGTGTCGGGTGCTACTAAACACCGTCTGCATCCTAGTATATATTTATTAACTAGAAGATTAGAAAAAAAGGTGAGAAGTTCTCACAGATTAGCTAATCCAATCCCACGACTCTTCTTTGTAGAAATCTTCGCCGTTTCTTCTTCTGTCATCTTCGTCATCCGTATTCACTACATATATAAAAATCGAATTTTTACTTCGCTATTTAATATATAAAAATCGAATTTTTACTTTGTTATTCCATATATAAAAATCGAATTTTTACTTTGCTATTCAATATATAAAAATCGAATTTTTACTTTGCTATTCAATATATAAAAATCGAATTTTTACTTTGCTATTCAATATATAAAGATCATAATTTTATTATCTCTACAATATAAACATCATATTTTTACATCAACGCTAAATGGATAAAAATCGCATTCCTAATACGGTGTTTACATTTCAAAGATCCTATTTTTACCACACTTCACATATATATAAAAAGAAATCAAATATATTTATATAATTAAAAATCGAATTTTTTTTTCTATAATAAAAATCAAATCTTTCTTCGTTTAAAATCTAATCCTTTTATATTTTTAAAATAATATATATTTATATTTTAAAGAAAAAGCTACTTACATTTTAAAAACATAAGCTATTTTTACTTTTTTTATAAACAATGCTCTATTTATAATTAAAATCAGAAAATAAATTAATGCTATTACATATGTTTTCATTAACTAAAATCCTAAATTTCTATTGAATTTAAAATCAGAAAAGAAACTTACAGTATTTTGGATCTAGGTTTCGGATGGAGGCAAAGGCGTCGGCTCTCCAGCGAGGAGGTGCTGATGAAAATCGAATAGGGGAGGGGGGAAGTTGCTCGTTGGCGGTCGTCGATGGTGGCTTCAGGGTGGAGCGATGCTCCCTAGGAGGTGCGGTGGTGGCGATTTCTGCGATGGGGAGGGTCTCGAGTGGAGGGGTGAGGCGCGAGAGGGGCGTTGTCGGAGATGGCACTGGCGAGGGGGAGGGGATCGATCACCCACGGCGGCGCTAGGGCGCGCTGAACAAGATCGAGGGTTAGTTGTTTTTTTTTTTGTTTCTGCGTTGACTAGGAGAATAAAAGGAGGGGGGGTAAGGTTAGGGCTTAAATAAAAATATATTTTAATTTATTTATTTCAAAAAAGCAACTTTTTTTTATTTCGAACCCCAAACGAGACTCACCGACTATCGTCCTTAGCTAATTACCCCCATTCCGAACACAATGGGGTATGTATCTTAAGTTGATTTAATCGTTTCGATCAGTTTCCGTTGAATTTAAAGTGTAACTCTTTACATATTCAATTTAAACGCACATTTCAATTTACCGGGGCCATATACGGACCCGGAAAATTCCAGAAAAATATTTTTTAGCTTCGTACTGACGATACGGTCCTAACAAATCTAATTTCATCAAATTCTGAGACTGTTTGAAAAATGGCCATTTTCCAGTCGATTAAAATCAACTGAAACTGGTCAAACGCGTTTTACTTCACCACGCTCACATATTGATTTGAAAAATTATGAAATTTGAAACCTAGCAATAACCTTACATCCCGGATCCAACAAAAGTGGTTTCGTCGAAATCCGAGGTCGTTTGCAAAATGGCTATTTTCAAAGGGTCGAAATTTCCATAGCGACTATTTTGAAAATTCATTTGGACATATCTTTTGATTCCCGCTATGAAATTTTGATTTTTCGGATTCGTTGGAAAGATATTCTCAAATAGATTCAAATATTTTTGGTTTCACTAAAATCCGGTTTATTTTGCACCCGGTACATTCATTTGAAGTTTGAAATCGAATTATCGAACTACCGCGCCATTTTTAATTCTATTTATAATTTAAAATAAATATTTTTATTCTAACGACGAACGATATAATATATACGTTCGAATTTCATTCAAAATAAATTTCTCATCGTTATTACTTAAAATAATTCATTTTAAATAATAAAAATTCATTAAAATTGGCAAAATAAAAATTTTAAATTGGCTCGGATTTCCGGGTTATTACATCATATCGCGCTTAAGACCCGAGATTAGACTAGGTTGTGGTGTAAATCTTCCCGGAACCGCCCGGCGAATCCAATGACCACAACAACTAGTCTAATGTGAGAGGTTGGGGTGCATTAATAAATTAATGCCACATGATAGGGTTAAGTCATGAACCACTTGAATATACTTAACCAATTTGACACGATGATTTGATAGGATTAAGTCATGAACCACTTGAATATACTTAACCAATTTGACACGATGATTTGATAGGGTTAAGTCATGAACCACTTGAATATACTTAACCAATTTGACACAATGATTTGATAGGGTTAAGTCATGAACCGCTTGAATATACTTAACCAATTTGACATGCTAGACTATTGGGGTTAAGTCTCGAATTTAAATGACAACACTAAACCTGCTGGACGGAAACCCTAGTTACCGGTCCTTTTTAGCAGTAACCCACTAGATGTATCATGGTACCCTGGAACTAGGCAGGGTGGGGCACGATTACTGGGCTGATTGTAAGTGACCAAAACGACGGCTGAGTTGGTGCGCCATTGTAGGTTCAGGCGGACTATGGTCGTGCACGCTGTCCAGAGTTGGAAAAGCAGGCATTGGGCACCAATAGGTTTACACTGTGCGTTCTTGATTCGTGTTGGTGGTTGGCACCCTAGTTCTTGATACACCCTATGGTGGACCTAGCACAGGTGACTACATTCGTGATAGGGCCGTTTGACACAGACACATGGACGAGATAGGACTTGTAGTGAGCAGATCGATTAATAGATCGTTACGTGGATAGGTGGCATAATCCCTAGTGGTCCTAGGTGGCATAAACCCTAATCGAATCTAGAAAACGTTCAATAGTTAACATAATCCCTAGTGGTCCTAGGTGGCATAAATCCTAGTTGAACACGCAACAGTTCATGATAAGGAAACCTAGCCAGATCAAGGGTGGCAGTCCAAACGATTTCAAGACTGATGGCACTACGTTGTAGTAGTATAGAATTACGTGACGAAGCCCGTACGATTTACGGCAAGGGACTGTACATATACATGGAAAGGATTATACGAGTTGGGGAAAACCTACATATACGGTGTATTAGGTTGGTCTACTAGTAAGTGGACCATTTCATGATTTTTGGCAAGGGACATTTTTAGTCAATACATGACACGGATTGGGATACTAGTACGGGTGGTGCAGACAAATAAATATCATAGAAATATTCTATACTTGATAGAAACCTTGCGATGTGATACTTGGTAGGAACCTTGTGAAGCTACTTATGGGATGTTGTACTTGATTCATCGTGCCCAAAGTTTATCTTGTTACCATAGTTTATCTTGTTAGCGTAGTCTATCTTGTTATCTTAGTTTATCTTGCCTACCTTGTCATCATGCTTATGTTTACTTTCAGTTTATTCATGCCATGTTATCTTTACTAGTTTCTATGCTGAAAGTAACTGAACTTACTCAGTCTTTATGACTGACCCGTTTTGTTTCGCCTCTTTTTCTTTCATTCCCCCCCCCCAGGTTCGCAGGGTGGGAATACAGCTTAGTTCGGATCTTACCAAGCTCCAAAGCTCTTTCATGTTCGGCTTGGATTTCTCTTGGCTATGGCTTGCTTTGCTGCTTTATTGGGGAATGATTTATAACTATGGTTTTATGCTTCTTTACTATTGCAAGAATGATTTCGATATAATTGACTTAATAGCATTTTGTTGTAAAAGACTTTAGACCTTACTAGATTTTAAAGCAATGAAATTTGGGTTTTCCTTCCGCTGTTTTATTTATGTTCTGTCTTGTAATATTTCTGTGTATGTTTACCTAGATAATACTCCACCAAAGCTAGTGCATTCCCTTTGTGAGTGACCCTAGTGGAGGTGGGGTGTTACAAAAAATTTTTAGTCATTAGCAAATAAAAATAAAAATGAATTTTAAAATTATGTTTTATATAAAACAAACATATTTTAATAAGCTAAAAACAAAATCAGAAAGAAGTTTACATTGATCGAAGAAGGGAGGGGTTTTTGCTCGTGGTTGAACGGAGAGAGGGGAGTTTTCCGCGCTGGTGTTGGCGTTGCTTGGAGGGGGGCTCGCAGCAGGTGGTGGTGGCACGGTGGAGACGGTTCAGCACGTCGGAGGGAGGGGCTTCGATTGGGGAAAAGGGGGTGGTGGCTGGGTCAAATCGAAGGGGGCTGACACGAGGAGGAGAGAGGAGAGAAGATGAGGAGGGGAGGGCGGCACGTTGAGGAGGCGGGTGATGGCCGTTGGAGGGCGCGATTGCCAGAGGGGGAGGGGATCGACGAGCAGATGACGGGTTTTTTTTTGTTCTCATCGTTGACTGATTTGGGAAGAGGGAAAAGGGGATTAGGGAATTATATAGTTTAATTATTTTATTTATTTATTTATACCATAAAGTAACTTTTTATTTCGAACTCGAAATCAAACCCAGTGACTGTCGTCCCTAGCTAATTACCCCCATTCCGAACACAATGGGATATGTATCGTAAGCCGATTCGGCTATTTCGACCAGTTTTCGTGTAACGACCCAAGGGTTTCCGGCCCTGAAAATCGACATAAATACCTTTACCATATCTCATGCCGATCCTCCCAGCATCGAAAACACTGGATAGTTATTAGAAAGAATTTAGAGGGTGAGATTAGAAAGAAAGAAATGTTATAATAGAAGAAAGAAGAACACCACATCAGAATCTCACAACGAAACAGGTAAAATATAATATCAAATCTCTTTATACAAAAGAATTGTATATACATACCAATCATCAGAGTTCAACATACAGCGGAAATAACTTTATATAACTAGCGGTGAAGCCCTTGCTTCCAGCTCCTGAAACTCCAAGCGAACCTAACCTGGAAATACACTCGGTCTGACCTGAGCACATTTGAAGCCAAGCAAAATACACTGGGTCAGTCTGGAATACTATCAGTGATAAATTCATAGCACATACAACAGGTTTAACTTTAGGAAAATCCTTTTGAAATAAAAGGGTAATAGTAAGACTAGTCCACACATAAACACGGACGGTTTTTACTTTACTATAACCCAAACCCTTTCTTGAAATAATAACTTGTTCTGATATTATCATAATGTCTAAATACAAATAGATATCAGTCTAGCGGAACGCTTGCATCTCACGCTCCACATATATATTATACAATCAAAAACGCAGGCGCTTATTGGAGATTGGATTCCAACTATGACAAGGTATGGATCCACCTACCGATAGTGTATCTCTAGAGGCGAATACACTGGGTTCAACAAAAACGTCTTGCAACCCGGCCCTCACATGACCGACCACTCGTTTCGCTTGAGTGTATCGAATGTATATCACCGACGGTTGGGATCAGCAACCGCCTCCGTAAAAGGGACATCATCGAAAACAGATTAAAGAAGCAAATGGAATTTCTCTAGATAGGTGATCATACACCCTAATGGGAGCGACCCACATAGCCATGTTGCCTGCCCGATTTTTGTCATTTCCCGGTTGATGAGGCTTGAGGCTAGAACACATTTGGTCATCATACACTTTGAATGCCACATTGTCAGATCCGCTAGATCACACTGATTGACGTGCACAAAAATACTCTAGTTATTTGGCTAGAGAATAAAAATTTTCTGCCATCAACAATGGTACATTTGGAGAAATCAACACATGTAATTCCTTTTGTAAATACTCTGTCAGACATCCGACCATACATGTCATCCAGGAACAGGATGAACTGAAGGCACCCTCCTATTGCATCCTTATACAGGAATCTCCCCAAGGATCAGTAGCGAGTAGTCCTTGCAACCCATAGGTTTCAACCACGACAGAATAACAAATCAAAATAACTCTGGTTGCTAGCCAGAGAAATTTGATGAGTAGTCCTTCTGCTTAAGAAGATCCACGGTCTTCAATTGCTCCATCTTCAATTACCATCTTCGCGTATTTGTTCGTTGGAATGGTTTTGAATATAATTCGATCCCGGACTTTCCATACCAATAATCGTATTGGTCAAGGTTTGATAGTCGGTGATTTAACTTTCAAATAACAAATGTGTGAATCAAATGAGTTTTCTGATTCAGTACTTGACATAACTTGGCGTCTTTAAATTATATTTAACCAAATAGTAATCAACCTTTAAATCTTCCAATACATTCAAACATTTTATTTATCCTTATCTTATAATAACATAACTGTTTATATGATTTTGAGTACGTATATCTATATATCTCTATCCAGCTTTCCATTTCCATTGGCAATATTGATATATTTCTTCAAAACCATTTTCTCCTATTTCCTTATATTCGAGCAACTCACGATATCCATATATATATACACTTAATGATATAAACCAAATTTCCAATTTTAATATGACAAATCAAATGTCAGATAATATATTTGAAACCAAATATTCTTATTCTTTTGAAACTAATATTGCAATATTGTTTATTTTCCCAAAACCTTGCATTAGAGTTCGATATTCCTCGTATAGTATAAACCCAATCTCAACACTTTCACTTGTTCCAAACTAATACCATTCCTCGATAATAGTGAAACCAATCAAGTTGGAATATTTTAGTTACCTCCCAGACCTTGATCGACCCGTTCATACCTCAGAATAATATTAGTTAATCCACTAACATCAAATCTCATTTTCCCTCTGATTTTAAATCGGGTTTTATACAACCGTTTCTTATATTTGAAATCTTCACTCAAAATCCTTTTACTTAATTCCTTTAATTAAGTAAGTGTTTATTAACAGCATGCCTTTTAACCTTAAAACCCTTTTCCTCTTATAACCTTTGGATCAAAATAAAAACCCACATTAAATAATTCGCTTCCATTTACTCGAGTGTCCTTAAAAAAAACTTTACCTTGGATTTATAACTAAAATTCGCCTACCACCTTTTGACCAAGCCTTAACGCCATCTAATCACTTCAATGAACTCCAATTAAAACCCATTGTTTTAATCCTTATTAACTAAACAATAATTAACCTTAATGATTAACTATATAAAAATAGTTAACTTGGCTATTAATTTAGAATAGTATAATTATCTTTTTAAAAGCTTATAAACTTAACTATATTAACACCAACCAACTCGATGATCACTTTAATTATAGATGATCGACACTTAACTCACATTTTAACCTTTTGGTCATGACGTTTAACAAATACTCCAGAAATTTCAAATCAATTTAATCCAATTACCACCTTCAATTAAACAGTTGAATTTACTGATTGTACATCTCAGTTAACCTTTAACTGAATTAATTGTCATTTCCCCTTTTTAAATTTATTAAATAACTTCATTAATCTAAAAACCCCATATAATTGTTTTAAAAACTATTATTTTATTTTACCAACCCGTAGGAAATTCTTGGTTTCTGCTTTTCAAACTGATCTAAACCATTTAACTAATTTCCTTTATAACTTTATTTAATATATTTATTTGTAGATTTCCAATTTAAAACCTCATATGAAATAATTTAAAAACTTTAATTCGATTATAAATAAATTTATAACTTTGAAACAACGTCGATCCACCTGACGGTAGATGGCACTTAAAACAACATATTTCAGGCCATTTCCTGCCAATGACCAGATCAACACTGTTGATTGATTTCAATCATAACAATGATGAATATCTATTCCACCATCACATTTAAAACAGGTTTTGGTGTCAATCAGGGTGAGCAATTCATATATGCACAACAAATAAAAATACAGTTTATTTGAGGAATCCAGTTGGATCCCTCCAACCTGTCCTTCTCTGCATCACAGATAACTGTTAATAAAGATATACGAATTAAACAAATGACGGAATATAAATAACTGCAACCAATCAAACAGTAAACAAACAATTTGCATCCATCACATCCAATCAGCCAATTTATACTGTAAATTGTAGATTATACTTTTATATGAATTTACCACATCACAGGACTACAGAAGGTGTGAGAATTAACTCACCAGATTTAATTCGGTTGGCGGTTGACGCGTTTATTGCATTTAATTTGAGACGAACATTCGAAATTTACTGAAATTTCAACTACGACCAATCGACTCCTAGTAAGTGTCATCGGATAGGTCTCGTCCCTACGATCCCAACGGATCCAGTTTCGTCAGATTTCGTTGTCGTACGTAAAAGTTATGCCAATTACAAGATTTATATATTTAACTTATAAAATTAACTAATTATTATAGTGAATATTAGGCTCACATCCCTATTTTGAAACTAAATTAGGCTCACATCCGGTCCTATTTTTCAAAAATTTATAAAATATTAATTAAAAAAATTCCGTAAATTAATAATAAAATAAATTATGCATTATACAAAAAAATCAGTTCAAAAAACAAAAAAAAAACATGACGGAAAGAAAGAAAACAAAAAAAAACAGAAAAAATGAAGTTAAATACATAATATTATGCACATATTGGATTTTGTTGCATGCATGTGTGCATGTATTCCAGTTCATGCATCCGCATTGATTTATTTGCATATTCCTGTGCATGTAGTGCACATTTCTTGCATAGAAGGATGCAGTAATTCATAATAGTGAAACTCTGTTCATTTTTATTTGCATCCAACTATGCAAATAACCCGAAAACCTGCACACATACGTGCAACATATCTAGAGGCTGAAACGTTAGCTGAATTCCCTTTATGTAATAGTTTCATACATGTATGCAACTATAGGCAATACTTGCATACATGTATGCAACTTTTTTTCTAAATTTGTGTGGCCTTCTGGGATTATTTTATGATTTTAGAATATATATTTTTTTATGCAGTGGCGCATTTTTTTTTTTGGCAGGAAATAGAGGAGGCGAAGGGCAAGTAGCAGGAGGCGGAAGTATCAACTTTGATGTAGCGGCTGCCAAAATAGGGACCAGATTTAGAAAAAAAAGTGGAGGGACGTGGAGTTTATTAGAAACTTTAATAGGGACCTCTAAAAAACGCACCCATTATTATAATTAATAAAATTAAGACTGAACTAATTACCTTAATTATCGTTAATGATGGCCACGTCATCCTGGTCCAAAGGAAAAGAACGCGTTTTCTTTTTACTTTCTTCCTCGAACCCGTTAGACTTCGTCTCCCTGAAACCCAATGTCAACTCGGCCTCATCGTTGAACCCCCACCATCGATAGCGGTCGCCTGACACCAAACCCTGACCTCCTCCAGAAGCGCCGCACCTCCAATTCCATTCGCCAGAACCGACGACCCCCACCTCGCCGCCAATTGGCCAAAAACCGGACATACCCAACTTCTGTTCAAACCTGAACTACGACCGCCACACACCACTTACGATCAGCAGACCACCTCCATCCTCTCCGCCTTGCTTCCCCCCTTCGGCAGACCTTCCACCCTGACACTCACAGTCACCAGATCCGCCGGAAATTGCAAAAATCCGACCATTACTTTTTGAAAACAACCCAAAACTTACGCCTCCGTTCATTACCTAGTTCTCCCTCCTCCTACCACCAGAGGTCATGCGACCACCGCCAAAACGAAGCCTTGCCCCTCCTCTACCAAACCCCCAAGGTCTCACCACCTCAAATCAACCCAATCTCCTTAATTTTGGCCAAGAATGAAACTGGTTTTGTGGGTTTAAACCACGATTCCGGCCACCTCCGACCACCATTGGTCCCCAACATTCTCCAGTAGGTAGATATCATCCCGATCTACCACTTTCGCTTTGGAACCCCCCTCGAATTCGTCACGGATTTAAAGAAATAAATTAAAATGTAACTAGGGGCTTTATTGCAAAATTTATGAGAAATGGTAAATGTTTTGGGCTGAGTTCTGATATTTTGGGTTATATATAGGTGTAAATATTAGTATTTTAAGTCGACGTGACAAGCGATGTTGACTAACGATTTTTATTTCGTGCTTATCGCAATTTCAAACATCGTTTATTTGCTCATGCACACACATACGAACGCCGTTCGAGATGCAAATGGACGGCATGGTATAATTTGATGGTACGGTCCTAATGAAACTTGTTTCTTCGAATTCCGAGTTCGTTTGCTCGAATGGCCCTCGTTCTCATTAAAATGGTCATTTTTATTTGCATTTTATTTTTCCACGCTCACAAATTTACCCCGATTGACGTGCCACTTGAAACCTAGCAATAGTTTATTATTGCGGTCCCAATAAAAAAATTCATCAAAAACTGAGGTCGTTTGAATAAAGTCCCTTTTATAACTGCCCAATTCATATAAAATAAACCAATTTTACAGTACCTCAATATAATATTATTAAAATATTGAAATTGACAATACAAGACCAGAATATCATATATTTTCAAAATAAAATAACTCGGGTTGATTTCCAGGCCAGTTCGATATTCAGAATATTTAAAAACCCTTAAATCTATAAAATAAACCAATATAATATAAAAAAGAATTTCATAGTGTTTTTTCCAAAATTTGATTTGGACATAAAACAAAATGTACGCGATGAAAACTGGATTTTTCTCTTCCATTGGAAAGATATCGTCAACCCGATTCCAACGTTTCTGTTTTCGAGGAAATCCGACTTAATTTGAATCCTGTACAGCTGTTCGAAGTTCAAAATGCCAAATTACGAACTGTCGCGCCGCTGCAGCTCGTTATATATTTAAGTTATAAATATATATATTTCATCGTCGTTTTCTAAGCGAAATCGTCACTAAAATCCAATATTTGACCAATTTAAATTGCCCGATCACAATATATGATAAATCCTATATTTTCCAAATATTCTGGAAATTAAATTATTATTTATTTAAATAATATATTCAAAATAAATCGTTAAATTCGATTATTTAAACCCAAAACAATATTTTAAATAATTAAAACAATTAAAATAACCCAAATAAATAGGCAGAAAATACGGGTCGGTACATTCCTTCCCCCTTAAAATAATTTCGTCCTCGAAATTGTTAAGGTAGAAGAACGTTAAACCCCATTATCTTTTTCAAAAATAATTAATTTTAAAACTCGAATTTATTTTTAACTGACCCAATTGGTTTCAAAGCCAATTTATTTCAAATAAAAGAATTTTCCAAAAATCTTCAAAAAAAATTTAACACCTTAAATTTTGGAAAATTTTTGGCAGAGTCTCCCCTATACGGACGACCATCTACAATATCGCAGGATCAAGAAATATGTATACATCGACTCTCATGGTCAGAAAATCCAAAATTCAAACTGAAAACCCAAACAAAATCTAAAATCTCATATTTGCATAGGCGTACCTTTTTGCGAGCGTTATTATACGATAAGCGATAAATTGTATTTGAGATTGCTTAATTATTGTGCAGCTCTTATTCATACTGGATTCAAATATCTCCAGAATTTCTCTCCTGGATGGGATTTAAAACTGAATTGGCATTTGCACCTGTTCTCAACTCAAACAAACTCATTATTCCACAAACAAATGTCAATTATGTTCAAAACATCCATATCATACATAGCAACCAATTATACACACAATTCAATCCATACGAGGTTATAACCACTTCTTAAGCAATTCATTTATCTCTATAATTATCCACTCAGATTGATGTATCTGGATTGATTTATTCGAATTATTTATTTCAGATTGGTTTTAACCAAGTCGATTCAGGCTCAGGTTTATCCATCGAGCACACCATCCAAACATATCACATAAGTCAATATTAACAAACCCAATAGATTGCCCCTACTGTAATAACCTTTACTTTTATTTTATTATAAAATAGATTGGGCAAAAATAATTTTCAAAAATAATTTTATATCAAAATACAAATACACACTCTCGTATATATACTAACTCAATCTAGGGTATTGCTAACTCCATCTCTATTGAGTCACACCACATAGCCAAGGTTATCTCTAAATCAATAGCTCTGATACCACTGTAACGACCCAAGGGTTTTCGGCCCTGAAAATCGACATAAATACCTTTACCATATCTCATGTCGATCCTCCCAGCACCGAAAACACTGGATAGTTATTAAAAAGAATTTAGAGGGTGAGATAAGAAAGAAAGAAATGTCAGAATAGAAGAAAGAAGAACATCACATTAGAATCTCACACTGGAACAGGTAAAATATAATATCAAATCTCTTTATACAAAATATTTGTATATACATACCAATCATCAGAGTTCAACATACAGCGGAAATAACTTTATATAACCAGTGGCGAAGCCTCCTGCTTCCAGCTCCTGAAACTCCAAGCGAACCTAACCTGGAAATACACTCGGTCTGACCCAAGCACATTTGAAGCCAAGAAAAATACACCGGATCAGTCTGGAATACTATTAGTGATAAATTCACAGCACATACAACTGGTTTAACTTTGGGAAAATACTTTTGAAATAAAAGGATAATAGTAAGACCAGTCCACACATAAACACGGACGGTTTTTACCTTACTATAACCCAAACCCTTTATTGAAATCATAACTTGCTCTGATATTATCATAATGTCTAAATACAAATAGATATCAGTCTAGTGGAACGCTTGCATCTCACACTCCACATATATATTATACAATCAAAACCGCTGGCGCTTAATGGAGATTGTATTCCAACTATGACAACGTATGGGTCCACCTGTCGATAGTGTATCTCTAGAGGCGAATACACTGGGTTCAACAAGAACGTCTTGCAACCCGGCCCTCACATGACCGACCACTTATTTCGCTTGAGTGTATCGAATGTATATCACCGACGGTTGGGATCAACAACCGCCTCCCGAAAAGGGACAGCATCGAAAATAGATTAAAGAAGCAAATGGAATATCTCGAGATAGGTAATCATACACCCTAATGGGAGCGACCCACATAGCCATGCTGCCTGCCCGATTTTTGTCATTTCCCGGTTGATGAGGCTTGAGGCTAGAACACATCTGGTCATCATATACTTTGAATGCCACATTGTCAGATCCGCCAGATCACACTGATTGACGTCCACAAAAATACTCTAGTTATTTGGCTAGAGAATAACCATTTCTCCGCCATCAACTATGGTACGTTTGGAGAAATTAAGTTTTGTAATTCCTTTTGGAAATACTCTGTCAGACATCCGACCATACAAGTCATCCAGGAATAGGACGAACTGAAGGCACCCTCCTACTGCATCCTTAAACAGGAATCACTCCAAGGATCAGTAGCGAGTAGTCCTTGCAACCCGTAGATTTCAACCACGACAGAATCACAAATCAAAATAACTCTGGTTGCAAGCCAGAGAAATTTGACGAGTAGTCCTTCCGCTTATGAAGATCCACGGTCTTCAATTGCTCCATCTTCAATTACCATCTTCATGTATTTGTTGGTCGGAATGGTTTCGAATATAATTCGATCCCGGACTTTCCATACCAATAATCGTATTGGTCAGGGTTTGATAGTCGGTGATTTAAATATCAAATAACAAATGTGTGAATCAAATGAGTTTTCTGATTCAGTACTTGACATAACTTGGCCTCTTTAAATTATATTTAACCAAATAGTTAATCAATCTTTAAATCTTCCAATACATTCAAACATTTTATTTGTCCTTATCTTATAATAACAGAACTGTTTATATGATTTTGAGTATGTATATCTATATAGCTCTATCCAGCTTTCCATTTCCGTTGGCAATATCGATATATTTCTTCAAAACCCTTTTCTCCTATTTCCTTATATTCGAGCAACTCACGATATCCATATATATATATATATACACACACACACTTAATGATATAAACCAAATTTCCAATTTTAATATGACAAATCAAATGTCAGATAATATATTTGAAATCAAATATTCTTATTCTTTTTAAACTAATATTGCAATATTGTTTATTTTCCCAAAACCTTGCATTAGAGTTCGATATTCCTCGTATAGTATAAACCCAATCTCAACACTTTCACTCGTTCCAAACTAATACCATTCCTCGATAATAGTGAAACCAATCAAGTTGGGGTATTTTAGTTACCTCTCAGACCTTGATCGACCCGTTCTTACCTAAGAATAAAATTAGTTAATCCACTAACATCAAATCTCGTTTTCCCTCTGATTTCAAATCGGGTTTTATACAACCGTTTCTTATATTTGAAATCTTCGCTCAAAATCCTTTTACTTAATTCCTTTAATTAAGTAAGTCTTTATTAACAGCACACCTTTTAACCTTAAAACCCTTTTCCTCTTATAACCTTTGGATTTAAATAAAACCCACATTTAATAATTCGCTTCCATTTACTCAAGTATCCTTTAAAAAAAACTTTACCTTGGATTTATAACTAAAATTCTCTTACCACCTTTTGACCAAACCTTAACGCCATCTAATCACTTCAATGAACTCCAATTAAAACCCATCGTTTTAATCCTTATTAATTAAACAATAATTAACCTTAAAGATTAACTATATAAAAATAGTTAACTTGGCTATTAATTTAGAATAGTATAATTATCTTTTTAAAAGCTTATGAACTTAACTATATTAACACCAACTAACTGGATGATCACTTTAATTATAGTTGATCGACACTTAACTCATATTTTAACCTTTTGGTCGTGACATTTAACAAATACTCCAGAAATTTCAAATCAATTTAATCCAATTACCACCTTCAATTAAACAGTTGAATTTACTGATCGTACATCTCAGTTAACCTTTAACTGAATTAATTGTCATTTCCCCTTTTTAAATTTATTAAATAACTTCACTAATCTACAAACCCCATTTAATTGTTTTAAAAACAATTATTTCATTTTACCAACCCGTAGGAAATTCTTGGTTTCTGCTTTCAAACTGGTCTAAACCATTTAACTAATTTCCTTTATAACTTGATTTAATATATTTATTTGTAGATTTCCAATTTAAAACCTCATAAAAAATAATTTAAAAATTTTAATTCAGTTATAAATAAATTTATAACTTTGAAACAACGTCGATCCACCTGGCGGTAGACGAAACTTAAAACAACATATTTCAGGCCATTTCCTGCTAATGACCAGATCAACACTGTTGATAGATTTCAATCACAACAATGATGAATATCTATTCCATCATCACATTTAAACAGTTTTTGGTGTCAATCAGGGTGAGCAATTCATATATGCACAGCAAATAAAAATACAGTTTATTTGAGGAATCCGTTTGGATCCCTCCAACTTGTCCTTCTCTGCATCACATATAACTGTTGATAAAGATATACGAATTAAACAATTGAAGGAATATAAATAACTACAACCTATCAAATAGTAAACAAACAATTTGCATCCACCGCATCTAATCAGCCAATTTATACTGTAAATTGTAGATTATAATTTTCTATGAATTTACCACATCACAGGACTCCAGAAGGTGTGAGAATTAACTCACCAGATTTAATTCAGTTGGCAGTTGGCGCGTTTTTTGCATTTAATTTGAGATGAACATTCAAAGTTTGCTGAAATTTCAACTACATCCAATCGACTCCTAGTTAGTGTCATCGGATAGGTCTCGTCCCTGCGATCCTAACGGACCTAGTTTCGTCAGATTTCGTTGTCGTACGTAAAAGTTATGCCAATTACAAGATTTATATATTTAACTTATAAAATTAACTAATTATTATAATTAATTTAAATTAAGACTGAAATAATTACCTTAATTATCGTTAATGATGGCCACGTCATCCTAGTCCAAAGGAAAAGAACGCGTTTTCTTTTTACTTTCTTCCTCGAACCCGTTAGTCTTCGTCTCCCTGAAACCCAGTGTCAGCTCGGCCTCATCGTTGAACCCCCACCATCGATAGCGGCCGCCTGACACCAAACCCTGACCTCCTCCAGAAGCGCTGCACCTCCAACTCCATTCGCCAGAACCTGCTACCCCCACCTCGTCGCCAATTAGCCAGAAACCGGACATACCCAACTTCCGTTCAAACCTGAACTACGACCGCCACGCACCACTTCCAATCACCGGACCACCTCCATCCTTTCCGCCTTGCTTCCCCCCTTCGACTGACCTTCCACCCCGACACTCACGGTCACCAAATCCGCTGAAATTTGCAAAAATCCGACCATAGCTTTTTGAAAACAACCCAAAACACATGCCTCCATTCATCTACCAAGTTCTCCCTCCTCCGACCACCAAAGTTCGCGCCACCACAGCCAAAACGAAGCCTTGCCTCTCCTCTACAAAACCTCCAAGGTCTCACCACCTCAAATCAACCCAATCTCCCTAATTTTGGCCAAGAACGAAACTGGTTTCTGAGGTTTAAACCACGATTCCGGCCACCTCCGACCACCATTGGTCCCTAACTTTCTCCAGTAGGTAGATATCGTCCCGATCTACCACTTTCGCTTTGAAACCCCCCTCTAATTCATCATGGATTTAAAGAAATAAATTAAAATGTAACCGGGGGATTTGTTGCAAAATTTATGAGAAATCGTAAATGTTTTGGGCTGAGTTCTGATATTTTGGGTTATATATAGGTGTAAATATTAGTATTTTAAGTCGACGTGACAAGCGATGTTGACTAACGATTTTTATTTCGTGCTTATCGCAATTTCAAACATCGTTTATTCGCTCATGCGCTCACATACAAACCCCGTTCGAGATTCAAATGGACGGCATGGTATAATTTGACGATATGGTCCTAATGAAACTTTTTTCGTCGAATTCCGAGTTCGTTTGCTCGAATGGCCCTCGTTCACGTTAAAATGGTCGTTTTTATTTGCATTTTATTTTGCCACGCTCACAAATTTACCCCGATTGACGTGCCACTTGGAACCTAGCAATAAATTATTGTTGCGGTCCCAATAAAAAAAATTCGTCAAAAACTGAGGTCGTTTGAACAAAGTCCCTTTTATAACTGCCCAATTCAAATAAAATATACCAATTTTAAAGTACCTCAATATAATATTATTAAAATATTGAAATTGACCGTTCACGACCAGAATATCATATATTTTCAAAATAAAATAACTCGGGTTGATTTCCAGGCTAGTTCGATATTCAGAATATTTAAAAACCCTTAAATCTATAGAATAAACCAATATAATATATAAAGGAATTTCATAGCGTTTTTTCCAAAATTTGATTTGGACATAAAACAAAATCTACACGATGAAAACTAGATTTTTCTCTTCCATTGGAAAGATATCGTCAACCCGATTCCAACGTTTCTGCTTTCGAGGAAATCCGACTTAATTTGAATCTTGTACGGCTGTTCGAAGTTCAAAAAGCCAAATTACGAACTGCCGCGCCGCTGCAGCTCGTTATATATTTAAATTATAAATATATATATTTCATCGTCGTTTTCAAAGCGAAATCGTCACTAAAATCCAATATAACCAATATTTGACCAATTTAAATTGCCCGATCACAATATATGGCAAATCCTATATTTTCCAAATATTCTGGAAATTAAAATATTATTTATTTAAATAATATATTCAAAATAAATCGTTAAATTCGATCATTTAAACCCAAACCAATATTTTAAATAATTAAAATAATTAAAATAATTAAAATAACCCAAATAAATAGGTAGAAAATACGGGTCGTTACATTTCGTCAAAATCAAAATATAAATCTATATATTGAATTTGAACGCACATTTCAATTTACTGGGGCCACACAGGAACTCTAAAAATTCCAGAAAAATTATTTCTAGCTTCGTATTGACGATACGGTCCTAACAAAACTAATTTCATCCAATTCCGAGACCAATAGAAAAATGGCCAATTTCCAGTCGATTAAAATCAACTAAAACTGGTCAAACGCGTTTTCCTTTGCCACGCTCACATATTGATTTAGAAAATTACGAATTTTGAAACCTAGCAATAACTTGACATCACAGATCCAGCAAAAGTGGTTTTGTCGAAAACAGAGGTCATTTGCAAAATTTCCATTTTTAAGGGCTAGAATTCCATAGCGAATATTTTGATTTTTCAATTGGACGTAACTTTTGATTCCCGCTATGAAATTTTGATTTTTCGGATTCGTTGGAAAGATATTCTCAAAAAAAAATTCTAATATTTTTGGTTTCGCTAAAATCCGGTTTATTTGAATCCTATACATTCTTTGGAAATTTGAAATCGTATTTTCAAACTATCGCGCCATTATCAATTCCTTTTATATTTAAAATAAAATATTTATATTCTAACGACGATTCAAATAAATATATACATTCCAATTCTATTCAAAATAAATTTCTCGTCGTTATTATTTAAAATAATTTATTTTAAATATTCAAAATTCATTAAAATAGCCAAAATAAAAAATTTAAATAGGCTAAGAATTTCCGGGTTGTTACATCAAATATTTGTAAAATATTCATATTTTTATATTGACTGAGCAGGATGCTTAGTGACTAAGTAATCAGGTAAAACACTGCCGCATGTTTGCTACTCTACATTTTAAAGCATCTATAACACTCATCATTTGCATATTACCATTTAGACCTTGGATCCGCGCCAATAAGATCAAGAAAGTTTCAAAATATAAGTGAAACTTTGATGTTTGTACCGAATAAGCAAGTTTCTTGGTGTTCAAATAATCAGGTAAAACACTGCCGCATGTTTGAAACTCTACCATTTCAAATATATATAAAACTCATCATTAAATAATAGTGTTTTTAAAAACTATTTTCGACTTTGGGAGTAGAATTTGTGTGAATAAGACGAAAAAGTTTTCAAATATTAGTAGATTATTCATATTTTCATATTGACTGAGCAGGTTGCTTAATGACTAAGTAATCAGGTAAAACACTGCCGCATGTTTGCTATTCTACATTTTAAAGCATTTATAACCCTCATCGTTTGCATATTACCGTTTGGACCCTGGATCCGCGCCAATAAGATCAAGAAAGTTCCAAAATATAAGAGAAACTTTGATGTTTGCATCGAATAAGCAGGTTTCTTGGTGCTTAAGTAATCAGGTAACATACTGCCGCATGTTTGAAACTCTACCATTTCAAATACATATAATACTCATCATTAAATAATAGTGTTTTTAAAAACACGTTTCAACTTTGGGAGTAGAATTTGTGTGAATAAGACGAAATATTTTTCAAATATTAGTAGAAAATTCAAATTTTCATATTGACCAAGAAGGTTGCTTAGTGACTAAGTAATCAGGTAAAACACTGCCGTATGTTTGCTATTCTACATTTTAAAGCATCTATAACACTCATCATTTGCATATTACCGTTTGAACCCTGGATCCGCGCCAATAAGATCAAGAAAGTTTCAAAATATAAGTGAAACTTTGATGTTTGTATCGAATAAGTAGGTTTCTTGGTGCTCAAGTAATCAGGTTAAACACTGCCGCAGGTTTGAAACTCTGCCATTTCAAATACATATAATACTCATCATTAAATAATAGTGTTTTTAAAAACACGTTTCGACTTTGGGAGTAGAATTTGTGTGAATAAGTCGAAATAGATTTGAAATATTAGTAGAATATTCATATTTTCATATTGACTGAGCAGGTTGCTTAGTGACTAAGTAATCAGGTAAAACACTGTCGCATGTTTGTTATTCTACATTTTAAAGCATCTATAACACTCATCATTTGCATATTACTGTTTGGACCCTGCAAGCGTGCCAATAAGATCAAGAAAGTTTCAAAATATAAGTGAAACTTTGATATTTGCATTGAATAAGTAGGTTTCTTGGTACTCAAGTAATCAGGTAAAACACTGCCGCATGTTTGAAACTCTACCATTTCAAATACATATAATACTCATCATTAAATAATAGTATTTTTAAAAACACGTCTCGACTTTGGGAGTAGAATTTGTGTGAATAAGACGAAAAAGTTTTCAAATATTAGTAGAATATTCATATTTTCATATTGACTGAGCAGGTTGCTTAGCGACTAAGTAATAAGGTAAAACACTGCCGCATGTTTTCTATTCTACATTTTAAAGCATCTATAACACTCATCATTTGCATATTACCGTTTTGTAACAACCCGAAAATCTGGGCCAGTTTAAAATTTTTATTTTGGCAAGTTTAGCGAATTCTGAATATTTAAAATTGATTATTTTAAATAATATCGACGAGAAATTTATTTTGAATATGATTCGACGTATATATTATACGCGTCGTCGTTAAAATATAAATATTTATATATAATTATAAAAGGAATTGAAAATGGCGCGGTAGTTCGATAATTCGATTTCAAACTTCAATTGAATGTACCGGGTGCAAAACAATACGGATTTTAGTGAAACCAAAAATGATAGGATCAAATTGATAATATCTTTCCAACGAATCCGAATAATCAAATTTTCATAGCGGGGATCAAAAGATATGTCCAGTTGAAAATTCTGAATAGTCGCTATGGAATTCAGGCCCTTAAAAATGGACATTTTGCAAAGGACCTCGGATTTCGACGAAACCAGTTTTGTTGGGTCCGGGAGGTGAAGTTATTGCTAGGTTTCAAATTTCATAATTTTTCGATTCAATATGTGAGCGTGGCAAAGGAAAACGCGTTTGGCCAGTTTCAGTTGATTTTAATCGACTGGAAATTGGCCATTTTTCAAACAGTCTCAGAATTCGGCGAAACTAGTTTTGTTAGGACCGTATCGTCAATACGAAGCTAGAAAATATTTTTATTGAATTTTTAGAGTTAGTATGTGACCCCGGTAATTTGAAATGTACGTTTAAAATTCAATATAGTGATTTAAATGTAAATTTAACGGAAACTGATTTAAACGGCCGAATCAGCGTGCGATACATATCCCATTGTGTTCAGAATGGGGGTGAAACGCTATGGACGACAGGCGGTGGGCCTCGTTTTGAGGTCGAAATAAAAAGTCAACTTTTAGAAATTAATTAAAATAAAAAAAAATATTCTCCCCCCTTTTTCTCTCCTATACCTCCAGCCCCCCCCCCCATTAGTTCATTTAATCAAAAAAAAAGAAAAAAACTAAACTACGGAGCCACCGTCGATCTGGAGCGTTGCCCCATCGCCGAGCTCCGCCCGCGCCACGCCTCGCCTGGCCAACGCGCCGCTCACCTCCACCGCGACGCCAACATCCGCGCCCTCCTCCATACCCAAATCGAACGCAAGGAGCCCAAAACCCCCTTAGTCGATCGCGATTTGCCCAGTTTCCCCCTCCCCTGTTCCTCAGCGTACCGCCGCGCTTAGGTGCCCCCCCTGCCGATGATCCCCTCCTCCGGCGAGAAGCCCCCCCTCTGTAAGTTTTTTTTAATTTATTTATTTTATTTTTATTTTATATAAATAGAAATAAAAACTGAATTTTATTTTGTTAATAAAAACTGAATTTTATTTTGTTAATAAAACTGAATTTTATTTTGTTTATAAAAACTGAATTTTATTTTGTTTATAAAAACTGAATTTTATTTTGTTTATAAAACTGAATTTTATTTTGTTAATAAAAACTGAATTTTATTTTGTTTAAAAAACTGAATTTTATTTTGTTAATAAAAACTGAATTTTATTTTGTTTATAAAACCTGAATTTTATTTTGTTTATAAAACCTGGATTTTATTTTGTTAATAAAAACTGAATTTTATTTTGTTTATAAAACCTGAATTTTATTTTGTTTAAAAAAAATGGATTTTATTTTGTTTAAAAACTGAATTTTATTTTGTTTAAAATCTGAATTTCATTTTGTTTAAAAACGGAATTTTATTTACTTTAAAAACTGGTTTTTATTTATGTTGTAAAGTTATAAAAATATAATCTTTTATATTGTCGAAAGAAAAATATGATTTTTATATGTAGAACTTCGAAAGAAAAATATGATTTTTATATGTAGAACTTCGAAAGAAAAATATGATTTTTATATATTGAACATCGAAGTAAAAATTCGATTTTTATATATTGAATAGCGAAGTAAAAATGTGATTTTTACGTATGTAGTGAAAGCAGCAACGAAGGTGACAAAAAGGCGAAACGGCGAAGACTTCTTCAAATGAAGAGCCGTGGAGCTAGGATAGCTATATGTGAGAATTTCTCACCTTTCAATTTCTTTTTCTAGTTATATATATATATATATATATACTAGGATGCAGACGGTGCTTAGTAGCACCCGACACAATCGTCCACAGACCATGGACTTGTTTGTTTGGTTGCATAGTTTAGTTAGATTATTTGATTGAATTGAATTGTTTGGTGAAATTGAATGATTTGATTGATGTGTGAATGGCGTGGGCCTTCACTAGACCGGGGATAAGGCTAGGCCTCGTCCCGTTTCTAGTATCATGCCGTTATGCCGCCGAAATTTTCTAAAATATGTTAGAAAAATAAAAATATCATTTTTATTGAAGAAATGAATTGAATAGGAATTCATATGTTGGGATAAAATATTTTATCGTTAAAAATATGATTTTTAACGTGAAGTGAATAAAATAAATATTCATTTACAAGCCAGACGGTTTGTTTATGTACACCTATTGAAGGACATTGATTGGGTCGATAAATTTTACACATCACCCAACTGCACAAATAAAATCTGTGTTTGATTGTTTGAAACCCCACACGGGTGTTAGGATGGAATTTGAAGTTCACTCATCCTGATTGATTAAATATGTCGATCGATCGATTGACAGGCTGGTATAAGCGTTAGATATCTATATTTGATGCTTATACAGTGTAGTGCACTTTGGTTGATGGTTGATTATTTTTCAATGCTATTATATACATGTGTTGTATGAAAATCCATATAATTAACTTTATATGGTAATTGATTGGGCCTCATTCCAATCGTGAAAATAAAGAATATTTTGATAATAACAAATATTTTGATAATAGGAAATATTTGAAATAGAATATTTGGAAATAGAAATATGTGAAGCCGTGATGATTAGATTGACGCCATTTTGACGTGATCGATATTTATATCGATTTTAAACGATTTCGAAATGAATTGAATTGAAAACGATTTCGAAATGAATTGAATTGAAAACGATTTCGAAATGAATTGAATTGAAAATGATTTCGAAATGAATTGAATTGAAAACGATTTCGAAATGAATTGAATTGAAAACGAATGCGAAAGGAAATGAATTGAAAACGATTTCGAAAGGAAATGAATTGAAAACGAATTCAAATTGAATTGAAAGCGAATTGAAATGAATTCAAATTGAATTGAAATTTGAATTGAATAGAAATGAATTTTAAAACGAATTTATAAAGAAGAATACAATTTTGATTTGAATTGAAATGGAAGTTGAGATTGCTTTTGAAACGAATGTTAAAACTATTTATATAATTCGTTTTAAATAGAAATCGACGATATATATATTTTATGTATTATATATATAATATAATGGCCTGAATAGAACGCGCCGCGCCGCGGCAGTTCGTGAATTTCGACCATTCGTTTCAAACGGACATTACGGGAGATCCGACCGTCGGATTCTCCTAAAACCGGAACCGTTGGGTTTGTATCGAAAAGAGCTTTCTAACGAATATTAGAAATTTGAAATCTAACGGTTGGATTTGGAGTTACGTCCAAATCAAATTTGAAAAAGGTCGCTGTAAGTGCAGTTCGATGGCCATTGATGGAAATCGACTATACGGGCCTTGATAAAATTATTAAAAATAGTAATAATTTGTGTAAAATCATAAGAAATGATTTAGAAAGGATTGGGATGAAAAACTCCATATTTAAAAGGATAAAAATAGATTCTTATCGAAATGAACTAGTTTTGAACTAGAATAGTAATTTATTTATTTTTAAAATAAATAAATTGGATTTGAAATGATTTTGAAAATAACCATAATTTCCAATGATTGCATTGGAGTGGATTTGAATCGAAATTGTCTTCGGAATATTTCGATGTTGAAATTCGTGATTATACAGATGTTGTTATGGAGATTTAAAAGATATATATATCGTTATTTCCAATACGACATTTGTTAATCGTAGAATTTGATATTGAATATAAGCCGATATATTTTCTATTCAGAGCCTTATATTGAATATCAAATGTGATTTGGGTTTGTCGTGAATGGTGTCTTCACTAACACTGTTCTTGAACCCAGTAGAGAAAAGATTAAATCTTTTTATTTAGATTTAATGAAGTGTACCAATTAAATGATATTTAATTGGAATAGAATTGATATTGATTTTTGGGTTTATCGTGAACAGTGTTTTAAATAACACTTGTTCTTTAACCCGATAATTAATGAATGTGATTTTGGGTTTATCGTGAACCGTGTTTTTAAATGACACAGATTCTTTAACCCAGTTAACGATTAAAACTAAGTGGAGTTTTAATGAATCTTTAATTAGATTGAAATGGTCGAGAATGGAGTATCACCAGTTTTGCTCCAGGCGATAGTTAAATCTTTAATTAGATTTGAACGTGAAATGGTAATTGAATTTACCAATAACACCGTGGTGTTAGATATGAAGTAGGACCAGTTTTACTTCATGGGATTAATAGGTTGGGATTGGGAAATTAAAACAAATGATTACTTCGGTAAGTTTCGTTAATCCCGACTAGTTTTGAATTGATATTCAAAAATAGATTAAAGAATAAATTCAAGAAATTTACCTTGGATAAAATTAATGGGAACCTTTCCCTATGAATGTGAAATTTAGAAACTAACTGTCGGTTGGCCAAGCAGAATGGTTTTCTGGGTATTGATCTGATGTTGGTTTCGGCCTTCGGGGTTAATATTTGGGGAATTATTCTCTTGATTAATTTACGGTTAGTGACTAATGAATTGGAATGAGGCGTATGTTGTGTTTGTGTAACACTTATTTAAAATATACGCGAGTTATTCGGGAAGACCGGGTTTAACCCATCCCGAATAACTGATGCGACGATAAGTCGAAGATGAAGACGATGGTCGAAGACCGGAGGTCTTCACGTCGTTTGGGTAATTACTGATGATCTTGATTGGGCTGTACACCCAAGAAGATGGAAACAGTTAGTGATCGTCCAGACGTACATGGAGATCGATGGATATGCGGGGTACTAGGTGCCTCCGGTTTCGTTCAGACCCAGAACGGACTTGTAAATGGACTGTGTGTCTGACATTGGATTTTAGTCCGTGTGATTGATCTCTATTAAATATATATCTGTTTGGCGGCGGAGAATTTATTCTCTTGCTTAACGCCCTTCTTTGAGACGTACGAGCTCAGGGGTTATATATTGATGGATATCAATCGCATGGAGTGAATTGCCTGTGTGGCATGCCTAAGTGGCAAATGATCAAGGCTTCTGTTGAAAAGCAAGGTCTTGTGGTTTATGATCGAAGCACGGCCTTTGTGGCGTAGCTTTGTGTAACGTTTACTTCGCGAGTTTCACACCCGGTATGAACCAAAAACGGGAAACGGACCTCAGGGAGGGCCTACGTTTCCTCCTAGCTAAAAGTGGCGTAAGTGGTTTTACATGCCCTGACGAGTTTGACTTATGTGGTTGTTGCTGTTGCGAGGCGCCTCGGATTGATCGGTCGTTCTCGAACCGATGGAGTCATTTAGTTGGCTCGCTTACGCCCCAAAGGGCGGCGAAACGTAGTGCTCAGGTATAATAATCCACATCGGTGGACCGGCCCTGACGATCCATGGGGCAGTTGCGGCTGTTCCTGAGACTCGGGCTAGGCAGTCTCGAATCAGTGAGGATCTTGCCCCTAGCCTCGGTTCATACCATAAATGATAACCCAACTTCCAATACGACATCTGCGGTTTTGATTGTAAACTTATATATGGCGACATAGTGTTATGGGCCATTCATGCCGCCTATGATTGATACTTATGATTTAAAGTGTTTTATACACTATGCACTTATAATAGTATCAAACGATTTGTTTTAACCGTATCAAGCATTCTTTGGCTGTTATAAGGGAAAAACCTATCCTTGGCTGCGTTGCATTGTGTGATGGGACCTGGGTCTTATAACAGCTTCATTTTTCTTTATTTAGCATTGCGCTGTTTGTTTTATGCACTGGTATTCTTGGGAGAAAACCCGTTCCGTATTATACGGCGTGATCCCTTGATTTACCTAACTATAAAAATAAAGATTAACTGTTTTAGTTCTCACACCAGTCACATGACTGACCTGGAGTTTATTGTTTTAACCTAAACTCTGGGTGCCCTTATTTTGACACGGGCAGCTAGTAGTTTTGGTTTTGCATATTTATATTCACAGGATCCTGGTTTACAGCTGGAATGATATCCGGAAAGCTTTGTATCCGTATATCTCTTCTAGTTGTGTATTTTATTATTTTCCGCTGCGATGTATTTAAATGTAATTTAAATCTCTGATATTTCTGTGTAATATTTATTCATTTATACTCTGTATATTCTTGTAATCTGATGCATTGTTGTAATATACAATGAAATGTTCTTCTGTATGTGTTCTGTTGTGGTTTGTTCTCGAACTATCCGCCGCTTTCCTTTATGGGGAAGTTACGGGTTTTCACAGTTGGTATCAGAGCTTTGGTTTACAAAGCAGAGAACAAGGCACATTAGAACCATACGAAAGAATTCATCAGATATTGGATTAGTAATATCCAATGAGAGTGACTCGTTAGAGATAGGATCAGTAGTATCCTAGAACGAGTGTGAAGAGTATATTTTTAAAATGAAAACAAATTTTGTTTTGAAAATTTAAATCAATTATTCGTATTTGATTATTTATTTTGTATTTATTAGGACAATCCAAAATATAAAGATTTTTGCGTATGCGCCTAGCTAGCGTGTAATCGAAGTTTTGATATATTGGATAGATATAGAATTACACTCTAATCGCCCGGAGATGGTTTTGATGATGGAGCTCCATCATTAGAATTTATGTTCGAGTGACGAAAGTGGGCTTTCTATATATTTCCTATTGACTGGTGTGAGAACCAAAATTAGATAGGGCTTATTGTTGTGATTTGGCATCAAAAATCTGATTTTTGTATATATATATCAAATTATGAATTTGAAACTCTAATTTACTAATTGATTGATGTTTGTGTTGTTTGCTTATTTGTTTGACAATTTTGAACCATTATGCCTAATTGCATCAAATATTGAATTATATGGAAAATTGGTCGCATTTGCTTGCATATATATATATATATATATATATATATATATATATATATATATATACACTTACATTGAACAGGTCATAGCAAGGAGGCTAGAGCCAGAGAATAAAATTTGTTTGCCCGACAAATAGGTACATGTTAACTACATAATTTACTGTTTTGTTTGGGTGATGATGATTTTATGAGCCTATTGGCTAGCCGCTTGGCTTTTTCTTTTTCTTTTTGAGATTAGAAGGACCGGGGAAGCTATTTGAAATTCCCCGATGCTCCCGGTGCAGGGGAGGTAATGGCGAAATTTTTCGAAAATTTAGGGTGTTAGCCAAATTTTTGAAATTTTTGAAAATTCTCAGAAACTGAAAAGTTGGAGAATGGAAGCCAGATCGAACGCAGAGTTGATTAATCAAACCACTTTCGACTTTGTTCCTTTTCGGGGACGAAAAGTTTTAAGTGGGGGAGATTGTAACAACCCGAAAATCTGGGCCAGTTTAAAATTTTTATTTTGGCAAGTTTAGCGAATTCTGAATATTTAAAATTGATTATTTTAAATAATATCGACGAGAAATTTATTTTGAATATGATTCGACGTATATATTATACGCGTCGTCGTTAAAATATAAATATTTATATATAATTATAAAAGGAATTGAAAATGGCGCGGTAGTTCGATAATTCGATTTCAAACTTCAATTGAATGTACGGGGTGCAAAACAATCCGGATTTTAGTGAAACCAAAAATGATAGGATCAAATTGATAATATCTTTCCAACGAATCCGAATAATCAAATTTTCATAGCGGGGATCAAAAGATATGTCCAATTGAAAATTCTGAATAGTCGCTATGGAATTAAGGCCCTTAAAAATGGACATTTTGCAAAGGACCTCGGATTTCGACGAAACCAGTTTTGTTGGGTCCGGGATATGAAGTTATTGCTAGGTTTCAAATTTCATAATTTTTCGATTCAATATGTGAGCGTGGCAAAGGAAAACGCGTTTGGCCAGTTTTAGTTGATTTTAATCGACTGGAAATTGGCCATTTTTCAAACAGTCTCAGAATTCGGCGAAACTAGTTTTGTTAGGACCGTATCGTCAATACGAAGCTAGAAAATATTTTTATTGAATTTTTAGAGTTAGTATGTGACCCCGGTAATTTGAAATGTACGTTTAAAATTCAATATAGTGATTTAAATGTAAATTTAACGGAAACTGATTTAAACGGCCGAATCAGCTTGCGATACATATCCCATTGTGTTCAGAATGGGGGTGAAACGCTATGGACGACAGGCGGTGGGCCTCGTTTTGAGGTCGAAATAAAAAGTCAACTTTTAGAAATTAATTAAAAAAAAATATTCTCCCCCCTTTTTCTCTCCTATACCTCCAGGCCCCCCCCCTCCGTTAGTTCATTTAATCAAAAAAAAAAAAAAATTAAACTACGGAGCCACCGCCGATCTGGAGCGTTGCCCCATCGCCGAGCTCCGCCCGCGCCACGCCTCGCCTGGCCAACGCGCCGCTCACCTCCACCGCGACGCCAACATCCGCGCCCTCCTCCATACCCAAATCGAACGCAAGGAGCCCAAAACCCCCTTAGTCGATCGCGATTTGCCCAGTTTCCCCCTCCCCCGTTCCTCAGCGCACCGCCGCGCTTAGGAGCCCCCCCCCCCCCCCCGCCGATGATCCCCTCCTCCGGCGAGAAGCCCCCCCTCTGTATGTTTTTTTTAATTTATTTATTTTATTTTTATTTTATATAAATAGAAATAAAAACTAAATTTTATTTTGTTAATAAAAACTGAATTTTATTTTGTTAATAAAACTGAATTTTATTTTGTTTATAAAAACTGAATTTTATTTTGTTTATGAAAACTGAATTTTATTTTGTTTATAAAAACTGAATTTTATTTTGTTTATAAAACTGAATTTTATTTTGTTAATAAAAACTGAATTTTATTTTGTTTATAAAACCTGAATTTTATTTTGTTTATAAAACCTGGATTTTATTTTGTTAATAAAAACTGAATTTTATTTTGTTTATAAAACCTGAATTTTATTTTGTTTAAAAAACTGGATTTTATTTTGTTTAAAAACTGAATTTTATTTTGTTTAAAATCTGAATTTCATTTTGTTTAAAAACGGAATTTTATTTACTTTAAAAACTGGTTTTTATTTATGTTGTAAAGTTATAAAAATATAATCTTTTATATTGTCGAAAGAAAAATATGATTTTTATATGTAGAACTTCGAAAGAAAAATATGATTTTTATATGTAGAACTTCGAAAGAAAAATATGATTTTTATATATTGAACATCGAAGTAAAAATTCGATTTTTATATATTGAATAGCGAAGTAAAAATGTGATTTTTACGTATGTAGTGAAAGCAGCAACGAAGGTGACAAAAAGGCGAAACGGCGAAGACTTCTGCAAATGAAGAGCCGTGGAGCTAGGATAGCTATATGTGAGAATTTCTCACCTTTCAATTTATTTTTCTAGTTATATATATATACTAGGATGCAGACGGTGCTTAGTAGCACCCGACACAATCGTCCACAGACCATGGACTTGTTTGTTTGGTTGCATAGTTTAGTTAGATTATTAGATTGAATTGAATTGTTTGGTGAAATTGAATGGTTTGATTGATGTGTGAATGGCGTGGGCCTTCACTAGACCGGGGATAAGGCTAGGCCTCGTCCCGTTTCTAGTATCGTGTCGTTATGCCGCCGAAATTTTCTAAAATATGTTAGAAAAATAAAAATATCATTTTTATTGAAGAAATGAATTGAATAGGAATTCATATGTTGGGATAAAACATTTTATCGTTAAAAATATGATTTTTAACGTGAAGTGAATAAAATAAATATTCATTTACAAACCAGACGGTTTGTTTATGTACACCTATTGAAGGACATTGATTGAGTCGATAAATTTTACACATCACCCAACTGCACAAATAAAATCTGTGTTTGATTGTTTGAAACCCCACACGGGTGTTAGGATGGAATTTGAAGTTCACTCATCCTGATTGATTAAATATGTCGATCGATCGATTGATAGGCTGGTATAAGCGTTAGATATCTATATTTGATGCTTATACAGTGTAGTGCACTTTGGTTGATGGTTGATTATTTTTCAATGCTATTATATACATGTGTTGTATGAAAATCCATATAATTAACTTTATATGGTAATTGATTGGGCCTCATTCCAATCGTGAAAATAAAGAATATTTTGATAATAACAAATATTTTGATAATAGGAAATATTTGAAATAGAATATTTGGAAATAGAAATATGTGAAGCCGTGATGATTAGATTGACGCCATTTTGAGGTGATCGATATTTATATCGATTTTAAACGATTTCGAAATGAATTGAATTGAAAACGATTTCGAAATGAATTGAATTGAAAACGATTTCGAAATGAATTGAATTGAAAACGATTTCGAAATGAATTGAATTGAAAACGATTTCGAAATGAATTGAATTGAAAACGATTGCGAAAGGAAATGAATTGAAAACGATTTCGAAAGGAAATGAATTGAAAACGAATTCAAATTGAACTGAAAGCGAATTGAAATGAATTCAAATTGAATTGAAATTTGAATTGAATAGAAATGAATTTTAAAACGAATTTATAAAGAAGAATTCAATTTTGATTTGAATTGAAATGGAAGTTGAGATTGCTTTTGAAACGAATATTAAAACTATTTATATAATTCGTTTTAAATAGAAATCGACGATATATATATTATATATATTATATATATAATATAATGGCCTGAATAGAACGCGCCGCGCCGCGGCAGTTCGTGAATTTCGACCATTCGTTTCAAACGGACATTACGGGAGATCCGACCGTCGGATTATCCTAAAACCGGAACCGTTGGGTTCGTATCTAAATGAGCTTTCTAACAAATATTAGAAATTTGAAATCTAACGGTTGGATTTAGAGTTACGTCCGAATCAAATTTGAAAAAGGTCGCTGTAAGTGCAGTTCGATGGCCATTGATGGAAATCGACTATACGGGCCTTGATAAAATTATTAAAAATAGTAATAATTTGTGTAAAATCATAAGAAATGATTTAGAAAGGATTAGGATGAAAAACTCCATATTTGAAAGGATAAAAATAGATTCTTATCGAAATGAACTAGTTTTGAACTAGAATAGTAATTTATTTATTTTTAAAATAAATAAATTGGATTTGAAATGATTTTGAAAATAACCATAATTTCCAATGATTGCATTGGAGTGGATTTGAATCGAAATTGTCTTCGGAATATTTCGATGTTGAAATTCATGATTATACAGATGTTGTTATGGAGATTTGAAAGATATATATATCGTTATTTCCAATACGACATTTGTTAATCGTAGAATTTGATATTGAATATAAGCCGATATATTTTCTATTCAGAGCCTTATATTGAATATCAAATGTGATTTGGGTTTGTCGTGAATGGTGTCTTCACTAACACTGTTCTTGAACCTAGTAGAGAAAAGATTAAATCTTTTTATTTAGATTTAATGAAGTGTACCAATTAAATGATATTTAATTGGAATAGAATTGATATTGATTTTTGGGTTTATCGTGAACAGTGTTTTAAATAACACTTGTTCTTTAACCCGATAATTAATGAATGTGATTTTGGGTTTATCGTGAACCGTGTTTTTAAATGACACGGATTCTTTAACCCAGTTAACGATTAAAACTAAGTGGAGTTTTAATGAATCTTTAATTAGATTGAAATGGTCGAGAATGGAGTATCACCAGTTTTGCTCCTGGCGATAGTTAAATCTTTAATTAGATTTGAACGTGAAATGGTAATTGAATTTACCAATAACACCGTGGTGTTAGATATGAAGTAGGACCAGTTTTACTTCATGGGATTAATAGGTTGGGATTGGGAAATTAAAACAAATGATTACTTCGGTAAGTTTCGTTAATCCCGACTAGTTTTGAATTGATATTCAAAAATAGATTAAAGAATAAATTCAAGAAATTTACCTTGGATAAAATTAATGGGAACCTTTCCCTATGAATGTGAAATTTAGAAATTAACTGTCGGTTGGCCAAGCAGAATGGTTTTCTGGGTATTGATCTGATGTTGGTTTCGGCCTTCGGGGTTAATATTTGGGGAATTATTCTCTTGATTAATTTACGGTTAGTGACTAATGAATTGGAATGAGGCGTATGTTGTGTTTGTGTAACACTTATTTAAAATATACGCGAGTTATTCGGGAAGACCGGGTTTAACCCATCCCAAATAACTGATGCGACGATAAGTCAAAGATGAAGACGATGGTCAAAGACCGGAGGTCTTCACGTCGTTTGGGTAATTACTGATGATCTTGATTGGGCTGTACACCCAAGAAGATGGAAACAGTTAGTGATCGTCCAGACGTACTTGGAGATCGATGGATATGCGGGGTACTAGGTGCCTCCGGTTTCGTTCAGACCCAGAACGGACTTGTAAATGGACTGTGTGTCTGACATTGGATTTTAGTCCGTGTGATTGATCATTATTAAATATATATCTGTTTGGCGGCGGAGAATTTATTCTCTTGCTTAACGCCCTTCTCTGAGACATACGAGCTCAGGGGTTATATATTGATGGATATCAATCGCATGGAGTGAATTGCCGGTGTGGCATGCCTAAGTGGCAAATGATCAAGGCTTCTGTTAAAAAGCAAAGTCTTGTGGTTGATGATCGAAGCACGGCCTTTGTGGCGTAGCTTTGTGTAACGTTTACTTCGCGAGTTTCACACCCGGTATGAACCAAAAACGGGAGAAGGACCTCAGGGAGGGCCTACGTTTCCTCCTAGCTAAAAGTGGCGTCAGTGGTTTTACACGCCCTGACGAGTTTGACTTATGTGGTTGTTGCTGTTGCGAGGCGCCTCGGATTGATCGGTCGTTCTCGAACCGATGGAGTCATTTAGTTGGCTCGCTTACGCCCCAAAGAGCGGCGAAACGTAGTGCTCAGGTATAATAATCCACATCGGTGGACCGGCCCTGACGATCCATGGGGCAGTTGCGGCTGTTCCTGAGACTCGGGCTAGGCAGTCTCGAATCAGTGAGGATCTTGCCCCTAGCCTCGGTTCATACCATAAATGATAACCCAACTTCCAATACGACATCTGCGGTTTTGATTGTAAACTTATATATGGCGACATAGTGTTATGGGCCATTCATGCCGCCTACGATTGATACTTATGATTTAAAGTGTTTTATACACTATGCACTTATAATAGTATCAAACGATTTGTTTTAACCGTATCAAGCATTCTTTGGCTGTTATAAGGGAAAACCCTATCCTCGGCTGCGTTGCATTGTGTGATGGGACCTGGGTCTTATAACAGCTTCATTTTTCTTTATTTAGCATTGCGCTGTTTGTTTTATGTACTGGTATTCTTGGGAGAAAACCCGTTCCGTGTTATACGGCGTGGTCCCTTGATTTACCTAACTTTAAAAATAAAGATTAACTGTTTTAGTTCTCACACCAGTCACATGACTGACCTGGAGTTTATTGTTTTAACCTAAACTCTGGGTGCCCTTATTTTGACATGGGCAGCTAGTAGTTTTGGTTTTGCAGATTTATATTCACAGGATCCTGGTTTACAGCTGGAATGATATCCGGAAAGCTTTGTATCCGTATATCTCTTCTAGTTGTGTATTTTATTATTTTCCGCTGCGATGTATTTAAATGTAATTTAAATCTCTGATATTTCTGTGTAATATTTATTCATTTATACTCTGTATATTCTTGTAATCTGATGCATTGTTGTAATATACAATGAAATGTTCTTCTGTATGTGTTCTGTTGTGGTTTGTTCTCGAACTATACGCCGCTTTCCTTTACGGGGAAGTTATGGGTTTTCACACGTTTGGACCCTGGATCCGCGCCAATAAGATCAAGAAAGTTTCAAATTATAAGTGAAACTTTGATGTTTGCATCAAATAAGTAGGTTTCTTGGTGCTCAAGTAATCAGGTAAAACACTGTCGCATGTTTGAATCTCTACCATTTCAAATACATATAATACTCATCATTAAATAATAGTGTTTTTAAAAACACGTTTCGACTTTGAGAGTAGAATTTGTGTGAATAAGACGAAAAAGTTTTCAAATATTAGTAGAATATTCATATTTTCATATTAACTGAGCAGGTTGCTTAGTGACTAAGTAATTAGGTAAAACACTGCCGCATGTTTGCTATTCTACATTTTATAGCATCTATAACACTCATCATTTGCATATTACCGTTTGGACCCTGGATTTGCGCCAATAAGATCAAGAAAGTTTAAAAATATAAGTGAAACTTTGATGTTTGCATCGAATAGGTAGGTTTCTTGGTGCTCAAGTAATCAGGTAAAACATTGCCGCATGTCTGAAACTCTACCATTTCAAATACATATAATACTCTTCATTAAATAATACTGTTTCTAAAAACACGTTTCGACTTTGGGAGTAGAATTTGTGTGAATAAGACGAAAAAGTTTTCAAATATTATTATTATTATATTCATATTTTTATATTGACTGAGCATGTTGCTTAGTGACTAAGTAATCAGGTAAAACACTGCCGCATGTTTGCTATTCTAAATTTTAAAGCATTTATAACACTCATCAGTTGCATATTACCGTTTGGACCCTGGATCTGCGCCAATAAGATCAAGAAAGTTTCCAAATATAAGTGAAACTTTGATGTTTGCATCGAATAAGTAGGTTTCTTGGTGCTCAAGTAATCAGGTAAAACAGTGCCGCATGTATGAAACTCTTCCATTTCAAATACATATAATACTGATAACTAAATAATAGTGTTTTTAAAAACACGTTTCGACTTTGGGAGTAGAATTTGTGTGAATAAGACGAAAAAGTTTTCAAATATTAGTAGAATATTCATATTTTCATATTGACTGAGCAGGTGGCTTATTGACTAAGTAATCAGGTAAAACTCAGCCGCATGTTTGCTATTCTACATTTTAAAACATCTATAACACTCATCATTTGCGTATTACCATTTGGACCCTGGATCCACGCCAATAAGTTCAAGAAAGTTTCAAAATATAAGTGAAACTTTGATGTTTGCTTTGAAAAAGTAGGTTTCTTGGTGCTCAAGTAATCAGGTAAAACGCTGCCTCATGTTTGAAACTCTACCATTTAAAATACATATAATACTCATCATTAAATAATAGCATTTTTAAAAACACGTTTCGAATTTGGGAGTAGAATTTGTGTGAATAAGAAGAAAACGTTATCAAATATTAGTTGAATATTCATATTTTAATATTGACTGAGCAGGTTGCTTAGTGACTAAGTACTCAGGTAAAACACTGCCCCATGTTTGCTATTCTACATTTTAAAACATCTATAACACTCATCATTTGCATATTACCGTTTGGACCCTGGATCCGCGCCAATAAGATGAGGAAAGTTTCAAAATATAAGTGCAACTTTGATGTTTGCATCGAATAAGTAGGTTTCGTGGTGCTCAAGTAATCAGGTAAAACACTGCTGTATGTTTGAAACTCTACCTTTTCAAAAACATATGATACTCATCATTGAGTAATAGTGTTTTTAAAAACACATTTCGACTTTGGGAGTAGAATTTGTGTAAATAAGACGAAAATGTTTTCAAATATTAGTAGAATATTCATATTTTCATATTGACCGAGCAGGATGCTTAGTGACTAAGTAATCAGGTAAAACACTGCTACATGTTTGTTGTTCAACATTTTAAAGTATCTATAACACTCATCATTTGCATATTACAGTTTGGACCCTGGATCCGCGCCAATAATATCAAGAAAGTTTCAAAATATAAGTGAATCTTTGATGTTTGCATCAAATAAGTAGGTTTCTTGATGCTCAGGTAATCAGGTAAAACACTGCCGCATGTTTGAAACTCTACCATTTCAAATACATATAATACTTATCATTAAATAATAGTGTTTTTAAAAACACCTTTCAACTATGGGAGTAGAATTTGTGTGAATAAGACGAAAAAGTTTTTAAAAATTAGTAGAATATTCATATTTTCTTATTAACTGAGCAGGTTTCTTAGTGACTAAGTAATTAGGTAAAACGCTGCCGCATGTTTGCTATTCTACATTTTAAAGCATCTATAACACTCCTCATTTGCATATGGCCGTTTGGACTCTGAATCTGCGCCAATAAGATCAAGAAAGTTTCAAAATATAAGTGAAACTTTGACGTTTGCATCAAATAAGTAGGTTTCTTGATGCTCAGGTAATCAGGTAAAACATTGTTGCATGTTTGAAACTCTACCGTTTCAAATACATATAATACTCATCATTAAATAATAGTGTTTTTAAAAACACCTTTCAACTATGGGAGTAGAATTTGTGTGAATAAGACGGAAAAGTTTTTAAAAATTAGTAGAATATTCATATTTTCATATTGACTGAGCAGGTTGCTTAGTGACTAAGCAATCAGGTAAAACACTACCGCGTGTTTGCTATTCTATATTTCAAAACATCTATAACACTCATCATTTGTATATTACCATTTGGACCCTGGATTCACGCCAATAAGATCAAGAAAGTTTAAAAATATAAGTGAAACTTTGATGTTTGCATCGAATAAGTAGGTTTCTTGGTGCTCAAGTAATCAGGTAAAACACTGCCGCATGTTTGAAACTCTACCATTTCAAATACATATAATACTCATCATTAAATAATAGTATTTTTAAAAACATGTTTCGACATTGGGAGTAGAATTTGTGTGAATATGACGAAAAAGTTTTCAAATATTAGTAGAATATTCGTATTTTCATATTGACTGAGCAGGTTGCTTAGTGACTAAGTAATCAGGTAAAACACTACCGCATGTTTGCTATTCTACATTTTAAAGCATCTATAACACTAATCATTTGCATATTACCATTTGGACCCTAGATCCGCGCCAAAAAGATCAAGAAAGTTCAAATATAATTGAAACTTTGATGTTTGCATCGAATAAGTAGGTTTCTTGGTGCCCAAGTAATCTGGTAAAACACTGCCGCATGTTTGAAACTCTACCATTTCAAATACATATCATTAAATAATAGTGTTTTTAAAAACACTTTTCGACTTTGGGAGTAGAATTTGTGTGAATAAGACGAAAAAGTTTTCAAATATTAGTAGAATATTCATATTTTCATATTGACTGAGCTTGTTGCTTAGTGACTAAGTAATCCAGCAAAACACTGCCGCAGGTTTGCTATTCTACATTTTAAAGCATCTATAACACTCATCGTTTGCATATTACCGTTTGGACCCTAGAGCCGTGCCAATCAGATCAAGAAAGTTTCAAAATATAAGTGAAACTTTGATGTTTGCATCGAATACATAGATTTCTTGGTGCTCAAGTAATCTGGTAAAACACTGCCGCATGTTTGAAACTCTATCATTTCAAATACATATAATACTCATCATTAAACAATAGTTTGTTTAAAAACATGTTTCAACTTTGGGAGTAGAATTTGTGTCAATAAGACGACAAAGTTTTCAAATATTAGTAGAATATTCATATTTTCATATTGACTGAGCAGTTTGCTTAGTGACTAAGTAATCAGGTAAAACAATACCGCATGTTTGTTGTTCTACATTTTAAAGCATCTATAACACTCATCATTTTCGTATTACCGTTTGGACCCTGGATCCGCGCCACTAAGATCAAGAAAGTTTCAAAATATAAGTGAAATTTGATGTTTGCATCGAATAAGTAGGTTTCTTGGTGCTCAAGTAATCAGGTAAAACACTGCCGCATGTTTGAAAATCTACCATTTAAAATACATATAATACTCATCATTAAATAATAGTGTTTTTAAAAACACGTTTCAACTTTGGAAGTAGAATTTGTGTGAATAAGACGAAAAAGTTTTCAAATATTAGTAGAATATTCATATTTTCATATTGACTGAGCAGGTTGCTTAGTGACTAAGTAATCAGGTAAAACACTGCCGCATGTTTGCTATTCAACATTTTAAAGCATCTATAACACTCATCGTTAGCATATTACCGTTTGGACCTTGGATCCGCATCAATAAGATCGAGAAAGTTTCAAAATATAAGTGAAACTTTGATGTTTTCATCGAATATGTAGGTTTCTTGGTGCTCAAGTAATCAGGTAAAACACTGCCGCATGTTTGGAACTCTACCATTTCAAATACATATAATACTCATCATTATTAAATAATAATGTTTTTAAAAACACGTTTCGACTTTGGGATTAGAATTTGTGTGAATAAGACGAAAAAGTTTTCAAATATTAGAAGAATATTCATATTTTCATATTGACTGAGCAGGTTGCTTAGTGAGTAAGTAATCAGGTAAAACACTGCTGCATGTTTGCTATTCTACATTTTAAAGCATCTATAAAACTCATCATTTGCATATTGCCGTTTGGACCCTGAATCTGCGCCAATAAGATCAATAAAGTTTCAAAATATAAGTGAAACTTTGATATTTGCATAAAATAAGTGTAACAACCTGGAAAATCCGAGCCAAATTAATTTTTTATTTATTTTGGCATTTTTGATGAATTTTGAATATTTAAAATGAATTATTTTAAATAATAATGACGAGAAATTTAGTTTGAATAGAATTCGAACGTATATAGTTATATAGAGCATTGTTAGAATATAAATATTTATTTTAAAATTATAAAAGAAATTGAAAATGCACTACAAGAAAAACAGCATATAGCAGTGGCAGTATCCGCTTCTAATCCGTCGCTAAATAGGCCATAGCGACGGATTTCCTACATAATGTTGTGGTCGGTAAAAACCATGATGGTATTTGTGTCTGATTTTTGCGACGGAATTTAGCATGAGTTTTCCGATAGTTTTCCGTCATTTTACTAATTATATAATAAAAATAAAATTTTATTTATTAATTTAATTTTAATTTATATACCGACTATTTACCGACGGATAATTAATTTATAATAAATTATTATTTAAAAAAAGTGTTGGTAAATCCTTACTAATTGGCAAGGGATTAGCGACGAAAATTAAATTGAGATAAACTTAACCTTCTTTTTTTTGTTGGTAATCCACTGCTATTCCCCTTCTGATCGGTCTCTCTCTCTCTCTCTATATATATATATATATATTTATATATATATATATATATAAACACACATAATTTGTGTAACACCCCGAAAATTCTATAACTGTGAAATTAACAAATTAAAGTATAATTAATCTGAAATCAAAGAACTATGGGAAACGGGATACGCCATTGCGTTCGTCTCGGAAAAATACGCGAAATAGAGTCCGAGTTTTCGAAAAACGGAGTCCGTATGAAGAAGATATGGCCTTCGGAAGTTTTTGAATTAAATTTAAAATTCAAGCAGAATTAAATAATTAAATATTCCGAAGTGGGGCCCATTGGGCCAGGGTGGAAGAACACCCGCCTGGGCCACCCAGGTCGACTGGGCTGTCGACCTGGGCTACCCATGTCGACAGGGCTGTCGACAGCCCTGTCGACAGGGGTATCGACCTGGTCGAGCCCAGTCAACCTGGCTGGCCAGGTCGGTGTGTGGTTGAATTTCTGTGGTCTGCTTTGTCATTAGGGCTAGGTGGCGGGTTTTTATTGGTCTCTCTTCCTAATGGATGGCTACGATCTAACCTAGCAACATCAATGGTCCTAATCAATTCCTAACCTCTATATAAACAACCCTAGACTAAACCCTAATCTATTCATTCAAAATAAGATTATAGCCGCCATGTTGCTGAGGAACGACAAAGAGTAGCCGCCAACTAGAGAGAGAATTAGGAAGAAAGTTCTAAAGCCTAAAGCAATTCAAGCAACCTAAAGCTAATAAATTCAACAAAGGAATCGTGTCTCTTAATTAGAGAATTCGCTGCAACCATTGTAAGTAGAGTATTACTTTGGTATAATAAACAACTGTGTTGATGTGTATGCTTGAATTGTGGCGATGGAAGTAATTCATGTTTGTGCAAAATTATGTTATTCATTATAAAGAACTACATGCGGTAGTTCTATGCAAATATACGTTTGGAATATTGCGCAGATTATGTAATCTATGTTGAAGCTACATGTATGTAGTTGAGTGAAATTTATGCAAGTTCACATGCTTTGATTCATGTCACCTATGTTACCACTATGCAAGTACACCAATTTCTATTATGTATTTTCCAACGTCATATGCAAGTTCATGCACTCACTTTCCCCTCTTTGTGTATACGCCATAAGCCTCCCCTTTTCGCATGGCTAAATTGGGCTTTAAAAGGCTAAGCCCAATATATATATAAACGGACGTGTAAAACGGGGGAAAATAACATTGGGTTAAAATTAATTAATGAATGAAAATATAAAATAGAAGGGCCCAAATTCAAGTACGGGTTGGGCCCGTGATTGGTGTAATCTTTACACCATTAACTTAATAATGGGCCGCAAATATTTACATATAAATAAAGAAGAATGACAAGATATGTAAATGTAGAACATACGAGGTGTTTAACCCGAGGTTGGATTGAGTTGTGATGTAAACCTGCCCGGAACCGCCCGGCTGTCCAGTAGTCACAACAATACCTATCCAATGTGGGAGGTTAAACATGGAGCCCAGCAAGGACCCGAGGTTAGACTGAGTTGTGGCGTAAGACTGCCCGGAACCAACCGGCAACAGGCAGCCACAACAATACCTGTCTAATGTGAGAGGTCAGGGCCTTAATAAGACAATTAAGGCTGAGTCAGGATTGTTAGGGTTAAGTGAACAAAAGACTTAATCAAAATGGAACATGCTAAACTAAACGGACTGGTGGGGTTAGGTTGGAAACACTTAACCAACTTAGCATGTTGGCTAGAGATAGAAAACCTAGTAACGGGGGACCCTTTTCAGCAGTAACCCTAAAAGGTGTATCAGGATACCCTGAAACTAGGCAGGGTGGGGCACGATTACTGGGCTGATTGTAAGAGGTCAAAGCGACGGCGGTGGTGTAGCAGTGTAGGTTCTAACGGAGTGCGGGCGTGCACACACTCCGGCGCAGAAAAATAAGGCACTGGACACCAGTAGCATACCTGTGCACTCTAAGGTTGTGTCGGGTTGCCACTATGGGACTTGATACACCCCATGGTGGGACCAGCATAGGTAACTACAACATCGGGGGCCGTAAGACACATGTAACTATGCGAGTAGGAGCCGATCATCATTGAATGGATCACATCACCCTGATTATGGGGTGCAAATTGGAAACTAGTTTATATGGGTTCAGAGATTAACATGGGGTACGATAGTATATTCGACACTAGGTAACTTAACCAAGTTCATAGTGTTTGCCCACTTCCTGTTTTACTTATCATACCCAGTTCTTTATTCATAGACAAAGTAGTACTAGACTTACTCAGGCTTTATGTCTGACTCTATTTTTCTTTCGTCTTCTTTCTTCCGTTCCCCCCCCCCCCCCAGGTCCTCAGGGAGGGAACGCAGCAGCTTGACCAACCTCAACATCCAGCTTGAAGAAGAGAAATGTATTGCTTGGACTTTCCTGTTTTGAACTATGGCTTTGGACAATCCACTATGGGGCTTTTGCAGTTTATCTATGTTTTATTTATGCTTCTTTAAATCATGTACTCAAGACAGATTATGAAAGTGTTATGTTATGTTTTTGGAAAGGATGTTGTTGTAACACGTATTTGACTGTATTAAATAAAAGTTTGTTGTTCTTCCGCTGTTTACAAATATGTGTTCTTATATCTGTCTTGTATATCTGTGACTTGTACTTATAAACCTCCACCAAAATTAGGGCATTCCCTTTGAGAGTGACCCTAACGGAGGTGGGGTGTTTCACTTGGTATCAGAGCATAGGTTTACCAGATGAGATAAAAAAAAAAGTTTTGAAAAAAATTATTTTCAAAAAGGAAATTTAAAGAAGCATTTTTAAAAGAAAAATATTATTTTAAAAAGGCAAAGTCCACTCCCCAAAGCCATAGGAACTATCTCTTATCCTTCGTTTTGAATCCATCCTTTTTGTTTCAGCATGTCCCAAGATCTTAACTTGCCGGAAGGGGTGCCAATACCTGGTTGGTTTAGACGGTTCTTAGAAGCAAGGGCCACTCAGCCAGGTCCTACCGTTCCTCCTCCCCCAGCTGAAGGAAATCATCCAGCTGCAGCAGCACCTTTTCCTCCACCTCCTCCTCGGGGAAACGCATTCGCTAAGATATGTAAAGATTTTAAAGCCATGGGAGGAAGGGATTTCCATGGAACTGAGTCCTTCGTAGCAGCTAGGAATTGGCTGAAAGAAACTGAAGACCTATTCATCATCTTTGAGGTAGAAGATAAACAAAAAGTACAGTTGGCAGTGTGGCTATTGAAGGGTGAGGCTTCCTACTGGTGGGAAGTCACTAATGCTGAAAGACCAGTGGAGACATGGGAGGACTTTAGGGCAAGGTTTGAGACCAAATTTCTCTCAGATGCAGAAAGGAGTTTGCAGTTAGAAAAATTCCTATTTCTTAAACAAGGGGACAAGACAGTCAGAGAATATGTGAATCAGTTCGATGAGCTGGCTAGGTTTGGACTTGACCTAGTCAATACCCCGAACAAGAAGGCTCTCCGTTTTGTCAAAGGGTTAAATGAGCCATTACACAGTTTGGCCATGACCCATATACCCATGGGAGCCACGTATGAAAGATTGGTGCAAATGGCATTGCTGAATGAGGAGGATAAGGGCAAGAAGGAGACGAAGGCAGAAAGCTCTCAAGGAAAAAAGAGGGTTTGCAGCCCAAGAAGACAGACTTTAAGAAGGGCGGGAAAGGCAACAAAGAGAAGAGGAAGTGCAATTTCTGTGGCAAAGTGGGGCACTTAGTAAAGGACTGCCGGAAAAAGAAGGCCAAGGAGAATGGTGGGTGCTTTTCATGCGGTCAGACAGGCCACAGGGCTAAGGACTGCCCAAGGAAACGAGGACAGGGGCAGGGCGCTGGATCCACCCCAGGGGCACAGGTTCATGTGCTAGAAGCGCCACCATTGCAACAGCGAGGTATAAATACTTCTGTAGAAAGTGTAGTTTATCTTTATGATCACCCCGTTCGCACTTTATTTGATTCTGGCGCATCACACTCCTTTATCTCGTCTGCTTTAGTAGAATCTCTGCACCTAAAAACTAGTATGGTAGAGGACCCCTTAATTGTTTCAAACCCAATTGGGGGCCCAGCTCATTTGTCTATGATCTGTGTGGGATTGAAAATTTCTATTCTAAGTGTTGAATTTCAATGTAGTGCCTTTGTTTTGGGCTTTTCGGGGTATGGTTTGATTTTGGGTATGGATTGGCTATCCAGTAATGGGGCCATCCTTGATTGTGAGAAAAGGGTTGTTAGGCTCCTAACCCAGCTCGGTAATACTTTGGAAATTTCTTGTAATCCCTCGTATGCGGTTATGCTTAGTTATCTTGAATCGCTAGATGCCTCTGTTGAAAATTTGCAATCAGTTAGAGTGGTCCGGGAATATCCGGATGTCTTTGAAGAGGTGAAGGGCTTGCCTCCGAAGCGGGAAATAGACTTCCGCATATATCTTGTAGATAATGCAAAGCCCGTTGCGTTGCCCGTTAGACATATGGCTCCACGAGAAAGGAAAGAGCTCAGTAAACAGATTAAAGAGCTTCTAGAGAAGGGGTTCATTAGGAGGAGCATTTCAGAATGGGGCGCTCCAGTGGTGTTCGCTACAAAGGCGGATGGTTCACTCCGTCTATGTGTTGACTATAGGGAGCTCAACAAGCTAACGAGAAAGAATAGGCACCCTCTCCCTAGAATTGATGATTTGTTTGACCAGCTTGTACGAGCGTCTGTTTTCTCCCAACTCGATTTAGCAACCGGTTTTCATCAGCTAAGGGTGGCTGAAGATAGCATCGATAAAACGGCGTTCAGAACCCCAGACGGTTTCTTTGAATGGCTTGTCATGCCTTTCGGCTTGACAAATGCACCTGCTTACTTCGTGGACCTGATGAGTAGGGTATTTAGAGATTTCCTCAACAAATTCGTAGTGGTCTTCGTAGATGATATCCTCATCTTCTCAAAGAGTGAAGGGGAACATGCTCAACACTTAAGGGCAATCATGGAAACTTTGCGAGTCCATCAACTAAAAGCCAAATTCTCCAAATGCCACTTTTGGAGAGAAGAGGTGAGGTTCCTTGGGCACATAGTATCCAAACAAGGGTTAGCAGTGGACCCTGCTAAGGTAGTGGCGGTACAAGATTGGAAGACACCAAGGAATGCGACTGAGGTCCGAAGCTTCCTAGGACTAGCAGGTTTCTATCGAAAGTTCATAAGGGATTTTGCGAAAATCTCAGCTCCGCTCACGAAATTGACTAAGAAGAACCTAGCGTTCAATTGGAACTTGGATTGCGAGTTTGCTTTCCAACGACTAAAAAGGGCTCTCACAACAGCCCCAGTTTTGACGCTGCCAGATGGGAGCAAGATGTTCACCGTTTATACGGATGCATGTGGGACAGGGCTAGGCGCCGTCTTAATGCAAGAAGGAAGGGTGGTAGCTTATGGCGGGAGGCAATTGAAGGCGCACGAAAAGAACTACCCAACCCACGATCTTGAGTTAGCCGCCATCGTCTTTGCACTCAAGTCTTGGCGACACTATCTCCTAGGTGAGAAGTTCGAACTTTACACTGACCATAAATCGTTGAAATATCTTTTCTCTCAGAAGGATCTTAACTTGAGGCAACAAAGATGGATGAAGTTTCTTGCCTCGTACGATTTCGAAATCTCCTACACTCCGGGCAAAGGCAACGTAGTGGCAGACGCGTTGAGCCGAAAGAAATTGACCCTAAGCCCGTTGTTTCTTGAAAGACAAAGCCTAGAGTTTATAGCCAGTTTCGACTTTAGGCCCTCCTCCGATTTCGTACCAGGCTTGCTAGCATCTCTCGAAGTACGGCTAACTTTAGTGGATTCAGTAGGGACAGCACAACGCGAAGACCCTCAACTTGTGGAAATAATTGATAGGCTAATGAGGGGTGAGACTTCAAGTCACCTCAACAGATACTCCATCGACGATAGGGGTTTTCTAAGGCGAGACGGAAGACTATGCGTCCCACAGACAAAAGATTTAATAAAGAAGGTTCTCGAGGAAGCACATCACTCCAAGATGACGATACACCCAGGCGGGGATAAAATGTACAAAGACATAAAAAGGACTTTCTTTTGGAATGGCATGAAAAAGGACGTGGCAGAATTCGTTTCCAAGTGTATGGTGTGCCAACAGGTTAAAGCGGAACAGAAAAAGCCTGGCGGACTACTACATCCTCTGGAGATCCCGCAGTGGAAGTGGGATAGCATCTCAATGGACTTCATCGATGGGCTGCCTAGGTCTAGGAGAGGCAACACTAGCATTTGGGTAATAGTGGATAGGCTTACTAAAAGCGCCCACTTTTTACCCGTCAAAAGTAAGAGAACTGCCTCATCACTAGCATCACTGTACCTCAAGGAAATCGTTCGACTCCATGGAATACCATCTAGCATTGTTAGTGACCGAGACCCCATCTTCACCAGCGAGTTTTGGCGGAGTCTGCAAGAAGCAGTAGGAACGCAGTTATGCTTGAGCACAGCCTATCATCCCCAATCCGACGGTCAAACAGAGAGAGTAAATAGAGTTTTGGAAGACCTTTTAAGGCTATGCGTCCTCGACTTCGGAGGGACATGGGAAGACCACCTTCCTTTGGTGGAATTTGCCTACAACAACAGCTATCAAGCAACCATAGGAATGGCGCCCTTCGAAGCTTTATATGGAAGACCGTGCCGATCGCCCACTTGTTGGTGGGAGTCCACGGATAAGCTTATACTTGGACCAGACATGATCCGAGAGACTTCAGAGAAAGTAGACTTAATACGAAGAAGGATGAAGACGGCCCAAGACAGACAAAAGTCCTACGCCGACAAGAGGAGGACCGACCTTGAATTCGGAATTGGAGACAGAGTTTTTCTCAAGGTATCACCGCTAAGGAACGTTGTTCGTTTTGGAACCACGGGAAAACTTGCACCAAGGTTCGTAGGGCCATTCCCTATTATCGAGAAAATTGGGAAAATGGCATATAGATTAGAGCTACCAGAGAAGTTGGCTGGAGTCCACAACGTCTTTCACGTTTCACATCTCCGAAAATGTCTACATGAGTCTGCTGAAGTGGTAGAGCCAAATATCCTCGAAGAGGCCGAAGTGGAGCGCGAAGCAACCATAAGGAGAGTTCCAACCCGCATATTAGGAACGGAAGTGAAGAAGCTACGCAACCGCGAAGTCAAGCTCGTCAAAGTCCAGTGGAGCGACGCCGAAGGAGACGCGACTTGGGAAACTGAAGCTAGAATCCGCACTGCCTACCCTTTTCTATTCGAGGGTACATCCTTGATCTTTCTCTTTCCTTAAGTTGCGCTTTTATCTATCTTTTTAGGTATATTTCCTCGACCTTATCCGTTAGGTAGAAACTCTTTGGATGGAAACATGTAGTTGAAACATGTTATGTATGATGGTTGCAAGTGGTTGCAAGTGATTGCTAGTGGTTGCTCGTGGTTGCATATACACACACAATCTAGGTTTTAGATCGGCTCAGTCACTTCATATTGCATATGCATACATGTTTGCTTTCGTATGTGGTTGAACTCTAATGTGTTGTCATGTGAATGTTGCATTTGTATTGAATGATTGTGCACTCATGTAGAATCAAGAATAGGAAAATTTGCATACATAATGGATTCATGGCACTTACATAATTCGCATTAAGGAGGTCAACTGAATCAGTAGACCGCCTGATTTTGCATTAGATAAGTACATGTACACACACACTTTGCATATGATCATGAAGCATTAGAAGTCTTTTAAGGACAATGGATGCTCGTGTTTGATGGATGAGTAGATGGATGATTGGATGTTAGATATACATTCCTCCTAACTTGAAGATTTCGGGGACGAAATCCTTTTAAGTGGGGGAGAATGTAACACCCCGAAAATTCTATAACTGTGAAATTAACAAATTAAAGTATAATTAATCTGAAATCAAAGAACTAAGGGAAACGGGATACGCCATTGCGTTCGTCTCGGAAAAATACGCGAAATAGAGTCCGAGTTTTCGAAAAACGGAGTCCGTATGAAGAAGATATGGCCTTCGGAAGTTTTTGAATTAAATTTAAAATTCAAGCAGAATTAAATAATTAAATATTCCGAAGTGGGGCCCATTGGGCCAGGGTGGAAGAACACCCGCCTGGGCCACCCAGGTCGACTGGGCTGTCGACCTGGGCTACCCATGTCGACAGGGCTGTCGACAGCCCTGTCGACAGGGGTATCGACCTGGTCGAGCCCAGTCAACCTGGCTGGCCAGGTCGGTGTGTGGTCGAATTTCTGTGGTCTACTTTGTCATTAGGGCTAGGTGGCGGGTTTTTATTGGTCTCTCTTCCTAATGGATGGCTACGATCTAACCTAGCAACATCAATGGTCCTAATCAATTCCTAACCTCTATATAAACAACCCTAGACTAAACCCTAATCTATTCATTCAAAATAAGATTATAGCCGCCATGTTGCTGAGGAACGACAAAGAGTAGCCGCCAACTAGAGAGAGAATTAGGAAGAAAGTTCTAAAGCCTAAAGCAATTCAAGCAACCTAAAGCTAATCAATTCAACAAAGGAATCGTGTCTCTTAATTAGAGAATTCGCCGCAACCATTGTAAGTAGAGTATTACTTTGGTATAATAAACAACTGTGTTGATGTGTATGCTTGAATTGTGGCGATGGAAGTAATTCATGTTTGTGCAAAATTATGTTATTCATTATAAAGAACTACATGCGGTAGTTCTATGCAAATATACGTTTGGAATATTGCGCAGATTATGTAATCTATGTTGAAGCTACATGTATGTAGTTGAGTGAAATTTATGCAAGTTCACATGCTTTGATTCATGTCACCTATGTTACCACTATGCAAGTACACCAATTTCTATTATGTATTTTCCAACGTCATATGCAAGTTCATGCGCTCACTTTCCCCTCTTTGTGTATACGCCATAAGCCTCCCCTTTTCGCATGGCTAAATTGGGCTTTAAAAGGCTAAGCCCAATATATATATAAACGGACGTGTAAAACGGGGGAAAATAACGTTGGGTTAAAATTAATTAATGAATGAAAATATAAAATAGAAGGGCCCAAATTCAAGTACGGGTTGGGCCCGTGATTGGTGTAATCTTTACACCATTAACTTAATAATGGGCCGCAAATATTTACATATAAATAAAGAATAATGACAAGATATGTAAATGTAGAACATACGAGGTGTTTAACCCGAGGTTGGATTGAGTTGTGATGTAAACCTGCCCGGAACCGCCCGGTTGTCCAGTAGTCACAACAATACCTATCCAATGTGGGAGGTTAAACATGGAGCCCAGCAAGGACCCGAGGTTAGACTGAGTTGTGGCGTAAGACTGCCCGGAACCAACCGGCAACAGGCAGCCACAACAATACCTGTCTAATATGAGAGGTCAGGGCCTTAATAAGACAATTAAGGCTGAGTCAGGATTTTTAGGGTTAAGTGAACAAAAGACTTAATCAAAATGGAACATGCTAAACTAAACGGACTGGTGGGGTTAGGTAGGAAACACTTAACCAACTTAGCATGTTGGCTAGAGATAGAAAACCTAGTAACGGGGGACCCTTTTCAGCAGTAACCCTAAAAGGTGTATCAGGATACCCTGAAACTAGGCAGGGTGGGGCACGATTACTGGGCTGATTGTAAGAGGTCAAAGCGACGGCGGTGGTGTAGCAGTGTAGGTTCTAACGGAGTGCGGGCGTGCACACACTCCGGCGCAGAAAAATAAGGCACTGGACACCAGTAGCATACCTGTGCACTCTAAGGTTGTGTCGGGTTGCCACTATGGGACTTGATACACCCCATGGTGGGACCAGCATAGGTAACTACAACATCGGGGGCCGTAAGACACATGTAACTATGCGAGTAGGAGCCGATCATCATTGAATGGATCACATCACCCTGATTATGGGGTGCAAATTGGAAACTAGTTTATATGGGTTCAGAGATTAACATGGGGTACGATAGTATATTCGACCTTAGGTAACTTAACCAAGTTCATAGTGTTTGCCCACTTCCTGTTTTACTTATCATACCCAGTTCTTTATTCATAGACAAAGTAGTACTAGATTTACTCAGGCTTTATGTATGACTCTATTTTTCTTTCGTCTTCTTTCTTCCGTTTCCCCCCCCCCCCCAGGTCCTCAGGGAGGGAACGCAGCAGCTTGACCAACCTCAACATCCAGCTTGAAGAAGAGAAATGTATTGCTTGGACTTTCCTGTTTTGAACTATGGCTTTGGACAATCCACTATGGGGCTTTTGCAGTTTATCTATGTTTTATTTATGCTTCTTTAAATCATGTACTCAAGACAGATTATGAAAGTGTTATGTTATGTTTTTGGAAAGGATGTTGTTGTAACACGTATTTGACTATATTAAATAAAAGTTTGTCGTTCTTCCGCTGTTTACAAATATGTGTTCTTATATCTGTCTTGTATATCTGTGACTTGTACTTATAAACCTCCACCAAAATTAGGGCATTCCCTTTGAGATGACCCTAACGGAGGTGGGGTGTTTCAATTTGTGTTCCATTCAATACACAATCCTAATGTAAATAAAGCACAATTAATATGAACACACATCTCATAATCAATGTATTATATTAATCACTAATCTCATAATCAACATTTAACATTATATTTTTTTTCAAATAGAATATTTTCGTAGCTCATAAATTTTCTAAATTCCTAACATGGAAAAATCTGTGATTAAAGTTCCTACAACGTGCTAATTGATGCAGCAATTGTATAGCCGACAACAATTCCAGCTAATCCTGTGTACTGAAACCACGCCCATATTAGCACCTGCACATGTCCAGTTATAACAAATCATATTTAAAAATTAAATCAATGAGAGAAACGTATAAATTCCCAACAAAATACCATACAACAGTTTGCTAGTTTAGTTTTGACTCTAATTTTTTTTCCAGAATTGAAAACTATATTGAACTATAAACTGGCATTTAGTGGCGCAAATACAACCAAAAAATTTTGTGTCCAGTGCTAGAAGCTTGCTCTAAAAAGCTCGCTCTAAACAATATTAATGTAGAACTATTTTAACAAAATATTTATACATCTAATCATGATTTGAAGCTATGGAGTAGCAAATACAAACATTTGTATGCATAACAGTGTTTTCACTACTTGTGCAACAATTAAATATAATTGCTCTGATAAAGTAACAAGGTGATATCACAATATTCATGTTAACCATGTTAAATTTAGTTATGTAACATTCTAAATTAGTGAAAACAGTATGTACCTTAAGAGCACCAAAAATTCTGTTGCCTGTGGTGGTTTAATTAGACCAACATCAAGGACAACACGGAAAGACCTCGGGCTCTCAGTTGGCTCAACAGAGTAGTCCTCCCCAGATGCCTCGACATTTCCCTCATACTCCTGGTCCATTTCAAGTTTCCTCAAAACTCGACGAGCCAATAAAAGTCCTATGCAATAAGCTGCTGCATAATTGGTCAGACCAACTTCAAGACCATAGCGAGGCAATTCATGTGAGTATGCAGCAATTAAAACATATCACCAGTAATAGTTGAAGATATGATTCGTGCAATAATATCTTTGTTCGTGAATCTAACAACAAAGCGGTATTTTGGCATACTGTGTTTGTTTTTGTCTTGGTTAATCAGACGAATCCTGGCTCGATAATCAGTCTTTCCCTCACGTCTTCTCTTATACTTAACTTGAAAATACTTGAAGTAGGATCCGGTCTTCTGTGCTTTGACGAATGCCATTTTTCCCTTCCTACGTCTTCTGCCTTTTGACTCTAATTTTAATATGTCATTCGTCAAACATAAGTGACTACTGCACGGAATGGAAAGAAAGCAGAAGGAATAGTTAGGATCAACTCTCACCGTTCCATTATCTGTCATGAGAATTTGAGTTGGTGTTCCAGCTTGCTGGACTGCAAAAGTATATGTAAACTGAAAAATCCTGGTGGTTCCACAACTCGAAAGATGGTTTTAAGAAATTTAATAAATAAAATTTGCTAAACAAAACAATAGTTATTGCTGAAACCTAAGATACCAAAAAAAAAATACTTTACTTGAAAATGTGAAGACTGATGGGTGGTGTTTTCTAAAAACCAAATATTCAAACATTAAGGAAGCAAATCAATGTCATATCTCAAAGCCATTCATGGTAGACACCTTAACAGTCAGCAGTCCTGTGTCTAGAACTCTAGTAAAAGTATGAAACAATATGTTAATTCATTTAATGATGCATCTCCATACATCAAATTCACACAATAATTAGTCTATTACTGAACAATATGTTTTGGAAGCTGGCGATATGTTTTGATAGCAAAGAACAACAAATGACGATATGTTTTGATAGCAAAGGCATGCTGATCACGGTCTGGTAATGAAGGCAAATAATTGGAAGCTGGGTCATATTTTATCTCACTTATTTCGTTAATAAAAATATGGCCAATGTTTAACAAGTTTATCTGATATATTACATTAACTACCAAATGGCAAATATCCACCCCCCCCCACCCCACAACACCCAAAAAAAAACTGAGACCCAGTATACAATGCATCAACCATACTATGAAATATTAACAACATAGCTTTAAACTTGAAATTAAATTATAAGCATACCAAATTAAAATGGTAGAAAAGAAAGATTTGCATAAGATTATAAGGCCACCACACAGCCACACGATTAACTAAATATCCCGACCTCATGTGTGTAGTTACAACAACACCAATCTAGGTAGTTATTTGTGTGATACTAATATTAGTGAATTTGTGGAACTTCCAAGCTACCCCAATATTCATATTAAGTATATCGACTTACCGATGTTCTACACTTCCACTCCTTCACATTTACTTTCACAATTTATCACGTTTTTAACTATTATTTTTGTTTTGAAAAAGCAAAACCGAAAGTAAGAGTCAATGCTTACCATACCTAGATGTCATTCAATTTTCCGCATAGATCAAAACTTCTAGCGCATAAGCATATACACTCGTTAGATATCGGTGTTTAGAATCTATGATTTTCCTATTTAAATCTAGTTTCAATTTAAAATTCAAGCATTAAAATTTGTTGTTTGAGTTTCATTATGAAAACTTCTATCACATTTTTAGCTATAATGATAGATTTACTAATATGTTTATTATAAATGAGTGAATAATGCAAATAACGGTGTATGAAGAGTAGATGTGTGTATCTGAATAATGGAATCGTCCTCTCATGCCACATATGTCCAAACCACCCCATTTACAAGTGACACTGGGTTTGTAGTAACTCAACAAACAAGCCTCTCCACATCAAATTTTGAGAGGTACAGGATAAGTCTGTTATTTTACTATTATATTTGATTCATATTGCCTTACTCAACCAGAAACTTCAATGATATATTAGGGGTGCGCATAAACCACATCGTAATACGCAAACCGTTTAAATCAAACTGCAAAAACGATACGAAAAATCAGATTGAATCCACTGTAAAGCAAATACAAAAATACCTTATACCGAACCGAGTCAGACCGATTTTAAATTTCAAAACTATTATATATCCACTGAACAAAGGTGTTGGAAATGAGATGAATCAACTTCAGTTAAAACTTGAGTTCGAATAAAAATGCGACATGCCGGGGATAACTTATCAATCATGCATGTGCCACAATCTGCGGTTAAGCTGCCACGTACAGGAACAATTTGTTGTATGCGCACCGCACGTATGGACTTCGGGCCCACCCGGGTACATGTGGACCAATAAATGGGTGGAGAGGCACATGAGGTGCAAGAAATCTGCATGTGCAGGCAGAAAGAGGAAGATCGCGCAAAATGACAACCGCGTCAAAAGGCTGCACTTGGGCCCATTGTTTGAATCTGTATCAACACCATAAGTAAATAAATAAAAGCCATTGACGCTAGCAGTGCGTTTAATAATTTAAAAGCCATATCTGCAGAGTTGTTGAAATTTCCGTGCATAAAGGAATTCATCATTCATAACTAGCATTTCTTTTGTGTGTACTAGTGTAGTTAATTTACAAGTGTCTTGCTTATACCCGACTAGTTCGTTGTTTCAATTATAATTTTTGTTTTATAAGTGTTTCAACATGTATAAAAAATAATAACTTCTTTGTTATAAATATTTCAACGTATATTAAATTGGTAGTATTTCTATAGATAGATAGTACTTTATATATGATAAATCAACATCAAAGTTTTCTACTGAAATTGCAAATAGATTATAAATCTATTTGAGACGACCCGAACTTCCCCGTGAAGGAAAGCACGGATAGAATTGAGTACAAGACAAACTAGAACGCAAACGGAAGAACATTTCATTGTTATTACAATAATTCCATCAGATACAAGAATATACAGAGTATAAATGAATAAATTACATTCAATAAATATCAGAGATTACAATAAATTACATAGTAGCGGAAAATAATACAAAGCACAACTGAAGGTGATATACGGATACGGAGCTTTCCGGATATCATTCCAGCTGTAAATCAGGACCCTGTGAATATAAATCTGCAAAATCAAAACTACTAGCTGCCAGTGTCGAAAATTGGGGCACCCAGAGTTTAGGTTAAAACAATAAACTCCAGGTCAGTCATGTGACTGGTGTGAGAACTAAAACAGTTATAATTCTTTATTTTAAAGTTCGGTAAATCAAGGGACCACGCCGTATAACATGGAACGGGTTTCCTCCCAAGAATACCAGTGCATAGAATAAACAACGCAATGCTAAATAAGGAAAAATGAAGCTGTTATAAGACCCAGGTCCCATCACACAATGCAACGCAAGCCGGAGGATAGGGTTTTTACCTTATAACAGCCAAAGCATGCTTGATACGTTTAAAACAGATTATTTGATACTATAATAAGTGTATAGTGTCAAAACAATTTCAATCATAAATATCAATCATAGACGGCATTAATGTCCCATACCACTATGTCGCCATACTAGGTTCTACAAATAAAACCGAGTTATCACATATTGGAAATTGGGTTCCATCATGAGCCGAGGAAAGGGGCAAGCTCCTCTCCGCGTTCGAGACACTCTAGCAAATGCCTCAGGACCCCACTTTGATCCTTGGAATCGGCTGGGCCGGTCCTCTCTTACTTTTGAGGATTGGCAATTCCTGAACACACGTTTCCCGGTCCTTACAGACCTATATCCGAGGCGCCTCGCATTCCAACAACCACACAGGTGAAAAGTATATAAATGTCAGGGCTGGTAGGTCACTGACACCACACTAGCTAAAAATAAACGTCGTGCTCTCCCAGCAGTCCATCTCCCCTTTTTGACTCATACCGAGGTGTGAGGCTCGCGAATTCACGTTATACACAAAGCTATGCCACACAGGCCGTGCTTTGATTATCAACCACAAGACTTTGCTTTTCAACAGAAGCCCTGATCAATTGCCACTTACGCGTGCCACATTGGCAATTCACTCCATGCGACTGATGTCCATCGATATACAACCTCTGAGCTCGTACGTCTCAGAGAAGGGCGTTAAGCAAGAGAATAAATTTTCCACCGCCTAACAGATGTATATTTAATAGAGATCAATCAACACAGAATAAAATCCAATGTCAGACACACAATCCATTTACAAGTTCGTTCTGGGTCTGAACGAAACCGGAGGCACTTTCCTCCCATATCCATCCATCTCCAAGTACGTCTGGACGATCACCAACTGATTCCCTCATCCTGGGTGAACAGCCCAATCAAGATCATCAGTAATCACCCAAACGATTTGAAGGCTTCCGGTCTTCAATCACCGTCTTCATCTTCTACATCTCGTCGAATCGGTTACTCAGAATGGGTATAAACCCGGCCTTTCTGAATAACCCACGTATATAATCAACGAATGTTACACAAACACAACAAATGCCTCATTCCAATTCAGAATATTCTTTTATTCACAAAATCACATTCTTAGGGAAATGTTCCCATTAATTTTATCCATGATAAATTCTTCTAAATTTATCCTATAATCTTCCTTTGGATATCATTTCAAACCATTTTATGGTTTTCCAAACTAGTCGGGATTAGCGAACCACACCGAAGTAATTATTTATTTTATTTCCCAATCCCAACCTATATATTCCATGGAGCGAAACTGGTGATACTCCATATCTAACACCATGGTGTTATCGGTAAAATTAATTACCATTTCACGTTCAAATCTAATTAAAGATTTAACTACCGCATTGGAGCAAAACTGGTGGTACTCCATTCTAGATAACCTTCTAGATTTGATAATTTAAATAATCAGTTCACTTTTCAATCTAATTAAAGATTCATTAAAACTCCACTTAGTTTTAATCCTTTCAAAAATCAATATCCTGCCTTTAACTGGGTTAAAGAAACAATGTCATCTAAAACACGATTCACGATAAACCCAAATCACATTTGATATTAAATACAAGGCTCTGAATAGAAAATATATCGGCTTATATTCAATATCAAATTCTGAAACCAACAAATATCGTATTGGAAATAACGATATAAAATATACCTTTCAAATTCCCATAACAATATTCGTATAGTCACGAAATCCAACATCGAAATATTCCAAAGATAATTTTGATCCAACTCCAGTCCAATCCAGGTATTGGGAATATTGATTATTTTTAAAATCACTTTCAAATTCAATTTATTTATTTCAAAAACAAATTGATTTTAATTCTAGTTCAAAACTTGTTCATTTCGATAAAAATCTATTTTTATCTTTTCAAATGTAGAGTTTTTCATCCCAGTTCTTTCCAATTCACATATTATGATTTTACACAAATTATAGATATTTTTAATAATTTTATCAAGGCCCGTACAGTCGATTTCCATCAACGGCCATCGAACTGCACTTACAGCGACCTTTTTCCAATTTGATTTGGACATAATTCCAAATCCAACTGTTAGATTTCAAATTTATAATATTCGTTGGAAAGCTCTTTTTGATACGAACCCAACGGTTCCGGTTTTAGGAGAATCCGACGGTCGGATCTCCCGTAATGTCAATTCGAAGTCAATGGTCGAAATTCACGAACTGCCGCGGCGCGGCGCGTTCTATTCTGGCCATTATATATATAATATATATATATATATATATATATTATATATATATATATTTCGTCGATTTCCTTTTTAAAACGAATTTTATAAATAGTTCTAAATTTGTTTTCAAAACCATTTCAACACTATATTCAATTTCAAATCGATTTGATTTCAATTCAATTCGAATTCATTTCAATTTTATTTAATTCGAATTCAAATTCGTTTCAATTCAAATTCTAATTCGTTTTCTATTCAATTCGAATCGAGTTCATTTTCTATTCAATTCGAATCGAATTCATTATCTATTCAATTCGAATCGAATTCATTTTCTATTCGATTCGAATTCATTTCAAATTGATTCAATAAAATTTCAGTTTCAATTTTTATCTAATTCAATTTGAATTTCATTTCAAAATATTAGATTTTGAAATCACTTTTCAATATTCGTTATAAAACGAATAAAATCGATATAAATATCGTTCGCGTCAAAATAACGCATCTCTAATCAACACGGCTTTATATATTTCAATAAATTCGTTATTCTATTCAACAAATGAATATTTATTCTATTCAACACATGAATCTATATTTCTTTCAACACACGACTATGTTTGTTATGTAAAATATTTTATAAAACTATGGTATCTATCGTCTTATTTTTAATCAGACTTCAACCGTAAAGTAGTTCTAATTTTAAATATGATAAAGATGTAAATTTTATTATTAAAATATTTTACTCAACACGCGAATATTTTCAACACATGAACATCATCAACACATGATTATTTTTATATTCAACAAATGAATTTTCCTTTATAATATTCATTATTTTCCCGATTGGAATGAGGCCCAATCAATTACCATATAACGTAAATTATAAGGATTCCATACAACACATGTATATAATAGCATTGAAAAATAATCAACCATCAACCAAAGTGCACTACACAACTGCATAAGCATCAAATATAAATAATCGACGCTTACACAGTCTGTTGACCAATCGATCGACATACAATTAAATAATTGGGATTAGTGTACCCAAATATCATCCCAACACCCGTGTGCGGTTTCAAATCAACAAACACAGATTTTTATTTGTGCAGTTGGGCGATGTGTAAAATTTAACGACCCAATCAATATCAGTCAAATAAATGTATATAAACAAATCGGCCGATTTGTTTATAGATATTTATTTATTCACTTTCACGTTAAAAATAATATTTTTAACGATAAAACCTTTTATTAAAACTATGAATATTCTATTCGGTTCATTTATTCAATAAAATGATATTTTTATTTCTCTAACATATTTTAGAAAATTTCGGCAGAATAACGGCACGATACTAGAAACGGGACGAGGCCTAGCCTTATCCCCGGTCTAGTGAAGGCCCACGCCATTCACACATCAATCAAATCAATTTCATTTCACCAAAAAATTCAATTCAAACCATCTAACTAATCTATGCAACCAAACAAACAAGTCCATGGTCTGTGGACGATTGTGTCGGGTGCTACTAAGCACCGTCTGTATCCTAGTATATATATAACTAGAAAATGAAATTGAAAGGTGAGAAATTCTCACCGATAGCTATCCAATACCACGACTCTTCATTAATAGAAATCTTCATCGTTCTCGCCTTTTGTCACTTTCGTTGCCCGTAGCCACTACATATATAAGAATCAAATTTTTTACTTCGCTATTCAATATATAAAAATCGAATTTTTACTATGCTATTCAATATATAAAAATCGAATTTTTACTTTGCTATTCAATATATAAAAATCGAATTTTTACTTTTCTATTCAATATATAAAAATCGAATTTTTACTTTGCTATTCAATATATAAAAATCGAATTTTTACTTTGCTATTCAATATATAAAAATCCTATTTTTACTACGATGTTCAATATATAAAAATCGAATTTTTACTTTGCTATTCAATATATAAAAATCCTATTTTCACACACTATTCAATATATAAAAATCGAATTTTTACTTTGCTATTCAATATATAAAAATCCTATTTTTACACACTATTCTATATAAAAAGATTTCGCCTATTCAATTTTAAAAATATCGCCTTTTCAATTTTAAAAATATCATTTCTAATATTCCTATCATGCAAAAATTATATTTTTAATTCTCCACATAAACAAAAATCATATTTTTATCCTTCTACTATATGAAAGATTATATTTTTAATACTTTAAAAATATAAAAAATCATATTTTTATCTTTGTAATATATATATAACAACATTTTTATTCTGCTAAAGTATAAACAAAAAAAAACTGATTTTCATATAAAAATAAATAAATAAATTACTTACAGTAATTTGCGGAAGGGGGGGTGGTTTCACAGATGGCAGATGGAGGAGGGGGGGTCTCGGGTCTGCATCGCAAGGAGGGAGAGGTTGGATGTGAAAACCCATAACTTCCCCGTAAAGGAAAGCGTCGGATAGTTTGAGAACAAGCCACAACAGAACGCATATAAAAGAACATTTCACTGTATATTACAACAATGCATCAGATTACAAGAATATACAGAGTATAAATGAATAATCTGATGCATTGTTGTAATATACAGTGAAATGTTCTTTTATATGCGTTCTGTTGTGGCTTGTTCTCAAACTATCCGACGCTTTCCTTTACGGGGAAGTTACGGGTTTTCACATTGGAGGAGTAGGGGCTCGAATCGGGTTTTGGGGGAGGAAGAAAAAGGAGCGCGAGGGCGATAGGGGGGTCTGGTGGTGTTGCGGTCGAGGCAGAGGAGGAAGAAGGTGAAGCAGCGGCGGCGGCGGCGTCGCTGGGGGGGCGCGATGCGGTGGCGGCGGCGGCTCACCCCCCCCCCCCTCCGTCGCCCTTCTTTCTTCTTTTTTTTATTTGAAATCGATTTCTGAAATAAAAAGGGGGGCAGAGAGAAATAAGGGGGAAGAGAGAAGGTTTAATTATTTTAATATTTTATATTTCTAAAATGTAGACTTTTACATATGACCTCTAAACGAGGCCCACCGCCTGTCGTCCATAGCTAATTACCCCCATTCTGAACACAATGGGATATGTATCGTAGGCTGATTCGATCTTTTCGATCAGTTTTCGTCAAAATCAACATATAACTCTATATATTGAATTTGAACGTGCATTTCAATTTACGATGGTCACATACTAACTAGAAAAATTCCAGAAAAATATTTTCAAGCTTCTTATTGACGATACGGTCCTAACAAAACTAGTTTCGTCGAACTCTGAGACCGTTGGAAAAATGGCCAATTTCCAGTCGATTAAAATCAACTGAAACTGGTCAAACACGTTTTCCTTTGCCACGCTCACATATTGATTCGAAAAATTATGAAATTTGGAATCTAGCAATAATTTTACATCACGGATCCAACCAAATTGGTTTCGTCGAAATCCGAGGTCGTTTGCAAAATGTCTATTTTTAAGGGCCTGAATTCCATAGCGACTATTCAGAATTTTCAACTGGATATATCTTTTGATTCCCGCTATGAAATTTCGATTTTTCGGATTCGTTGGAAAGATATCATCAATTAGATCCTATTGTTTTTCGTTTCACTAAAATCCGGATTGTTTTGCACCCAGTACATTCAATTGAAGTTTGAAATCGAATTATCGAACTACCGCACCATTTTCAATTCTATTTATAATTATATATAATTATTTATGTTCTAACAACGACGTATATAATATATACGTTCTAATTATATTCAAAAATAAATTTTTCCTCGATATTATTTAAAATAATCTATTTTAAATGTTCAAAACTCGCTAAAATTGCCAAAATAAAAATTTCAAACTAGCCCAGATTTTACGGGTTGTTACAATCTCCCCCACTTAATACTTTTCGTCCCCGAAAAGGAACAAAGTCGAAAGTGGTTTGATTAATCAACTCTACGTTCGATCTGGCTTCCATTCTCTAACTTTTCAGTTTCTGAGAATTTTCAAATTCTTCAAAAATTTGGCTAACACCCTAAATTTTCGAAAAATTTCGCTATAACCTCCCCTGCACCGGGAGCCATGGGTAAATCCCGAAATTTCCATATAGGCCTTCTGATCTCAAAAAGAAAAAGAAAAAGCCAATAGGCTCATAAAATCATCATCACCCAAACAAAACAGTAAATTATAGTAAACATGTACCTATTTGTCGGGCAAACAAATTTTATTCTTCGCTCTAGCCTCCTTGCTATGACCTGTTCAATGTAAGTATATGTATATGCAAGCAAATGCGACCAATTATCAGTACAATTCAATATGTGATTCAATTAGGATAAATGGTTCAAAATTATCAAACAAATAAACAAACAACACAAACATCAATTAATTAGTGAATTAACGTTTCAAATTCATAATTTGATACATATACAGAAAATCATGTTTTTGATGCCAAATCACAACAATGTTTTCTAGCTATATTAGTTTTGGTTCTCACACCAGTCTAATGGAAATATATAGATATCACACCTTCGAAACATGAACATAAATACTGATGATGTGGCCACATCATCAGAATTATCCCCGGGTGTCTAGAATGTGATTCTATATCTATCCAGTATATTAAAACTTCGAATATACGTTCATGACGCGTATATGCAAAACCTTTATATACTAGATCGTCCATATTCAAAATAAATAAATATTCAAATACGAATAAAATGATTTAAATTTTCAAAACAAAATTGTTTTCATTCGAAAAATATACTCTTTGCACTCGTTCTAGGATACTACTGGTCCTATCTCTAACGAGTCATTCTAATTGGATATTACTAATCCAATATCTGATGAATTCTTCCATATGGTTCTAATGTGTCTTGTTCTCGAGCTCTGTAAACCAAAGATCTGATACCAAAATGAGACGACCCGAACTTCCCCGTGAAGAAAGCACGGATAGAATTGAGTACAAGACAAGCTAGAACGCAAACGGAAGAACATTTCATTGTTATTACAACAATTCCATCAGATACAAGAATATATAGAGTATAAATGAATAAATTACATTCGATAAATATCAAATATTACAATAAATTACATAGCAGTGGAAAATAATACAAAGCACAACTGAAGGTGATATACGGATACGGAGCTTTCTGGATATCATTCCAGCTGTAAATCAGGACCCTGTGAATATAAATCTGCAAAACCAAAACTACTAGCTGCCCGTGTCGAAAATTGGGGCACCCAGAGTTTAGGTTAAAACAATAAACTCCAGGTCAGTCATATGACTGGTGTGAGAACTAAAACAGTTATAATTCTTTATTTTAAAGTTCGGTAAATCAAGGGACCACGCCGTATAACACGGAACGGGTTTCCTCCCAAGAATACCAGTGCATAGAATAAACAGCACAATGCTAAACAAGGAAAAATGAAGCTGTTATAAGACCCAGGTCCCATCACACAATGCAACGCAAGCCGGAGGATAGGGTTTTTACCTTATAACAGCCAATGCATGCTTGATATGTTTAAAACAGATTATTTGATAATATAATAAGTGTATAGTGTCAAAACAATTTCAATCATAAATATCAATCATAGACGGCATTAATGTCCCATACCACTATGTCGCCATACTAGGTTCTACAAATAAAACCGAGTTATCACGTATTGGAAATTGGGTTCCATCATGAGCCGAGGCAAGGGGCAAGCTCCTCTCCGCGTTCGAGACACTCTAGCAAATGCCTCAGGACCCCACTTTGATCTTTGGAATCGGCTGGGCCGGTCCTCTCTTACTTTTGAGGATTGGCAATTCCTGAACACACGTTTCCCGGTCCTTACAGACCTATATCCGAGGCGCCTCGCATTCCAACAACCACACAGGTGAAAAGTATATAAATGTCAGGGCTGGTAGGTCACTGACACCACCCTAGCTAGAAAGAAACGTCGTGCTCTCCCAGCGGTCCGTCTCCCGTTTTTGACTCATACCGAGGTGTGAGGCTCGCAAATTCACGTTATAAACAAAGCTATGCCACACAGGCCGTGCTTTGATCATCAACCACAAGACTTTGCTTTTCAACAGAAGCCCTGATCAATTGCCACTTACGCGTGCCACATTGGCAATTCACTTCATGCGACTGATGTCCATCGATATACAACCTCTGATTCGTACGTCTCAGAGAAGGGCGTTAAGCAAGAGAATAAATTCTCTGCCGCCAAACAGATGTATATTTAATAGAGATCAATCAATACAGAATAAAATCCAATGTCAGACACACAATCCATTTACAAGTTCGTTCTGGGTCTGAACGAAACCGGAGGCACTTTCCTCGCATATCCATCCATCTCCAAGTACGTCTGGACGATCACCAACTGATTACCTCATCCTGGGTGTAAGCCCAATCAAGATCATCAGTAATCACCCAAACGATGTGAAGACTTCCGGTCTTCAACCACCGTCTTCATCTTCGACATCTCGTCGAATCGGTTACTCAGAATGGGTATAAACCCGGCCTTTCTGAATAACCCACGTATATAATCAACGAATGTTACACAAACACAACAAACGCCTCATTCCAATTCAGAATATTCTTTTATTCACAAAATCACATTCTTAGGGAAATGTTCCCATTAATTTTATCCAAGATAAATTCTTCTAAATTTATCCTATAATCTTCCTTTGGATATCATTTCAAACCATTTTATGGTTTTCCAAACTAGTCGGGATTAGCGAACCACACCGAAGTGATTATTTATTTTATTTCCCAATCCCAACCTATATATCCCATGGAGCGAAACTGGTGATACTCCATATCTAACACCACGGTGTTATCGGTAAAATTAATTACCATTTCACGTTCAAATCTAATTAAAGATTTAACTATCGCATTGGAGCAAAACTGGTGGTACTCCATTCTCGATCACCTTCCAGATTTGATAATTGAAATAATCAATTCACTTTTCAATCTAATTAAAGATTCATTAAAACTCCGCTTAGTTTTAATCCTTTCAAAAATCAATATCCTGCCTTTAACTGGGTTAAAGAACCAATGTCATCTAAAACACGATTCATGATAAACCCAAATCACATTTGATATTAAATAAAAGGCTCTGAATAGAAAATATATCGGCTTATATTCAATATCAAATTCTGAAACCAACAAATATCGTATTGGAAATAACGATATAAAATATATCTTTCAAATTCCCATAACAATATCTGTATAGTCACGAAATCCAACATCGAAATATTCCGAAGATAATTTCGATCCAACTCCAGTCCAATCCACGTATTGGGAATATTGATTATTTTTAAAATCACTTTCAAATTCAATTTATTTATTTCAAAAACAAATTGATTTTAATTCTAGTTCAAAACTAGATCATTTCGATAAAAATCTATTTTTATCTTTTCAAATGTGGAGTTTTTCATCCCAGTTCTTTCCAATTCACATATTATGATTTTACACAAATTATAGATATTTTTAATAATTTTATCAAGGCCCGTACAGTCGATTTCCATCAACGGCCATCGAACTGCACTTACAGCGACCTTTTTCGAATTTTATTTGGACATAACTCCAAATCCAACCGTTAGATTTCAAATTTCTAATATTCGTTGGAAAGCTCTTTTCGATACGAACCCAACGGTTCCGGTTTTAGGAGAATCCCACGGTCGGATCTCCCGTAATGTCAATTCGAAGTCAATGGTCGAAATTCAAGAACTGCCGCGGCGCGGCGCATTCTATTCTGGCCATTATAAATAATATATATATATATATTATATATATATATTTTTCGTCGATTTCCTTTTTAAAACGAATTTTATAAATAGTTCTAAATTTGTTTTCAAAACCATTTCAACACTATATTCAATTTCAAATCGATTTGATTTCAATTCAATTCGAATTCATTTCAATTTTATTTAATTCGAATTCAAATTCGTTTCAATTCAATTCTAATTCTAATTCGTTTTCTATTCAATTCGAATCGAGTTCATTTTCTATTCAATTCGAATCGAATTCATTTTCTATTCAATTCGAATCGAATTCATTTTCTATTCGATTCGAATTCATTTCAAATTGATTCAATAAAATTTCAATTTCAATTTTTATCTAATTCACTTTGAATTTCATTTCAAAATATTAGATTTTGAAATCACTTTTCAATATTCATTATAAAACGAATAAAATCGATATAAACTTCGTTCGCGTCAAAATAACGCATCTCTAATCAACACGGCTTTATATATTTCAATAAATTTGTTATTCTATTCAACAAATGAATATTTATTCTATTCAACACATGAATCTATATTTCTTTCAACACACGACTATTTTTGTTATGTAAAATATTTTATAAAACTATGGTATTTATCGTTTGATTTTTAATCAGACTTCAACCGTAAAGTAGTTCTAATTTTAAATATGATAAAGATGTAAATTTTATTATTAAAATATTTTACTCAACACACGAATATTTTCAACACATCAACATCATCAACACATGATTATTTTTATATTCAACAAATGAATTTTCCTTTATAATATTCATTATTTTCCCGATTGGAATGAGGCCCAATCAATTACCATATAACGTAAATTATATGGATTCCATACCACACATGTATATAATGGCATTGAAAAATAATCAACCATCAACCAAAGTGCACTACACAACTGCATAAGCATCAAATATAAATAATCGACGCTTACACAGTCTGTCGACCAATCGATCGACATACAATTAAATAATTGGGATTAGTGTACCCAAATATCATCCCAACACCCGTGTGGGGTTTCAAATCAACAAACATAGATTTTTATTTGTGCAGTTGGGCGATGTGTAAAATTTATCGACCCAATCAATATCAGTCAAATCAGTGTATATAAACAAATCGGCCGATTTGTTTATAGATATTTATTTATTCACTTTCACGTTAAAAATTATATTTTTAACAGTAAAACCTTTTATTCAAACTATGAATATTCTATTCGGTTCATTTATTCAATAAAATGATATTTTTATTTCTCTAACATATTTTAGAAATTTTCGGCGGCATAACGACACGATACTAGAAACGGGACGAGGCCTAGCCTTATCCCCGGTCCAGTGAAGGCCCACGCCATTCACACATCAATCAAATCAATTTCATTTCACCAAACAATTCAATTCAAACCATCTAACTAATCTATGCAACCAAACAAACAAGTCCATGGTCTGTGGACGATTGTGTCGGGTGCTACTAAGCACCGTCTGCATCCTAGTATATATATATATATATAACTAGAAAATGAAATTGAAAGGTGAGAAATTCTCACTGATAGCTATCCAATACCACGACTCTTCATTGATAGAAATCTTCATCGTTCTCGCCTTTTGTCACTTTCATTGTCTGTAGCCACTACATATATAAGAATCGAATTTTTTACTTCTCTATTCAATATATAAAAATCAAATTTTTACTTTGCTATTCAATATATAAAACTCCAATTTTTACTTTGCTATTCAATATATAAAAATCGAATTTTTACTTTGCTATTCAATATATAAAAATCGAATTTTTACTTTGCTATTCAATATATAAAAATCCTATTTTTACTATGCTATTCAATATATAAAAATCCTATTTTTACTATGCTATTCAATATATAAATATCGGATTTTTACTTTGCTATTCAATATATAAAAATCCTATTTTTACACACTATTCAATATATAAAAATCAAATTTTTACTTTGCTATTCAATATATAAAAATCCTATTTTTACACACTATTCTATATAAAAAGATTTCGCCTTTTCAATTTTAAAAATATCGCCTTTTCAATTTTAAAAATATCATTTCTAATATTCCTATCATGCAAAACTTATATTTTTAATTCTCCACATAAACAAAAATCATATTTTTATCCTTCTACTATATGAAAGATTATATTTTTAATACTTTAAAAATATAAAAAATCATATTTTTATCTTTGTAATATATATATATATAAAACAGCATTTTTATTCTGCTAAAGTATAAACAGAAAAAAAATTGATTTTCATATAAAAATAAATAAATAAATTACTTACATTAATTTGCGGAAGGGGGGGGGGGGTTTCACAGACGGTAGATGGAGGAGGGGGGGTCTCGGGTCTGCGTCGCAAGGAGAGAGAGGTTGGAGGAGGAGGGGCTCGAATCGGGTTTTGGGGGAGGAAGAAAGAGGAGCGCGAGGGCGATAGGGGGGTCTGGTGGTGTTGTGGTCGAGGAAGAGGAGGAAGAAAGTGAAGCAGCGGCGGCGGCAGCGTCGCTGGGGGGGGGGGCACGATGCGGTGGCGGCGGCGGCTCACCCCCCCGTCGCCCTTCTTTCTTCTTCTTTTTTATTTGAAATCGATTTCTAAAATAAAAAGGGGGGCAGAGAGAAATAAGGGGGAAGAGAGAAGGTTTAGTTATTTTAATATTTTATATTTCTAAAATGTTGACTTTTACATATGCCTCTAAACGAGGCCCACCGCCTGTCGTCCATAGCTAATTACCCCCATTCCGAACACAATGGGATATGTATCGTAGGCTGATTCGATCGTTTCGATCAGTTTTCATCAAAATCTACATATAACTTTATATATTGAATTTGAACGCGCATTTCAATTTACTATGGTCACATACTAACTAGAAAAATTCCAGAAAAATATTTTCTATCTTCTTAATGACGATACGGTCCTAATAAAACTAGTTTCGTCAAATTCTGAGACCGTTGGAAAAATGGCCAATTTCCAGTCGATTAAAGTCAACTAAAACTGGTCAAACACATTTTCCTTTGCCACGCTCACATATTAATTCGAAAAATTATGAAATTTGGAATCTAGCAATAATTTGACATCACGGATCCAACAAAAGTGGTTTCGTCGAAATCCGAGGTCGTTTGCAAAATGTTTATTTTTAAGGGCCTGAATTCCATAGCGACTATTCAGAATTTTCAACTGGATATATCTTTTGATTCCCGCAATGAAATTTCGATTTTTCGGATTCGTTGGAAAGATATCATCAATTAGATCCTATTGTTTTTGGTTTCACTAAAATCCGGATTGTTTTACACCTGATACATTCAATTGAAGTTTGAAATCGAATTATCGAACTACCGCGCCATTTTCAATTCTATTTATAATTATATATAATTATTTATATTCTAATGACGACATATATAATATATACGTTCTAATTATATTCAAAAATAAATTTTTCGTCGATATTATTTAAAATAATCTATTTTAAATGTTCAAAACTCGCTAAAATTGCCAAAATAAAAATTTTAAACTGGCCCAGATTTTACGAGTTGTTACACTATTGGATTTATATTTTCAATTTTCCTAAAATGAATCAAAGTGCTCATACAAGTTCATGGATACTTCTAGATCATTGGTTGTACCGATCTTCCCAAATAGAACTCAATTTCCATCACTCTATATAATGAAGGATGGATTTATTTTCTTCTTTTATAGAATCCTTTCTCCGTTAAGTATTCATCAAAATTTAATCAGCTCCAAAATCATCACTCATTGTTAACTTTTGTGTCAAGTGGAAGTTATCTGATTGAATGAGAATCTATGTGTAATAGCCTTTGTGACATAGTTTGCAAAAACTATTACTACATTTAATAAAAATGCCTTTCAATCTCATAAAAAGAAAATCATGATTCTTAAACACAAAACAGATTGATTGCAATTCCTCTTCTACTGGACCGACCAATAAGCATTATCGAGTAACACTAGCTTGGTTAAATGATTCAGAAGCTTCTAGAAGATGCATTTGATAGTGTTGTAGAAATTCTACTGCCAAACATAATTTTTGCGTACGCTTCACCTGAAAATTTTACTGTTAATTTGGATGAGCAGGTGTTTGTGTATAAGATCTTCGATTTTCATATGTGTGAATGATTTTAAGGTTGGTCGAGCGCATTTACTACTAGATTTGATGAGGTTATGGTCAGAAAGAAAATGTCATGGATTAACAATTATGACAGAGCAGACAAAACAAGTAAAAAAGGAACAAAAAGAAAGAAAAAAAACATAAACGAAGGGTAAAAAAATACCATCAAAATCTTGAAGAGGAGCAACAAAAGAACCGAAGAAGAACAAATAAATACAAAGGAAAATTAAACCCATTTGCCTCATAATTACTTAGTTTGAGAAATTACAGTAGCAAGAAAGAAAAAGTCTGTACATACAATCGTTTACTGTATATAGCAACCACCATTATCAAGCTGTGTATGATTTTAGCATACATAATGTTGTGAGCCTAACATTTAGGGATTAGGCACTAACCAAAAATTAAAATAATTAGGATAATTTATAAAGTTAGGGTTACCTATTTTAAAGATTAGATCTAAGATCCTCAAATTCTTGTTCTATCTACGACTGCTTCAGCATGTGTTTTCCTTCTTATTTGTGGTTTGTTTCTTCCTTCTGCTTGTGCGCAAGTTCTTCCATCTCAATCACCTCACATAATTCCTTCACGTAGCTTTTATTCGCCAAATCTATTACGCATTTTCGCTTAAGTTTTTCTTGATGCCCTACATCGGACTTCTTCCCTATGCGATGGCCCTGTCCGCACTGGGCCAGGGTCGGTGCTTCCCCTCCCTTTCTAAGACCTTTACCTGCTTTTCCTCTTCCTAACATTTTGAACCCTAGAAATTGATTTGGGGATTTGCTTGGGATTTGATTGCTCTGCGATTGATGATGGGATCTCTCTAGGTTGGGTTCAGAACTTATGCGGTAGCAATCCGTGTGCTAAGTACTGAGATGTTGTACACCGTCTGATATTTAATCTTGGATGGTAAGATGAAACGGTACCTTTTTCTCGCAGATTGATAACTAATTTTGGATGCTGCATTCTCCATCTACTATTTAAATCAATATTTTGTTGGGTTTAAACTTTTAAACCATATTTATTATTAAATGCTACTTTTCTTAATACTTATTACATATTATTTAATTATTAAACATTAATATTATTAATTAAATACTAAAATTTAATTAATAAATATTATAATTAAAATTAGAATATATTTAATTGTACTTTACCTTAGTCACAATTCAAAGAAAATTTTAAAATTAGAATATAAAGTATTATACAATTTAAATTAAACTATTAAATGAACTTTTTCAATATTTTAAACTTTAGAAATTTTGGTTATTTCGTTTCAAACAATAACTAGTTTTATAAACTTTATGATTTATTTCAAATTTATTCAAGATGATTTCAAATTTTTCGAAATATAAAATATAATTATCAACTATAATTATAAAATATAAATGTCAACTATAATTATCAATTGTAATTATTAAATACACTTATGTAAAATTAATTGTTGAATACTATATACTATTTCATATGTATTAAATTTTATTATTAAATATTAAATAATTATTATAATAAACTGATATTTTCATCTCTTGCAAATATGTTGGAATTCTGCTGCAAAATAGCTTCGATAAATATTCGTCGGTATTCTTCCTGTATTTGTAGCGGAAAATAGCGATAGAAATTTTTTGTCGGTAATTCGACACAATTAGCAACGGATTAGTGAGGGATAATAGAAGATGACGGTAATAAATAAAAGAAAAAAGTTTGAAAATACAAAAAAACTATCCCTTGCAAATCACATGGAAATCCGTCGCAAATTAGATACGAAAATTTCCGCTTCTAAATTTTCGATGCTAAATCAATGTTTTCTTGTAGTGATGATGCGGTAGTTTGAAAATTCGATTTCAAAGCTTAAATGAACGTACAGGATTCAAAATAAACCGGATTTTACTGAAACCAAAAATATTAGATTCTATTTGAGAATATCTTTCCAACGAATCCGAAAAATTGAAATTTCATAGCAGGAATCAAAAGTTATGTCCAGTTGAAAATTCAGAATAGTCGTGGAATTCTGGCCCTTAAAAATGGAAATTTTGCAAATGACCTCGGTTTTTAACGAAACCCCTTTTGTTGGATCCGTGATGTCATGATATTGCTAGGTTTCAAAATTCATAATTTTCTGAATCAATACGTGAGTGTGGCAAAGGAAAACGCGTTTGACCAGTTTTAGTTGATTTCTATCGACAGGAAAATGGCCATTTTTCAAACGGTCTCGGAATTTTAAAAAATTAGTTTTGTTAGAACCGTATCGTCAATACGAAGCTATAAAATATTTTTCGGGAACTTTTGGAGTCCGTATGTAGCCCCGGTAAATTGAAATGCGCGTTCAAATTCAATATATAGATTTATATTTTGATTTTGACAAAAACTGATCGAAACGATCGAATCAGCATATGATACATATCCCATTGTGTTCGTAAAGGGGGTGATTAGCTATGGACGACAGTCGGTGGGTTCGATTTCGAGTTCGAAACAAAAAGTTGTTTTCTGAAATTAAATAATTAAATAAATAAAAAAATAAAAACCCTCTCTCCCTCTATAAACTCCCTCTCACCTCCCTCTCTCATTTCAGTTGAACGAAAAGAAAAAAAAAGAAAATTAAAATCCGTTGAAGCGCCCCCCCACCTCCCCTCTCACGTCGCCACATTCTTCCGTCGCGCCACCATCAGGACGGCGTCGCCGACCACCAACACACTCCCCTCGTCCTGCTACGCCCTCCTCTTCATCTCTTCCTTACCTCGATTCAAGGAAACCGCTAGTTGAAGAGCACTCCCTAAATCCCCAAATCTGTGACCGCCGCTACCTCATGAAACCGCCCTCCGCCTGTAGCGCCGAGCATCCGACCACCAGAGCCCACCCCTGGCCTACGCGTCCTTAAGCGCCACCCCCCTCTTCTTCGAGCCGCCAACAACAAACCCCCCATGCTGTAAGTGTTTTTTAAGCCTCCTTTGATTTTTATTAGTGTTTATAAACACTGATTTTTGCTTATAAAATAAAAAGAGATGATATTTGTTAATGTAAAACGAAAAGATTATATTTTTAAATCGGAAAAGTTATGATTTTTACGATAGAAAAGTTATGATCTTTATTTATATTAAGGCGAGATTCCTACCTATATAAAAATATGATTTTTATTTGTGTCGAGTAATAAAAATATGATTTATATATATATAGTGAGGTAAAAATATAATTTCTATGTATGTAGAGAAGTAAAAATATAATTTTTATTATATTACTAGCAAGATAAAAATATAATTTTTATCATGGAAGTAGCGGTGTAAAGGAGTGATTTTTACATATGTAGTAGAGGTATAAAAATACGATCTTTATATATATAAATGTGATTTTTATATAGAGAATGACGAGAGAAAAATTCAATTTTTAACTATGTAAAGACTCGATTTTTAATCATATAAAGTTTCGGCTTTTAACGTTATAAAAATATGATATCAATATATGAAGTGGCGTTGCAAAGATATGAACTTTAGTAGATAAAAATATTATTTCTATGAAGATAAAGAAGCGATTTATATCATAGCAAAGTAAAAATGTGATTTTTATCTATATAGTAGCAAAGTAAAAATGTGATTTTTATATACATAGCAACAATATAAATATGTGATTTTTATATATGTAGTGGATGCGGACAACGAAAGTGATAAATGGCGAGCGACGAAGATTTTCTACATATGAAGAATCGCGACGTTTGGTTTAGCCCTCGGTGAGAACTCCTCACTTTTATTTTATTTCTAGTTGAAATATATACTAGTATGGAGATGGTGTTTAGCAGCACCCGACACGCATCATCCACAGACCATGGATGACTTGTATGTTTGATTGATCTATTGTGAAAGTTGATTGTGTGATGTGGAATGAAAATAAATAATTTATAGTTAAAAATATAATTTTTTAACGTGTATATAAAATAAAATATTCATTTACAAATCAGACGATTTGTTGATGTACACACATTTGACTGATATTGATTGGGACGATAAAATTTTACACATCGCCCAACTGCACAAATAAAACCTGTGTTTGTTGTTTGAAAACCCCACACGGGTATTGGGATGAAATATGACATACACTAATCCCAATAATTAGTTGTATGTCGATCGATTGATTGACAGGCTGTGTAAGCGTTGAATATTTATATTCAATGCTTATATAGTGTAGAATGCACTCTGGATGATGGATTGCTATTTTCATTGATGTTATACACATTCGTCGTGTGAAATCCATATAATCAACATTATATGGTAATTGACTGCGTCAGGTTCCAGTTCAGAATTATCGAATATTTTAAAATAATACTCAGTGAATATTGAAATGTGAAGCCGTGTTAAGTAGTTAAAAGCCATTTTAACACGAACGGGAATTTTGCCGATTTTATTCGTTTTATAATGAATATCGAAAAGTGATTTGAAAATCGAATATTTTGAAATTGAGAATCGAATATTTTGAAATTGAAATTCGAATTAAATTGAATAGAATTGAAATTCGAATTAAATTGAATAGAATTGAAATTCGAATCAAATTGAAATAGAATTGAAATCGTTTTGAATAGAATTTAAAACGGATTGAAATTGAATTGAAATTGATTTAAATTGAAATCAATTCGAAATGAATTTAAAATGAATTTAAAATGAATTTATATTGGAAAATTCAATTTTGATTTGAATTTGAGATGGAAGTTGAAATCGTTTTGAAAACGAATTTAAAACGAATTATAAAATATGTTTTAAATAGAAATCGATGAAATATATATTATATATAATATAATGGCCTGAATAGAACGCGTCGCACTGCGGCAGTTCGCGAATTTCGACCATTGGCTTAGAACGGACATTACGGGAGATCCGAACGTCAGATTCTCCTAAAACAGGAACTGTTGGGTTCGTATCGAAAAGAGCTTTCTAACGAATACAAGAAATTAGAAATCTAACGGTTGGATTTGGAATTATGTCCAAATCAAATTTGGAAAAGATCGTTGTAAGTGCAGTTCGATGGCCGTTGATGCAAATCGACTGTACATGCCTTGATAAAATTATTAAAAATATCAATAATTAGTGTAAAATCATAGGAAATGATTTGGAAAGAATTGGGATGAAAAACTCCATATTTGAAAAGATAAAAATAGATTTTTATCGAAATGAACTAGTTTTGAACTAGAATTATAATCCATTTTTTTTTAATAAATAAATTGGATTTTAAATGGTTTTAAAAATAACCAGAATTTCCATTATATAATTGGAATGGATTTGAATTGGAATTGTCTTCGGAATATTTCGATGTTGGATTTCGTGATTATACAAATATTGTTATGGAAATTTGAAAGATATATATATCGTAATTTCCAATACGATATTTGTTGGTTATAGGATTTGATATTGAATATAAGTCGACATATTTTCTATTCAAAGCCTTGTATTTAATATCAAATGGGATTTGGGTTTGTCGTGAATGGTGTCTTCATTAACACTGTTCTTAAACCCAGTTGAGAAAAAGATTAAATCTTTTTATTTAGATTTAATGAAGTGTACTAATTAAATAATATTTAATTGGAATTGAATTGGAATTGATCTTTGGGTTTATCGTGAATGGTGTTTTAAATAACATTTGTTCTTTAACCCTCTAATTAGTGGAATGTGATTTGGGTTGTCGTGAATGGTATCTTTAGTAATAATGTTCTTAGACCCAATGGAGTTAAGAAAATCAGAAACTAACTGGAGATTAGTTAAGTTGAATGGTTTCCTGGGTATTGATCTGATGTTTGTTTCGGCCTTCGGGGTTATTACTTAGGAAATTGTTCACTTGCTAATTTATGGTTAAAGGCTGATGGAAATGAAATGTGATTTTGGGTTTATTGTGAACCGTGTTTTAAATGGCATTGGTTCTTTAACCCAGCTAATGACAGGATATGATTTCCCAAGTTTAATAATCATTGATACTGATTTTTGGGAAGATTAAAACCAAGTGGAGTTTTAATGAATCTTTAATTAGATTGAAATGATCGAGAATGGAGTATCACCGGTTTTGCTCTAAGCGATAGTTAAATCTTTAATTAGATTGGAACGTGAAATGGTAATTGAATTTACCGATAACACTGTGGTGTTAGATATGAAGTATTACCAGTTTTGCTTCATGGGATGAATAGGTTGGGGTTGGGAAATTTAAGAAATGATTACTTCGGTAAGGTTCGTTAATCCCGACTAGTTTGGATAAACAATAATTTGGTTTGAATTGAAATCCAAAAGAAGATTAAAGAATAAATTTAAAAGAATTTATCTTTGATAAAATTAATGGGAACCTTTCCCTATAGATGTGAATAGGTAACGACCCGGGTTTTTGTCGACTTTGGTTATCGCCATAAGCTCAATGATGACTAACCAAACATTGGAAAATACCAGAAAGTTAAGGAAAGAAATTAGAGGGTGAGGAAAGATAAGATAGAAACTTAGAATAGAAGAAGAAGGAGAACACAACATCGGAGTAACACGAACCTCACAGCGGAACGAATAACATATAATATATATAACATAACTTGAATTATGCATCTGTACTTGAATATACATGATTATCAAAGTACAACACTTACAACACAGCGGAAATAAACTATAGCTATATGATCCTGAAGCCTCCTGCTCCAGCTCTTCAAGTATCTGTAAATCCCGACTACTTGATTGCCCGTACAAAATTGGGCACCCAAGAGTTTAGGGGAAAAAAACAAAATAAACTCCAGGTCAGTCATGGGACTGGTATGAGTAAATCAGTTTAAAACAGTTTGAGCCATTAAACGATATCTCATAAGACCATGCCGTGTAACGGAACGGGTTTTTCCTTAATGAGAATCCAGAATATCTTTATCTCAAAAACCTTTTGATATTATAATAATGGCTATCAACCACAATATAATAATCATCTAGCAGAAACGCTTTCATCTCATGTTCTACATATATAGTATACAATCAAAACTGCAAGCACGTATTGGGTAATGGATTTCCAACTATGACATGGTATGGAACCACCTTTCGCTAGTGTACCTCTAGAGAGGAATACACTGGGTTCAACAAGAACATCTTGCAACCCGGTGACACATGACCGACCACTCATTTCGCTTGAGTGTATCGAATGTATATCACCAACGTTTGGGATCAGCAACCGTTTCCTGAATGGGACAGCATCAACAATAGATTTTTAGAAGTAAATGAAACTCTAGATCAGGTGATTATATACCCTAATAGGTGCGACCTACGTAGCCATGCTACCTGCCCGATTTCTGTCATTTACCGGTTGATGAGGGTTGAGGTTACGCTTTATCATCACATCAGATTCACTTCGAATGCCACATTGTCAGATCCATCGAAAATCAAAAATTGACGTCTACAACAGTACATTACGTGTTAGCTAAATAAGTTTCCTTCTCCGCTTCCACTCTTGGTACGGTTGAAGAAATCAATGTACGTGACCTTTCTGGAAATACTCTGTCAGACATTTATCCATACAAGTCATCAAGGAACAGGATGAACCGAAGGCACTATTCAGTACATCCATCTTAGGCATTATTATCTAAGACTTATACAATAGCCCTTGCACTTTACTCCGTCTTCAATTATCTTTGGCATATATGATTCGCAACGCTTATGCCAATACAGAGTGGTTCTTTGGATAATAATCCAACCGGTCTCTCCATATTAACAACGTTAAAATGGTCAAAACTTCGATAGTCTGTGATTTATCCCTCAAAGAAAAACAGGTGTGCAAACAACGGTATTATTTCCAGGAGGAAATTATATCGATCAATCATCATTCAACATTTATCTCTTTATTTCATTAATTTACTTATCTTCTGTTTCCATATATTCTAAATTCTTATTTTCTATTATCAGAAAACATTTCTGATTTTCGTTTGGAAAACATTTCCAAAACTTCTTAATTGGGATTTAAACAGATGTTTAAAACTATATTGCGATGACGACTCAAACCACTATACTAAATTACTAAATCCACTTCACACTCGAACCATAACCATTTCTTAATTAAACACGCAGTCAACCAAGTTTGGGTATAGCTACCTCTCAGACCTTAACTGAACCACCTTTCAAATCTCGAAATAGTTAAGATTCACATTTTTAACTCTTTAACACTTCCTTACGAACCCTCGGATTCGATTTACGAACCCCCTTCTTTTACAAGCTCACGTGATTATAACAATGGTGTTATAATGTCCTGCATCCGAAATATATTACCTTTAATATGACTTTTATTTCCTAACTCGAATAATATAACGATCAACTAATTTATTAACTCCTATTTGTTTAACTCTAAGCTATAACTCTTATTCGATGAACTTTTATTCTACTTAACTCTTACTGGATTAACTCTTATTCGAATAACTTGTATTTGATTAACTTACTTCGAATATCTACTATTCGATTATCTCACTTCGAATATCTATTATTCGATTATCTCACTTCGAATATCTATTATTCGATTATCTCACTTCGAATATCTATTATTCGATTAACTCCTTCGATTAACTCAAATCGATTAACTCATCTCGAATATTTCTGATTCGATTAACTCACTTTTTCGAATAAACTAATATTCGATAACTAATACTCGACTAACTCTAACTCGGTTAACTCTACTGATTAATTCTAACTGATTACATCTAACTGGATAACTGGTTAACTCTTATGGTTTAACCAACTGGTTAACTCAAATGGTTTAACCTAACTAGTTAATTCTTTATCCTTATTCAGTTTCAAACATCGATGTTGAAATCGATTCTTACTCCTTTATATAAGTCCTGACTTATATATTCCATTTATCAAATGATAATATTTAACTTAATTTATAAATCTCATTTATAAGTCAATCTGCTCCTTTTACCTTTTTACTTTTTCATATATAAGTTCAGACTTATATATATATATATATATATATATATCCAAGGATAAATATTTTCTTTATAATCTATTTGTTTTCTAAACAAATATTTCCTTTATAACCCTATTTGTTTTCTTGAACAAATATTTCCCTTTTTATTTTATTTGCAAATAGTTTTGCAAATATTCCCTTTATAATCTCTTATTTATTCCTTAATAAATATCTTCTTTAATGACTTAGTTCTAAGTGTTTCCTTTATTACCTTATTTATTTATTCTATGTATTTCCTCTAAAAATATCTTATTTAAAACTTATTCAATTTCCTAAGTCAATATCCTTGTTTAACTTATTCAATCCCTAAGTTAATATCCTTTGTTTAACTTATTCAATTCCTAAGTTAATATCCTTTGTTTAACTTAGTAAAGTTCTAAGCTAAATATCTCTTTATCTTAACCTATTACTTTAACAAATAAATAATCCATTAATCGTATCTTATTTATTTAACAAACAAATATCTCATTATCTTATCCTATTTATTTTCTAAGTAAGTAATCCACTTTATAAATATTCTATTTATAAAGATTTCCGTCATTTATAATTCCCACTTAAACGTATTTCCTATTTATAAATATTCCATTTATAAATATTCCTATTTATAAATATTCTATTTATAAATATTATCTTTTATAAAATACTCTGATTTTATAAATATTCTCTTTTCAGTATTCACTTTGACAAATCCCCCTTTTCTCCAAATCCCGGTATGTTATGGTGTTTAACATATCAAATTACGATGTCCAATATCTTCCATACACACACAATCAACAACAGGTTATAATTCACATCATATATCAAAATATATGAAAAACAATAAAATAACTATTGAGGAATCCAGTAGGATTCCTCCAACCTGTTTCCCTGCATCCACAGATGTTACACAATAAAATCAACCTCACTTTCAGTTCTATATGATATATTCTGTTAAACAGAATCAATATAGAAATTCAACTAACTGACTAGCAGTTCAATCAAACTGTCAACGCGCAGTCAATCAACCAATATTTAACAGTTCTAAAAATACAACATGAAAGTATAAACTGTTCAGAGTTAATGAGATTTACTCACTTTGGCAGTTCATCGTTAAAGAACGATAAACTGTTTTTTTGATTTGAATCAAACAATTTATTTCACCATAAATTGTAATGAACTCCAATTCACCCCTAGTCAATTCCATGGGGTAGTGTACGTCCATACGATCTTGTCGAATCTGGTTATGTTGATTTCTGATAACATATGAGTAAGTTATGACCACTACAAGTTACCATAGATAATTAACTTTAAATAACTTAATTCCTTTTTGAAAATGGGCTTCACCTTTTTCTTGGCCCAACTAAAACCTAAATTCCGTTTCTAATCAACCTAGGCTCTATCCCATCTTCATGCAAAATCGGCCCAGTCACCCAAACCCAACTGCATTTTTATTGCTCAGCCCATCCACCTTTTATTTTTCAGCCCATCAACCTTTTTATTTCTTTAAGCCCAACCAAGCCCAATACCCCCTTCTCTACCCAGGCCCGCACACCCTCCTACCCGCCTTTTCCAATGCAATATCCTGACTCCAGATGAAAACTCCTCAGCCATAGCCGACAGTTTTAGCCTCATCGCACCTTTCACCTTTCCGCCCACTTGAAATCCGTGACCATCATGATGAACCTCCTTACATCCTCCATCCACTCCATCTAAACTTAACGAGCTCAGATGTAACAACCCTAAATTTTAGGGTAAATTTAAAAATTTATATTTAGTAATTGTAATGTGTTTTTGATATTTAAAATAATAATGATTAAAAATTGATTTAAATTGAAGTTAGAAAGAATAATTTAATTTTAATTATAAAAAGTGTTAGAAATAGCGCGGTAGTTTGAAAAGTCAAACTTGAACTTTGACTGACCGTACAGGATGCAAAATTTAACGGATTTTAGTGAAACCAAAAATATTAGAATCTATTTAAAAATATCTTTCTAACGAATCCGAAAAATCGAAATTTCATAGCGGGAATCAAAAGTTATGTCAAAATTAAAATTTAGAAAGGTTACTATGAAATTTATAAAGGTCAAAAATGCTACTTTTTGCATACGAATGAATTTGGACTCGAAACCACTTCCATTGAGTTCAAAACGACATTTCTACATTTGAAAAGTATAAACACTTATATATTTCGAGTTTCGGAAATTATTGGTATAAAAATTTATTTTTAATATTAAATATATACGCCTTGAGAATTGAAATTTTGCAACCGGTCTCCAAATTGAACAAAATTAATTTTGCTGGGTTCGTATCGTCAAAACAAAGCTAAAAATGATTTTTCGGTAATTTTTAGAATTAATATATAATCATAATTGATTTTTCAGTGTAAACGGACAATTTTTGACTTTAAAAATTCATTAAAAATTCATACGGACTCGAAAATTTACGAAACCAGTTTCTATAGGTTCGTATTGATTAGGATTAGCTGTGATTCAAATTCCATCGAATTTGGAATCAGTATGTGGTCGTACGGTTTTAAAAACTGCAAAACGGATGTTAATAATTACACTAAAGCTATAATTAAAGTGGGCTAAATTACATATGGGCTGAATTAAAGTAACCCCTATATAATATCTCATAGACCAGCCATAACCTAACTCTGAAAATCTAAACATAACCTAGCCTCCATCTTCTTCATCTTCATTTCCATGGCCTCCTCCTTAGAAAAAAACTTCTTTGCACAAAAATCCCTAAATTTTCAAATTCTCAGAAACTAGCCTTGTGGCATCTCGATCAATTTGCCAAATTACCACAAAATTACTGATCAAATTCGTTTTTCGAAATTCATAAAATTCTGGGCTAGAAACTTGTTTGAAACTGTTCCAATTTTCTAAATCTCAAAAATCCCCAAATTTTCAAATTCTCAGAAACTAGCCTTATGACATCTCGATCAACTTGCCAAATTACCACAAAATTACAGATCAAATTCGTTTTCTGAAATTCATAAAATTCTGGGCTAGAAATCCGTTTGAAGCTGTTCGACGTCGCCTCAGTTTCTAAACGATGGAAGGTAACGCTTTAATAACATAATAAAAAGTTAATTAATTTAATTTATTTTGTAATTAAGTTATTTAAAGGATTAAATAGCGATATCTTTGTTTTATATAAGGTCAGAATTTGATGAAACGAAATGCGTTGGAATCCTTGTGACAAGATCTAGACTATGGAACAGATTAGAGCGTAAGTAGAGCATCTTAGAAATTCAGCAAATTTCAGATTTGATCTATTCTGAATAAAAAGCTCGGTGAGATTTCTAATTTTTAATAATTCAATAATTTAATTATTTTCCTCGATTGATTGAATCATTGAATGTATGTAAATAATATATATATCTGCGATGTGGTAAATTAGTTTATGTATTTATCTGTTGCCGTTAATGTTCATGCGTTAAAAATCTCATTTTTATGGAGATTTATGTATTCGTTTGGTTCATTAGATTTGTGAATTCAAAATTTATTTTTGAGTTAATTAGGAATAGTTAAAAACAAAATCATCTCATTTTGTTTATGTGATTTGTTGAGATTCACAACTTTATGTGAATTTAACATGTTAGGAAAAAGAAACTTTATTCACATTTTTATGTGAATTTAACATGTTAGGGGAAAGGAAAACTTTATTTACATTTTTATGTGGATTAAATATGTTAGATAAAAAGGACATCTTTTATTTACATTCCTCTGTAAATAAAAAAAATTAGATGACACCTTTTATTTACAAGTTCTATGTAAATGAAAAGAATAAAATTATGAAGATACATTTTTTTTTATGTAAATAGGACATCAAAAAGAAAAGGACACATTCATTTACATTCTTATGCAAATAGGTTGTGTAGAAGAAAGAGAATTACATATTTGTTTACATTTTTAGATGTAAACAAAACATAGGAAAGAATTACATTTTTTTTATTTCTAGATGCAAACAAAACATAGAACAAGAATCACATTTTTGTTTACTTTTTAAATAAACATGATAAAGAAAAAGAAAACTTTTTTTACATGTAGTGTAAATAAACATGATATAGAAGAAATAACACTTTTTGTCACAAAATGTTGAAATAGAATAAAAGTAAAGTTTTTGTCATAAAATGACACATAGAATAAAAGTAAAGTTTTACATAGAATAAAAAAAATACCAGAATAAAAAAAAATACCATTTCATTATGGAATGTTTTAATGGGAATTTGTTTACAAATGGAACATTCATTTATGTGTCATTAATAAATATAGGAAATTGTTAACCAATGAAACGTTCATTTATTTGTCGTGAATATATATAGAAAACATGATTAGAAAAGAATAAACAATAGGAATTACATTTTTACATGTAATGAAAGAATAAGAATTTACATAGTCAATATAAATTACATTTTTAAAGTAATTAAGAAGATTTGTTTTCAAAACCAAACATTGTGAAAAGATGAATATTATTGTTATCAATCTTGAATTAAAAGAATATTTTATAATTCAATTTATGAAATTAATTGACATTCATTTAAAAAGATTATGTCTTTGTTGTCTTAAAGTTACAATAAAAAAAAGATTCAATTAAAAAGATTCTATCTTTACTGTCAATATGTTAAGATAAGAAGATTAGATTCAGAATTAGACATTTTGAAAGGTTTATTATTATTAATATAATAATTGAGAAAGTGTAACGACAAGGAATTTCACTCGATCCGAATCAGTCGCTAAACCGATCAAGACCGTTCGAAACCCCTGATCGCATTGAGAACACGACAAATCAGAACGCAAACAGAAGAACATTTCATTGTATATTACAACAATTCCATCAGAATGCAAGAATATACAGAGTATAAATGAATAAAATACATTCGATAAATATCAGAGATTACAATAAATTACATAGCAGCGGAAAATAATACAAAACACAACTAGAATGAGATATACGGATACAAAGCTTTCCGGATATCGCTCCAGCTGTAAACCAGGTTCCTGTGAATATAAATCTGCAAAACCAAAACTACTAGCTGCCCGTGTCAAAATAAGGGCACCCAGAGTTTAGGTTAAAACAATAAACTCCAGGTCAGTCATAGGACTGGTGTGAGAACTAAAACAGTTATTAATCTTTATTTTAAAGTTAGGTAAATCACGGGACCACGCCGTATAACACGGAACAGGTTTCCTCCCAAGAATACCAGTGCATAAAACAACAGCGCAATGCTAAATAAAGAACAATGAAGCTATTATAAGATCCAGGTCCCATCACACAATTCAACGCAAGCCGGAGGATAGGGTTTTCCCTTATAATAGCCAAAGCATGCTTGATACGTTTAAAACAAATCATTTGATACTATAATAAGTGTATAGTGTTTAAAACAATTTCAATCATAAGTATCAATCCTAGACGGCATGGGTACCATATAACATGTCGCCATACTAGGCTCTACAATCAAAACCGCAAAATGTCGTATTGGAAGTTGGATTATCATCTATGATATGAACCAAGGCTAGGGATCGTCCTCACCGATTCGAGAGCCTCTAGTCCGCCACTCAGGAACAACCGCAACTGCCCCATGGATCGTCAGGGCCGGTCCACCGATGTGGATTATTATGCCTAAACACTGCGTTTCCCCGCCCTATGGGGGGCGTAAGTTTGGTCCATCTGCCAACCAGAATGCACCGGCCGAAACCGATATAACCGAGGCGCCTCAAGTTCCATGATCCACATAAGCAATGTCAGCCAGTTCAAGCACTGACACCACTTCTAACTGGAAAGAAACGCATGCCCTCCCTGATGTCCTTCTCCCATTTCTGGTTCACATCGGGGTGTGAGGCTCGCGAAATAACGCTACACAAAGCTCTGCCACAAAGGCCGTGCTTTGACCATCAACCACAAGACTGTGCTTTTCAACAGAAGCCTTGATCATTTGCATCTTAGCATGCCACACAGGCAATTCACGCTATGCAACCGATATCAATCACACAGAATGAAATCCGATGTCAGACACACAGTCCATACAAGTCCGTTCTGGGTCTGAACGAAACCGGATTAGCGAACCGATTCATGCTATGCAACCGACATAAGCAATATCCATCGATCTCCAAGTACGTCTGGACGATCACCAACTGATTCCCTCATCTTGGGTGTACAACCCAATCAAGATCATCAGTAACCACCCAAACGATGTGAATACTTCCGGTCTTAAACCACCGTCTTCATCTTCGACTCGTCGTCGAATCAGTTATTCAGAATGGGATAAACCCGGTCTTTCTGAATAACTCGCGTATATAATAAACAAGTGTTACACAAACACAACATATGCCTCATTCCAGTTCATCAGTCCCTAACCGTAAATTAATCAAGAGAATAATTCCCCAAATATTAACCCCGAAGGCCGAAACCAACATCAGATCAATATCCAGAAAACCATTCTGCTTAGCTAACCGACAGTTAGTTTCTAAATTTCAGATTCTTTGGGAAAGGTTCCCATTAATTTTATCAAAGGTAAATCCTTTAAATTTATTCTTTAATCTACTTTTGAATATCAATTCAAACTAGTCGGGATTAGCTAACCTCACCGAAGTGATCATTTATTTTATTTCCTAATCCCAGCCTATTCATCCCATGAAGTAAAACTGGTAATACTTCATATCTAACACCACGATGTTATCGGTAAATTCAATTACCATTTCACGTTCAAATCTAATTAAAGATTTAACTCGCCTGGAGCAAAACTGGTGATACTCCATTCTCGATCTTTTCAATCTAATTAAAGATTCATTAAAACTCCGTTTAGTTTTAATCTTTGACTGGGTTAAAGAATCAATGTCATTTAAAATACGGTTCACGATAAACCCAAAATCACATTTCATTTCAATCAGTCCCTAACCGTAAATTAGCAAGTGAGCAATTCCCTAAGTATTAACCCGAAGGCCGAAACCAACATCAGATCAATACCCCAGAAACCAGTCAACTTATATAATCTCCAGTTAGTTTCTGATTTTCTTAACTCCTTTGGGTCTAAGAACACTATTATTGAAGATACCGTTGTGAAAACCCGCAACTTCCCCGTAAAGGAAAGCGTCGGATAGTTCGAGAACAAACCACAACAGAACACATACAAAAGAATATTTCATTGTATATAACAACAATGCATCAGATTACAAGAATATACAGAGTATAAATGAATAAATATTACACAGAAATAACGGAGATTTAAATTACATTTAAATACATAGCAGCGGAAAATAATACAATACACAACTAGAAGAAGATATACGGATGCAAAGCTTTCCGGATATCGTTCCAGCTGTAAACCAGGATCCTGTGAATATAAATCTGCAAAACCAAAACTACTAGCTGCCCGTGTCGAAAATAGGGGCACCCAGAGTTTAGGTTAAAACAATAAACTCCAGGTCAGTCATGTGACTGGTGTGAGAACTAAAACAGTTATTAATCTTTATTTTAAATCATTAGGTAAAATCAAGGGACCACGCCGTATAACACGGAACGGGTTTCCTCCCAAGAATACCAGTGCATAAAACAAACAGCGTAATGCTAAATAAAGAAAAATGAAGCTGTTATAAGACCCAGGTCCTATCACACAATGCAACGCAAGCCGGGGGAGAGGGTTTTCCCTTATAACAGCCAAAGAATGCTTGATACGTTTAAAACAAATCATTTGATACTATAATAAGTGCATAGTGTATAAAACAACTTCATATCATAAGTATCAATCATAGGCGGCATGGGTAACATATATCATGTCGCCATATATAGGTTTACAAATAAAACCGCAAATGTCACGTATTTGGAAATTGGATTTCCATCTATGAACCGAGGAAAAAGATAGTCCTCAACCGATTCGTGACTCTCTAGCCCGAGCCACAGGATCAGAGCTCGAGTGACCCTTGGAGCGACAGGGCCGGTCCACCGATGTGGATTAAAATGCCTGAACACTACGTTTCCCCACCCTTTGGGGCGTAAGTGAGCCAACTAAATGACTCCATCGGTTCGAGAACGACCGATCAATCCGAGGCGCCTCGCAACATCAACAACCACATAAGTCAAACTCGTCAGGGTGTGTAAAACCACTGACGCCACTTCTAACTAGAAAGAAACGCATGCCCTCCCTGAGGTCCGTCTCCCGTTTTTGGTTCATACCGGGTGTGAAACTCGCGAAGTAAACGTTACACAAAGCTACGCCATAAAGGCCGTGCTTTGATCATCACCACAAGACTTTGCTTTTCAACAGAAGCCTTGATCAATTGCCACTTAGGCATGCCACACAGGCAATTCACTCCATGCGTTTGATATCCATCAATATATAACCCCTGAGCTCGTACGTCTCAGAGAAGGGCGTTAAGCAAGAGAATAAATTCTCCGCCACCAAACAGATATATATTTAATAGAGATCAACCACACGGACTAAAATCCAATGTCAGACACACAGTCCATTTACAAGTCCGTTCTGGGTCTGAACGAAACCGGAGGCACCTAGTACCCCGCATATCCATCGATCTCCAAGTACGTCTGGACGATCACTAACTGTTTCCATCTTCTTGGGTGTACAGCCCAATCAAGATCATCAGTTATCACCCAAACGACGTGAAGACTTCCGGTCTTCGACCACCGTCTTCATCTTCGACTTATCGTCGTATCAGTTATTAAGAATGGGATAAACCCGGTCTTCCTGAATAACTCGCGTATATATTATAAAAGTGTTACAAAAACACAACATACGCCTCATTCCAATTCATTAGTCACTAACTGTAAATTAATCAAGAGAATAATTCCCCAAATATTAACCCCGAAGGCCGAAACCAACATCAGATCAATATCCAGAAAACCATTCTGCTTGGCTAACCGACCGTTAGTTTCTAAATTTCACATTCATAGGGAAAGGTTCCCATTAATTTTATCCAAGATAAATTCCTTGAATTTATTCTTTATTCTATTCTTTCGAATTTCGATTCAACTAGCCAGGATTAACGAAACTTACCGAAGTAATCGTTTGTTTAATTTCCCAATCCCAACCTATTTATCCCATGAAGTAAAACTGGTAATACTTCATATCTAACACCACAGTGTTATCGGTAAATTCAATTACCATTTCCCGTTCAAATTTAATTAAAGATTTAACTATCGCCTGGAGCAAAACTGGTGATACTCCATTCTCGATTATTTCAATCTAATTAAAGATTCATTAAAACTCCACTTAGTTTTAATCGTTAACTGGGTTAAAGAATCAGTGTCATTTAAAACACGGTTCACGATAAACCCAAAATCACATTCATTAATTATCGGGTTAAAGAACAAGTGTTATTTAAAACACTGTTCACGATAAACCCAAAAATCAATATCAATTCAATTCCAATTAAATATTATTTAATTGGTACACTTCATTAAATCTAAATAAAAAGATTTAATCTTTTCTCAACTGGGTTCAAGAACAGTGTTAGTGAAGACACCATTCACGACAAAACCAAATCACATTTGATATTCAATACAAGGCTCTGAATAGAAAATATCCCGGCTTATATTCAATATCCAATTCTGCGGCCAACAAAGATCGTACTGGAAATAACGATATATATATATCTATATCTTTCAAATTTCTATAACAACATTTGTATAATCACGAAATCCAAAATCGAAACATTCCGAAGACAATTTCGATTCAAATCCATTCCAATGCAATCATTGGAAATTCTGGTTATTATCAAAACCATTTCAAATTCAATTTATTTAAAAATAAATAGAATTATAATTCTAGTTCAAAACTAGTTCATTTCGATAAAAATCTATTTTTATCTTTTCAAATATGGAGTTTTTCATCCCAATCCTTTCTAAATCATTTCTTATGATTTTACACAAATTATTACTATTTTTAATAATTTTATCAAGGCCCGTACAGTCGATTTCCATCAATGGCCATCGAACTGCACTTACAGCGACCTTTTTCAAATTTGATTTGGACGTAAGTCCAAATCCAACCGTTAGATTTCAAATTTCTAATATTCGTTAGAAAGCTCTTTTCGATACGAACCCAACGGTTCCGGTTTTAGGAGAATCCGACGGTCGGATCTCCCGTAATGTCCGTTTGAAATAAATGGTCGAAATTCACGAACTGCCGCGGCGCGGCGCGCTCTATTCAGGCCATTATATTATATATATAATATATATAATATATATTTCGTCGATTTCTATTTAAAACAAATTATAATAAAAGTTTTAAAATTCGTTTCAAAAGCATTTTCAACTTCCTTTTTCAATTCAAATCAAAATTGAATTCTTCTTTATAAATTCGTTTTAAATTCATTTCTATCCAATTCAAATTTCAATTCAATTTGAGTTCATTTAAATTCGCTTTCAATTCAATTTGAACTCGTTTTCAATTCATTTCATTTCGAAATCGTTTTCAATTCAATTCATTTCGAAATCGTTTTCAATTCAATTCATTTCGAAATCGTTTTCAATTCATTTCATTTCGAAATCGTTTTCAATTCAATTCATTTCGAAATCGTTTTCAATTCAATTCATTTCGAAAGGAATAAAATCGATATAAATATCGTTCATGTCAAAATGGCGTTAATCTAATCAACACGGCTTCATAAATTTCTAGTTTCAAAATAGTTGTTATTATCAAAATATTTCGTTCAACACATGACCAATCTCAATGGATGAGTACTGTCAACACATGAACCTTTATTTTATATTGATAAAGATGTAAATTTTATTACTAAAATATTTCGTTCAACACATGACCAATCTCAATAGATGAGTACTGTCAACACATGAACTTTTATTTTATACTGATAAAGATGTAAATTTTATTACTAAAATATTTCGTTCAACACATGACCAATCTCAATAGATGAGTACTGTCAACACATGAACTTTTATTTTATAATATTTTTTATTTTTCAAATTGGAATGAGGCCCAATCAATTACCATATAAAGTTAATTATATAGATTTTCATATAACACATGTATATAATAGCCTTGAAAAATAATCAACCATCAACCAAAGTGCACTACACTGTATAAGCATCAAATATAGATATCTAACGCTTATAACAGCCTGTCAATCGATCGATCGACATATTTAATCAATCAGGATGAGTGAACTTCAAATTTCATCCCAACACCCGTGTGGGGTTTCAAACAATCAAACACATATTTTATTTGTGCAGTTGGGCGATGTGTAAAATTTATCGACCAAATTAATGTCCTTCAAATAGGTGTACATAAACAAACCGTCCGGTTTGTAAATGAATATTTGTTTATTCACATTCACGTTAAAAATTATATTTTTAACGATAAAAACATTTTATTCCAACATATGAATTTCTATTCAGTTCATTTATCCAATAAAATGATATTTTTATTTTTCTAACATGTTTTAGAAAATTTCGGTGGCATAACGGCACGATACTAGAAACGGGACGAGGCCTAGCCTTATCCCCGGTCTAGTGAAGGCCCACGCCATTCACACATCAATCAAATTCACCAAACAACCAAATTCAAATCAAATCATATAACTAATCTATGCAACCAAGCATACAAGTCCATGGTCTGTGGACGATTGTGTCGGGTGCTACTAAGCACCGTCTGCATCCTAGTATATATATATAACTAGAAAATTTAAATTGAAAGGTGAGAAGTTCTCACCGATAGCTATCCAATCATCTTGACTCTTCTTTGATATAAATCTTCTTCGTTCTCGCCTTCTTCGTTGCTATAGCCACTACATATGTAAAAATCGAATTTTTACTTCGTTATTCAATATATAAAAGTCATATTTTTTTCTTCGATGTTCAATATATAAAAATCATATTTTTCTATCGAAGTTCAATATATAAAAATTCTATTTTTCTATCGAAGTTCAATATATAAAAATTCTATTTTTCTATCGAAGTTCAATATATAAAAATTCTATTTTTCTATCGAAGTTCAATATATAAAAATTCTATTTTTCTATCGAAGTTCAATATATAAAAATTCGATTTTTCTATCGAAGTTCAATATATAAAAATTCTATTTTTCTATGGAAGTTCAATATATAAAAATTCTATTTTTCTATGGAAGTTCAATATATGGAAGTTCAATATATAAAAATTCTATTTTTCTATCGAAGTTCAATATATAAAAATTCTATTTTTCTATCGAAGTTCAATATATAAAAATTCTATTTTTATTTCGAAGTTCAATATATAAAAATCACATTTTTATTTCGAAGTAATCACATTTTTATTTCGAAGTTCAATATATAAAAATCACATTTTTATTTCGAAGTTCAATATATAAAAATCACATTTTTTTTTCGAAGTTCAATATATAAAAATCCTTTTTTATTTGTTTAAAAATCGAATCTTTTCTAGTTTAAAGATCGAATCTTTTCTATTAAATTTCATAGGAAAGACGAAACCACATTTTTCATATGTGATGTATTTATTAAAAACTGAATATAAATTAAAATAAAGTAAAATAAAAACAAACTTACAGTAAAATGGAGGGGGGAAGAAGCCACGGCAGTGCTCAGGAGGAGAAGGTGGCGCGGTCTCAGGCGATGGGCGTCGGAATGGGTTTCGAGGGGAGGGGGTTCATCGCGGTTCTCGATTTGGGCAGGGGCGTCGGGTTCGCGCGGGGCGCTGAGGGGAGAGGAGAGGGAACGAGGTTGTGCGGTGGCCATGGAGGGGGGCGCGCTGACGATGGCGGCGGTGAAGGGTGGAGGAACGGCGGTCTAGGGTTGCGCGTGGGGTTTTTTTCTCTGTTCGAATTTTTTTTTTATTTCTTCCGATTCGATTTATGAAAGGGGGGGCCAGAAATTATTTAAGGAGAAGGAGAGAGAAGACTTTAGTTTTTAATTATTTTAATTATTTTATTTTCTAAAAAGTTGACTTTTACATACGACCTCTAAACGAGGTCCACCGCCTGTCGTCCATAGCGTTTTACCCCTATTCCGATCACAATGGGATATGTATCGCAAGCTGATGTGATCGTTTCGATTAGTTTCCTTTGAATTTACATTTAAATCACTATATTGAATTTTAAACGTACATTTCAAATTACCGGGGCCATATACTAATTCTAAAAATTCCCGAAAAATATTTTCTAGCTTCATATTGACGATACGGTCCTAACAAACTAGTTTCGTCGAATTCTGAGACCGTTTGAAAAATGGTCATTTTCCAGTCGATTAAAATCAACTAAAACTGGTCAAACGCGTTTTCCTTTGCCACGCTCACATATTGATTCGAAAAATTATGAAATTTGAAACCTAGCAATAACTTTACATCCCGGACCCAACAAAACTGGTTTCATCGAAATCCGAGGTCGTTTGCAAAATGTCCATTTTTAAGGGCCTGAATTCCATAGCGACTATTCAGAATTTTCAACTGGACATATCTTTTGATTCCCGCTACGAACTTTTTATTTTTCGGATTCGTTGAAAAGATATTCACTATTAGATTCCATTATTTTTGGTTTCACTAAAATCCGGATTGTTTGGCACCCGGTACATTCAATTGAAGTTTGAAATCGAATTATCGAACTACCGCGCCATTTTCAATTCTATTTATAATAATAAATAAAATTATATATATTCTAACGACGACGTATATAATATATACGTCGAATTATATTCAAATTAAATTTCTCGTCGATATTATTTAAAATAATTCATTTTAAATAATCAAAATTCGCTAAAATTGCCAAAATAAAAATTTTAAACTGGCCCAGATTTTCGGGTTATTACAATCTCCCCCACTTAAAACTTTTCGTCCCCGAAAAGGAACAAAGTCGAACGTGGTTTGATTAATCAACTCTACATTCGATCTGGCTTGCATTCTCCAACTTTTCAGTTTCTGAGAATTTTCAAAAATTTCAAAAATTTGGCTAACACCCTAAATTTTCGAAAAATTTCGCCATAACCTCCCCTGCACCGGGAGCATCGGGGAATTTCAAATAGCTTCCCCGGTCCTTCAGATCTCAAAAAGAAAAAGAAAAAGCCAAGCGACTAGCCAATAGGCTCATAAAATCATCATCACCCAAACAAAACAGTAAATTATGTAGTAAACATGTACCTATTTGTCGGGCAAACAAATTTTATTCTCTGGCTCTAGCCTCCTTGCTATGACCTGTTCAATATAAGTATATGTATATGTAAGCAAATGCGACCAATTTTCAATGCAATTCAATATTCGATCAAATTAGGCAAAAATGGTTCAAAATTATCAAACAAATAAACAAACAACACAAACATCAGTCAATTAGTGAATTAGAGTTTCCAATTCATAATTTTGATACATATACAGAAAATCATGTTCTGATGCCAAATCACAACAATGTATTCTAACTATATATAAGCTTTGGTTCTCACACCAGTCTAATGGAAATATATAGAAATCACACCTTCGAAACACGAATATAAATGTTGATGATGCGATCGCTATCATCAATATCATCTTCGGGCGACTAGGGTGTGTTGCTATATCTATCCAATATATTAAAATTTCAAATACACGTGGATCAGATGTATACGCAAAATATTTATATACTGGACTGTCCAACTCAATATATAAATAGACAATCAAATACGAATAATTGATTTAAATTTCCAAAACAAAAATTTGTTTTCATTTTTAAAATATACTCTTCACACTCGTTCTACGATACTACTGATCCCATCTCTAACGAGTCATCCTCATTGGATATTACTAATCCAATATCTGATGAATTCTTTCGTATGGTTCTAATGTGTCTTGTTCTCGAGCTTTGTAAACCAAAGCTCTGATACCAACTGTGAAAACCCGCAACTTCCCCGTAAAGGAAAGCGTCGGATAGTTCGAGAACAAACCACAACAGAACACATACAGAAGAATATTTCATTGTATATAACAACAATGCATCAGATTACAAGAATATACAGAGTATAAATGAATAAATATTACACAGAAATAACAGAGATTTAAATTACATTTAAATACATAGCAGCGGAAAATAATACAATACACAACTAGAAGAAGATATACGGATACAAAGCTTTCCGGATATCATTCCAGCTGTAAACCAGGATCCTTTGAATATAAATCTGCAAAATCAAAACTACTAGCTGCCCATGTCGAAAATAGGGGCACCCAGAGTTTAGGTTAAAACAATAAACTCCAGGTTAGTCATGTGACTGGTGTGAGAACTAAAACAGTTATTAATCTTTATTTTAAATCATTAGGTAAAATCAAGGGACCACGCCGTATAACATGGAACGGGTTTCCTCCCAAGAATACCAGTGCATAAAACAAACAGCGTAATGCTAAATAAAGAAAAATGAAGCTGTTATAAGACCCAGGTCCTATCACACAATGCAACGCAAGCCGGGGGATAGGGTTTTCCCTTATAACAGCCAAAGAATGCTTGATACGTTTAAAACAAATCATTTGATACTATAATAAGTGCATAGTGTATAAAACAACTTCAAATCATAAGTATCAATCATAGGCGGCATGGGTACCATATATCATGTCGCCATATATAGGTTTACAAATAAAACCGCAAATGTCACGTATTTGGAAATTGGATTTCCATCTATGAACCGAGGCAAAAGATAGTCCTCAACCGATTCGTGACTCTCTAGCCCGAGCCACAGGATCAGAGCTCGAGTGACCCTTGGAGCGACAGGGCCGGTCCACCGATGTGGATTAAAATGCCTGAACACTACGTTTCCCCACCCTTTGGGGCGTAAGTGAGCCAACTAAATGACTCCATCGGTTCGAGAACGACCGATCAATCCGAGGTGCCTCGCAACAGCAACAACCACATAAGTCAAACTCGTCAGGGTGTGTAAAACCACTGACGCCACTTCTAACTAGAAAGAAACGCATGCCCTCCCTGAGGTCCGTCTCCCGTTTTTGGTTCATACCGGGTGTGAAACTCGCGAAGTAAACGTTACACAAAGCTACGCCACAAAGGCCGTGCTTTGATCATCACCACAAGACTTTGCTTTTTAACAGAAGCCTTGATCAATTGCCACTTAGGCATGCCACACAGGCAATTCACTCCATGCGTTTGATATCCATCAATATATAACCCCTGAGCTCGTACGTCTCAGAGAAGGGCGTTAAGCAAGAGAATAAATTCTCCACCGCCAAACAGAAATATATTTAATAGAGATCAACCACACGGACTAAAATCCAATGTCAGACACACAGTCCATTTACAAGTCCGTTCTGGGTCTGAACGAAACCGGAGGCACCTAGTACCCCGCATATCCATCGATCTCCAAGTACGTCTGGACGATCACTAACTATTTCCATCTTCTTGGGTGTACAGCCCAATCAAGATCATCAGTTATCACCCAAACGACGTGAAGACTTCCGGTCTTCGACCACCGTCTTCATCTTCGACTTATCGTCGTATCAGTTATTCAGAATGGGATAAACCCGGTCTTCCTGAATAACTCGCGTATATATTATAAAAGTGTTACACAAACACAACATACGCCTCATTCCAATTCATTAGTCACTAACTGTAAATTAATCAAGAGAATAATTCCCCAAATATTAACCCCGAAGGCCGAAACCAACATCAGATCAATATCCAGAAAACCATTCTGCTTGGCTAACCGACCGTTAGTTTCTAAATTTCACATTCATAGGGAAAGGTTCCCATTAATTTTATCCAAGATAAATTCCTTGAATTTATTCTTTATTCTATTCTTTCGAATTTCGATTCAACTAGCCAGGACTAACGAAACTTACCGAAGTAATCGTTTGTTTAATTTCCCAATCCCAACCTATTTATCCCATGAAGTAAAACTGGTAATACTTCATATCTAACACCACAGTGTTATCGGTAAATTCAATTACCATTTCCCGTACAAATCTAATTAAAGATTTAACTATCGCCTGGAGCAAAACTGGTGATACTCCATTCTCGATTATTTCAATCTAATTAAAGATTCATTAAAACTCCACTTAGTTTTAATCGTTAACTGGGTTAAAGAATCAATGTCATTTAAAACACGGTTCACGATAAACCCAAAATCACATTCATTAATTATCGGGTTAAAGAACAAGTGTTATTTAAAACACTGTTCACGATAAACCCAAAAATCAATATCAATTCAATTCCAATTAAATATTATTTAATTGGTACACTTCATTAAATCTAAATAAAAAGATTTAATCTTTTCTCAACTGGGTTCAAGAACAGTGTTAGTGAAGACACCATTCACGACAAACCCAAATCACATTTGATATTCAATACAAGGCTCTGAATAGAAAATATCCCGGCTTATATTCAATATCCAATTCTGCGGCCAACAAAGATCGTATTGGAAATAACGATATATATATCTATATCTTTCAAATTTCCATAACAACATTTGTATAATCACGAAATCCAACATCGAAACATTCCGAAGACAATTTCGATTCAAATCCATTCCAATGCAATCATTGGAAATTTTGGTTATTATCAAAACCATTTCAAATTCAATTTATTTAAAAATAAATAGAATTATAATTCTAGTTCAAAACTAGTTCATTTCGATAAAAATCTATTTTTATCTTTTCAAATATGGAGTTTTTCATCCCAATCCTTTCTAAACCATTTCTTATGATTTTACACAAATTATTACTATTTTTAATAATTTTATCAAGGCCCGTACAGTCGATTTCCATCAATGGCCATCGAACTGCACTTACAGCGACCTTTTTCAAATTTGATTTGGGCGTAACTCCAAATCCATCCGTTAGATTACAAATTTATAATATTCGTTAGAAAGCTCTTTTCGATACGAACCCAACGGTTCTGGTTTTAGGAGAATCCGACGGTCGGATCTCCCGTAATGTCCGTTTGAAATAAATGGTCGAAATTCACGAACTGCCGCGGCGCGGCGCGCTCTATTCAGGCCATTATATTATATATATAATATATATAATATATATTTCGTCGATTTCTATTTAAAACGAATTATAATAAAAGTTTTAAAATTCGTTTCAAAAGCATTTTCAACTTCCTTTTTCAATTCAAATCAAAATCGAATTCTTCTTTATAAATTCGTTTTAAAATTCATTTCTATTCAATTCAAATTTCAATTCAATTTGAATTCATTTAAAGTCGCTTTAAATTCAATTTGAACTCGTTTTCAATTCATTTCATTTCGAAATCGTTTTCAATTCAATTCATTTCGAAATCATTTTCAATTCAATTCATTTCGAAATCGTTTTCAATTCATTTCATTTCGAAATCGTTTTCAATTCAATTCATTTCGAAATCGTTTTCAATTCAATTCATTTCGAAAGGAATAAAATCGATATAAATATCGTTCACGTCAAAATGGCGTTAATCTAATCAACACGGCTTCATAAATTTCTATTTTCAAAATAGTTGTTATTATCAAAATATTTCGTTCAACACATGACCAATCTCAATGGATGAGTACTGTCAACACATGAACCTTTATTTTATATTGATAAAGATGTAAATTTTATTACTAAAATATTTCGTTCAACACATGACCAATCTCAATAGATGAGTACTGTCAACACATGAACTTTTATTTTATATTGATAAAGATGTAAATTTTATTACTAAAATATTTCGTTCAACACATGACCAATCTCAATAGATGAGTACTCTCAACACATGAACTTTTATTTTATAATATTCTTTATTTTTCAAATTGGAATGAGGCCCAATCAATTACCATATAAAGTTAATTATATAGATTTTCATACAACACATGTATATAATAGCCTTGAAAAATAATCAACCATCAACCAAAGTGCACTACACTGTATAAGCATCAAATATAGATATCTAACGCTTATAACAGCCTGTCAATCGATCGATCGACATATTTAATCAATCAGGATGAGTGAACTTCAAATTTCATCCCAACACCCGTGTGGGGTTTCAAACAATCAAACACATATTTTATTTGTGCAGCTGGGCGATGTGTAAAATTTATCGACCAAACCAATGTCCTTCAAATAGGTGTACATAAACAAACCGTCCGGTTTGTAAATGAATATTTGTTTATTCACATTCACGTTAAAAATTATATTTTTAACTATAAAAACATTTTATTCCAACATATGAATTTCTATTCAGTTCATTTATCCAATAAAATGATATTTTTATTTTTCTATCATATTTTAGAAAATTTCGGCGGCATAACGGCACGATACTAGAAACGGGACGAGGCCTAGCCTTATCCCCGGTCTAGTGAAGGCCCACGCCATTCACACATCAATCAAATTCACCAAACAACCAAATTCAAATCAAATCATATAACTAATCTATGCAACCAAGCATACAAGTCCATGGTCTGTGGACGATTGTGTCGGGTGCTACTAAGCACCGTCTGCATCCTAGTATATATATATAACTAGAAAATTTAAATTGAAAGGTGAGAAGTTCTCACCGATAGCTATCCAATCATCTTGACTCTTCTTTGATATAAATCTTCTTCGTTCTCGCCTTCTTCGTTGCTATAGCCACTACATATGTAAAAATCGAATTTTTACTTCGTTATTCAATATATAAAAGTCATATTTTTTTCTTCGATGTTCAATATATAAAAATCATATTTTTCTATCGAAGTTCAATATATAAAAATTCTATTTTTCTATCAAATTCTATTTTTCTATCGAAGTTCAATATATAAAAATTCTATTTTTCTATCGAAGTTCAATATATAAAAATTCTATTTTTCTATCGAAGTTCAATATATAAAAATTCTATTTTTCTATCGAAGTTCAATATATAAAAATTCTATTTTTCTATCGAAGTTCAATATATAAAAATTCTATTTTTCTATCGAAGTTCAATATATTAAAATTCTATTTTTATTTCGAAGTTCAATATATAAAAATCACATTTTTATTTCGAAGTTCAGTATATAAAAATCACATTTTTATTTCGAAGTTCAACATATAAAAATCACATTTTTATTTCGAAGTTCAATATATAAAAACCCTTTTTTATTTGTTTAAAAATCGAATCTTTTCTAGTTTAAAGATCGAATCTTTTCTATTAAATTTCATAGGAAAGACGAAACAACATTTTTCATATGTGATGTATTTATTAAAAACTGGATATAAATTAAAATAAAATAAAATAAAAACAAACTTACAGTAAAATGGAGGGGGGAAGAAGCCACGGTAGTGCTCAGGAGGAGAAGGTGGCGCGGTCTCAGGCGATGGGCGTCGGAATGGGTTTCGAGGGGAGGGGGTTCATCGCGGTTCTCGATTTGGGCAGGGGCGTCGGGTTCGCGCGGGGCGCTGAGGGGAGAGGAGAGGGAACGAGGTTGTGCGGTGGCAATGGAGGGGGGCGCGCTGACGATGGCGGCGGTGAAGGGTGGAGGAACGGCGGTCTAGGGTTGCGCGTGGGGGTTTTTTCTCTATTCGATTTTTTTTTTCTTCCGATTCGATTTATGAAAGGGGGGGCCAGAAATTATTTAAGGAGAAGGAGAGAGAAGACTTTAGTTTTTAATTATTTTAATTATTTTATTTTCTAAAAAGTTGACTTTTACATACGACCTCTAAACGTGGTCCACCGCCTGTCGTCCATAGCGTTTTACCCCTATTCCGATCACAATGGGATATGTATCGCAAGCTGATGTGATCGTTTCGATTAGTTTCCTTTGAATTTACATTTAAATCACTATATTGAATTTTAAACGTACATTTCAAATTACCGGGGCCATATACTAATTCTAAAAATTCCCGAAAAATATTTTCTAGCTTCGTATCGACGATACGGTCCTAACAAAACTAGTTTCGTCGAATTCTGAGACCGTTTGAAAAATGGCCATTTTCCAGTCGATTAAAATCAACTGAAACTGGTCAAACGCGTTTTCCTTTGCCACGCTCACATATTGATTCGAAAAATTATGAAATTTGAAACCTAGCAATAACTTTACATCCCGGACCCAACAAAACTGGTTTCATCGAAATCCGAGGTCGTTTGCAAAATGTCCATTTTTAAGGGCCTGAATTCCATAGCGACTATTCAGAATTTTCAACTGGACATATCTTTTGATTCCCTCTACGAACTTTTGATTTTTCGGATTCGTTGAAAAGATATTCACCATTAGATTCCATTATTTTTGGTTTCACTAAAATCCGGATTATATGGCACCCGGTACATTCAATTGAAGTTTGAAATCAAATTATCGAACTACCGCGCCATTTTCAATTCTATTTATAATAATAAATAAAATTATATATATTCTAACGACGACGTATATAATATATACGTCGAATTATATTCAAATTAAATTTCTCGTCGATATTATTTAAAATAATTCATTTTAAATAATCAAAATTCGCTAAAATTGCCAAAATAAAAATTTTAAACTGGCCCAGATTTTCGGGTTATTACAACCGTTCATAACAACCCAAAATCACATTCCATCAATGTTCGGGTTAAAGAACAAGTGTTATTTAAAACACTGTTCACGATAAACCCAAAAATCAATACCAATTTAATTCTAATTAAATATCATTTAATTGGTACACTTCATTAAATCTAAATAAAAAGATTTAATCATTTTTTCAACTGGGCTTAAGAATAGTGTTAATGAAGACACCATTCACGACAAACCCAAATCACATTTGATATTAAATACAAGGCTCTGAATAAAAATATATCGGCTTATATTCAATATCAAATTCTACGACCAACAAATATCGTATTGGAAATAAAGATATAAATATATCTTTCAAATTTCCATAACAATATCTGTATAATCACGAAATCCAACACCGAAATATTCTGATGACAATTTCGATTCAAATGCATTCCAATGGAATTATTCGAAATTCTGGTTATTTTCAAAACCATTTCAAATTCAATTTTTTTATTTTAAAAAAATAAATAAATTATTATTCTAGTTCAAAACTAGTTCATTTTGATAAAAATCTATTGTTATCTTTTCAAATATGGAGTTTTTCATCCCAATTCTTCAAAATCATTTCTTATGATTTTACACAAATTATTACTATTTTTAATAATTTTATCAAGGCCCGTACAGTCGATTTCCATAAACGGCCATCGAACTGCACTTACAGCGACCTTTTCCAAATTTGATTTGGACGTATCTCCAAATCCAACCGTTAGATTTCTAATTTCTTGTATTCGTTAGAAAGAACTTTTCGATACGAACCCAACGGTTCCGGTTTTAGGAGAATCCGACGGTCGGATCTCCCGTAATGTCAATTCGAAGTCATTGGTCGAAATTCACGAACTACCGCAGCGCGGCGCGTTCTATTCAGGCCATTATGTTATATATATAATATATATATAATATATATTTCATCGATTTCAATTTAAAATGAATTTTATAAATCGTTTTAAATTCGTTTCAAAAACATTTTCAATTTCCATTTCAATTTTATATCAAAATTGAATATTCACTTATAAATTCGTTTTAAATTCATTTCAAATTGATTTCAATTCAAATCGATTTTAATTCAATTCTAATTCGTTTTCAATTCAATTTCAATTCGAATTCAATTCTATTCAATTTCAATTTGAATTTCAATTCAATTTAATTCGATTCAATTTCAATTCGAATTTATTTCAAATCCATTTTAATTCGAATTTCATTTCCAAATATTCGATTTTGGAATCACTTTCTTTTCTATATTCATTTTAAAAACGAACATAGTCGATATAAATATCGTTCATGTCAAAATGGCGTCAATCTAATCAACACGGCTTTTATTCAACACATCAATATATATTTCTATTCTTTATTTTCCAAATTAGAATGAGGCCCAATCAATTACCATATAATGTGAATTATATGGATTTTTTACAACACATGTATATAATAGTAACGATAAATAATCAACCATCATCCAAAGTGCATTCTACACTATATAAGCATTAAATATAAATATTCGACGCTTATACAGCCTGTCAATCAATCGATTGACATACAACTAAACAATCGGGATTAGTGTACGTCAAATCTCATCCCAATACCCGTGTGGGGTTTCAATCAATCAACCACAGTTTTTATTTGTGCAGTTGGGCGATGTGTAAAATTTATCGTCCCAATCAATATCAATCAAATCAGTTTATATAAACAAATCTCTGATTTGTTTATAAATATTTATTTTAAATACACGTTAAAAATTCTATTTTTAACTATAAAATATTTTTAACTATATAAATATTTTATTTCATTTCACATCACATCACACAATTAACTACGCATCAAAATCAAACAAACAAGCATACAAGCCGTCCATGGTCTGTGGACGACGGGTGTCGGGTGCTACTAAACACCGTATGCATCCTAGTATATATTATTAACTAGAAATCAAAATTAAAAGGTGAGAAGTTCTCACCTTGGGTTTCCACTCACTACAAGAAAGCATACATATGGTTTCATTCATTGGTTGCGTTTGATATGTAAATGCGACCAATGTGGTTTTTAATTTTGCATTTAGTGGTTTTGGTTACATTTATTTAACAATTAATTAAAAACAGTGGCCATTTTAACAATTCCCTCTCACTGCATTTCGCTTCCCTCCTTTAATTCGTTTTTTCCACCTAAATCTAAATTATTCCTCCTTTCTCGTCATCCCCCTAAATCGCTTTCCCCTAAATAGCTTTCCTCCTAAATCGCTTTCCTCCTTTCCGCCTAAACCTAATTACCAGATGCTTTTAAGGTTGACTCAATTTTTTGTGGCTGATGAAAAAGCTTATGAAGATCTCAAAACTAGTATACTTGGGGACCAATCCTCTGATGATGAACAAGGCTCTGATGCTTTCGGATGATAGCGAGGATGAAGAATCTGAAGAGGATGAAGAGAGAAACATGGAAATTAAAGAAGAAACCGAAACAAATCTTGTTAATTTAAGGAGAACCGTATATCTTACTATTATGTCGAGTGTAGATTTGGAAGAGACTGATCAAAAGCTGCTAAAGATTAAACTCGAACTTGGGCAAGAGGTATGTCACATTTTTCAGCTATATGCTTGATAGATTACTGTAGATTATGCCAATTTACTACAGTTATACAGTGTGATAGCATATTTGATTAATTATTCGCGTGTTAGTGTTTCTACGAGAAACAAAGGTAATGTTTACATCAATTGTACCTTTCCTTAATTCGTTAACTCCAACTCTTAAAAATCAGCGACTGTATGTTTGTTATTCGCGTTCTGGTTAACTCAGCTACATCAACTGATAATTGGTGGGGACTTCATTGCTCCATATAATCACCGTGTCTGTTAGCAATTTATAAGCAACTTAGCAGCTTTACCTCGATGTCACTATGATTTGAAAATGTTATTTTTTGTGGTCTGTATCTTAGAATCTTAAATTCACTTCCAGGCCAATCCCATTTACGATATGTTTACTTTTGTTTTGAAGCCTGTTTTGATACTGAGGAGTTCATCTCTTTTTTTATTTTTTCAAAATTTCACTTCCAATTTTCTCTTCTCAACATTTTGATCTGGTCCTCACAGTTATGCAGCATCTTATTAAATATATGTAAATAATAATTCTATATGCATTTGGTTTTGAGTTTAATCTTTGAACGGAACAAACGCCACCCCATTTGTTACTAGTTCTACCATATTTACTGCTATAAGTCTTTGCATTTTTCTGTAATATGGTGTGGATTTGGCTAGAAAAGTGATGTATGAATAACGTATTGGCCGTAAGTTTGTGTGCCAAAATACAGTATACACATTAGGACAGTGCTGCAACGACCGATGATTTCGGGGTGAAAATAGGCAGATCTAGCAATACACTGATGGAATTCAAGCAGCCACATATATCCTACGGCTGTTGTCGCTGCCGCACAAATTGACATCTTCATTTCCGGTTGAAGTAGCTTAATCGTACACATTATGATATTTTCCATTTCTATTGTCCACTGACATTGCACGTGAGACGTGATGATGTAATACTTGTAAGAGCCACATGCGTCTTATATGTCAATAAGCACAATTATTTTTGATCATTCTCTTATAAGTTAGTTGATATTCTGTTTAGAGAATATTGTACCTATTCATTAGTTGTAAAATTATTTCCTATATATTTTTCCATATGTGTCTACATTACAATATGTTGCACAAAGTTACTTTCTGTTTCATATTACTTTCATCAGTATTATAATTCCCTTCATATCCTTGTAGATGGAACTATTTATCATGCTTCTTGAATGTTGCAGTCAAGAGAGAACTTATCTTCGCTACTATGGGTTGCTAGGGCAACGATTTTGTATCAACATAATTCATCAGGAGAATTTCGAAAAATGTTTTGTTCAACAATAATCTATGGTTCATCGTCCTGAAACAAATAAGCAGCGGAATGTGGCCAAGTTTTTTGCTTATTTGCATGGAACTAGTACACTTCCATTGAATGTTTTATCTTACATTTGCTTAACCGAGGAAGACACAACTTCATCATCTTGCATATTCGTAAAGATCCTCTTCCAGGTATCATAATAATATTGACGCTTGACTGATTTCGTATAGGTAGTTGTTTTGAATCAAGGAAAGTTGGATAATGGAAAAGTGCACTAAGCGAAGCTGATAGTGTAATTGCTTTGATAGTAGATTCTTGCCTTTTGTTAAGAATCAAAACCTGATAAATATTCTAAGATATGGTTTATTGCACCTTGCTTAGCCCATTGCGAAATGGTTATTTCGTTGTAGTGTTAGGTTGGCATGTGAGCCAGAAAAATAGTTCTAGAAAGTAAACTTGAGTTTGGGCTATGAGTTTAAGCGTACTGACACAGTGTGAGAGTATCCTAGCTTCCTAGTTGATTTATGCGCTACAGTTAGTCAAAATAAAGGCTTATATGATGCCTATCGAGTGGCATGAAAACTTGCATCAAATACATGTTCCGGCTGAGGCGCAGCATGGCAGTAGTCGGGAAGTGATGGGTTGAATCTGAAATAAGAGCTAACTGAACTGATATGAGCTCAACATAACGTTTCATAGGTGGGAGGCCTTGAAGAGCTGAAGAGGCATGTGTACACGACATGTTTTGAAGGAAGTCTACATGCACCTATATGCAGGCTTAAGTGGTGGACTTGCATGCAAGAAGAACTGTTGTTACCGAATGGGGTAGGAAACTTTGAATGCGGGGTGGACATGTATGCAACTAGAACTGTTTATTGAATGTCGGATGAGAAGCATGTAGAACATGAATCATGCACATGCTGGGAAAGGAAGTTGTTATGTACCATAATATACAAACTGGCGATTGACATTAATTTATTTTTCTTATGGCAGCGTGTTTGTTGAATTGTTGAATGCTTAACCCTATTCTGGCAGAGCTGGTCAAGGAACACCGACGTTAATTCAATGGGGAGCTAAGAACAGGGAGTCAAAATGGAAGGCAGTAGGAGAGCTACTGATATGCGAGGCTGTTGATGAACTATACATAGGTATAGAGCTTGCAATGGACTCGGTCGGAGTTGAAGGAGCAACTGCCGTGTATCCGAGTCGGTTATTCAAACATCTTGTTCTGTAGCTTCATGTTGTATTCTTGGGTTAGTTCAAATATATGTTTATTTCTTTTATAAGATATTCTAAATTGCTAGAACTTTATTTGCTTCCTCTCTTCCAGTTGTCGAGTAGTGACGCCTTTGATGGTACTAGATCTATTGATTGTAATATTCACGTGGAAAGCAAAATTAAGCTATGGGCACTTGTCATAAAGGCAACACATCTTCTTATCAGTAATTTGCTTTGGTTTTGATTTGGTCTCTTTTAAGAAGTAACAGTCTTGAGCCTGAAATTATATGAATATCCAGAGCTTATTAAATGCTAGGTCAAGCTCGTTTAATGCATAGTCAATATGTCTTGTAAAAATAAGCTAGCCCTTATATAATATTTATCTGGATTGAGCTTATTAAATCCTATATCAAATGATGAAGACGGGCCCAAGCAGTGAAGGACTATGAGGCTTTGAGAAAGACCTCGCCTGATGATAAAGAAGAAGCAGGGTCTCTTTTTCATGCTCAAATTGCATTGAAAGCATCTAGAGGAGAAGAGGTTTCTAACATAAAGTTTGGTGGTGAGGTCGGGGAAATTTTTGGAGTAGACCAATTTTATGCTGAAACTTCATTAACAGGTAGTAGCTTGACTAATTAATTTCAATTTCAATAAAAAGGGAAAAACGAAAAACATAGTCATATCTCCATTAATCAATTTCAATTACTTTAATTTCTGCATTTCTTCCACATAAAGCGTGTGCTTTTATTTGTGAAAACTATATGCCTGGAACTTTACATTTTCACAAATATCTGTCTTTACTCATTTGTTGCAGCAGCCTAACTAATTATAAAGTTTTTTCAAAGTGAAATAATAGAAAGATGAAGAGTTATTTGAACGATAACTTTGGAGGAGTGAAGGCAAAGAATTTCATCTGAATAAGCTTTTAGATGATGGAGGCTTCTTTGTTCTCTTGTCAAGAATGCAAAGCGGAGGTTCAGATTCACTACATATCTTACCAAGAGATCAGATGCTCATGCCATGAAAAAAAAATCTAATCTGGTTGGTATTATTTTATTTATTTATTCAAGTTTTTAGATCTTTGTTGTCTTGTTGTGTGTTATATGGGATTTAGTTCCTTAGGTCGTTAGTTGGAAACTGCAGTAATGATTCAAAATTTGAGGTAACTTAGCTGTTATTTATACAAGAATATGCTAAAATTATTCAAGGAGCTGATACACGAAGAACTTATAGGTGAACACGATGTATTATTCATTACATCTGATATGTTTCTATCGTTATATCATTAATTGTTCTTTGAAGAGAACATGTATAGTTGCAGAAATTTAGCGTTTATTGTTCAATTAGTTTGCACGTGATCTCATACAGGCTTTCTTTTGGTCAGGAGTTGTATGAAATCTTCATGGTTTGGATGACTGAATTGTTATGTTGATTTAGTTTCAAATTCTTAGTTGTAGGCATTTCCATTTTTATTTGTAGTATTTTTCATATTTTCATTTAATAACTTGTTACATACAGATTTACACTTCTCTTAAAACGAGAAAGTAATTTTAATTTGTAGCTTCTTTTTATAGGTGGTTGAGTTGTTACATTCATTCCTAATATAATTAAACATACATGTTCTTACCAAATTGCATATAATACATAAAACTGCATATCAGCACTTACTTTGGAAATAAGATGAAATGTCAAGTATGACTTAAGTGTGGTCTGTTAAATCAGAATATGTAGCAAAGCACTTGATTTTCTACGCAGTCCAATACAAAATTCTTATGTGATGAGTCTATATTTTTTATGTTTAAGTTGTTTCAAACATTAATGTGATAAGTCTAATTTTTTGAAGTGAGATTACAGATTTCAATGGAAAATTTTGATATTTCATTGATGTTCAAGGTTGTTAACCACTCGCATTATGTTGCACTTACTAATGGCTTCAGACATAAATGGATGAGTTTAGACATGGTAGGTAGATACTTTAGAGTTTAGACATGAATAGTTCAATGCAACAACAGTTTTTAGCTTTCGATGAAGTTATGAGTCTGATTGACCCTCCATTTGCTGCTCAACAAGGCAACATTAGTTAATCTATTTCTTGAAATCAGCAATTATGTGCTGGAGTTGTTGCATCATTATTCTATTATGAAATGTTTTCATCTTGTTTGCAAATGCATGATGCATCCTTTGGAGGTTTTGTCAACCTGTTGGGTTTTACTGTAGGAATATATTATGTCTGCTGCTACTTGATATTTCCGTGCATGCAATTAAGAGGTCGATCTTTTCAGGCTATACTGATACATTAATGCCTCAACTTTTTGGGCTTGTAAGGAGTTGGTATCTGCTTATTTGGTGAGATTTAGGTACACATTTCAGTTTGCTATGTGTTGTGGCACGTAAGCAGGCAAAAGTTGCTGTATTTTCTCACTATTCCAACCAATCTTCTTATAACCATCATTTATTTTATAATATCTAATTTTATTGTCTATAATTACGTTCTATCAAACGCAGGGTTAAGCATAATTCTATGCTTGGTGACTTTTGCGGTGTCTCTCCGTGGGCTTATTGAAGACTAGAAATAAATATAGTGTCAAAACTTATAGCCTAATTTTATTATAAAATTACTATTTGATTATTGAGTTATTTTAGCCATCAACTATTTTTTCTCTACAATTATTATTTCTTCGACACCAAAATTCTAGAAAAACTACAAAATTGTACCGGTGGTTTGATTTGTAGAACCATAAGTTTGTGCGATATTAGCAACAATTGTTTTTTCATGAAAATAATTTGTAATTTTCTAGAGGTATGGCGGTAACTCGGACAACACACACATGCAATTGAAAGTTTGAACAGTAATAGGTCAAATTAATTATTTCAATGCTACATGGTACACACTGCTGACCCATAAATTGTTTTTTCCTTCCCTTTATATTTGTTCAATTGACTAAGTAGTTGTTTTGAGCTACTGCAGATGGAGAGAGCTTCCATTCTTGGTGACGCTATCGAGTATTTGAAGGAGCTACTATAGAGAATCCATGATCTTCACAATGAACTTGAATCTACATCTTCAAGTTCTCAATTGCCAACTCCAACCGGATCGCAACTTTCATCCTTTAAATCCAACAATTCCCACACTGCCATCTCGCTCATAGAGGAGCTTTGTCCTAGTTCTTTGCCTAGCCCAACCGGTCAACCTAGGGTTCATTTCCCATTTTCCTCTACTTTTAAAAATACATACATATGCATTTGCATATATATATATATATATATATGTATGTATGTATGTATGTATATATGTATATATATATACACACACACATACATATACATACATACATATATATGTATGTACATACATACATACATACATACATACATATATATATATATATATATATATACACACACACATATATGTATGTATATGTACACACACATGTATGTATGCATGTAACATAACTCGATATCTATATTTTAAAGTTTTAATTTAAAAGCTTGCAAGAGATGGATAATCTTTTATTGTGTGCCCTTGCTCCAAAGTCTGAGTTAATCCAAACCATCCATCTTACATCTATCCTTTTGAATATCCAATTAATTATTAAATGAATGGATTAAATGTGATAAACACATGTAGATATGGTTAGAGTATAGGAGATATCAGCTCATTGTAAAGCAAAAATTCTTCTGTGTTATGGTGCAAATCATGATAGTGATGTTCTTACCTAGAGTATAAATGAGAATTCATTCATTTATGGTATTATTGAAGCAAAATATAATGTTCTTCCCCTTTCTGTTTATACCAAATAGGTGGAAGTGAGGATAAGGAAAGGAAATACAGTGAACATTCACATGATCTGTTGTCAAAGGCGCTGTCTACAATGAGGACACTTGATGGTCTTGGGATTGATATTCAACCGGCCGTCCTCAGGTGTTTCAATGGCTTTGATTTGGATGTCTTTTGAGCTGACGTTCGTTTTTTTCCTGAAATTAAGTTGTTGCTTAATTATAGGAAAAACCAATATAGGATTTTTGAAGCACTTTCAAAATTGCTGAAATTATTCAACTCTGGATACAATTGCTTTAAATATGGGACAAGAGTTCATTGGAAATGATACCCAGGTAAATTGGTCTCCCAAATATATAAAAATCATTCATTGTTTCTAGCAAAACTGTCTTTAGAAGATCTTGTGGGAACTTATAATATTTAGTGCTATAATGTTCAGGGCATGGACAACAATTATTGTTTATTTGAAAAACTGTCTTTTTAGTTCTTCAATTTTAGATGGCTTTTCCATGTCCACACTTGAATGTTCTATTACAATATTTTCCTAATGTAAAAGGAAATCTACTATAGGTTACCTGGCGCAACGGTAAGGTTACCCGGTTGGTAATCTGGAGCGCACAGGTTCGAGCCCCGGCCTCTTCACATAATGTGAGGGAAAGGCTAAGCGCGCTAATCGACCACCCCCAGAGCCCGGGAAGCCGTGAATAGTACCAGGATAGGAGACTGACATGGGAAGTCCTCGCGCTTGAGTACGGGAGCCTTTGGCACTGGGTATCCACCTAAAAGGAAATCTACTATAAATACAATTACCAGTATATGTTTCAGTAAAAGAATTTATTGCTTCCTAGTGATGTTAACAAAAGAAAGCTAAGACGGTACCATATTGATCAATCAGTTGTATGTTTTTTATATGGAATGGTCAGCTGAACTGTATTGAAAGAGTTAGGTCCACTTGTTGCCTTAGGTTAGCCACCTAAATTTTCTCTTCTACAAGCTTTTCATCGATTTCATCTACAAAATGTTATTTAATTGCTAAATGCCTTCTTTATATTTTGCTTGAGATGTTTGATCTGACGGATATATTATTAACGTACAGATATTAATTAACTCTGTTTTCATTACTAGAGCTTGAAGTGATATATTATCAACCTTCATATATTAATATCATGTATTTTGATAATTTTAGAAATTTTAGTATATTATGGTTTTTGTAACACCCCGCCTCCGCTAGGGTCACTCGCAAGGGAATGCACTAGCTTTAGAGGGGCATTATTGGTAAACATGCACAGAAATATCACAAGACAGAACACATAAAATAGCGGAAGTAAAATCAATCTTTCATAACATGAATACATAAGGTTTAAAGCCTTTTACATCAGAGTACATCAAAACCTGTCTTGCAATAGTAAAGAAGCATAAAGACTTTTTAATAAATTATTCCCCAAGTAAAAACAGTAAAGTAGCCATAGCCAAGAGAAGTCCAAGCCATCCATGATGACCTTCAAGCAGAAGAAGTCTGAACTAAACAGCATTGTTTCCTCCCTGTAACCTGGGGGGGCGGAAACGGAAGAAAAGAGGCGAAACAAAACGGGTCAGTCAAAAAGACTGAGTAAGCCCTATCTACTATTAGTATAAAAACTAGTAAAGCTAACTGTCATGAGAAACTGAGATGAACATAAGCATGACAACAAGATAGATAAGCTAAATCAACATAACAGGGTGAACTATTGAACTTAGATAAACTAAGGTATCGCGATAAACTACGGCATCATGATAAATCAAAGTATCCCATCGTCAGATTTATATCAAGTATACCATCCCAAGGTATCTACCCCGTCTAACATCCCACGGTATCTGTTTCGTATATTCTTCCTGGTTCTAACATGTATTTTTGCTCTGCACCTCTCGTACTAGTATCCCAACCCGCGTCATGTGTTAACCATGAATGTCCCTTGCCCAATGTTATGTAATGGTCCATGTCAACCTAATATATCGCATATATAGGTTACTCAAATCATATGTTTCTTTCCATGTATATAAGTTCAGTCCTTTGCCGTACCTCGTACGGGCTTCCTCATGTCGTATTATCCTTGAAATCGTTTGGACTGTCACCCTTGTTCTAGCTAGGCTCTTCCATATGAATCATCGTTTGAACTACTAGGACTTACGCCACCTAGCACCACTAGGGATTACGCTTACCTATTGCACGCTTTCGTATTTCGGTTTGGGTTAAACCACCTAGGCCACTAGGGATTACGCTAACCCTCAACCGCGCCCTTTTTCCCACGCATTCATCGTGAATCGTTTTTCTATAACTGTATGCACATGTATTACATCGTGCCATCCGAGTCCTGTCACAGGGCAAAACAAGAAATACAGGACTCGGTCGGGAGCTTTAGATTTATCTGCCGATGCAGATACTAAGGTCTACTTTTCTACACGTGGCTATGGTCCCACGAGACCCCTCCCTCAACTAGTGAAAGGCAACACAAGAGAAAATCTTGCATGAGAACTACACTCCGGCCAGCCCACATCCTACGGCCTACCTCACCCATAATTAGATAGCAATTATGGTCTGTTGTGTGTTCCCTGCCTTTCCGTACGTACACGCTTGACTCAAAATGGTAGATGATCGACGAACTTGCTATCTCGGGCACCTTACGTATTCGTCGACTCACTGCTATCCATCCCAATCTTTAGGTCGCTCGTATAGCAACCAAGGCATACTCTTGGTTCTTCTAACGCAGACCTTAACCTCTTGTGAGCCCAGGATGATCATCTACGACCTCACAGAGGGATACCAAGAATATCCTCACGTTCCCCGAAGCCGCTGCTTCGTTACCCAGTTCGCTGGAGCCTTTATCTAAATCAGATAGCCCGCTCCTACACGCATACTTAAACGTTGACCTAACGTATCGGGTTACTAATCTATCTAAGAAATGGTCCAAATTTCCTTGACTAAGAATTATTACTTAGTTTCCCTTAACTAAGGTTTACCACCTAGCCTTATTTCCATAATCCTTGTTAACTATGGTTATTTACCTAATCCTCCGAATTAGGGTTTATCTAATGGGTTAAGTGTCACTTAAGTTCATAACTTAGCCCGTCTACAAACCATGTCAAAATTGGCTAAGTATCCAAGTCCAAGACTTAACCCTACAAACCATGTGTCAAGTTGGCTAAGTATATTAAGCAATCCATAACTTAACCTCGTCTAATTATCATTTTAGATTGGTTAATTATATAAATTAACTTGACCTTGTCAAATTACCGAGTCAAATCGGTCAAGCGTATTCAAGTGATTCGTGACTTAGCCTTGTCATGTTTTCACGTTAGATTTGTTAAGTATAGGTCACTTAACCACATCAAACTAACGAGTTGGATTAGTTAAGTGTAAATTAACTTAACCCCGTCCAATTACCATGTTTAGATTAGTTAGGTCTGAGTTGCCTTAACCCCATCCATTAACTGTATTAAACGGTTAAGTGTTACTAAGAAAATTCACTTGACCTTATCAATTTATCGTGTTGGATTGATTAAGTGTTGGTTAACTTAATCCCGTCCCCTCGTCGTATAAAAATGGTCAAGTGTCGTTAGGCAAATCAAGTTACTTAACCTACCCAAACCTGTCATGTTTTGTTAAGTATCATTAGCCTAATCAAATTACTTAACCCATTTGTCCATGTCATATTTGGTTAAGCCTCATTAATCAAATTAACTTAACCCTATTATGTGGCATTAATTATTTAATGCACCCCAACCTCTCACATTAGACTTTGTTGTGGTTACTAGTTAAACCGGGCGGGTCCAGGTAGATTTACACCACAACTTGGTCTAACCTCGGGTTCAAGCACAACATGACCAACTTCTCACATTGGGTCCTATTGTTTGCAACTACTAGTTAGGCCGGTCGGTTCCGGGTAGTTTTACGTTGCAAACTCAACCCAACCTCGAGTTGGCTACCTTCATGTTTAGTCTAGTGTCATGTTCATAGTCAAGTTTTCAAGCAATTGGGTAGACCTAACTTAATAGGTAAATTCCCAATGGGTAGACCTAAATTAATAGGTAAATTCCCAAGCTTATGTTTTTATGCATACTTACATGTCAACTTCCATGTTACATTTCAACTTATGTTTTCAAGTATAAACACATGTCATATTTAACGTTACATGTTGTCATGTTTATACCCATTTACCCAAATCATATTCATGTCATTATGTTTCCCCATAATGTGACCCCAACGCTTTTTAAACTCGCATATACGTTTGCAACAACGTAATGGATTAAAAGAAGAGACTTGGCAAAGGCATGACAAAAATGGATATTGGGCCACAAGTTAATCATGGTGGCAAAGGAGGCACAAATGTGTTCATTAGCTTGCATGTTACATTCTTAAGCCTCAAAAACATGCATAAACCCAAACTTGGCACATAAGCGAATCATGGTGACAAAAGACATGGAATGATAACTAGAAACTCGCATATATCATCATATAAGGATTATGACTTCATATGCAAGTTGACATAATGATTATGAAGGTTTTCATGTTGCATAATGCAACATTTCAACATAAAGGTTGTGGCTTTTAGCTCATAAGATCAAGATAATGACTTCATAAACTTGCATAACATGATAGCATGCATCATTCTCAATGATCAAACCCAAACTTTCAACATGAACATTTAACTTCATAGTTAATATCTAAGAGTAGGGAAGGGCTTACCTTGCTATGAAGGCCTAAATCGATTAATCTAAAGCTTGTGATGAAGCCTATGCATGCCATCACCCAAAAACCCAAAGATCCAAATCAACAAAAATACCATCTTTATGAACAAAGATCAAAGCTTTTGCCTTGAAATCAACTTGAGAAGCTCTCATACTAACATAGGGACTCTCTAATACTCTCATGATCATGAAACCTCTCATAGAAATGAAGTGGAGGCTAGGATAGTTAAGTGGAGTCCATGAGAGTAGCAATTTTGCCATAGTTTAGTTGCATGAATGAATAATGAGGATTTAGGATAGGTTAGGGTCTTATTTATAGATTAGGCAAGTGTTTTAGGCCATAGGATTAAACCTAGATTCAATCCAAGCCATCAAAGCATGTCTTGGGGAAGAAGTCAAGTGTAGGAACCATCTAGGGCCTTTAGATTAAAGATGGACCATGAGAACCATCCAAATGCAAAATCTGCATTTGAGCGAATCGGCCCACGGGTTGACAGCCAAACACCCTGGATTAACCCCTAGTCGACCCAACGGGCTCGGGTCGACCTCAAAAATCGGCCGGTTCGGTTATTCCCCTCTCCTAATTCGCTGTTTTGAACATTTTTGCATATTTATTTATTTAATTTTCAATTATATATATATATATCAATATATATATATTTCTCTGCGCAACCCATTTCACTTAATTAAGTATACTTCAATTTGGGAATTTTTCTTGAAATTTCGCGAGGCCATATCTTGGTCATACGGACTCCGATTTTCGAAAATTGGGACTCTATTTCGCGTATTTTTCCGAGATGAACGCAATGGAATAGCCCATTTCACTTGATTCAGAATTTAAAATTAAATTATGCCTTGATTCTCGTCTTAATCATGTTATCGAAATACGGGTTGTTACATTCTCCCCACCTTTTAGGATTTCGTCCCCGAAATCTCCAAGTTAGGAAGAACATATCCTACCGTCCATCATCCATCTACTCAAAACATCATCCACAAGCAACCATTGTCCTTAGATGATTTCTAATGCTGTATGAATATATGCAAAACGTGTGTGTACATGTTCCTTAGCTAATGCTAATGATCAGGTCTGAATAATCTTTCTAATGCAAAAATATGTATAGTGCCATGAATCCAACATGTATGCAAATAGTCCTAGTCATATAGATACTGTATGCGTGCACAATCATTCATCCATATGCCACAGCCGCATGATAATACATTCGATTTCATCCATAAACAAGTATAAATACTCGTGCATATGCAATATGAAGTGTGACCGAGTCGAGCTAGTATCTAATGTGTATTCGCGCATCCACGAGCAACCACTTGCAACCACTTGCAACCATATCAATCATAACATGTTTCAAATACATGTTTACATCCAGAGGGTTCTACCTAGGATTCCCCGAAACAGGGTCGAGAAGATAAACAGGACAAACTCCTTACAGGGTTTGTAACGGAGAATAGGACCGAGAGGATGTCCACAAAAGATAGCCTACAAGCAAGCTCAACAGAAAAACAGGGATCGAGGATATATTCCCAAAAGAGATATCATGCACGTATCTAGTCTTTGACCATCAAAGTCGTCTTTTAACTTCGCGATTTTGTAGCTTCTTATTCCTGTTTCCATAACATGAGCTGGAACTCATTTCTTCGTCGCCTCTCGTTCCACTTGCACTTATCCTTTTCCTAGAATACTTGACGCAAACATGACTGCGTACTCATGATCTCATGCAAGCTTTCCAAAATTCACTAGTGAATCTCGGACCTCGTACCATAAGGTATTCCACTGTGACGGCAAAGAATTTCGCTCGGTCCGAACCAGTCGCTAAACCGACCCAAACCGTTCGAAACGCCCTATCGTTTGAGAACACGACAAAGCAGAACGCATACAGAAGAACATTTCATTGTATATTACAACAATGCATCAGATTACAAGAATATACAGAGTATAAATGAATATTACACAGAAATATCAGAGATTCAAATTACATTTAAATACATAGCAGCGGAAAATAATACAATACACAACTAGAAGAGATATACGGATACAAAGCTTTCCGGATATCGTTCCAGCTGTAAACCAGGATCCTGTGAATATAAATCTGCAAAACCAAAACTACTAGCTGCCCGTGTCAAAATAAGGGCACCCAGAGTTTAGGTTAAAACAATAAACTCCAGGTCAGTCATGTGACTGGTGTGAGAACTAAAACAGTTATTAATCTTTATTTTCAAAGTTAGGTAAATCAAGGGACCACGCCGTATAACACAGAACGGGTTTCCTCCCAAGAATACCAGTGCATAAAACAAACAGCGCAATGCTAAATAAAGAAAAATGAAGCTGTTATAAGACCCAGGTCCTATCACACAATGCAACGCAAGCCGGGGGATAGGGTTTTCCCTTATAACAGCCAAAGAATGCTTGATACGTTTAAAACAAATCATTTGATACTATAATAAGTGCATAGTGTATAAAACAACTTCAAATCATAAGTATCAATCATAGGCGGCATGGGTACCATATATCATGTCGCCATATATAAGTTTACAAATAAAACCGCAAATGTCACGTATTTGGAAATTGGATTTCCATCTATGAACCGAGGCAAAAGATAGTCCTCAACCGATTCGAGACAATCTAGCCCATGTCTCAGGTCCCAGACTCAGGTGGGCCTTGGATCGTCAGGGCCGGTCCACCGATGTGGATTATTATGCCTGAACAATACGTCTCTCCGCCCTATGGGGCGTAAACGAGCCAACAAATGACTCCATCGGACCCGGATCGTCCGATCAAACCAAGGCGCCTCGCAACAGCAACAACAACATAAGTCAAACTCGTCAGGGCGTGTAAAACCACTGACGCCACTTCTAGCTAGAAAGAAACGCAAGTCCTCCCTGATGTCCGTCTCCCGTTTTTGGTTCATACCGGGTGTGAAACACGCGAGGTAAACGTTACACAAAGCTACGCCACAAAGGCCGTGCTTTGATCATCCCCACAAGACTTTGCTTTTCAACAGAAGCCTTGATCATTTGCATCTTAGCATGCCACACAGGCAAACCATCCCATGCAACCGATATCAGTCACACAGAATGAAATCCGATGTCAGACACACAGTCCATTTACAAGTCCGTTCTGGGTCTGAACGAAACCGGAGGCACCTAGTACCCCGCATATCCATCGATCTCCAAGTACGTCTGGACGATCACTAACTGTTTCCATCTTCTTGGGTGTACAGCCCAATCAAGATCATCAGTTATCCCCCAAACGACGTGAAGACTTCCGGTCTTCGACCATCGTCTTCATCTTCGACTTATCGTCGTATCAGTTATTCAGAATGGGATAAACCCGGTCTTTCCGAATAACTCGCGTATATATTATAAAAGTGTTACACAAACACAACATACGCCTCATTCCAATTCATCAGTCACTAACCGTAAATTAATCAAGAGAATAATTTCCCAAATATTAACCCCGAAGGCCGAAACCAACATCAGATCAATATCCAGAAAACCATTCTACTTAGCTAACCGACAGTTAGTTTCTAATTTCACATTCATAGGGAAAGGTTCCCATTAATTTTATCAAAGATAAATTCTTGAATTTATTCTTTAATCAACTTTTGAATATCAATTCAAACTAGTCGGGATTAGCGAACCTTACCGAAGTAATCATTTGTTATAATTTCCCAATCCCAACCTATTCATCCCATGAAGTAAAACTGTGAATACTTCATATCTAACACCACAGTGTTATCGGTAAATTCAATTACCATTTCACGTTCAAATCTAATTAAAGATTTAACTATCGCCTGGAGCAAAACTGGTGATACTCCATTTTCGATCATTTCAATCTAATTAAAGATTCATTAAAACTCCACTTAGTTTTAATCTTTGACTGGGTTAAAGAATCAGTGTCATTTAAAAACACGGTTCACGATAAACCCAAAATCACATTCATTAATCATCGGGTTAAAGAACGAGTGTTATTTAAAAACACTGTCCACCATAAACCCAAAAATCATTCCATTAATTATCAGGTTAAAGAACAAGTGTTATTTAAAACACTGTTCACGATAAACCCAAAAATCATTCCATTAATTATCGGGTTAAAGAACAAGTGTTATTTAAAACACTGTTCACGATAAACCCAAAAATCATTCCATTAATTATCGGGTTAAAGAACAAGTGTTATTTAAAACACTGTTCACGATAAACCCAAAAATCAATACTAATTCAATTCCAATTAAATATCATTTTTAATTGGTACACTTCATTAAATCTAAATAAAAAGATTTAATCTTTTCTCAACTGGGTTCAAGAACAGTGTTAGCGAAGACACCATTCACGACAAACCCAAATCACATTTGATATTCAATATAAGGCTCTGAATAGAAAATATATCGGCTTATATTCAATATCGAATTCTACGACTAACAAATGTCGTATTGGAAATAACGATACAAATATATATCTTTCAAATTTCCATATCAACACCTGTAATATCACGAATTCCAACATCGAAATATTCCGAAGACAATTTCGATTCAAATCCACTCCAATGCAATCATTGGAAATTTTGGTTATTTTCAAAACCATTTCAAATTCAATTTATTTATTTAAAAATAAATAGAATTATAATTCTAGTTCAAAACTAGTTCATTTCGATAAAAATCTATTTTTATCTTTTCAAATATGGAGTTTTTCATCCCAAACTTTCACAAATCATCTCTTATGATTTTACACAAATTATTACTATTTTTAATAATTTTATCAAGGCCCGTACAGTCGATTTCCATCAATGGCCATCGAACTGCACTTACAGCGACCTTTTTCGAATTTGATTTGGACGTATCTCCAAATCCAACCGTTAGATTTCAAATTTCTAGTATTCATTAGAAAGCTCTTTTCGATACGAACCCAACGGTTCCGGTTTTAGGAGAATCCGACGGTCGGATCTCCTGTAATGTCCGTTTGAAATAAATGGTCGAAATTCGCGAACTGCCGCAGCGCGGCGCGTTCTATTCAGGCCATTATATTATATATATAATATATATTTCGTCGATTTCAATTTAAAACGAATTATATAAATAGTTTTAAAATTTGTTTCAAAATCTATTTCAACTTCCATTTCAATTCAAAGCAAAATTGAATTCTTCTTTATAAATTCGTTTTAAAATTCATTTCTATTCAATTCAAATTTCAATTCAATTTGAATTCATATTCAATTCAATTCATTTCGAAATCGTTTTCAATTCAATTCATTTCGAAATCGTTTTCAATTCAATTCATTTCGAAATCGTTTTCAATTCAATTCATTTCGAAATCGTTTTCAATTCAATTCATTTCGAAATCGTTTTCAATTCAATTCATTTCGTTTTCAATTCATTTCATTTCGAAATCGTTTTCAATTCAATTCATTTCGAAATCGTTTTCAATTCAATTCATTTCGTTTTCAATTCATTTCATTTCGAAATCGTTTTCAATTCAATTCATTTCGTTTTCAATTCATTTTGTTTCGAAATCGTTTTAAAATCGATATAAATATCGTTCACGTCAAAATGGCGTTAATTTAATCAACCCGGCTTCATAAATTTCTATTTTCAAAATAGTTGTTATTATCAAAATATTTCGTTCAACACATGACCAATCTCAATGGATGAGTACTGTCAACACATGAACTTTTATTTTATATTGATAAAGATGTAAATTTTATTACTAAAATATTTCGTTCAACACATGACCAATCTCAATGAATGAGTACTGTCAACACATGAACTTTTATTTTATAATATTCTTTATTTTTCAAATTGGAATGAGGCCCAATCAATTACCATATAAAGTTAATTATATGGATTTTCATACAACACATGTATATAATAGCATTGAAAATAATCAACCATCAACCAAAGTGCACTACACTGTATAAGCATCAAATATAGATATTCAACGCTTATAACAGCCTGTCAATCAATCGATCGACATATTTAATCAATCAGGATGAGTGAACTTCAAATTTCATCCTAACACCCGTGTGGGGTTTCAAACAATCAAACACAGATTTTATTTGTGCAGTTGGGCGATGTGTAAAATTTATCGACCCAATCAATATCAGTCAAATAGGTGTACATAAACAAACCGTCCGGTTTATAAATGAATATTTTATTTTATTCACTTCACGTTAAAAATTATATTTTTAACGATAAAACATTTTATTTCAACCTATGAATTTCTATTCAATTCATTTCCAAAATAAAACGATATTTTTATTTTTCTAACATATTTTAGAAAATTTTGGCGGCATAACGGCACGATACTAGAAACGGGACAAGGCCTAGCCTTATCCCCGGTCTAGTGAAGGCCCACGCCATTCACTCATCAATCAAATCAATTTCATTATGCAAACCACAAAATTTGGAGTAAGAGTCTAACCTAGCCTTACTCCTTCGCCTTATAACGGCGCACGTCTAATCCTAACCAATTTATCGATTCGATTTTTCACACCACAAACCACATTCAAACCAATATCGCAATCAATAACCAAACAGCCAAACAAACAAGTCCATGGTCTGTGGACGATTGTGTCGGGTGCTACTAAACACCGTCTGCATCCTAGTATATATATATAACTAGAAAATAAATTTGAAAGGTGAGAAATTCTCACCTATTGCTATCCTAGCTCCACGGCACTCCTTTGCAGAAGTCTTCGTCGTTTCGCCTTTTTGTCACCTTCGTTGTCCGCTTTCACTACATATGTAAAAATTGAATTTTTACTATGCTATTCAATTTATAAAAATCGAATTTTTTTTCCGAAGTTCAATATATAAAAAATTCTATTTTTATTCTGAAGTTCAATATATAAAAAATCTATTTTTATTCTGAAGTTCAATATATAAAAATTCTATTTTTATTCTGAAGTTCAATATATAAAAATTCTATTTTTATTTCGAAGTTCAATATATAAAAATAAAGTTTTCGCCTTTATAAAAATAAAGTTTTCACCTTTATAAAAATTACCACTTTATCTCAACGTATATAAAATAAAAATCAGATTTTTATTTCGCTACACATACAAAGATGATATTTTTATATTCTCTATCCTATAAAGATTATATTTTTAATACTTTAAAAATATAAAAATCATATTTTTATTACTTCTATTCAATAAAAATTCCGCCTTTTCTATTTTAAAGTTAAAACCTTTTAAAAATAAAATCAGTTTTAAAATTCCCTTTAAATCAGTTTTAAAATTCCCTTTAAATCAGTTTTAAACTTTAAATATAAAACAGAAATCAGTTTTTAACTTTAAACAAAAATCAGTTTTTAACTTTAAATAAACATCAGTTTTTGACTGTAAACAAAAATTAGTTTTTAACTTTAAATAAAAATCAGTAATCAAATATTAATAATAAATAAAAAAAACGAAAACTTACTTAGGGGGGGGGCTGTCGAGGTTTGCAGATCGGAGGGGCGGTCTTCGTCGAGGCATTGCAGGTCGGAGGGGCGGTCTTGGTGAGGTGGCGCTCGATGGTGGCGGGGTTTGCTGCGCGTTCATCAGTGGGTCGGAGGGGGGTTAGGGCTACGGACGGAGATAGAAGGGGAAGAGAAGGGAAGAAGCGACGGAAGGAGGCGGGAGAGGATGAGGGCGCGGGTTCAGGGAGGGCTCGATTTGGGGGTTCAGGGGAGGAGGAGGACGTCGAAGGGGGGAGGGGAAAACAGGGTCAGGTGGTGGGTCGTCGTCGATCGCCAGAGGGCGACGAGCGATTTTTTTTTTTTTCTGATCTGTTGAAATGAAATCGGGGGGGGGGGGCCATGGTATAGGAGGGAATGGAAATTTATTATTATTTTTTATTATTATTATTTTATTATTTATTTATGCAAAAGGGTTGACTTTTACATATGACTTCGAAACGAGGCCCACCGCCTGTCGTCCTTAGCGTTTCACCCCCATTCCGAACTCAATGGGATATGCCACGTGGGCTGATTCGACTGTTTGAATCAGTTTCCGTTAAATTTACATTTAAATCACTATATTGAATTTTTAACGTACATTTCAAATCACCGGGGTCACATACTAACACTAAAAATTCCAGAAAAATATTTTCTAGCTTCGTATTGACGATACGGTCCTAACAAAACTAGTTTCGTCGAATTCTGAGACCGTTTGAAAAATGGCCAATTTCCAGTCGATTAAAATCAACTGAAACTGGTCAAACGCGTTTTCTTTTGCCACGCTCACATATTGATTCGAAAATTTATGAAATTTGAAACCTAGCAATAACTCGACATCACGGACCCAACAAAACTGGTTTCGTCGAAATCCGAGGTCGTTTGCAAAATGGCTATTTTTAAGGGCCTGAATTCCATAGCGACTATTCAGAATTTTCAACTGGACATATCTTTTGATTCCCGATATGAAATCTTGATTTTCCGGATTCGTTGGAAAGATATTATCAATTAGATCCCATTATTTTTGGTTTCCCTAAAATCCGGATTGTTTTGCACCCGGTACATTCAATTGAAGTTTGAAATCGAATTATCGAACTACCGCGCCATTTTCAATTCCATTTATAATTATATATAATTATTTATAATCTAACGACGGCGCGTATAATATATACGTCGAATTCTATATTGAAAATAAATTTCTCGTCGATTTCATTTAAAATAATTCATTTTAAATAATCAAAATTCGCTAAAATCGCCAAAATAAAAATTTCAAACTGGCTCGCATTTTACGGGTTGTTACAATCTCCCCCACTTAAAACTTTTCGTCCCCGAAAAGGAACAAAGTCGAAAGTGGTTTGATTAATCAACTCTACGTTCGATCTGGCTTCCCTTCTCTAACTTTTCAGTTTCTGAGAATTTTCAAAATTTCAAAAATTTGGCTAACTCCCTAAATTTTCGAAAAATTTCGCCATAACCTCCCCTGCAATGGGAGCATCGGGAAATTGCAAATAGCGTTCCCGGTCCTTCAGATCTCAAAAAGAAAAAGAAAAAGCCAAGCGGCTAGCCAATAGGCTCATAAAATCATCATCACCCAAACAAAACAGTAAATTATGTAATAAACATGTACCTATTTGTCGGGCAAACAAATTTTATTCTCTGCTCTAGCCTCCTTGCTATGACCTGTTCAATGATATATATGTATATGCAAGCAAATGCAACCAATTTTCAATATAATTCAATATTTGATTCAATTAGGCTAAATGGTTCAAAATTATCAACCAAATAAACGAACAACACAAACATCAATCAATTAGTGAATTAACGTTTCAAATTCATAATTTTGATATATAGTCAAAAATCAGATTTTTGATGCCAAATCACAACAATGTATTCTAGCTATATCAGTTTTGGTTCTCACACCAGTCTAATGGAAATATATAGAAAATCACACCTTCGAAACTCGAATACCAATTCTGATGATGTCTAGACTATCATCAGAATCGTCTTCGGGCGACTAGAGTGTGACTCTATATCTATCCAGTATATTAAAACTTTGAATATACGTTTGCAAGGCGTATATGCAAATTCTTTATATACTGAATTGTCCAAAATCAATATAAACAAATAATCAAATACGAATAGTTGATTTAAATTTTCAAAACAAAACTTTGTTTTCATTTAAAAAAAATATACTCTTCACACCCGTTCTAGGATACTACTGATCCTATCTCTAACGAGTCATTCCCATTGGATATTACTAACCCAATATCTGATGAATTCTTTCGTAAGGTTCTAATGTGTCTTGTTCTCTAAGCTTTGTAAACCAAAGCTCTGATACCAACTGTGACGGCAAAGAATTTCGCTCGGTCCGAACCAGTCGCTAAACCGACCCAAACCGTTCGAAACGCCCTATCGTTTGAGAACACGACAAAGCAGAACGCATACAGAAGAACATTTCATTGTATATTACGACAATGCATCAGATTACAAGAATATACAGAGTATAAATGAATATTACACAGAAATATCAGAGATTCAAATTACATTTAAATACATAGCAGCGGAAAATAATACAATACACAACTAGAAGAGATATACGGATACAAAGCTTTCCGGATATCGTTCCAGCTGTAAACCAGGATCCTGTGAATATAAATCTGCAAAACCAAAACTACTAGCTGCCCGTGTCAAAATAAGGGCACCCAGAGTTTAGGTTAAAACAATAAACTCCAGGTCAGTCATGTGACTGGTGTGAGAACTAAAACAGTTATTAATCTTTATTTTCAAAGTTAGGTAAATCAAGGGACCACGCCGTATAACACGGAACGGGTTTCCTCCTAAGAATACCAGTGCATAAAACAAACAGCGCAATGCTAAATAAAGAAAAATGAAGCTGTTATAAGACCCAGGTCCTATCACACAATGCAACGCAAGCCGGGGGATAGGGTTTTCCCTTAAAACAGCCAAAGAATGCTTGATACGTTTAAAACAAATCATTTGATACTATAATAAGTGCATAGTGTATAAAACAACTTCAAATCATAAGTATCAATCATAGGCGGCATGGGTACCATATATCATGTCGCCATATATAAGTTTACAAATAAAACCGCAAATGTCACGTATTTGGAAATTCGATTTCCATCTATGAACCGAGGCAAAAGATAGTCCTCAACCGATTCGAGACAATCTAGCCCATGTCTCAGGTCCCAGACTCAGGTGGGCCTTGGATCGTCAGGGCCGGTCCACCGATGTGGATTATTATGCCTGAACAATACGTCTCTCCGCCCTATGGGGCGTAAACGAGCCAACAAATGACTCCATCGGACCCGGATCGTCCGATCAAACCGAGGCGCCTCGCAACAGCAACAACAACATAAGTCAAACTCGTCAGGGCGTGTAAAACCACTGACGCCACTTCTAGCTAGAAAGAAACGCAAGTCCTCCCTGATGTCCGTCTCCCGTTTTTGGTTCATACCGGGTGTGAAACACGCGAGGTAAACGTTACACAAAGCTACGCCACAAAGGCCGTGCTTTGATCATCCCCACAAGACTTTGCTTTTCAACAGAAGCCTTGATCATTTGCATCTTAGCATGCCACACAGGCAAACCATCCCATGCAACCGATATCAGTCACACAGAATGAAATCCGATGTCAGACACACAGTCCATTTACAAGTCCGTTCTGGGTCTGAACGAAACCGGAGGCACCTAGTACCCCGCATATCCATCGATCTCCAAGTACGTCTGGACGATCACTAACTGTTTCCATCTTGTTGGGTGTATAGCCCAATCAAGATCATCAGTTATCCCCCAAACGACGTGAAGACTTCCGGTCTTCGACCATCGTCTTCATCTTCGACTTATCGTCGTATCAGTTATTCAGAATGGGATAAACCCGGTCTTTCCGAATAACTCGCGTATATATTATAAAAGTGTTACACAAACACAACATACGCCTCATTCCAATTCATCAGTCACTAACCGTAAATTAATCAAGAGAATAATTTCCCAAATATTAACCCCGAAGGCCGAAACCAACATCAGATCAATATCCAGAAAACCATTCTACTTAGCTAACCGACAGTTAGTTTCTAATTTCACATTCATAGGGAAAGGTTCCCATTAATTTTATCAAAGATAAATTCTTGAATTTATTCTTTAATCAACTTTTGAATATCAATTCAAACTAGTCGGGATTAGCGAACCTTACCGAAGTAATCATTTGTTATAAGATGAAGTAAAACTGTGAATACTTCATATCTAACACCACAGTGTTATCGGTAAATTCAATTACCATTTCACGTTCAAATCTAATTAAAGATTTAACTATCGCCTGGAGCAAAACTGGTGATACTCCATTTTCGATCATTTCAATCTAATTAAAGATTCATTAAAACTCCACTTAGTTTTAATCTTTGACTGGGTTAAAGAATCAGTGTCATTTAAAAACACGGTTCACGATAAACCCAAAATCACATTCATTAATCATCGGGTTAAAGAACGAGTGTTATTTAAAAACACTGTCCACGATAAACCCAAAAATCATTCCATTAATTATCAGGTTAAAGAACAAGTGTTATTTAAAACACTGTTCACGATAAACCCAAAAATCATTCCATTAATTATCGGGTTAAAGAACAAGTGTTATTTAAAACACTGTTCACGATAAACCCAAAAATCATTCCATTAATTATCGGGTTAAAGAACAAGTGTTATTTAAAACACTGTTCACGGTAAACCCAAAAATCAATACTAATTCAATTCCAATTAAATATCATTTTTAATTGGTACACTTCATTAAATCTAAATAAAAAGATTTAATCTTTTCTCAACTGGGTTCAAGAACAGTGTTAGCGAAGACACCATTCACGACAAACCCAAATCACATTTGATATTCAATATAAGGCTCTGAATAGAAAATATATCGGCTTATATTCAATATCGAATTCTACGACTAACAAATGTCGTATTGGAAATAACGATACAAATATATATCTTTCAAATTTCCATAACAACACCTGTAATATCACGAATTCCAACATCGAAATATTCCGAAGACAATTTCGATTCAAATCCACTCCAATGCAATCATTGGAAATTTTGGTTATTTTCAAAACCATTTCAAATTCAATTTATTTATTTAAAAATAAATAGAATTATAATTCTAGTTCAAAACTAGTTCATTTCGATAAAAATCTATTTTTATCTTTTCAAATATGGAGTTTTTCATCCCAAACTTTCACAAATCATCTCTTATGATTTTACACAAATTATTACTATTTTTAATAATTTTATCAAGGCCCGTACAGTCGATTTCCATCAATGGCCATCGAACTGCACTTACAGCGACCTTTTTCGAATTTGATTTGGACGTATCTCCAAATCCAACCGTTAGATTTCAAATTTCTAATATTCATTAGAAAGCTCTTTTCGATACGAACCCAACGGTTCCGGTTTTAGGAGAATCCGACGGTCGGATCTCCTGTAATGTCCGTTTGAAATAAATGGTCGAAATTCGCGAACTGCCGCAGCGCGGCGCGTTCTATTCACGCCATTATATTATATATATAATATATATATAATATATATTTCGTCGATTTCTATTTAAAACGAATTATATAAATAGTTTTAAATTTTGTTTCAAAATCTATTTCAACTTCCATTTCAATTCAAAGCAAAATTGAATTCTTCTTTATAAATTCGTTTTAAAATTCATTTCTATTCAATTCAAATTTCAATTCAAATTCAATTCAATTCATTTCGAAATCGTTTTCAATTCAATTCAATTCGAAATCGTTTTCAATTCAATTCATTTCGAAATCGTTTTCAATTCAATTCATTTCGAAATCGTTTTCAATTCAATTCATTTCGAAATCGTTTTCAATTCAATTCATTTCGTTTTCAATTCATTTCATTTCGAAATCGTTTTCAATTCAATTCATTTCGAAATCGTTTTCAATTCAATTCATTTCGTTTTCAATTCATTTCATTTCGAAATCGTTTTCAATTCAATTCATTTCGTTTTCAATTCATTTCATTTCGAAATCGTTTTAAAATCGATATAAATATCGTTCACGTCAAAATGGCGTTAATTTAATCAACCCGGCTTCATAAATTTCTATTTTCAAAATAGTTGTTATTATTAAAATATTTCGTTCAACACATGACCAATCTCAATGGATGAGTACTGTCAACACATGAACTTTTATTTTATATTGATAAAGACGTAAATTTTATTACTAAAATATTTTGTTCAACACATGACCAATCTCAATGAATGAGTACTGTCAACACATGAACTTTTATTTTATAATATTCTTTATTTTTCAAATTGGAATGAGGCCCAATCAATTACCATATAATGTTAATTATATGGATTTTCATACAACACATGTATATAATAGCATTGAAAATAATCAACCATCAACCAAAGTGCACTACACTGTATAAGCATCAAATATAGATATTCAACGCTTATAACAGCCTGTCAATCAATCGATCGACATATTTAATCAATCAGGATGAGTGAACTTCAAATTTCATCCTAACACCCGTGTGGGGTTTCAAACAATCAAACACAGATTTTATTTGTGCAGTTGGGCGATGTGTAAAATTTATCAACCCAATCAATATCAGTCAAATAGGTGTACATAAACAAACCGTCCGGTTTATAAATGAATATTTTATTTTATTCACTTCACGTTAAAAATTATATTTTTAACGATAAAACATTTTATTTCAACCTATGAATTTCTATTCAATTCATTTCCAAAATAAAACGATATTTTTATTTTTCTAACATATTTTAGAAAATTTTGGCGGCATAACGGCACGATACTAGAAACGGGACAAGGCCTAGCCTTATCCCCGGTCTAGTGAAGGCCCACGCCATTCACTCATCAATCAAATCAATTTCATTATGCAAACCACAAAATTTGGAGTAAGAGTCTAACCTAGCCTTACTCCTTCGCCTTATAACGGCGCACGTCTAATCCTAACCAATTTATCGATTCGATTTTTCACACCACAAACCACATTCAAACCAATATCGCAATCAATAACCAAACAGCCAAACAAACAAGTCCATGGTCTGTGGACGATTGTGTCGGGTGCTACTAAACACCGTCTGCATCCTAGTATATATATATAACTAGAAAATAAATTTGAAAGGTGAGAAATTCTCACCTATTGCTATCCTAGCTCCACGGCACTCCTTTGCAGAAGTCTTCGTCGTTTCGCCTTTTTGTCACCTTCGTTGTCCGCTTTCACTACATATGTAAAAATTGAATTTTTACTATGCTATTCAATTTATAAAAATCGAATTTTTTTTCCGAAGTTCAATATATAAAAAATTCTATTTTTATTCTGAAGTTCAATATATAAAAATTCTATTTTTATTCTGAAGTTCAATATATAAAAATTCTATTTTTATTCTGAAGTTCAATATATAAAAATTCTATTTTTATTTCGAAGTTCAATATATAAAAATAAAGTTTTCGCCTTTATAAAAATAAAGTTTTCACCTTTATAAAAATTACCACTTTATCTCAACGTATATAAAATAAAAATCAGATTTTTATTTCGCTACACATACAAAGATGATATTTTTATATTCTCTATCCTATAAAGATTATATTTTTAATACTTTAAAAGTATAAAAATCATATTTTTATTACTTCTATTCAATAAAAATTCCGCCTTTTCTATTTTAAAGTTTAAACCTTTTAAAAATAAAATCAGTTTTAAAATTCCCTTTAAATCAGTTTTAAAATTCCCTTTAAATCAGTTTTAAAATTCCCTTTAAATCAGTTTTAAACTTTAAATATAAAACAGAAATCAGTTTTTAACTTTAAACAAAAATCAGTTTTTAACTTTAAATAAACATCAGTTTTTGACTGTAAACAAAAATTAGTTTTTAACTTTAAATAAAAATCAGTAATCAAATATTAATAATAAATAAAAAAAAACGAAAACTTACTTGGGGGGGGGGGGGCTGTCGAGGTTTGCAGATCGGAGGGGCGGTCTTCGTCGAGGCATTGCAGGTCGGAGGGGCGGTCTTGGTGAGGTGGCGCTCGATGGTGGCGGGGTTTGCTGCGCGTTCATCAGTGGGTCGGAGGGGGGTTAGGGCTACGGACGGAGATAGAAGGGGAAGAGAAGGGAAGAAGCGACGGAAGGAGGCGGGAGAGGATGAGGGCGCGGGTTCAGGGAGGGCTCGATTTGGGGGTTCAGGGGAGGAGGAGGACGTCGAAGGGGGGAGGGGAAAACAGGGTCAGGTGGTGGGTCGTCGTCGATCGCCAGAGGGCGACGAGCGATTTTTTTTTTTTTTTTTCTGATCTGTTGAAATGAAATCGGGGGGGGGGGGGCATGGTATAGGAGGGAATGGAAATTTATTATTATTTTTTTTTATTATTATTTTATTATTTATTTATGCAAAAGGGTTGACTTTTACATATGACTTCGAAACGAGGCCCACCGCCTGTCGTCCTTAGCGTTTCACCCCCATTCCGAACTCAATGGGATATGCCACGTGGGCTGATTCGACTGTTTGAATCAGTTTCCGTTAAATTTACATTTAAATCACTATATTGAATTTTTAACGTACATTTCAAATTACCGGGGTCACATACTAACACTAAAAATTCCAGAAAAATATTTTCTAGCTTCGTATTGACGATACGGTCCTAACAAAACTAGTTTCGTCGAATTCTGAGACCGTTTGAAAAATGGCCAATTTCCAGTCGATTAAAATCAACTGAAACTGGTCAAACGCGTTTTCTTTTGCCACGCTCACATATTGATTCGAAAATTTATGAAATTTGAAACCTAGCAATAACTCGACATCACGGACCCAACAAAACTGGTTTCGTCGAAATCCGAGGTCGTTTGCAAAATGGCTATTTTTAAGGGCCTGAATTCCATAGCGACTATTCAGAATTTTCAACTGGACATATCTTTTGATTCCCGATATGAAATCTTGATTTTCCGGATTCGTTGGAAAGATATTATCAATTAGATCCCGTTATTTTTGGTTTCCCTAAAATCCGGATTGTTTTGCACCCGGTACATTCAATTGAAGTTTGAAATCGAATTATCGAACTACCGCGCCATTTTCAATTCCATTTATAATTATATATAATTATTTATAATCTAACGACGGCGCGTATAATATATACGTCGAATTCTATATTGAAAATAAATTTCTCGTCGATTTCATTTAAAATAATTCATTTTAAATAATCAAAATTCGCTAAAATCGCCAAAATAAAAATTTCAAACTGGCTCGCATTTTACGGGTTGTTACATCCACGTAGAAGAACTTTCTCTTGGAAGTAAACAGATGCAAACCAGGTTATCAAGCGCACTTACTAGGGTGATTTCTATAACCCATGCATAAGTGAAATAAACCATCCGTCTTATCGGCGAACACCACTCGATCGGGCTTCAAATTTCCAATAGAGGTATCCAGGGATTCTAGGTAACTAATCATGACCAAACCCAAAAGGTTCCACGAGACTTCAAGGGTATTACCAAGGCTAGTCAAGAGTCTAACTACCCTCCTATCAAAACCGAGAGTGGCACCCCTTACTGGATAACCACTTCATCCCTAGAATCCATCCACAACTTATAAACATAAGCATTATTTCCAAGCTCAACACTTGATATAGACATTCTCAAATCCAAACAAGCCATGAGTAAATGGACCGATCTTCCAATAGGACTTGAGACAAAAACGGGATCCTCTACTACGCTAGTACTAAGGTGCAGAGACTCAACTATCGAAGCGGACTTAAAAGATGCGGTGATCAATACAAAGTCCCGACAGGATGATAGAGAAGAAAAAGCTAAACCTTTAACAAGATCGTTAACCTCCTTCTGAGGTACCCTAGAAATGAGAGCATACTATTGCCCTCCGAATGATCTTGTCCCTTTTCCATGATACTTAACTATCCGTCCCGTTTCACCATGCCAAAGGTACTCTCTCGTCATGGGTTTCATTGTTCATCTTTCTCCCTCCTTTTAGGACTCAGCCATACCTACATGTTGCTTATCCCTGAGCTCGTATCCTTTATCCTTGTTCTTACTATCCTTTCATGCATAACTCTGCAACGGTCTCTCGAGAACCACCTCCATCGTACGGGAAACACTTACGCAGCTAGAGAGACTAGTCGCAGTCAAAACCACTGTGACTACAGATGGAGGAAAGAAAGGAAAAGAGATTCGATCAAGGAAACAAGGATAATGCTAATGGCCTTTGGGGAATAGCCTTTTTCTTTTCAAAAGAAAATTTTCTTGAAAAATTCTTCTTTGTAAACGGTTTTTCAAATAATTTTCAGAAGGTCTTTAAAAACTTTTGCCCAGTCTAGTAACCTTCTGCTCTGATACCAAATGCAACAACCCGCCTCCGCTAGGGTCACTCGCAAGGGAATGCACTAGCTTTAGAGGGGCATTATTGGTAAACATGCACAGAAATATCACAAGACAGAACACATAAAATAGCGGAAGTAAAATCAATCTTTCATAACAAGAATACATAAGGTTTAAAGCCTTTTACATCAGAGTACATCAAAACCTGTCTTGCAATAGTAAAGAAGCATAAAGACTTTTTAATAAATTATTCCCCAAGTAAAAACAGTAAAGTAGCCATAGCCAAGAGAAGTCCAAGCCATCCATGATGACCTTCAAGCAGAAGAAGTCCGAACTAAACAGCATTGTTTCCTCCCTGTAACCTGGGGGGGGGGAAACGGAAGAAAAGAGGCGAAACAAAACGGGTCAGTCAAAAAGACTGAGTAAGCCCTATCTACTATTAGTATAAAAACTAGTAAAGCTAACTTTCATGAGAAACTGAGATGAACATAAGCATGACAACAAGATAGATAAGCTAAATCAACATAACAGGGTGAACTATTGAACTTAGATAAACTAAGGTATCGCGATAAACTACGGCATCATGATAAATCAAAGTATCCCATCGTCAGATTTATATCAAGTAAACCATCCCAAGGTATCTACCCCGTCTAACATCCCACGGTATCTGTTTCATATATTCTTCCTGGTTCTAATATGTATTTTTGCTCTGCACCTCTCGTACTAGTATCCCAACCCGCGTCATGTGTTAACCATGAATGTCCCTTGCCCAATGTTATGTAATGGTCCATGTCAACCTAATATATCGCATATATAGGTTACTCAAATCATATGTTTCTTTCCATGTATATAAGTTCAGTCCTTTGCCGTACCTCGTACGTGCTTCCTCATGTCGTATTATCCTTGAAATCGTTTGGACTGTCACCCTTGTTCTAGCTAGGCTCTTCCATATGAATCATCGTTTGAACTACTAGGACTTACGCCACCTAGCACCACTAGGGATTACGCTTACCTATTGCACGCTTTCGTATTTCGGTTTGGGTTATACCACCTAGGCCACTAGGGATTACGCTAACCCTCAACCGCGCCCTTTTTCCCACGCATTCATCGTGAATCGTTTTTCTATAACTGTATGCACATGTATCACATCGTGCCATCCGAGTCCTGTCACAGGAAAAAACAAGAAATACAGGACTCGGTCGGGAGCTTTAGATTTATCTGCCGATGCAGATACAAAGGTCTGCTTTTCTATACGTGGCTATGGTCCCACGAGACCCCTCCCTCAACTAGTGAAAGGCAACACAAGAGAAAATCTTGCATGAGAACTACACTCCGGCCAGCCCACATCCTACGGCCTACCTCACCCATAATTAGATAGCAATTATGGTCTATTGGGTGTTCCCTGCCTTTCCGTACGTACACGCTTGACTCAAAATGGTAGATGATCGACGAACTTGCTATCTCGGGCACCTTATGTATTCGTCGACTCACTGCTATCCATCCCAGTTTTAGGTCGCTCGTATAACAACCAAGGCATACTCTTGGTTCTTCTAACGCAGACCTTAACCTCTTGTGAGCCCAGGATGATCATCTGCGACCTCACAGAGGGATACCAAGAATATCCTCACGTTCCCCGAAGCCGCTGCTTCGTTACCCAGTTCACTGGAGCCTTTATCTAAATCAGATAGCCCGCTCCTACACGCATACTTAAACGTTGACCTAACGTATCGGGTTACCAATCTATCTAAGAAATGGTCCAAATTTCCTTGACTAAGAATTATTACTTAGTTTCCCTTAACTAAGGTTTACCACCTAGCCTTATTTCCATAATCCTTGTTAACTATGGTTATTTACCTAATCCTCCGAATTAGGGTTTATCTAATGGGTTAAGTGTCACTTAAGTTCATAACTTAGCTCGTCTACAAACCATGTCAAAATTGGCTAAGTATCCAAGTCCAAGACTTAACCCTACAAACCATGTGTCAAGTTGGCTAAGTATATTAAGCAATCCATAACTTAACCTCGTCTAATTATCATTTTAGATTTGTTAATTATATAAATTAACTTGACCTTGTCAAATTACCGAGTCAAATCGGTCAAGCGTATTCAAGTGATTCGTGACTTAGCCTTATCATGTTTTCACGTTAGATTGGTTAAGTATAGGTCACTTAACCACATCAAACTAACGAGTTGGATTAGTTAAGTGTAAATTAACTTAACCCCGTCCAATTACCATGTTTAGATTAGTTAGGTCTGAGTTGCCTTAACCCCATCCATTAACTGTATTAAACGGTTAAGTGTTACTAAGAAAATTCACTTGACCTTATCAAGTTATCGTGTTGGATTGATTAAGTGTTGGTTAACTTTATCCCGTCCCCTCGTCATATAAAAATGGTCAAGTGTCGTTAGGCAAATCAAGTTACTTAACCTACCCAACCCTGTCATGTTTTGTTAAGTATCATTAGCCTAATCAAATTACTTAACCCATTTGTCCATGTCATATTTGGTTAAGCCTCATTAATCAAATTAACTTAACCCTATTATGTGGCATTAATTATTTAATGCACCCCAACCTCTCACATTAGACTTTGTTGTGGTTACTAGTTAAGCCGGGCGGGTCCGGGTAGATTTACACCACAACTTGGTCTAACCTCGGGTTCAAGCACAACATGACCAACTTCTCACATTGGGTCCTATTGTTTGCAACTACTAGTCAGGCCGGTCGGTTCCGGGTAGTTTTACGTTGCAAACTCAACCCAACCTCGAGTTGGCCACCTTCATGTTTAGTCTAGTGTCATGTTCATAGTCAAGTTTTCAAGCAATTGGGTAGACCTAACTTAATAGGTAAATTCCCAAGCTTATGTTTTTATGCATACTTACATGTCAACTTCCATGTTACATTTCAAGTTATGTTTTCAAGTATAAACACATGTCATATTTAACGTTACATGTTGTCATGTTTATACCCATTTACCCAAATCATATTCATGTCATTATGCTTCCCCATAATGTGACCCCAACGCTTTTTAAACTCGCATATACGTTTGCAACAACGTAATGGATTAAAAGAAGAGACTTGGCAAAGGCATGACAAAAATGGATATTAGGCCACAAGTTAATCATGGTGGCAAAGGAGGCACAAATGTGTTCATTAGCTTGCATGTTACATTCTTAAGCCTCAAAAACATGCATAAACCCAAACTTGGCACATAAGCGAATCATGGTGACAAAAGACATGGAATGATAACTAGAAACTCGCATATATCATCATATAAGGATTATGACTTCATATGCAAGTTGACATAATGATTATGAAGGTTTTCATGTTGCATAATGCAACATTTCAACATAAAGGTTGTGGCTTTTAGCTCATAAGATCAAGATAATGACTTCATAAACTTGCATAACATGATAGCATGCATCATTCTCAATGATCAAACCCAAACTTTCAACATGAACATTTAACTTCATAGTTAATATCTAAGAGTAGGGAAGGGCTTACCTTGCTATGAAGGCCTAAATCGATTAATCTAAAGCTTGTGATGAAGCCTATGCATGCCATCACCCAAAAAACCAAAGATGAACACTCCAAATCAACAAAAATACCATCTTTATGAACAAAGATCAAAGATTTTGCCTTGAAATCAACTTGAGAAGCTCTCATACTAACATAGGGACTCTCTAATACTCTCATGATCATGAAACCTCTCATAGAAATGAAGTGGAGGCTAGGATAGTTAAGTGGAGGCCATGAGAGTAGCAATTTTGCCATAGTTTAGTTGCATGAATGAATAATGAGGATTCAGGATAGGTTAGGGTCTTATTTATAGATTAGGCAAGTGTTTTAGGCCATAGGATTAAACCTAGATTCAATCCAAGCCATCAAAGCATGTCTTGGGGAAGAAGTCAAGTGTAGGAACCATCTAGGGCCTTTAGATTAAAGATGGACCATGAGAACCATCCAAATGCAAAATCTGCATTTGAGCGAATCGGCCCACGGGTTGACAGCCAAACACCCTGGATTAACCCCTAGTCGACCCAGCGGGCTCGGGTCGACCTCAAAAATCGGCCGGTTCGGTTATTCCCCTCTCCTAATTCGATGTTTTGAACATTTTTGCATATTTATTTATATAATTTTCAATTATATATATATATATATATATATATATATCAATATATATATATTTCTCTGCGCAACCCATTTCACTTAATTAAGTATACTTCAATTTGGGAATTTTTCGTGAAATTTCGCGAGGCCATATCTTGGTCATACGGACTCCGATTTTCGAAAACTCGGACTCTATTTCGCGTATTTTTCCGAGACGAACGCAATGGCAAAGCCCGTTTCACTTGATTCAGAATTTAAATTAAATTCTGCCTTGATTCTCGTCTTAATCATGTTATCGAAATACGGGTTGTTACAGTTTTGGTTAGTAGTTCACGAATTATGATATTACAACTACATAAAAAATGTAAAATTTTAGTTTGAATGTAGTATAAAATTATCCCGTTGCATTACAATTGCGAATGGGTTAATGATGCACATTTATGAGATATGGATGGCTTGATTGTTTATGTGTTTGTTTTAATAACAGTCAATTAATATTGTGAGTGTTATTTGATAATTCATGATAAATTCTTATTATTGATTATCTAACTTGTTTACAGATAATTAGTTTTTTTTGGAGTGAAGACCATCATCAACAATGGACGTGACTTCAGTTGTTATATGTATTATGGTATTAGCTAGTATTCGTGCGAATATTTTTGGCAATGCCTGTGGTATGTGAATTTGCTCATTTTGTCAAACAACCATTATCTAAATAACTATGGATATTGTTTATGTAACTAATGTGTTCTCAATTATTTGAATATGGTGATTATATGATTAGTTGAATGTTGGTTTGAATATGATAATTATATGATTGTTTTTTATTTCATTATTGTTATTACAAAGATGATTGCTGGAAATAATATAAGCCATTAACAGTACATAGTAGCATTCAAAAAATGCTACAAAACAATCAACACCTTTTAGTAGCGTTTTAGAAACGTGTAACACCCCGAATTTTGGGTTAATACTAAAATTCACTAATTACAGGATAAATAATCTCAGACGTGGGAATTGGGGGAAACGGGCTGCGTCATTACGTTCGTCTCGGAAAAATACGCGAAATAGAGTCCGAGTTTTCGAAAATCGGAGTCCGTATGGCCCAGTTATGGCCCGATGAAGTTTGCGGAAAATTCAAAACTAAAACAGATTTAAAAATTTAAAAATTCAGATTTGGAATGGGCCAGGCGGGGTCAGGCGGGAAGCTTCCCGCCCAGCCCATGTCGACAGGGCTGTCGACAGGCCTGTCGACAGGGGTGTCGACATGCCTGTCGACTTGCCTGTCGACAGGGTGGCGCCGTTCTGTGAACCTGGGTGCACCAGGTTGCACCAGGTTGGGTTTCAGGCTGGCTAGGAGGGCTGGTTCTAGAGATTTCCTAAATCTAAGGGTCCTAATCTAATCTAGGGTTAATCTAAGGGCCTAAAACACTCACCTAATCCTATAAATAAGACCCCAACCCTACCCTAATTCATTCATAATTAAGTCTTGTAACTAAACTATGGCAAAATGAAATTTGAGCATGGCCTCCACTAGTTCATAAAGAAAGTTGCAAGCTAATCCCTCTCTAATCAATCTCTAATCATCATTATCTTCATAGTTTGCAACTAATAAGGTTGCTAATCTTAAGTTTGGTGAGTTTCTATCACTTTAACATCATTTGTTAAAGTAAGTTGATTGGGTGTAATGAGACTTATGGTCTTAAATGCGGATTAGTGAGTTTGAATCATGTATAATGATATATTACTCTATGTTGTTCTATGTTTATGCATATTTGATAAGTTGGTTTATGCATGCTTAATAAGTTGATTTATGCATGTTTAACAAGTTGATGTATGCATGGTTAATAAGTGGATTTATGCATATTTAATAAGTGGAATTATGCATGTTTAGCAAAGTGAGATATGCAAGTTAAGTATATGTTTAAATGCAAGTTGAAAGTGATATGCAAGTTAAGTGTATGTTTAAATGCAAGTTGAAAGTGATATGCAAGTTAAGTGTATGTTTAAATGCAAGTTGAAAATGATATGCAAGTTATGCATGCTTATGCAAGTGTATGGATGCTTATGCAAGTCATATATATGTTTAAATGCAAGATTTATGTGATATGCAAGTTATGCATGCTTATGCGAGTATATGAATGCTTTTGCAAGATATGTATATGCTTAAATGACATGATATGCAAGTTATGCAAGTATGTGAATGCTTATGCAAGTATGTGAATGCTTATGCAAGTTATGTGTATGCTTAAATGCATATTTAACATGTTATGCAAGTTTATATGCAAGTTCAACATGTTATGCAAGATATGTGTATGATAATATGCAAGCTCGTATGCAACATGTTATGCAAATCATATGTATGATAATATGCAAGTTTGGGTTATATGTAGTTGGGTTAATATATGCTCATATATGCAAGTTGACATCCTCTTAACCCATGACAAAGTTGTATGCTAAACCCATGATATTTGTGATGATCTTCCCCTTATTATGTCATGTAACGAGAACGATTTACGTGGGGAACGATGGGGTTGGTAAATATGCTAATAAATGAATGATTGGGTATGATTAAGCATACCATAAAAATAAATTACCATAAGTGGGAATTTACCTATTGAGTTAGGTCTACCCCATGGGAATTTACCTATTGAGTTAGGTCTACCCATGTTATGGAAAACTTGATATTAATTAGGGATAATTAATATGCGGGTGATTAATTAGGTGTAATTAATCGACTAAGACACGAGGTTGGACTCATTTGTAGTGTAAAACTGCCCGGACCCGACCGGCTTAACCAGTTGCTACAAATGTCAGCCCAATGTGAGAGGTCTTAGCCATAAAATAAATACGTGATTAAGGTAAAGACACGAGGTTAGACTCTGTTATGACGTAAGACTGCCCGGATTCTACCGGCTTAACCAGGCGGTCATAACAGCCAGTCTAATGTGGGAGGTCTTTATGGGAGATCACGGTCTTAATTAATTAAGAAACACTTAACCATAATAGCATGTAGTGGGACATGAGGGGTTAAGTGGGTGCCTTGGGTGGCATGAGGAAATTTGGTGGTTGCCATGGGTGGCATGTGGAATCTAGTGGGTTGCCTTGGGTGGCAATAGAAAATACGATTAGAATACTTAACCAAGTGGACACATGTAATTAAACATGATTAAAGGGTTAAGTGGGATACACTAGATATTGGACAAGCTTAAGTGGGTAGCTTGTGCGGGCCCATTTCAACCAATATCCCAAAACGTATCTTTGTGGGCTCGACCCATGTCGAGTGACGGGACACGCATATTGGGCTTGATTATAAGAGGCCAAAACGGGTTAGCGGTGGCAACGCAAGTCCAACGGGCTTCATATGCGTGTGTGGGCCCGGGCTGGTAGATAAGCCGTTGTTGCATCGTGTAGATATAAAGCCGTGCACCGTTAGTATTGGGTAGCCACTTTAGGGGAGTGATACACCCCACTGTGGGACCAGCACGGGTATCTACGGTAGGGAGCCGATCGCTTGGGGAGTAGTGGGTACACCTAGGGGAAATAGGGGCAGACGACACCTATGTAGGGGTACACGAAACTACTGGGTAAGAATTACTGGGTACACCTAGTGGAGATAGGGGCAGACGGCACCTATGTAGTGGGCTAGGGGTACATGAAACTACTGGGGAAATTTTCTAAGTCCTTGGAAGGGATCAACCTTTAAGTAGGAATGACTGGTGTGGTGCAGTTAGTAATTATCCTTGGGTGGGTAGATGCGTCCTGACGATTATCTTAGTTTATCCTAAGTCTAACAAGCTGCTTAGTGTAGCCATTCATCCCCAGATATTACCGTAGGTCAAGTTTATGTCTTCTCTGGTTACCTTAATGATTGTATTGTTAAAGTTATAGGACTCACTCAGACTTATGTCTGACCCCGTTGTTTTTATCTTTTTCCCAACCCTCAGGTCCTACGGTGGATCCTAGCGGTAGTAGAGCTTGATCGGATTGCTGTTCCAGTCTTTAGGAGCTTGGGTAGATGTAAAGCTCCAGTTATCCAGTTATCTTTTCTTTTGTCATGGCTATTGTATGGGAGAGTGGGATTATGTACTTCTTTATTTTGACAGATATTGTACTTGACTTTTATCATGGTTTTATGATGTAACCAGACATGTTTATTTCCGCTGTTATGAGATGATGTTTTAAATTTCAAGTGCTATTTATATCTGTCTTGGTGAAATTTTTCTGTTCTATATTCACTAAAATACTCCACCGATGCTATGGCATTCCCTTAGTGAGTGACCATAGCGGGCGTGGGGTGTTACACGTGGTATCAGAGCAAAGGTTACCGGAACAGATAAAATTTTTAGAAAACTATTTTTCTAAAACATTTTTGGAAAAGATATTTTCAAAAACATGTCTTTTATGAGAAAAGTTTTTGAAAGAAAAGCATAATCCCCAATAGCCATATCTATATCCTTCGAATTCTCCGTTTTGAATCTCTCCTTTTTCGTTTCAGCATGGCCGAGAATATTAATCTTCCGGAGGGTGTAGCGGTACCAGTATGGTATAGGAGATTGATGGAGGCTAGGGCCACCACTACGGGTCCAGCAAATATTCCTCCACCAACCGTAGCACCCGATCTTCCTCCTCCCCCTCCTCCTCGCACGGATACTTTTGCTAAGACTTGCAAGGAATTTAAAGCTATGGGAGGGAAATCTTTTCAAGGATCTTAAACCTTCGTGGAGGCTAGGGATTGGCTTAAAGAGGTGGAAGAGTTGATAGATATCTTTGAGATGGAAGAAGGGAAGAAAGTTAAGTTGGCTGCTTGGTTAATGAAGGGAGAGGCCTCATTCTGGTGGGAGGTCACTAATGGAGAACGCCCCGTTGATTCTTGGGCGGATTTTAGGCAAAGATTTGTGGCAAAGTTTCTCTCAAGGGCGGAGGAAAACTTGTATATGGAAAGATTCTTGACTCTAAAGCAAGGAAATCTTTCGGTGAAGGAATATGTTAACAAGTTTAATCAATTGGCAAGGTTTGGCCTAGACATGGTAAATACACCTGAGAAGAAGGCTTTGAGGTTCGTGAAAGGCTTGAATGAACCTATGCATGGGTTGGCTATGACTCACATCCCTATGGGGGCCACCTTTGAGAAGCTAGTTGACATGGCACTCATGTATGAGGAAGAGAAGGGTCCTAATGCTAATAAGGTACCCGAGAAGAAGGGAGATCAAAAGAGACCTCAACAACAGCAAAGCAAAGGTGGGAAAGGCAACGGTGGCAAGGGCAAGAAGAAGAAGTGTTTCAATTGTGGGACACCTGGCCACCTAAGCAAGGATTGTCGCAAGAAGAAGAAGACTGGCTGCTTCCACTGTGGCGAAGCAGGGCACTTAGTGAAGGATTGCCCTAAGAAAGGGCAAAGGACGGGATCTACCTCAGGAGGACAGGTGCAAGCTCTTATGGCACCGAGTCAGGCTAGGGGGCAAGTAAAGGCTCTCGCGGTTCCACCGATTCAGGAGAGAGGTAGAACTATTTCCGTTGAAAGTCTGGTTTTTCTATTTGACCATCCTGTCCGTACATTGTTTGATTCAGGCGCATCGCATTCGTTTATTTCATCATCATTAGTTGAGTTACTGCACTTAGACACCAGTCTGGTAGATGATCCCTTGGTTGTTTCAAACCCAATTGGGGGCTCCACTTATTTGTCCATGATATGTTTGGATTTGAAGATTTCTATACTTAGCATTGAGTTTAGATGTGATGCTTTTGTATTGGGCTTCACGGGCTATGGGTTGATTTTGGGCATGGACTGGTTATCCAGTAATGGTGCCATTCTTGATTGCGAAAGGAGAGTTGTTAGGCTCATGACCCGTTTGGGTAACACTCTCGAGATTTCCTGTAATCCCATGGACTCTGTTATGCTAAGTTATCTTGAATCGCTTAACGCTTCGGTCGAGAGTTTGCAATCTATGGGAGTGGTCCGGGAATATCCGGATGTGTTTGAGGAGGTGAAGGGCTTACCTCCGAAGCGAGAGATTGACTTCCGAATATATTTGGTGGATAATGCTAAATCGGTATCTTTACCAGTGCGCCACATGGCTCCTCGTGAGAGGAGGGAACTCCATAAGCAAGTAGGGGAGTTGCTTGAGAAGGGGTTCATAAGACGGAGCATATCAGAGTGGGGTGCTCCAGTAGTATTTGCTACGAAGGCGGATGGGTCCCTCAGACTTTGTGTAGACTATAGAGAACTCAACAAGCTCACAAAGAAGAATAGACACCCATTGCCGAGGATTGATGATCTTTTCGATCAGTTGGTTGGCGCTTCAGTATTTTCTCAGTTGGACTTAGCCACGGGGTTTCATCAGTTGAGGGTGGCTGAGGATAGCATAGACAAGACTGCCTTTAGGACTCCGGATGGTTTCTATGAGTGGCTGGTGATGCCATTTGGGTTGACGAACGCCCCTGCATACTTTGTTGATTTGATGAGTAGGGTGTTCAGGGAGTTCCTTAATAAATTCGTGGTGGTCTTTGTGGATGACATCTTAGTGTTTTCTAAGAGTGAAGAAGAGCATGCCCTACATCTTGGGGAAGTATTTAGGACTCTTCGAGCACATAGCCTTAAGGCTAAATTCTCTAAATGTCACTTCTGGAGGAGGGAAGTGCGGTTCTTGGGGCACGTGGTCTCCAAGGAAGGGATAGCTGTGGATCCCGCGAAGGTAGTATCAATTCAGGATCGGAAGGTTCCGAAGAATGCTACCGAAGTAAGAAGTTTCTTGGGGTTGGCGGGTTATTATAGGAAGTTTATTAAAGACTTCGCGAAGATATCAGCCCCATTAACCCGCTTAACAAAGAAGAAACTTGTTTTCACATGGGACGTAGATTGTGATGATGCGTTCCGACGGTTAAAGAGAGCTTTAACCACCGCTCCAGTTTTAGTGTTGCCAGATGGGAGCAAACCATTTGTTGTCTATACCGATGCCTGTGGGACAGGACTTGGCGCAGTCTTAATGCAAGAGGGAAGGGTAATAGCCTATGGTGGAAGGCAGTTGAGGGCGCATGAGAAAAATTACCCTACCCATGATCTAGAGCTGGCCGCTATTGTTTTTGCGCTTAAGATTTGGCGCCATTATCTTCTTGGTGAGAGATTCGAGTTGTTCACTGACCATAAATCTTTGAAGTACTTGTTCTCTCAGAAAGATCTAAACTTGAGACAGCAAAGGTGGATGGAGTTTTTAGCATCCTATGATTTCGAGATAGCGTATACCCCTGGCAAGGGTAACGTGGTGGCGGACGCCTTGAGTAGGAAGAGGTTGTCCTTGAGTCCATTGTTCGTGGAACGACGAAGCTTGGAATTTATCTCGATGTTTGATTTCAGACCTTCTGTTGACTATGTACCTGGTTTGCTAGCTTCTTTGGAAGTTAGACCTACTCTCTTGGGGCAGACTGGAGAAGCACAGAGGGGCGACCCACAGTTGGTTGAGTTAGTAGAGAAGCTCATAAGGGGGGAGGCGTCCAGCCATTTGAGTAGGTACACCCTAGATGAAAGAGGGTGCTTGCGCAGAGACGGTAGACTTTGTGTACCGCAAGACGAGGGTTTGAGGAAGGCTATTCTTGATGACGCACACCGTTCTAGGATGACCATTCATCCCGGTGGGGATAAGATGTACCAAGACATGAAAAGGGTTTTCTTCTGGGCCGGTATGAAGAAAGATGTGGCCGAGTATGTCGCTCGATGTTTGGTGTGCCAGCAAGTGAAGGCGGAGCAAAAGAAACCAGGTGGGTTGCTTCACCCATTGGAGGTTCCGCAATGGAAGTGGGATAGCGTCTCGATGGATTTTATTGACGGGTTACCCAGGTCGAGGAAGGGTAATACAGGAATTTGGGTGGTGGTAGATAGACTTACTAAGAGCGCCCATTTCATACCTGTAAAGAGCAAGAGGACTGCTCCATGGCTAGCTTCAGTATATCTTCGAGAGATAGTTCGATTACATGGGGTACCCTCTAGCATAGTTAGTGATCTAGATCCTATCTTTACTAGCGAGTTCTGGAGAAGTTTGCAAGAAGCAGTGGGGACTCAATTGTGTCTGAGCACCGCATATCATCCTCAGACAGACGGCCAGACTGAGAGGGTGAATCGTGTTCTAGAAGACCTTTTGAGGCTTTGTATCTTAGATTTTGGAGGTACATGGGAAGAGCATCTTCCACTGGTGGAGTTCGCATATAATAACAGCTTTCAGTCCAGTATTGGTATGGCTCCTTTCGAAGCTCTCTATGGAAGGCCTTGTCGATCACCTACATGTTGGTGGGAATCTACGGATAAGATCTTGCTTGGGCCTGATATGGTTAGGGAGACTTCAGAGAAAATTGACTTGATTCGAAGAAGGATGAAAGCAGCGCAGGATAGGCAAAAATCTTATGCGGACAAGAGAAGGACGGATCTTGAGTTTGAGGTTGGGGATATGGTTTTTGTCAAGGTATCTCCGTTGAGAAATGTTGTTCGCTTCGGATCCGTTGGGAAGTTAGCACCAAGGTTTGTTGGGCCGTTTCCTATCAAGGAAAGGATTGGACGGATGGCATATAGAGTGGAGTTGCCTGACAGACTTAGTGGTGTCCATGATGTATTCCATGTGTCCCATTTGAGGAAGTGCTTACATGAGACGGCAGAGGTGGTAGAGTCGAGCTTGCTTAGAGATGTAGAGGCTGAGCGTGATGCGACGATTCGACGAGCTCCTACTCGCATCCTTGGGTCAGAGACTAGGAAATTGAGGAATCGAGAGGTTCAGCTAGTCAAAGTGCAATGGGGAGAAGATGAGAGCAACGCGACTTGGGAGACGGAAGCGAAGATGCGTTCATTGTACCCATTTCTTTTTGAGGGTATGTTTTTACTTTCTCCTTTATCGCTTGTCTAGTACTTATCTTATCTTTGGTATGTCCTCTCGTTAGTACCTTTGACCTTTAGATAGGGTAAACCTATGGTTGAAACATGTGTTTGAGACATGTTATGGTTGATGGATGCAAGTGGATGCAAGTGTTTGCTAGTGGTTGCTCGTGGATGCATATACACACACTCTAGGCACTAGATCGGCTCAGTCACTTCATATTGCATATTGCATAAAATTGTGTGTAGGAAAATATATTTATGGATGTATAATGGTTGTGTTATCACATGGATGATGCATTTTGGTGAATGATTGTGCACTCATGTAGATATTGTATGTGTCGATAGGGTTTTCTCGCATACATAATGGATGCATGGCACTATCATGGTTTGCATATGTTCATACATTAGATAGGGAACATATACACACACTTTTTGCATATGCTCATACATCATTAGAAACTGTTTTAAGGACAATGGATGCCTGTGTTTGATGGATTGAGTAGATGGTTGTTTGGATGGTAGGATATGCATTCTCCTTAGCCTAGAGATTTCGGGGACGAAATCCTTTAAGGAGGGGAGAATGTAACACCCCGAATTTTGGGTTAATACTAAAATTCACTAATTACAGGATAAATAATCTCAAACGTGGGAATTGGGGGAAACGGGTTGCGTCATTACGTTCGTCTCGGAAAAATACGCGAAATAGAGTCCGAGTTTTCGAAAATCGGAGTCCGTATGGCCCAGTTATGGCCCGATGAAGTTTGCGGAAAATTCAAAACTAAAACTGATTTAAAATTTTAAAAATTCAGATTTGGAATGGGCCAGGCGGGGTCAGGCGGGAAGCTTCCCGCCCAGCCCATGTCGACAGGGCTGTCGACAGGCCTGTCGACAGGGGTGTCGACATGCCTGTCGACTTGCCTGTCGACAGGGTGGCGCCGTTCTGTGAACCTGGGTGCACCAGGTTGCACCAGGTTGGGTTTCAGGCTGGCTAGGAGGGCTGGTTCTAGAGATTTCCTAAATCTAAGGGTCCTAATCTAATCTAGGGTTAATCTAAGGGCCTAAAACACTCACCTAATCCTATAAATAAGACCCCAACCCTACCCTAATTCATTCATAATTAAGTCTTGTAACTAAACTATGGCAAAATGAAATTTGAGCATGGCCTCCACTAGTTCATAAAGAAAGTTGCAAGCTAATCCCTCTCTAATCAATCTCTAATCATCATTATCTTCATAGTTTGCAACTAATAAGGTTGCTAATCTTAAGTTTGGTGAGTTTCTATCACTTTAACATCATTTGTTAAAGTAAGTAGATTGGGTGTAATGAGACTTATGGTCTTAAATGCGGATTAGTGAGTTTGAATCATGTATAATGATATATTACTCTATGTTGTTCTATGTTTATGCATATTTGATAAGTTGGTTTATGCATGCTTAATAAGTTGATTTATGCATGTTTAACAAGTTGATGTATGCATGGTTAATAAGTGGATTTATGCATATTTAATAAGTGGAATTATGCATGTTTAGCAAAGTGAGATATGCAAGTTAAGTATATGTTTAAATGCAAGTTGAAAGTGATATGCAAGTTAAGTGTATGTTTAAATGCAAGTTGAAAGTGATATGCAAGTTAAGTGTATGTTTAAATGCAAGTTGAAAGTGATATGCAAGTTATGCATGCTTATGCAAGTGTATGGATGCTTATGCAAGTCATATATATGTTTAAATGCAAGATTTATGTGATATGCAAGTTATGCATGCTTATGCGAGTATATGAATGCTTTTGCAAGATATGTATATGCTTAAATGACATGATATGCAAGTTATGCAAGTATGTGAATGCTTATGCAAGTATGTGAATGCTTATGCAAGTTATGTGTATGCTTAAATGCATATTTAACATGTTATGCAAGTTTATATGCAAGTTCAACATGTTATGCAAGATATGTGTATGATAATATGCAAGCTCGTATGCAACATGTTATGCAAATCATATGTATGATAATATGCAAGTTTGGGTTATATGTAGTTGGGTTAATATATGCTCATATATGCAAGTTGACATCCTCTTAACCCATGACAAAGTTGTATGCTAAACCCATGATATTTGTGATGATCTTCCCCTTATTATGTCATGTAACGAGAACGATTTACGTGGGGAACGATGGGGTTGGTAAATATGCTAATAAATGAATGATTGGGTATGATTAAGCATACCATAAAAATAAATTACCATAAGTGGGAATTTACCTATTGAGTTAGGTCTACCCCATGGGAATTTACCTATTGAGTTAGGTCTACCCATGTTATGGAAAACTTGATATTAATTAGGGATAATTAATATGGGGGTGATTAATTAGGTGTAATTAATCGACTAAGACACGAGGTTGGACTCATTTGTAGTGTAAAACTGCCCGGACCCGACCGGCTTAACCAGTTGCTACAAATGTCAGCCCAATGTGAGAGGTCTTAGCCATAAATTAAATACGTGATTAAGGTAAAGACACGAGGTTAGACTCTGTTATGACGTAAGACTGCCCGGATTCTACCAGCTTAACCAGGCGGTCATAACAGCCAGTCTAATGTGGGAGGTCTTTATGGGAGATCACGGTCTTAATTAATTAAGAAACACTTAACCATAATAGCATGTAGTGGGACATGAGGGGTTAAGTGGGTGCCTTGGGTGGCATGAGGAAATTTGGTGGTTGCCATGGGTGGCATGTGGAATCTAGTGGGTTGCCTTGGGTGGCAATAGAAAATACGATTAGAATACTTAACCAAGTGGACACATGTAATTAAACATGATTAAAGGGTTAAGTGGGATACACTAGATATTGGACAAGCTTAAGTGGGTAGCTTGTGGGGGCCCATTTCAACCAATATCCCAAAACGTATCTTTGTGGGCTCGACCCATGTCGAGTGACGGGACACGCATATTGGGCTTGATTATAAGAGGCCAAAACGGGTTAGCGGTGGCAACGCAAGTCCAACGGGCTTCATATGCGTGTGTGGGCCCGGGCTGGTAGATAAGCCGTTGTTGCATCGTGTAGATATAAAGCCGTGCACCGTTAGTATTGGGTAGCCACTTTAGGGGAGTGATACACCCCACTGTGGGACCAGCACGGGTATCTACGGTAGGGAGCCGATCGCTTGGGGAGTAGTGGGTACACCTAGGGGAAATAGGGGCAGACGGCACCTATGTAGGGGTACACGAAACTACTGGGTAAGAATTACTGGGTACACCTAGTGGAGATAGGGGCAGACGGCACCTATGTAGTGGGCTAGGGGTACATGAAACTACTGGGGAAATTTTCTAAGTCCTTGGAAGGGATCAACCTTTAAGTAGGAATGACTGGTGTGGTGCAGTTAGTAATTATCCTTGGGTGGGTAGATGCGTCCTGACGATTATCTTAGTTTATCCTAAGTCTAACAAGCTGCTTAGTGTAGCCATTCATCCCCAGATATTACCGTAGGTCAAGTTTATGTCTTCTCTGGTTACCTTAATGATTGTATTGTTAAAGTTATAGGACTCACTCAGACTTATGTCTGACCCCGTTGTTTTTATCTTTTTCCCAACCCTCAGGTCCTACGGTGGATCCTAGCGGTAGTAGAGCTTGATCGGATTGCTGTTCCAGTCTTTAGGAGCTTGGATAGATGTAAAGCTCCAGTTATCCAGTTATCTTTTCTTTTGTCATGGCTATTGTATGGGAGAGTGGGATTATGTACTTCTTTATTTTGACAGATATTGTACTTGACTTTTATCATGGTTTTATGATGTAACCAGACATGTTTATTTCCGCTGTTATGAGATGATGTTTTAAATTTCAAGTGCTATTTATATCTGTCTTGGTGAAATTTTTCTGTTCTATATTCACTAAAATACTCCACCGATGCTATGGCATTCCCTTAGTGAGTGACCATAGCGGGCGTGGGGTGTTACAAAACGCTAATGAAATAGATGTAAAATACCATTTGAATTTATAGTGGCATAAAATAAACACAACAAAAAGTTTCTAGTGGTACAAAACAAATGCTACAAAAGCCTTTTGGCTGCGTTTGAAAAACGCAGTTATATCGAATAATTTGTAGCGTTTATCAAAACGCAACCAAAAAAACCAGACTTTTAGTTGCGGGACCTGTAGTAGCGTTCTTTCAAACGCTACCAAAAGCTTTGGTAGCGTTTTTTAAACGCTACTAAAGGTATTTTTTGTTGTAGTGACTCCATGCGACCGATTTTCTGAATTTCCGAACAGCTTGGATTTTATCCGAAATTCCAACGCAGTTTGTTTCATGAAATTTATATTAAAAAAACATCTTTTTATTCTTGCTATAAATATTTTGAAAACCATATTTTTATTCTTGCTATTAATATTTTGAAAACCATATTTTTATTATTGCTATAAATATTTTAAAATATTACTAATTTTATTTGAAAACAATGATAACTTTATTTTATAAACCAACGATAATTATATTTTATAAAATATTCGCTATTTCATTTTATAAAATAATTTCTATTTGATATATTTTTAATCCCTAACATTTTCAAATTTAATTACTGTTTAATTAACTAAACAAATTACATTGAAATAAATAAATAAATAAATAAAACAAGACAAAACTTCACTGTTATACCTTCAGCCACGTTTAAAACAACCGCAGCCCCTTTTTCATCATCTCCATCGTCCGTATAAATATCGAACCCCGCTCGACTTCTCTCTCCTCGAACTGGGCACAACTGGAGGGTCCGAAGCCCCATCAAGCTGCACCACCGCGAGCACAGCCGACTGTTCTTCCATTCTCACCCCGCGCCTCGAAGCTCGAGCCTACCATCATCCCGCAATCTTGATCGAGATTCAGCCCCTTTCAGGCCTTAATACATCCAAAATACTGAACGAAATCCGATTATACTGAGGAGGATGGAGAGATCGTGGAACACTCTTCAATTGATATTTGGAAGTTTGGAATATTGTGGAGCGGATTAGGAGAATGGGGAAGAGGAATTCCCGTTGTTTCTGAGCGTTGAAAATTGAGGGTGGCAGCTACTGATTTGGGAAGGAGAGTTAGGGTTTAGCTTTGCTATTTATATTTAATTTAAATAATATTTTAATTCAAAGTTCTTTTAAAAGTGAATTTTGCATCCAAACACCAAATCGAACCCAACGACTGTCACCCCTAGCTAATTACCCACATTCTGAACACAATGGGATATGTCCCGTACGCTAATTCCATCGTTTCGATCAGTTTTCGTTGAATTCAACATATAACTCTATATATTGAATTATAACGTGCATTTCAATTTACTGGGGTCACATACCAATTAGAAAAATTCCCGAAAAATATTTTCTAGCTTCGTATTGACAATACGGTCCTAACAAAACTATTTCGTCAAATTCTGAGACCGTTTGAAAAATGGTCATTTTCTGGTCGATCGAAATTGACTGAAACTGTCAAAACACGTTTAACTTCGCAACGCTAACATATTGATTCAAAAAAATTATGAATTTTGGAATCTAGCAATAACTTGACATCGCGGATCCAACAAAAGTGGTTTCATCGAAAACCGAGGTCGTTTGCAAAATTTCCATTTTTAAGGGCCAGAATTCCATAGCGACTATTCTGAATTTTTATCTGGACATAACTTTTGATTCCCGCTATGAAATTTCAATTTTTCGGATTCGTTGGAAAGATATTCTCAAATAGATTCTAATATTTTTAGTTTCGCTAAAATCCGGTTTATTTTGAATCCTGTACATTCATTTGAACTTTGAAATCGAATTATCGAACTACCGCGCCATTTCCAATTCCTTTTATAATTATAAATAATCAATTATATTCTATCGACGATCTATATAAATATATACGTTCGAATTCTATTTAAAATAAATTTTTCGTTGATATTTTTTAAAACAGTTCATTTTAAATATTCCAAATTCACTAAAATTGCCAAAATAAAAATTTTAAATTGGCTCGGATTTCCGGGTTATTACAATCTCCCCCACTTAAAACTTTTCGTCCCTGAAAAGGAACGAAGCCGAAAGTTGTTTAACTAATCAACTCAACTTTCATAATTTTCATTACGGCTTAAGTTCTTCAACTTTTCAGTTTCTAAGAACTTTTCAAATTTTACAAAAATTTGGCAAACACCCTAAATTTTCGAAAAATTTCTCCATAACCTCCCCTGCACCGGGGACTTCGGGATATTTCATATAGCCTACCATGGCCTTCTTCAATCCAAAAGAAAAAGAAAAAGCCAAGCGGCTAGCCAATCGGCTCACAAAATCACCCAAAACTCAAGAAATACAATAAACATATACCTATTTGTCGGGCAAACAATTTTATTCCTCTTCTCTATCCTCCTTGCTATGACCTGTTCAATGGATACACGTATATATGTATGCAAATGCGACAAATTTTCAATACAACTCACTATTTGGTTCAATTTGGCTAAAGGTTCAACATTTTAATTAATCAACCAATAATCAAACAACACAACTAGTAATCAATTAGTTGATTAACGTTTCAAATTCATAATTTTGGTACGTATACAGAAAATCATGTTTTTGATGCCAAATCACAACAATAAGCTCTATCTAATTTTGGTTCTCACACTAGTCAATTGGAATCATATAAACATCACATCTTCGAAACTCGAGCATAAATACTGGTAATGTGATCACAATTACCAGTATCATCCCCGGGCGACTAGAGTGTGATTCTATATCAATCCAGTATATTAAAACTTCAAATACACGCGGATCAGACGTATATGCAAAATCTTTATATATTGGATTGTCCAAACTCAATATAAAAATAATATTCAAATACGAATAATTGTTTTAAATTTTTAAAACAATATTGGTTTTCATTTTAAAAATATACTCTTCACACTCGTTCTAGGATACTACTGATCCTATCTCTAACGAGTCATTCTCATTGGATATTACTAATCCAATTTCGGATGAATTCTTTCGTATGGTTATAATGTGTCTTGTTCTCGAGCTCTGATACCAACTGTAACGACAAGGAATTTCGCTCGATCCGAATCAGTCGCTAAACCGATCAAGACCGTTCGAAACCCCTAATCGCATTGAGAACACGACGGATCAGAACGCAGACAGAAGAACATTTCATTGTATATTACAACAATTCCATCAGAATGCAAGAATATACAGAGTATAAATGAATAAAATACATTCGATAAATATCAGAGATTACAATAAATTACATAGCAGCGGAAAATAATACAAAACACAACTAGAAGGAGATATACGGATACAAAGCTTTCCGGATATCGCTCCTGCTGTAAACCAGGTTCCTGTGAATATAAATCTGCAAAACCAAAACTACTAGCTGCCCGTGTCAAAATAAGGGCACCCAGAGTTTAGGTTAAAACAATAAACTCCAGGTCAGTCATAGGACTGGTGTGAGAACTAAAACAGTTATTAATCTTTATTTTAAAGTTAGGTAAATCACGGGACCACGCCGTATAACACGGAACAGGTTTCCTTCCAAGAATACCAGTGCATAAACAACAGCGCAATGCTAAATAAAGAACAATGAAGCTATTATAAGACCCAGGTCCCATCACACAATGCAACGCAAGCCGGAGGATAGGGTTTTCCCTTATAATAGCCAAAGCATGCTTGATACGTTTAAAACAAATCATTTGATACTATAATAAGTGTATAGTGTTTAAAACAATTTCAATCATAAGTATCAATCCTAGACGGCATGGGTACCATATAACATGTCGCCATACTAGGCTCTACAATCAAAACCACAAAATGTCGTATTGGAAGTTGGATTATCGTCTATGATATGAACCGAGACTAGGGATCATCCTCTCCGATTCGAGAGCCTCTAGTCCGCCCCTCAGAAACAGCCGCAACTGCCCCATGGATCGTCAGGGCCGGTCCACCGATGTGGATTATTATGCCTGAACACTGCGTTTCCCCGCCCTATGGGGCGTAAGTCTGGTCCGTCTTCTGACCAGAATGCACCGGCCGAAACCGATATAACCTAGGCGCCTCAAATTCCATCATCCATATAAGAAATGTCAGCCAATTCAAGCACTGACACCAGTTCTAACTAGAAAGAAACGCATGCCCTCCCTGATGTCCTTCTCCCGTTTCTGGTTCACATCGGGGTGTGAGGCTCGCGAATTAACGCTACACAAAGCTATGCCATAAAGGACATGCTTTGATCATCAACCACAAGACTCTGCTTTTCAACAGAAGCCTTGATCATTTGCATCTTAGCATGCCACACAGGCAATTCACGCTATGCAACCGATATCAATCACACAGAATGAAATCCGATGTCAGACACACAGTCCATACAAGTCCGTTCTGGGTCTGAATGAAACCGGAGGCACTTTCCTCGCATATCTATCGATCTCCAAGTACGTCTGGACGATCACCAACTGATTCCCTCATCTTGGGTGTACAACCCAATCAAGATCATCAGTAACCACCCAAACGATATGAAGACTTCCGGTCTTCAACCACCGTCTTCATCTTCGACTCGTCGTCGAATCAGTTATTCAGAATGGGATAAACCCGGTCTTTCTGAATAACTCGCGCATATAATAAACAAGTGTTACACAAACACAGCATACGCCTCATTCCAGTTCATCAGTCACTAACCATAAATTAATCAAGAGAATAATTCTCTAAATATTAACCCCGAAGGCCGAAACCAACATCAGATCAATATCCAGAAAACCATTCTGCTTAGCTAATCGACAATTAGTTTCTAAATTTCACATTCTCAGGGAAAGGTTCCCATTAATTTTATCAAAGGTAAATCCTTTAAATTTATTCTTTAATCTACTTTTGAATATCAATTCAAACTAGTCGGGATTAGCGAACCACACCGAAGTGATCATTTATTTTATTTCCCAATCCCAGCCTTTTCATCCCATGAAGTAAAACTGGTAATACTTCATATCTAACACCACGGTGTTATCTGTAAATTCAATTACCATTTCACGTTCAAATCTAATTAAAGATTTAACTCGCCTGGAGCAAAACTGGTGATACTCCATTCTCGATCTTTTCAATTTAATTAAAGATTCATTAAAACTACATTTAGTTTTAATTTTCGACTGGGTTAAAGAATCAATGTCAATTAAAACACGGTTCATGATAAACCCAAAATCACATTTCATTTCAATCAGTCCCCAACCGTAAATTAGCAAGTGAGCAATTCCCTAAGTATTAACCCCGAAGGCCGAAACCAACATCAGATCAATACCCTAGAAACCATTCAACTTAACTAATCTCCAGTTAGTTTCTGATTTTCTTAACTCCTTTGGGTCTAAGAACAGTATTATTGAAGATACCGTTCACGACAACCCAAAATCACATTCCATCAATGTTCGGGTTAAAGAACAAGTGTTATTTAAAACACTGTTCACGATAAACCCAAAAATCAATACCAATTTAATTCCAATTAAATATCATTTAATTGGTACACTTCATTAAATCTAAATAAAAAGATTTAATCATTTTTTCAACTGGGCTTAAGAACAGTGTTAATGAAGACACCATTCACGACAAACCCAAATCACATTTGATATTAAATACAAGGCTCTGAATAGAAAATATATCGGCTTATATTCAATATCAAATTCTACGACCAACAAATATCGTATTGGAAATAACGATATAAATATATCTTTCAAATTTCCATAACAATATCTGTATAGTCACGAAATCCAACACCGAAATATTCTGATGACAATTTCGATTCAAATCCATTCCAATGGAATTATTGGAAATTCTGGTTATTTTCAAAACCATTTCAAATTCAATTTATTTATTTTAAAAAAATTAATAAATTATTATTCTAGTTCAAAACTAGTTCATTTCGATAAAAATCTATTGTTATCTTTTCAAATATGGAGTTTTTCATCCCAATTCTTCACAAATCGTTTCTTATGATTTTACACAAATTATTACTATTTTTAATAATTTTATCAAGGCCCGTACAGTCGATTTCCATAAACGGCCATCGAAGTGCACTTACAGCGACCTTTTCCAAATTTGATTTGGACGTATCTCCAAATCCAACCGTTAGATTTCTAATTTCTTATATTCGTTAGAAAGCACTTTTCGATACGAACCCAATGGTTCCGAATTTAGGAGAATCCGACGGTCGGATCTCCCGTAATGTCAATTCGAAGTCAATGGTCGAAATTCACGAACTGCCGCAGCGCGGCGCGTTCTATTCAGGCCATTGTATTATATATATAATATATATAATATATATTTCATCGATTTCTATTTAAAATGAATTTTATAAATCGTTTTAAATTCGTTTCAAAAACAGTTTCAATTTCCATTTCAATTTTATATCAAAATTGAATATTCACTTATAAATTCGTTTTAAATTCATTTCAAATTGATTTCAATTCAAATCGATTTTAATTCAATTCTAATTCGTTTTCAATTCAATTTCAATTCGAATTCAATTCAATTCAATTTCAATTTGAATTTCAATTCAATTTAATTCGATTCAATTTCAATTCGAATTTATTTCCAATCCATTTTAATTCGAATTTCATTTCAAAATATTCGATTTTGAAATCACTTTCTTTTCTATATTCATTTTAAAAACGAATATAATCGATATAAATATCGTTCACGTCAAAATGGCGTCAATCTAATCAACACGGCGTTTATTCAACACATGAATATATATTTCTATTCTTTATTTTCCAAATTAGAATGAGGCCCAATCAATTACCATATAATGTGAATTATATGGATTTTCTACAACACATGTATATAATAGCAACGATAAATAATCAACCATCATCCAAAGTGCATTCTACACTGTATAAGCATTAAATTTAAATATTCGACGCTTATACAGCCTGTTAATCAATCGATTGACATACAACTAAACAATCGGGATTAGTGTACGTCAAATCTCATCCCAATACCCGTGTGGGGTTTCAATCAATCAACCACAATTTTTATTTGTGCAGTTGGGCGATGTGTAAAATTTTTCGTCCCAATCAATATCAATCAAATCAGTGTATATAAACAAATCTCCGATTTGTTTATAAATATTTATTTTAAATACACGTTAAAAATTCTATTTTTAACTATAAAATATTTTTAACTATATAAATATTTTATTTCATTTCACATCACACAATCAACTACACATCAAAATCAAACAAACAAGCATACAAGCCGTCCATGGTCTGTGGACGACGGGTGTCGGGTGCTACTAAACACCGTCTGCATCCTAGTATATATTATTAACTAGAAAACAAAATTAAAAGGTGAACCTTGGGTTTCCACTCCATGCGACTGATTTTCTGAATTTCCGAACAGCTTGGATTTTATCCGAAATTCCAACGCAGTCTGTTTCATGAAATTTATATTAAGAAAACATCTTTTTATTCTTGCTATAAATATTTTGAAAACCATATTTTTATTCTTGCTATAAATATTTTAAAATATTACTAATTTTATTTGAAAACAATGATAACTTTATTTTATAAACCAACGATAATTATATTTTATAAAATATTCGCTATTTTATTTTATAAAACAATTCCTATTTTATATATTTTTAATCCCTAACATTTTCAAATTTAATTACTGTTTAATTAACTAAACAAATTACATTGAAATAAATAAATAAATAAATAAAACAAGACAAAACTTCACTGTTATACCTTCAGCCACGTTTAAATCAAGCACAGCCCCTTTTTCATCTTCTTCATCGTCCGTATAAAAATCGAACCCCGCTCGACTTCTCTCTCCTCGAACTGCGCGCAACTGGAGGGTCCGGAGCCCCATCAGGCTGCACCACCGCGAGCACAGCCGACTGTGCTTCCATTCCCACCCCGCGCCTCGAAGCTCGAGCCCGCCATCATCCCGCAATCTTGCTCGAGATTCAGCCCCTTTCAGGCCTTAATACAGCCAAAATACTGAACGAAATCCGATCATACTGAGGAGGATGGAGAGATCGTGGAACGCTCTTCAATTGGTATTTGGAAGTTTGGAATATTGTGGAGTGGATTAGGAGAATGGGGAAGAGGAATTCCCATTGTTTCTGAGCGTTGAAAATAGAGGGTGGCGGCTACTGATTTGGGAAGGAGAGTTAGGGTTTAGCTTTGCTATTTATATTTAATTTAAATAATATTTTAATTCAAAGTTCTTTTAAAAGTGAATTTCGCATCCAAACACCAAATCGAACCCAACGACTGTCACCCCTAGCTAATTACCCACATTCTGAACACAATGGGATACGTCCCGTACGCTAATTCCATCGTTTCGATCAGTTTTCGTTGAGTTCAACATATAACTCTATATATTGAATTTTAATGAGCATCTCAATTTACTGGGTCACATACCAACCAGAAAAATTACCGAAAAATATTTTCTAGCTTCGTATTGACGATACGGTCCTAACAAAACTAATTTCGTCAAATTCTGAGACCGTTTGAAAAATGGTCATTTTCTGGTCGATCGAAATTGACTGAAACTATCAAAACACGTTTAACTTCGCCACGCTCACATATTGATTCAAAAAAATTATGAATTTTGGAATCTAGCAATAACTTGACATCGCGGATCCAACAAAAGTGGTTTCGTCGAAAACCGAGGTCGTTCGCAAAATTTCCATTTTTAAGGGCCAGAATTCCATAGCGACTATTCTGAATTTTCATCTGGACATAACTTTTGATTCCCACTATGAAATTTCAATTTTTCAGATTCGTTGGAAAGATATTCTCAAATAGATTCTAATATTTTTGGTTTCGCTAAAATCCGGTTTATTTTGAATCATGTACATTCATTTGAACATTGAAATCGAATTATCGAACTACCGCGCCATTTCCAATTCCTTTTATAATTATAAATAATCATTTATATTCTATCGACGATCTATATAAATATATACATTCGAATTCTATTTAAAATAAACTTTTCGTCGATATTATTTAAAACAATTCATTTTAAATATTCCAAATTCACTAAAATTGCCAAAATAAAAATTTTAAATTGGCTCGGATTTCCGGGTTATTACAGAAAGTCCCAAGTTTTATTAAGATTTGAAAGGGTAAGTTATAGTATTTGAAATCAAGTTATTTTGGAAATATAGAATATTCCAAAATTAAGATATTTTGAAATGAGAAACAGTTTAAAATAATATTTTTAGTAGAACAATTATATTGATTAATTAAAATTGTACTCGGACACGAGGTTAGGTCACATTTGTGGTGGAAGTCTGCCCGGACCCGACCGGCATATCCAGCAGCCACAAATGTTGGGCCTAATGTGAGAGGTCCAAGTGCGCAAATACAAATTGGGCCAAGACACGAGGTTAAGCCCAACTTGTGGGATAAGTTTGCCCGGAACCGACCGGCCTATCCGGCGTCCACAAGTTGCAGGCCTAATGTGAGAGGTCTGGCCCATATTAAAATATAAATGGTTAAATAGAAAATGGACATTATTTACACCGTCATGAGTTAAATTAGAAATTTACGTTATTTTCACACCGTTATGTGTTAATAATGAAATGAATATTTTCACCTCTAAGTTGTTATAAAAGAAAGTTACATTTTTAAAGTAATAAGATAAGAATTGGAAAAGTTTTACATTTTCTTAATGTAAGGAGGATTAGAAGAAAATTTCATTTTTTTAATGTAATTAAGTAAGAGAACATAAAATTTCATTTTTGTGTAATTAAGTCAATCTGCATGTGAATTAGATTGGAAGTGGAAAATTTACATTTATCATGTAAATTAAGATAAAGGAGAAAAATTACATCTTATGTAATCAAGTTAAAGTAGAAAGAAGTTTACATTCTTAATGTAATTAGATTATAGAAATAATTTACATTTTTAATGTAAAATAAATTAAAAAGAAAAGTTTACATTTTTAATATGAATAAGAATTAAGATTTAAGTGAAAAATTACATTTTCATGTAATTGAGATTTAAGGATAAAATCACATTTCCATGTTAAAAGAATTAGAGAAGAAAATTTCCTTGTCATGTAATTAGTTGAATGTAAGTGAAATTTGCATTTTTATGTAAATAGATTTTCATTAAAGGAATTAAAAAAAAATTACGTTTTTATGTAATTGGATTTTCCTTAAAAAGAATAAAGATATGGATTTTTTTATGTAAATAGATTTTCAGTAAAAATTATAACGATGGAAATTTAGTTTTAAATGAATTAGATTTCATTAAAAGATTAACAAAGTTATTATTTTTGTAGAATTGAAGTTGACACCAAAATATATTGCATTCTTATTAGAAATTGAAATGACACAAAAATACTTATTTTTGTTAAATTATAAATGACGTACAAAAATATTCATTTTTGTTGTAATGGAAATGAAACACCAAAAATACCTATTTTTGTTGTAATTGGAATGATACACGAAATATACAATTTTGTGTAAAATCGAAAATTGAAAGCAAGATATACACCTTGTGTATAGGATATGTATGGTAATTGAAAATGAAAACATTGTTGTGTGTGATGATATGTATCAATATTGGATATAAATAAGAATATTTGTTGTTAGCAAGATATAGTGTAATAAAATACATTTCATTACACATTATAAAAATAACGATATGAAATGGTTTTCAAATTTATATATGCGAGAGTTATTTGGAAAGTCCGAGTTTACTCTCATTCCAAATAATGATACGACGTTCGAAGAATTGAAGACGACGATTGAAGACCGACGATCTTCACATCGAATGGGTAACTAGTGTTGAGGCCCTTGATTGATTTGCTCCCAAGACGGGGCTAAGATGGTAGTTATCCGGACATAGTGTTGATTTGTACGGATTTGGCTTTCGCTCAGACCCAGAGCATAAGTTTATAAATGGATTGTGTGTCTGACATTGTACTCCGTTAAATATCATGTTATTGATTTTCTGTTTAATATATAAATGTTGGTGGTGGAGAATTTATTCTTTGCTTAACACTCGTTTATATATTGATAGACGATCAATGGTACGGTATGGATTGACAATGTGGCATGCTAAGATATTATGATCAAGGCTTTCGTTGAAAAGCAGGGCCTTGTGGTTGAAGATTATAGCGTGACTTCGCGAGCCTCACACCCCGGTATGATGGTGAACGATTTGTTTGATTAGTAGGTTGACCAATATACTTTATATACATGGATGGGGTCAACTGAGCGTATGCTGGGTGTGGTCGCTCCACATCTAGAGATTGGGAAATTGTTTTAAAAGAAGCCCATGAGGATAGAACACCAGATTGTTCTTCCAAAGTGCGTATTATATGTATTACGGTGTTTTCTCTTGCTGGGACGTAAGCCGTGGAGATACATTCGCGATATGACTTTCGAATCAGGAGCCATCATGAAGGAAACCCAACTTCCCAATATGAGCTTCGCGGTTTTTAGTTGTATGCTTATATGGTGACATAATATATTATGCCGCTTACATAACATATTATGCCACCTAGTTTTGATACTTTTATATTCGAAATTGTTTTCTACACTGTGCACTTATGGTATATAAGACAAATTTCGCGTATTAAGCATTTTTGACCCTTATAAGATAAAACTCTATCCTTCGGCGTACGTTGCAAGGGATTGAGCCTTATAATGGTTTCATTTTTCTAAAAAGCATTGCGCTGTTTAACGATTTACTTTGATTTTTATGCACTGGCAATCCAATGGAGTAAACCCGTTCCGCGCTAGCGGCGTGGTCCTTGGATTTGCCTTATTACTATTAGTTAAATTAGTTAAGAATTCTCACACCAGTCCCACGACTGACCCGTTGTTTGTTTCCACCTTTGCAAACTCGGGTGCCCTCTTTTCCACACGGGCAGTCGAGTAGTTTGTCTACAGGTCTTTATCTCTTGAGCAGGATTCTGGATCGAAGCCTAAAGCTGTGTCCAGAGCATAGTTGTCTTCCGCTGCCTTAGTTTTTTTTCCACTGCACTGTATTGTATTATAATATTGTAATCTATCTTCCGCTGTAATTTTTATTCGATGTACTCTGATATTCTGTACTATGATGTAACATTACTGTAATGTTTATAAAAGTCTGTTGTTGTTCTAATGTGTTGTATTCCCAAAGTTAACGTACTCCGGTTTTGAACGGTCTTGGTCGATTTTGCGATCGATCAGGTCAGGCGAAACCTGGGCCGTTACAGTTGGTATCAGAGCTTTGGTTAGCTCAAATCTTTGGGATACAACTCGTTAGAACTGAACAAAAGACTCATCAGAGATTGGATTAGTAATATCCAATAAGAATACTCATTAGAGATAGGATCAGTAGTATCCTAGAATGAGAAAACTCAATAGAGATGGGGTTAGTAATGCCCTAGAATGAGTTGAGAGTGCCCAATTTATAATTAACATATTTTTAATTATATAAATCGATTTTAAAAAATTTGATTTTTGAATATATAAAAGTTATATATTTTAAAAGTTAATCAACAAATTGATTGATGGTTATGTAGCGTAATTATTAGTTCAACTAATAAAATTATAGAAACGAATTAAAGAATGAAAGATGAGTTAGTTAATTAAACAACTTTTAGCTTCGTTCCTTTTCGGGGACGAAAAGTTCTTAAGTGGGGGAGACTGTAACAACCCTGAATTTTGGGGGTAAATTTAAAAATTTATATTTAGTAATTGTAATGAGTTTTTGATATTTAAAATAATTTATTTAAAATAATAATGATTAAAAATTGATTTAAATCGAAGTTAGAATGAATAATTTAATTTTAATTATAAAAAGTGTTAGAAATAGCGCGGTAGTTTGAAAAGTCAAACTTGAACTTTGACTGACCGTACAGGATGCAAAATTTAACGGATTTTAGTGAAACCAAAAATATTAGAATCTATTTAAAAATATCTTTCTAACGAATCCGAAAAATTGAAATTTCATAGCGGGAATCAAAAGTTATGTCAAAATTAAATATTCTCTTTTATAAAATACTCTGATTTTATAAATATTCTCTTTTCAGTATTCACTTTGACAAATCCCCCTTTTCTCCAAATCCCGGTATGTTATGGTGTATAACATATCAAATTACGATGTCCAATATCGTCCATACACGCACAATCAACAACAGGTTATAATTCACATCATATATCAAAATATATGAAAAACAATAAAATAACTGTTGAGGAATCCAGTAGGATTCCTCCAACCTGTTTCCCTGCATCCACAGATGTTACACAATAAAATCAACATCACTTTCAGTTCTATATGATATATTCTGTTAAACAGAATCAATATAGAAATTCAACTAACTGACTGGTAGTTCAATCAAACAGTCAACACACAGTCAATCAACCAATATTTAACAGTTCTAAAAATACAACATGAAAGTATAAACTGTTCAGAGTTAATGAGATTTACTCACTTTGGCAGTTCATCGTTAAAGAACGATAAACTGTTTTTTTGATTTGAATCAAACAATTTATTTCACCATAAATTGTAACGAACTCCAATTCACCCACATTCAGTTCCATGGGGTAGTGTACGTCCATACGATCTTGTCGGATCTGGTTTTGTTGATTTCTGATAACATATGAGTAAGTTATGATCACTACAAGTTACCATACATAATTAACTTTAAATAACTTAATTCATTTTTGAAAATGGGCTTCACCTTTTTCTTGGCCCAACTAAAACCTAAATTCCATTTCTAATCAACCTGGGCTCCTACCCATCTTCATGCAAAATCGGCCCAGTCACCCAAACCCAACTGCATTTTTATTGCTCAGCCCATCCACCTTTTATTGTTCAGCCCATCAACCTTTTTATTTCTTTAAGCCCAACCAAGCCCAATACCCCCTTCTCTACCCAGGCCCGCTCACCCTCCTACCCGCCTTTTCCAATGCAATATCCTGACTCCAGATGAAAACTCCTCAGCCATAGCCGACGGTTTTAGCCTCACCGCACCTTTCACCTTTCCACCCACTTGAAATCCGTGACCATCATAATGAACTTCCTTACATCCTCCATCCACTCAATCTAAACTTAACGAGCTCAGATGTAACAACCCTAAATTTTTGGGGTAAATTTAAAAATTTATATTTAGTAATTGTAATGAGTTTTTGATATTTAAAATAATTTATTTAAAATAATAATGATTAAAAATTGATTTAAATCGAAGTTAGAATGAATAATTTAATTTTAATTATAAAAAGTGTTAGAAATAGCGTTGTAGTTTGAAAAGACAAACTTGAACTTTGACTGACCGTACAGAATGCAAAATTTAACGGATTTTAGTGAAACCAAAAACATTATAATCTATTTAAAAATGTCTTTCTAACGAATCTGAAAATTCAAAATTTCATAGCGGGAATCAAAAGTTATGTCAAAATTAAAATTTAGAAAGGTTACTATGAAATTTATAAAGGTCAAAAATGCTATTTTTTGCATACGAATGAATTTGGACTCGAAACCACTTCCATTGAGTTCAGAATGACATTTCTACATTTGAAAAGTATAAACACTTATATATTTCGAGTTTCGGAAATTATTGGTATAAAAATTTATTTTTAATATTAAATATATACGCCTTGAGAATTGAAATTTTGCAACCGGTCTCCAAATTGAACAAAAATAGTTTTGCTGGGTTCGTATCGTCAAAACAAAGCTAAAAATGATTTTTCGGTAATTTCTAGAATTAATATATAATCATAATTGATTTTTCAGTGTAAACGAACAATTTTTGACTTTAAAAATTCATTAAAAATTCATACGGACTCGAAAATTTACGAAACCAGTTTATATAGGTTCGTATTGATTATGATTAGCTGTGATCCAAATTCCATCGAATTTGGAATCAGTATGTGGTCGTATGGTTTTAAAAACTGCAAAACGGATGTTAATAATTACACTAAAGCTATAATTAAAATGGGCTAAATTACATATGGGCTGAATTAAAGTTGTAACGACCGGGCAATTCCGCTCGATCCAAATCAGTCACTAAACCGATCAAGACCATTCGAAACGACTGATTGTTTTGAGAACACGACAAAATAGAACGCAGACGGAGGAACGTTTCATTGTATATTACAACAATTCCATCAGATTACAAGAATATACAGAGTACAAATGAATAAATATTACACAGAAATATCAGAGATTTAAATTACATTTAAATTGCAGCGGAAAATAATACAATACACAACTAGAAGAGATATACGGATACAAAGCTTTCCGGAAATCATTCCAGCTGTAAACCAGGATCCTGTGAATATAAATCTGCAAAACCAAAACTACTAGCTGCCCGTGTCAAAATAAGGGCACCCAGAGTTTAGGTTAAAACAATAAACTCCAGGTCAGTCATGGGACTGGTGTGAGAACTAAAACAGTTATTATTCTTTATTTTTAAAGTTAGATAAATCAAGGGACCACGCCGTATAACACGGAACGGGTTTCCTCCCAAGAACACCAGTGCATAAAACAACAGCGCAATGGTAAATAAAGAAAAATGAAGCTATTATAAGACCCAGGTCCTATCACATACTGCAACGCAAGCCGGGGGATAGGGTTTTCCCTTATAATAGCTAAAGCATGCTTGATACGTTTAAAATAGATTATTTTGATAGTACTATAAGTGTATAGTGTATAAAACAACTTCAAATCATAAGTATCAATCATAGGCGGCATGGGTACCATATATCATGTCGCCAATACTAGGCTCTACAAATAAAACCGCAAATGTCACGTATTTGGAAGTTGGGTTTCCATCTGTGAACCGAGGCAAGGGATCGTCCTCTACCGATTCGAGACTGTCTAGTCCGAGTCTCAGGGACAGAACGCATCGACCCTTGGAGCAACAGGGCCTGTCCACCGATGTGGATTAGACGAAATCCTGAACACTACGTCTCTCCGCCCTATGGGGCGTAAATGAGCCAACTAAATGACTCCATCGGTTCGAGAACGACCGATATATCTGAGGCGCCTCCAATTCCAACAACCACATGAGTCAAACTCTTCAGCCAGTTTAAGCACTGACGCCACTCCTAACTAGAAAGAAACGCATGCCCTCCCTGAGGTCCTTCTCCCGTTTTGGTTCACACCGGGGTGTGAGGCTCGCGAATTAACGCTACACAAAGCTACGCCACAAAGGCCGTGCTTTGATCATCAACCACAAGACTCTGCTTTTCAATAGAAGCCTTGATCATTTGCATCTTAGCATGCCACACAGGCAAACCACTCTATGCAACCAATATCAGTCACACAGAATGAAATCCAATGTCAGACACACATTCCGTTTACAAGTCCGTTCTGGGTCTAAACGAAACCGGAGGCACCTAGCACCTCGCATATCCATCGATCTCCAAGTACGTCTGGATGACCACTAACTGTTTCCATCTTCTTGGGTGTACATCCCAATCAAGATCATCAGTAATCACCCAAACGACGTGAAGACCTCCGGTCTTCAACCACCTTCTTCATCTTCGACTTATCGTCGTAACAGTTATTCAGAATGGGATAAACCCGGTCTTTCCGAATAACTCGCGTATATTATAAACAAGTGTTATACAAACACAACATACGCCTCATTTCAATTCATCAGTCACTAACCGTAAATTAACAAGAGAATAATTCCCCAAATATTAACCCCGAAGGCCGAAACCAACATCAGATCAATATCCATAAAATCATTCTTCTTAGCTAACCGGCAGTTAGTTTCTATATTTCACATTCATAGGGAAATATTCCAATTAATTTTATCAAAGATAAATTCCTTGAATTTATTCTCTAAACTTCTTTTGAATATCGATTCAACTAGTCGGGATTAACGAACCTTACCGAAGTAATCATTTGTTTTAATTTCCCCATCCCAACCTATTCATCCCAGGAAGTAAAGCGGGTCTTACTTCATATCTAACACCACAGTGTTATCGGAAAATTTAATTACCATTTCACGTTTAAATCTAATTAAAGATTTAACTATCGCCTGGAGTAAAACTGGTGATACTCCATTCTCAATCTTTTCAATCTAATTAAAGATTCATTAAAACTCCATTTAGTTTTAATCTTCAACTGGGATAAAGAATCAGTGTCATTTAAAACACGGTTCACGATAAACCCAAAATCACATAACATTTCAATCAATCCCTATCCGTAAATTAGCAAGTGAGCAATTCCCTAAGTATTAACCCCGAAGGCCGAAACCAACATCAGATCGATACCCCAGAAACCATTCAACTTAACTAATCTCCAGTTAGTTTCTGATTTTCTTATCTCCTTTGGGTCTAAGAACAGTATTATTGAAGATACCGTTCACGACAACCCAAAATCACATTCCATTAATTATCGGGTTAAAGAACAAGTGTTATTTAAAACACTGCTCACTATAAACCTAAAAATCAATATCAATTCAATTCCAATTAAATATTATTTAATTGGTACACTTCATTTAATCTAAATAAAAAGATTTAATCCTTTTCTCAACTGGGCTTAAGAACAGTTTTAATGAAGAAACCATTCACGACAAACCCAAATCACATTTGATATTAAATACAAGGCTCTGAATAGAAAATATACCGGCTTATATTCAATATCAAATTCTACGACCAACAAATATCGTATTGGAAATAACGATATAAATATATCTTTCAAATTTCCATAACAATACCTGTATAATCACAAAATCCAACATCGAAATAATCCAAAGACAATTTCGATTCAAATCCATTCCAATATAAATATTGGAAATTCTGGTTTTTTTCAAAACCATTTCAAATCCAATTTATTTATTATTCTAGTTTAAAACTAGTTCATTTCGATAAAAAATTATTTTTATCTTTTCAAATATGGAGTTTTTCATCCCAATTCTTCACAAATCATTTCTTATGATTTTACACAAATTATTACTATTTTTAACAATTTTATCAAGGCCCGTACAGTCGATTTCCATTAATGGCCATCGAACTGCACTTACAGCGATCTTTTCCAAATTTGATTTGGACATAATTCCAAATCCAATCGTTAGATTTCTAATTTCTAATATTCGTTAGAAAGCTCTTTTCGATACGAACCCAACGGTTCCGGTTTTAGGAGAATCCGACGGTCGGATCTCCCGCAATATCCATTCGAAGTCAATGGTCGAAATTCGCGAACTGCCGCGACGCGGCGCGTTCTATTCAGGCCATTATATTATATATATAATATATATAATATATACTTCGTCGATTTCAATTCAAAACGTGCTTTATAAATCGTTTTGAATTCATTTTCAAATCGGTTTCAACTTCGTTTTCAAATTCAAATCAAAATTGAATTTTCCCTTACAAATTCGTTTTAAATTCATTTCAAATCGATTTCAATTCAATTTCAATTTGAATTCATTTATATTCAATTTCAATTCGAATTCTAATTCTTTTCAAAATATCAGATTTTGAAATCACTTTCGATATTCATTATAAAATGAATAAAATCGATACAAATATCGTTCACGTCAAAATGGCGTCAATCTAATCAACACGGCTTCATATATTTCTATTTTCAAATATTCGATTTCAAATATTTCTATTTCAAATATTTCTATTTCAAATATTTCTATTTAAATATTTCTATTCAAATATTTCTATTTCAAATATTTTTATTCAAATATTTCTATTTCAAATATTTCTATTTCAAATATTGCTATTTCAAATATTTCTATTTCAAAACTGGAAGGAGGCCCAATCAATTACCATATAATGTTAATTATATGGATTTTCTACAATACATGTATACGATAACAACGATGAATAATCAACCATCATCCAAAGTGCATTCTACACTGTATAAGAATCAAATATAAATATTCAACGCTTATAACAATCTGTCAATCAATCGATCGAATTATAACTAACTATTGGGATTAGTGTATGTCATATATCACCCCAATACCTGTGTGGAGTTTCAAACAATCAAACACAGATTTTATTTGTGCAGTTGGGCGATGTATAAAATTTATCGTCCCAATCAATATCAGTTAAATGTGTGTATATAAACAAATCGTCCGATTTGTTTATTTTTATTTCATTTCATATACATGTTAAAAAATCTATTTTTAACTATCAAATATTTTCCACTATAAAATATTTTATTTCATTTCACATCACCCAATCAACTACACATCAAAATCAAACAAACAAGCATACAAGCCGTCCATGGTCTGTGGACGACGGGTGTCGGGTGCTACTAAACACCGTCTGCATCCTAGTATATATTTTAATTAGAAAATTAAATTAAAGGTGAGGAGTTCTCACTGATTAGCTAATCCAAACGCCACGACTCTTCTTATGTAGAAATCTTCGCCGTTCTTTCCTCTTGTCACTTTCTTTGCCCGTATTCTCTACATATGTAAAAATCACATTTTCACTTCGCTATTCAATATATAAAAATCGTATTTTTACTTTGCTATTCAATATATAAAAATCATATTTTTACTTCGCTATTCAATATATAAAAATCATATTTTTACTTCGCTATTCAATATATAAAAATCATATTTTTACTTCGTTATTCAATATATAAAAATCATATTTTTACTTCGCTATTCAATATATAAAAATCATATTTTTATATCTCCTACAGGATAAAGATCGAATTTTTATTATCTATATTATATAAAAATTATATTTTTATTCGACTAAAATTCATATCTTCTTCTAATCAAAGATTATATTTCTAATTTGCTACTAACTATATAAAGATAACATTTTTAATTAGCTACTAACCATAAAAGGATAATATTTTTAATTAGCTACTAACCTTTTTATTTTAAACACCATTAAAAACTGAAAATAAAATTAGATAAGTAAATGAAACTTACTTTCCTAAACGGAGGAGGAGGGGTGGTTCATCACTGTTGGCCGGGGGGTTTCACCGTCGCTGTGGTGGCAAGGGAGGAAGAAGAAGAAGAAGCGGCCGCAGCAGCAGGAGGAGGGGGGGTATCGCGCATCAGGAAGAGGCGGGGGGGGGGGGGGGTATCGCGCATCACGGCGAGAGAGGGGGGAGGGTAGCGCGTAGCGCAGGTGGAGGAGGGGGGGTATCGCGCATCACAGCGAGAGAGGGGGGGTAAATCAATTTTTTTCTTTCTGAAAGTAAATGAACTGGGAGAGAGAAAGAAGAAGGGGGCTATTATATAAATAAATATATTTTTTATTATTAAACTTTCTAAAAAGCAACTTTTATTTTCGACCTCTAAACGAGGCCCACCGCCTGTCGTCCACAGCTAATTACCCCCATTCTGAACACAATGGGATATGTATCCTAAGTTGATTCGATCGTTTCGATCAGTTTTCATCAAAATCAACATATAACTCTATATATTGAATTTGAACGCATATTTCAATTTACCAGGGCCACATACTGACTCTACAAATTCCCGAAAAATATTTTCTAGCATCGTATTGACGATATGTTCCTAACAAAACTAGTTTCGTCGAATTCTGAGACCGTTTGAAAAATGGCCAATTTCCAATCGATTAAAATTAACTGAAACTGGTTAAACGCGTTTTCCTTTTCCACGCTCACATATTGATTCGAAAAATAATGAAATTTGGAATCTAGCAATAACTTGACATCACGGATCCAACAAAAGTGATTTCGTCGAAATCCGAGGTCGTTCGCAAAATGGCTATTTTTAAGGGCCAGAATTCCATAGCGACTATTCTGAATTTTCAACTGGGCATATCTTTTGATTCCCGCTATGAAATTCCAATCTTTCGGATTCGCTGGAAAGATATTCAAAAATAGATTCTAATATTTTTGGTTTCACTACAATCCGGTTTATTTTGCACCCGGTACAATCATTTGAAGTTTGAAATCGAATTATCGAACTACCGTGCTATTTTCAATTCCTTTTATATATATAAATAAATATTTATATTCTAACGACGATCTATATAATATATACGTTCGAATTCTATTCAAAATAAATTTCTCGTCGTTATTATTTAAAATAATTCATTTTAAATATTCAAAATTAAATAAAATTGCCAAAATAAAAATTTTAAAGTGGCTCAGATTTCCGGGTTGTTACATTCTCCCCCACTTAAAACTTTTCGTCCCCAAAAAGGATCAAAGCCGAAAGTTGTTTTAAAAACCAACTCAACTTTCATAGTTTTCGCTACGGCTTAATTTCTTCAACTTTTCAGTTTCTATGAACTTTTCAAATTTTTCAAAAATTTGGCCAATTTTCGAAAAATTTCGCCATAACCACCCCTGCACCGGGGACTTCGGGATATTCCGTATAGCCTCCCATGGCCTTCTTCAATCAAAAAGAAAAAGAAAAAGCCAAGCGGCTAGCCAATCGACTCACAAAATCATCATCACCCAAACAAAACAGTAAATTATGTTAAACATGTACCTATTTGTCGGGCAAACAAATTTTATTCTTCTGCTCTAGCCTCCTTGCTATGACCTGTTCAATGTATACACATGTACATGCATGCAATTGCAACCAATTCTCAATACAGTTCAATATTTGACCAATTTGGTTAAAGGTTCAACATTTAATTATTCAAACTATAATCAAACAACACAACTAGCAATCAATTAGTTGATTAACGTTTCAAATCCATAACTTTGATATATAGTCAAAAATCACATTTTTGGTGCCAATTCACAACAATAATGAATCCTGTCTAGTTTCGGTTCTCACACCAGTCTAATGGAAATATAGAAACCGACTTTCATTACTCGAAAATAAATACTGGCGACGGTGCCCCATCACCAGAATCATCCACGGGCAACTAGAGTATGATTCTATAACTATCCAGTATATTCAAACTTCGAATGCACGTTTGCAAGACGCCTATGCAAAATCTTTATATATCGGATTGTCCAAATCACTATAAATAATCAAATACGTATTATTGATTTAAATTTTCAAAACAAAATTTGTTTTCATTTTAAAAATATACTCTTCAGACTCGTTCTAGGATACTACTGATCCCATCTCTAACGAACCATTCCCATTGGATATTACTAATCCAATTTCGGATGAATTCTTTCGTATGGTTCTAATGTGTCTTGTTCTCTGAGCTTTGTATACCAAAGCTCTGATACCACGATGTAACGACCGGCAATTCCGCTCGATTCGAATCAGTCGCTAAACCGACCAAGACCGTTCGAAACGCCTGATTGTTTCGAGAACAAGACAAAACAGAACGCAGACGGAAGAGCATTTCATTGTATATTACAACAATTCCATCAGATTACAAGAATATACAGAGTATAAATGAATAAATATTACATAGAAATATCAAAGATTTAAATTACATTTAAATAGCAGCGGAAAATAATACAATACACAACTAGAAGAGATATACGGATACAAAGCTTTCCGGATATCATTCCAGCTGTAAACCAGGATCCTATGAATATAAATCTGCAAAACAAAAACTACTAGCTGCCCATGTCAAAATAAGGGCACCCAGAGTTTAGGTTAAAACAATAAACTCCAGGTCAGTCATGGGACTGGTGTGAGAGCTAAAACAATTATTATTCTTTACTTTTAAAGTTAGGTAAATCAAGGGACCACGCCGTATAACACGGAACGGGTTTCCTCCCAAGAACACCAGTGCATAAAATAACAGCGCAATGCTAAATAAAGAAAAATGAAGCTATTATAAGACCCAGGTCCTATCACACAATGCAACGCAAGCCGGGGGATAGGCTTTTCCCTTATAATAGCCAAAGCATGCTTGATACATTTAAAACATATTATTTTGATAGTACTATAAGTGTATAGTGTATAAAACAACTTCAAATCATAAGTATCAATCATAGGCGGCATGGGTAACATATATCATGTCGCGAATACTAGGCTCTACAAATAAAACCGCAAATGTCATGTATTTGGAAGTTGGGTTTCCATCTGTGAACCGAGGCAAGGGATCATCCTCTACCGATTCGAGACTGTCTAGCCCGAGTCTCAGGGACAGAACGCATCCACCCTTGGAGCGACAGGACCGGTCCACCGATGTGGATTAGACGAAATCCTGAACACTACGTCTCTCCGCCCTATGGGGCGTAAATGAGCTAACTAAATGACTCCATCGGTTCGAGAACGACCGATATATCTGAGGCGCCTCCAATTCCAACAACCACATGAGTCAAACTCGTCAGCCAATTTAAGCACTAACGCCACTCCTAAATAGAAAGAAACGCATGCCCTCCCTGAGGTCCTTCTCCCGTTTTGGTTCACACCGGGGTGTGAGGCTCGCGAATTAACGCTACACAAAGCTACGCCACAAAGGCCGTGCTTTGATCATCAACCACAAGACTCTGCTTTTCAATAGAAGCCTTGATCATTTGCATCTTAGCATGCAACACAGGCAAACCACTCTATGCAACCAATATCAGTCACACAGAATGAAATCCAATGTCAGACACACATTCCATTTACAAGTCCATTCTGGGTCTGAACGAAACCGGAGGCACCTAGTACCTCGCATATCAATCGATCTCCAAGTATGTCTGGATGACCACTAACTGTTTCCATCTTCTTGGGTGTACAACCCGATCAAGATCATCAGTAATCACCCAAACGACGTGAAGACCTCCGGTCTTCAACCATCGTCTTCATCTTCGACTTATCGTCGTAACAGTTATTCAGAATGGGATAAACCCGGTCTTTCCGAATAACTCGCGTATATTATAAATAAGTGTTACACAGACAAAACATACGCCTCATTTCAATTCATCATTCACTAACCGTAAATTAACAAGAGAATAATTCCCCAAATATTAACCCCGAAGGCAAAAACCAACATCAGATCAATATCCAGAAAATCATTCTTCTTAGCTAACTGACAGTTAGTTTCTAAATTTCACATTCATAGGGAAATATTCCCATTAATTTTATCAAAGATAAATTCCTTGAATTTATTCTTTAATCTTCTTTTGAATATCGATTCAACTAGTCGGGATTAACGAACCTTACCGAAGTAATCATTTGTTTTAATTTCCCCATCCCAACCTATTCATCCCATGAAGTAAAACGGGTCTTACTTCATATCTAACACCACGGTGTTATCGGTAAATTTAATTACCATTTCACGTTTAAATCTAATTAAAGATTTAACTATCGCCTGGAGTAGAACTGGTGATACTCCATTCTCGATCTTTTCAATCTAATTAAAGATTCATTAAAACTCCATTTAGTTTTAATCTTCAACTGGGATAAAGAATCAGTGTCATTTAAAACACGGTTCACGATAAACCCAAAATCACATCACATTTCAATCAGTCCCTAACCGTAAATTAGCAATTGAGCAATTCCCTAAGTATTAACCCTGAAGGCGGAAACCAATATTAGATCAATACCCCAGAAACCGTTCAACTTAACTAATCTCCAGTTAGTTTCTGATTTTCTTATCTCCTTTGGGTCTAAGAACAGTATTATTGAAGATACCGTTCACGACAACCCAAAATCACATTCCATTAATTATCGGGTTAAAGAACAAGTGTTATTTAAAACACTGCTCACTATAAACCCAAAAATCAATATCAATTCAATTCCAATTAAATATTATTTAATTAGTACACTTCATTAAATCTAAATAAAAAGATTTAATCCTTTTCTCAACTGGGCTTAAGAAAAGTATTAATGAAGACACCATTCACGACAAACCCAAATCACATTTGATATTAAATACAAGGCTCTGAATAGAAAATATACCGGCTTATATTCAATATCAAATTCTACGACCAACAAATATCGTATTGGAAATAACGATATAAATATATCTTTCAAATTTCCATAACAATACCAGTATAATCACGAAATCCAACATCGAAATAATCCAAAAACAATTTTGATTAAAATCCATTCCAATATAAATACTGGAAATTCTGGTTATTTTCAAAACCATTTCAAATCCAATTTATTTATTATTCTAGTTTAAAACTATTTCATTTCGATAAAAATCTATTTTTATCTTCTCAAATATGGAGTTTTTCAATACCAATTCTTCACAAATCATTTCTTATGATTTTACAAAAATTATTACTATTTTTAATAATTTTATCAAGGCCCGTACAGTCGATTTCCATCAACGGCCATCGAACTGCACTTACAGCGACCTTTTCCAAATTTGATTTGGGCATAATTCCAAATCCAACCGTTAGATTTCTAAGTTCTTATATTTTTTAGAAAGCTCTTTTCGATACGAACCCAACGGTTCTGGTTTTAGGAGAATCCGACGGTCGGATCTCCCGCAATATCCATTCGAAGTCAATGGTCGAAATTCGCGAACTACCGCGGCGCAGCGCGTTCTATTCAGGCCATTATATTATATACATAATATATATAATATATACTTCGTCGATTTCAATTCAAAACGTGCTTTATAAATCGTTTTAAATTCATTTTCAAAACGGTTTCAACTTCCTTTTCAAATTCAAATCAAAATTGATTTTTCCCTTACAAATTCGTTTTAAATTCATTTCAAATCGATTTCAATTCAATTTCAATTTGAATTCATTTATATTAAATTTCAATTCGAATTCTAATTCTTTTCAAAATATCAGATTTTGAAATCACTTTCTATATTCATTATAAAATGAATAAAATCGATACAAATATCGTTCACGTCAAAATGGCGTCAATCTAATCAACACGACTTCATATATTTCTATTTTCAAATATTCGATTTCAAATATTTCTATTTCAAATATTTATATTTAAATATTTCTATTCAAATATTTCTATTTCAAATATTTTTATTCAAATATTTCTATTTCAAATATTTCTATTTCAAATATTGCTATTTCAAATATTTCTATTTCAAAACTGGAATGAGGCCCAATCAATTACCATATAATGTTAATTATATGGATTTTCTACAACACATGTATACAATAACAACGATGAATAATCAACCATCATCCAAAGTGCATTCTACACTGTATAAGCATCAAATATAAATATTCAATGCTTATAACAATCTGTCAATCAATCGATCGACATATAACTAACTATTGGGATTAGTGTATGTCATATATCACCCCAATACCCGTGTGGGGTTTCAAACAATCAAACACAGATTTTATTTGTGCAGTTGGGCGATGTGTAAAATTTATCGTCCCAAACAATATCAGTCAAATGTGTGTATATAAACAAAAATCCGATTTGTTTATTTTTATTTCATTTCATATACATGTTAAAAATTCTATTTTTAACTATCAGATATTTTCCACTATAAAATATTTTATTTCATTTCACATCACATCACCCAATCAACTACACATCAAAATCAAACAAACAAGCATACAAGCCGTCCATGGTCTGTGGACGACGGGTGTCGGGTGCTACTAAACACCGTCTGCATCCTAGTATATATTTTAACTAGAAAATTAAATTAAAGGTGAGGAGTTCTCACTGATTAGCTAATCCAAACGCCACGACTCTTCTTATGTAGAAATCTTCGCCGTTCTTGCCTCTTGTCACTTTCTTTGCCCGTATTCTCTACATATGTAAAAATCACATTTTCACTTCGCTATTCAATATATAAAAATCGAATTTTTACTTTGCTATTCAATATATAAAAATCATATTTTTACTTCGCTATTCAATATATAAAAATCATATTTTTACTTCGCTATTCAATATATAAAAATCATATTTTTACTTCGCTATTCAATATATAAAAATCATATTTTTATATCTCCTACAGGATAAGGATCGAATTTTTATTATCTATATTATATAAAAATTATATTTTTATTCGACTAAAATTCATATCTTCTTCTAATCAAAGACTATATTTCTAATTTGCTACTAACTATATAATGATAACATTTTTAATTAGCTACTAACCATAAAAGGATAATATTTTTAATTAGCTACTAACCCTTTTATTTTAAACACCATTAAAAACTGAAAATAAAATTAGATAAGTAAATAAAACTTACTTTCCTAAACGGAGGAGGAGGGGTGGTTCATCACTGTTGGCCGGAAGGTTTCACCGTCGCTGTGGTAGCAAGTGAGGAAGAAGAAGAAGAAGCAGCGGCCGCAGCAGTAGGAGGAGGGGGGTATCGCGCTTCAGGAAGAGGCGGGCGGGGGAGGGGGGGGGGAGGTATCGCGCATCACGGCGAGAGGGGGGTAGCGCGTAGCGTAGGTGGAGGAGGGGGTTATCGCGCATCACGGCGAGAGAGGGGGGTAAATCGCTTTTTTTTTCTGAAAGTAAATGAACTGGGAGAGAGAAAGAAGAAGGGGGTGGGGCTATTATATAAATAAATATATATTTTATTATTAAACTTTCTAAAAAGCAACATTTATTTTCGACCTCTAAACGAGGCCCACCGCCTGTCGTCCACAGGTAATTACCCTCATTCTGAACACAATGGGATGTGTATCGTAAGCTGATTCGATCGTTTCGATCAGTTTTCATCAAAATCAACATATAACTCTATATATTGAATTTGAACGCAAATTTCAATTTACCGGGGCCACATACTGACTCTACAAATTCCCGAAAAATATTTTCTAGCTTCGTATTGATGATACGGTCCTAACAAAACTAGTTTCATCGAATTCTGAGACCGTTTGAAAAATGGCCAATTTCCAGTCGATTAAAATCAACTGAAACTGGTCAAACGCGTTTTCCTTTGCCACGCTCACATATTGATTCGAAAAATTATGAAATTAGGAATCTAGAAATAATTTGACATCACGGATCCAACAAAAGTGGTTTCGTCGAAATCCGAGGTCGTTTGCAAAATGGCCATTTTTAAGGGCCAGAATTCCATAGCGACTATTCTGAATTTTCTACTGGGCATATCTTTTGATTCCCGCTATGAAATTCCAATCTTTCGGATTCGCTGGAAAGATATTCAAAAATAGATTCGAATATTTTTGGTTTCACTACAATCAGGTTTATTTTGCACCCGGTACAATCATTTGAAGTTTGAAATCGAATTATCGAACTACCACGCTATTTTCAATTCAAAATAAATTTCTCGTCATTATTATTTAAAATAATTCATTTTAAATATTCAAAATTCAATAAAATTGCCAAAATAAAAATTTTAAAGTGGCTCAGATTTCCGGGTTGTTACAAAAGTAACCCCTATATAATATCTCACAGACCAGCCATAACCTAATTCTGAAAATCTAAACATAACCTAGCCTCCATCTTCTTCATCTTCATTTCCATGGTCTCCTCCTTCGAAAAAAACTTCTTTGCACAAAAATCCGAAAATTTTCAAATTCTCAGAAACTAGCCTTGTGACATCTCGATCAATTTGCCAAATTACCACAAAGTTACTGATTAAATTCGTTTTTCGAAATTCATAAAATTCTGGGCTAGAAACTCGTTTGAAGCTGTTCCAATTTTCTAAATCTCAAAAATCCCCAAATTTTCAAATTCTCAGAAACTAGACTTGTGACATCTCGATCAATTTGCCAAATTACCACAAAATTACTGATCAAATTCGTTTTCTGAAATTCATAAAATTCTGCGCTAGAAGTCCGTTTGAAGCTGTTCGACGTCGCCTCAGTTTCTAAATGATGGAAGGTAACGCTTTAATAACATAATAAAAAGTTAATTAATTTAATTTATTTTGTAATTAAGTTATTTAAAGGATTAAATAGCGATATCTTTTTTTTATATAAGTGTAACAACCCGAAAATATGGGCCAGTTTAAAAATTTTAAATTGGCGATTTTAGTGAATTTTGAATATTTAAAATGAATTATTTTAAATAATATCGATGAAAAATCTATTTTGAATAGAATTCTAACGAATATATTTATATAGATCGTCGTTAGAATATAAATATTTATTTTAAATTATAAAAGGAATTGAAAATGGCCCTGCAGTTCGATAATTCGATTTCAAACTTCAAATGAATGTACCAGGTGCAAAGTAAACCAGATTTTAGCGAAACCAAAAATAATAGAATCTAATTGAGAATATCTTTCCAACGAATCTGAAAAGTTGAAATTTCATAACGGGAATCAAAAGATATGGCCAAATGAAAATTCAGAATAGTTGCTATGGAATTCTGGCCCTCAAAAATCGCCATTTTGCAAACTACCTCGGATTTCGACGAAACCACTTTTGTTGGATCCGTGATGTCAAATTATTGCTAGGTTTCAAATTTCATAATTTTTCGATTCAATATGTGAGCGTGGCAAAGGAAAACGCGTTTGACCAATTTCAGTTGATTTTAATCGACTGGAAAATGGCCATTTTTCAGACGATCTCAGAATTCGACTAAACTAGTTTTGTTAGGACCGTATCGTCAATACGAAGCTAGAAAGTATTTTCTAGGAATTTTTCGAGTTAGTATGTGACCCCGGTAAATTGAAATGTGCGTTCAAAATCAATATATAGAGTTATATGTTGATCTTGACGAAAACTGATCGAAACGATCAAATCAGCTTGCGATACATATCCCATTGTGTTAGGAATGGGGGTAATTAGCTAGGGACGATAGTTGGCAGGTTTGATTTCGAGTTCGAATGAAAAGTCAACCCATAAGGATTTAAAAATTAAAATTAAATTATTATATAATATAATGGCCCCCTCCCTCTCTCTTTCTTCCTCACCGTTCAAAAATCAAAAAAGAAAAAAAAAACCACGGGAAAGGGGGAAACCCTTGTCGTGCCGCACCCCACCATCGACTTCCGTCCACCGCCGCCTCCCCTGCTCCTCCGCTTCTCCTCCCAATCCTCTTCCCCTCCTCCTCGTTACAGAACCCGCACCCCCCGTCTCCTTTCCTTCTGGAACGCGACTGCGCCCCCAACCCCTCGAAAGCTCCACCGCCATCCACCAATCGCCCCCCCCGACCTGCCTACCTCCGCCCAGACCCCCAATTGACGCCGACGAACCGATGGCTGCACCCCCTCTTCCAACGCAGTAAGATTTCTCTCTTCCTTCTTCCTTTATTTAGTAAAACTAAAAATTATTTATTTAATTAAAACCGAAATTAGCCTTGTCTTAGAAACTGAATTATTATATGAAAAGCATAAAAGAGAAGTTTGATTTTTATTTTTAAAAGGTTTGATTTTTAAAACAAAGTAAAGGTTTTATTTTTAAAACAAAGTAAAGGTTTGATTTTTAAAAAAAGAATAGAAATACGATTTTTACTTGAATAGAAACACGATTTTTATTTAAATAAAAAGAAGAAAATATAACCTTTTGTTTAGATAAAGATGTAATTTTTATATTGTAGAAATAATAAAGGTGTAATTTTTATATTGTATCTATAATAAAGATGTGATCTTTGTAGTAGTAGCAATTGAAAATATGATTTTTGAATAATAGAGAAAATAAAATTATAATTTTTATAAGGTAGAAGTATTAAAAAAATATAATTTTTATATAATGAAGAAGTTAAAAATCTGATCTTTCTTATATATATGTTGAAATAAAAATGTGATTTTTATAATGAAGAAATAAAAATTCGATCTTTGTATATGAAGTAGAAATATATTTCATATAGAATGAAGCATTGAAAAATATATATGAAGTAGAAATAAAAATATGATTTTTTATTTATTGAAAGGAAACAATAAAATATAATTTTTATTTGAACAGCGTGAAAAGACTGTATTGGAATTTCAAACAAATTCAGGAGATTCAGCAGTTCAAAAGCAAAGCACGGTGGAGTGGAACCCTCTGTGAGAACTCCTTACCTTTAAATATGTTTTCTAGTTAATAATATATATTAGGATGCAGACGGTGTTTAGTAGCACCCGACACCCGTCGTCCACAGACCATGGACGGCTTGTTTGATTGATTGCATGTTGTTGTGATAATTGTTTGTGTGATGTGATGTGAAATGAAATAAAATATTTATATGGTTAAAAATATTTTATAGTTAAAAATAGAATTTTTAACGTGTATATAAAATAAATATTTATAAACAAATCGGATGATTTGTTTAAATTCACACATTTGACTGATATTGATTGGGTCGATAAATTTTACACATCGCCCAACTGCATGAATAAAAACTGTGGTTGATTGAAACCCCACATAGGTATTGGGATGAGATTTAACGTACACTAATCCCGATTGTTTAGTTGTATGTCAATCGATTGATTGACAGGCTGTATAAGCGTCGAATATTTATATTTAATGCTTATACAGTGTAGAATGCACTTTGGATGATGATTGATTATTTATCGTTGCTATTATATACATGTGTTGTAGAAAATCCATATAATTCACATTATATGGTAATTGATTGGGCCTCATTCTAATTTGGGAAATAAAGAATAGAAATATATATTCATGTGTTGAATAAAAGCCGTGTTGATTAAATTGATGCCATTTTGACGAGAACGATATTTATATCGATTATATTCGTTTTTAAAATGAATATAGAAAAGAAAGTGATTTCAAAATCTGATTTTTGAAGTGAATTGAAATTCGGATTAGTTTGAAGTGAATTCAAATTCGAATTAAATTGAAGTGAATTGAAATTCGAATTAAATTGAAGTGAATTGAAATTCGAATTAAATTGAAGTGATTAGAAATTCGAATTAAATTGAAGTGAATTGAAATTCGAATTAAATTGAAGTGAATTGAAATTCGAATTAAATTGAAGTGAATTGAAATTCGAATTAAATTGAAGTGAATTGAAATTCGAATTAAATTGAAGTGAATTGAAATTCGAATTAAATTGAAGTGAATTGAAATTCGAATTTAATTGGAATAGAATTGAAATCGATTTGAAATGAATTTAAAACGAATTATATTAGAGAATTCAATTTTGATTTGAATTTGAGATGGAAGTTAAAATCGTTTTGAATTGAAGTCGACTAAACATATATTATATATATAATATAATGGCTTGAATAACGCGCCGCGCTGCGGCAGTTCGTGAATTTCGACCATTGACTTCGTATTGACGTTGCGGGAGATCCGACCGTCGGATTCTCCTAAAACCGGAACCGTTGGGTTTGTATCGAAAAGAGCTTTCTAATGAACGTGAGAAATTAGAAATTTAACGGTTGGATTTGGAATTATGTCCAAATCAAATTTGGAAAAGGTCGCTGTAAGTGCAGTTCGATGGCCGTTGATGGAAATCGACGGTACGGGCCTTGATAAAATTATTAAAAATATTAATAATTTGTGTAAAATCATCAAAAATGATATGTGAAGAATTGGGATGAAAAACTCCATATTTGAAAAGATAAAAATAGGTTTTTATCGAAATGAACTAGTTTTGAACTAGAATAATAATTTATTTATTTTCAAATAAATAAATGGGATTTGAAATGGTTTTAAAAGTAACCAGAATTTCCAATAATTGTATTGGAGTGGATTTGAATCGAAATTATCTTAGGAATATTTCGATGTGGGATTTTGTGATTATACAGATATTGTTATGGAAATTTGAAAGATATATTTATATCGTTATTTCCAATACGATATTTGTTGGTCGTAGAATTTGATATTGAATATAAGCCGATATGTTTTCTATTTAGAGCCTTGTATTTAATGTCAAATGTGATTTGGGTTTGTCGTGAATGGTGTCTTCATTAACACTGTTCTTAAACCCAGTTGTGAAAAAGATTAAATCTTTTTGTTTAGATTTAATGAAGTGTACCAATTAAAATAATATTTAATTGGAATTGAATTTGAATTGATTTTCGGGTTTATCGTGAACTATGTTTTAAATTACATTTGTTCTTTAACCCGATAATTATTGAATGTGATTTTGGGTTTGTCGTGAAACGTGTTTTTAAATGACACTGATTCTTTAACCCAGTTAAAGATTAAAACTAAGTGGAGTTTTAATGAATATTTAATTAGATTGAAATGATCGAAACGGAGTACCACCAGTTTTACTCCAGGCGATAGTTAAATCTTTAATTAGATTTGAACGTGAAATGGTAATTGAATTTACCGATAACACCGTGGTGTTAGATATGAAGTATGACCAGTTTTACTTCGTGGGATGAATAGGTTGGTATTGGGAAATAAAATAAATGATTACTTTGGTGTGGTTCGCTAATCCCGACTAGTTTGAATTGATATTCAAAAGAAGATTAAAGAATAAATTTAAAGAATTTATCTTTGATAAAATTAATGGGAACCTTTCCCAAAGAATAGGAATATTTGAATAAAAGAATATTCTGAATTGAAATGAGGCGTATGTTGTGTTTGTGTAACACTTGTTTAATATATACGTGAGTTATTCAGAAAGACCGGGTTCATCCCATTCTGAATAACTGTTTCGACGTGGTGTCGAAGATGAAGACGGTGGTCGAAGACCGGAAGTCTTCACATCATTTGGGTGATTACTGATGATCTTGATTGGGCTGTACACCCAAGATGAAGAAATCAGTTGGTGGTCGTCCAGACGTACTTGGAGATCGATGGATATGCGAGGAAAGTGCCTCCGGTTTCGTTCAGTCCCAGAACGGACTTGTATGGACTGTGTGTCTGACATCGGATTTCATTCTGTGTGATTGATATCGATTGCATAGCGTGAATTGCCTGTGTGGCATGATAAGATGCAAATGATCAAGGCTTCTGTTGAAAAGCAAAGTCTTGTGGTGATGATCAAAGCACGACCTTTGTGGCGTAGCTTTGTGTAACGTGAATTCGCGAGCCTCACACCCCGGTATGAACCAGAAACGGGAGAAGGACACAGGGAGAACATGCGTCTCTTTCTAGCTAAGGTGGTGTCAGTGACCTACCAGCTCTGTCATTTATATACTTTTCACCTGTGTGGTTGTTGCTATTGCGAGGCGCCTCGGATATAGAGCCAGTGGGCTCTTCTACGCCCCATAGGGCGGGGAGACGTATTGTTCAGGATTTCGTCTAATCCACATCGGTGGACCGGCCCTGATGATCCAAGGGTCGATGTGTTCTGATCCTAAGGGGCGGGCTAGAGCGTCTCGAATCGGTAGAGGACGATCCCTGGCCTCGGTTCATAGATGGAAATCCAATTTCCAAATACGTGACTTTGCGGTTTTGATTGTAGAGCCTAGTATGGCGACATGATATATGGTACCCATGTCGTCTATGATTGATACTTATGATTTGAAATTGTTTTAAGCACTATACACTTATTATAGTATCAAACAATTTGTTTTAAATGTATCAAGCATGCCTTGGCTATTATAAGGGAAAACCCTATCCTCCGACTTGCGTTGCATTGTGTGATGGGACCTGGGTCTTATAATAGCTTCATTGTTCTTTATTTAGCATTGCGCTGTTGTTTTATGCATTGGTATTCTTGGGAGGAAACCCGTTCCGTGCTATACGGCGTGGTCCCTGGATTTACCTAACTTTAAAATAAAGATCAATAACTGTTTTAGTTCTCACACCAGTCACATGACTGTCCTGGAGTTTATTGTTTTAACCTAAACTCTAGGTGCCCTTATTTTGACACGGGTGGCTAGTAGTTTTGGTTTTGCAGATTTATCTTCACAGGATCCTGGTTTACAACTGGAAGGATATTCGGAAAGATTTGTATCCGTATATCTCATTCAGTTGTATTTTGTATTATTTTCCGTTGCTATGTAATGTACTGTAATCTCTGATATTTTATGTTGTGTAATATTGATTTATTACTCTGTATATTCTTATATTCTGATGGAATTGTTGTAATATACAATGAAATGTTCTTCCGTCTGTGTTCTATTTTGTCGTGTTCTCGAAACAATCAGGCGTTTCGAACGGTCTTGATCGGTTTAACGACTGATTCGGATCGAGCGAAATTCCAGTTTGTGACACGTGGTATCAGTGCTTTGGTTTAAAAAGCTAGAGAACAAGACACATTAGCACCATACGAAAGAATTCATCAGATATTGGATTGGCAATATCCAATAAGAATGACTCGTTAGAGATGGGATCAGTGGTATCCTAGAACGAGTGTGAAGAGTATATTTTTAAAAGTGAAAACCAATGTTGTTTGAAAATTTAAATCGTATTATACGTATTTGAATATTGATTTATATTGATTTGGACAATCCGATATATAAAGATTTTGCATATGCGTCTTGCAAACGTGTATTCGAAGTTTTTGTATACTGGATAGTTATGGAATCATACTCTAGTTGCCCTGGGATAATTCTGGTGATGGGGCACCGTCGCCAGTATTTATTTTCAAATAACGAAAGTGAGATTTCTATATATTTCCATTAGACTGGTGTGAGAACCAAAACTAGATAGGGTACATTATTGTTGTGAATTAGCCCCAAATTGTGATTTTTGACTATATATCAAAATTATGTGTTTGAAACGTTAATTCATTAATTGATTGCTGGTTGTGTTTTTTGATTATTGTTTGAATAATTAAATGTTGAACCTTTAACCAAATTGGTCACATATTGAACTGTATTGAAAATTAGTCGCATTTGCATGCATATACATGTACTTACATTGAACAGGTCATAGCAAGGAGGCTAGAGAAGAGGAATAAAATTGTTTGCCCGACAAATAGGTACATGTTTATTGTATTTCTTGAGTTTTGGGTGATTTTGTGAGCCGATTGGCTAGCCGCTTGGCTTTTTCTTTTTCTTTTGGATTGTAGAAGGCCATGGGAGGCTATATGAAATATCCAGAAGTCCCCGGTGCACGGGAGGTTATGGCGAAATTTTTCGAAAATTTAGGGTGTTTGCCAAATTTTTGAAAAATTTGAAAAGTTCTTAGAAACTGAAAAGTTGAAGAACTTAAGCCGTAGTCAAAATAATGAAAGTTGAGTTGAATGGTAAAACAACTTTCGGCTTCGTTCCTTTTCGAGGACGAAAAGTTTTAAGTGGGGGGATTGTAACAACCCGAAAATCTGGGCCAGTTTAAAAATTTTAAATTGGCGATTTTAGTGAATTTTGAATATTTAAAATGAATTATTTTAAATAATATCGATGAAAAATCTATTTTGAATAGAATTCTAACGAATATATTTATATAGATCGTCGTTAGAACATAAATATTTATTTTAAATTATAAAAGGAATTGAAAATGGCCTTGTAGTTCGATAATTCGATTTCAAACTTCAAATGAATGTACCAGGTGCAAAATAAACCGGATTTTAGCGAAACCAAAAATAAAAGAATCTAATTGAGAATTTCTTTCCAACGAATCTGAAAAATTGAAATTTCATAACGGGAATCAAAAGATATGGCCAAATGAAAATTCAGAATAGTCGCTATGGAATTCTGGCCCTCAAAAATAGCCATTTTGCAAACGACCTCGGATTTCGACGAAACCACTTTTGTTGGATCCGTGATGTCAAATTATTGCTAGGTTTCAAATTTCATAATTTTTCGATTCAATATGTGAGCGTGGCAAAGGAAAATGCGTTTCACCAATTTTAGTTGATTTTAATCGACTTGAAAATGGCCATTTTTCAGACGGTCTCGGAATTCGATGAAACTAGTTTTGTTAGGACCGTATCGTCAATACGAAGCTAGAAAGTATTTTCCTGGAATTTTTCGAGTTAGTATGTGACCCCGTTAAATTGAAATGTGCGTTCAAAATCAATATATAGAGTTATATGTTGATCTTGACGAAAACTGATTGAAACGATCAAATCAGCTTGCGATACATATCCCATTGTGTTCGGAATGGGGGTAATTAGCTAGGGACGACAGTCGACAGGTTTGATTTCGAGTTGAATGAAAAGTCAACCCAGAAGGATTTAAAAATTAAAATTAAATTATTATATAATATAATGGCCCCCTCCCTCTCTCTTTCTTCCTCACCGTTCAAAAATCAAAAATGAAAACAAAAAAACCCCACGAGAAAGGGGGAAACCCTTAACGCGCCGCACCCCACCATCGACTTCCGTCCACCGCCGCCTCCCCTGCTCCTCCGCTTCTCCTCCCGATCCTCTTCCCCTCCTCCTCGTGACAGAACCCGCACCCCCTCTCCTTTCCTTCTGGAACGCGACTGCGCCCCCCAACCCCTCGAAAGCTCCACCGCCGTCCACCAATCGCCCCCCCCCCCCGACCTGCCTACCTCCGCCCAGACCCCCAATTGACGCCGACGAATCGATGGCTGCACCTCCTCTTCCAACGCAGTAAGATTTCTCTCTTCCCTCTTCTTCCTTTATTTAGTAAAATGAAAATTATTTATTTAATAAAAACCGAAATTAGCCTTGTCTTAGAAACTGAATTATTATATGAAAAGCATAAAAGAGAAGTTTGAGTTTTATTTTTAAAAGGTTTGATTTTTAAAACAAAGTAAAGATTTGATTTTAAAACAAAGTAAAGGTTTGATTTTTAAAAAAAGAATAGAAATACGATTTTTACTTGAATAGAAATACAATTTTTATTTAAATAAAAAGAAGAAAATATAACCTTTTGTTTAGATAAAGATGTAATTTTTATATGGTAGAAACAATAAAGGTGTAATTTTTATATTGTATCTATAATAAAGATGTGATCTTTATAGTAGTAGCAATTGAAAATATGATTTTTATATAATAGAGAAAATAAAAATATAATTTTTATAAGGTAGAAGTATTAAAAAAATATAATTTTTATATAATGAAGAAGTTAAAAATCTGATCTTTCTTATATATATGTTGAAATAAAAATGTGATTTTTATAGTGATGAAATAAAAATTCGATCTTTGTATATGAAGTAGAAATATAAAAATATAATTTTCATATAGAATGAAGCGTTGAAAAATATATATGAAGTAGAAATAGAAATATGATTTTTATTTATTGAAAGGAAACAATAAAATATAATTTTTATTTGAACAACGTGAAAAGACTGTATTGGAATTTCAAACAAATTCAGATGATTCAGCAGTTCAAAAGCAAAGCACGACGGAGTGGAACCCTCTGTGAGAACTCCTCACCTTTAAATATGTTTTCTAGTTAATAATATATACTAGGATGCAGACGGTGTTTAGTAGCACCCGACACCCGTCGTCCATAGACCATGGACGACTTGTTTGATTGATTGCATGTTGTTGTGAAAATTGATTGTGTGATGTGATGTGAAATAAAATAAAATATTTATATGGTTAAAAATATTTTATAGTTAAAAATAGAATTTTTAACGTGTATATAAAATAAATATTTATAAACAAATCGGATGATTTGTTTATATTCACACATTTGACTGATATTGATTGGGTCGATAAATTTTACACATCGCCCAACTGCACAAATAAAAACTGTGGTTGATTGATTGAAACCCCACACGGGTATTGGGATGAGATTTAACGTACACTAATCCCGATTGTTTAGTTGTATGTCAATCGATTGATTGACAGGCTGTATAAGCGTCGAATATTTATATTTAATGCTTATACAGTGTAGAATGCACTTTGGATGATGATTGATTATTTATCGTTGCTATTATATACATGTGTTGTAGAAAATCCATGTAATTCACATTATATGGTAATTGGTTGGGCCTCATTCTAAATTGGGAAATAAAGAATAGAAATATATATTCATGTGTTGAATAAAAGCCGTGTTGATTAGATTGACGCCATTTTGACGAGAACGATATTTATATCGATTATATTCGTTTTTAAAATGAATATAGAAAAGAAAGTGATTTCAAAATCTGATATTTTGAAGTGAATTGAAATTCGAATTAGTTTGAAGTGAATTGAAATTCGAATTAAATTGAAGTGAATTGAAATTCGAATTAAATTGAAGTGAATTGAAATTCGAATTAAATTGAAGTGAATTGAAATTCGAATTAAATTGAAGTGAATTGAAATTCGAATTAAATTGAAGTGAATTGAAATTCGAATTAAATTGAAATAGAATTGAAATCGATTTGAAATGAATTTAAAACGAATTTATATTAGAGAATCCAATTTTGATTTGAATTTGAGATGGAAGTTAAAATCGTTTTGAATTGAAATTGACGAAATATATATTATATATATAATATAATGGCTTGAATAGAACGCGCCACGCTACGGCAGTTCGTGAATTTCGACCATTGACTTCGTATTGACGTTGCGGGAGATCCAACCGTCGAATTCTCCTTGAACCGGAACCGTTGGGTTCGTATCGAAAATAGCTTTCTAATGAATGTGAGAAATTAGAAATTTAACGGTTGGATTTGGAATTATGTCCAAATCAAATTTGGAAAAGGTCGCTGTAAATACAGTTCGATGGCCGTTGATGGAAATCGACTGTACGGGCCTTGATAAAATTATTAAAAATATTAATAATTTGTGTAAAATGATCAAAAATGATATGTGAAGAATTGGGATGAAAAATTCCATATTTGAAAAGATAAAAATTGATTTTTATCGAAAAGAACTAGCTTTGAACTAGAATAATAATTTATTTATTTTCAAATAAATAAATGGGATTTGAAACGGTTTTAAAAGTAACCAGAATTTCCAATAATTGTATTGGAGTTGATTTGAATCGAAATTATCTTCGGAATATTTTGATGTGGGATTTTGTGATTATACAGATATTGTTATGGAAATTTGAAAGATATATTTATATCGTTATTTCCAATACGATATTTGTTGGTCGTAGAATTTGATATTGAATATAAGCCGATATATTTTCTATTCAGAGCCTTGTATTAATATCAAATGTGATTTCGTTTTGTCGTGAATGGTGTCTTCATTAACACTGTTCTTAAACCAGTTGTGAAAAACATTACATCTTTTTGTTTAGATTTAATGAAGTGTACCAATTAAAATAGTATTTAATTGGAATTGAATTTGAATTGATTTTTGGGTTTATCGTGAACTGTGTTTTAAATAACATTTTTCTTTAACCCGATAATTAATGAATGTGATTTTGGGTTTGTCGTGAAATGTGTTTTTAAATGACACTGATTCTTTAACCCAGTTAAAGATTAAAACTAAGTGGAGTTTTAATGAATATTTAATTAGATTGAAATGACCGAGAATGGAGTACCACCAGTTTTACTCCAGGCGATAGTTAAATCTTTCATTCGATTTGAACGTGAAATGGTAATTGAATTTACCGATAACACCGTGGTGTTAGATATGAAGTATGACCAGTTTTACTTCATGGGATGAATAGGTTGGGATTGGGAAATAAAATAAATGATTACTTCGGTGTGGTTCGCTAATCCCGACTAGTTTGAATTGATATTCAAAAGAAGATTAAAGAATAAATTTAAAGAATTTATCTTTGATAAAATTAATGGGAACCTTTCCCAAAGAATAGGAATATTTGAATAAAAGAATATTCTGAATTGAAATGAGGCGTATGTTGTGTCTGTGTAACACTTGTTTAATATATACGCGAGTTATTCAGAAAGACCGGGTTTATCCAATTCTGAATAACTGTTTCGACGTGGTGTCGAAGATGAAGATGGTGGTCGAAGACCAGAAGTCTTCACATCGTTTGGGTGATTACTGATGATCTTGATTGGGCTGTACACCCAAGATGAAGGAATCAGTTGGTGGTCATCCAGACGTACTTGAAGATCGATGGATATGCGAGGAAAGTGCCTCCGGTTTCGTTCAGACCCAGAACGGACTTGTATGGACTGTGTGTCTGACATCGGATTTCATTCTGTGTGATTGATATTGATTGCATAGCGTGAATTGCCTGTGTGGCATGCTAAGATGAAAATTATCAAGGCTTCTGTTGAAAAGCAAAGTCTTGTGGTGATGATCAAAGCATGGCCTTTGTGGCGTAGCTTTGTGTAACGTGAATTCGCGAGCCTCACACCCTGGTATGAACCAGAAACGGGAGAAGGACTCAGGGAGAACATGCGTCTCTTTCTAGCTAGGGTGGTGTCAGTGACCTACCAGCCCTGTCATTTTTATACTTTACACCTGTGTGGTTGTTGCTGTTGCAAGGCGCCTCGAATATAGAGCCAGTGGGATCATCTACGCCCCATAGGGCGGGGAGACCTATTGTTCAGGATTTCGTCTAATCCACATCGGTGGACCGGCCCTGATGATCCAAGGGTCGATGCGTTCTGATCCTGAGGGGCGAGCTAGAGCGTCTCGAATCGGTAGAGGATGATCCCTGGCCTCGGTTCATAGATGGAAATCCAATTTCCAAATACGTGACTTTGCGGTTTTGATTGTAGAGCCTAGTATGGCGACATGATATATGGTACCCATGCCGTCTATGATTGATACTTATGATTTGAAATTGTTTTAAGCACTATACACTTATTATAGTATCAAACAATTTGTTTTAAACGTATCAAGCATGCTTTGGCTATTATAAGGGAAAACCCTATCCTCCGACTTGCGTTGCATTGTGTGATGGGACCTGGGTCTTATAATAGCTTCATTGTTCTTTATTTAGCATTGCGCTGTTGTTTTATGCACTGGTATTCTTGGGAGGAAACCCGTTCCGTGCTATACGGCGTGGTCCCTGGATTTACCTAACTTTAAAATAAAGATCAATAACTGTTTTAGTTCTCACACCAGTCACATGACTGACCTGGAGTTTATTGTTTTAACCTAAACTCTGGGTGCCCTTATTTTGACACGGGCAGCTAGTAGTTTTGGTTTTGCAGATTTATCTTCACAGGATCCTGGTTTACAGCTGGAAGGATATTCGGAAAGCTTTGTATCCGTATATCTCATTCAGTTGTATTTTGTATTAATTTCCGCTGCTATGTAATGTACTGTAATCTCTGATATTTTATGTTGTGTAATATTGATTTATTACTCTGTATATTCTTATATTCTGATGGAATTGTTGTAATATACAATGAAATGTTCTTCCGTCTATGTTCTATTTTGTCGTGTTCTCGAAACAATCAGGCGTTTTGAACGGTCTTGATCGGTTTAACGACTGATTTAGATCGAGCGAAATTCCAGTTTGTGACACGTGGTATCAGAGCTTTGGTTTACAAAGCTAGAGAACAAGACACATTAGCACCATACGAAAGAATTCATCAGATATTGGATTGGCAATATCCAATAAGAATGACTCGTTAGAGATGGGATCAGTAGTATCCTAGAACGAGTGTGAAGAGTATATTTTTAAAAGTGAAAACCAATGTTGTTTGAAAATTTAAATTGTATTATACGTATTTGAATATTGATTTATATTGATTTGGACAATCCGATATATAAAGATTTTGCATATGCGTCTTGCAAATGTGTATTCGAAGTTTTAATATACTGGATAGTTATAAAATCATACTCTAGTTGCCCAGGGATAATTCTGGTGATGGGGCACCGTCGCCAGTATTTATTTTCGAATAACGAAAGTGAGATTTCTATATATTTCCATTAGACTGGTGTGAGAATCAAAACTAGATAGGGTACATTATTGTTGTGAATTGGCACCAAAATGTTATTTTTGGCTATATATCAAAATTATGAGTTTCAAACGTTAATTCATTAATTGATTGCTGGTTGTGTTGTTTGATTATTGTTTGAATAATTAAATGTTGAACCTTTAACCAAATTGGTCACATATTGAACTGTATTGAAAATTAGTCGCATTTGCATGCATATACATGTACTTACATTGAACAGGTTATAGCAAGGAGGCTAGAGAAGAGGAATAAAATTGTTTGCCCAACAAATAGGTACATATTTATTGTATTTCTTGAGTTTTGGGTGATTTTGTGAGCCGATTGGCTAGCCGCTTGGCTTTTTCTTTTTCTTTTGGATTGAAGAAGGCCATGGGAGGCTATATGAAATATCCCGAAGTCCCCGGTGCAGGGGAGGTTATGGCGAAATTTTTCGAAAATTTAGGGTGTTAGCCAAATTTTTGAAAAATTTGAAAAGTTCTTAGCAACTGAAAAGTTGAAGAACTTAAGCCGTAGTCAAAATAATGAAAGTTGAGTTGAATGGTAAAACAACTTTCGGCTTCGTTCCTTTTCGAGGACGAAAAGTTTTAAGTGAGGGGGATTGTAACAACCCGAAAATCTGGGCCAGTTTAAAAATTTTAAATTAACGATTTTAGTGAATTTTAAATATTTAAAATGAATTATTTTAAATAACATCGATGAAAAATCTATTTTTAATAGAATTCTAATGAATATATTTATATAGATCGTCGTTAGAATATAAATATTTATTTTAAATTATAAAAGGAATTGAAAATGGCCCTGAAGTTCGATAATTCGATTTCAAATTTCAAATGAATGTACCATGTGCAAAATAAACCGGATTTTAGCGAAACCAAAAATAATAGAATCTAATTGAGAATATCTTTCCAACGAATCTGAAAAATTGAAATTTCATAACGGGAATCAAAAGATATGGCCAAATGAAAATTCAGAATAGTCGCTATGGAATTCTGGCCCTCAAAAATAGCCATTTTGCAAACGACCTCGGATTTCGACGAAACCACTTTTGTTGGATCCGTGATGTCAAATTATTGCTAGGTTTCAAATTTCATAATTTTTCGATTCAATATGTGAGCGTGGCAAAGGAAAACGCGTTTGACCAATTTCAGTTGATTTTAATCGACTGGAAAATGGCCATTTTTCAGACCGTCTCGGAATTCGACGAAACTATTTTTGTTAGGACCGTATCGTCAATACGAAGCTAGAAAGTATTTTCCTAGAATTTTTCGAGTTAGTATGTGACCCCGGTAAATTGAAATGTGCGTTCAAAATCAATATATAGAGTTATATGTTGATCTTGGCGAAAACCGATCGAAACGATCAAATCAACTTACGATACATATCCCATTGTGTTCGAAATGGGGGTAATTCGCTAGGGACGTTAGTCGGTAGGTTTGATTTTGAGTTCGAATGAAAAGTCAACCCATAAAGATTTAAAAATTAAAATTAAATTATTATATAATATAATGGCCCCCTCCCTCTCTCTTTCTTCCTCACCGTTCAAAAATCAAAAAAGAAAACAAAAAAAACCCATGGGAAAGGTGTAAACCCTTGTCGCGTCGCACCCCACCATCCACATCCGTCCACCGCCGCCTCCCCTGCTCCTCCGCTTCTCCTCCCGATCCTCTTCCCCTCCTCCTCGTGACAGAACCCGCACCCCCCCTCTCCTTTCCTTGTGGAACGCGACTGCGCCCTCAACCCCTCGAAAGCTCCACTGCCATCCACCAATCGCCCCCCCCCCCCCGACCTGCCTACCTCCGCCCAGACCCCCAATTGACGCCGACGAACCGATGGCTGCACGCCCTCTTCCAACGCAGTAAGATTTCTCTCTTCCCTCTTCTTCCTTTATTTAGTAAAACTGAAAATTATTTATTTAATAAAAACCGAAATTAGCCTTGTCTTAGAAACTGAATTATTATATGAAAAGCATAAAAGAGAAGTTTGATTTTTATTTTTAAAAGGTTTGATTTTTAAAACAAAGTAAAGGTTTGATTTTTAAAACAAAGTAAAGGTTTGATTTTTAAAAAAAGAATAGAAATATGATTTTTACTTGAATAGAAATACGATTTTTATTTAAATAAAAATAAGAAAATATAACCTTTTGTTTAGATAAATATGTAATTTTTATATGGTAGAAATAAAAAAGGTGTAATTTTTATATTGTATCTATAATAAAGATGTGATCTTTATAGTAGTAGCAATTGAAAATATGATTTTTGTATAATAGAGAAAATAAAAATATAATTTTTATAAGGTAGAAGTATTAAAAAAATATAATTTTTATATAATGAAGAAGTTAAAAATCTAATCTTTCTTATATATATGTTGAAATAAAAATGTGATTTTTATAGTGATGAAATAAAAATTCGATCTTTGTATATGAAGTAGAAATATAAAAATATAAATTTCATATAGAATGAAGCGTTGAAAAATATATATGAAGTAGAAATAAAAATATGATTTTTATTTATTGAAAGGAAACAGTAAAATATAATTTTTATTTGAACAGCGTGAAAAGACTGTATTGGAATTTCAAACAAATTCAGATGATTCAGCAGTTCAAAAGCAAAGCACGACGGAGTGGAACCCTCTGTGAGAACTCCTCACCTTTAAATATGTTTTCTAGTTAATAATATATACTAGGATGCAGACGGTGTTTAGTAGCACCCGACACCCGTCATCGAAAGACCATGGACGGCTTGTTTGATTGATTGCATGTTGTTGTGAAAATTGATTGTGTGATGTGATGTGAAATGAAATAAAATATTTATATGGTTAAAAATATTTTATAGTTAAAAATAGAATTTTTAGCGTGTATATAAAATAAATATTTATAAACAAATCGGATGATTTGTTTATATTCACACATTTGACTGATATTGATTGGGTCGATAAATTTTACACATCGCCCAACTGCACAAATAAAAACTGTGGTTGATTGATTGAAACCCCACACGGGTATTGGGATGAGATTTAACGTACACTAATCCCGATTGTTTAGTTCTGTGTCAATCGATTGATTGACAGGCTGTATAAGCGTCGAATATTTATATTTAATGCTTATACAGTGTAGAATGCACTCTGGATGATGATTGATTATTTATCGTTGCTATTATATACATGTGTTGTAGAAAATCCATATAATTCACATTATATGGTAATTGATTGGGCCTCATTCTAATTTGGGAAACAAAGAATAGAAATATATATTCATGTGTTGAATAAAAGCCGTGTTGATTAGATTGACGCCATTTTGACGAGAACGATATTTATATCGATTATATTCGTTTTAAAAATGAATATAGAAAAGAAAGTGATTTCAAAATCTGATATTTTGAAGTGAATTGAAATTCGAATTAAATTGAAGTGAATTGAAATTCGAATTAAATTGAAGTGAATTGAAATTCGAATTAAATTGAAGTGAATTGAAATTCGAATTAAATTGAAGTGAATTGAAATTCGAATTAGATTGAAGTGAATTGAAATTCGAAATAAATTGAAATAGAATTGAAATCGATTTGAAAATAATTTAAAACGAATTTATATTAGAGAATTCAATTTTGATTTGAATTTGAGATGGAAGTTAAAATCGTTTTGAATTGAAATCGACGAAATATATATTATATATATAATATAATGGCTTGAATAGAACGCGCCGCACTGCAGCAGTTCGTGAATTTCGACCATTGACTTCGTATTGACGTTGCGGGAGATCCGACCGTCGGATTCTCCTAAAACCGGAACCGTTGGGTTCGTATCGAAAAGAGCTTTCTAATGAATGTGAGAAATTAGAAATTTAACAGTTGGATTTGGAATTATGTCCAAATCAAATTTGGAAAAGGTCGCTGTAAGTGCAGTTCGATGGCCGTTGATGGAAATCGACTGTACGGGCCTTGATAAAATTATTAAAAATATTAATAATTTGTGTAAAATCATCAAAAATGATATGTGAAGAATTGGGATGAAAAACTCCATATTTGAAAAGATAAAAATAGATTTTTATCGAAATGAACTAGTTTTGAACTAGAATAATAATTTATTTATTTTCAAATAAATAAATGGGATTTGAAATGGTTTTAAAAGTAACTAGAATTTCCAATAATTGTATTGGAGTTTATTTGAATCGAAATTATCTTAGGAATATTTCGATGTGGGATTTTGTGATTATACAGATATTGTTATGGAAATTTGAAAGATATATTTATATCGCTATTTCCAATACGATATTTGTTGGTCATAGAATTTGATATTGAATATAAGCTGATATATTTTCTATTCAGAGCCTTGTATTTAATATCAAATGTGATTTGGGTTTGTCGTGAATGGTGTCTTCATTAACACTGTTCTTAAACCCAGTTGTGAAAAAGATTAAATCTTTTTGTTTAGAATTAATGAAGTATACCAATTAAAATAATATTTAATTGGAATTGAATTTGAATTGATTTTCGGGTTTATCGTGAACTGTGTTTTAAATAACATTTGTTCTTTAACCCGATAATTAATGAATGTGATTTTGGGTTTGTCATGAAACGTGTTTTTAAATGACACTGATTCTTTAACCCAGTTAAATATTAAAACTAAGTGGAGTTTTAATGAATATTTAATTAGATAGAAATGATCGAGAATGGAGTACCACCAGTTTTGCTCCAAGCGATAGTTAAATCTTTAAGTAGATTTGAACGTGAAATGGTAATTGAATTTACCGATAACACCGTGGTGTTAGATATGAAGTATGACCAGTTTTACTTCATGGGATGAATAGGTTGGGATTGGGAAATAAAATAAATGATTACTTCGGTGTGGTTCGCTAGTCCCGACTAGTTTGAATTGATATTCAAAAGAAGATTAAAGAATAAATTTAAAGAATTTATCTTTGATAAAATTAATGGGAACCTTTCCCAAAGAATAGGAATATTTGAATAAAAGAATATTCTGAATTGAAATGAGGCGTATGTTGTGTCTGTGTAACACTTGTTTAATATATACGCGAGTTATTCAGAAAGACCGGGTTTATCCCATTCTGAATAACTGTTTCGACGTGGTGTCGAAGATGAAGACGGTGGTCGAAGATCGGAAGTCTTCACATCGTTTGGGTGATTACTGATGATCTTGATTGGGCTGTACACCCAAGATGAAGGAATCAGTTGGTGGTCGTCCAGACGTACTTGGAGATCGATGGATATGCGAGGAAAGTGCCTCCGGTTTCGTTCAGACCCAGAACGGACTTGTATGGACTGTGTGTCTGACATCGGATTTCATTCTGTGTGATTGATATCGATTGCATAGCGTGAATTGCCTGTGTGGCATGCTAAGATGCAAATGATCAAGGCTTCTGTTGAAAAGCAAAGTCTTGTGGCGATGATCAAAGCACGGCCTTTGTGGCGTAGCTTTGTTTAACGTGAATTCGCGAGCCTCACACCCCGGTATGAACCAGAAATGGGAGAAGGACTCAGGGAGAACATGCGTCTCTTTCTAGCTAGGGTGGTGTCAGTGACCTACCAGCCCTGACATTTATATACTTTTCACCTGTGTGGTTGTTGCTGTTGCGAGGCGCCTCGGATATAGAGCCAGTGGGCTCATCTACGCCCCATAGGGCGGGGAGACGTATTGTTCAGGATTTCGTCTAATCCACATCGGTGGACCGGCCCTGATGATCCAAGGGTCGATGCGTTCTGATCCTGAGGGGCAGGCTAGAGCGTCTCGAATCGGTAGAGGACGATCCCTGGCCTCGGTTCATAGATGGAAATCCAATTTCCAAATACGTGACTTTGCGGTTTTGATTGTAGAGCCTAGTATGGCAACATGATATATGGTACCCATGCCGTCTATGATTGATACTTATGATTTGAAATTGTTTTAAGCACTATACACTTATTATAGTATCAAACAATTTGATTTAAACCCTATCCTCCGGCTTGCGTTGCATTGTGTGATGGGACCTGGGTCTTATAATAGCTTCATTGTTCTTTATTTAGCATTGCGCTGTTGTTTTATGCACTGGTATTCTTGGGAGGAAACCCGTTCCGTTCTATATGGCGTGGTCCCTGGATTTACCTAACTTTAAAATAAAGATCAATAACTGTTTTAGTTCTCACACCAGTCACATGACTGACCTGGAGTTTATTGTTTTAACCTAAACTATGGGTGCCCTTATTTTGACACGGGCAGCTAGTAGTTTTGGTTTTGCAGATTTATCTTCACAGGATCCTGGTTTACAGCTGGAAGGATATTCAGAAAGCTTTGTATCCGTATATCTCATTCAGTTGTATTTTGTATTATTTTCCGCTGCTATGTAATGTACTATAATCTATGATATTTTATGTTGTGTAATATAGATTTATTACTCTGTATATTCTTATATTCTGATGGAATTGTTGTAATATACAATGAAATGTTCTTCCGTCTGTGTTCTATTTTGTCGTGTTCTCGAAACAGTCAGGCGTTTCGAACGGTCTTGATCGGTTTAACGACTTATTCTGATCGAGCGAAATTCCAGTTTGTGACAATAAGGTCAGAATTTGATGAAACAAAATGCGTTGGAATCCTTGTGACAAGATCTAGACTATGGAACATATTAGAGCGTAAACAGAGCATCTTAGAAATTCTGCAAATTTCAGATTTGGTCTATTCTGAATAAAAAGCTCGGTGAGATTTCTAATTTTTAATAATTCAATAATTCAATTATTTTCCTCGATTGATTGAATCATTGAATGTATGTAAATAATATATCTTCGATGTGGTAAATTAGTTTATGTATTTATCTGTTGCTGTGAATGTTCATGTAACAACCCGTATTTTGAATAACAAGTTATAACATAAATCAAGGCAGAATTTAATGATAAAATCTGAATCAAGGGAAACGGGCTGTGCCATTGCGTTTTTTTTGGAAAAATACGCGAAATAGAGTTCGAGTTTTCGAAAATCGGAGTCCGTATGACCAAGTTATGGCCCGTCAAAGTTTTCAGAAAATTTCAAGTTCAAATTTGAAAACAGATTTCAAATTCAGCTGGGCACGATAGGCGGGAAAAGATCCCGCCACTCCCTAAGTCGACTGGGGAGTCGACTTGGGAGTCGACACACCCCAGGCTGTGTCGACTGCCCAAACGACACCTCTGTCGACTTGGGTGGTCGGCCAGTCTGGCCTGGGTGCACCTGACTTGTTTCTCAAGACATGTTTGGAGGCTAGTGACGTGAAGAGATGGCCCAGATCTGAATTAGGGTTAATCCTATGGTCTAAACTAACCTAATCTTCTATAAAAGGACCCTAATACCTAGCCTAAATCATCATAAATCAATCCTACAACTAAACTGTGCCAAAATGTTTAATCATGGCCTCCACCCTCTTGTCATAGCCTCCACCTTCATTCATATGAAAGTTCCTAAGCTTGTTGGAGGGTTTCTAAGCTTGATACAAGGCCAAAGTTCAATCTCACTTCATCAAAGCAAGGATCTTTTGCTTGTTTCTCAAGAGTTTTCATTGGAGCTTATTATTTGGGAGTGTTTAGAGTTGCTAGTGGCTTCGTCTCAATCTTATTTTATTTTATAAGTCTTCATAAGCATTATAAGCCCTATACTACTCTTAGATTCTAACTATGAAGTTAAATATGACATGTTTCAAGTTTGAGTTTGGGCCTAAGTATGATGTGTGATTTGATTCTAACATGTTATGCATAGATTTATTCTATGCATGTTTGTAAAGCTATCACCTTGATCTTGTGCATAGAAAGCTATGAGCTTTGATTGGAAATGTTGCATAAAGCAACATAGAAACTCTCGTAAACCTTATGTTATCTTGCATATGATGTTATATGCGAATCACTAGCTATCATCCTATGTCATCTACGATCATGTTTCACCTATTTACTAAAGTTTGATATCACGCATGTTTTGAGGCTTATAATGTAATATGCAAGTTTATGATCTCTCATAAACCTTATGTTATCTTGCATATGATGTTATATGCGAATCACTAGCTATCATCCTATGCCATTTATGATCATGTTTCACCTATTCGCTAAGTTTGAATGTTATGCATGTTTTGAGGCTCATAATGTAACATGCAAGTTTAAATGAATATATTTATGCCTCATATGCCACCTGGTTTAACTTGTGGCCAACCTTATTACCTTATGCCCTTTTTGTCATGCTTTTGCCAAGTTCCCTCTTTTGATCTATGTTATGTTATGCGAAACGTACATGCGATGGGAATGCGTTGGGTTTGGGTAATATTGATAACATGAAAACATGGTTTTAAAATATGACATGAACATTGACTTGTGATTATGTTTGTAAACATAATGATGGACATGACACTTAGAAAATATGAGTGTGGCCAACTCGAGGTTGGGTTGAATTTGTAGCAAAAATCTACCCGGAACCGACCGGCTTAACTAGTGGCTACAAACAGTAGGACCCAATGTGAGTAGTTGGTCATGTTGTGCTTAAACCCGAGGTTAGACTAGGTTGTGGTGTAAAGCTACCCGGACCCGCCGGCTTAACTAGTAACCACAACAAGGTCTAATGTGAGAGGTTAAGGTGCATTAAATTAATTAATGCCACATGATAGGGTTAAGTCATGGACCACATAACACTTAACCAACATGAACACGATGGGTTGATAGGGTTAAGTCATGAACCTTGGGTACACTTAACCAACTTGATGCTTGATTGGATCGGGTTAACCACATTTAGTCCGTTGGAAAACCCTAGTTACGAGGTCCTTTTTCACCAGTAACCCTCTTGGTTGTATCATGATACCCTAGGGGCTAGGCTAGGGTGGGTCACGATTACTGGGTTGACATGTAAGCGACCAAAACGACGGCTGAGTAGGTGCGCCGGTGTAGGTTCAGACGGACTATGGTCGTGCACATAGTCTGGAGTTGAAAAAGCAGACACGGGCACCAATAGGTTTAGACTGTGCGTGCTTGATTTGTGTCCGTGGTTGGCACCCTAGGGCTTGATACACCCTAGGGTGGATCTAACATAGTTTGACTACACTTCGTGATTGGGCCGTATGACACCGACACTTGACGAGTTAGGCTTTTAGGGAGCCGATCGAGTAGACCGTGTTGTTGGACCTTGATTTAGGTCATCTCGTGGTATTGGGCCAAGATTGGGCCAAGGGATCACTTCTTGTTTGTACTTGACATGGGTTGGAATACTAGTACACTTGGTGCAAAACTTAACCTTGTATATGCGATGCCACACTTGATCTATCTTGTTAACTTTTCACCATGCCAGTTATCATCCTATGTTTCACCTCTGTTCATATGCCAAGTTAACTTTATTAGTTTTATACTAATAGTAGATAGGACTTACCAGTCTTTTGACTGACCCATTTTCTTTTGCCTCTTTTCTTTCGTTTCCCCCCCCCCAGGTTTACAGGGTGGGAACACTAGCACCTAGCTTGGATCTTTAGCTGCTTTTCTGGATAGCTCATGTGTGGTTTGGACTTGAGCTGACTATGGCTTTATTCTACCCTGGGGATAGTTACTTTATGATTTTCTTCCCAGTTTTCAGTTTATGTTTCTAGACTTTGTTTTATGGAAAATAATGACCAAGTACTTTGATGTAACTTGACTATGGTTTGGAAATGTTAGTTTTTATCCGTTGCTTTATTTTACTCTGTTTTTACTTATATGTTCTGTCTTGTGATATCTGCATGCATGTTTACCTTGTTTAACGCCCCTCCAAAGCTAGTGTGCTTGCAAGAGTGGCATTGGCGGAGGTGGGGTGTTACATTTGGTATCAGAGCCAGGTTCTACTAGACCGGACAAGGGTTTTAAAACTTACCTTTTGAAAAACTTTCTTCAAAACCAATTAACTATTTTCCAAGAAAAGTCTAGTTTATTTTAAAAGGCTATTCCCCAAAAGCCATTAGCACTATCCTTCGTTTCCTCGTTCTAAATCTTTCTTTTCCTTTTTCAGCATGGCCGATCTTAACCTTCCCGAGGGAGTGACCATTCCCGGATGGTTCCGGAGGTACTTGGAAGCTAGGGCCAACGATGTGGGCCCAGCAAACACTCCCACTGTAACTGAGGTTACTCCTCCTCCTCCTCCTCAGCATCCACAAGCAGATTTCGCAATGGTTTGCAAAGACTTTAAGGCAATGGGTGGCAAGAATTTTATTGGGATGGAGACTTTTGTTGAGGCGCGAAATTGGTTGAAAGAAACTGAAGATCTCTTCGCCATCTTTGATGTGGAAGACCATAGAAAAGTTCTGTTGGCAGCATGGCTATTGAAAGAGGAAGCTGCTTATTGGTGGGTAGTCACCAATGCTACTAGGCCTATAGAGACTTGGCCGACTTTAGGACGAGGTTTGGGCTTAAGTTTCTATCATCTGCTGAGGCGAATCTGCAATTGGAGAAGTTTATGTTTTTGAAGCAAGGGGATATGACAGTGAGAGAGTATGTGAATAAGTTTAACTAGCTTGCTTGATTCAGTTTGGACATGGTTAATACTCCCCAGAAGAAGGCTCTACGCTTTGCACGAGGGTTGAATGAGCCATTACAGGGTTTAGCCATGTCACATATACCCATGGGGGCCACTTTTGAAAGCCTAGTGGACATGGCATTGCTTCAGGGAGACGATAAGAAGAAAGAAGTCAAGCCTAATGAGACTCAAACCAAGAAGACGGACTCCAAGTGGGGAGGGAACTAGAGCAATCAGAACAACAAGAACAACAAGGGAAACAAGGCCAAAGCAAAGGACCCAAGAAAATGCAACTTCTGTGGGATTGTTGGTCACGTAGCTAAAGATTGTAGGAAGAAGAAGAGGAAGTTGGGCGAATGCTTTCATTGTGGAGAGACTGGACACTTTAGCAAGGATTGCCCCAAGAAGCAAGGGCAGACTCAGCGTGCAGGACCTTCTGGAGGGCAAGTGCATGCTCTCAAAACTGCTCCAGTTCAGGACCGAGGTAGTATTTCTGTAGAAAGTCTTGTTTATATTTCTGACTTTCCTGTTCGCACTTTATTTGATTCTGGCGCATCGCATACCTTTATTTCTTCTGACATTGTTGAAAGTTTGCACCTAAGTACTAGTCTAGTTGAGGATCCCGTTAGTGTTTCAAATCCAATTGGGGGTTCCGCCCATTTATCTATGATTTGTGTGGATTTGAAGATTTCTATCTTGACCGTAGAATTCACGTGTAATGCTTATGTTCTCGGGTTCACGGGATACGTGTTGATTTTGGGCATGGATTGGTTGTCCAGTTATGGAGCCATTCTCGATTGTGAGCATATGGTGGTGAGGCTCATGACTCACCTCGGTAATACCCTAGAGATTTCTTGCAACCCGCTGGATCCCGTCATGTTATGTTATCTTGAATCGCTTGACTCGTCCATCGATGATCTGCAATCTGTAAGGGTGGTTTGAGAATATCCCGATGTCTTTGAAGAGGTTAAGGGGTTACCCCCTAAACGAGAGATAGATTTCCGCATTTATCTTGTTGATAATGCCAAGCCAGTATCATTGCCCGTTAGGAACATGGTCCCACGAGAAAGAAGAGAGCTCAGTAAGTAAATCAAGGAGCTGCTTGAGAAATTTTTTATTAGGCGAAGCATTTCTGAATGGGGTGCTCCTGTGGTGTTCGCTACTAAGGCGGATGGTTCGCTTCGTCTATGTGTTGATTATCGTGAGTTGAACAAGCTGACAAAGAAGAATAGGCACCCGTTACCGAGGATTGATGACCTCTTTGACCAGCTTGTTGGTGCTTCTGTTTTCTCTCAGCTCGATCTAGCCACCGGATTCCATCAGCTTGGAGTGGCTGAGGATAGTATTGATAAAACTGCATTTAGGACTCCAGATGGATTCTTTGAATGACTTGTCATGCCATTCGGTTTGACTAATGCACCCGCCTACTTCGTAGATTTGATGAGTAGGGTGTTCAGGGAGTTCCTTAAAAAGTTTGTTGTTGTCTTCGTGGATGATATCCTGATCTTCTCAAGGGATGAGGAAGAACATGCTAGACATCTCAAGGAAGTGATGGATACGCTTAGAACTCATCAGTTGAAAGCCAAGTTCTCCAAATGCCATTTTTGGAGAAGGGAAGTTCGGTTTCTTGGACATATAGTTTCTAAGCAAGGCATAGCGGTGGATCCCGCGAAAGTGGTTGCAGTTCAAGACTGGAAGACTCCTAAGAATGCAACTGAAGTAAGAAGCTTTCTCGGTCTGGCAGGCTACTATAGGAAGTTCATTAGGGACTTCGCTAAGATTTCAGCCCCTCTTACTAAGTTGACGAAGAAGAATTTAGTCTTTGCATGGGACTTAGAGTGTGAGCTTGATTTTCAAAGGCTCCAAAGGGCCCTTACTACAGCTCCAGTTTTGGCATTACCCGATGGCGGTAAGATGTTTACCGTGTACACCGATGCATGTGGCACGGGGTTAGGTGCTGTTCTGATGCAGGAAGGAAAAGTGATATATTATGGGGGTAGGCAACTTAAAGTTCATGAGAAGAACTATCCCACTCATGATTTGGAGTTGGCGGCGATCGTCTTTGCACTCAAATCCTGGCACCACTATCTCCTAGGCGAAAGGTTTGAGTTGTATACTGATCAGAAGTCACTCAAGTACCTCTTCTCGCAGAAAGATCTGAATCTAAGGCAGCAAAGTTGGATGTAATTCTTGGCATCATATGACTTCGAGATAGCTTATACCCCTGGCAAGGGTAATGTTGTGGCAGATGCACTAAGCAGAAGAAGGTTGACTTTGAGTCCCTTGTTTATTGAGATGAAGAACCTAGAGTTCTTGGCAAACTTTGATTTCACGACGGCTGTTGAGTCGATGACGGGTTCATTAGCATCCCTTGAGCTTATACCCACACTTCTTGATCAAGTAGGGACTTCACAGAAGGAAGACCCGCGGATAGTCGAGATCATGGACAAGTTGATTCGTGGTGAGACGTCTAGTCACCTTGCTAGATATACTATTGATGACAAGGGTTGGCTAAGGCGTGATGGAAGGCTATGCGTTCCACAAGTGGGAGACTTGGTGTATAGAGTTCTCGAATAAGCACATCACTCGAAGATGACTATACATCCTGGAGGAGATAAGATGTATAGGGATATGAAGCGCATTTTCTTTTGGGCTGGAATGAAGAAAGATGTGGCAGAGTATGTTTCAAAGTGCATGGTGTGCCAACAAGTGAAAGCCGAGTCGAAGAAACCCGGTGGGCTATTACATCCATTGGAGGTCCCGCAATGGAAGTGGGAAAGTATCTCTATGGATTTTGTGGATGGATTGCCTAGGTCAAGGAAAGGGAATACGAGCATATGGGTCATAGTTGATAGGCTTACGAAGAGTGCTCATTTCATCCCAGTGAAGAGCAAGAGGACCGCATCATGGCTAGCATCTGTTTATCTTCGAGAGATAGTGCGATTGCATGGAGTTCCTTCTAGCATAGTTAGCGATCGTGACCCAATTTTCACTAGCCAGTTCTGGAATAGTTTGCAAGAAGCGATGGGTATGCAATTGAATCTAAGTACAGCCTATCACCCCCAGATGGATGGCCAAACCGAAAGGGTGAATAGAGTGCTAGAAGATCTTTTGAGGCTTTGTGTTCTTGACTTTGGTGGTACTTGGGAAGACCACCTTCCTCTTGTAGAGTTTGCTTATAATAATAGCTATCAAGCCAGCATAGGGATGGCACCATTTGAAGCTTTGTATGGGAGGCCGTGTAGGTCACCATCTTGTTGGTGGGAGACAACAGATAGGCTTATACTTGGACCCGATATGATACGGGACACATCCGAGAAAGTTGAATTGGTGAGAAGACGGATGAAAGCGGCCCAAGACAGATAGAAATCCTATGCTGACAAGCGAAGGACAGATTTGGAATTCAAAGTTGGGGGTATGGTTTTCATGAAGGTTTCTCCTTTGTGTAATGTGGTACGTTTTGGAGCGGTTGGAAAGCTGGCACCAAGGTTCGTAGGACCCTTCCCTATCATAGAGAGAATTGGGAAGATGGCTTATAAGGTGGAATTGCCCGAGAAGCTGGCCGGAGTGCATAATGTCTTTCATGTCTCGCATCTCCGTAAGTGCCTTCATGAGTCCGCTGAGGTGGTTGAACCTAGCATTCTTGAAGACATGGAGCTAGAGAAAGAGGCAACCTTGAGGAGAGCTCCGATTCGTATCTTGGGAACGGAGATCAGGAAGCTAAGGAATCGAGAGGTCAAATTGGTGAAGGTTCAGTGGAGTGAAGCCAAAGAGGATGCAACTTGGGAAACCGAGGAGAAGATGCGTGGGCTTTATCCATTTCTTTTTGAGGGTACATTCTCAATTTCTTTTCCTTGTTAGCATATCTTTCTTTTTGCTATCCATGTTTATCTTGTTATCTCTTTAACCTTGTCATGAGAACCTTAGGTAGAAACCCTTTGGATGAAACATGTATTTGAAACATGTTATGTTTGATGGTTGCAAGTGGTTGCAAGTGTTTGCAAGTGGATACTCGTGGATGCATGATACACATTAGGCACTGAGATCGTCTCACACACTTTCATATTGCATATGCATGAGTGCTTATACTTATTCATGGACGAAACTTGTTATGCTATCACGTGGATGCTGCATATGGATGAATGTTATGTGCACTCATGTAGAGATTATAAAATTATGTTAGGAATTTGCATACATATGGACTCATTTCACTAACATACTTTGCATTAAGGAGGTTTACTGAATCAGTAACCGCCTGATTTTCGCATTAGATAAGTGCATATACACACACCTTTCGCATATGATCATACAACATTTAGAATCTTTTAAGGACAATGACTGCTCGTGGGTGATGTTTTGAGTAGATGGATGATGGATGGTAGGATACGTTCTTCCTAACTTGAAGATTTCGGGGACGAAATCCTTTAAGGTGGGGAGGATGTAACAACCCGTATTTCGAATAACAAGTTATAACATAAATCAAGGCAGAATTAAATGATAAAATCTGAATCAAGGGAAACGGGCTGTGCCATTGCGTTCGTCTCGGAAAAATACACGAAATAGAGTCCGAGTTTTCGAAAATTGGAGTCCGTATGACCAAGTTATGGCCCGTCAAATTTTTCAAAAAATTTCAAGTTCAAATTTGAAAATAGATTTCAAATTAAGCTGGGCAGGATAGGCGGGAAAAGATCCCGCCACTCCCCAAGTCGACTAGGGAGTCTACTTGGGAGTCGACACACCCCAGGCTGTGTCGACTGCCCAGTCGACAACCCTGTCGACTTGGGTGGTCGGCCAGTCTGGCCTGGGTGCACCTGACTTGTTTCTCAAGACATGTTTGGAGGCTAGTGACGTGAATAGATGGCCCAGATCTGAATTAGGGTTAATCCTATGGTCTAAACTAACCTAATCTTCTATAAAAGGACACTAATACCTAGCCTAAATCATCATAAATCAATCCTACAACTAAACTATGCCAAAATGTTTAATCATGGCCTCCACCCTCTTGTCATAGCCTCCACCTTCATTCATATGAAAGTTCCTAAGCTTGTTTGAGAGTTTCTAAGCTTGATTCAAGGCCAAAATTCAATCTTTCTTCATCAAAGCAAGGATCTTTTGCTTGTTTCTCACAAGTTTTCATTGGAGCTTATTATTTGGGAGTGTTTAGAGTTTCTAGTGGCTTCGTCTTAATCTTATTTTATTTTATAAGTCTTCATAAGCATTGTAAGCCCTATACTACTCTTAGATTCTAACTATGAAGTTAAATATGACATGTTGCAAGTTTGAGTTTGGGCCTAAGTATGATGTGTGCTTTGATTCTAACATGTTATGCATAGATTTATTCTATGCATGTTTGTAAAGCTATCACCTTGATCTTGTGCATAGAAAGCTATGAGCTTTGATTGGAAATGTTGCATAAAGCAACATAGAAACTCTCATAAACCTTATGTTATCTTGCATATGATGTTATATGCGAATCACTAGCTATCATCCTATGTCATCTATGATCATGTTTCACCTATTTGCTAAAGTTTGATATCACGCATGTTTTGAGGCTTATAATGTAATATGCAAGTTTATGATCTCTCATAAACCTTATGTTATCTTGCATATGATGTTATATGTGAATCACTAGCTATCATCCTATGCCATTTATGATCATGTTTCAACTATTCGCTAAGTTTGAATGTTATGCATGTTTTGAGGCTCATAAGGTAACATGCAAGTTTAAATGAACATATTTATGCCTCATATGCCACCATGTTTAACTTGTGGCCAACCTTATTACCTTATGCCCTTTTTGTCGTGCTTTTTCCAAGTTCCCTCTTTTGATCTATGTTATGTTATGCGAAATGTACATGCGATGGGAATGCGTTGGGTTTGGGTAATATTGATGACATGAAATCATGGTTTTAAAATATGACATGAACATTGACTTATGATTATGTTTGTAAACATATTGATGGACATGACACTTAGAAAATATGAGTGTGGCCAACTCGAGGTTGGGTTGAATTTGTAGCATAAATCTACCCGGAACCGACCGGCTTAACAAGTGGCTACAAACAATAGGACCCAATGTGAGTAGTTGGTCTTGTTGTGCTTAAACCCGAGGTTAGACTAGGTTGTGGTGTAAAGCTACCCGGACCCACCCGGCTTAACTAGTAACCACAACAAGGTCTAATGTGAGAGGTTAAGGTGCATTAAATTAATTAATGCCACATGATAGGGTTAAGTCATGGACCACGTAACACTTAACCAACATGAACACGATGGGTTGATAGGGTTACGTCATGAACCTTGGGTACACTTAACCAACTTGATGCTTGATTGGATCGGGTTAACCACATTTAGCCCGTTGGGAAACCCTAGTTACGAGGTCCTTTTTCACCAGTAACCCTCTTGGTTGTATCATGATACCCTAGGGGCTAGGCTAGGGTGGGGCACGATTACTGGGTTGACATGTAAGCGACCAAAACGACGGCTGAGTAGGTGCGCCGGTGTAGGTTTAGACGGACTATGGTCGTGCACATAGTCCGGAGTTGAAAAAGTAGACACGGGCACCAGTAGGTTTAAACTGTGGGTGCTTGATTTGTGTCCGTGGTTGGCACACTAGGGCTTGATACACCTTAGGGTGGACCTAGCACAGTTTGACTACACTTCGTGATTGGGCCGTATGGCACCGACACTTGACGAGTAAGGCTTTTAGGGAGCCGATCGACTAGACCGTGTTGTTGGACCTTGATTTAGGTCATCTCGTGGTATTGGGCCAAGATTGGGCCAAGGGATCACTTCTTGTTTGTACTTGACATGGGTTGGAATACTAGTACACTTGGTGCAAAACTTAACCTTGTATATGCGATGCCACACTTGATCTATCTTGTTAACTTCCATGCCAGTTATCATCCTATGCTTCACCTCTGTTCATATGCCAAGTTAACTTTATTAGTTTTTATACTAATAGTAGATAGGACTTACCAGTCTTTTGAATGACCCATTTTCTTTCGCCTCTTTTCTTTCGTTCCCCCCCCCCCCACAGGTTTATAGGGTGTGAACACTAGCACCTATCTTGGATCTTTAGCTTCTTTTCTGGATAGCTCATGTACGGTTTGGACTTGAGCTCGCTATGGCTTTATTCTACCCTGGGGATAGTTACTTTATGATTTTCTTCCCAGTTTTCAGTTTATGTTTCTAGACTTTGTTTTATGGAAAATAATGACCAAGTACTTTGATGTAACTTGACTATGGTTTGGAAATGTTAGTTTTTATCCGCTGCTTTATTTTACTCTGTTTTTACTTATGTTCTGTCTTGTGATATCTACATGCATGTTTACCTTGTTTAAGGCCCCTCCAAAGCTAGTGTGCTTGCAAGAGTGGCATTGGCGGAGGTGGGGTGTTACAGTTCATGCGTTAAAAATCTCATTTTTATGGAGATTTATGTATTCGTTTGGTTCATTAGATTTGTGGATTCAAAATTTATTTTTGAGTTAATTGGGAATAGTTAAAAACAAAATCATCTCATTTTGTTTATGTGATTTGTTGAGATTCACATGTTTATGTGAATTTAACATGTTAGGAAAAAGAAACTTTATTCACATTTTTATGTGAATTTAACATGTTAGGGGAAAGGAAAACTTTATTTACATTTTTATGTGGATTAAATATGTTAGATAATGTGAAAACCCGTAACTTCCCCGTAAAGGAAAGTGCGGATAGTTCGAGAACAACACACAGAAAAACGCGGACGGAAGAACATATCATTGTATATTACAATAATACATCAGATCACAAGAATATACAGAGTATAAATGAATATTACACAGAAATATCAGAGATTTAAATACATCGCAGCGGAAAATAATACAATACACAACTAGAAGAGATATACGGATACAAAGCTTTTCGGATATCATTCCAGCTGTAAACCAGGATCCTGTGAATATAAATCTGCAAAACCAAAACTACTAGCTGCCCATGTCAAAATAAGGGCACCCAGAGTTTAGGTTAAAACAATAAACTCCAGGTCAGTCATGTGACTGGTGTGATAACTAAAACAGTTATTAATCTTTATTTTTAAAGTTAGGTAAATCAAGGGACCACGCCGTATAACACGGAACGGGTTTCCTCCCAAGAATACCAGTGCATAAAACAAACAACGCAATGCTAAATAAAGAAAAATGAAGCTATTATAAGACCCAGGTCCTATCACACAATGCAACGCAAGCCGAGGGATAGGGTTTTCCCTTATAACAGCCAAATAATGCTTGATACGTTTAAAACAAATCATTTGATACTATTATAAGTGCATAGTGTATAAAACAACTTCAAATCATAAGTATCAATCATAGGTGGCATGGGTACCATATATCATGTCGCCATACTAGTTCTGCAATTAAAACCGCAAATGTCACGTATATGGAAATTGGATTTCCGTCTATGAATCGAGGCTAGGGATCGTCCTCTACCGATTCGAGACAATCTAGCCCATGTCTCCAGAACAGCCGCAACTGCCCCTTGGAGCGACAGGGCCGGTCCACTAATGTGGATTATAGTGCCTGAACAATACGTTTCCCCGCACGTTGGGGCGTAAATGAGCCAACGAATGACTCTATCGGACCCGGATCGTCCGATCTAACCGAGGCGCCTCGCAACAGCAACAACCACACAGGTGAAAAGTATATAAATGTCAGGGCTGGTAGGTCACTGACACCACCCTAGCTAGGAGGAAACGCATGCCCTCCCTGAGGTCCTCTCCCGTTTTTGGTTCACAACCGGGGTGCAAGGCTCGCGAATTCACGTTACACAAAGCTGTGCCATACAGGCTGCGCTTTGATCATCACCACAAGACTTTGCTTTTCAACAGAAGCCTTGATCATTTGCCACTTAGGCATGCCACACAGGCAATCCACTCTATGCATTTGATATCCATCAGTATATAACCTCTGAGCTCGTACGTCTCAGAGAAGGGCGTTAAGCAAGAGAATAAATTCTCCGCCGCCAAACAGATATATATTTAATAGAGATCAATCACACAGACTAAAATCCAATGTCAGACACACAGTCCATTTACAAGTCCGTTCTGGGTCTGAACGAAACCGGAGGCACCTAGTACCCCGCATATCCATCGATCTCCAAGTACGTCTAGACGATCACCAACTATTTCCATCTTCTTGGGTGTACATCCCAATCAAGATCATCAGTAATCACCCAAACGACGTGAAGACCTCCGGTCTTCAACCACCGTCTTCATCTTCGACATCACGTCGAATCAGTTATTCAGAATGGGATAGACCCGGTCTTTCCGAATAACTCGCGTATATAATAAACAAGTGTTACACAAACACAACATACGCCTCATTCCAATTCATCAGTCACTAACGATAAATTAATCAAGAGAATAATTCCCCAAATATTAACCCCGAAGGCCGAAACCAACATCAGATCAATATCCAAAAAACATTCTGCTTAGCTAACCGACAGTTAGTTTCTAAATTTCACATTCATAGGGAAAGGTTCCCATTAATTTTATCCAAGATAAATTCCTTGAATTTATTCTTTAATCATCTTTTGAATTTCGATTCAACTAGTCGGGATTAACGAACCTTACCGAAGTAATCATTTGTTTTAATTTTCCAATCCTAACCTATTCATCCCATGAAGTAAAACTGGTTATACTTCATATCTAACACCACGGTGATATCGATAAATTCAATTACCATTTCACGTTCAAATCTAATTAAAGATTTAACTAACGCCTGGAGCAAAACTGGTGATACTCCATTTCGATTATTTCAATCTAATTAAAGATTCATTAAAACTCCACTTAGTTTTAATCTTTGACTGGGTTAAAGAATCGGTGTCATTTAAAACACGGTTCACGGTAAACCCAAAATCACCCTCCATTAATTATCGGGTTAAAGAACAAGTGTTATTTAAAACACTGTTCACGATAAACCCAAAAATCAATACTAATTCGATTCCAATTAAATATTATTTAATTGGTACACTTCATTAAATCTAAATAAAAGGATTTAATCTTTTCTCAATTGGGTTCAGGAACAATGTTAATGAAGACACCATTCACGACAAACCCAAATCACATTTGATATTCAATACAAGGCTCTGAATAGAAAATATATCGGCTTATATTCAATATCAAATTCTACGATTAACAAATGTCGTATTGGAAATAACGATATAAATATATATCTTTCAAATTTCCGTAACAACATCTGTATAATCACGAATTCCAACATCGAAATATTCCGAAGACAATTTCGATTCAAATCCACTCCAATGCAATCATTGGAAATTCTGGTTATTTTTAAAACCCTTTTCAAATTCAATTTATTTATTTAAAAACAAATAGAATTTTAATTCTAGTTCAAAACTAGTTCATTTCGATAAAAATCTATTTTTATCTTTTCAAATATGGAGTTTTTCATCCCAAATCTTCACAAATCATTTCTTATGATTTTACACAAATTATTACTATTTTTAATAATTTTATCAAGGCCCGTACAGTCGATTTCCATCAACGGCCATTGAACTGCACTTATAGCGACCTTTTCCAAATTTGATTTGGACATGATTCCAAATCCAACCGTTAGATTTCAAATTTCTAATATTCGTTAGAAAGCTCATTTCGATACGAACCCAACGGTTCTGGTTTTAGGAGAATCCGACGGTCAGATCTCCCGCAATATCCGTTCGAAGTCAATGGTCGAAATTCGCGAACTGCCGCGGCGCGGCGCGTTCTATTCAGGCCATTATATTATATATATAATATATATAATATATACTTCGTCGATTTCCTTTTAAAACATAGTTTATAAATCGTTTTAAATTTGTTTTCAAAACGGTTTCAACTTCATATTCAATTTCAAATCAAAATTGAATATCCCAATATAAATTCGTTTTAAATTCATTTCAAATTGATTTCAATTCAATTTCGATTTTAATTCGATTCAATTTCAATTCGAATTCATTTCTATTCCATTTCAATTCGAATTCATTTATACTCAATTTCAATTCGAATTCATTTATATTCAATTTCAATTCGAATTCATTTATATTCAATTTCAATTCGAATTCATTTATATTCAATTTCAATTCGCATTCGTTTATATTCAATTTCAATTCGAATTTATTTATATTCAATTTCAATTCGAATTCATCTATATTCAATTTCAATTCGAATTCATTTATATTCAATTTCAATTCGAATTCCTTTTTATTCAATTTCATTTCGAATTCGTTTATATTCAATTTCAATTTGAATTCGTTTATATTCAATTTCAATTCGAATTTAAACGAATTCGAATTGAAATTGAATATAAACAAATTCGAATTGAAATTGAATATAAAGGAATTCGAATTGAAATTGAATATAAATGAATTCGAATTGAAAGTGAATATAGATGAATTAGTTTATATAGAAATTGAATATAAACGAATTCGAATTGAAATTGAATATAAAGGAATTCGAATTGAAATTGAATATAAATGAATTCGAATTGAAATTGAATATAGATGAATTCGAATTGAAATTGAATATAAATAAATTCGAATTGAAATTGAATATAAACGAATGCGAATTGAAATTGAATATAAATGAATTCGAATTGAAATTGAATATAAATGAATTCGAATTGAAATTGAATCGAATTAAAATCGAAATTGAATTGAAATTAATTTGAAATGAATTTAAAACGAATTTATATTGGGATATTCAATTTTGATTTGAAATTGAATATGAAGTCGAAACCATTTTGAAAACGAATTTAAAACGATTTATAAACTATGTTTTAAAAGGAAATCGATGAAGTATATATTATATATATTATATATATAATATAATGGCCTGAATAGAACGCGCCGCGTCGCGGCAGTTCGCGAATTTCGACCATTGACTTCGAACGGATATTGCGGGAGATCCGACCGTCGGATTCTCCTAAAACCAGAACCGTTGGGTTCGTATCGAAAAGAGATTTCTAACGAATATTAGAAATCTGAAATCTAACAGTTGGATTTGGAATTATGTCCAAATCAAATTTGGAAAAGGTCGCTATAAGTGCAGTTCAATGGCCGTTGATGGAAATCGACTGTACGGGCCTTGATAAAATTATTAAAAATAGTAATAATTTGTGTAAAATCATAAGAAATGATTTGTGAAGATTTGGGATGAAAAACTCCATATTTGAAAAGATAAAAATAGATTTTATCGAAATGAACTAGTTTTGAACTAGAATTAAAATTCTATTTGTTTTTAAATAAATAAATTGAATTTGAAAAGGGTTTTAAAAATAACCAGAATTTCCAATGATTGCATTGGAGTGGATTTGAATCGAAATTGTCTTCGGAATATTTCGATGTTGGAATTCGTGATTATACAGATGTTGTTATGGAAATTTGAAAGATATATATTTATATCGTTATTTCCAATACGACATTTGTTAATCGTAGAATTTGATATTGAATATAAGCCGATATATTTTCTATTCAGAGCCTTGTATTAAATATCAAATGTGATTTGGGTTTGTCATGAATGGTGTCTTCATTAACATTGTTCTTGAACCCAATTGAGAAAATGTTAAATCCTTTTATTTAGATTTAATGAAGTGTACCGATTAAATAATATTTAATTGGAATCGAATTAGTATTGATTTTTGGGTTTATCATGAACAGTGTTTTAAATAACACTTGTTCTTTAACCCGATAATTAATGGAGGGTGATTTTGGGTTTACCGTGAACCGTGTTTTAAATGACACTGATTCTTTAACCCAGTCAAAGATTAAAACTAAGTGGAGTTTTAATGAATCTTTAATTAGATTGAAATAATCGAAATGGAGTATCACCAGTTTTGCTCCAGGCGTTAGTTAAATCTTTAATTAGATTTGAATGTGAAATGGTAATTGAATTTACCGATAACACCGTGGTGTTAGATATGAAGTATAACCAGTTTTACTTCATGGGATGAATAGGTTGGGATTGGAAAATTAAAACAAATGATTACTTCGTAAGTTTCGTTAATCCCGACTAGTTGAATCGAAATTCAAAAGATGATTAAAGAATAAATTCAAGGAATTTATCTTGGATAAAATTAATGGGAACCTTTCCCTATGAATGTGAAATTTAGAAACTAACTGTCGGTTAGCTAAGCAGAATGGTTTTCTGGATATTGATCTGATGTTGGTTTCGGCCTTCGGGGTTAATATTTGGGGAATTATTCTCTTGATTAATTTACGGTTAGTGACTGATGAATTGGAATGAGGCGTATGTTGTGTTTGTGTAACACTTGTTTATTATATACGCGAGTTATTCGGAAAGACCGGGTCTATCCCATTCTGAATAACTGATTCGACGTGGTGTCGAAGATGAAGACGGTGGTTGAAGACCGGAGGTCTTCATGTCGTTTGGGTGATTACTGATGATCTTGATTGGGCTGTACACCCAAGAAGATGGAAAAAGTTGGTGATCGTCTAGACGTACTTGGAGATCGATGGATATGCGGGGTACTAGGTGCCTCCGGTTTCGTTCAGACCCAGAACGGACTTGTAAATGGACTGTGTGTCTGACATTGGATTTTAGTCTGTGTGATTGATCTCTATTAAATATATATCTGTTTGGCGGCGGAGAATTTATTCTCTTGCTTAACGCCCTTCTCTGAGACGTATGAGCTCAGGGGTTATATACTGATGGATATCAAATGCATAGAGTGGATTGCCTGTGTGGCATGCCTAAGTGGCAAATGATCAAGGCTTCTGTTGAAAAGCAAAGTCTTGTGGTGATGATCAAAGCGCAGCCTGTATGACACAGCTTTGTGTAACGTGAATTCGCGAGCCTCGCACCCTGGTTGTGAACCAAAAACTGGAGAGGACCTCAGGGAGGGCATGCGTTTCCTTCTAGCTAGGGTGGTGTCAGTGACCTACCAGCCCTGACATTTATATACTTTTCACCTGTGTGGTTGTTGCTATTGTGAGGCGCCTCGGTTAGATCGGACGATCCGGGTCCGATGGAGTCATTCGTTGGCTGATTCACGCCCCAAAGGGCAGGGAAACGTATTGTTCAGGCACTATAATCCACATCGGTGGACCGGCCCAGTCGCTCCAAGGGGCAGTTGCGGCTGTTCCGGAGACATGGGCTAGATTGTCTCGAATCGGTAGAGGACGATCCCTAGCCTCGATTCATAGACGGAAATCCAATTTCCAAATACGTGACATTTGCGGTTTTAATTGTAGAACTAGTATGGCGACATGATTTATGGTACCCATGCCGCCTATGATTAATACTTATGATTTGAAGTTGTTTTATACACTATGCACTTATAATAGTGTCAAATGATTTGTTTTAAACGTATCAAGCATTCTTTGGCTGTTATAAGGGAAAACCCTATCCCCCGGCTAGCGTTGCATTGTGTGATAGGACCTGGGTCTTATAACAGCTTCATTTTTCTTTATTTAGCATTGGGTTGTTTGTTTTATGCACTGGTATTCTTGGGAGGAAACCCGTTCCGTGTTATACGGCGTGGTCCCTTGATTTACCTAACTTTAAAAATAAAGATTAATAACTATTTTAGTTCTCACACCAGTCACATGACTGACCTGGAGTTTATTGTTTTAACCTAAACTCTGGGTGCCCTTATTTTGACACGGGCAGCTAGTAGTTTTGGTTTTGCAGATTTATATTCACAGGATCCTGGTTTACAGCTGGAATGATATCCGGAAAGCTTTGTATCCGTATATCTCTTCTAGTTGTGTATTGTATTATTTTCCGCTGCGATGTATTTAAATGTAATTTAAATCTCTGATATTTCTGTGTAATATTCATTTATACTCTGTATATTCTTATGATCTGATGTATTGTTGTGTGATAACCCGCAACTTCCCCGTAAAGGAAAGCGTCGGATAGTTCGAGAACAAGCCAAAACAGAACGCATACAGAAGAACATTTCATTGTATATTACAACAATGCATCAGATTACAAGAATATACAGAGTATAAATGAATATTACACAGAAATATCAGAGATTTAAATTACATTTAAATACATAGCAGCGGAAAATAATATAATACACAACTAGAAGGAGATATACGGATACAAAGCTTTCCGGATATCGTTCCAGCTGTAAAACAGGATCCTGTGAATATAAATCTGCAAAAACCAAAACTACTAGCTGCCCGTGTCAAAATAAGGGCACCCAGAGTTTAGGTTAAAACAATAAACTCCAGGTCAGTCATGTGACTGGCGTGAGAACTAAAACAATTATTAATCTTTATTTTAAATCATTAGGTAAATCAAGGGACCACGCCGTATAACACGGAACGGGTTTCCTCCCAAGAATACCAGTGCATAAAACAAACAGCGCAATGCTAAATAAAGAAAGATGAAGCTATTATAAGACCCAGTTCCCATCACACAATGCAACGCAAGCCGGAGGATAGGGTTTTTACCTTATAGTAGCCAAGAATGCTTGATACGTTTAAAACAAATCGTTTGATACTATTGTAAGTGCATAGTGTATAAAACAACTTCAAATCATAAGTATCAATCATAGGCGGCATGAGTGCCCCATACCACTATGTCGCCATATATAGGTTATACAATCAAAATCGCGAAGTCACGTATTTGGAAATTGGGTTTCCATCTATGAACCGAGGCAAAAGATAGTCCTCAACCGATTCGAGACTGTCTAGCCCGAGCCTCAGGCAAGTACTCTGTCAAGCCTTTGGATCGTCAGGGTCGGTCCACCGATGTGGATTATAATGCCTGAACACTACGTTTCCCCGCCCTTTGGGGCGTAAATGAGCCAACTAAATGACTCCATCGGTTCGAGAACGACCGATCAATCTGAGGCGCCTCGCAACAGCAACAACCTCATAAGTCAAACTAGTTAGGGCGTGTAAAACCACTGACGCCACTTTTAGCTAGAAAGAAACGCAAGTCCTCCCTGAGGTCTGTCTCCCGTTTTTGGTTCATACCGGGTGTGAAACACGCGAGGTAAACGTTACACAAAGCTACGCCACAAAGGCCGTGCTTTGATCATCACCACAAGACTTTGCTTTTCAACAGAAGCCTTGATCAATTGTCACTTAGGCATGCCACACAGGCAATTCACTCCATGCGTTTGATATCCATCAATATATAACCCCTGAGCTCGTACGTCTCAGAGAAGGGCGTTAAGCAAAAGAATAAATTCTCCGCCGCCAAACAGATATATATTTAATAGAGATCAATCACACGGACTAAAATCCAATGTCAGACACACAGTCCATTTACAAGTCCGTTCTGGGTCTGAACGAAACCGGAGGCACCTAGTACCCCGCATATCCATCGATCTCCAAGTACGTCTGGACGATCACTAACTGTTTCCATCTTCTTGGGTGTACAGCCCAATCAAGATCATCAGTAATTACCCAAACGACGTGAAGACCTCCGGTCTTCGACCACCGTCTTCATCTTCGACTTATCGTCGTATCAATTATTCAGAATGGGATAAACCCGGTCTTTCCGAATAACTCGCGTATATATTATAAAAGTGTTACACAAACACAACATATGCCTCATTCCAATTCATCAGTCACTAACCGTAAATTAATCAAGAGAATAACTTCCCAAATATTAACCCCGAAGGCCGAAACCAACATCATATCAGTATCCAGAAAACCATTCTGCTTGGCCAACCGACAGTTAGTTTCTAAATTTCACATTCATAGGGAAATGTTCCCATTAATTTTATCCAAGATAATTTCTTTGAATTTATTCTTTATTCTATTTTTGAATCTCAATTCAAACTAGTCGGGATTAGCGAACCTTACCGAAGTAATCATTTATTTTAATTTCCCCATCCCAACCTATTTATCCCATGAAGTAAAACTGGTAATACTTCATATCTAACACCACAGTGTTATCGGTAAATTCAATTACCATTTCACGTTCAAATCTAATTAAAGATTTAACTATCGCCTGGAGCAAAACTGGTGATACTCCATTTCGATTATTTCAATCTAATTAAAGATTCATTAAAACTCCACTTAGTTTTAATCTTTGACTGGGTTAAAGAATCAGTGTCATTTAAAACCACGGTTCACGATAAACCCAAAATCACATTCATTAATCATCGGGTTAAATAACGAGTGTTATTTAAAACACTGTCCACGATAAACCCAAAAATCAATATCGATTCAATTCCAATTAAATGTTATTTAATTGGTACACTTCATTAAATCTAAATAAAAAGATTTAATCTTTTCTCAACTGGGTTCAAGAACAGTGTTAGTGAAGACACCATCCACGACAAACCCAAATCACATTTGATATTCAATATAAGGCTCTGAATAGAAACTATATTGGCTTATATTCAATATCAAATTCTACGATTAACAAATGTCGTATTGAAAATAACGATATAAATACATATCTTTCAAATTTCCATAACACCATCCGTATAATCACGAATTCCAACATCGAAATATTCCGAAGACAATTTCGATTCAATTCCACTCCAATGCAATCATTGGAAATTCTGGTTATTTTTAAAACCCCTTCGAATTCAATTTATTTATTTAAAAATAAATAGAATTATAATTCTAGTTCAAAACTAGTTCATTTCGATAAAAATCTATTTTTATCTTTTCAAATATGGAGTTTTTCATCCAAATTTTCCCCAAATCATTTCTTATGATTTTACACAAATTATTACTATTTTTAATAATTTTATCAAGGCCCGTACAGTCGATTTCCATCAATGGCCATCGAACTGCACTTACAGCGAACTTTTTCGAATTTGATTTGGACGTATCTCCAAATCCAACCGTTAGATTTCAAATTTCTAATATTCTTTAGAAAGCTCTTTTCGATACAAACCCAACGGTTCCGGTTTTAGGAGAATCCGACGGTCGGATCTCCCGTAATGTCCGTTTGAAATAAATGGTCGAAATTCACGAACGGCCGCGGCGCGGCGCGTTCTATTCAGGCCATTATATTATATATATATAATATATATTTCGTCGATTTCTATTTAAAACGAATTATATAAATAGTTTTAAATTCGTTTCAAAAGCAATTTCAACTTCCATTTCAATTCAAATCAAAATTGAATTCTTCTTTATAAATTCGTTTTAAAATTCATTTCTATTCAATTCAAATTTCAATTCAATTTGAATTCATTTCAATTCACTTTCAATTCAATTTGAATTCGGTTTCAATTCAATTCATTTCGAAATCGTTTTCAATTCAATTCATTTCGAAATCGTTTTCAATTCAATTCATTTCGAAATCGTTTTCAATTCAGTTCATTTCGAAATCGTTTTCAATTCAATTCATTTCAAAATATCCGATTTCGAAATCACTTTTCAATAGTCATTTTAAAATGAATAAAATCGATATAAATATCGTTCACGTCAAAATGGCGTCAATCTAATCAACTCGGCTTCATAAATTTCTATTTTCAAATATTCTATTTCAAATATTTCTTTCTCAAAATAGTTGTTACTATCAAAATATTTCGTTCAACACATGACCAATCTCAATGGATGGGTACTGTCAACACATGAACCTTTATTTTATATTGATAAAGATGTAAATTTTATTACTAAAATATTTCGTTCAACACATGACCAATCTCAATGAATGAATACTGTCAACACATGAACCTTTATTTTATATTGCTAAAGATGTAAATTTTATTACTATAAAATATTTCGTTCAACACATGACCAATCTCAATGAATGAGTACTGTCAACACATGAACCTTTATTTTATATTATTCTTTGTTTTTCAAATTGGAATGAGGCCCAATCAATTACCATATAAAGTTAATTATATGGATTTTCATACAACACATGTATATAATAGCATGGAAAAATAATCAACCATCAACCAAAGTGCACTACACTGTATAAGCATCAAATATAGATATCTAACGCTTATAACAGCCTGTCAATCAATCGATCGACATATTTAATCAATCAGGATGAGTGAACTGCATATCTCATCCTAACACCCGTGTAGGGTTTCAAACAATCAAACAAATATTTTATTCGTGCAGTTGGGCGATGTGTAAAATTTATCGACCCAATCAATGTCAGTCAAATCAGTGTACATAAACAAACCGTCTGGTTTGTAAATGAATATTTTATTTATTCACATTCACGTTAAAAATTATATTTTAACGATAAAACATTTTATTTTAACATATGAATTTCTATTCAGTTCATTCTCTTAAATAAAATGATATTTTATTTTTCTAACTTATTTTAGAAAATTTCGGCGGCATAACGGCACGATACTAGAAACGGGACAAGGCCTAGCCTTATCCCCGGTCTAGTGAAGGCCCACGCCATTCACACATTAATCAAAATCACCAAACAACTCAATTCAAAACAAATAATCTAACCAACTACACAACCAAACAATTTAACAAACAAGCCATCCATGGTCTGTGGATGACGGGTGTCGGGTGCTACTAAGCACCGTCTGCATCCTAGTATATAAATATATCTAGAAAAGAAATTGAAAGGTGAGAAATTCTCACTTATAGCTATTCTAGCTCCACGGCACTTCATTGATAGAAATCTTCTTCGTTATCGCCTCTTCGTTGCCCGTAGCCACTACATATAAAAATCATATTTTTACTTCGATGTTCAATATATAAAAATCACATTTTTACTTCGATGTTCAATATATAAAATTCACATTTTTACTTTGATGTTCAATATATAAAAATCATATTTTTACTTCGATGTTCAATATATAAAAATCATATTTTTACTTCGATGTTCAATATATAAAAATCATATTTTTACTTCGATGTTCAATATTCGATGTTCAATATATAAAAATCATATTTTTATTTCGATGTTCAATATATAAAAATCATATTTTTACTAATCTTTTCTATAAACAAAGTATTTTATATTTTCAAAACAAAGTAAGTTTTATATTTCAAAACAAGGAGAATTTTAGTGTTTCAAACAAAGCAAATTTTAGTTTACCAAGCAATGAAAATTCTGTTTTCTACATCTCAATGATTTTTTTTCTACCATGATTTTTATTTTAGGAAAGATCATATTTTTAATCAAAGAAAGATCTAGTTTTTAAAGAAAGATAATAATTTTTCCTATATAAAAATCATATCTTTATCTTATAAAAAAAACACATTTTTATATCTATAAAAATCGAATATCTTTCCCACTAAAATCTAGTCTTTTCCTATCATATGAATCTAACCTTTCTTATAATCTAAGTAATTATATAAAAACAAAAAATCTTTCTTTTCTATGGTAAAGATCTAAACTTTTATAATATAAATAAAAATCAGTTTTATAACTATATAAAAAAAAATCAGTTTTATATAAAAAAAAAATTTAAAATTTATAAAAACTCACCTTCAATTCACTTTTGCTGAGGGGAGTGCTGCTCATCGCGGACATCGGGGGAGAGGGGGTGTTCACTGTCGTCACCGGTGGTTGGGGGGTAGCGTCGGTCGTGGGGAAGGCCTACTGGGGTGGCGGCTGCTTAATTAGGGGCTAGGCGTTTAGGGTTTGGAAGGGAAGAGGAGCGTGAGGCTAGGGCAGCTGCACCTGGGCGGCGGTGGGAGGAGCTTCATCAATGGCGGCGGGCATCAAAAAGGGCGGCGCAGCTTTGTTCGTGGATCGAGGAAGAGGAGAAGGAACGGGGTACGAGGGGGGGGAAGGGTCTCGATCTGATAGGGCTCGCCTGGAGCCGACGACGATGGGGGGGGGATGGCGACTGGTAGAAAGCGACGGCGGGTTTCCGCCTGGGAGGGAGGGCAATCGAAATTTTAAAATTTGGGTATTTTAATTAAGTTTAGAAATTAGCGGGGGCTGGGGTATATAAGGGTTGACCTTTGATAAATTAATATTATTATTTTTAATTTCAAAAAGATGACTTTTTTTCATTCGACCTCTAAACGAGGCCTACCGCCTGTCGTCCATAGCCAATTACCCCCATTCCGAACACAATGGGATATGTTGCATAGGTTGATTTGATCGTTTCGATTAGTTTCCGTTGAATTTACCTTTAAATCACTATATTGAATTTTAAACGTACATTTCAAATTACCGGGGTCACATACTAACTCTAAAAATTCTCGAAAAAATATTTTCTAGCTTCGTATTGACGATACGGTCCTAACAAAACTAGTTTCGTCGAATTCCGAGACCGTTAGAAAAATGGCCAATTTCCAGTCGATTAAAATCAACTGAAACTGGTCAAACGCGTTTTCCTTTGCCACGCTCACATATTGATTCGAAAAATTATGAAATTTGGAATCTAGCAATAACTTTACATCACGGACCCAACAAAACTGGTTTCGTCGAAATCCGAGGTCGTTTGCAAAATGTCCACTTTTAAGGGCCTGAATTCCATAGCGACTATTCAGAATTTTCAACTGGACATATCTTTTGATTCCCGCTATGAAATTTTGATTTTTCGGATTCGTTGGAAAGATACTATCAATTAGATCCTAATGTTTTTGGTTTCACTAAAATCCGGATTGTTTTGCACCCGGTACATTCATTTGAAGTTTGAAATCGAATTATCGAACTACCGCGCCATTTTCAATTCTATTTATAATTATATATAAATATTTATATTCTAACGACGACGTATATAATATATACGTCGAATTTCAATTCAAAATAAATTTCTCATCGATATTATTTAAAATAATTCATTTTAAATAATCAATGTTCGCTAAAATTGCCAAAATAAAATTTTCAAACTGGCTCGCATTTTACGGGTTGTTACAATCTCCCCACTTAAAACTTTTCGTCCCCGAAAAGGAACAAAGTCGAAAGTGGTTTGATTAATCAACTCTACTTCCAATTTGGCTTCCATTCTCCAACTTTTCAGTTTCTGAGAATTTTCAAAATTTCAAAAATTTGGCTAACACCCTAAATTTTCGAAAAATTTCGCCATAACCTCCCCTGCACCGGGAGCATCGGGGAATTTCAAATAGCTTCCCCGGTCCTTCAGATCTCAAAAAGAAAAAGCCAAGCGGCTAGCCAATAGGCTCACAAAATCATCATCACCCAAACAAAACAGTAAATTATGTAGTAAACATGTACCTATTTGTCGGGCAAACAAATTTTATTCTCTGGCTCTAGCCTCCTTGCTATGACCTGTTCAATGATATATATGTATATGCAAGCAAATGCGACCAATTTTCAATACAATTTAATATTTGTTTCAATTAGGCTAAATGGTTCAAAATTAGCAAACAAATGAACAAACAACGCAAACATCAATCAATTAGTGAATTAGAGTTTCAAATTCATAATTTTGATCCATATACAAAAATCATGTTTTTGATGCCAAATCACAACAATAGGTCTTATATAATTTTTGGTTCTCACACCAGTCAATAGGAAATATATAGATATTACACGTTCGTCACTCGAATATAAATTCTGATGATGATATATCAACCATCAGAATCACCCCCGGGTGACTAGAGTGTAACTCTATATCTATCCGATATATCAAAACATCGAATACACGCTAGCTAGACGTATACGCAAAATCTTTGTATATTGGATTGTCCTAATCAATATGAAATAAATAATCAAATACGAATAATTGATTTAAATTTTCAAAACAAAATTTGTTTTCATTTGAAAAATATACTCTTCACACTCGTTCTAGGATACTACTGATCCCATCTCTAACGAGTCATTCCCCTTGGATTTTACTAACCCAATATCTGATGAATTCTTTCGTATGGTTCTAACGTGCCTTGTTCTCTAAGCTTTGTAAACCAAAGCTCTGATACCAACTGTGATAACCCGCAACTTCCCCGTAAAGGGAAGCGTCGGATAGTTCGAGAACAAGCCAAAACAGAACGCATACAGAAGAACATTTCATTGTATATTACAACAATGCATCAGATTACAAGAATATACAGAGTATAAATGAATATTACACAGAAATATCAGAGATTTAAATTACATTTAAATACATAGCAGCGGAAAATAATACAATACACAACTAGAAGGAGATATACGGATACAAAGCTTTCCGGATATCGTTCCAGCTGTAAAACAGGATCCTGTGAATATAAATCTGCAAAAACCAAGCTGCCCGTGTCAAAATAAGGGCACCCAGAGTTTAGGTTAAAACAATAAACTCCAGGTCAGTCATGTGACTGGTGTGAGAACTAAAACAGTTATTAATCTTTATTTTAAATCATTAGGTAAATCAAGGGACCACGCCGTATAACACGGAACGGGTTTCCTCCCAAGAATACCAGTGCATAAAACAAACAGCACAATGCTAAATAAAGAAAGATGAAGGTATTATAAGACCCAGTTCCCATCACACAATGCAACGCAAGCCGGAGGATAGGGTTTTTACCTTATAATAGCCAAGAATGCTTGATACGTTTAAAACAAATCGTTTGATACTATTGTAAGTGCATAGTGTATAAAACAACTTCAAATCATAAGTATCAATCATAGGCGGCATGAGTGCTCCATACCACTATGTCGCCATATATAGGTTATACAATCAAAATCGCGAAGTCACGTATTTGGAAATTGGGTTTCCATCTATGAACCGAGGCAAAAGATAGTCCTCAACCGATTCGAGACTGTCTAGCCCGAGCCTCAGGCAAGTACTCTGTCAAGCCTTTGGATCGTCAGGGCCGGTCCACCGATGTGGATTAAAACGGCTGAACACTACGTTTCCCCGCCCTTTGGGGCGTAAATGAGCCAACTAAATGACTCCATCGGTTCGAGAACGACAGATCAATCCGAGGCGCCTCGCAACAGCAACAACCACATAAGTCAAACTCGTCAGGGCGTGTAAAACCACTGACGCCACTTTTAGCTAGAAAGAAACGCAAGTCCTCCCTGAGGTCCGTCTCCCGTTTTTGGTTCATACCGGGTGTGAAACACGCGAGGTAAACGTTACACAAAGCTACGCCACAAAGGCCGTGCTTTGATCATCACCACAATACTTTGCTTTTCAACAGAAGCCTTGATCAATTGTCACTTAGGCATGCCACACAGGCAATTCACTCCATGCGTTTGATATCCATCAATATATAACCCCTGAGCTCGTACGTCTCAGAGAAGGGCGTTAAGCAAAAGAATAAATTCTCCGCCGCCAAACAGAAATATATTTAATAGAGATCAATCACACGGACTAAAATCCAATGTCAGACACACAGTCCATTTACAAGTCCGTTCTGGGTCTGAACGAAACCGGAGGCACCTAGTACCCCGCATATCCATCGATCTCCAAGTACGTCTGGACGATCACTAATTGTTTCCATCTTCTTGGGTGTACAGCCCAATCAAGATCATCAGTAATTACCCAAACGACGTGAAGACCTCCGGTCTTCGACCACCGTCTTCATCTTCGACTTATCGTCGTATCAATTATTCAGAATGGGATAAACTCGGTCTTTCCGAATAACTCGCGTATATATTATAAAAGTGTTACACAAACACAACATACGCCTCATTCCAATTCATCAGTCACTAACCGTAAATTAATCAAGAGAATAACTTCCCAAATATTAACCCCGAAGGCCGAAACCAACATCAGATCAATATCCAGAAAACCATTCTGCTTAGCCAACCGACAGTTAGTTTCTAAATTTCACATTCATAGGGAAATGTTCCCATTAATTTTATCCAAGATAAATTCTTTGAATTTATTCTTTATTCTATTTTTGAATCTCAATTCAAACTAGTCGGGATTAGCGAACCTTACCGAAGTAATCATTTATTTTAATTTCCCCATCCCAACCTATTTATCCCATGAAGTAAAACTGGTAATACTTCATATCTAACACCACAGTGTTATCGGTAAATTCAATTACCATTTCACGTTCAAATCTAATTAAAGATTTAACTATCGCCTGGAGCAAAACTGGTGATACTCCATTTCGATTATTTCAATCTAATTAAAGATTCATTAAAACTCCACTTAGTTTTAATCTTTGACTGGGTTAAAGAATCAGTGTCATTTAAAAACACGGTTCACGATAAACCCAAAATCACATTCATTAATCATCGGGTTAAAGAACGAGTGTTATTTAAAACACTGTCCACGATAAACCCAAAAATCAATATCGATTCAATTCCAATTAAATGTTATTTAATTGGTACACTTCATTAAATCTAAATAAAAAGATTTAATCTTTTCTCAACTGGGTTCAAGAACAGTGTTAGTGAAGACACCATCCACGACAAACCCAAATCACATTTGATATTCAATATAAGGCTCTGAATAGAAAATATATCGGCTTATATTCAATATCAAATTCTACGATTAACAAATGTCGTATTGGAAATAACGATATAAATACATATCTTTCAAATTTCCATAACACCATCCGTATAATCACGAATTCCAACATCGAAATATTCCGAAGACAATTTCGATTCAATTCCACTCCAATGCAATCATTGGAAATTCTGGTTATTTTTAAAACCCCTTCGAATTCAATTTATTTATTTAAAAATAAATAGAATTATAATTCTAGTTCAAAACTAGTTCATTTCGATAAAAATCTATTTTTATCTTTTCAAATATGGAGTTTTTCATCCAAATTTTCCCCAAATCATTTCTTATGATTTTACACAAATTATTACTATTTTTAATAATTTTATCAAGGCCCGTACAGTCGATTTCCATCAATGGCCATCGAACTGCACTTACAGCGACCTTTTTCGAATTTGATTTGGACGTATCTCCAAATCCAACCGTTAGATTTCAAATTTCTAATATTCTTTAGAAAGCTCTTTTCGATACGAACCCAACGGTTCCGGTTTTAGGAGAATCCGACGGTCGGATCTCGTGTAATGTCCGTTTGAAATAAATGGTCGAAATTCACGAACGGCCGCGGCGCGTTCTATTCAGGCCATTATATTATATATATATATAATATATATAATATATATTTCGTCGATTTCTATTTAAAACGAATTATATAAATAGTTTTAAATTCGTTTCAAAAGCAATTTCATCTTCCATTTCAATTCAAATCAAAATTGAATTCTTCTTTATAAATTCGTTTTAAAATTCATTTCTATTCAATTCAAATTTCAATTCAATTTGAATTCGTTTCAATTCACTTTCAATTCAATTTGAATTCGGTTTCAATTCAGTTCATTTCGAAATCATTTTCAATTCAATTCATTTCGAAATCGTTTTCAATTCAATTCATTTCGAAATCGTTTTCAATTCAATTCATTTCGAAATCGTTTTCAATTCAATTCATTTCGAAATCGTTTTCAATTCAATTCATTTCGAAATCGTTTTCAATTCAATTCATTTCAAAATATCCGATTTCGAAATCACTTTTCAATAGTCATTTTAAAATGAATAAAATCGATATAAATATCATTCACGTCAAAATGGCGTCAATCTAATCAACTCGGCTTCATAAATTTCTATTTTCAAATATTCTATTTCAAATATTTCTTTCTCAAAATAGTTGTTACTATCAAAATATTTCGTTCAACACATGACCAATCTCAATGGATGAGTACTGTCAACACATGAACCTTTATTTTATATTGATAAAGATGTAAATTTTATTACTAAAATATTTCGTTCAACACATGACCAATCTCAATGAATGAGTACTGTCAACACATGAACCTTTATTTTATATTGCTAAAGATGTACATTTTATTACTATAAAATATTTCGTTCAACACATGACCAATCTCAATGAATGAGTACTGTCAACACATGAACCTTTATTTTATATTATTCTTTGTTTTTCAAATTGGAATGAGGCCCAATCAATTACCATATAAAGTTAATTATATGGATTTTCATACAACACATGTATATAATAGCATGGAAAAATAATCAACCATCAACCAAAGTGCACTACACTATATAAGCATCAAATATAGATATCTAACGCTTATAACAGCCTGTCAATCAATCGATCGACATATTTAATCAATCAGGATGAGTGAACTGCATATCTCATCCTAACACCTGTGTAGGGTTTCAAACAATAAAACAAATATTTTATTCGTGCAGTTGGGCGATGTGTAAAATTTATCGACCCAATCAATGTCAGTCAAATCAGTGTACATAAACAAACCATCTGGTTTGTAAATGAATATTTTATTTATTCACATTCACGTTAAAAATTATATTTTAACGATAAAACATTTTATTTTAACATATGAATTTCTATTCAATTCATTCTCTTAAATAAAATGATATTTTATTTTTCTAACTTATTTTAGAAAATTTCGGCGGCATAACGGCACGATACTAGAAACGGGACAAGGCCTAGCCTTATCCCCGGTCTAGTGAAGGCCCACGCCATTCACACATCAATCAAAATCACCAAACAACTCAATTCAAAACAAATAATCTAACCAACTACACAACCAAACAATTTAACAAACAAGCCATCCATGGTCTGTGCATGACGGGTGTCGGGTGCTACTAAGCACCGTCTGCATCCTAGTTTATAAATATATCTAGAAAAGAAATTGAAAGGTGAGAAATTCTCACTTATAGCTATCCTAGCTCCACGGCACTTCATTGATAGAAATCTTCTTCGTTATCGCCTCTTCGTTGCCCGTAGCCACTACATATAAAAATCATATTTTTAATTCGATGTTCAATATATAAAAATCACATTTTTACTTCGATGTTCAATATATAAAAATCATATTTTTACTTCGATGTTCAATATATAAAAATCATATTTTTACTTCGATGTTCAATATATAAAAATCATATTTTTATTTCGATGTTCAATATATAGAAATCATATTTTTATTTCGATGTTCAATATATAAAAATCATATTTTTACTAATCTTTTCTATAAACAAAGTATTTTATATTTTCAAAACAAAGTAAGTTTTATATTTCAAAACAAGGAGAATTTTAGTGTTTCAAACAAAGCAAATTTTAGTTTACCAAGCAATGAAAATTCTGTTTTCTACATCTCAATGATTTTTATTCTACCATGATTTTTATTTTAGGAAAGATCATATTTTTAATCAAAGAAAGATCTAGTTTTTAAAGAAAGATAATAATTTTTCCTATATAAAAATCATATCTTTATCTTATAAAAAAAACACATTTTTATATCTATAAAAATCGAATATCTTTCCCACTAAAATCTAGTCTTTTCCTATCATATGAATCTAACCTTTCTTATAATCTAAGTGATTATATAAAAACAAAAAATCTTTCTTTTCTATAGTAAAGATCTAAACTTTTATAATATAAATAAAAATCAGTTTTATAACTATATAAAAAAAATCAATTTTATATAAAAAAAAAATTAAAATTTATAAAAACTCACCTTCAATTCGCTTTTGCTGAGGGGAGTGCTGCTCATCGCGGACATCGGGGGAGAGGGGGTGTTCACTGTCGTCACCGGTGGTTGGGGGGGTAGCGTCGGTCGTGGGGAAGGCCTACTGGGGTGGCGGCTGCTTAATTAGGGCCTAGGCGTTTAGGGTTCGGAAGGGAAGAGGAGCGTGAGGCTAGGGCAGCTGCACCTGGGCGGCGGTGGGAGGAGCTTCATCGATGGCGACGGGCATCAAAAAGGGCGGCGCAGCTTTGTTCGTGGATCGAGGAAGAGGAGAAGGAACGGGGTACGAGGGGGGGGGGAAGGGTCTCGATCTGATAGGGCTCGCCTGGAGCCGACGACGATGGGGGGGGATGGCGACTGGTAGGAAGCGACGGCGGGTTTCCGCCTGGGAGGGAGGGCAATCGAAATTTTAAAATTTGGGTATTTTAATTAGGTTTAGAAATTAGCGGGGGCTGGGGTATATAAGGGTTGACCTTTTATAAATTAATATTATTATTTTTAATTTCAAAAAGATGACTTTTTTTCATTCGACCTCTAAACGAGGCCTACCACCTGTCGTCCATAGCCAATTACCCCCATTCCGAACACAATGGGTTATGTTGCATAGGTTGATTTGATCGTTTCGATTAGTTTCCGTTGAATTTACCTTTAAATCACTATATTGAATTTTAAACGTACATTTCAAATTACCGGGGTCACATACTAACTCTAAAAATTCTCGAAAAAATATTTTCTAGCTTCGTATTGACGATACGGTCCTAACAAAACTAGTTTCGTCGAATTCCGAGACCGTTGGAAAAATGGCCAATTTCCAGTCGATTAAAATCAACTGAAACTGGTCAAACGCGTTTTCCTTTGCCACGCTCACATATTGATTCGAAAAATTATGAAATTTGGAATCTAGCAATAACTTTACATCACGGACCCAACAAAACTGGTTTCGTCGAAATCCGAGGTCGTTTGCAAAATGTCCACTTTTAAGGGCCTGAATTCCATAGTGACTATTCAGAATTTTCAATTGGACATATCTTTTGATTCCCGCTATGAAATTTTGATTTTTCGGATTCATTGGAAAGATACTATCATTTAGATCCTAATGTTTTTGGTTTCACTAAAATCCGGATTGTTTTGCACCCGGTACATTCATTTGAAGTTTGAAATCGAATTATCGAACTACCGCGCCATTTTCAATTCTATTTATAATTATATATAAATATTTATATTCTAACGACGACGTATATAATATATACGTCGAATTTCAATTCAAAATAAATTTCTCGTCGATATTATTTAAAATAATTCATTTTAAATAATCAATGTTCGCTAAAATTGCCAAAATAAAATTTTCAAACTGGCTCGCATTTTACGGGTTGTTACATGTTGTAATATACAATGAATTGTTCTTCCGTCCGCGTTTTTCTGTGTGTTGTTCTCGAACTATCCGCGCTTTCCTTTACGGGGAAGTTACGGGTTTTCACAGATAAAAAGGACATCTTTTATTTACATTCCTCTGTAAATAAAAAAAAACAAAATTAGATGACACCTTTTATTTACATGTTCTATGTAAATGAAAAGAATAAAATTATGAAGATACATTTTTTTTATGTAAATAGGACATCAAAAAGAAAAGGACACATTCATTTACATTCTTATGCAAATAGGTTGTGTAGAAGAAAGAGAATTAAATATTTGTTTACATTTTTAGATGTAAACAAAACATAGGAAAGAATTACATATTTTATTTATTTATTTCTAGATGCAAACAAAACATAGAACAAGAATCACATTTTTGTTTACTTTTTAAATAAACATGATAAAGAAAAAGAAAACTTTTTTTACATGTAGTGTAAATAAACATGATATAGAAGAAATAACATTTTTTGTCACAAAAGGTTGAAATAGAATAAAAGTAAAGTTTTAGTCGTAAAATGACACATAGAATAAAAGTAAAGTTTTACATAGAATAAAATAATACCATTTCATTATGGAAGTTTTAATGGGAAATTGTTTACAAATGGAACATGCATTTATGTGTCATTAATAAATATAGGAAATTGTTAACCAATGAAACGTTCATTTATTTGTCGTGAATATATATAGAAAACATGATTAGAAAAGAATAAACAATAGGAATTACATTTTTACATGTAATGAAAGAATAAGAATTTACATAGTCAATATAAATTACATTTTTAAAGTAATTAAGAAGATTTGTTTTCAAAACCAAACATTGTGAAAAGATGAATATTATTGTTATCAATCTTGAATTAAAAGAATATTTTATAATTCAATTTATGAAATTAATTGACATTCATTTAAAAAGATTATGTCTTTGTTGTCTAAAAGTTACAATAAAAAAAAGATTCAACTAAAAAGATTCTATCTTTACAGTCAATATGTTAAGATAAGAAGATTAGATTCAGAATTAGACATTTTGAAAGGTTTATTATTATTAATATAATAATTGAGAAAGTCCCAAGTTTTATTAAGATTTGAAAGGGTAAGTTATAGTATTTGAAATCAAGTTATTTTGGAAATATAGAATATTCCAAAATTAAGATATTTTGAAATGAGAAACAGTTTAAAATAATATTTTTAGTAGAACAATTATAATGATTAATTAAAATTGTACTCGGACATGAGCTTAGGTCACATTTGTGGTGGAAGTCTGCCCGGACCCGACCGGCATATCCAGCAGCCACAAATGTTGGGCCTAATGTGAGAGGTCCAAGTGCGCAAATACAAATTGGGCCAAGACACGAGGTTAAGCCCAACTTGTGGGATAAGTCTGCCCGGAACCGACCGGCCTATCCAGCGTCCACAAGTTGCAGGCCTAATGTGAGAGGTCTGGCCCATATTAAAATATAAATGGTTAAATAGAAAATGGACATTATTTACACCGTCATGAGTTAAATTAGAAATTTACGTTATTTTCACACCGTTATGTGTTAATAATGAAATGAGTATTTTCACCTCTAAGTTGTTATAAAAGAAAGTTACATTTTTAATGTAATAAGATAAGAATTGGAAAAGTTTTACATTTTCTTAATGTAAGGAGGATTAGAATTGGAAGTGGATAATTTACATTTGTCATGTAAATTAAAATAAAGGAGAAAAATTACATCTTATGTAATCAAGTTAAAGTAGAAAGAAGTTTACATTCTTAATGTAATTAGATTATAGAAATAATTTACATTTTTAATGTAAAATAGATTAAAAAGAAAAGTTTACATTTTTAATATGAATAAGAATTTAGATTTAAGTGAAAAATTACATTTTCATGTAATTGAGATTTAAGGATAAAATCACATTTCCATGTAAAAAGAATTAGAGAAGAAAATTTCCTTGTCATGTAATTAGTTTAATGTAAGTGAAATTTGCATTTTTATGTTAATAGATTTTCATTAAAAGAATTAAAAAAAAAAAGAAAATTACATTTTTATGTAATTGTATTTTCCTTAAAAAGAATAAAGATATGGATTTTTTTTATGTAAATTGATTTTCAGTAAAAATTATAATGATGGAAATTTAGTTTTAAATGAATTAGATTTCATTAAAAGATTAACAAAGTTAATATTTTTGTAGAATTGAAGTTGACACCAAAATATATTGCATTCTTGTTAGAAATTGAAATGACACAAAAATACTTATTTTTCTTAAATTATAAATGACGTACAAAAATATTCATTTTTGTTGTAATGGAAATGAAACACCAAAAATACCTATTTTTGTTGTAATTGGAATGATACACGAAATATACAATTTTGTGTAAAATCGAAAATTGAAAGAAAGATATACACCATGTGTATAGGATGTATGGTAATTGAAAATGAAAACATTGTTGTGTGTGATGATATGTATCAATATTGGATATAAATAAGAATATTTGTTGTTAGCAAGATATAGTGTAATAAAATACATTTCATTACACATTATAAAAATAACGATATGAAATGGTTTTCAAATTTATATATGCGAGAGTTATTTGGAAAGTCCGAGTTTACTCTCATTCCAAATAATGATAGGACGTTCGAAGAATTGAAGACGGCGATTGAAGACCGACGATCTTCACATCGAATGGGTAACTAGTGTTGAGGCCCTTGATTGATTTGCTCCCAAGAAGGGGCTAAGATGGTAGTTATCCGGACATAGTGTTGATTTGTACGGATTTGGCTTTCGCTCAGACCCGGAGCATAAGTTTATAAATGGATTGTGTGTCTGACATTGTACTCCGTTAAATATCATGTTATTGATTTTCTGTTTAATATATAATTGTTGGTGGTGGAGAATTTATTCTTTGCTTAACACTCGTTTATATATTGATGGACGATCAATGGTACGGTATGGATTGACAATGTGGCATGCTAAGATATTATGATCAAGGCTTTTGTTGAAAAGCAGGGCCTTGTGGTTGAATATTATAGTGTGACTTCGCGAGCCTCACACCCCGGTATGATGGTGAACGATTTGTTTGATTAGTAGGTTGACCAATATACTTTATATACATGGATGGGGTCAACTGAGCGTATGCTGGGTGTGGTCGCTCCACATCTAGAGATTGAGCAATTGTTTCAGAAGAAGCCCATGAGGATAGAACACTAGATTGTTTTTCCAAAGTGCGTATTATATGTATTACGGTGTTTTCTCTTGTCGGGACGTAAGCCGTGGAGATACATTCGCGATATGTCTTTCGAATCAGGAGCCATCATGATGGAAACCCAACTTCGCAATACGAGCTTCGCGGTTTTTAGTTGTATGCTTATATGGTGACATAATATATTATGCCGCTTACATAACATATTATGCCACCTAGTTTTGATACTTTTATATTCGAAATTGTTTTCTACACTGTGCACTTATGGTATATAAGACGAATTTCGCGTATTAAGCATTTTTGACCCTTATAAGATAAAACTCTATCCTTCGGCGTACGTTGCAAGGGATTGAGCCTTATAATGGTTTCATTTTTCTAAAAAGCATTGCGCTGTTTAACGATTTACTTTGATTTTTATGCACTGGCAATCCAATGGAGTAAACCAGTTCCGCGCTAGCGGCGTGGTCCTTGGATTTGCCTTATTACTATTAGTTAAATTAGTTAAGAATTCTCACACCAGTCCCACGACTGACCCGTTGTTTGTTTCCACCTTTGCAAACTCGGGTGCCCTCTTTTCCACACGGGCAGTCAAGTAGTTTGTCTACAGGTCTTTATCTCTTGAGCAGGATTCTGGATCGAAGCCTAAAGCTGTGTCCAGAGCATAGTTGTCTTCCGCTGCCTTAGTTTTTTTTTCTCCGCTGCACTGTATTGTATTATAATATTGTAATTTATCTTCCGCTGTAATTTTTATTCGATTTACTCTAATATTCTGTACTCTGATGTAACATTACTGTAATGTTTATAAAAGTCTGATGTTGTTGTTCTAATGTGTTGTATTCCCAAAGTTAACGTACTCGGGTTTTGAACGGTCTTGGTCGATTTTGCGATCGATCAGGTCGGGCGAAACATGGGCCGTTACATCAGATGTCTTTCTCCTACTTCGTGTTCCAGCATATCCACGCACCCATATAGGAAACATCGAACCCCAATCTCATCAATTTCAACCAAAATTGAAGACAAGGCGTAACTCGATGTGCTGACCTCATTTCCATCCTTCAATTCACGATTCGGAACTTACATTAGCTGAAAACCTGAACCCTAGGCACGACTGGAGAAAAAGTCGATCCCAGAAAACCCATCGAGCTCCAAAATTTTGATACCAGAACAGAGCTCTTTGATTGGTTATCGCATATATATATATATATATATATATTAGAATTTATAAGGTTTTATTTGTTTTTCCTTTGGTTTTTACTCCTCACGATTTTTGGCTGTTGAAAGAAAATGAGAGCGGCAGAAATTTTTGTGTAGAGGATGAATTAGGTTTTTAGAAAATTTAAGGATTATTTATAGTAAGATTTTAATATTTTTAAAATCGATTATTTAATTCATTTTTAAGCAAACGCTATATTCATCTGTTGTTACAAATTCCTATAATCACATACGATACCCAAAAATCACGAAACTGGACATGCAACTACAGTTCGACATTACGATCCCAACGAAACTGGTTTCGTCAAATTCCGACTTCGTATGCTCACACAACGTATTTTTAACCGTCAAAATACTGACTGATTTTCACTCTAAAAATCCGTACGGCCACACAGTGACTCTAAAAATCACTAAACTGGAAATCTAACAACTATTTGACATTGCGGATCCAACAAAATTAGTTTCGTCGAATTCCGACTTCGTTTGCAAAAGTGGCTATTTTTAATGCTCCAAATGACCCATTTAAATATATAAATATATTTAAATATAACTAAATTTAATATTTAATAATAAATATAGTCTTATATATTCACAGTGGAATACCATACAGCTCCACAATATTCCTATGTGAATTTCTAACTTGATATTTCAAATCCCGATTAAATCGATATTCGATTTAAAAATGAAATCCCTTTTTAAAATATAAATAATTCCTTTATAAATTATAAAGGAATTCCACAGCGACTTTTATAAAATTTGATTTGGACGTAAATCAAAATCTACCCGACGAAATCCAGATTTTTCTCTTCCACTAGAAAGATATACTCCACTAGCTCCACACGTTTCTTGTTTCATAGAAATCCGGCTTAAAACGAATCCTGTACATTCAGTTGAAGTTCAAATCGCCAAATTACAAACTGCAGCGCCATTTCAAGCTCGATTTTAATTATAATATAATTATATGTTCAAACTGTCATTCAAATAATGTATTCGTTATTCTAATTCAATTCTAAACTGAATTAAATATCACAGATGATCCAGTTCACACCATATCGCCATTTCAGCCAATTTTGATTATTTCAGAATTAAATATATTATTTAATTTATTATTTTAATTAAGTATTCACCATTATTTAATTCAATGACCATGAAATCCTTTAATTCACTTTTTAAATAATTAAATTAATAAATTATTATACCGCTGAAAATGCGGGTCATTACAGAATATTTGAATAAAAGAATATTCTGAATTGGAATGAGGCATATGTTGTGTTTGTGTAACACTTGTTTATTATATACGCGAGTTATTCGGAAAGACCGGGTTTATCCCATTCTGAATAACTGATATGACGATAAGTCGAAGATGAAGACCGTTGTCGAAGACCGGAGGTCTTCACATCGTTTGGATAATTACTGATGATCTTGATTGGGTTGTACACCCAAGAGGAGGGAATCAGTTGGTGATCGTCCATACGTACTTGGAGATCGATGGATATGCGAGGAATAAGGTTCCTCCGGTTTCGTTCAGACCCAGAACGGACTTGTAAATGGATGTGTGTCTGACATCGGATTTCATTCTGTGTGATTGATATCGGTTGCATAGCATGAATTGCCTGTGTGGCATGCTAAGATGCAAATGATCAAGGCTTCTGTTGAAAAGCAGAGTCTTGCGGTTGATGATCAAAGCACGGCCTTTGTGGCATCGCTTTGTGTAGCGTTAATTCGCGAGCCTCACACCCCGGTATGAACAAGAAACGGGAGAAGGACCTCGGGGAGGGCATGCGTTTCCTTCTAGCTAGGAGTGGTGTCAGTGTTTTACACGGCCTGGCATTTTACTTATGTGGATGAATGATAGCGAGGCGCCTCGGTTAGATCGGACGATCCGAGTCCGATGGAGTCATTTGGCTCATTTACACCCCATAGGGTGGGGAAATGCAATGTTCAGGAATTTTAATCTACATCGAGTGGAACGGCCCTGACGATCCAAGGCTTGCCCGAATGGCGGACTAGAGGCTCTCGAAGCGGTGAGGACGATCCCTTGCCTCGGTTCACAAATGGAAATCCAACTTCCAAATACGTGATTTTGCGGTTTTAATTGTAGAATTAGTATGGCGACATGATATATGGTACCCATGTCGTCAATGATTGATACTTATGATTGAAATTATTTTGACACTATACACTTATAGTAATAATAAAAGATGAATTGTGATAATTTCATTGGTTTTTGGATTGGCTTGATTGTTTTGAATTGAAAATCTTTTGGTACAGATTCTTGTGTTGCATCTTGAAATTCATTTTTTATTCTTGATCTTTTGACTTGGATATTTGTGTCATTGAAATCATTTGAAATTGTAAATATCTTGTATCTCACACACTTCTTGGATTTGAAATTAATAATGTGGTTGTTTTATTGAATCTCAAAATTTACACATCTCTTCAAGTGATTTCAAATAAACTGTTTTTAATTTTGAATCATGAATCATCTCTTAGGCTTGATGCAAATATTCTGAAATTTTTTCTTGTAAATCTTGTTTTGGAAGAATGTTCTGCTGCTCTAATAAAAAGGTCTGAATTGGACCATGGGTTGTCTTCTTCGACTTGTTGTAAACTTTCTGAAAACTCTCTTGTGAAACTTGCTCTGAAATTGAAGTTTGTTGCTCTGGTAAAAAGAACTGAACTATTTGATTTGGTTTTTAGGCTTGGTGATTTATTCTGTAAATTCAATGTATAATTTTATTCTGACTTCTATGATCATGTAGAAGCCCCAAGTGGTATCAATTTAGAAGTTTTGAAAAAAAAATCTTATTCTATTGTCTGATTCTTCAACTTGTATAAATCTTTATGAATCCCTCTTTTAATTGATAATTTTCAATTTCAAAATCATTTATTGATTATTTATTCAGAAATTGAAATCAATAACCAAATTGAATTGTATTTAGAATTAATCAAAATTATTATCAGATTTTTGATATTGTGATGAGTTATGACTACAATATACTTAACAACAAGAGGAAATATTATTTAAATTTTCATGATGATTGGACAATTTTTATAATACCTTTGAATTGGCGCTTATTTCACGACCATCTTCTTTCTCTATCGTCATTCTGTCATCCATCATGATTTTATATAATGTGGAGAGTTTAATATTTTTTTAAAAAAAAATTATATTAAATATACAATTTCAAAATTTGTGATGGAAATAAGACAATATTATTCTTCAGAAAAAGATATAATTGATTTTTTTTCAAAAATTTTGGTATAGTTGGACATATTTCATAATATGATTAAAATTTATAAATTTATTTCACAACCATTTCTGTACCTTCCATATTTCTATCATCCATTTTTAGTTTTATATACTGAGGAAACTTTATATAATAAGTGTTTCTCTAACTTCATTTAAAAATCCAAGATCTGGTTATGCATGGTTATGAGACTACTTATAATTTAAGTTGCGACTGATCCCATTTAAAAATCCAAGATCTAGTTATGCATGGTTAGTGTACTCTTAAAAAGAAAAAAATAAAGAAAATTTTTATATGAAATCTTCCTTGCTATGTAAAAACCAGCCTATCAATCCATTTTCTAATTTGTGTACCATGTTTATATTTTATGATATATTATGATTTTTTGATTGATAGTGATTGAAATTTGAGATTATTTGATTTTGTCACCTAGTTTGAATTTATAATCGTAGTCCAAATCCATCACTATTTTGTGCTTAATTTTTAAAAATTTATTTGAAAATAATTGAAATCCATAGGTTTTTAAAACTCTCTCCATTTTTATAAAATTCATCGTAAATTCATCATTCTAGAATATGAAATTTGCTTCTAGTTCTTCGAATATTATGATTTTTGTTTGATTGAATGATATTTATGATGAACATTCTCTCTCTTGAGCTGATTTTTTATTTCTAGTCAATTATTCCATCACTATTTTAATTTCTATATCCTTTTGATGATAACAAAAGGGGGAGAACATAATTACCAAGCTTTGTTAAGTAAAATTCAGAGTAAGATACAAGCATGGGATGCCAATTTCCTCGGTTTTGCTGAAAGAGCAGAACTGATCCAATCTGTGATTACCCCAACTATTTTATACTGGTTGTCTGTTTATCAATTGCCAGAGTATGTTTTAGACAAGTTAAGTATCATGTGTGCAGACTTTTTTTGGGGAGGACATGCACATAAAGTTAGTTGGAAGAAGCTTTATACTCCTAAAAGTGAAGGGGGAATTGGTCTGAAATCACTTTCTGATTTGAAGAAAGCAGCTTGCATTAAGTTGATGTGGAAGTTCATTTCAGGTTTATCACTCTGGAGTAGATGGATGAAAGCTAAGTATTGCAGAGACAAGCAATTTTGGAGCATGAAGATAGACAACAATGCATCAAGTACTTGGAAAGCTATCTTGAGATTGAGAAATGAAGGTAAGCATCTATTTAACAAGATTATTGTTGATGGATCCTCTACTTTACTTTGGTTTGAGCCGTGGGTGAATTGTAAATGTCTAGTAGATTTGGTTGGTTTGTCAAGATTCCAAGCTATTGGAAGGTATAATGAAATGGTGGCTGGGATTATAGTAGATGGGGTAGTTGATCCAAACTAGCATGCAGGAACAAGGGAAGCATTTCATCAAGTTAAAGATGTAACAATAAATAGAAAGTTTCATGAGGACTGTTATGAATGGTGTGAAGGTGGTCTGTTTGCTTTTCATAAAGGTTGGGAGTTTGTAAGAGAAAAACTAGAAAGTTTACCATGGTTTAAGGAAATTTGGCATAGCAGAAATGCTAAGAGAATGGCTTATATTTCTTATTTTTCTATTAGCAATAGGCTGTATACGAAGGACAGAATGATGAAGTTTGGAATATTGAATGAAGGTTGTGGTGTGTTATATAGTAGAGAGGAGGAAACAGTCGAGCATTTGTTTTTTAAGTGTGAGTATTCTGAATACATTTGGAGGAAATTGGCAGAAAAGCTGGGTATTATGATAGATGGTGTTTTTTCTTTATGGAATGAGGCATTGAAGATATTGGGTAAGTTCAAGTGCAAGGATCAATTGTTTGATGTAGCATGTGGCATATATACAACAGCTATATATTATATTTGGTTGGAAAGAAATTCGAGAATCTTTAATGGTAAAGTGGTGACAAAAGGGATGAGGTTACATATGATTGAGATAGAGGTGAGTATATTGGTTAAAAATAATGGTTCCAAAACAAAGAGGACAAGGTAAAATGAAGATTGGCTGAAGCAGTGGGGGGTCGATTTATTTGATACAGGGTGATTTTGATATGTATTTTTTTTTTCATTTTATGTGCTGTGAAGAGGTGATGTGAGTCAGAGAGTTGTGTTTGTTAGTTATATTGTATACTGAATATATGAATTTTATATGTGCTCTTTTCCCTTATATCACACCCATCAAGGTTAGGGGGTATAAGGTTTTGATGAGACATATAAATGAAGTATATGATTGGTATAAGAAATAAAGAGTACCAATTTTCAAAAAAAGGGGGGGGGGAGAATGGGTTAAGATTTTGATCAATGAGTGAATATTCCTTGAATATTTTAATATTGATGTTTCAATTAAGTTTCAATTATTATTTTCTTTTCACTCATGCACATATCTAGGGGGAGTTCTATTGTTGGGGGCGCATACATATAAGGGGATTTCTATACTTCACTATCAAACACATTTACTGTATTCAAAATCTTATTATATGTTTGTCATCATCAAAAGGGGAAGATTGTTGTATATAATAATTATATGATTTTTGTTTGATGATAACAAACATATATTTATTATTTAAACGTATTTGTAATTGTGCTATTCTACTACATCACAGACAGAATTAATAATTATATTTAAATAGAATAATATTGCACAAGAATCTAAATATTCAAAAAATATTTTGTTTAAATATAATATTTTAACTCTACACTTGAATAGTGAAAATTCATAACTCCCCCATTTGTATATCTCACTGTAAAGCAATACATTCAATTTCCTATTACAACAGTTCCTCACTATAACTTTTGTTTCTCACTACAACTCTTAGTCACTTAGTTTACACATACAGACTCATATTCATTTACTGACTCAGTTACACATTCTCTCATATACAGACATACTTACTGACTCACACTCTATCTTCCCATTGTCTTCCGTTTTCACTGTCAGTCCAGTCACCTGCTTACCTGTTACAGAAACACACAGAGTAAACTAGAACAAAAATAATTTTAAATTCTATCATATATAATTTTATTTTAAAATTTATTTACCTTAAATTTTTGGTGTGTTTCTCATCATATTTCATGACTTAATCTGATATGCATGTACATCCATCTGTGTCTAGACTACATGTGATATTCAGAGTGATTCACTGTAAATTCCACAAGATAGACAGTATCTCTAGTGCTCACATATATATTATGCACATACACAATACATGTATACACGTATATGTGTATGTATATACACATATATTTTTGTGCATGGGCAATACGATCAAATATCAGTGACTGGGCATGAACCAAGAAATTCAGTGCAAGTGCAGACACAAACATAGATATATATATATACACAAACATCTGCATATACATATATATATATATGTGTGTGTGTGTGTGTATATACATAGAAGCAACGATAGTTCAACTGTACATTGGTCAAAACTCAGCACCCAAAATTATGCACAAGAACAGCAAGCCATCAAAACAACACATGTGCATGGGTTCATTCATGCAAATTTTCAAATAGAAGAGGTGAACGAGTTTATGTTGCACACAGGGTCAAAAAAGCTCAAGGCAATGTCAAAGATACTCAAGACAGCAAGATTTAAGTACATGGAAGCTCGAGGCAGATGCAAAATGACACAAAATACACATACACACACACACACACACATATATATATATATATATATACACACACACACACATGTTATGTGTGTGTGTGTGTATTCAAGGAACTCGACATGGCAACAACAACAAGCCAGTGTCCACAAGTACAAGCTCTGATGAGCACGGTTGGGAATTTCAAAAATATAAGGTGTAGGCAAGAATGAATAAGGCAAGACAGGTCAAATACAAGCAATGGCAGCTCAACAGTTCATAACATGCCAAAACACACACATGTATAATATATACATGCTTATATATATACTCATGGTCCAGACATGGTGATAAGAACAGGGGCATCTCAAATGTTGTCAAGGCAAAGAAAAATTTACAACAGGCACTAACTCACTCATATGGATGCAGCTGACATACATACAAACAACACAAATATACATACCAGTATGCCAAATTCATGCCAACGTGTTCAGCTAGCAGTTACAAGTCCAAGGGTACGAGTTTCAACATGTATGCAAACAGCTCAAACGAAACAGATAAGCATGGCTCAACAGTATAAACACAAGCATGGCATAGCACAATGACGTAGAAGAATGGTTCACGTCAATTAGCAAATGCACGTGTAATGACCCGGGTTTTTGGCGACCTTGGTTATCCGATATACAACATATATCGAATATCCAAGGGTCGAAAATACCGGATGATTAATGAAAGAAATTAGAGGGTGAGGAAAGATAAGATAGAAACTTAGAATAGAAGAAGAAGAAGAACACAACATCAGAGTAACACGAACCTCACAGCGGAACAAATAACATATAATAGATAACATATCTTTGAAATAAAAGATTTTACTTGAATATACATATCATCATCAAGTACAACACAGCGGAAATAAACTATAGCTATATGATTCTGAAGCCTCCTGCTCCATCTCTTCAAGTATCTGTAAATTCCTGACTACTTGACTGCCCGTACAAAATTGGGCACCCAAGAGTTTAGGGAAAACAAAACTAAATAAACTCCAGGACAATCATGGGACTAGTATGAGTAAAACTGTTTGAGCCATTAAACAATATCTCATAAGACCACGCCGTATAATGGAACGGATTTTTCCCTTATGTGAATCCAAAATATCTTTATATCAAAAACCTTTTGATATTATAATAATGTCTATCAACCACAATATAATAATCATCTAGCAGAAATGCTTTCATCTCACGTTCTACATATATAGTATACAATCAAAACCACAAGCACGTATTGGGTAATGGATTTCCAACTATGACAAGTTATGGAACCACCTTTCGCTAGTGTACCTCTAGAGAGGAATACACTGGGTTCGACAAGAACATTTTGCAACCCGGTCACACATGACCGACCACTCATTTCGCTTGAGTGTATCGAATGTATATCACCAACGGTTGGGATCAGCAAACGTTTCTCGAATGGGACAACATCAACAATAGAATTTTAGAAGTAAATGAAACTCTAGATCAGGTGATTATACACCCTAATAGGTGCGACCTACATAGCCATGCTGCCTGCCCGATTTCTGTCATTTACGGGATGTGAAGCTAGAAGCTACGCTTTATCATCACACCCGATTCACTTCGAATGCCACATTGTCAAATCCATCAGATCACTGATTGACGCCCTCAACAATACATTATGTGTTAGCTAAAAGACGTTTCCTTCTCCGCTTCCACTCTTGGTACGGTTGGAGAAATCAATATACGTGATCGTCTGGAAATACTCTGTCAGACATCCGTCCATACAAGTCATCCAGGAACAGGATGAACCGAAGGTACAATTCAGTATATCCATCTTAGGCACTGTTATCTAAGATTTATACAACAGCCCTTGCACTTTACTCCGTTTTCAATTTTCTTTGGCATATATGATTCGCAATGCTTATGCCAATACAGAGTGGTTCTTTGGATAATAATCCAACCGGTTTCTCCATATTAACAACGTTAAAATGGTCAAAACTTCGATAGTCTGTGATTTAACCATCAAAGAAAAACAGGTGTGCAAACAACGATATTATTTCCAGGAGGAAATTATATCGATCAATCATCATTCAACATTTATCTCTTTATTTCATAAATTTACTTATCTCCTGTTTCCATATATTCTTAATTCTTATTTTCTATTATTAGAAAACATTTCTGATTCTCGTTTTGAAAACATTTCCAAAACTTCTTAATTGGGATTTAAACAGATGTTTAAAACTATATTGTGATGACGACTCAAACCACTATACTAAATTACTAAATCCACTTAACCACTTCACACTCGAACCGTAACCATTTCTTAATTAAAAACGCAGTCAATCAAGTTGGGGTATAGCTACCTCTCAGACCTTAACTGAACCACCTTTCAAATCGCGAAATAGATAAGATTCACCTTTTTAACACTTTAACACTTCCTTACGAACCCTCGGATTCTATTTACAAACCCCCTTCTTTTACACTTTTACATGATTATAACAATGGTGTTATAATCTCTTGCATCCGAAATATATTATCTTTAAATATGACTTTTATTTCCTAACTCGAATAATATAACGACAACTAATTTATTTACTCCTATTCGGTTAACTCTAATCTATAACTCTTATTTGAATAACTCCAACCTAATAACTCTTACTGGATTAACTCTTATTCGAATAACTTATATTCGATTATCTCTTTCTTCGAATAAATCTTATTCGATTTAACTCCTGTCGAATAACTAGATTCGATCAACTCACTTCGAATATTTCTGATTCGATTATCTCACTTCAAATATCTCTGATTCGATTATCTCACTACGAATATCTACTTTTCGATTTACTTCTTCGAATAACTAAATTCGATTAACTCATTTCAACTCTATTCGAATAAACTAAATTCGATTTAACTCTATTGATTAACTCTAGTGATTAACTTTAACTGTTTAACTCTAACTGGTTTAACTCTACGGTTTAACCTAACTGGTTTAACTCTACGGTTTAACCTAACTGGTTTAACTCTACGGCTTAACCTAACTGGTTTAACTCTACGGTGTAACCTAACTGGTTAACCTAACTGATTAACTCCTTGTCCTTATTTAGTTTCAAACATCGATGTTGAAATCGATTCTTACTTCTTGATATAAGTCCTGACTTATATATTCTATTTATCCAAATGATAAATATTTTAACTTAATTTATAAATATCATTTATAAATCAATCTGCTCCGTTTATCTGTTTACTTCTTCATATATAAGTTCAGACTTATATATATCTATTTATCCAAAGATAAATATTTTCTTTATAATCTATTTGTTTTCTAAACAAATATTTCCTTTATAACCCTATTTGTTTTCTTAAACAAATATTTCCCTTTTTGTTTTATTTGCAAATAGTTTGCAAATATTCCCTTTATAATCTCTGATTTATTCCTTAATAAATATCTTCTTTAATGACTTAGTTCTAAGTGTTTTCCTTTATTTCCTTATTTATTTATTCTAAATATTTCCTCTAAAAATATCTTATTTAAAACTTATTCAATTTCCTGAGTCAATATCCTTGTTTAACTTAGTAAATTTCTAAGTCAATATCCTTGTTTAACTTATTCAATTCCTAAGTCAATATCCTTGTTTAACTTAGTAAATTTCTAAGCTAATATCTCTTTATCTTAACCTATTACTTTAACAAATAAATAATCCATTAATCGTATCTTATTTATTTAACAAATAAATATCTCATTATCTTATCCTATTTATTTTCTAAGTAAGTAATCCACTTTATAAATATTTTATTTATAAAGATTTCCTTCATTTATAATTCCCACTTAAACGTATTTCCTATTTATAAATATTCCATTTATAAATACTCCTATTTATAAATATTCTATTTATAAATATTCTCTTTTATAAAATCCTCTGATTTTATAAATATTCTATTTTATAAAATCCTCTGATTTTATAAATATTCACTTTTCAGTATTCACTTTGAAAAATTCCCCTTTTCTCCAAATCCCGGTATGTTATGGTGTTTAACATATCAAATTTCGATGTCCAATATCGTCCATACACACACAATCAACAACAGGTTATAATTCACATCATATATCAAAATATATGAAAACAATAAAATAACTGTTGAGTAATCCAGTCGGATTCCTCCAACCTGTTTCCCTGCATCCACAGATGTTACACAATAAAATCAACGTCACTTTCAGTTCCATATGATATATTCTGTTAAACAGAATCAATATAGAAATTCAACTAACTGACTAGCAGTTCAATCAAACAATCAACACACAGTCAATCAGCTAATATTTAACAGTTCTAAAATTACAACATGAAATTATAAGCTGTTCAGAGTTAGTGTGATTTACTCACATTGGCAGTTCATCGTTAAAGAACGATAAACTGTTGTTTGATTTGAATCAAACAGTTTATGCCGCCATAAATTTATACGAGCTCGAATCCACTTCCAGTCAGCTCCAATAGGTAGTGTCCGTCCATACGATCCTAACGGATCTTGTTTTACTGAATTTCGATATCGTATGAGGAAGTTATAATTTATACAAGTTTATACATTTCAAATTTAAAATTAAATAAAAAGTTAGTCCATTATTTAATGGGCCTCACCCAAACTTCAGCCCATAAAACTTCAGGCCCGCACCCGCATTCCCATTTTAATCCGTCTTCCCCAAAATGAAATACCCGTGCTGCTCCTCAACTCCTCACCGCAACCGACGTTTAAACCTCCACCGATCCTCCGACAGGCCACCATCACCAAAGCAAAAATCACCGTATCGATTCTCATCAAAATCTCGTCCTTCCTATATATGTTTCATCGAACTCGGTTGCATCCTTGCTATGCGATTTCTAGCACATTTCCGATGATAACAGTACCACCTACGACGCCTTTAACCATGAACTCTGACCAAACTCCTCCAATAGATGCGGCCAACCTCCAGTATCTTCCCCGCACCCTCGAATCCGCTCATCAACCACCATGCTAACCCCAAAATGTAACCCTAGCTCACTGCCCAAAAATGCCGAGTTCGATAATGGTGATCGAACCCAATACTGATCATACCAAAGTGAAGATAAATCACCCAACAACTCAGAAATCATGGTTCCATGAATTTAGAGATTTTATTCGATTTGTTTTTTATTTTTCTTTTGAATTTTGCTTCTTGCGTTTTGGTTTGGAAGCTATAAACGACGGAGCAAAAATGTTATATGAATTAAGGTTTAGAATGGTGTAGTGCATTATATGGTGGATAGCTTGGCTTGTTGGAGGATCCTTGTCCACTCATCCTTTTTATTTCTTTGATTTTATATTTGTTTTAGCCTTCTAAAAATCCGTGTGGTCACACATGATACCCAAAAATCACGAAAACTGGACATGTAGCTAGAGTTCGACATTACGGTACCAACGAAACTGGTTTCGTCGAATTCCGACTCCGTTTGCTCACACAGCGTATTTTTAAAGGTCAATTTATCGACTGTTTTTCACGTTAAAATCCCATACGGCCACACACTGACTTCAAAAATCACAGAAATTGAAATCTAGCAATAATTTAATATTGCGGATCCAACAAAATTAGTTTCGTCGAATTCCGACTTCATTTGCAAAACTGGCTATTTTTAAAGCTCTGAATGACTTGTTTAAATATATAAATATATTTAAATATAATTAAATTAAATATAAATAAATTTATATTTATCGTATATATTCACAGTGGAATACCATACAACTCTAGAATATTCCTATATGAATTTCTAGCTTGATATTTCATCATCAGAGTTATATCGATATTCGATTTATATTTAAACCCTTTTTAAAATATAAATAATTCCTTTATAAATTATAAAGGAATTTCATAGTGACTTTTCTAAAATTTGATTTGGACGTAAATCAAAATCTACATGATGAAATCCCGATTTTTCTCTTCCACTTGAAAGATATACTCCAAAAGCTCCCAACGTTTCTTGTTTCACAGAAATCCAGCTTAAAACGAATCTTGTACATTCAGTTGAAGTTCAAATTGCCAAATAACGAACTGCTGCGCCATTTCAAGCTCGACTATAATTATATTATAATTCTACGTTCAAACTGTCGTATATATAATATATTCGTTATTCTAATTCAAATTCTGAACTGAATTATATATTTTGAATTTCCCAATTCACACCATATCACCATTTAGGCCCAATCTGATTATTTCAGAATTAAATATATTATTTAATTATTATTTTAATTAAATATTTATTATTATTTTATTCAAAGACCATTAAATCCTCTTAATCACCCTTTAAATAATTAAATAAATTAATTATTATACCGCTGAAAATGCGGGTCATTACATTCTTCCCCACTTAAAATAATTTCGTCCTCGAAATTGCTAAGGTAGGAAACATACCTATCGACTGGTTAGAACTTATTTGTTCACTTCTTAACTTCAGTTTCAACTGAACCAATTTAATTTCCATTAAATTATTAATTCTTATTATCGAAAATTTTCAAAAATCCTGAAAATTTTCTAACGCCTTAACTTTTCGAAAAATTTCGCCAGCACCTCCTTTGTACTGGTCAATACGTCAAACCACCACTCGCCTCTCTAGGCCATCTCCATCCCAAAAGAAAATCAAACAGCCAAGCGGCTTTCCAATTCGGCTCATAAATCTTATATCCAATAGAAATATAAACTTGTACCTTTTTGTCGGCATATCATTTTATCCTTTCCACCTGTTGTCAATTCAGCGGATACCAGGGTCATCCCAATCAAATTCCAATCTGTTTTTATCTACAACACAACCATTCGCTTATATCCGAGCCAAATATCATTTCATCTCGAGTTTCTTCTCGATTCCCAACTCTTAACTTGATTATCACATTACACTTCAAATTTGAATCTCACAATCCAATTTGTCTTGATATCATTATAATTCAATCTTAGTTACCACTTTACTAGTTGTACTTTAATTCAAATTTGCTTTCACAAATTTCTATTAAATTTGTTTTTAATTCAAACAGTCTTTCCATGGGAGTTTTTAAACAGTTTACTCTTTTCAAAAATCAAATTTCCTTTTTGAAATTCAACACAACTTGTCTTTCCCAAAACACAATCAAAACAGTATCTCTAGAAGTAATTCGTCACTTACAACTCGAAAATGAATACTGATGATGCAGCTGTCATCATCAGAATCTATTTTCCAGTGATCGAAGTGAGTTCAATACCATAAAACTGTAACGACCCGGAATTTTGGGGCCAATTTAAAATTTTTAGTTTAGGAATTTTAAAGCATTTTAATATTTAAAATAATCTATTTTAAATTAGAACGACTAAAAATTTATTTTAAAACGAATAAATTTAATTTAATTATAAAAGGAGTTAAAAAAGCGCTGTAGTTTGAAAATTTGAATTTGACCTTTAACTGACGGTACAGGATTCATATTAAATTAGAATTGAACGAAACCAGAAATATTTAAATCTGTTCAATCATATCTTTCTAACGAATATGAAAAACAGAAATTTCACTTTGAAAATCAAAAGTAATAGCCAGTTCAAAATTTAGAAAAGTTGCTGTAGAATTTATATATATTTTAATTAAATATATAGCCCTTAAAAATAGCCATTTTTCAAATGACCTCGGTTTTCGACGAAACCACTTTGGTTGGAACCGGAATATCAAATTATTGTTAAGTTTAATTTTTCGGAATTTTTCGAATTAATATGTGGGCGTGGCAGAAGAAAATGTGTTTTATACATTTCAATTAAATCGGGTCGACCAGAAAAGGACCATTTTTCAAACAGTCTCAGAATTCGATGAAATTAGTCTTGTTAGAACCGTTTCATCAAAACATAACTAAAATAATTTTTCTGTAATTTTTAGAGGTCGTATGTGGCCCCAGTGAATTTATATACACGGTTAGATTAAATAAATAAATGTTTTTATATTAAATTAAATAAAACACACAACAGACTTCAGAGTTGGGCTACGGGGCATAGCCCATCACGTTCAGAAGGTGTCAAAACCTTATGTTTGACACTAACTGGGCCTAATTCTGAGTTGGTGTCTGAACGGGCCTTAATGGGCTAATTTATTAATAAAATATTATAAATAATAACCTTAAACAAATCAAAACCCTAATCACGTTATGACCAGCCGCCATCTACCATTCTAATGGCCGAGATTACACAATTCTGATCCCTCAATTTCTTCCTCCACACAACAAATTAAAACATAAATCATATATCAAATCGAAGAGAATTGCAAGGGCTTTAATCCTATATGGATATGATCAGATGTAATGGATCGTAGTGCTCAATTTTTCGCCCTAAAGCTTTGTTGTTTGAGCCCCTTTTTGACTCTCGAGATGCGTGCGAGCTGAGCACAGCTCAGGGCGTTGGAGGCTCGTGGCATGGCGGTTCGGGTGGCGTGATCGGATCGAAGTCTGGTGGTCCGTGGGTGGAGCGGCGTCGGCCTGATGAAGATGACAATGGGTTCTAACGTTATAGTAAGGGAGAGGAAGAAGGATTAATGTAAAAAGGTGGATTAGTGGAAATTAATTATTATAATAATTATTTAAATGAAATTGATATTCAAATTGACATAACTTCTTCGTACGAATTCGAAATTCAGAAATTCAAGAAGCGTTGGAATCCTTGAAGCAAGATCTACGCGATGGTACGAACCAGATCTAAAACAGACTAGATCAGATTTTGGAAAATTTTTCAGATCTAAATTATTGGGTGAGAATTCTGATTTATAAATTAAATAAAATCTAATTATTGTTTTTGCTTTTAAATTATGTTGTGAATGATTCTGATCTGTGATGTGATATTTAAATTCGTTGTTGTAACGACCCAGAAAATCTGAACCAATTTAAAATTTTTAAATTGGCTAAAATAATGGATTTTAAATATTTATAATAAATATTTTAAATAATAGAAATGAAAACTGAGTTTGAATCGACAATTGAAAATGAATATAATTAATTATAATTATAAACAAGGCCTGAAATGGCGCTGCAGTTTCAAAAATTGAATTCAAACTTTGTCGGACTGTAACGGGTGCAAAACAAAACGGATTTTAGCGAAACCAAAAATATTTAAATCTGTTAGTGAATACCTTTCTAACAAATCAGAAAAATTGAATTTTCATAACGGAAAGCAAAAGTTATGGCCAAATGAATTTTCAGAAAGGTCACTATGGAATTTATATAGCCCGTGAAATTGGCCATTTTGCATACGACCTCGGAATTCGACGAAACCACTTTTGTTGGATCCGGGATGTGAAGTTATCGCTAGGTTTCAAATTTCATAATTTTTGAAGCTAGTATGTGAGCGTGGCAAAGAAAAACGTGTTCTGGTCAATTACAGTTAAATTGGATCGACCAGAAATGGGCCTTTTTGCAAACGGTCTCAAAATTCGACGAAACTAGTTTTGTTAGGATCGTATCGTCAAAACATATCTAGATTTATTTTTCTGGAATTTTTCGAATCAATTTGTGGGCCTGACAAATTGAAATGTACGTTCAAATTAAATATTGAATGTTTTATATTTTAATTTGAAGGAAAACTGACTGAAACAGTCGAATGGGCCTACGAAACATATCCCATTGTGTTTGGAATGGGGGTAAAACACTAGGGACGACAGTCGTTGGGTTTGAATTGGTGTTCGTCTGTGTAAGGGGTATTTTAGAGATTTTAAAAATTATAAAATAAAATAAAAAAAATCCTATTGGCCCATTATCTTTCTCTCTCCCCGTATGATATCGAGCGACGGCGAAAAACCTTCATGAGCTTCCCGTCCATTTTCTGATCAATCCACTCACTAATATCAAGAGCTCCAGTTGAAGATTTTGTAGAGCTCGGAGAGATCTTCAAATCCATATATAGTTTGGATTTTTTCGTTCAGCGTTTGGAGAGTTTCGACCCTGGGAAGATCCGCCGTTTCGAGCCAGATCACGCCTCCACCGCCGCGCCGAGTTGAGCGGCACCACCCTTATTCTAAGTGCCTCTCCAAGCTCTTCGCCGCTGCGAAGGCCGATCATCATATCACGCATCGATTCGCGCGAAATCTGGTGACCTAGTTTCGAACAAACAAAGAGAGGTACGGTTTTTATTTTCTGAAATGATTTTAACACCTTTAAACAATTGCAAACCTTGTAAAAATCATATCATTTTCGTTTCTTGACGAAATTCGATGAAACAGGAAACATCGCGACCGTGTGGACGTCTTCTACATTTTAGAAGAGACCGCATATTTTTCTGAGCCTTCTGCTATTTTTGGTGGAGTGGAACCCAATGTGAGATTTCTAATTTATAAACGATATGGAAAACGACGATGCATAAATTATACAGTCGATGTATGAGTTATATAAGCGTTGTACACCCCTTGTATAAGCATTGTATAAGTTGTACGTTCGATGTATAAGTTGTATATGCGTTGTAAAAATTATATATGTGTTGAAATAGAAGTGAATTGCTATATATAAATATATAAATATATATATATATATATATATATATATATATATACGCGCCCCTCGTCCACAAATCATGGACGATATTTATTGGTTGTGATTGGTGTGAAAATTGATTGATAGTGAATGGTTGTATGGGATTGTTTGTGGTTGATATTGATTGATTGTGGTTGAAAAATACCCGTTTGTGGTTGAGAAAAAATTTGGTTGAAACCACATAAGATTAGTTTGTGGAAATGAAATAAATATATACATGCCGCCTACGTGCGAACTAGATGCATGATCCCCATTGTCAAAAACCACGAGGTTTTAAGGTAGAGCGAGGAGCCGTACTAGGGACGGTCCCGGTTTTAACTACCCTGCCGTTATGCTGCCGAAATTTTGAATAATATTCATGTGTTTGAATTATTTTCATTTGCTGAAACTATATTTATTCGTTGAATAGAAAACCTTCATGTGTTGAATCAATATTCATTCGTTGATTAGAAATTCATGTGTTGAATGGTATTCATATTGTGAACGAAATTGTTTTATAATAAAAATCCCATTTTTAACATCAATATGAAAGGTACAAAATAATCCTATTTTGAAATAAATTGTTTTACAGTAAAAATCCTATTTTATCCCCCATATTAACTATACGAAATAATAGTGTTTTTAAATGAATTGTTTTACAATAAAAATCACAATTTTATTATATAAACGAATTGCTAAAAATAGTGAAGTATTGTAATAGAAGACAGTTAGATGAAAATATCATTTTTATCAAATGAATGAAAAGAATGTAGCTTTGAAATCGAAGAATCGATATATATATAAATAGAATTAGAATATATCGAATAACGACGCTGTAGTTCGTATTTTGAAACCGTGATTTCAAACGATTAGTACGGGAGATCCGACCATCGGATTTTCTGAAATCACAACCGTTGGGTTCGCTTTGGAAAAATCTTTCCAACAGCACCAACTTTGTAAAAATCCAATGGTTGGATTGTCTGGAATGTTTAATTCAAATCTGAAGAAAAACAGCGCCAGAATCGATTATATATATATATATATATATATATAAATAATTATAAATAATTGAATAACGACGCTGTAGTTCGTATTTTGAAATCGAAACTTCAAACGATTGTACCGGGAGATCCGACCGTCGGAATTTCCCGAAACTGGAACCGTTGGGTTCGTTTTGAAAAGATCTTTCTATAGATGTAAATTTTGTGAAGATACAACGGTTAGATTTTCAGATATGTGTAAATCAAATCTGAAGGAAAACAGCGCCACGACCGCGTTATGGCCGAAGCGTCGTTTTGAATAAATTGGTTGTTTTAAAATAAATAAAAATAGCGATAAATCGTTAGAAAATATTATAAACAATATGGATCTGATTTAGAAATTAACTGAAGGTTGGCTAAGTCGAATGGTTTCCTGGGTGTGGATCTGATGTTGGTTTCGGCCTTCGGGGTTAATATTTGGGAAATCGTTCTCTTACTGATTGACGGTTAGTGGCTAATGAATTGAAATGATGCGTGTATATGTTAGTGTTGCACTTGTTTATTATATACGCGAGTTGCTCAGAAAGACCGGGTTTTCCCATTCTGAATAACTGAATCGACGATAAGAAATCGAAGATGAAGACGATGGTCGAAGACTGGAGATCTTCACCTCGTTTGGATGGTAACCGAGGTCCTGATTGGGAGGCATCCCGAAATATGGATAATGAGTGGTGATCGTCCAGACGTACGTGGTGATTGATGGGTTTGCGAGGTATTTAGTGCCTCCGGTTTCGTTCAGATCCAGGATGGACTTGTAAATGGACTGTGTGTCTGACATTGGATTTTATTCTATGTTGATTGATCTCTATTAAATATACATCTGTTTGGCGGCGGAGAATTTATTCTTTTGCTTAACGCCCTTCTCTGAAACGCATGAGCTCAAAGGTTGTATATCGATGGACATCAGTCACATGGCATGAATTGCCTGTGTAGCATGCTAAGATGCAGTGATCAGGGCTACTGTTGAAAAGCAAAGTCTTGTGGTGATGATCAAAGCACCGCCTGTGTGGCGTAGCTTTGTGTATAATGTGAATTCACGAGCCTCACTCCCCGGTATGAACCAGAAACGGGAGAAGGACCTCAGGGAGGGCATGCGTTTCTTTCTAGCTAGGAGTGGTGTCAGTGTTTTTACACGGCCTGACATTTTACTTATGTGGTAGTTACTGTTGCGAGGCGCCTCGGTTAGATCGGGCGATCCAGGTCCGATGGAGTCATTCGTTGGCTCATTTGCGCCCCATAGGGCGGGGAGACGTATTGCTCAGGCATTTTAATCCACATCGGTGGACCGGGCCTGTCGCTCCAAGGGTCGATGCGTTCTGATCCTGAGACATGGTAGGCTAGATTGTCTCGAATTCGGTAAGGACTATCTTTTGCCTTGGTTCATGATGGAAACCCAATTTCCAAATACATGACTGTGCAGTTTAGATTGTATACCCATATATGGCGACATAGTGGTATGTGACATTAATGCCGTCTATGATTGATAGTTATGATTTGAAATTATTTTCAAAACAAATAAACACTAGCAATAATATCAAATGCCTTGTTTTATTCGTATCAAGCATATTTTGGCCGTTATAAGGTAAAAACTCTATCCTCCGATTCGCGTTGCATTATGTGATGAGAATTGAGTCTTATAATGGCTTCATTTTTATAAAAAGCATTGCGATGTTTAAAAGAAAGATTTGTTTTAAAGCACTGGCAATCCAATGGAGTAAACCCGTTCCACGAAAGTGGCGTGGTCCTATGATTAGCCATATTATAAATGTGTTGAGTAGAATTCTCATACCAGTCCCATTACTGACTCGTAGTTTGTTTCACTTTCAAATTCGGGTGCCCCTTTTTCTACACGGGCAGTGTAATAACCCGGAAAATCTGGGCCAGTTTAAAATTTATATTTCGGCAATTTTAGCGAATTTTAATTATTTAAAATGAATTATTTTAAATAATATCGACCGGAAAATTTATTTTGAATATAATTCGATCGTATATATTATATACGTCGTTGTTAGAATATATAATATTTATATATAATTATAAATAGAATTGAAAATGGCGCGGTAGTTCGATAATTCGATTTCAAACTTCAATTTAATGTACCGGGTGCAAAACAATCCGGATTTTAGTGAAACCAAAAATAATGGGATCTAATTGATAATATCTTTCCAACGAATCCGACAAATCAAAATTTCATATCGGGAATCAAAAGATATGTCCAGTTGAAAATTCTGAATAGTCGCTATGGAATTCAGGCCCTTAAAAATGGAAATTTTGCAAATGACATCGGATTTCGATGAAACCAGTTTTGTTGGGTCCGGGATGTAAAGTTATTGCTAGGTTTCAAATTTCATAATTTTTTGAATCAATATGTGAGCGTGGCAAAGGAAAACGCGTTTGACCAGTTTCAGTTGATTTTAATCGACTGGAAATTGGCCATTTTTCCAACGGTCTCGGAATTCGACGAAACTAGTTTTGTTAGGACCTTATCGTCAATACGAAGTTAGAAAATATTTTTCTGGAATTTTTCTAGTCAGTATGTGACCCCAGTAATTTGAAATGTACGTTTAAAGTTCAATATAGTGATTTAAATGAAAGTTCAACGGAAACTGATTTAAATGATCGAATCAACCTACGATACATATCCCATTGTGTTCGGAATGGGGGTGAAACGCTATGGACGACAGGCGGTGGGCCTCGTTTCGAGGTCGTATGTAAAAGTCAACCTTTTCAAATTAAATGATTAAATAAAAAAAAACCTTTCTTATCCTCTCTGCACCCCCCCCCCTCCCCGTTCACATTTTCAAAATCAAAACTTAATAAAAAAGAGAGAGAGAGAGAGAGAAGTAACGGCGGCGGAGCAGCTCCGTCCACCCTCCGCTGGAGCGTGCCATCGCCACGACGCCCCCTCTTCATCGCCGAACCCCCTCCATCCTCCTCCCTCCGCGTTCAGCCCCACCCCCAAATCGAATAGCCCCAATGCCCAAAACCCGAACCTATTGATCCCGCTGCCACCCACGACGCCCCTCGCCTCAGGCGACGCGCCTACCTCCGCCGCCATCCACTTCTGCTTCACCTCCTCCCCCTAGACCACCGCCAGCAACGTACAGCAATCCCCCCCCTTTCAAAACTAAGGTAAATCTTATTTATTTAATTTTATTTTAGTTTCTTTAATTATTTACTTATATAAAACTGAATATATAATGATGATTTTTTTTTAATGAGAAAGATCGTATTTTTACAACATGAAATGATCTTTATATAAAATTAGAAATTAGTTTTTTTTAATGTAAATAAAAATCAGATTTTTAAAAGAAGAAAAGATTTGGTTTTATTTATTGACAAGATTGGATTTTAATAGTTTAGAATATGATTTTTTTTTTAACATGAAAGGGCGATTTTTATAACATAAAGATTAGAGTTTTTAAAAGATAAAGATTAGTTTTTGTTAGATTTTCATTTAAAAAAATAAAAAAGTCAAGAGATTTATTCATAATAAAAATATGATTTTTATATATTGAACTTCGAAATAAAAATATGATTTTTATATATTGAACTTCGAAATAAAAATATGATTTTTATATATTGAACTTCGAAATAAAAATATGATTTTTATTTATTGAACTTCGAAGTAAAAATATGATTTTTATATATTGAACTTCGAAGTAAAAATATGATTTTTATATATTGAACTTCGAAGTAAAAATATGATTTTTATATATTGAACTTCGAAGTAAAAATATGATTTTTATATATTGAACTTCGAAATAAAAATATGATTTTTATATATTGAACTTCGAAATAAAAATATGATTTTTATATATTGAACTTCGAAATAAAAATATGATTTTTATATATTGAACTTCGAAATAAAAATATGATTTTTATATATTGAATAGCGAAGTAAAAATTCGATTTTTACATAGGTAGTGAAAGCGGGCGACGAAGGTAACAAAAAGGCGAGAACGAAGAAGATTTATATCAAAGAAGAGTCAAGATGTTTGGATAGCTTTCTGTGAGAATTTCTCACCTTTCAATTTCTTTTCTAGTTATATATATATACTAGGATGCAGACGGTGCTTAGTAGCACCCGACACAATCGTCCACAGACCATGGACTTGTTTGTTTGGTTGCATAGATTAGTTGAATTATTTGTTTGAATTGAATTGTTTGGTGAGATGAAATTGATTTGATTGATGTGTGAATGGCGTGGGCCTTCACTAGACCGGGGATAAGGCTAGGCCTTGTCCCGTTTCTAGTATCGTGCCGTTATGCCGCCGAAATTTTCTAAAATATGTTAGAAAATAAAAATATCATTTTATTGTGTAAATGAATAATAGAAATTCATATGTTGGAATAAAATGTTTTATCGTTAAAAATATAATTTTCAACGTGAATATGAATATAGTGAAAGTGAATAAAATAAAATATTCATTTACAAACCGGACGGTTTGTTTATGTACACCTATTTGAATGACATTGATTGGGACGATAACTTTTACACATCGCCCAACTGCACAAATAAAATCTGTGTTTGATTGTTTGAAACCCCACACTGGTATTGGGATGAAATTTGAAGTTCACTCATCCTGATTGATTAAATATGTCGATCGATTGATTGACAGGCTGTTACAAGCGTTGAATATCTATATTTGATGCTTATACAGTGTAGTGCACTTTGGTTGATGGTTGGTTATTTTTCAATGCTATGATATACATGTGTTGTATGAAAATCCATATAATTAACTTTATATGGTAATTGATTGGGCCTCATTCCAATTTAGAAAATAAAGAATATTATAAAATAAAGGTTCATGTGTTGACAGTACTCATCCATTGAGATTGGTCATGTGTTGAACGAAATATTTTGATAATAACAACTATTTTGAAAAAGAAATATTTGAAATAGAATATTTGAAAATAGAAATATGTGAAGCCGTGATGATTAGATTGACGCCATTTTGACGTGAACAAAATGAATTGAATTGAAAACGATTTCGAAATGAATTGAATTGAAAACGATTTCGAAATGAATTGAATTGAAAACGATTTCAAAATGAATTGAATTGAAAACGATTTCAAAATGAATTGAATTGAAAACGATTTCGAAATGAATTGAATTGAAAACGATTTCGAAATGAATTGAATTGAAAACGATTTCAAAATGAATTCAATTGAAAACGATTTCAAAATGAATTGAATTGAAAACGATTTCAAAATGAATTGAATTGAAAACGATTTCAAAATGAATTGAATTGAAAACGATTTCGAAATGAATTGAATTGAAAACGATTTCGAAATGAATTGAATTGAAAACGATTTCGAAATGAATTGAATTGAAAACGATTTCAAAATGAATTGAATTGAAAACGATTTCGAAATGAATTGAATTGAAAACGATTTCGAAATGAATTGAATTGAAAGCGAATCGAAATGAATTCAAATTGAATTGAAATTTGAATTGAATAGAAATGAATTTTAAAACGAATTTATAAAGAAGAATTCAATTTTGATTTGAATTGAAATGGAAGTTGAAGTTGCTTTTGAAACGAATTTTAAAACTATTTATATAATTCGTTTTAAATAGAAATCGACGAAATATATATATTATATATTATATATATAATATAATGGCCTGAATAGAACGCGCCGCGCCGCAGCAGTTCGTGAATTTCGACCATTTATTTCAAACGGACATTACGGGAGATCCGACCGTCGGATTCTCCTAAAACCGGAACCGTTGGGTTCGTATCGAAAAGAGCTTTCTAGCGAATGTTAGAAATTTGAAATCTAACGGTTGGATTTGGAATTATGTCCAAATCAAATTTGAAAAAGGTCGCTGTAAGTGCAGTTCGATGGCCATTGATGGAAATCGACTGTACGGGCCTTGATAAAATTATTTAAAATAGTAATAATTTGTGTAAAATCATAAGAAATGATTTGTGAAGATTTGGGATGAAAAACTCCATATTTGAAAAGATAAAAATAGATTTTTATCGAAATGAACTAGTTTTGAACTAGAAATATAATTCTATTTATTTTTAAATAAATAAATTGAATTTGAAAAGGGTTTTAAAAATAACCAGAATTTCCAATGATTGCATTGGAGTGGATTTGAATCGAAATTGTCTTCGGAATATTTCGATGTTGGAATTCGTGATTATACAGATGTTGTTATGGAAATTTGAAAGATATATATTTATATCGTTATTTCCAATACGACATTTGTTAGTCGTAGAATTTGATATTGAATATAAGCCGATATATTTTCTATTCAGAGCCTTGTATTGAATATCAAATGTGATTTGGGTTTGTCGTGAATGGTGTCTTCACTAACACTGTTCTTGAACCCAGTTGAGAAAAAAAATTAAATCTTTTTATTTTAGATTTAATGAAGTGTACCAATTAAACGATATTTAATTGGAATTGATTTGGTATTGATTTTTGGGTTTATCGTGAACAGTGTTTTAAATAACACTTGTTCTTTAACCCGATAATTAATGAATGTGATTTTGGGGTTATCGTGAACCGTGTTTTAAATGACCCTGATTCTTTAACCCAGTTAAAGATTAAAACTAAGTGGAGTTTTAATGAATCTTTAATTAGATTGAAATGATCGAAAATGGAGTATCACCAGTTTTGCTCCAGGCGATGGTTAAATCTTTAATTAGATTTGAACGTGAAATGGTAATTGAATTTACCGATAACACTGTGGTGTTAGATATGAAGTACTACCAGTTTTACTTCATGGGATGAATAGGTTGGGATTGGGAAATAAAATAAATGATTATTTCGGTGTGGTTCGCTAATCCCGACTAGTTTGAATTGATATTCAGAGGAGATTAAAGAATAAATTTAAAGAATTTATCTTGAATAAAATTAATGGGAACTTTTCCCAAAGTATAGGAATATTTGAATAAAAGAATATTCTGAATTGGAATGAGGCGTATGTTGTGTTGGTGTAACACTTTTATAATATATACGCGAGTTATTCAGAAAGACCGGGTTTATCCCATTCTGAATAACTGATTCGACGTGGTGTCGAAGATGAAGACGGTGGTCGAAGACCAGATGTCTTCACGTCGTTTGGGTGATTACTGATGATCTTGATTGGGCTGTACACCCAAGAAGATGGAAACAGTTGGTGATCGTCCAGACGTACTTGGAGATCGATGGATATGCGGGGTACTAGGTGCCTCCGGTTTCGTTTAGACCCAGAACGGACTTGTAAATGGACTGTGTGTCTGACATTGGATTTTAGTCCGTGTGATTGATCTCTATTAAATATATATCTGTTTGGCGGCGGAGAATTTATTCTCTTGCTTAACGCCCTTCTCTGAGACGTATGAGCTCAGGGGTTATATATTGATGGATATCAAACGCATGGAGTGAATTGCCTGTGTGGCATGCCTAAGTGGCAATTGATCGAGGCTTCTGTTGAAAAGCAAAGTCTTGTGGTGATGATCAAAGCACAACCTGTGTGGCACAGCTTTGTGTAATGTGAATTCGCGAGTCTCGCACCCCGGCTGTGAACCAAAAACGGGAGAGGACCTCAGGGAGGGCATGCGTTTCCTTCTAGCTAGGGTGGTGTCAGTGACCTACCAGCCCTGACATTTATATACTTTTCACCTGTGTGGTTGTTGCTGTTGCGAGGCGCCTCGGTTTGATCGGACGATCCGGGTCCGATGGAGTCATTCGTTGGCTCATTTACGCCCCAAAGGGCGGGGAAACGTATTGTTCAGGCACTATAATCCACATCGGTGGACCGGCCCTGACGATCCAAGGGGCAGTTGCGGCTGTTCCGGAGGCTCGGGCTAGAGAGTCTCGAATCGGTAGAGGACGATCCCTGGCCTCGGTTCATAGACGGAAATCCAATTTCCAAATACGTGACTTTGCGATTTTGATTGTATAACCTATATGCGGCGACATAGTGGCATGGGACGCTCATGTCGCCTATGATTGATACTTATGATTTGAAGTTGTTTTATACACTATGCACTTATTATAGTATCAAATGATTTGTTTTAAACGTATCAAGCATTCTTTGGCTGTTATAAGGGAAAACCCTATCCTCGGCTGCGTTGCATTGTGTGATGGGACCTGGGTCTTATAACAGCTTCATTTTTCTTTATTTAGCATTGCGCTGTTTGTTTTAGGCACTGGTATTCTTGGGAGGAAACCCGTTCCGTGTTATACGGCGTGGTCCCTTGATTTACCTAACTTTAACATAAAGATTAACTGTTTTAGTTCTCACACCAGTCACATGACTGACCTGGAGTTTATTGTTTTAACCTAAACTCTGGGTGCCCTTATTTTCGACACGGGCAGCTAGTAGTTTTGGTTTTGCAGATTTATATTCACAGGATCCTGGTTTACAGCTGGAATGATATCCGGAAAGCTTTGTATCCGTATATCTCCTTCTAGTTGTGCATTGTATTATTTTCCGCTGCGATGTATTTTAATGTAATTTAAATCTCTGATATTTCTGTGTAATATTTATTCATTTATACTCTGTATATTCTTGTAATCTGATGCATTGTTGTAATATACAATGAAATGTTCTTCTATATGCGTTCTGATTTGTCGTGTTCTCAAACGATAGGGCGTTTCGAACGGCCTGGATCGGTTTAGCGACTGGTTCGGACCGAGCGAAATTCTTTGCCGTCACAGTTGGTATCAGAGCTTTGGTTTACAGAGCTCGAGAACAAGGCACATTAGAACCATACGAAAGGATTCATCAGATATTGGATTAGTAATACCCAATTAGAGTGACTCGTTAGAGATAGGATCAGTAGTATCCTAGAATGAGTGTGAAGAGTAAATTTTTAAAATAAAAATGAAAACAATTTTTGTTTTGAAAATCTAAATCAACTATTCGTATTTGATTATTTATTTCATATTGATTAGGATAGTCCAGCATATAAAGATTTTGCATATACGCCTTGCAAACGTGTATTTGAAGTTTTAATATACTGGATAGATATAGAATCGCACTCTAGTCGCCCGAAGATGATTCTGATGATAGTTCGAACATCATCAGAATTGGTATTCGTGTTTCGAAGGTGTGATATCTATATATTTCCTATTGACTGGTGTGAGAACCAAAATTAGATAGGGCTTATTGTTGTGATTTGGCACCAAAAATCTGATTTTTGTATATGTATCAAAATTATGAATTTGAAACTCTAAGTCACTAATTGATTGATGTTTGTGTTGTTTGTTCATTTGTTTGCTAATTTTGAACCATTTAGCCTAATTGAATAAAATATTGAATTGTATTGAAAATTGGTCGCATTTGTTTGCATATAGATATATATCATGGAACAGGTCATAGCAAGGAGGCTAGAGCCAGAGAATAAAATTTGTTTGCCCGACAAATAGGTACATGTTTACTACATAATTTACTGTTTTGTTTGGGTGATGATGATTTTATGAGCCTATTGGCTAGCCGCTTGGCTTTTTCTTTTTCTTTTTGAGATCTGAAGGACCGGGGAAGCTATTTGAAATTCCCCGATGCTCCCGGTGCAGGGGAGGTTATGGAGAAATTTTTTCGAAAATTTAGGGTGTTAGCCAAATTTTTGAAATTTTGGAAATTCTCAGAAACTGAAAAGTTGGAGAATGGAAGCCAAATCGAGCGTAGAGTTGATTAATCAAACCACTCTCGACTTTGTTCCTTTTCGGGGACGAAAAGTTTTAAGTGGGGGAGATTGTAATAACCCGGAAAATCTGGGCCAGTTTAAAATTTTTATTTCGGCAATTTTAGCGAATTTTAATTATTTAAAATGAATTATTTTAAATAATATCGACCGGAAAATTTATTTTGAATATAATTCGATCGTATATATTATATACGTCGTTGTTATAATATATAATATTTATATATAATTATAAATAGAATTGAAAATGGCGCGGTAGTTCGGTAATTCGATTTCAAACTTCAATTTAATGTACCGGGTGCAAAACAATCCGGATTTTAGTGAAACCAAAAATAATGGGATCTAATTGATAATATCTTTCCAACGAATCCGACAAATCAAAATTTCATAGCGGGAATCAAAAGATATGTCCAGTTGAAAATTCTGAATAGTCGCTATGGAATTCAGGCCCTTAAAAATGGAAATTTTGCAAACGACATCGGATTTCGATGAAACCAGTTTTGTTGGGTCCGGGATGTAAAGTTATTGCTAGGTTTCAAATTTCATAATTTTTCGAATCAATATGTGAGCGTGGCAAAGGAAAACGCGTTTGACCAGTTTCAGTTGATTTTAATCGACTGGAAATTGGCCATTTTTCCAACGGTCTCGGAATTCGACGAAACTAGTTTTGTTAGGACCGTATCGTCAATACGAAGTTAGAAAATATTTTTCTGGAATTTTTCTAGTCAGTATGTGACCCCAGTAATTTGAAATGTACATTTAAAGTTCAATATAGTGATTTAAATTAAAGTTCAACGGAAACTGATTCAAATGATCGAATCAACCTACGATACATATCCCATTGTGTTCGGAATGGGGGTGAAACGCTATGGACGACAGGCGGTGGGCCTCGTTTCGAGGTCGTATGTAAAAGTCAACCTTTTCAAATTAAATGATTAAATAAATAAAAAAAACCTTTCTTATCCTCTTTGCCCCCCCCCCCCCCCCCCGTTCACTTTTTCAAAATCAAAACTTAATAAAAAAAAAAGAGAGAGAGAGAAGTAACGACGGCGGAGCAGCTCCGTCCACCCTCCGCTGGAGCGTGCCATCGCCACGACGCCCCCTCTTCATCGCCGAACCCCCTCCATCCTCCTCCCTCCGCGTTCAGCCCCACCCCCAAATCGAATAGCCCCAATGCCCAAAACCCGAACCTATTGACCCCGCTGCCACCCACGACGCCCCTCGCCTCAGGCGACGCGCCTACCTCCGCCGCCATCCACTTCTGCTTCACCTCCTCCCCCTAGACCACCGCCAGCAACGTACAGCAATCCCCCCCCCTTTCAAAACTAAGGTAAATCTTATTTATTTAATTTTATTTTAGTTTCTTTAATTATTTACTTATATAAAACTGAATATATAATGATGATTTTTTTTTAATGAGAAAGATCGTATTTTTACAACATGAAATGATCTTTATATAAAATTAGAAATTAGTTGTTTTTAATGTAAATAAAAATCAGATTTTTAAAAGAAGAAAAGATTTGGTTTTATTTGTTGACAAGATTGGATTTTTATAGTTTAGAATATGAGTTTTTTTTTAACATGAAAGGGCGATTTTTATAACATAAAGATTAGAGTTTTTAAAAGATAATGATTAGTTTTTGTTAGATTTTCATTTAAAAAAATAAAAAAGTCAAGAGATTTATTCATAATAAAAATATGATTTTTATATATTGAACTTCGAAATAAAAATATGATTTTTATATATTGAACTTCGAAATAAAAATATGATTTTTATATATTGAACTTCGAAATAAAAATATGATTTTTATATATTGAACTTCGAAATAAAAATATGATTTTTATATATTGAACTTCGAAGTAAAAATATGATTTTTATATACTGAACTTCGAAGTAAAAATATGATTTTTATATACTGAACTTCGAAGTAAAAATATGATTTTTATATAGTGAAATTCGAAGTAAAAATATGATTTTTATATATTGAACTTCAAAATAAAAATATGATTTTTATATATTGAACTTCGAAATAAAAATATGATTTTTATATATTGAACTTCGAAATAAAAATATGATTTTTATATATTGAACTTCGAAATAAAAATATGATTTTTATATATTGAACTTCGAAATAAAAATATGAATTTTATATATTGAATAACGAAGTAAAAATTCGATTTTTACATAGGTAGTGAAAGCGGGCGACGAAGGTAACAAAAAGGCGAGAACGAAGAAGATTTATATCAAAGAAGAGTCAAGATGTTTGGATAGCTTTCTGTGAGAATTTCTCACCTTTCAATTTCTTTTCTAGTTATATATATATATACTAGGATGCAGACGGTGCTTAGTAGCACCCGACACAATCGTCCACAGACCATGGACTTGTTTGTTTGGTTGCATAGATTAGTTGAATTATTTGTTTGAATTGAATTGTTTGGTGAGATGAAATTGATTTGATTGATGTGTGAAGGGCGTGGGCCTTCACTAGACTGGGGATAAGGCTAGGCCTTGTCCTGTTTCTCGTATCGTGCCGTTATGCCGCCGAAATTTTCTAAAATATGTTAGAAAATAAAAATATCATTTTATTGTGTAAATGAATAATAGAAATTCATATGTTGGAATAAAATGTTTTATCGTTAAAAATATAATTTTTAACGTGAATATGAATATAGTGAAAGTGAATAAAATAAAATATTCATTTACAAACCGGACGGTTTGTTTATGTACACCTATTTGAATGACATTGATTGGGACGATAACTTTTACACATCGCCCAACTGCACAAATAAAACCTGTGTTTGATTGTTTGAAACCCCACACTGGTATTGGGATGAAATTTGAAGTTCACTCATCCTGATTGATTAAATATGTCGATCGATTGATTGACAGGCTGTTATAAGCGTTGAATATCTATATTTGATGCTTATACAGTGTAGTGCACTTTGGTTGATGGTTGGTTATTTTTCAATGCTATGATATACATGTGTTGTATGAAAATCCATATAATTAACTTTATATGGTAATTGATTGGGCCTCATTCCAATTTAGAAAATAAAGAATATTATAAAATAAAGGTTCATGTGTTGACAGTACTCATCCATTGAGATTGGTCATGTGTTGAACGAAATATTTTGATAATAACAACTATTTTGAAAAAGAAATATTTGAAATAGAATATTTGAAAATAGAAATATGTGAAGCCGTGATGATTAGATTGACACCATTTTGACGTGAACGAAATGAATTGAATTGAAAACGATTTCGAAATGAATTGAATTGAAAACGATTTCGAAATGAATTGAATTGAAAACGATTTCAAAATGAATTGAATTGAAAACGATTTCAAAATGAATTGAATTGAAAACTATTTCGAAATGAGTTGAATTGAAAACGATTTCGAAATGAATTGAATTGAAAACGATTTCGAAATGAATTGAATTGAAAACGATTTCAAAATGAATTGAATTGAAAACGATTTCAAAATGAATTGAATTGAAAACGATTTCAAAATGAATTGAATTGAAAACGATTTCGAAATGAATTGAATTGAAAACGATTTCGAAATGAATTGAATTGAAAACGATTTCGAAATGAATTGAATTGAAAACGATTTCAAAATGAATTGAATTGAAAGCGATTTCGAAATGAATTGAATTGAAACCGATTTCGAAATGAATTGAATTGAAAGCGAATTGAAATGAATTCAAATTGAATTGAAATTTGAATTGAATAGAAATGAATTTTAAAACGAATTTATAAAGAAGAATTCAATTTTGATTTGAATTGAAATGGAAGTTGAAGTTGCTTTTGAAACGAATTTTAAAACTATTTATATAATTCGTTTTAAATAGAAATCGACGAAATATATATATTATATATTATATATATAACATAATGGCCTGAATAGAACGCGCCGCGCCGCGGCAGTTCGTGAATTTCGACCATTTATTTCAAATGGACATTACGGGAGATCCGACCGTCGGATTCTCCTAAAACCGGAACCGTTGGGTTCGTATCGAAAAGAGCTTTCTAGCGAATGTTAGAAATTTGAAATCTAACGGTTGGATTTGGAATTATGTCCAAATCAAATTTGAAAAAGGTCGCTGTAAGTGCAGTTCGATGGCCATTGATGGAAATCGACTGTATGGGCCTTGATAAAATTATTAAAAATAGTAATAATTTGTGTAAAATCATAAGAAATGATTTGTGAAGATTTGGGATGAAAAACTCCATATTTGAAAAGATAAAAATAGATTTTTATCGAAATGAACTAGTTTTGAACTAGAAATATAATTCTATTTATTTTTAAATAAATAAATTGAATTTGAAAAGGGTTTTAAAAATAACCAGAATTTCCAATGATTGCATTGGAGTGGATTTGAATCGAAATTGTCTTCGGAATATTTCGATGTTGGAATTCGTGATTATACAGATGTTGTTATGGAAATTTGAAAGATATATATTTATATCGTTATTTCCAATACGACATTTGTTAGTCGTAGAATTTGATATTGAATATAAGCCGATATATTTTCTATTCAGAGCCTTGTATTGAATATCAAATGTGATTTGGGTTTGTCGTGAATGGTGTCTTCACTAACACTGTTCTTGAACCCAGTTGAGAAAAAAAAATTAAATCTTTTTATTTTAGATTTAATGAAGTGTACCAATTAAACGATATTTAATTGGAATTGAATTGGTATTGATTTTTGGGTTTATCCTGAACAGTGTTTTAAATAACACTTGTTCTTTAACCCGATAATTAATGAATGTGATTTTGGGTTTATCGTGAACCGTGTTTTAAATGACCCTGATTCTTTAACCCAGTTAAAGATTAAAACTAAGTGGAGTTTTAATGAATCTTTAATTAGATTGAAATGATCGAAAATGGAGTATCACCAGTTTTGCTCCAGGCGATGGTTAAATCTTTAATTAGATTTGAACGTGAAATGGTAATTGAATTTACCGATAACACTGTGGTGTTAGATATGAAGTACTACCAGTTTTACTTCATGGGATGAATAGGTTGGGATTGGGAAATAAAATAAATGATTATTTCGGTGTGGTTCGCTAATCCCGACTAGTTTGAATTGATATTCAAAGGAGATTAAAGAATAAATTTAAAGAATTTATCTTGGATAAAATTAATGGGAACTTTTCCCAAAGTATAGGAATATTTGAATAAAAGAATATTCTGAATTGGAATGAGGCGTATGTTGTGTTGGTGTAACACTTTTATAATATATACGCGAGTTATTCAGAAAGACCGGGGTTATCCCATTCTGAATATCTGATTCGACGTGGTGTCGAAGATGAAGACGGTGGTCGAAGACCAGAAGTCTTCACGTCGTTTGGGTGATTACTGATGATCTTGATTGGGCTGTACACCCAAGAAGATGGAAACAGTTGGTTATCATCCAGACGTACTTGGAGATCGATGGATATGCGGGGTACTAGGTGCCTCCGGTTTCGTTCAGACCCAGAACGGACTTGTAAATGGACTGTGTGTCTGACATTGGATTTTAGTCCGTGTGATTGATCTCTATTAAATATATATCTGTTTGGCAGCGGAGAATTTATTCTCTTGCTTAACGCCCTTCTCTGAGACATATGAGCTCAGGGGTTATATATTGATGGATATCAAACGCATGGAGTGAATTGCCTGTGTGGCATGCCTAAGTGGCAATTGATCGAGGCTTCTGTTGAAAAGCAAAGTCTTGTGGTGATGATCAAAGCACAACCTGTGTGGCACAGCTTTGTGTAACGTGAATTCGCGAGTCTCGCACCCCGGTTGTGAACCAAAAACGGGAGAGGACCTCAGGGAGGGCATGCGTTTCCTTCTAGCTAGGGTGGTGTCAGTGACCTACCAGCCCTGACATTTATATACTTTTCACCTGTGTGGTTGTTGCTGTTGCGAGGCGCCTCGGTTTGATCGGACGGTCCGGGTCCGATGGAGTCATTCGTTGGCTCATTTACGCCCCAAAGGGCGGGGAAACATATTGTTCAGGCACTATAATCCACATCGGTGGACCGGCCCTGACGATCCAAGGGGCAGTTGCGGCTGTTCCGGAGGCTCGGGCTAGAGAGTCTCGAATCGGTAGAGGACGATCCCTGGCCTCGGTTCATAGACGGAAATCCAATTTCCAAATACGTGACTTTGCGATTTTGATTGTATAACCTATATGCGGCGACATAGTGGCATGGGACGCTCATGTCGCCTATGATTGATACTTATGATTTGAAGTTGTTTTATACACTATGCACTTATTATAGTATCAAATGATTTGTTTTAAACGTATCAAGCATTCTTTGGCTGTTATAAGGGAAAACCCTATCCTCGGCTGCGTTGCATTGTGTGATGGGACCTGGGTCTTATAACAGCTTCATTTTTCTTTATTTAGCATTGCGCTGTTTGTTTTAGGAACTGGTATTCTTGGGAGGAAACCCGTTCCGTGTTATACGGCGTGGTCCCTTGATTTACCTAACTTTAAAATAAAGATTAACTGTTTTAGTTCTCACACCAGTCACATGACTGACTTGGAGTTTATTGTTTTAACCTAAACTCTGGGTGCCCTTATTTTCGACACGGGCAGCTAGTAGTTTTGGTTTTGCAGATTTATATTCACAGGATCCTGGTTTACAGCTGGAATGATATCCGGAAAGCTTTGTATCCGTATATCTCCTTCTAGTTGTGCATTGTATTATTTTCCGCTGCGATGTATTTTAATGTAATTTAAATCTCTGATATTTCTGTGTAATATTTATTCATTTATACTCTGTATATTCTTGTAATCTGATGCATTGTTGTAATATACAATGAAATGTTCTTCTATATGCGTTCTGATTTGTCGTGTTCTCAAACGATAGGGCGTTTCGAACGGCCTGGATCGGTTTAGCGACTGGTTCGGACCGAGCGAAATTCTTTGCCATCACAGGCAGCCTTGTATTCAGGTTTAGCTGGTTCTTTCTGGATAGCTGGAGCTGAAGATGGATTCTATTATTTATCTCTTTTTATGCTGTTCAGCTCCTATTGTACATATTTTATTTATTTCCGCTGTAGACATTTATGTATAGCTGAACTGTATTTGTACTAAGTAAGATCCTGTATACTGTGTAACACTGATGATTACGTTTATCCAGTATATTCTATTGTTCATTATCTGGTGCATTTAATTATTTTGTTCTGCTATTATCTGTTTTAGTGTTATATTCCAAAGATAACCCTTGTCTCCGTCTGTACGGGAAATGGGGTCGTCTCAGTTGTTTGATGATTGGGTTGGATTATGATGCTCGTATTTTGTTAGATCCGACAAGGATACTTCTCTATTTCATATTCGTGAACATAGAATTAAATATGGTTTGATAATGAAGTTTTAATCTTTATTATTGGTTCTTTAACAATGAATTGATTACAATGCAAAGGCCATATTTGAAACAATGAATTGATTTCAATGCAAAGGTTATATTTTTAACATCGTATAGTTTACATACAAAAAGAACCAAATTTTATTGTCGTTTTTGTTTCAACAAAATATTACATGTTTTTAATGACATTTTGTTTACAATCAAGAATCAAACAAAAATCACATTTTTGTTCGCATTAAAAATTAAGAAATGAAAATTTACATTTTTGTCAACTAGATTATAAAGAAATCAAGATTAACATTTTTGTTGACATTAATAAGGATTTGTTCAAAATTGCATTTTTGTTTACATAAAAAGTATTAGTTCAAAATTGCATTTTTGTTTACATAAAAAGGATTTGTTCAAAATTGCATTTTTGTTTACGTAAAAAGGATTTGTTCAAAATTGCATTTTTGTTTACATAAAAAAGGATTTGTTCAAAATTGCATTTTTGTTTACATAAAAAGGATTTGTTCAAAATTGCATTTTTGTTTACATAAAAAAGGATTTGTTCAAAATTGCATTTTTGTTTACATAAAAAAGGATTTGTTCAAAATTGCATTTTTGTTTACATAAAAAGGATTTGTTCAAAATTGCATTTTTGTTTACACAAAAAGGGATTTGTTCAAAATTGCATTTTTGTTTCAAACAAATGGATTTGTTAAATCATTATATTTTGTAACATTGAAAAGAATATACAAAATTATTATATTTTGTAACATTGAAAAGAATAACCTTTTATCATATTTTGTTTACATAAAAAGGGATAACACATTTTTGTCAAATATGATTAGTGAAAAAGAATAACATATTTTTGTCAATCTAAAGAAATGATTTAAAAACAGTCATTTTTACCTATTTAGATAAATGAATTAGAAATCATTCATGATTGTCAAATTTAAAGGATGAAACAAAATCCCCATTTTTGTTTGCATTAGATGTTTACAAACAAATTCACATTTTTGTTTGTATTAGAAGTTTACAAACCAAATGCATATTTTTATTACATCAAAAAGAAAGAATTGAAAATGCATATTTTTGTTACATCAAAAAGAAATGAATAGAAAATGTATACTTTGATACATTAAAAGAAAAGTCAATAAGGATTAAAAAGAACATTTTGTTTAAATGTACATTAGAAAGATAAAAAGGACATTTTGTTTAGAAATGGTTATAGAAAAGAAAATCACATGTTAGGTCAAAACTTGTTAGTGGAATTAAATAACCTTTGTGGTGTTAAACATGTTAATAAAATCATTATTTTGTACATTAAAAGGAATTATACAAAAATCATATTTTTATACTAGAAATGTTAACATTAGAAAAATCATAGTTTGTTATAAAAAGTTGCATTAGAATAAAATCATAGTTTGTTATAAAAAGTTGCATTATAAAAAAAATCATGTTTTGTTATAAAAAGTTTTCATTAGAATAAAATGAGTTTAACCAAAATTATCACTTTGATCATTAAAAAGAGTTGAAACAAAATTCTCATTTTGTTTGCATTATAAGTTATGAAACAGAATTCTCGCTTTGTTTGCATTATAAGTTATGAAACAAAATTCTCATTTTTGTTTGCATTAGAAGTTATGAAACAAAATACTCATTTTTTTTTACATTAGAAGTAAATAAACAAAATCATCATATTTGTTTACATTAAAAAGGAAGAAGTTAAGAATGTATATTTCTTACATTAAAAAGAACGAGTTAAAATGTATTTTTTTTAAAAAGAATGAATTAGTAATGGACATTTTTGTCACATTAAAAAAGTATGAAGTAGAAATATACCTCTTCCATTAAAATGAATGAGGTTAAAAAAATATACATTTTGGTAAATAAATATGAGTTAAGATTTTTATTGTCATTGTTAACAATAAAAAAATGGATTGAAATAAAAGATTAGAATTTTATTGCCATTTGTTCAAAATAAAGGGAATTGAAAGATATGATTATGTCATTGAGATGTTTGATGTGTTAAATATATTGTTAGTATATTCAAACTGAGTATCACACTTCCATTTACAAGTTACCCGACTTGTTCATGTGATTGGGTCGATAATTTTTACACATCGCCCAAGTGCGCAAATAATTTATTATTTTGATTGCTGGATGAAACCCCACACGGGTGTTTGGATGATCCTAACTAGTCCCAATATTTAGTGTAGAATCCACTCTGATTGATTATTTGGTTGTGTGATAATTATTTATCATGATTGTTGATTATATGAAAATTATGGTTGTTGATTGTGTCACATTCCAATAAAGAATATTCTAGAAAAGAATTTAGAAAAAGAATATATTTTAGAGAAATATATTTTTTATTTTAAATGAACTAGTTATTAACTAGAATAAATCATTAAATTCAGATTTAATGAAGTTTTCCAATTTGTTAATATTTAATTGAAATTTAATTAAATAAATTGGATTTGGGTTGTCGTGAATGGTGTCTTAAATAACACTGTTCTTAAACCCCGTATGAAAAGAATAATTGTAAGAACCCATAACTTCCCCGGTAAGGAAAGCACGGATAATTCGAGAACAAACCACATAAGAACACAGACGGAAGAACATTTCATTGTATATTACAACAATTCATCAGAATACAAGAATATACAGAGTATTAACAAATAAAATACATTCAATAAATATCAGAGATTACAATAAATTACATAGTAGCGGAAAATAATACAAATCACAACTGAAGGGGATATACGGATACAAAGCTTTCCGGATATCCTTCCAGCTGTAAACCAGGATCCTGTGAATATGAATCTGCAAAACCAAAACTACTAGCTGCCCGTGTCAAAATTGGGGCACCTAGAGTTTAGGTTAAAACAATAAACTCCAGGTCAGTCATGTGACTAGTGTGAGAACTATAACAGTTATTAATCTTTATTTTAAAGTTAGGTAAATCAAGGGACCACGCCGTATAACAAGGAACGGGTTTCCTCCCAAGAATACCAGTGCATAAAACAACAGCGCAATGCTAAATAAAGAACAATGAAGCTATTATAAGACCCAGGTCCCATCACACAATGCAACGCAAGCCGTAGGATAGGGTTTTTACATTATAATAGCCAAAGAATGCTTGATACGTTTAAAACAAATCATTTGATACTATTATAAGTGCATAGTGTCAAAACAATTTCAAATCATAAGTATCAATCATAGATGACATGAGCGTCCCATGCCACAATGTCGCCATATATAGGTTTACAATTAAAACCGCAAAGTCACATATTTGGAAGTTGGATTTCCATCTATGAACCAAGACAAAAGATAGTCCTCTACCAAATTTGAGACAATCTAGCCCACGTCTCGGGCAAGTACTCAGTCAAGCCTTGGAGCGCCTGGCCTGGTCCACCGATGTAGATTAAAATTCCTGAACACTGCGTTTCCCCGCCCTTTGGGGCGTAAATGAGCCAACGAATGACTCCATCGGACCCGGATCGTCCGATATAACCGAGGCGCCTCGCAACAGCAACAACCACACATGTGAAAAGTATATAAATGTCAGGGCTGGTAGGTCACTGACACCACCCTAGCTAGAAGGAAACGCATGCCCTCCCTGAAGTCCTCTCCCGTTTTTGGTTCACAACCGGGGTGTGAGGCTCGCGAATTCACGTTACACAAAGCTACGCCACAAAGGCCGTGCTTTGAACATCACCACAAGACTTTGCTTTTCAACATAAGCCTTGATCATTTGCATCTTAGAATGCCACACAGGCAAACCACCCTATGAAATCGATATCAATCACACAGAATGAAATCCGATGTCAGACACACAGTCCATACAAGTCCGTTCTGGGTCTGAACGAAACCGGAGGCACTTTCCTCGCATATCCATCGATGTCCAAGCACATCTGGACGATCACCAACTGATTCCCTCATCTTGGGTGTACAGCCCAATCAGGATCATCAGTAATTATCCAAACGATGTGAAGACTTCCTGTCTTCGACCACCGTCTTCATTTTCGACTTCTCGTCGTATCAGTTATTCAGAATGGGATAAACCCGGTCTTTCTGAATGACTTGCGTATATAATAAACACGTGTTAGACAAACACAACATACGCCTCATTCCAATTCAGAATATTCTTTTATTCAAATATTTATATTCTTTGGGAAAGGTTCCCATTAATTTTATCAAAGATAAATTCTTTAAATTTATTCTTTAATCTTCTTTTGAATATCAATTCAAACTAGTCGGGATTAGCGAACCACACCGAAGTAATCATTTATTTTATTTCCCAATCCTAACCTATTCATCCCATGAAGTAAAACTGGTCATACTTCATCTCTAACACCACAGTGTTATCGGTAAATTCAATTACCATTTCACGTCCAAATCTAATTAAAGATTTAACTATCGCCTGGAGCAAAACTGGTGATACTCCATTCTCGATCATTTCAATCTAATTAAAGATCCATTAAAACTTCACTTAGTTTTAATCTTTAGCTGGGTTAAAGAATCAGTGTCATTCAAAACACGGTTCACGATAAACCCAAAATCACATTCCATTAATTATCGGGTTAAAGAACAAGTGTTATTTAAAACACTGTTCACGATAAACCCAAAAATCAATACACATTCAATTCCAATTAAATATTATTTAATTGGTACACTTCATTAAACCTAAATAAAAAGATTTAATCTTTTTCCCAACTGGGTTTAAGAACAGTGTTATTGAAGACACCATTCACGACAAACCCAAATCACATTTGATTTTAAATACAAGGCTCTGAATAGAAAATATATCGGATTATATTCAATATCAAATTCTACGACCCACAGATATCGTATTGGAAATAACGATAAAAATATATCTTTCAAATTCCCATAACAATATCTATATCATCATGAAATCCAACATCGAAATATTCCAAAGACAATTTCGAATCAAATCCATTCCAATTCAATTATTGGAAATTATGGTTACTTTTAAAACCTTTTCAACTCCAATTTATTTATTTAAAAATAAATAAATTATTATTCTAGTTCAAAACTAGTTCATTTCGATAAAAATCTATTTTTATCTTTTCAAATATGGAGTTTTTCATCCCAATTCTTCCCAAATCATTTCTTATGATTTTACACAAATTATTATTATTTTTAATAATTTTATCAAGGCCCGTACAGTCGATTTCCATCAACGGTCATCGAACTGCACTTACAGCGACCCTCTCCAAATTTGATTTGAACATAATTCCAAATCCAACCGTTAGATTTCAAACTTCCAATATTCATTAGAAAGCTCTTTTCGATATGAACCCAACGGTTCCGGTTTTAGGAGAATCCGACGGTCGGATCACCCGCAATATTCACTCGAAGTCAATGGTCGAAATTCACGAACTGCCGCGACGCGGTGCGTTCTATTCAGGCCATTATATTATATATATAATATGTATAATATATATTTCGTCGATTTCCATTTAAAACGTATTTTATAAATCGTTTTATTTTCATTTCAAATCGATTTCAATTCAATTTCAATTTAATTCGAATTGCAATTCACTTCAATTTAATTCGAATTTCAATTTACTTCAATTTAATTCAAATTTCAAATCACTTCAATTTAATTCGAATTTCAATTCACTTTAATTCGAATTTCAATTCACTTCAAAATATCAGATTTTGAAACCACTTCCTTTTCTATATTCATTTTAAAAACGAATATAATCGATATAAATATCGTTCACGTCAAAATGGCGTCAATCTAATCAACACGGCTTTTATTCAACACATGAATATATATTTCTATTCTTCATTTTCCAAATTAGAATGAGGCCCAATCAATTACCATATAAATTGAATTATAGGGATTTTCTGCAACATATTTATATAATAGCAACGATAAATAATCAACCATCATCCAAAGTGCATTCTACACTGTATAAGCATTAAATATAAATAACTGTCAATTAATCGATTGGCATACAACTAAACAATAGGGATTAGTGTACGTCAAATATCATCCCAATAACCGTGTGGGGTGTAACACCCCACCTCCGCCAATGCCACTCTTGCAAGGACGCTAGCTTTGGAGGGGCGTTAAACGAGGTAAACATGCATGCAGATATCACAAGACAGAACATATAAGTAAAACAGAGTAGTAAAGCAGCGAATAAAACTAGCATTTCAAAACCATAGTCAAGTTACATCAAAGTACTTGGTCATTATTTTCCCATAAAACAAAGTCTAGAACATAAGCTGAAAACTGAAAAAGAAACATAAAGTAACTATCCCCGAAGTAGCATAAAGCCATAGCATGCTCAAACCATACATGAGATATCCAGAAAAGAAGCTAAAGATCCAGCTAGATACCAGTGTTCCCACCCTGCAAACCAAGGGGGGAAACGGAAGAAAAGAGGCGAAAGGAAACGGGTCAGTCAAAAAGACTGGTAAGTCCTATCTACTATTAGTATAAAAACTAATAAAGTTAACTGAACATGTAAAACAGAGATGAGATGTAGGGTGATAACTGGCATGGTGAAAAGTTAACAAGATAGATCAAGTGTGGCATCGCATATACAAGGTTAAGTTGCACCAGGTGTGTACTAGTATTCCAATCCATGTCAAGTATAAACAAGAAATGATCCCTTGGCCCAAAGCTGGCCCACATCATGAGATGACCTAAATCGAGGTCCAACTACTCGGTCTAGTCGATCGGCTCCCTATAAGCCTAACTCGTCGTGTATCGGTGTCATACGGCTTAATCGTGGAATGTAGTTAACTGTGCTAGGTCCACCCCAGGGTGAATCCAGCCCTAAGGTGTAAACCACAGACACAATTCAAGCACGCACAGTCTAAACCTACTGGTGCCCATGTTCAACTCCGGACTTAATGTGCACGACCATGGTCCGCCTGAACAACCGGTGCACCCTTCAGCCATCTCTTTTGGCCTCTTACAATCAGTCCAGTAATCGTGCCCCGCCCTAGCCTAGTCCAGGGTACCCATGATATTTCGAAGTTGGTTACTGCTGAAAAGGACCACGTAACTAGGATTTCAAGTGGGTTAAGTGTGGTTAACCCTATCCTAACCATGTATTGAGTTGGTTAAGTGTATTCAAGCAGTTCATGACTTAACCCTATCAATACATCGGGTTTAATTGGTTAAGTATATTCAAGTAGTCCATGGCTTAACCCTACCAATCCATCGTGTTTAATTGGTTAAGTATATTCAAGTAGTCCATGACTTAACCCTATCATGTGGCATTAATTAATTTAATGCACCCAACCTCTCACATTAGACCTTGTTGTGGTTACTAGTTAAGCCGGGCGGGTCCGGGTAGCTTTACACCACAACCTAGTCTAACCTCGGGTTTAAGCACAACATGACCAACTACTCACATTGGGTCTTATTGTTTGTAGCCACTAGTTAAGCCAGTCGGTTCCGGGTAGATTTATGCTACAAACTCAACCCAACCTCGAGTTGGCCATTCTCATGTTTTCTAGAAGTCATGTCCAAATTCATGTTAACAAACATAATCACAAGTCAATGTTCATGTCATATTTTAAAATCATGTTTCATGTCATTAATACTACCCAAACCCAACGTATTCCCCTCGCATGTACGCTTCGCATAACATAACATAGATCAAAAGAGGGAACTTAGCAAATCATGACAAAAAGGGCATAAGGTAATAAGGTTGGCCACAAGTTAAACATGGTGGCATATGAGGCATAAATATGTTCATAAGCTTGCATATTACATCATGGGCCTCAAAACATGCATAATATCAACTTAAGCAAATAGGTGAAACATGATCATAAATGACATAGGATGATGACTAGAAGTTCGCATATAACATTATATGCAAGTTATCATGAAGGTTATGAGAGTTCTCATGTTGTAAAATGCAACATTCCAAATCAAAGGTCATAGCTTTCTATGCACATAGTCAAGGTGATAGCTTTACAAACTTGCATAGGGTAAATCTATGCATAACATGATAGGATCAAAGCACAAATCATACATAGGCCCAAACTAAAACTTGCAACATGTCATATTTAACTTCATAGTTAGAATCTAAGAGTAGTATAGGGCTTACAATGCTATGAAGACTTATAAAATATAAATAAGATTGAGACGAAGCCACTAGCAACTCTAAACACTCCCAAATGATAAGCTCCAATGAAAACCCTTGAGAAACAAGCAAAAGATCCTTGCTTTGATGAAGAAAGATTGAACTTTGGCCTTAAATCAAGCTAAGAAACTCTCAAACAAGCTTAGGAACTCTCATATGAATGAAGATGGAGGCTATGACAAGAGGGTGGAGGCCGTGATTAAACATTTTGGCAGCACTTAGTTACTAGAATTGATTTATGATTATTTAGGCTAGGTATTAGGGTCTTTTTATAGATGATTAGGTTAATTTAGACCATAGGATTAACCCTAAAACACATCAGGTCCGTCAAATCCCGTTAGAAACTTCTGGAACAAGACTCAGCATGTCACAAATGGTGCACCAGAAAAACTGGTTCGACCGGGGGGGTCGACCCCTGGGTCGACATGGGTGTCGACCCCTGGGTCGACATGGGTGTCGACCCATTGGGGGGGGTCGACACTGGTGTCGACCCCTGTGTCGACCCTGCCTAGGGTGGAAAAATTCCCGCCCATTCTGCCTTGGTTGTAATTCGAATCTGAATTCGAATTTGAACTGTTTTCGGGCTTAGAATTTTCTGAAAACTCCATTGGGCCATAACTTGGTCATACGGACTCCGTTTTTCGAAAACTCGGACTCTATTTCGCGTATTTTTCCGAGAAGAACGCAATGGCACAGACCGTTTCCCTTGATTCAGATTTTACAATTTAATTCTGCCTTGATTTGCATTATAACATGTTATTAAAAATACGGGTTGTTACATGGGGTTTCAATCAATCAACCATAGTTTTTATTTGTGCAGTTGGGCGATGTGTAAAATTTATCGTCCCAATCAATATCAATCAAATCAGTGTATATAAACAAATATCCGATTTGTTTATAAATATTTATTTTACATATACGTTAAAAATTCTATTTTTAAATATAAAATATTTTTAACTATATAAATATTTTATTTCATTTCACATCACGTCACACAATCAACTACACATCAAATTCAAACAAACAAACATACAAGCCGTCCATGGTCTGTGGACGACGGGTGTCGGGTGCTACTAAACACCGTCTGCATCCTAGTATATATTATTAACTAGAAAACAAAATTAAAAGGTGAGAAGTTCTCACTGAGGGTTCCACTCCGCCGTGCTTTGCTGTTGAACTGCTGAATCGCCTGAATCCATTTGTAATTCCACTACAGTCTTTTCACGCTGTTCAAATGAAAATTATATTTTTATTTACTTCATTCTAATAAATAAAATTCATATTTTTATTTCTACTTCATATATTTTTACAACGCTTATTTCAATATAAAAATTATATTTTTATATTTCTACTTCTTATATAAAGATTGAATTTTTATTTATATATCATCGCTATAAAAATCACATTTTTATTTCAGCATACATATAAGAAAGATCATATTTTTATTTCGCTACCTATATAAAGATAATATTCTTATATTCTCTATTATGTAGAAATTCTATTTTCAATACACTACTTATATAAAAATAGTATTTTTATATCTTCCATTGTATAAAGATCATATTTTTAATACTTCTACTATATAAAAATAACATCTTTAATATTTCTACTATATAAAAGTTATATTTTTAACCTTTCTATATTATAAAAATTATATTTTTAATACTCTACTTATATAAAAATAATATTTTTAACCTTTCTATATTATAAAAATTATATTTTTATTAGTATATAATCAAAATCAAACCCTTTGTGATGCAAAACAATGTGTATATATTTCCCTTCTTATCAAAATCAGATTCCTAACTTGGTTAAGCTAAACTAAGTATTTTAAATAAATTGAAATTAAATAATATAAGGACTTACAACGAAAAGGGGATGAGGGGGGTGAACTGGCGGCCACATGAGGAGGCGTAGGCGGATGAGAAGTGGGACGAAGCGATAGGAGAGGGGGGGGGGGGGTAGCGCGTCGCGCGTAGGTGGAGAAAAGGGGGGGTAGCGCGTCGCGCGCATGAGGAGAAAAGGGGGGGGGGGGTAGCGCGTCGCGTGCAGGACGAGGGGGGGGGGGGGTAGCGCGGTGGCGGCGCCACAAAGGGGGGGGTCGCGGTCGATTAGGCTAGGGTTTTTTTTTTCTGTTTTCTGATTTGGGAAGTAACGGGGGGGGGGGGTGTGGAAAGAGAAGGTAAGGGAGAGGGAGAGATTAAAGGATTTATATAAATATTTATTATTTTTAATTTCAAAAAGTTGACTTTTTTATTCGACCTCTAAACGAGGCCCATCGCCTGTCGTCCATCGCTAATTACCCCCATTCTGAACACAATGGGATATGTATCGTAAGCTGATTCGATCGTTTCGATCAGTTTTCGTCAAAATCAAAATATAACTCTATATATTGAATTTGAACGCGCATTTCAATTTACTGGGGCGACATAGTAGCTAGAAAAATTCCCATAAAATAATTTCTAGCTTCGTATTGATGATATAGTCCTAACAAAACTAGTTTCGTCAAATTCTGAGATCGTTTGAAAAATGGCCATTTTCCAGTCGATCAAAATCAACTAAAACTGGTCAAACGCGTTTTCCTCTGCCACGCTCACATATTGATTCGAAAAATTATGAAAATTGTAATCTAGCAATAACTTTACATCACAGATCCAACAAAAGTGGTTTCGTCAGAATCCGAGATCGTTTGCAAAATGGCTATTTTTAAGGGCCAGAATTCCATAGCGACTATTCTGAAAATTCATTTGGCCATATCTTTTGATTCCCGCTATGAAATTTTGATTTTTCGGATTCGTTGGAAAGATATTCTCAAATAGATTCTATTATTTTTGGTTTCGCTAAATTCCGGTTTATTTTGCAACCGGTACATTCATTTGAAGTTTGAAATCGAATTATCGAACTTCAGGGCCATTTTCAATTCCTTTTATAATTTAAAATAAATATTTATATTCTAACGACGATCCATATAAATATATTCGTTCGAATTATATTCAAAATAAATTTTTCATCATTTTTACTTAAAATAATCTATTTTAATATTCAAAATTCATTAAAATCGCCAATTTAAAAATTTTAAACTGGCCTAGATTTTCGGGTTGTTACAATCTCCCCCACTTAAAACTTTTCGTCCTCGAAAAGGAACAAAGCCGAAAGTTGTTTTAAAAACCAACTCAACTTTCATTGTTTTGATTACGGCTTAAGTTCTTCAACTTTGCAGTTTCTAAGAACTTTTCAAATTTTTCAATAATTTGGCTAACACCCTAAATTTTCGAAAAATTTCGCCATAACCTCCCCTGCACCGGGGACTTCGGGATATTTCATCTAGCCTCCCATGGCCTTCTTCAACTCAAAAGAAAAGAAAACGCCAAGCGGCTAGCTAATCTGCTCACAAAATCACCCAAAACTTAAGAAATACAACAAACATGTACCTATTTGTCGGGCAAACAATTTTATTCCTTTTCTCTAGCCTCCTTGCTATGACCTGTTCAATGGATATACATGTACATGCATGCAATTGCAAATAATTTCTATACAGTTCAATATTTGATTCTATTTTGGCCTAAATTCACCTTTCATTCATATAAATGTTTAATTGAATAATCACACATCACATCCATCAATCAATTAGTGAATTATCATTTCAAACTCATAATTTTGATATATAGTCAAAAATCACATTTTTGGTGCCAAATCACAACAATAAGCCCTATCTAGTTTTGGTTCTCACACCAGCCTAATGGAAATATATAGACACCACACTTTCGTCACTCGAACATAAATACTGATGATGTTGCAATCATCATCAGAATTATCCCCGGGCGACTAGGGTGCGATACTATATCTATCCAGTTTATTAAAACTTCAAATATACGTTTGCAAGGCGTACATGCAAAATCTTTATATATTGGATTGTCCAAATTCAATAAATAAATATTCAAATACGTATAAACAATTTAAATTTCAAAACAAAATGTGTTTTCACTTTAAAAATATACTCTTCACACTCGTTCTAGGATACTACTGATCCCATCTCTAACGAGTCATTCTTATTGGATATTACAAATCCAATATCTGATGAATTCTTTCGTACGGTACTAATGTGTCTTGTTCTCTGAGCTTTGTAAACCAAAGCTCTGATACCAACTGTAAGAACCCGTAACTTCCCCGGTATGGAAAGCACGGATAATTCGAGAACAAACCACATCAGAACACAGACGGAAGAACATTTCATTGTATATTACAACAATTCATCAGAATACAAGAATATATAGAGTATTAACAAATAAAATACATTCAATAAATATCAGAGATTACAATAAATTACATAGCAGCGGAAAACAATACAAATCACAACTGAAGGGGATATACGGATACAAAGCTTTCCGGATATCATTCCAGCAGTAAACCAGGATCCTATGAATATAAATCTGCAAAACCAAAATTACTAGCTGCCCGTGTCAAAATAGGGGCACCCAGAGTTTAGGTTAAAACAATAAACTCCAGGTCAGTCATGTGACTGGTGTGAGAACTAAAACAGTTATTAATCTTTATTTTAAAGTTAGGTAAATCAAGGGACCACACCGTATAACACGGAACGGGTTTCCTCCCAAGAATACCAGTTTATAAAACAACAGCGCAATGCTAAATAAAGAACAATGAAGCTATTTTAAGACCCAGGTCCCATCACACAATGCAACGCAAGCCGGAGGATAGGGTTTTTACCTTATAATAGCCAAAGAATGCTTGATACGTTTAAAACAAATCATTTGATACTATTTTAAGTGCATAGTGTCAAAACAATTTCAAATCATAAGTATCAATCATAGACGACATGAGCGTCCCATGCCACTATGTCGCCATATATAGGTTTACTATTAAAACCACAAAGTCACGTATTTGGAAGTTGGATTTTCATCTATGAACCGAGGCAAAAGATAATCCTCTACCGAATTTGAGACAATCTAGCCCATGTCTCAGGCAAATACTCAGTCAAGCCTTGGAGCGACAGGGCCGGTCCACCGATGTGGATTAAAATTCCTGAACACTGCGTTTCCCCGCCCTTTGGGGCGTAAATGAGCCAACGAATGACTCCATCGGACCCGGATCGTCCGATATAACCGAAGCGCCTCGCAACAGCAACAACCACGTAGGTGAAAAGTATATAAATGTCAGGGCTGGTAGGTCACTGACACCACCCTAGCTAGAAGGAAACGCATGCCCTCCCTGAAGTCCTCTCCCGTTTTTGGTTAACAACCGGGGTATGAGGCTCGCGAATTCACGTTACACAAAGCTACGCCACAAAGGCCGTGATTTGATCATCACCACAAGACTTTGCTTTTCAACATAAGCCTTGATCATTTGCATCTTAGCATGCTACACAGGCAAACCACCCTATGCAATCGATATCAATCACACAGAATGAAATCCGATGTCAGACACACAGTCCATACAAGTCCGTTCTGGGTCTGAACGAAACCGGAGGCACTTTCCTCGCATATCCATCAATCTCCAAGCACATCTGGACGATCACCAACTGATTCCCTCATCTTGGGTGTACAGCTCAATCAGGATCGTCAGTAATTATCCAAATGATGCGAAGACTTCCGGTCTTCGACCACCGTCTTCATCTTTGACTTCTCGTCGTATCAGTTATTCGGAATGTGATAAACCCAGTCTTTCTGAATGACTCGCGTATATAATAAACACGTGTTATACAAACACAACATATGCCTCATTCCAATTCAGAATATTCTTTTATTCAAATATTTCTATTCTTTGGGAAAGGTTCCCATTAATTTTATCAAATAAAAATTCTTTAAATTTATTCTTTAATCTTCTTTTGAATATAAATTCAAACTAGTCGGGATTAGCGAACCACACCGAAGTAATCATTTATTTTATTTCCCAATCCCAACCTATTCATCCCATGAAGTAAAACTGGTCATACTTCATCTCTAACACCACGGTGTTATCGGTAAATTCAATTACCATTTCACGTTCAAATCTAATTAAAGATTTAACTATCGCCTGGAGCAAAACTGGTGATACTCCATTCTCGATCATTTCAATCTAATTAAAGATCCATTAAACTCCACTTAGTTTTAATCTTTAACTGGGTTAAAGAATCAGTGTCATTCAAAACACGGTTCACGATAAACCCAAAATCACATTCCATTAATTATCGGGTTAAAGAACAAGTGTTATTTAAAACACTGTTCACGATAAACCCAAAAATCAATACCCATTCAATTCCGGTTAAATATTATTTAATTGGGACACTTCATTAAACCTAAAAAAAAAGATTTAATCTTTTCCTCAACTGGGTTTAAGAACAGTGTTATTGAAGACACCATTCACGACAAACCCAAATCACATTTGATTTTAAATACAAGGCTCTGAATAGAAAATATATTGGCTTATATTCAATATCAAATTCTACGACCCACAGATATCGTATTGGAAATAACGATAAAAATATATATTTCAAATTCCCATAATGTGAAAACCCGTAACTTCCCCGTAAATGAAAGAGCGGATAGTTCGAGAACAAGCCACAACATAACGCAGATGGAAGAACATTTCATTGTGTATTACAACAATGCATCAGACTACAAGAATATACAGAGTATAAAAGAATATTACACAGAAATATCAGAGATTTAAATTACATTTAAATACATCGCAGCGGAAAATAATACAATACACAACTAGAAGGAGATATACGGATACAAAGCCTTCCGGATATCGTTCCAGCTGTAAACCAGGATCCTGTGAATATAAATCTGCAAAACCAAAACTACTAGCTGCCCGTGTGGAAAATAGGGGCACCCAGAGTTTAGGTTAAAACAATAAACTCCAGGTCAGTCATGTGACTGGTGTGAGAACTAAAACAGTTATTAATCTTTATTTTAAAGATAGGTAAATCAAGGGACCACGCCGTATAACACGGAACGGGTTTCCCCCCAAGAATACCAGTGCATAAAACAACAGCGCAATGCTAAATAAAGAAAAATGAAGCTATTATAAGACCCAGTTCCCATCACACAATGCAACGCAAGCCGGAGGATAGGGTTTTTACCTTATAATAGCCAAGAATGCTTGATACGTTTAAAAGAAATTATTTTGATACTATTATAAGGGTATAGTGTATAAAACAACTTCAAATCATAAGTATCAATCATAGGCGGCATGAATGCCCCATACCACTATGTCGCCATATATAGGTTATACAATCATAATCGCAAAGTCACGTATTTGGAAATTGGGTTTCCGTCTGTGAACCGAGGCCAAGGATCGTCCTCTACCGATTCGAGACAATCTAGCCTACCATGTCTCAGGAACAGCCGCAACTACCCCCTGGATCGTCAGGGTCGGTCCACCGATGTGGATTATTATGCCTGAACAATACGTCTCCCCGCCCTTTGGGGCGCAAATGAGCCAACGAATGACTCCATCGGACCCGGATCGTCCGATCAAACCGAGGCGCCTCGCAACAGCAATAACCACACAGGTGAAAAGTATATAAATGTCAGGGCTGGTAGGTCACTGACACCACCCTAGCTAGAAAGAAACGCATGCCCTCTCTGAGGTCCTCTCCCATTTTTGGTTCACAACCGGGGTGCGAAACTCGCGAAGTAAAACGTTACACAAAGCTACGCCACAAAGGTCGTGCTTTGATCATCACCACAAGACTTTGCTTTTCAACAGAAGCCTCGATCATTTGCCACTTAGGCATGCCACACAGGCAATTCACTCCATGCGTTTGATATCCATCAATATATAACCCCTGAGCTCGTACGTCTCAGAGAAGGGCGTTAAGCAAGAGAATAAATTCTCCGCCGCCAAACGGATATATATTTAATAGAGATCAATCACACGGACTAAATTCCAATGTCAGACACATAGTCCATTTACAAGTCCGTTCCGGGTCTGAACGAAACCGGAGGCACCTAGTACCCCGCTTATCCATCGATCTCCAAGTACGTCTGGACGATCACCAACTGTTTCCATCTTCTTGGGTGTACAGCCCAATCAAGATCATCAGTAATCACCCAAACGACGTGAAGACCTCCGGTCTTCGACCATCGTCTTCATCTTCGACTAATCGTCGTATTAGTTATCCAGAATGGGATAAACCCGGTCTTTCCGAATAACTCGCGTATATTTTAAATAAGTGTTACACAAACACAACATACGCCTCATTCCAATTCATCAGCCACTAACCGTAAATTAATCAAGAGAATAATTCCCCAAATATTAACCCCGAAGGCCGAAACCAACATCAGATCAATATTCAGAAAGCCATTTTACTTGGCTAACCGACAGTTAGTTTCTAAATTTCACATTCATAGGGAAAGGTTCCCTTTTATTTTATCCAAGATAAATTTCTTGAATTTATTCTTTAATCTTCTTTTGAATTTCGATTCGACTAGTCGGGATTTACGAACCTTACCGAAGTAATTATTTGTTTTGATTTCCCAATCCCAACCTATTCATCCCATGAAGTAAAACAGGTGATACTTCATATCTAACACCACGGTGTTATCGATAAATTCAATTACCATTTCACGTTTAAATCCAATTAAAGATTTAACTATCGCCTGGAGCAAAACTGGTGCTACTCCATTCTCGGTCATTTCAATCTAATTAAAGATTCATTAAAACTCCACTTAGTTTTTTAATCGTTAACTGGGTTAAAGAATCAGTGTCACTTAAAACACGGTTCACGATAAACCCAAAATCGCATTCCATTAATTATCGGGTTAAAGAACGAGTGTTATTTAAAAACACTGTCCACGATAAACCCAAAAATCAATATCAATTCAATTCCAATTAAATATCACTTAATTGGTTCACTTCATTAAATCTAAATAAAAGATTTAATCTTTTCTCAACTGGGTTCAAGAACAGTATTAGTCAAGACACCATTCACGACAAACCCAAATCATATTTGATATTAAATAAAAGGCTCTGAATAGAAAATATCCCGGCTTATATTCAATATCAAATTCTGCGACCAACAAAGATCGTATTGGAAATAACGATATATATATCTATATCTTTCAAATTTCCATAACAACATTTGTATAATCACGAAATCCAACATCGAAATATTCCGAAGACAGTTTCGATCCAAATCCATTCCAATGCAATCATTGGAAATTCTGGTTATTTTCAAAACCATTTCAAATTCAATTTATTTATTTAAAAATAAATAGAATTATAATTCTAGTTCAAAACTAGTTCATTTCGATAAAAATCTATTTTTATCTTTTCAAATATGGAGTTTTTCATCCTAATCCTTTCTAAATCATTTCTTATGATTTTACACAAATTATTACTATTTTTAATAATTTTATCAAGGCCTGTACAGTCGATTTCCATCAACGGCCATCGAACTGCACTTACAACGACCTTTTTCAAATTTGATTTGGACATAATTCCAAATCCAACCGTTAGATTTCAAATTGCTAATATTCTTTAGAAAGCTCTTTTCGATACGAAACCAACGGTTCCCGTTTTAGGAGAATCCGACGGTCGGATCTCCCGTAATGTCCGTTTGAAATAAATGGTCGAAATTCGCGAACTGCCGCGGCGCGGCGCGTTCTATTCAGGCCATTATATTATATATATAATATATATAGTATATATTTCGTCGATTTCTATTTAAAACGAATTATATAAATAGTTTTAAATTCGTTTCAAAAGCAATTTCAACTTCCATTTCAATTCAAATCAAAATTGAATTCTTCTTTATAAATTCGTTTTAAAATTCATTTCTATTCAATTTAAATTTCAAATCAATTTAAATTCATTTCAATTCGTTTTCAATTCAATTTGAATTCATTTTCAATTCAATTCATTTCAAAATCGTTTTCAATTCAATTCATTTCGAAATCGTTTTCAATTCAATTCATTTCGAAATCGTTTTCAATTCAATTCATTTCAAAATGAATAAAATCGATATAAATATCGTTCACGTCAAAATGGCGTCAATCTAATCAACACGGCTTCATAAATTTCTATTTTCAAATATTCTATTTCAAATATTTCTTTTTCAAAATAGTTGTTATTATCAAAATATTTCGTTCAACACATGACCAATCTCAATGGATGAGTACTGTCAACACATGAACCTTTATTTTATATTGATAAAGATGTAAATTTTATTACTAAAATATTTTTTTCAACACATGACCAATCTCATTGGATGAGTACTGTCAACACATGAAACTTTATTTTATATTAATAAAGATGTAAATTTTATTACTAAAATATTTCGTTCAACACATGACCAATCTCATTGGATGAGTACTGTCAACACATGAACCTTTATTTTATATTGATAAAGATGTAAATTTTATAACTAAAATATTTTTTTCAACACATGACCAATCTCAATGGATGAGTACTGTCAACACATGAACCTTTATTTTAAATTATTCTTTATTTTCTAAATTGGAATGAGGCCCATTCAATCACCATATAATGTTAATTATATGGATTTTCATACATTACACACATATAATAGCATTGAAAATAATCAACCATCAACCAAAGTGCACTACACTGTATAAGCATCAAATATAGATATCTAACGCTTATAACAGCCTGTCAATCAATCGATCGACATATTTAATCAATCAGGATGAGTGAACTTCATATTTCATCCCAACACCCGTGTGGGGTTTCAAACAATCAAACACAGATTTTATTTGTGCATTCGGGCGATGTGTAAAATTTATCGTCCCAATCAATGTCAGTCAAATCAGTGTACATAAACAAACCGTCCGGTTTGTAAATGAATATTTATTTATTCACATTCACGTTAAAAATTATATTTTTAACGATCAAACTATTTTATTCAACCTATGAATATTCTATTCGGTTCATTTATTAAATAAAATGTTATCTTTATTTTTCTAACTTATTTTTAGAAAATTTCGGCGGCATAACGGCACGATACTAGAAACGGGACAAGGCCTAGCCTTATCCCCGGTCTAGTGAAGACCCACGCCATTCACACATCAATCAAATTCACCAAACAACCAATTCAGATCAAGTCATCAAATTAATTTAAGCAACCAAACAAACAAGTCCATGGTCTGTGGACGATTGTGTCGGGTGCTACTAAGCACCGTCTGCATCCTAGTATATATATATATAACTAGAAAATGAAATTAAAAGGTGAGAAATTCTCACAGGTTGCTATCCCAAACATCTTGACTCTTCTTTACCAGAAGTCTTCGTCGTTTTCGCATTTTTGTCATCTTCGTTGCTGTAGCCACTATATATGTAAAAATCGAATTTTACTTCGTTGTTCAATATATAAAAATCTAATTTTTATTATGTTATTCAATATATAAAAATCCAATTTTTATTATGTTATTCAATATATAAAAATCAAATTTTTATTATGTTATTCAATATATAAAAATCAAATTTTTACTATGCTATTCAATATATAAAAATCTAATCTTTAAGCGAATAAAAATCTAATCTTTAAGTTTAAAAATCACTTCTTTATCTTTAAAAATCACTTCCTTATCTAAGTAAAAATCATATTTTTACTTCGCTTAAAGTCATATATTTTATACCATCAACGTATATGTAAAAATTGAATTCTTTACCTAACTAAAAATCGAATTTTTATTTGATGTTTATATTTCACAAAAACCCGTATTATTCTATTTATTTTTCGAAACAATATCCATTTTCAAAATCGATGGTATTATAATTTTCAAAAATCATATTTTTATAACTTCTACTTCACATCCAAAAATTATATTTTTATGTAAACTAAAGATCAACTTTATATAAAGAAGAACTAAATTAAAAATTGAAATTAGAAATCAATACATACCAAACTCACTAATTTTCGATCGACGGAGGGGCTTGGCGGCTGTTGCGGGTGGCGCTGGAGCGGAGGTGCTGTGCCAGTGGTCGCGACAAGCGGTGGTGCCTCCTCAACGTCGATGGCCTTCAGTTCGTCGGCGGTGGAGGCGGTGTGGGGTGATGGCAGTAAGTGCGGCGGCGCGATTTGAAAGGGAGGGGGGGAAAGGGCGCGGTTTCTGGTCAGTGGAGGGAGGCGAGAGCATCGAGAGGGGAGATGGATGGAGCGGTGGATAGAGGAGGGCTAGGGGAGGAGGGTTGGGCGATCGGAGGTGGCGCTCCGACGATGGGAGGGGCGGCAGAAATCGGGATCTGGGCCTGAGCGGGTTTTAGAATTTTTTTTATTTTCTTCTGATCAGAATGAAAGAGAGAGTGGGGGCTTTATTAATAATTATATATTTAATTAATTAATTTCTCAAAGTTGACTTTTACATACGACCTCTAAACGAGGCCCACCGCCTGTCGCCCATAGCTAATTACCCCCATTCCAAACACAGTGGAATATATATCGCAGGCTGATTCGACTGTTACGATCAATTTTCGTTGAATTTACATTTAAATCATTATATTAAATTTTAAACGTACATTTCAAATTACCGGGGTCACATACTAACTAGAAAAATTCCAGAAAAATATTTTCTAGCTTCGTATTGACGATACGGTCCTAACAAAACTAGTTTCGTCGAATTCTGAGACCGTTGGAAAAATGGCCATTTTTATGGGCCTGAATTCCATAGCGACTATTCAGAATTTTCAACTGGACATATCTTTTGATTCCCGCTATGAAATTTCGATTTTTCAGATTCGTTGGAAAGATATTATCAATTAGATTCTAATGTTTTTGGTTTCACTAAAATCCGGATTGTTTTGCACCCGGTACATTCAATTGAAGTTTGAAATCGAATTATCGAACTACCGCGCCATTTTCAATTCCATTTATAATTATATATAATTATTTATATTCTAATGACGACGTATAAAATATACACGTTCGAATTATATTCAAAATAAATTTTCGTCGATATTATTTAAAATAATTCATTTTAAATAATCAAAATTCGCTAAAATTGCCAAAATAAAAATTTTAAACTAGCCCAGATTTTTGGGTTATTACAATCTCCCCCACTTAAAACTTTTCGTCCCCGAAAAGGAATAAAGTCGAAAGTGGTTTGATTAATCAACTCTACGTTCGATCTGGCTTCCATTCTCCAACTTTTCAGTTTCTGAGAATTTCCAAAAATTTGAAAATTTTGGCTAACACCCTAAATTTTCGAAAAATTTCGCCATAACCTCCCCTGCACCGGGAGCATCGGGAAATCTCAAATAGCTTCCCCGGTCCTTCAGATCTCAAAAAGAAAAAGAAAAAGCCAAGCGACTAGCCAATAGGCTCATAAAATCATCATCACCCAAACAAAACAGTAAATTATGTAGTAAACATGTACCTATTTGTCGGGCAAACAAATTTTATTCTCTGCTCTAGCCTCCTTGCTATGACCTGTTCAATGTAAGTACATGTATATGCAAGCAAATGCGACCAAATTTCAATATAATTCAATATTTGGTTCAATTAGGCTTAATGGTTCAAAATTATCGAACAATTAAACAAACATCAATCAATTAGTGAATTAGCTTTTGAAATTCATAACTTTGATACATATACAAAAATCAGATTTTTGATGCCAAATCACAACAATAGGCCCTATCTAATTTTTGGTTCTCACACCAGTCAATAGGAAATATATAGATATCACACCTTCGAAACACGAATACCAATTCTGATGATGTTCGAACTATCATCAGAATCATCTCCGGGCGACTAGAGTGTGATTCTATATCTATCCAGTATATTAAAACTTCAAATACACGTTTGCAAGGCGTATATGCAAAATCTTTATATACTGGACTGTCCTAATCAATATGAAATAAATAATCAAACACGAATAGTTGATTTAGCTTTTCAAACCAAAATTGTTTTCATTTTAAAAATATACTCTTCACACTCGTTCTAGGATACTACTGATCCTATCTCTAACGAGTCATTCTAATTGGATATTACTAATCCAATATCTGATGAATTCTTTCGTATGGTTCGAATGTGTCTTGTTCTCTGAGCTTTGTAAACCAAAGCTCTGATACCAACTGTGAAAACCCGTAACTTCCCCGTAAAGGAAAGAGCGGATAGTTCGAGAACAAGCCACAACAGAACGCATACGGAAGAACATTTCATTGTATATTACAATAATGCATCAGACTACAAGAATATACAGAGTATAAAAGAATATTACACAGAAATATCAGAGATTTAAATTACATTTAAATACATCGCAGCGGAAAATAATACAATACACAACTAGAAGGAGATATACGGATACAAAGCCTTCCGGATATCGTTCCAGCTGTAAACCAGGATCCTGTGAATATAAATCTGCAAAACCAAAACTACTAGCTGCCCGTGTGGAAAATAGGGGCACCCAGAGTTTAGGTTAAAACAATAAACTCCAGGTCAGTCATGTGACTGGTGTGAGAACTAAAACAGTTATTAATCTTTATTTTAAAGATAGGTAAATCAAGGGACCACGCCGTATAACACGGAACGGGTTCCCCCCAAGAATACCGGTGCATAAAACAACAGCGCAATGCTAAATAAAGAAAAATGAAGCTATTATAAGACCCAGTTCCCATCACACAATGCAACACAAGCCGGAGGATAGGGTTTTTACCTTATAATAGCCAAGAATGCTTGATACGTTTAAAAGAAATTATTTTGATACTATTATAAGGGTATAGTGTATAAAACAACTTCAAATCATAAGTATCAATCATAGGCGGCATGAATGCCCCATACCACTATGTCGCCATATATAGGTTATACAATCATAATCGCAAAGTCACGTATTTGGAAATTGGGTTTCCGTCTGTGAACCGAGGCCAGGGATCGTCCTCTACCGATTCGAGACAATCTAGCCTACCATGTCTCAGGAACAGCCGCAACTTCCCCCCTGGATCGTCAGGGCCGGTCCACCAATGTGGATTATTATGCCTGAACAATACGTCTCCCCGCCCTTTGGGGCGCAAATGAGCCAACGAATGACTCCATTGGACCCGGATCGTCCGATCAAACCGAGGCGCCTCGCAACAGCAACAACCACACAGGTGAAAAGTATATAAATGTCAGGGCGGGTAGGTCACTGACACCACCCTAGCTAGAAAGAAACGCATGCCCTCACTGAGGTCCTCTCCCGTTTTTGGTTCACAACCGGGGTGCGAAACTCGCGAAGTAAAACGTTACACAAAGCTACGCCACAAAGGCCGTGCTTTGATCATCACCACAAGACTTTGCTTTTCAACAGAAGCCTCGATCATTTGCCACTTAGGCATGCCACATAGGCAATTCACTCCATGCATTTGATATCCATCAATATATAACCCCTGAGCTCGTACGTCTCAGAGAAGGGCGTTAAGCAAGAGAATAAATTCTCCGCCGCCAAACAGATATATATTTAATAGAGATCAATCACGCGGACTAAATTCCAATGTCAGACACACAGTCCATTTACAAGTCCGTTCTGGGTCTGAACGAAACCGGAGGCACCTAGTACCCCGCATATCCATCGATCTCCAAGCACGTCTGGACGATCACCAAATGTTTCCATCTTCTTGGGTGTACAGCCCAATCAAGATCATCAGTAATCACCCAAACGACGTGAAGACCTCCGGTCTTCGACCATCGTCTTCATCTTCGACTAATCGTCGTATAAGTTATCCAGAATGGTATAAACCCGGTCTTTCCGAATAACTCGCGTATATTTTAAATAAGTGTTACACAAACACAACATACGCCTCATTCCAATTCATCAGTCACTAACCGTAAATTAATCAAGAGAATAATTCCCCAAAACCAACATCAGATCAACATCAGATCAATATTCAGAAAACCATTTTACTTGGCTAACCGACAGTTAGTTTCTAAATTTCACATTCATAGGGAAAGGTTCCCATTAATTTTATCCAAGTTAAATTTCTTGAATTTATTCTTTAATCTTCTTTTGAATTTCGATTCAACTAGTCGGGATTTACGAACCTTACCGAAGTAATCATTTGTTTTGATTTCCCAATCCCAACCTATTCATCCCATGAAGTAAAACTGGTGATACTTCATATCTAACACCACGGTGTTATCGGTAAATTCAATTACCATTTCACGTTTAAATCCAATTAAAGATTTAACTATCGCCTGGAGCAAAACTGGTGCTACTCCATTCTCGGTCATTTCAATCTAATTAAAGATTCATTAAAACTCCACTTAGTTTTAATCGTTAATTGGGTTAAGGAATCAGTGTCATTTAAAACACGGTTCACGATAAACCCAAAATCGCATTCCATTAATTATCGGGTTAAAGAACGAGTGTTATTTAAAAACACTGTCCACGATAAACCAAAAAATAATATCAATTCAATTCCAATTAAATATCACTTAATTGGTTCACTTCATTAAATCTAAATAAAAGATTTAATCTTTTCTCAGCTGGGTTCAAGAACAGTGTTAGTCAAGACACCATTCACGACAAACCCAAATCATATTTGATATTAAATACAAGGCTCTGAATAGAAAATATCCCGGCTTATATTCAATATCAAATTCTGCGACCAACAAAGATCGTATTGGAAATAACGATATATATATCTATATCTTTCAAATTTCCATAACAACATTTGTATAATCATGAAATCCAACATCGAAATATTCCGAAGACAGCTTCGATCCAAATCCATTCCAATGCAATCATTGGAAATTCTGGTTATTTTCAAAACCATTTCAAATTCAATTTATTTATTTAAAAATAAATAGAATTATAATTCTAGTTCAAAATTAGTTCATTTCGATAAAAATCTATTTTTATCTTTTCAAATATGGAGTTTTTCATCCCAATCCTTTCTAAATCATTTCTTATGATTTTACACAAATTATTACTATTTTTAATAATTTTATCAAGGCCTGTACAGTCGATTTCCATCAACGGCCATCGAACTGCACTTACAGCGACCTTTTTCAAATTTGATTTGGACATAATTCCAAATCCAACCGTTAGATTTCAAATTTCTAATATTCGTTAGAAAGCTCTTTTCGATACGAACCCAACGGTTCTGGTTTTAGGAGAATCCGACGGTCGGATCTCCCGTAATGTCCGTTTGAAATAAATGGTCGAAATTCGCGAACTGCCGCGGCGCGGCGCGTTCTATTCAGGCCATTATATTATATATATATAATATATATTTCGTCGATTTCTATTTAAAACGAATTATATAAATAGTTTTAAATTCGTTTCAAAAGCAATTTCAACTTCCATTTCAATTCAAATCAAAATTGAATTCTTCTTTATAAATTCGTTTTAAAATTCATTTCTATTCAATTTAAATTTCAATTCAATTTGAATTCATTTCAATTCGTTTTCAATTCAATTTGAATTCGTTTTCAATTCAATTCATTTCGAAATCGTTTTCAATTCAATTCATTTCGAAATCGTTTTCAATTCAATTCATTTCGAAATCGTTTTCAATTCAATTCATTTCAAAATGAATAAAATCGATATAAATATCGTTCACGTCAAAATGGCGTCAATCTAATCAACACGACTTCATAAATTTCTATTTTCAAATATTCTATTTCAAATATTTCTTTTTCAAAATAGTTGTTATTATCAAAATATTTCGTTCAACACATGACCAATCTCAATGGATGAGTACTGTCAACACATGAACCTTTATTTTATATTGATAAAGATGTAAATTTTATTACTAAAATATTTCGTTCAAAACATGACCAATCTCATTGGATGAGTACTGTCAACACATGAACCTTTATTTTATATTAATAAAGATGTAAATTTTATTACTAAAATATTTTGTTCAACACATGACCAATCTCATTGGATGAGTACTGTCAACACATGAACCTTTATTTTATATTGATAAAGATGTAAATTTTATTACTAAAATATTTCGTTCAACACATGACCAATCTCAATGGTTGAGTACTGTCAACACATGAACCTTTATTTTATATTATTCTTTATTTTCTAAATTGGAATGAGGCCCAATCAATCACCATATAATGTTAATTATATGGATTTTCATACATTACACACATATAATAGCATTGAAAATAATCAACCATCAACCAAAGTGCACTACACTGTATAAGCATCAAATATAGATATCTAACGCTTATAACAACCTGTCAATCAATCGATCGACATATTTAATCAATCAGGATGAGTGAATTTCATATTTCATCCCAACACCCATGTGGGGTTTCAAACAATCAAACACAGATTTTATTTGTGCAGTTGGGCGATGTGTAAAATTTATCGTCCCAATCAATGTCAGTCAAATCAGTGTACATAAACAAACCGTCCGGTTTGTAAATGAATATTTATTTATTCACATTCACGTTAAAAATTATATTTTTAACGATCAAACTATTTTATTCAACCTATGAATATTCTATTCGGTTCATTTATTAAATAAAATGTTATCTTTATTTTTCTAACTTATTTTTAGAAAATTTCGGCGGCATAACGGCACGATACTAGAAACGGGACAAGGCCTAGCCTTATCCCCGGTCTAGTGAAGGCCCACGCCATTCACACATCAATCAAATTCACCAAAAAACCAATTCAAATCAAGTCATCAAATTAATTTATGCAACCAAACAAACAAGTCCATGGTCTGTGGACGATTGTGTCGGGTGCTACTAAGCAACGTTTGCATCCTAGTATATATATATATAACTAGAAAATGAAATTGAAAGGTGAGAAATTCTCACAGATAGCTATCCCAAACATCTTGACTCTTCTTTTGCAGAAGTCTTCGTCGTTTTCGCATTTTTGTCATCTTCGTTGCTGTAGCCACTATATATGTAAAAATCGAATTTTACTTCGTTATTCAATATATAAAAATTGAATTTTTATTATGTTATTCAATATATAAAAATCAATTTTTTATTATGTTATTCAATATATAAAAATCAAATTTTTATTATGTTATTCAATATATAAAAATCAAATTTTTATTATGTTATTCAATATATAAAAATCAAATTTTTACTATGCTATTCAATATATAAAAATCTAATCTTTAAGCGAATAAAAATCTAATCTTTAAGTTTAAAAATCACTTCTTTATCTTTAAAAGTCACTTCCTTATCTAAGTAAAAATCATATTTTTATTTCGCTTAAAGTCATATATTTTATACCATCAACATATATGTAAAAATTGAATTCTTTACCTAACTAAAAATCGAATTTTTATTTGATGTTTATATTTAACAAAAACCCGTATTATTCTATTTATTTTTCGAAACAATATCCATTTTCAAAATCGATGGTATTATAATTTTCAAAAATCATATTTTTATAACTTCTACTTCACATCCAAAAATTATATTTTTATGTAAACTAAAGATCAACTTTATATAAAGAAGAACTAAATTAAAAATTGAAATTAGAAATCAATACATACCAAACTCACTAATTTTCGATCGACGGATGGGCTTGGCGGCTGTTGCGGGTGGCGCTGGAGCGGAGGTGCTGTGCCAGAGGTCGCGACAAGCGGTGGTGCCTCCTCAGCGTCGATGGCCTTCAGTTCGTCGGCGGTGGAGGCGGTGTGGGGTGATGGCAGTAAGTGCGGCGGCACGATTTGAAAGGGGGGGGGGAAGGGCGTGGTTTCTGGTCAGTGGAGGGAGGCGAGAGCATCGAGAGGGGAGATGGATGGAGCGGTGGAGAGAGGAGGGCTAGGGGAGGAGGGTTGGGCGATCGGAGGTGGCGCTCCGACGATGGGAGCGACGGAAGAAATCGGGATCTGGGCCTGAGCGGGTTTTAGAATTTTTTTTTCTTCTGATCAGAATGAAAGAGAGAGTGGGGGCTTTATAAATAATTACATATTTAATTAATTAATTAATTTCTCAAAGTTGACTTTTACATACGACCTCTAAACGAGGCCCACCGCCTGTCGCCTATAGCTAATTACCCCCATTCCGAACACAATGGAATATATATCGCAGGCTGATTCGACTGTTACGATCAGTTTTCGTTGAATTTACATTTAAATCATTATATTGAATTTTAAACGTACATTTCAAATTACCGGGGTCGCATACTAACTAGAAAAATTCCAGAAAAATATTTTCTAGCTTCGTATTGACGATACGGTCCTAACAAAACTAGTTTCGTCGAATTCTGAGGCCGTTGGAAAAATGGCCATTTTTAAGGGCCTGAATTCCATAGCGACTATTCAGAATTTTCAACTGGACATATCTTTTGATTCCCGCTATGAAATTTCGATTTTTCAGATTCATTGGAAAGATATTATTAATTAGATTCTAATGTTTTTGGTTTCACTAAAATCAGAATTGTTTTGCACCCGGTACATTCAATTGAAGTTTTAAATCAAATTATCGAACTACCGCGCTATTTTCAATTCCATTTATAATTATATATAATTATTTATATTCTAACGACGACGTATATAATATATACGTTCGAATTATATTCAAAATAAATTTTCGTCGATATTATTTAAAATAATTCATTTTAAATAATCAAAATTCGCTAAAATTGCGAAAATAAAATTTTTAAACTAGCCCAGATTTTCAGGTTATTACACATAACAATATCTATATCATCATGAAATCCAACATCGAAATATTCCAAAGACAATTTTGAATCAAATCCATTCCAATTCAATTATTGGAAATTATGGTTACTTTTAAAACCTTTTCAACTCCAATTTATTTATTTAAAAATAAATAAATTATTATTCTAGTTCGAAACTAGTTCATTTGGATAAAAATCTATTTTTATCTTTTCAAATATGGAGATTTTCATCCTAATTCTTCCCAAATCATTTCTTATGATTTTACACAAATTATTATTATTTTTAATAATTTTATCAAGGCCCGTACAGTCGATTTCCATCAACGGTCATCGAACTGCACTTACAGCGACCCTCTCCAAATTTGATTTGGACATAATTCCAAATCCAGCCGTTAGATTTCAAATTTCCAATATTCATTAGAAAGATCTTTTCGATATGAACCTAATGGTTCCGGTTTCAGGAGAATCCGACGGTCGGATCTCCTGCAATATTCACTCGAAGTCAATGGTCGAAATTCATGAACTGCCGCGGAGCGGCGCGTTCTATTCAGGCCATTATATTATATATATAATATATATTCCGTCGATTTCCTTTTAAAACGTATTTTATAAATCGTTTTTAATTTCATTTCAAATCGATTTCAATTCAATTTCAATTTAATTTGAATTGCAATTCACTTCAATTTAATTCGAATTTCAATTTACTTCAATTTAATTCGAATTTCAAATCACTTCAATTTAATTCGAATTTCAATTCACTTTAATTCAAATTTCAATTCACTTCAAAATATCAGATTTTGAAACCACTTCCTTTTCTATATTCATTTTAAAAACGAATATAATCGATATAAATGTCGTTCACGTCAAAATGGCTTCAATCTAATCAACACGGCTTTTATTCAACACATGAATATATATTTCTATTCTTCATTTTCCAAATTAGAATGAGGCCCAATCAATTACCATATAATGTGAATTATATGGATTTTCTACAATACATGTATATAATAGCAACGATAAATAATCAACCATCATCCAAAGTGCATTCTACACTGTATAAGCATTAGATATAAATATTCGACGCTTATACAGCCTGTCAATCAATCGATTGGCATACAACTAAACAATCGGGATTAGTGTACGTCAAATATCATCCCAATACCCGTGTGGGGTTTCAATCAATCAACCACAGTTTTTATTTGTGCAGTTGGGCGATGTGTAAAATTTATCGTCCCAATCAATATCAATCAAATCAGTGTATATAAACAAATCTCCGATTTGTTTATAAATATTTATTTTACATACACGTTAAAAATTCTATTTTTAAATATAATATATTTTTAACTATATAAATATTTTATTTAATTTCACATCACGTCACACAATCAACTACACATCAAATTCAAACAAACAAACATACAAGCCGTCCATGGTCTGTGGACGACGGGTGTCGGGTGCTACTAAACACCGTTTGCATCCTAGTATATATTATTAACTAGAAAACATAATTAAAAGGTGAGAAGTTCTCACTGAGGGTTCCACTCCGCCGTGCTTTGCTGTTGAACTGCTGAATCGCCTGAATCCATTTGTAATTCCACTACAATCTTTTCATGCTGTTCTAATGAAAATTATATTTTTGTTTACTTCATTCTAATAAATAAAATTCATATTTTTATTTCTACTTCATATATTTTTACAACATTTATTTCAATATAAAAATTATATTTTTATATTTCTACTTCTTATATAAAGATTGAATTTTTATTTATATATCATCGCTATAAAAATCACATTTTTATTTCAGCATACATATAAGAAAGATCAGATTTTTATTTCGCTACCTATATAAAGATAATATTTTTATATTCTCTATTATATAGAAATTCTATTTTCAATACACTACTTATATAAAAATAGTATTTTTATATCTTCCATTGTATAAAGATCATATTTTTAATACTTCTACTATATAAAAATAACGTCTTTAATATTTCTACTATATAAAAATTATATTTTTAACCTTTCTATTCTATAAAAATTATATTTTTAATACTCTACTTATATAAAAATAATATTTTTAACCTTTCTATATTATAAAAATTATATTTTTATTAGTATATAATCAAAATCAAACCCTTTGTGATGCAAAACAATGTGTATATATTTCCCTTCATATCAAAATCAGATTCCTAACTTGGTTAAAATAAACTAAGTATTTTTAATAAATTGAAATAAAATAATATAAGGACTTACAGCGAAAAGGGGATGAGGGGGGTGAACTGGCGGCCACAGGAGGAGGCGCAGGCGGATGAGAAGTGGGACGAGGGGGGTAGCGCGTCGCACGCAGGTGGAGAAAAAGGGGGGGTAGCGCGTCGTGCGCAGGAGGAGAAAAGGGGGGTAGCGCGTCGCGCGCAGGAGGAGGGGGTAGCGCGTCGCGCGTAGGAGGAGGGGGGTAGCGCGGTGGCGGCGCCACAAAGGGGGGGTTGCGGTCGATTAGGCTAGGTTTTTTTTTCTGATTTGGGAAGTAACGGGGGGGGGGGGGGGGGTGGGTGTGGAAAGAGAAGGTAAGGGAGAGGGAGAGAGTAAAGGATTTATATAAATATTTATTATTTTTAATTTCAAAAAGTTGACTTTTTTATTCGATCTCTAAACGAGGCCCACCGCCTGTCGTCCATAGCTAATTACCCCCATTCCGAACACAATGGGATATGTATCGTAAGCTGATTCGGTCGTTTCGATCAGTTTTCGTCAAAATCAAAATATAACTCTGTATATTGAATTTGAACGCGCATTTCAATTTACTGGGGCCACATACTAGCTAGAAAAATTCCCAAAAAAATAATTTCTAGCTTCGTATTGAAGATACGGTCCTAGCAAAACAAGTTTCGTCAAATTCTGAGACCGTTTGAAAAATGGCCATTTTCTAGTCGATTAATAGGCACACATCCCTAAAACGAAACTTAATTAGGCTCACATCCGGTCATAAACTTATTGTAAATTTAGTCCCTATTTTTCAAAAACATATAAAAAAATATAAAAAAAATATTAAAAAACCATGTAAATTCGTATTTAATTAAAACAATTAATCGTGAAAAAAATCAGATCAAAAAAACATTGAAAACAACGTCGAAATCATGAAATGCAGAAAATCAACGAAATGCAGTAAATTGCATCAAAACATGCATATAAATCGATTAGTTGCATACATGTATGCATTTATTTCAAATCTGCGTCAAAACTGCAGTATAAATGCATACATGTATGCACATATTGTTAAAACATGTATCTGCTGATGCATTTATTTAAAAACTGCATACCTACGTGCAACTTATTCACGTTTGCATGTATTTTGACATATATGCACACATGTATGCAGTTATATAGAAAAACTGCATACATGTATGCAATTTTTCAAACAGGCGTGCATAAATATATGCATGTGTATTCGAATAGTTGCATAAATATATGCATGTGTATTCGAATAGTTGCATAAATGTATGCAACTATTCGTAAAAGTTGCATACATTTATGCAATTTTTTTTTAAAATTTCTGTGGACTTTCGAGAATATTTATAGATTTTAGAATTTTTTTTTTTTTTTTAAGTGATAGCGCCTGAAAATTTGGACAGAAAACGAAAGAGGCGGAGGTATGGAAAGTGGCAGGCGGAAGATTCCAGGCGGCAGCTAAAATAGGGGGCGGGTTTACAGAGAAAACATTAATTACAGGGATGTATTGTGAATTTAAAACTTGCAAATAGTTGCATACATGTATGCAACTTTTGCCAATAGTTGCATACATGTATGCAAGTATTTCTGAAGCTGTTTTAGTTGAAAATGTATGCAGAAACTTGCATACATGTGTGCAACTATTTGAAATACTTGCACACATGTATGCAAGTATTTACATGTGAAAATAAAATGTGTGCAGAAACTTGCATACATGTATGCAACTATTTTAAATACTTGCACACATGTATGCAAGTATTGCATGTAAAAATATAACAGAGAAATACTTGCACAGATGAATGCAAGTATTCCAAATATGTGCATGATTTGATGCAAATTACTGCATTTTTCGTTGTTTTCTGTATTTTTTTGATTTTGATGCATGTTTTGATTTTATTATGATCTGAATTTTTGGGCGAGTACATGTTTAATTTAAATACGAATTATCGTGATTTTTTTATATTTTTTTCATATTTTTTTGATGACTTTTCAGAAAATAGGGACCTAATTTACAATAAGTTTATGACCGGGTTTTTTTTATATTTTGAAACTTAATAGGGACCTCTAAAAAACGCACCCTAAAATCAATTGAAACTGGTCAAACGCATTTTCCTTTGCCACGCTCACATATTGATTCGAAAAATTATGAAAATTGGAATCTAGCAATAACGTTACATCACGGATCCAACAAAAGTGGTTTCGTTGGAATCCGAGATCGTTTGCAAAATGGCTATTTTTAAGGGCCAGAATTCCATAGCGACTATTCTAAAAATTCATTTGGCCATATCTTTTGATTCCCGCTATGAAATTTTGATTTTTCAGATTCGTTCGAAAGATATTCTCAAATAGATTCTATTATTTTCGGTTTCGCTAAATTCCGGTTTATTTTGCACCCGGTACATTCATTTGAAGTTTGAAATCTAATTATCGAACTGCAGGGCCATTTTCAATTCCTTTTATAATTTAAAATAAATATTTATATTCTAACGATGATCTATATAAATATATTCGTTCGAATTATATTCAAAATAATTTTTTCATCGTTTTACTTAAAATAATCTATTTTAAATATTCAAAATTCATTAAAATCGCCAATTTAAAAATTTTAAACTGGCCCAGATATTAGGGTTGTTACAATAATCTTTTAACTTAGATTATTAAATTTCTATTATATTTAGTAATTGGAATAAGATGAAATGTGAGTTGGGTTTATTGTGAACGGTGTTTTTAAGCGACATCTGTTCTTTAACCCAACTGATAATGAAAGTATGATTTGGAATTTATAAACCTTTTATTAAGATTTAAATGGGAATTTTCCAAAAGACAAGTTTTTCCCATTTAATATATTAAATGGGAGTTGAATAGAATTCAAATGAATAATAATCGAGATAACCTTCTGTAAAAGAAGACCGATACTACATATGGAATTTAAGAGGCCTTGCCGTTATTCCATTTATATTTTTGGTCGGATACAGAAATTTATAACGATTATATTGATTTGATTTCTAGGAAGATTCCATATATAATGGAAGAAGATTTTGGGTTTACTGTGAACTATGTTTTAAATGACATTAGTTCTTTAACCCAGTTAAAGATAAGATTAATTTCTTAAATTTAAATAATCATTGAATAATGTTTTTTGATATTTAAAACCAAATTGGAGTTTTAATAAATCTTTAAAGAAAAGATTTAAGAATAATGTAAAGAATTTATCTTTGATAAGATAATGTGAATATTTTATTTAAAAGAATATTCTGAATTGGAATGAGGCATTGGATGTGTTTTTATAATACTTGATTTTTAATTATAAAAATACGTGAGTTATTCGGGAAGAGTGGGTTTAACCCATTCCGAATAATTACTACGACGATGAAGAGTCGAAGATGAAGACGGTGGTTGAAGACCGACGATCTTCACATCGAATGGATGTGTTGCTACTGAGACCCTTGATGGGAGTAGCTACCTTGAAGGGGTTTCAGTGGTGGCTATCCAGACTATTGTTGATTGTTCGGATTTGGTTTTCGCTCAGACCCAGAGCATAAGCTTGTAAATGGATGCGTGTCTGACATTGGATTTCGTTCCATGTGAATTAAATCGATTTCTATTAATGTATGTCTGTTTGGTGGTGGAGAATTTATTCTCTACTTAACACCCTGGTATATAATAATAATGATTGATCGCAAGGTGCGAATTGTCAATGTAGCACGCCAAGATGTAATTGATCAAGGCTTTTGTTGAAAAGCAGGGCCTTGTGGGATGATCAAAGTATAGCCTATTGTGGCATAGCTTTGTGTATAGCGTGACTTCGCAAGCCTCACACCCCGGTATGAGTCAAAAACGGGATTTGGACCGTAGGGAGTGCACACGTTTCTTTCTAGCTAGAGTGATGTCAGCGACCTCCCAGCCATGACATTTTACTTATGTGGTTGATGGATTTTGAGGCGCCTCGGATTTTTATAGGCCGTTAGTGGTCATATTATAGGTTCAAAGGAACCGGGGAACGTGTGTTCAGGCATAACTAATCCACTGCCCATAGGCAGGGACCGGCCCTACCGTATCCAAGGGTTCACTACGGGGGATCCTGAGGCATTTACTAGAGTGTCTCGAATCGGAGAGGAGCTTGCCCCTAGCCTCGACTCATGATGGAAATCCAATTTCCAATACGACCTTGCGGTTTTGATTGTAGAACTAGTATGGCGACATAGTAGGATGGGGTACTATGCCGTCTATGATTGATATTTATGATTGAAATGTTTTATTAAAACATATACACACTAATATTAAATCCGTTTTACGTATCAAGCATCTTTTGACCATTATAAGGTAAAACCCTATCCTCCGGTTTGCGTTGCATTGTGTGATGGGACTTGTGTCTTATAATGGTTTCATTTTTCTAAAAAGCATTGCGTTGTTTAACGATTTATTTTATTTATGCACTGACAATCCAATGGAGTAAACCCGTTCCGCGTCAGTGGCGTGGTCCTGTGATTAGCCTTATTATTAGATAGTTAAGTTAAGATTTCTCATACCAGTCCCATGACTGACCTGTAGTTTGTTTCATTGGAAAACTCGGGTGCCCTTATTTTTCCACACGGGAAGTCGAGTAGCTTTCTGCAGATATTTACAGGATCCTGGTTTACAGCAGAAGAGGTATTCGGAAAGCTCTGTATCCGTGTATTCCTTTCGGTTGTGTATTTGTAGTATTTTTCCGCTGCTATTTAAATGTAATTTAAAACTCTGATATTATTGTATTTCTATTATTGTAATAAGTATTCATACTCTGTTATATTCTTGTACTCTGATTGTTAGCCTGCTTTGTGACCAGGCTACCCAAAGCCAGGGACTTGAGTATGAACTTACATTTATTGGCGATCACTTGGATGGAGTGATAGAAAGATGGAAAATTTGAATTATTCACGAAAATGTCACCGCATCGGATCCCCCATTCGGATCGGATCGGATCCCTCCTTTCGGATCGGATCGGATCCCCTCCCCGGATCGGATCGGAGTACCCTCTACCCGAACCGCCTGAAGTATTCTGCACACAAGTGCGTGCAGGCATTCTGCTCGAACAACTGGTTCGGTTCGGATCCGATCCGAACCGACTGGACCTGCTTCTGCACACGGAGTTTGACCTCTTCTCTTGGCATAACCGACTCCTACAATTGCGGATCGGACTCCACTTGGCAAAGCACGACCTGGTAACCACTTTTCCACGTTCTCCATTACTTCAGAGATCTCCTCCGGTCACGCCACGTGGCCCATCCGAACCGGAAGCACCCAGAGCTTCTCTACAGCTATAAATATACCACAACATGGCCATTTGAAGGGACTTTTGGCATTTCATTCATTCATGGTAGCCATGGCCGAATTCCCCCACCAATAACCACCTTCTTCTCTAATGAAAATCAATGAATTCGAAGAGAATTATTCATTGTATTTGAGCGATTGAGTGATTGAATTCCTTGTAATCATAATCCATGAATGAAATGAGGAACTATGAAGTGGATGTAGGCTTGTTAACGCCGAACCACTATAAATCTCGTGTCTCTACTTGATTTTTACGTTTTAGATTATTATTCCTCGCAAATCCTAGACAATTGGGTGTTAGTGCCATTTTTTGGTCTAACATTTTGGTGCTTTCACTGAGAAATGAATATTCTCAGCTTTTCGCATTATTTATCTACTGTTTGGACCTCCAAGTCTGAAGAGATAATCCGTATTCTCATCACTTTCGAAGCTTTCGACGATTTCAGTAATTCTACCCAAAGCATAGATGTCTCTGGAATGAAGTCATGGGTTCGAAAAGATTCGCCCAGCACAACAGCAACGTCCAGCATGGACCTCGACTTCGGATCGGATCAGATGTGTTTCTAGTTCAAACGAAGCTACCGGGTCGGATGCTAATGAAGCTCTTGGATCGGATGTAGATGAAGTGCAGACTAATATCCATAAGGGGGTCGGATCTGGTCCTACCCGACCTGAAAAACAACCTCCGACCCGAACTAGAGAGGGGGATCCGAACCGGCCGCTTGCTGATGGCGTAACCCCGACCCGATCCAATGACATACTCGATCCAATCCGACCCGAAGACGTCTAACCCGGAGTGGCACAACGAACTGACCCGGGGACAATGCTCCGACCCGACCCGTTGAGCAGGACTCGAATCCAGCTGCTGTTGATACCCCGATCCGACCTGGTGATGCATCTCCGAACCGAAGTGGGTACCCCGAACCGAACCGAGGAAATGAATGTTACCGATGGTGCATCAATGCTCCGACCCAACGTGAAGGCACTCCCGAGCCGCAATTCGAAGGGATGATCCGATCCCGAACCGAAATAGCGCTGCGCCCGGACCCGCTGACGGCCTCGCCTTCGGCTCGGAGCACGGCTCGCCTTCGGCTCGACATATATTTTGGTCAACAACAATCATCAAAGCTTGACAATGGAGATTAGACGGATAGTCTGAGAATGTCATGACAAGATGGCAACGACTGGGATTCTTTCCGGAGGCATGACACCTACTTACATCAGTAAGACAATGTGAGGAGCTATCGATCAGATTCAGCTTGCTACCAACGATAATATACGAGACAATGATTGTCTCATAACAATTTCCTCTTCCATAGCTCCGATGGTGTATAGAATTCACCAATGCAACTGATGTTGTTCCCTAACGAGCAGTGACCACCTTATTTATGTAACTTAAACTTGTCCAATCAGCGGAGCATCGAATGATGGATATATGGAACAGTTCGAGCACTACTTCAAAGATGATTCATATGATCTTAGTGACCATGATTGTCAATAGTGGGACACCAGAAAGCAGCTAAGGATCCCAACATCCCAAAGCTACACTTCAATTGTATGATGTGATGAATAAAATGTCCTGCGTCTCACCTCCCGAAGAACTTAGCTAACCTTTGCAATGGCTATTTGCTGTCAATCGCATTGAGGAAGACTGATTTTCATCGAATAAGGGTTAAGTTAGCATACTTTGGAACCCATAGTTAGGTACTAGTTGAACCACCACACACCACGATTGGACCTATGGATCCTTTCCTGAATTATGGCAACTTGACTGCTCACCAGCCACCATACGACCTTGGTCAAATGATGAGAGCTCGAGATTAAAGAAAATATGAATCAACAATTAGCTCTCTACTTCTTATTTCAGTTGTAGCTCGAGATTAAAGAAAATATGAATCAACAAATAGCTCTCTACTTCTTATTTCAGTTGTGAAATAACACATGAATATTACTTAAAGTCTCGCAAGTTGTACTATCATACTCAAGTTTATCTGATTAAGGTCTAGACCGACCAGCTCCAGCAGAATTCAGAGCTCACATTTCACCCTAGTGTCTACTGCTCAATTCCAAAACATTAGTCGAATCCATCGCTAAATTTACCATTCCCGAAGAGGATATGTTAGATGAAGAAGATGGACCTTCAAAATGAAAAATGAATAGAAGCACCCATTACTGTACACCGACGGTGCAATGAATGATCGATGACCCGGTGTTGGAGATGTATTGATTCGAAGGAAATTCCAGATGAAGGGACTATAACTCGTAGCTTTCCTAGAACAGGTAGAAGAGCTGTTGGATTGATTAGAAAGTTACAGCATATCTTACATCCTACGAACAGAAAACCAAAAGGTCAATAATCCGGCCAAGTTAGACAGTTCCGACAACTCAGAAGAGAGTCATAGACAACTCCATGATGAACTTCCTGCCGCACGGAATGCATTTAGCAAGGAGAAGTGAAAGGCATGCCATCGCTCTTTATGCCTCCAGATATGACATGCAAGGAGACAATGCTTATTTCCCTTGGAAGGTTGTCCCAAGACAGACACCAACGAGACTCGTTGCTGAATTCACCGCCCTGAATGATTGGACAAAATCACTAATCAGCCTTCCGCTAGATGGGAGATGAACGCGAATGAAACTTTTGACAAACGACGTTTTGGAGTTAGAAAGTGAAGATTTACAATTTCACTCCCTTCATCGAGGATTAGTTAAGTAACTCGTGTCCCAGACATTGGGTGCAACCGGAGATTCGAACGTCGATTGCTCATGATTACATCATCTAATTCAAAGCTGATACATGATAGGCTTGCATGACTCCCTGACATTCAACCCTTGCCCTTAGCATGGGGGCAAAAAGGCGATTTAAAGGAGACATGACCTTGTCATTCGCTTACAGTATTTTCCTAGTTGTCTTTGTCACTCCAAGACCACAATCAAGCCATCCCTGGCAGAGATTGGGCAAGGCAAAATGGACATGCAGATAACAAGCAATGCCATTTTCACATAGAATCATATTCGTTCCTTTAACAGGACTACTCTTTAACCATGACTCTTATATTTGCATCCTTATTGAGTTATTGATGTAATTAACTCAGATGAAATAATATGTGGATGGTGTAGGTACCTAGGATTTGATATCGATCAGACTTCTAACACCCGCTTATAGAGTTATGGAGCAATATCATGACAAGCTTGACTGAACCGCTCGTTTAAAAGGTCACACTCTCCGCCTAAAAAAGGTTGTATAGCTGAAGGTGGATCTGAGATGACATCCATTCCTAGAATCACACGTGGAAGAGCTAAAGATAATTACGCATTGACTTTTGCATTTTAAAGTTGGAATTCGATTTCAGATAGATGCAATTCGACCATCTATATGACTCAGTCCTATGTCTGACACCATCAGATTACATGAATCCAAATAAAGGAGGCAGCATTGCTCCTTGATATGCTTACTTTTCAATCATGCAATTTACTTTTACATGCTTACTGGGTTATTGATATGACTAACGCATACGATATGAATGATGCAGGTACCCAAAGTTCGGTTCCAATCACTCCTCCCATAGATTGATCGGAGGAACGCAAAGCTTCTGCAAACATTTTCTAACTGTTTGCCTGACTAACTGTAATCCTCAGAGATTGGATAGAAGTACAAACCTAGGACGAGTGTGATGGGTACGCCATGATTAAAGACCACTCGATCCGTGACTCTAACTCTCATGACTCGAGAGAGAGTATAAAGGACGGGAAGACGACGTCCGTAACTCTAACTATCATGACTCGAGAGAGAGTATAAAGGACAGGAAGACGACATCCGTAACTCTAACTCTCATGACTCGAGAGAGAGTATAAAGGACGGGAAGACGACGTCCATAACTCTAACTCTCATGACTCGAGAGAGAGAGTATAAAGGATGGGAAGACAACGTCCGTAACTCTAACTCTCATGACTCGGGAGAGAGTATAAAGGACGGGAAGACGACTTCCTCAAGGCGTGAAGGTGCACCACGATTAAAAGACCGCCCTGATTCCACTCTACCCTTGGCATCCGACGGGAGAGTATAAAGGCGCCAGAGACTAGCTCCATAAGAACTCCTACCCTACTGAAGGATCGGGGAGCAGATTGAAAGCTGAGTTCGAACTCTATCCTAGGAATATGACAGGAGAGTATAAAGGCATGTTGACTAAATGCCATAAAAAGGCTCCTACCCTGCTGTAGTATCGGGGGCAAGAGTGAAAGCTGAGCCCGAACCCTTCATGTCCGGGCATGGGGGGCAATGCACTATCGATCTTAATCAATCCCAAACAGGCCCTGGCCAGGCACTTTATTCATGACACACATCACCTCCATTTTTAGATAAATTCTATATGATTAGCTAGATATTATTTGATTTCAGGGGTTTTTGAATTGGAACCCTTGTTTGATTGTGATGTGCTTTATTACCTATTGCTTAGGGATTTGCTTTGTTTATAGAGTGCAGGCTTGTACAAGATAACAAGACAAGAATGTGAGCGCCGCACTCGCGACAACCGTGGCAGGCTGGTGGAAAACAAACAAAGGGCCACGTACAGAAGGCTGACGCTGATGCCTAATGCTAAACTTTTCATGCGACTCAAGGCGACGACCGAAAGGAGGCCTTGAGAGTGAACTGTTTAATAACGTGTCACACGACTTAAGGCAATGACCGAAAGGAGGCCCTAAGAGTGATATATCAAATCAACATACACACCCATGTATGACTAGCCATAGCCCAAGTGCAACGACGAGTGCCACCTCGCAAATATATTGAATAGAAAACGCGATAACTCGAGCACTTGGATAACTCAATCACATAAGCTTTGAAAACAATGTCTCCCTTCCGTGCATCCACGTCTAAATTTAAAAGGGATGTGATACAACTGCCGACCTTTCTCCATTACCCCCGGACTGGGTCCGCACTGCTGAAAATATTCATAAATGTTATATGTCTGTGACTAACTTATACCTCGATCTTGACAGGCTGCTTGAGGACCACGAAATGGATGCAGAGTGAACGTCCATTTGCTAGTCTGGACCGACTTCCCGGTTGAAAGACCGCATGTAAAGGGAGATGCCATTTCTTTGACTCCTGACTTGCGAGTAGGCGAATTGCCTGACACTCAGACTCAAAACCGAAGAAGAAGGAAGATAGAAATTTCTTCCGTGTTGAGGATATTGGCGCAAAAGGCGCTAGGATCGAAGGAAGGTAGCATATTTCTTCTTGTGATGATCCCTCAGCATGTCAAGCTAGATATGAAATGGATGGTACCCTTGCTGATTTGTGAACTCAAATGGATCAGCGAGATGAACTTCTCCGGAGACGACAGAAAATGGTGGATAACTTCTCTACTCGGATAGATGGAAGGCCTAGTAGCTTCGACTTATTCGCTAGAGCGAGCACCATGGGAATTCAAATGACAATGAACTTGGCTCATACACTCCCTGCCCCGTGGTCTAGATAATATGAGACCCTAGGACAAGTTGGCATAGTCGTCTTTGATGAAACAAAGATGCAACCAACCTCCTCCCAGGTATTTGTAACATGCAACTTCCGACCTTGACATTTTGGATGAAAACGATGGATATGTAAGAGCCGCCGAAAAACTTAAACGGAGCCCGACCAACCTTTGCTTCCATACAGATGAATGTTTAAAACCCAGCTCAATCTCAACATGAGGCTCCCCATGAAGGGGGAAAGTAGAAGCATTTGAAGTGGCAATAATTTGACATATCGCAATTCGACTCCAATCCTCAGAGCTTGGATGGGAGATCCAAAACTAACATGAGTCAGACACGAACAAATTATTTTATGTCAAACTCTAACTCAATACTTGATGAAGAAGTATGAATTTAGAGAAGAAATGGATCTGGTGCTCACCGCATAGCAGAACCCCTGTAGAGGGGGGCATAGGACACAAGTTTCGAGTAATATAATTCGACTTTTTGCTGACTTTATGCATTATTATCATCGGAGCCCCGCAAGATCCTAGACTGTAACCAAAAGAATGACTCGCCAAGACCAACCCGCATACATCCGAATAGGAATTTTTCATTCAGAATTAAAGAACAGAAGCCTGATGGACGGCTATTACATATGCAAAACCATGAAGCCAGAGGCCGGCTTCCACCCGCTTCAGGACTTCATGCTGGGGGCACAAGCGCTAAATTGAACAATTGGCGGCAACTTCTAAAAGACAAAGGACATATTTCCAACGTTAATTGATGCTTCACCAGAGGCGATCCCTGCTTTCTGACTAAATCGATGAGACGATCCAGACACGAATGTGATTCGGCCATTCGCGTATACAACTCCAACTCTTGACGACTTGAGAATGAACATAGAATAACACGGGTTGACTAAGATTGCTGAACCTGCAGCTCCAACCCGATGTGAAGAAAGAAAGTTCAAAGGCTTACAGACTGGATGTCCGATTGATCTGGTCCAACCCCCACCGACGCTGAGGGCATAAGCATTGACTTCGCTTTTCTTCCACTGATGTTGGGAGCACGAGCTTCAACTGACAAACTGACTTTGAACATGACCCTTACTCGATGCTTGATTCAGAACATATACCTTATATCTATGAAATATGACATGATTCATCTTGACCGTCTAAGTAAGCCAACTAATGGGTCAAGCATGACTTCAAAGAATTGATCTACAACTGTATCAACTAGAGAATGTGGAGAACTCCTTTACTGCCTTATGATTGTGACGAACTTATTCGTGGATTTCTTTTAGTATGATCTGATTACTATCTTGATGTCCGGATATTCCCAAGACGAGCGCAAATGAAAGACACATGCACCAAGTATGATGTGGTCTATCCCAACAGTCTAAATACTAGCTCAAAGCCAGAAGATACTTATACTACCACATGATTTGGATATCTAGTTCATACATTGACTTATGTGTAAAAGAAACCCTGAATCGATAATACACTTGACTCGTTTGGGAAACGAAGTTGTTTAGCAATGGCCCGTGTATGCACGATCTCACACAAGAGCTAACGACCCTATATGACTTATCATGAAGGAAATCAACATCTTGATTCGACGATGTTTAAAACGGTTACCTGATCATTTCGACTACTCCTTCCATAGAATTTCTACTAACTAGCACCCATGGAAGTATTGCAGCAATTCGATAAAGCCTCCTCAAGGATGGATGGCGTTCTAAAAAGATTTATCTAGACTTAATCAAAGCACATCTCATCTGCGATAAGATGTACTTTAGGGGGCAAAATGTTAGCCTGCTTTGTGACCAGGCTACCCAAAGCCAGGGACTTGAGTATGAACTTACATTGATTGGCGATCACTTGGATGGAGTGATAGAAAGATGGAAAATTTGAATTATTCACGCAAATGTCACCGCATCGGATCCCCCATTCGGATCGGATCGGATCCCTCCTTTCGGATCGGATCGGATCCCCTCCCCGGATCGGATCGGAGTACCCTCTACCCGAACCGCCTGAAGTATTCTGCACACAAGTGCGTGCAGGCATTCTGCTCGAACAACTGGTTCGGTTCGGATCCGATCCGAACCGACTGGACCTTCTTCTGCACACGGAGTTTGACCTCTTCTCTTGGCATAACCGACTCCTACAATTGCGGATCGGACTCCACTTGGCAAAGCACGACCTGGTAACCACTTTTCCACGTTCTCCACTACTTCTGAGATCTCCTCCGGTCACGCCATGTGGCCCATCCGAACCGGAAACGCCCAGAGCTTCTCTACAGCTATAAATACACCACAACATGGCCATTTGAAGGGACTTTTGGCATTTCATTCATTCATGGTAGCCATGGCCGAATTCCCCCACCAATAACCACCTTCTTCTCCAATGAAAATCAATGAATTCGGGGAGAATTATTCATTGTATTTGAGCGATTGAGTAATTGAATTCCTTGTAATTATAATCCATGAATTAAATGAGAAACTATGAAGTGGATGTAGGCTTGTTAACGCCGAACCACTATAAATCTCGTGTCTCTACTTGATTTTTTACGTTTTAGATTATTATTCCTCGCAAATCCTAGACAATTGGGTGTTAGTGCCATTTTTTGGTCTAACACTGATGTAATTGTTGTAATCAGCAATAAAATGTTCTTCAGTTTATGTTCTGATGTGTGTTGTTCTCAAAGCAATCCATGCTTTCGTTTACTGGGAAGTTTGGGTCGTTTCAATTTGTATCAGAGCTTTGGTTTACAAAGCTCGAGAACAAGACACATTAGGACTGAACGAAAGAATTCATCAAAGATTGGATTAGTAATATCCAATGAGAATAACTCGTTAGAGATGGGATCAGTAATATCCTAGAACGAGTGTGAAGAGTATTATTTTCTTATAATAAAAACAAATTTTGTTTTAAAAATTTAAATCTTATTATACGTATTTGAGTATATTATATTTTAATGTGGACAATCAAGTATATAAAGATTTCGAATATACGAGTAATTAACAGATATTCGAAGTTTTAATATGCTGGATATATATAGAATCACACTCTAGTCGCCCGGGGGTAATTCTAGTGATGCGGCCGCATCATCAGTATTTATGTTCGAGTTTCGAAAGTGGGATTTCTATATATTTCCATTGACTGGTATGAGAACCAACACTTAGTTAGGACACATTGTTGTGACTTGCACTAGAAATATGATTTTTGACTATATATAAAAGTTATATATATTTGAAAAGTTAATTACCTAATTGATTGCTGGTTGTGATGTTTGATAATTAGTTTAGCTAATTAAAATATTAGAATGATAATTAATTAAACCAATAAATAAAATATTTTTTTTAAGTTGAGTTGGTTAATTAAACAACTATTAGCTCCGTTCCTTTTCGAGGACGAAAAGATTTTAAGTGGGGGCGATTGTAACGACCCGAAATTTTAGGGCCGATTTAAAATTTTTAGTTTAGGAATTTTAAAGCATTTTAATATTTAAAATAATCTATTTTAAATTAGAATGACTAAAAATTTATTTTAAGACGAATAAATTTAATTTAATTATAAAAGGAGTTAAAAACAGCGCTGTAGTTTGAAAATTTGAATTTGACCTTTAACTGACTGTACAGGATTCATATTGAATAAGAATTGAACGAAACTAGAAATATTTAAATCTTTTCAATCATATCCTTCTAACGAATCTGAAAAACTGAAATTTCACTTTGAAAATCAAAAGTTATGGCCAGTTCAAAATTTAGAAAAGTCGCTATAGAATTTATATGTATTTTAATTAAATATATAGCCCTTAAAAATAGCCATTTTTCAAACGACCTCAGTTTTCGATGAAACCAATTTGGTTGGAACCGGAATATCAAATTATTGTTAAGTTTAATTTTTCGGAATTTTTCGAATTAATATGTGGGCGTGGCAGAAGAAAATGTGTTTTATACATTTCAGTCAAATCGGGTCGACCAGAAAAGGACCATTTTTCAAATAGTCTCAGAATTCGATGAAATTAGTCTTGTTAGAACCGTTTCGTCAAAACATAACTAAAAATAATTTTTCTGTAATTTTTAGAGGTCGTATGTGGCCCAGTGAATTTATATACAAAGTTAGATTAAATAAATAAATGTTTTTATATTAAATTAAATAAAACACGCAACAGACTTCAGAATTGGGCTACGGGGCATAGCCCATCGCGTTCAAAAGGTGTCAAAACCTTAATTTTGACACTAACTGGGCCTAATTCTGAGTTGGTGGCTGAACGGGCCTTAATGGGGCTAATTTATTAATAAAATATTATAAATAATAACCTTAAACAAATCAAAACCCTAATCACGTTATGACCAGCCGCCATCTACCATTCTAATGGCCGAGATTACACAATTTTGATCCCTCAATTTCTTCCTCCACACAACAAATTAAAACACAAATCATATATCAAATCGAAGAGAATTCCAAGGGCTTTAATCTTATACGGATATGACCAGATGTAATTGATCGTAGTGCTCAATTTTTCGCCCTAAAGCTTCGTCGTTCGATCCCCTTTTTGACTCTTAAGATGCATGCTAGCTGAGCACAGCTCAGGGCATTGGAGGCTCGTGGCATGGCAGTTCGGGTGGCGTGATCGGATCGAAGTCTGGTGGTCCGTGGGTGGAGCGGCGTCGGCCTGATGAAGATGACAATGGGTTCTAACGTTACAGTATGGGAGAGGAAGAAGGATTAATGTAAAAAGGTGGATTAGTGGAAATTAATTATTATAACAATTATTTAAATGAAATTAATATTCAAATTGACATAACTTCTTCGTACGAATTCGAAATTCAGAAATTCAAGAAGCGTTGGAATCCTTGAAGCGAGATCTACGCGATGGTACGAACCAGATCTGAAACAGAGTAGATCAGATTTTGGGAAATTTTTCAGATCTTAATTATTGGGTGAGAATTTTGATTTATAAATTAAATAAAATCTAATTATTGTTTTTGCTTTTAAATTATGTTGTGAATTATTCTGATCTGTGATGTGATATTTAAATTTGTTGTTTGATGATTGGGTTGGATTATGATGCTCGTATTTTGTTAGATCCGACAAGGATACTTCTCTATTTCATATTCGTGAACATTGAATTCAATATGGTTTGATAACAAAGTTTTAATCTTTATTGTTGGTTCTTTAACAATGAATTGATTCCAATGCAAAGGCCATATTTGTAACAATGAATTGATTTCAATGCAAAGGTCATATTTTTAACATCGTGTAATTTACATACCAAAAGAACCAAATTTTATTGTCGTTTTTGTTTCAACAAAATATTACATGTTTTTAATGACATTTTGTTTACAATGAAGAATTAAACAAAAATCATATTTTTGTTTGCAATATAAGTTTATAAACAAAAATCACATTTTTGTTCACATTAAAAATTAAGAAATGAAAATTTACATTTTTGTCAACTAGATTATAAAGAAATCAAGATTAACATTTTTGTTAACATTAATAAGGATTTGTTCATAATTGCATTTTTGTTTACATAAAAAGGATTTGTTCAAAATTGCATTTTTGTTTACATAAAAAGGATTTGTTCAAAATTGCATTTTTGTTTACATAAAAAGGATTTGTTCAAAATTGCATTTTTGTTTACATAAAAAATGATTTGTTCAAAATTGCATTTTTGTTTACATAAAAAGGATTTGTTCAAAATTGCATTTTTGTTTACATAAAAGGGATTTGTTCAAAATTGCATTTTTTTTACATAAAAGGGATTTGTTCAAAATTGCATTTTTGTTTACATAAAAAGGATTTGTTCAAAATTGCATTTTTGTTTACATAAAAAAGGATTTGTTCAAAATTGCATTTTTGTTTACATAAAAAAGGATTTGTTCAAAATTGCAATTTTGTTTACATAAAAAGGATTTGTTCAAAATTACATTTTTGTTTACATAAAAAGGGATTTGTTCAAAATTGCATTTTTGTTTCAATCTAATGGATTCGTTAAATCATTATATTTTGTAACATTGAAAAGAATATACAAAATTATTATATTTTGTAACATTGAAAAGAATAACCTTTTATCATATTTTGTTTACATATAAAGGGATAACACATTTTTGTCAAATATGATTAGTGAAAAAGAATAACATATTTTGGTCAATCTAAAGAAATGATTTAAAAACAGTTATTTTTATCAATTTAGATAAATGAATTAGAAAACATTCATGATTGTCAAATTAAAAGGATGAAACAAAATCCCCATTTTTGTTTACATTAGATGTTTACAAACAAATTCACATTTTTGTTTGTATTAGAAGTTTACAAACCAAATGCATATTTTTGTTACATCAAAAAGAAAAAATTGAAAATGCATATTTTTGTTACATCAAAAAGAAATGAATAGAAAATGTATACTTTGATACATTAAAAGAAAAGTCAATAAGGATTAAAAAGAACATTTTGTTTAAATGTACATTAGAAAGATATAAAGGACATTTTGTTTAGAAATGGTTATAGAAAAGAAAATCACATGTTAGGTCAAAACTTGTTAGTGGAATTAAATAACCTTTGTGGTGTTAAACATGTTAATAAAATCATTATTTTGTACATTAAAAGGAATTATACAAGTATCATATTTTTATACTAGAAATGTTAACATTAGAAAAATCATAGTTTGTTATAAAAAGTTGCATTAGAATAAAATCATAGTTTGTTATAAAAAGTTGCATTAGAAAAAAAATCATGTTTTGTTATAAAAAGTTTTCATTAGAATAAAATGAGTTTAACCAAAATTATCACTTTGGTCATTAAAAAGAGTTGAAACAAAATTCTCATTTTATTTGCATTATAAGTTATGAAACAGAATTCTCATTTTGTTTGCATTATAAGTTATGAAACAAAATTATCATTTTTGTTTGCATTAGAAGTTATGAAACAAAATTCTCATTTTTGTTTACATTAGAAGTAAATAAACAAAATCATCATATTTGTTTACATTAAAAAGGAAGAAGTTAAGAATGTATATTTCTTACATTAAAAAGAATGAGTTAAAATGTATATATATATATATATATATATATATATATTTTTAAAGAATGAATTAGTAATGGACATTTTTGTCACATTAAAAAGTATGAAGTAGAAATATACCTCTGCCATTAAAATGAATGAGGTTAAAAAAAAATTATACATTTTGGTAAATAAATATGAGTTAAGATTTTTATTGTCATTGTTAACAATAAAAAAAAGGATTGAAATAAAAGATTAGAATTTTATTGCCATTTGTTCAAAATAAAGGGAATTGAAATATATGATTGTGTCATTGAGATGTTTGATGTGTTAAATATATTGTTAGTATATCCAAACTGAATATCACACTTCCATTTACAAGTTACCCGACTTGTTCATGTGATTGGGTCGATAATTTTTACACATCGCCCAAGTGCACAAATAATTTATTATTTTGATTGCTGGATGAAACCCCACACGGCTGTTTGTAACAACCGGGAATTCCGCTCGATCCGAATCAGTCGCTAAACCGACCCAGACCGTTCGAAACGCCTGATTGTTTTGAGAACAAGACAAAATAGAACGCGGACGGAAGAACATTTCATTGTATATTACAACAATACCATCAGATTACAAGAATATACAGAGTATGAATTAATATTACACATTATAAAATATCAGAGATTACAATACATTACATAGCAGCGGAAAATAATACATTACACAACTGAAGGAGATATACGGATACAAAGCTTTCCGGATATCCTTCCAGCTGTAAACCAGGATCCTGTGAATATAAATCTGCAAAACCAAAACTACTAGCTGCCCGTGTCAAAATAAGGGCACCCAGAGTTTAGGTTAAAACAATAAATCCAGGTCAGTCACGGGACTGGTGTGAGAACTAAAACAGTTATTTAAAACCTTGCTTTAAATCAGATATATCAAGGGACCACGCCGTATAACACGGAACGGGTTTCCTCCCAAGAATACCAGTGCATAAAACAACAGCGCAATGCTAAATAAAGAAAAATGAAGCTATTATAAGACCCAGGTCCTATCACGCAATGCAACGCAAGCCGGGGGATAGGGTTTTCCCTTATAATAGCCAAACATGCTTAGTACGTTTAAAACAAATCATTTGATACTACAATAAGTGCATAGTGTTCAAAACAATTTCAAATCATAAGTATCAATCATAGACGGCATGGGTACCATATATCATGTCGCCATACTAGGCTCTACAATTAAAACCGCAAAATCACGTATTTGGAAATTGGATTTCCATCTGTGAACCGAGGCAAGGGATCGTCCTCTACCGATTCGAGACTGTCTAGCCCGAGTCTCAGGGACAGAACGCATCGACCCTTGGATCGTCAGGGCCGGTCCACCGATGTGGATTAGACGAAATCCTGAACACTACGTCTCTCCGCCCTATGGGGCGTAAATGAGCCAACGAATGACTCCATCGGACCTGGATCGTCCGATCAAACCGAGGCGCCTCCAATTCCAACAACCACATGAGTCAAACTCGTCAGCCAGTTTAAGCACTGACGCCACTCCTAACTAGAAAGAAACGCATGCCCTCCCTGAGGTCCTTCTCCCGTTTTGGTTCACACCGGGGTGTGAGGCTCGCGAATTAACACTACATAAAGCTATGCCACAAAGGTCGTGCTTTGATCATCATCCACAAGACTCTGCTTTTCAACAGAAGCCTTGATCATTTGCATCTTAGCATGCCACACAGGCAAACCACTCTATGCAACCGATATCAGTCACACAGAATGAAATCCCATGTCAGACACACAGTCCACTTACAAGTCCGTTCTGGGTCTGAACGAAACCGGAGGCACCTAGTACCTCGCATATCCATCGATCTCCAAGTACGTCTAGACGACCACTAACTGTTTCCATCTTCTTGGGTGTACATCCCAATCTAGATCATCAGTAATCACCCAAATGATGTGAAGACTTCCGGTCTTCAACCACCGTCTTCGTCTTCGACTTATCGTTGTATCGGTTATTCAGAATGGGATAAACCCGATCTTTCCGAATAACTCACGTATATAATAAACATGTGTTACACAAACACAACATACGCCTCATTCCAATTCATAAGTCACTAACCGTAAATTAACAAGACAATAATTCCCCAAATATTAACCCCGAAGGCCGAAACCAACATCAGATCAATATCCAGAAAACCATTCATCTTAGCCAACCTATAGTTAGTTTCTAAATTTCACATTCATAGGGAAAGGTTCGCATAAATTTTAACAAAGATAAATTCCTTGAATTTATTCTTTAATCTTCTTTTGAATATCGATTCAACTAGTCGGGATTAACGAACCTTACCGAAGTAATCATTTGTTTTAATTTCCCAATCCCAACCTATTCATCCCTTGAAGTAAAACTGGTTATACTTCATATCTAACACCACGGTGTTATCGGTAAATTCAATTACCATTTCACGTTTAAATCTAATTAAAGATTTAACTATCGCCTGGAGCAAAACTGGTGATACTCCATCCTCGATCTTTTCAATCTAATAAAAGATTCATTAAAACTCCACTTATTTTTAATCTTTGACTGGGTTAAAGAATCAGTGTCATTTAAAACACGGTTCACGATAAACCCCAAAATCTCATCACATTTCAATCAGTCCCTAACCGTAAATTAGCAAGTGAGCAATTCCCTAAGTATTAACCCCGAAGGCCGAAACCAACATCAGATCAATACCCCAGAAACCGTTCAACTTAACTAATCTCCAGTTAGTTTCTGATTTTCTTAACTCCTTTGGGTCTAAGAACAGTATTATTGAAGATATCATTCTCGACAACCCAAAATCACATTCCATTAATTATCGGGTTAAAGAACAAGTGTTATTTAAAACAATGTTCATTATAAACCCAAAAATCAACACCAATTCAATTCCAATTAAATATTATTTAATTGGTACACTTCATTAAATCTAAATAAAAAGATTTAATCCTTTTCTCAACTGGCCTTAAGAACATTGTTATTGAAGACACCATTCATGACAAACCCAAATCACATTTGATATTAAATACAAGACTCTGGATAGAAAATATATCGGCTTATATTCAATATCAAATTCTATGACTATTAGCCCACTTCGTGAACTGGGCAACACAAAGTCGAGATGTGAAACATTGAAGAACTTGGAAAGCATTGTAGCGGGTCGGATCGGAGAGATGTAGCGGGTCGGATCGGAGAGGTTTTGCTGTTCGGATCGGTGAGCTGTTATTGTTGGAACCAGAGAGGCACTGCTGTTCGGATCGGAGAGCAACCTACTGAGCGGAGGGCTACCTGCTACAGAGACAGATCGGAATGGAGTAAAAGTGGATGAAGACTTAGCCTTGGGACAATCCGGATCGGATCGGATACCCCGATCCGAACCCCTCTTGCACGCTGCTCCGATCCGAACCCATATTTCTCATCACTCTCCCCCATGATCGCCTTGTTATTCGGAGCGGTTATGACCAGTTCCTACCCACAACGTCCACTGCTCTGATGCATTGTCAACACTGAAATCCATCCGAACCCGAAGCTGATGGGATGGAAGACACGTGGCTCCGATCCGGATCGGGTTCTGAGCAAATTTTCACCTATAAATACCATGTCTGGAGACAATGAAAAGGATCTTCTTTTTGGCACTTTGAGAGTTCAACCACTTTCATAAACCGAATTCTAGCACTCCCGGATAATCCAAATCTTTTCTCAACATTTGTTTTGAAACAATTGAGTGAATGTATGTGAGTTGTGAGTGAAATTGAGTGAATATATCATTGTAATTGCAACTCTATCGTCGAGAATAGTGATTGACAAGTGGACGTAGGCTCTTTATCGCCGAACCACTATAAATTCTGTGTCTCCATTTTACTTTTGATCTTATTTCATTCTGCTTTTAGTCAGTTTGGGTGTTAGAACCACTTTTTGGTCTAACATTTTGGTGCTTTCACTGAGAACCATCTGAATTCTTTGTTTTTTGGGATTATCGTTCTACTTTTTGGACCGTCGAGTTCAAAGAAGTTAATCCTCAAGTTTCGACGCTCTTGAATATTTGTTGAATTGATTGTTGAAGAACTATGGCCAAAGGAAAAGGTAAGGAAGTTCAAACTAGTCGAGGAAACGGAGTTGGTGAAGATCAGCAAAATACAGTTGTGACAAGGTCTCGTGGGCAGAGCTCAGTAGGAGGACGGACTGATACAGGAAATCCGAACCGCACTCAGGGGGAGAGCTCCGATCCGATCCGGGTAGGAGAATCTGAAGCAGTGCATTCCCCCAACCTGAACCGACCTGAGCAGCTCGCCCTACACCGACCCGACCTGGCTTTCCAGCTCCGACCCGAACAGGCTTCCCAGCTCCGACCCGACCCGATTTCCGATCTCCGAACCGACCCGACACTTGGTGATGTTGGAACCTCTACTCGAGCCCCTACAAATGCTCCAATTCCAGCCACTAGGATCAATGATCAGGTCAATCCATGAGCGCACCAATCTCATGATGCAAAATAACATGAGACTCATGAGCAGGGAAATTAGCGAACTCCGTAGACAGAGAACCCCATCCCCGGTTCACCACACATTAATGGATCAGTCTTCTTCTTCCGAGGAAGAACGGCCCCGTGAAAGAAGGACGCTCGAACGACCTCAGAATTTGGAGCAACTGACGTTCAGATCTTTGGGGTCCCGTGAGGATATTGCACGAGCACTAGGAACCAATGATCCAGGCTTGAGAGACCCTAATGATATTAATCCCACTCAGGGGCAGATGCTCCAGCCCCCTCCTCCCGAGATCGACCGGGGGCGTAGGGAACGAAGTAGAGCAGAAGCAGCTCAACGAAGAAGGGCATCTCCTGAACAGGAGCCCAGAAGGAACCCGGATACCAGGGCCAGGGAGCCGGAACGACCCCTAACTAATGCTGATGTACAGGCAATGGTACGCCAGATTATGTCCGAAAGCCGGAACTATACCAATGAAGATTATGGCATTGAGCGAAGCCATACTCCTTTCACTGACGACATCCTCAATTTTCAATTTCCCCGACGTTTTAACCTGCCGCAGATGGACAAGTATAATGGGAGAACCGATCCGGGACAGCATTTGATGCGATACTCGTGGCTCATGAATGCTGCTGCTGCTCCTGATGCAGTGAAGTGTAAAGCATTCCCAATCTATTTAGAAGATGTGGCGCTGCTATGGTTTACCCGACTTCCCCCTCGTTCGATATCGAATTATAGGGAATTGAGCGAACGTTTTATGAATCAGTTCCGACTCCATACCCGAAAGTCTAAAAGTGTTATTGAATTATCAAGAATTAAGCAGGCGCCAGGAGAGTCTTTGAGGTCATATCTCGACCGATTCAACTTAGTTGTGACTGAAGTTAGTGACCCGCATGAGCCCACCATCTTGATGGCTTTGATGGAAGAAGTCGATCCTGACTCCGAGTTTGGAGATTACCTTTCTGGAAAGACACCGTCTACGAGATAGTTATTTTATGAAAAGGCCGATATTCACTTAAAACGAGAGGAGGCCAGGGCTAACCGAAAGAGAAAGTCTGAAGCGGCTTAACGTCGCCGTGAAGAAGTCTGGGGAAAGTTCCGGAAAAGTTGAAGTAAATGTGGGAAACAAGAGTGGAAACGACAATTCTGGAAACGGGGGAAACAACAATAACCGTAACGCGAATGGTAACAGAAGAAATAGAAATAGGGGAAGTGTTCCTAACAAAAGACCCCGATTTCAGACTTATGAGAATTATACACCGTTGAACGACACTCTGGAGAACATTTACTTGGATATAAACAATGTTTTGCAATATAAAAGACTGCCACCTCGTGACTCAACGGAGAAAGAAATGGCAACTGGGAAGTTTTGTTTGTTTCATGGAACTCATGGGCATTCAACCAATGAATGTCGACATTTGAGAGACGTGATTGAGAAGCTGCTTTGCGAAGGGAAACTGGATGAATATAAGGTTGCCCCGAGGGACAGGGGGCAAGGAGAGCAGGCTCCAAAACAGATTCAATCTGCTCCCAAGCCTACGGCACAGCAGAAAGGCAAGGGAATTGTTATCAACTCTATAGTGTGTGGACCCCACCCAGCAACCCGCAGTTTTAGAGCGATGGATCAATATGTAAATGCTGCCAAGCACATAGATGTGGATGAATGTGATGATTTGGAAGATATCGCTCCCATAAAGCAACAGAAGACAATGATTGACGACGTGGTATTCCGTAGTAGAGATAATACTGGGATCCAGTCACCTACCGATGATCCGTTGGTCATTACTACCACCATTGGGCCGGCCTTGGTTCATAAGATGTTAGTAGACAACGGAAGCTATGTTAATATTTTATTTAAAAAGTCATTCGATCAGATGAAGCTTGAATTTGAAGATTTGAAGCCATGCGAAGGTTGGATCCGAGGCTTCAACGGGGCGTCGACAGCCCCAATGGGGTACATAGAATTGCCCGTAACCTTGGGACAAGGAGAACGCCGAAGAGTACGGATGCTTCAGTTCGTAGTGTTGGACGTAGATTCGCCTTATAATGCATTTTTGGGAAGGCCTTCCCTTGCTGAGTTCAGGGCTTGCATCGCCCCTTGGTGTTTATTGCTTAAGTTTCCAACTGAAGCCGGAACTGGAGTAATGAGAGGGGATCAAGTCTCCGGATGGGCCTACTACGTTGCCGAATTAAAGATGTTGATGAAAGGACTTAACATTGAAAGTAAAGATGCCTCGCCTCCTCCGAAGGAGGGCTCGGCGTAGCAATTAGAGGGATCGGCCCCGAAGGTGTTGCCCAAAGGAACGCCTGAAGATCTGGATCCCAGAAAAGACGAGGAACAAGAGACTAGAAATGCAACTCTTAATGAAGCGACAGTGGACATTTCTATTGATGAAGCTGATCCAATAAGAGTTTTGAAGATTGGATCTCAGTTGGATCCACATCGGGCCGAAGAACTAACGGACTTTTTGAAGGTGAACTTGGACGTGTTTGCCTGGACCCACGCTGACATGTGTGGGATATCGCCATCCATCATAAGTCACTCACTAAATATAAACCCGAAACACCCGCCTGTGAAGCAAAAGAGACGTATGCTGGGCCCAGAGAGGTCGGCTGCTCTCAAAGAAGAAGTGGAGAAGCTGAAACAGAACGGATTTATTCGAGATTCGACATATCCCGACTGGATATCGAATCCCGTCTTAGTAAAGAAGCCGAATGGAAAGTGGCGGACGTGCATTGATTTTTCAGATTTGAACAAAGCTTGCCCGAAAGATAGTTTCCCACTTCCCAGGATTGATCAGCTTGTGGATTCGACAGCAGGACATGAACTTCTCTCTTTCATGGATGCATATTCCGGATACAACCAAATTCCTATGCACGTGCCAGATCAAGAACATACGAGCTTCATTACAAATTTGGGGTTATATTGTTATGTTGTAATGCTATTCGGATTGAAAAACGCCGGAGCCACTTATCAGTGCTTGGTGAACAGAATGTTTTATAATCAAATAGGGAAGACTATGGAAGTTTATGTAGATGATATGCTTGTCAAATCGAAACAGTCCTCCCGCCATACGCAAGACTTGGCAGAAATGTTCGGTATCCTGTGAAAGTATCGGATGAAGTTGAATCCTTTGAAGTGTTCATTTGGAGTGGCATCGGGAAAGTTTCTAAGCTTCATCGTGAGCTCATGAGGAATTGAAATCAATCCCAGCCAAATAGCAGCGATTTGAAACATTGAAGAGCCAAGAAGAATTAAAGATGTTCAAAGTCTTGCAGGGAAAGTAGCCGCGTTGAGTAGATTTATCTCCAAAGCCACAGACAAATGCGTCCCGTTTTTTGATTTGATTAAAAGGGGAAAGAAGAACTTCGAGTGGACTCCGGACTATGTTGAGGCCTTTCGAAATTTATTGGAACTACTAGAAAAACCTCCGATTTTGTCAAAGCCAGTGGATCGCGAAGAATTGTTTGTTTACTTGGCAGTCTCGGCTCATGCTGTTAGCACGGCCTTGGTTCGAGAAGAAGACAAAGTGCAAAGGCCAGTATATTATGTAAGTAAGAAATTGGCAGTGGCAGAACGCAACTACCCAAAGATTGAGAAGCTCGCTTACAGCCTCCTAATCGCATCCCGAAAACTTCGTCACTATTTCCAAGCTCATCCAATAACTATATACACTGACCAGCCTCTGAGGCAGGTGTTGCAGAGACCCGAAGCATCGGGAAGGTTGATCAAATGGAATATAGAATTAAGTCAGTTTGATTTAAATTTTCAGCCACGAAGGTCGATCAGGGGGCAAGCTCTGGCAGACTTTATAGCAGAGTTCACTATCCCAGAGGAGGAAGTGATCAATGACAGAGTGGTCAAGTCCGAAGATGAGTTAAAGATAGATTCATGGAAGCTATACACAGATGGAGCCAAAAACGACCGAAAGTCCGGAGCTGGAATCGTCTTAGTTACTCCTGAAGGAAGGTCGTTATATTACGCTCTACGATTAGAATTTTCAGCAACTAACAATGACTCTGAATACGAAGCCCTGATTGTAGAGCTGAAGCTTGCTAAAGACCTCGGAATAAAAATGTTGGACATATTATGCGACTCCAAAATCGTTGTTTGCCAAGTGCGAAAGGAATTTGTGGACCGGGGACCTCGACTCATCGCCTACCTCGGGAAAGTGGAAAAGCTGTTGAGCAACCTGGAGCGGTACAGTATAACGCATATCCCAAGAGCCGAAAACCAGAAAGCAGATAGGCTGGCAAAGCTAGCTAGTTCCGACAATCCAGAAGAAACTGAAATAATTCCAATTGAAACTTTGGAATCGCCAAGCTTTGAGTCGATGGAAATTGAGTTCGCTTTCGAAGCAGAACCGGAGAAGGAGTCGTGGATGACCCCAATTAAGAATGTCCTTAAGAGTGGAACACTCCCATCAAAGAAGAGTGAGAAAAGGGCTATAGTTCGCAAGGCTACCAGATATGTCCTACAAGATGATACTCTTTATAGGCAAGGATTTTCTATGCCCCTGTTACGATGTATAGCACACGACGACATCAGACGTGTACTAAGAGAAGTACACGAAGGTGAGTGTGGAGATCATATAGGAGGTCAGACTTTAGCGAAAAAGATATTGCGGTATGGATACTTCTAGCCCACAATTAATAAAGATGCAGCCGATTATTCACGACGCTGCGATAAGTGCCAGAGATTCGCCAAAATCCCCAGAGCACCGTCGACCCAACTCAAATCGATGGTAAGTCCTTGGCCTTTTGCCACGTGGGGAATTGATATCATCGGAGTTCTACCGATTGCTAAAGGAGGAGCGAAATATGCAATAGTCGCTGTGGACTATTTTACGAAGTGGGTGGAAGCCGAGCCCTTAACCAAGATCACGGCGAGAAAGGTGATAAGTTTCGTGGTTAGAAATATTATATGCCGATTCGGGATCCCAAGAACCATTATAACTGACAACGGAACCCAGTTCGATGGTACTGAATTCAGAAATTTCTGCCAGAAATATAAGATCGACAAACGGTATACTGCGGTTGCTTATCCGCAGTCGAACGGGCAAGTTGAAGCAATAAACAAAGTTATAAAATCCATCCTCAAGAAACGGTTAGAGCGCGCAAAGGCAAAATGGGTTGACGAATTGCCCTTAGCTTTGTGGGCATATCGAACAACATTTAAGACCGCTACTGGTCATACCCCTTTCTCTCTCTCTTTTGGTTCAGAAGCAGTAATTCCAGTAGAGCTTGAAGTTCCTTCCCACCGGGTGACGTATTATGACCCGATGACGAATCGGGCACTCTTACTCGAGTCTCTTGATGAAATCGAAGAAAAAAGGGACGAAGCGGATTTGCATGCGGCAAGACATCGACGTCAGATGGCACGATATTACGACAAAAAAGTTCGCCTTAGGACTTTTGAACCAGGAGATTTGGTGCTAAAGAGAGTCTTTCCATCCCTTCCTCACCTCGGTCCAAAGTGGGAAGGACCCTTTGTCATCCAACGGAAACTTGAAAAAGGAACCTTCAAGTTAACGACCGTAGATGGCGAAGAAGTCCCTAGGGCATGGAATGCCCAACACTTGATGCAATATTTGGATTAAAAATGTTGTACTATTTGTTTTTTTTCTTATGAACTCTGTAAAAAGGCACGACTTGCCTTAGGAAAATCTGGTGATATGAATGAAGGACTATAAAGTGGATGTAGGCTACGACTTAGCCGAACCACTATAAAAATATCGTGTGTCATTTACTTTCATGCATTATATATATATACCTTCATCTGTTATTCTATTGCGATTATGGAATATAAGATGATTTAAAACCTGAAAGGTTAAAAACAGTTTATACGCAAGAAAAAGCACAACGACTATTTGTGTGACAAGACATAAAAGAATGGGAAAACGACATTCTTAACTCTAACTCTCGAGAATTGAGAGAGAGTATAAAAGGACGGGAAGACGACGTCCTCTGAGGCGTGAAGGTGCACCCAGACAAGAGACCGCCTCAGTAAGAACTCTAACCTGAGTATAAGACAGGAGAGTATAAAAAAATGCCAGAAAAAACGACAGGCATTGACGACACAGAAAATGCAATCCCGTCAGAAAATCGGGGGCATTCAGACTACTTGATTAAATCTTGAATAGTTTTTTGAGATCGACTGGGGGCATATACGTATACACATATTTCCCCCTACCATAACTTCATTACACAACTATAGTAAAACATGCATTCTTACATAAGTGTTGAACTAATGGCTAATAGATATTGCAGAAAATGAATTATTTTTTATTTATGAATGAATGAATTTGTACAGGAAAATAGCCAAAAAAGAAGGTGCAAGAGCCACCCTTATCGCAGTAATCGTTGGTTCACCAAATGCTAAAACGACACAAGACAACCCCCTATTTAGACTTCGAGTGAGGCTTGGACTTCTTGGCGGCTTTCTCCGCATCCTTCGCCTCTTTCTCGGCCTCAGTCAAGATGCGCTTTGATTTCTTATTTCCTGAAGATGCGGCGCTGGAATCGGTTGACTTCTTCCCGGAGGGCGGAGCGCTAGAATCAAGAGAAGATTTTTTAGCAAGTTCCTTTGTAATAGATCTAGTTGAAAGCTTAACAACTAACCTTGATCCCGCGTCCACAACTGCGAGAGGCTTGAGGATTTCAGGGTCTAAGTCTTCAGCTTTTAACTACGAGCGTTTATCTTGGTCAGCTTTCATTGCAGCCAAAGTAACATCATCTGCACTTTTCGACTCCCCGACTATTGCCACCTCTGGATCTTCCTCATGTCCTCCGTCGCCGCTATCATCCTTTAAGGCTGCTATCATTTCTTCATCACGGGGAATGTCAGCCTTAGACGGTTCGCTTCCTTCTCCCAAATCTATAGGAGCAGCCTTTTCCTTCCCTCCTTTTGCCTTTTCCGTAGGCTCTGCCCCAGAGGCGGCTCCCTGAGTCACATCTGTCTTTCCGGATGGCTCAATACCTACAGAGTGAGAAGCAACAGTTATCAACTTAGGAGAAAATAATGGGTTTTTCATCGATTGCTTAATCACGTGGCGAAAGGTAGAAATGGCCTTGATGAATTGAGGAGAAAATGTAGGGATACCTTCCGAAGACTTCTCGACAGGAGTAGCTGCTTTCTCTGATGCCATTTCGGGGATAGGGGATAGCAAAGTTGTTCGAGTGATTCCCGGGTTTTCAGGATCATACCCCTCTACTTCAGAAGTTGCGGGGGCAGTAGAAGAGGAACCAGCCTCAGGAACGTTCTTCTGTTTAGTCCTCCGCCTCTCTTCTTCCATAGCATCAGCAATGAGGCGGCGCCCTTCAGCTAAGCGTTTTGGCTCATCATCCCTTAAGTATTTCTCCATCAACTTGTCCTCATCGATGGAATCAACCTTGAGCTCCTCTTTTACCCACTCAACGATCTGACTCCATACTTGGACTAGGGTAGATGGATAATCCTCAATCCAAGAAATGTTCCGGCGATGGATGATGTGTGCAAAGAATTCAATCATTAATTCGCCGAAACCCTGAATCTCTGCCTCCGCCTCAGACAATTGTTTGCGGGCCTCCTCAGCGGATTTGATAGCACATTCAACGTTACCCTCCGCCAGGGCATCTCTGTTCTCCGCCTCCATTAGCTTAGAAGCCAAGTCAGCGTTTTTCTTTTCAAGCTCAGCATTCCTCCTTGCTAACTCGGCATTTTTCCGTTCAAGGTCAGCGTAAGCAAGGCGTGTTTTAGCGGCATCTGACTTAGCATCTTCAGCTTGCTTTTTTAACTCAGAACGCTCTTGAGTGTGAGATTCAAGAAAATCATGATAACGTTTTTGCATATCTTCAAATTGTTGTTTGAAGCTAGTAGCGTCCCTTTGAGCAACAACAAGCTGGGCCTGTGTGTCCTCTAAATCTTTTCCTAGATTCTTTAAGGCCTTTGCATCTTCTTCCGCGGTTTTTTGCATCGAATCAGCATTCGTGATTAGAGTACGAATGATTCTGGAAAGGTTGCGTGAATATTTGAACATTTCAGAATACTTTTTTTCGACCGCATCTATCTTTGCTTTGGCCTCATCTGCCCACCTGGAAGAAATAGGCTCGAGGGCAGGTAAAAAAGTCAAATTCTCGAAGTAATGTTCGGGAAATTGCTCCTCCAAGTACGCCGGCTTGATTGCGGTTTCAGCATCTAGTGGTGGAGGGGCGGGGATCGTCAACTCAGTATCCCTGTGCGGGGAGGATTCAATAGTCTCTTTATCTGTTCTAGGCCGTGCGTTTACTTCGCGACTCAGTATCTTTTGGAGGGCTTCTCTCCCTGCTGCGCTTTTCTTGAGAAGAGGTGGAGTCTTTTGGTTACGGCATGTCCTCTTGCCTACGACCTTGATAACCTTTATATCTCTCTGGGTCCGACCGAACGGGAGAGCGAGAATGTGAGGTTCGAGAGCGATAGGGTTCATAAGGCCTTCTATCCTCCCTACTGCGATCGTCGCGGCGATCATACTCAGTGTCATAAGGCGGATTGGACATGCTGCGGCGGAGCTTCCTGATATCATAGTAAGATCGGGACATCGTGCCTGCACAATAAGACAAATGAAATTCAGAATCAATAGTTTCACAGAGAGAGAGGTGCAATGAGTGGTAATGCTATTGTGTAAAGTGTGTCCTAAGTGGTGTGTTTCCCCCCAACCAACCCGAGTCCGAAGCTACACTAGTACGGGAAGGCTCTTTGGCCTTAGTAGGAGTGGTCTCTTCAGAAGAGGTGAAAACTAAAGGATCCTTCCTAAAATCCTATGAAGTGTATATAGTTTCAGGTAAGGGGAGATCCCTCAAACCCTGAAATAATGGGTCATCAGTACTAGGGACATCTCCCTCAGAAGCATCAATTAGCGACTCTTTGGAAGACGTTGACTTTTCTGGAGAAATGGCATCCTCAGGAGCAGTATACCCTTCACGATGCTTTTCGGCCAAGTTAGCCAATTCGTCATCTTGAGTAGAAGATGGAGAAGGTGAAGTTTGAAGAGGCACTGTAGGAGCTCCCGAACCTTCTCCCGTCTCTGGGACTACATCCACTGGAGGAATATATACGTATGGAGCCGTCCCATGACCGATACTACGAGTAACAGATAGCAGCCCATGAAAATGAAGATATTCGTCCTTAAGGACTTCATCAATAGTCAGGAATTTCTGATCGCCATTAAGGAGATGGTGCATCCGGTCAAAGAACACCTGGTCTGATATTTGTTTTGGATTGTCGACTACAAACAAAAAGAAAAATGAGTTAAGGCGATGACTTGAATGCATAGAGCCAAGATTTAGAAAATCACTGCTTTACTTGATTTCGTCCACCTCCTGGCACACCCAGGCTGTCGCTTCACATAAAACCATTCCAGTTTGGAATCTCCAGCTTTACAACTGAATGGCGTTGAAATTATTTTCCTCTTAGGGACAGACTCAAAATAACAGAAAGAAGGAGTTTCTCGAGTCCGATGCTTGAAGTTGTAGAAGAAATGAATGTCATCGAAAGTGAGCTCTATGCCTAAGATCTCGCGATATGCTATATATAAGGTGTGTAAGTAGGCATAAGAATTGGGATGCAGCTGCCTGGGGGCAATCCGCAATTGTCTAAGAAAATCAACGATGAAGGGAGAAAATGGAGGTGTAGCACCGACCATGCACATCAACCGAGTGATTGCCATATATCCTTCTGGAGGGTTGTGGGGACGGTCAGATCTCGAAGGCACTAGAGTGTCCCTTTTTAGTATCCCGTATTTTAAACAAATTCGGATAAGTCTGTCGTTGTCGATTGTTGATTCAACAGAATCTTGGGGTGATTCCAATATGACAGCCGATTCAAACTCATCAGGAGCCCGGTCGTCACCAATCCCTCCTTCCTCTTCAAAACCTAGAGAAACTTCATCCTCCGAAGACACATTGTCACTTTCGCGATTTCCAACCTCGTAATCTGAACCCTCATCATTCCATTCTGGATCCGAAGGGGAAGATATGTCCTCGAGAGTAACTTTGTTGGATGTCTCCAGGGCCTCTTTCTTCGCAGCTAGTCTAGAAGAGCGTCTGGGTCTCATGGTCATAAAACTATTGAAGAAGCAATAGCACAAATTAGAGCAAATTAGCCCGTATCCCCCCGTGCATGTGTGTGAACTAAAGTGTAAACAGTGTATGCAGAAAGTGTAAAGTAAATGTTTAAAAGTGCGATGCAAAAGTTTGGCAAAGTATAAAGAATTGAAGTAGTTCTTGATGTCCAGTTACATTCGCAAGGCACTATCCTAACTATCCATTAAGTTGAAGATTATGCCAAATGTTGATTGGGGCAGTTAAACAAGTTTTTGTGCATTAAGATGGACTGCCCTTCGGTTCGGTTCCGGCGCATTCATTGGGATCGGATCGGGGGCGTGGCCTTGGCTTGGGTTTGGATAAACTTTGAAACTCAGAAATCAAAGTTGGATCGGCTCGGAGGTAGACTCCCGTAACGGTTCGGATCAGACCACGTACTCATACTTCTCCTCCTTTACTTTACAGTCCGACCCGATCCGGTTAGGTGAACACCCTTCTCCTCCTTTTCACTTTTCGGTCCGATCCGATTTTGAGAATCTTCTCCGACCCGACTCGGTCAGATGAACTCCTTCCTCCTATTCGCTCTTATGCCTCTTCACCCAAACCGATCCCAAACCGTTCCCTCTTCTTCTTCTCCATCCTCTTTCTTCCCTAACCAACATCAAAGCTAGTCTCATGCCAAACACCCAAATCAAAGGCAAGCATTTATGCGCTGGCACATTCAACAACGGATTCTAACCCCCTCCGTTACTACCTCGAGATGGCGACGAGGCCACTAACGACGATGACGAGGGGGGGTCACGGTGTCAAGGTCATCCAAGTTCCATGCTCAAATCGTCCTAATCATCCACGAATTCGAATCGAGATCAATTAAAAAAGGAATTATCTAAAGTTTTGTAACCTACCTATGTAATTACTTCGAGAATTAAAAGGAATTTCGATGCTTCAGGAATTAGGGTTTTTCGTTTTGCAAAACTTGGGGAGTGGTAATAATGAAGGAAAGAAGGAAGAATGGGCTGAACAGAGAACTTATATAGATTTAAAATGGCTCTTAGTATTCCCCAATGCTTCATTCCGATCGGACCGGAGTGCTAGCCCATATAGTTATTCAGCCCATTCGTTCAGTGATAGTGGAGTGTAAGAAAGCTGTCCGGATCGGACCGGAGTGCTGGACCATATAGTTTTTCAGCCCATTCGTTCAGTGATAGTTGAATGTAAGAAAGCTGTTCGGATCGGAACCGAGCCCAAATTTGGTTACCAAAGTTAATTCGATACTCAAAATGAACAAAGGGAAAAATAAACAAAATGCTTACCTAGAGGAATCATTGGACATCAAGAAGAATTCTCAGAGCTATTTAAAATGAAATAGATAATTCATACATTCTATGATGTGTATATATAAGCAACAAGAGTCATGACTTTATGAAGCAACGCATTCCTACACGCGAATGGAAGCAACTATTCAACAGTTCAAATTCAGAGACTAGCGTACGGATGATGTCAAAGCACGCTCCATTTTCAAAAGAAGCATCCTTTGAGGGGGCAAAATGTTAGCCCACTTTGTGAACTGGGCAACACAAAGTCGAGATGTGAAACATTGAAGAACTTGGAAAGCATTGTAGCGGGTCGGATCGGAGAGATGTGGCGGGTCGGATCGGAGAGGTTTTGCTGTTCGGATCGGTGAGCTGTTATTGTTGGAATCAGAGAGGCACTGCTATTCGGATCGGAGAGCAACCTACTGAGTGGAGGGCTACCTGCTACAGAGACAGATCGGAATGGAGTAAAAGTGGATGAAAACTTAGCATTGGGACAATCCGGATCGGATCGGATACCCCGATCCGAACCCCTCTGGCACGCTGCTCCGATCCGAACCCATATTTCTCATCACTCTCCCCCATGATCGCCTGTTTATTCGGAGCGGTTATGACAAGTTCCTACCCACAACGTCCACTGCTCTGATGCGTTGTCAACACTAAAATCCATCCGAACCCGAAGCTGATGGGATGGAAGACACGTGGCTCCGATCCGGGTCGGGTTTTGAGCAAATTTTCACCTATAAATACCCTGTCTGGAGACAATGAAAAGGATCTTCTTTTTGGCACTTTGAGAGTTCAACCACTTTCATAAACCGAATTCCAGCACTCCCGGATAATCCAAATCTTTTCTCAACCTTTGTTTTGAAACAATTGAGTGAATGTATGTGAGTTGTGAGTGAAATTGAGTGAATATCTCATTGTAATTGCAACTCTATCGTCGAGAATAGTGATTGACAAGTGGACGTAGGCTCTTTAACGCCGAACCACTATAAATTCTGTGTCTCCATTTTACTTTTGATCTTATTTCATTCTGCTTTTAGTCAGTTTAGGTGTTAGAACCACTTTTTGGTCTAACATTTTGGTGCTTTCACTGAGAACCATCTGAATTCTTTGTTTTTTGGGATTATCGTTCTACTTTTTGGACCGTCGAGTTCAAAGAAGTTAATCCTCAAGTTTCGACGCTCTTGAATATTTGTTGAATTGATTGTTGAAGAACTATGGCCAAAGGAAAAGGTAAGGAAGTTCAAACTAGTCGAGGAAACGGAGTTGGTGAAGATCAGCAAAATGCAGTTGTGACAAGGTCTCGTGGGCAGAGCTCAGTAGGAGGACGGACTGATACAGGAAATCCGAACCGCACTCAGGGGGAGAGCTCCGATCCGATCCGGGTAGGAGAATCTGAAGCAGTGCATTCCCCCAACCTGAACCGACCCGAGCAGCTCGCCCTACACCGACCCGACCTGGCTTTCCAGCTCCGACCCGAACAGGCTTCCCAGCTCCGACCCGACCCGATTCACGACAAACCGAAATCACATTTGATATTAAATACAAGACTCTGAATAGAAAATATATCGGCTTATATTCAATATCAAATTCTACGACCAACAAATATCGTATTGGAAATAACGATATATATATATATATATATATATATATATATATATATCTTTCAAATTTCCATAACAATATTTATATAATCACGAAATCCATTATCGAAATATTCCGAAGACAATTTCGATTCAAATCTATTCCAATTCAATTATTGGAATTTCTGGTTATTTTCAAAACCATTTCAAATCCAATTTATTTACTTTAAAAATAAATAAATTATCATTCTAGTTCAAACTAGTTCATTTCGATAAAAAATCTATTTTTATCTTTTCAAATATGGAGTTTTTCATCCCAATTCTTCACAAATCATTTCTTATGATTTTACACAAATTATTGATATTTTTAATAATTTTATCAAGGCCCGTACAGTCGATTTCCATCAACGGCCATCGAACTGCACTTACAACGACCTTTTCCAATTTTGATTTGGACATAATTCCAAATCCAACCGTTTGATTTCTAATTTCTAATATTCATTAGAAAGATCTTTTCGATACGAACCCAACGGTTCCGGTTTTAGGAGAATCCGACGGTCGGATCTCCCGCAATATCCATTCGAAGTCAGTGGTCGAAATTCGCGAACTACCGCGGCGCGTCCCGTTCTATTCAGACCATTATATTATATATATAATATATATAATATATACTTCGTCGATTTCAATTCAAAACATGCTTTATAAATCATTTAAATTCGTTTCAAAAACAATTTCAACTTCCATTTTCAATTTCAAATCAATTTCAATTCGATTTCATTTTCTATTCAATTCGAATTCAATTCGAATTCAATTTCTATTCTATTCAATTCGAATTCAATTTCTATTCTATTCAATTCGAATTCAATTTCTATTCTATTCAATTTAAATTCAATTTCAAAACAATTTCAATTTAATTCGAATTTCAATTCTATTTGAATTTCAAATCCTTTCAGTTTATTTCGAATTTCAAATCAATTCAATTTAATTCGAATTTCAATTCAAATTCAATTCTATTCAGTTTCTATTTAATTCAATTTCAAATCTATTCAATTATTCATTGAAAAATGAATAAAATCGATATAAATATCGTTCACGTCAAAATGGAGTCAATCTAATCAATACGGCTTCATATGTTCCTATTTTCAAATATTCTGTTTTGAATGTTTCTATTTCAAATATTTATTTTTCAAATATTCGATTTCAAATATTTCTATTTCAAGTATTTCTATTTCGAAACTGGAATGAGGCCCAATCAACTACCATATAATGTTAATTATATGGATTTTCTACAACACATGTATACAATAACAACGATGAATAATCAACCATCATCCAAAGTGCATTCTACACTGTATAAGCATCAAATATAAATATTCAACGCTTATAACAGTCTGTCAATCAATCGATCGACATACAACTAACTATTGGGATTAGTGTATGTCTTATATCACCCCAATACCCGTGTGGGGTTTTCAAACAATCAAACACAGATTTTATTTGTGCAGTTGGGCAATGTGTAAAATTTATCGTCCCAATCAATATCAGTCAAATGTGTGTATATAAACAAATCGTCCGATTTGTTTATTTTTATTTCATTTCATATACATGTTAAAAATTCTATTTTTAACTATCAAATATTTTCCACTATAAAATATTTTATTTTATTTCACATCACATCACACAATCAACTACACATCAAAATCAAACAAACAAGCATACAAGCCGTCCATGGTCTGTGGACGACGGGTGTCGGGTGCTACTAAACACCGTCTGCATCCTAGTATATATTTTAACTAGAAAATTAAATTAAAGGTGAGGAGTTCTCACTGATTAGCTAATCCAAACGCCACGACTCTTCTTATGTAGAAATCTTCCAAACTTCCATAACAATATTTATATAATCACGAAATCCATTATCGAGATATTCCAAAGACAATTTCGATTCAAATCTATTCCAATTCAATTATTGGAATTTCTGGTTATTTTCAAAACCATTTCAAATCCAATTTATTTATTTTAAAAATAAATAAATTATCATTCTAGTTCAAACTAGTTCATTTCGATAAAAAAATCTATTTTTATCTATTCAAATATGTAGTTTTTCATCCCAATTCTTCACAACTCATTTCTTATGATTTTACACAAATTATTAATATTTTTAATAATTTTATCAAGGCCCGTACAGTCGATTTCCATCAACGGCCATCGAACTGCACTTACACCGACCTTTTCCAAATTTGATTTGGACATAATTCCAAATCCAAACGTTAGATTTCTGATTTCTAATATTCATTAGAAAGCTCTTTTTGATACGAACCCAACGGTTTTGGTTTTAGGAGAATCCGACGGTCGGATCTCCCGCAATATCCATTCGAAGTCAATGGTCAAAATTCGCGAACTGCCGCGGCGCGGCGCGTTCTATTCAGGCCATTATATTATATATATAATATATATAATATATACTACGTCGATTTCAATTCAAAACGTGCTTTATAAATCGTTTTAAATTCATTTCAGAAACAATTTCAACTTCCATTTTCAATTTCAAATCGATTTCAATTCGAATTCAATTTTTATTCTATTCAATTCGAATTCAATTTCTATTCTATTCAATTCGAATTCAATTTCTATTCTATTCAATTCGAATTCAATTTCAAAACAATTTCAATTTAATTCTAATTTCAATTCTATTTGAATTTCAAATCCTTTTAGTTTATTTCGAATTCCAAATCAATTCAATTTAATTCGAATTTCAATTCAAATTCAATTCTATTCAATTTCAATTTAATTCAATTTCAAATCTATTCATGAGACGACCCAAACTTCCCCGTGAAGGAAAGCACGGATAGAATTGAGGACAAGACAAAATAGAACGCATACAGAAGAACATTTCATTGTTATTACAACAATTCCATCAGATATAAGAATATACAGAGTATAAATGAATAAATTACATTCGATAAATATCAGAGATTACAATAAATTACATAGCAGCGGAAAAATATATAAAACACGACTAGAAGTAATGCACGGATACAGAGCTTTCCGAGCATCGTTCCAGCTGTAAATCAGGACCCTGTGAATATAAATCTGCAAAAACCAAAACTACTAGCTGCCCTTGTGGAAAATAGGGGCACCCAGAGTTTAGGTTAAAACAATAAACTCCAGGTCAGTCATGGGATTGGTGTGAGAACTAAAACAGTTATTAATATTGGTTTTAAAGTTAGGTAAATCAAGGGACCACGCCGTATAACACGGAATGGGTTTCCTCCCAAGAATACCAGTGCATAGAACAAACAGCGCAATGCTAAATAAAGAAAAATGAAGCTGTTATAAGACCCAGGACCCATCACACAATGCAACGCAAGCCGGAGGATAGGGTTTTCCTTTATAATAGCCAAACATGCTTGGTACGTTTAAAAACAAATCATTTGATACTATAATAGGTGTATAGTGTCAAAACAATTTCAATCATAAATATCAATCATAGACGGCATGGGTACCATATATCATGTCGCCATACTAGTTCTACAATTAAAACCGCAATATCACGTATTGGAAATTGGATTTCCGTCATGAGCCGAGGCAAGGGGCAAGCTCCTCTCCGCGTTCGAGACACTCTAGCAAATGTCTCAGGACCCCACTATGATCCTTTGGAACCTCCAAGGCCGGTCCTCTCTTACTTTTGAGGATTGGCAATTCCTGAACACACGTTTCCCGGTCCTTACAGACCTATATCTGAGGCGCCTCGTATCCAACAACCACACAGGTGAAAAGTATATAAATGTCAGGGCTGGTAGGTCACTGACACCACCCTAGCTAGAAAGAAACGTCGTGCACTCCTTGGGTCCGTATCCCCTTTTTGACTCATACCGAGGTGTGAGGCTCGCGAATTCACATTATACATAAAGCTACGCCACACAGGCCGTGCTTTTATCATCAACCACAAGACTTTGCTTTTCAATAGAAGCCTTGATCAATTGCCACTTACGCGTGCCACATTGGCAATTCACTCCATGCGACTGATGTCCATCGATATACAACCTCTGAGCTCGTACGTCTCAGAGAAGGGCGTTAAGCAAGAGAATAAATTCTCTGCCGCCAAACAGATGTATATTTAATAGAGATCAATCAACATAGAATAAAATCCAATGTCAGACACACAATCCATTTACAAGTTCGTTCTGGGTCTGAACGAAACCGGAGGCACTTTCCTCGCATATCCATCTATCTCCAGGTATGTCTGGACGATCACCAACTGATTCCCTCATCCTGGGTGTACAGCCCAATCAAGATCATCAGTAATCACCCAAACGATGTGAAGACTTCCGGTCTTCAACCACCGTCTTCATCTTCGACATCTCGTTGAATCGGTTATTCAGAATGGGTTTAAACCCGGCCTTTCTGAATAACCCACGTATATAATAAACGAATGTTACACAAACACAACAAACGCCTCATTCCAATTCAGAATATTCTTTTATTCACAAAATCACATTCTTAGGGAAATGTTCCCATTAATTTTATCCAAGATAAATTCTTCTAAATTTATCCTATAATCTTCCTTTCGATATCATTTCAAACCATTTTATGGTTTTCCAAACTAGTCGGGATTAGCGAACCACACCGAAGTAATTATTTATTTTATTTCCCAATCCCAACCTATATATCCCATGGAGAAAACTGGTAATACTCCATAACTAACACCACGGTGTTATCGGTAAAATTAATTACCATTTCACGTTCAAATCTAATTAAAGATTTAACTATCGCATTGGAGCAAAACTGGTGGTACTCCATTCTCGATCACCTTTCAGATTTGATAATTTAAATTATCAATTCACAATTTAATCTAATTGAAGATTCATTAAAACTCCACTTAGTTTTAATCTTTTCAAAAATCGATATCTTGCCTTTAACTGGGTTAAAGAACCAATGTCACCTAAAACACGATTCACGATAAACCCAAATCACATTTGCTATTAAATACAAGGCTCTGAATAGGAAATATACCGGCTTATATCCAATATCAAATTCTGAAACCAACAAATATCGCACTGGAAATAACGATATAAAATATATCTTTCAAATTCCCATAACAATATCTGTATAGTCACGAAATCCAACATCGAAATATTCCGAAGATAATTTCGATTCAACTCCCGTCCCATCGACGTATTGGGAATATTGATTATTTTCAAAATCACCTTCAAATTCAATTTATTTATTTCAAAAATAAATTGATTTTAATTCTAGTTCAAAACTAGTTCATTTCGATAAATGTAACGACCCGGATTTTCGAGCGACTTTGGTTATCGACATAAGCACGACGTCGATAACCAAAGCATCGAGAAAAATCCTGGTAATTAGTGAAAGAAATTAGAGGATGAGGAAAGATAAGATAGAAACTTAGAATAGAAGAAGAAGAAGAACACAACATCAGAGTAACACGAATCTCACAGCGGAACGAATAAATATATTTCATAACATAACTTTGAAATACAAATCAGTACTTGAATATACATATCATTATCAAGTACAGCACTTACAACACAGCGGAAATAACTATAGCTATATGATCCTGAAGCCTCCTGCTCCAAGCTCTTCCAGTATATCTGTAAATCCCGACTACTTGACTGCCCGTACAAATTTAGGCACCCAAGAGTTTAGGGAAAACAACAAAGTAAACTCCGGGTCAGTCATGGGACTGGTGTGAGTAAAACAGTTTAAAAACAGTTGAACAAGTAAAAGATATCTCATAAGACCACGCCGCATAACGGAACGGGTTTTTCCCTTATGAGAATCCAAAATATCTTTATATCAAAAACCTTTTGATATTATAATAATGTCTATCAACCACAATATATATATAATCATCTAGCAGAAACGCTTTCATCTCACGTTCTACATATATAGTATACAATCAAAACCGCAAGCACGTATTGGGTAATGGATTTCCAACTATGACAAGGTATGGAATCACCTTTCGCTCGTGTACCTCTAGAGAGGAATACACTGGGTTCAACAAGAACATCTTGCAACCCGGCCACACATGACCGACCACTCATTTCGCTTGAGTGTATCGAATGTATATCACCAACAGTTGGGATCAGCAACCGTTTCCCGAATGGGACAGCATCAACAATAGATTTTTAGAAATGAATGAAACTCTAGATCAGGTGATTATACACCCTACTTCGGTGCGACCGACTTAGCCATGCTGCCTGCCCGATTTCTGTCATTTACCGGATGATGAGGCTAGAAACTACGCTTTATCATCACATCAGATTCACTTTGAATGTCACATCATCAAATCCATCAAATCACCGATCGACGTCCTCAACCATACATTACGCGTTAGCTAAAAGAAGTTTCCTTCTCCGCTTCCACTCTTGGTACAGTTGGAGAAATCAATATACGTGATCGTCTGGAAATACTCTGTCAGACATCCGTCCATACGAGTCACCCAGGAACAGGATGAACCGAAGGCACTATTCTGTAAACAGGATAGCCCTTGCATAACTCCGTCTTCAATTTCTTTTGGCATATATGATTCGCAACGCTTATGCCAATACAGAGTGGTTCTTTGGATAATAATCCAACCGGTGTCTCCATATTAACAACGTTAAAATGGTCAAAACTTCGATAGTCTATGATTTAACTATCGAATAAAAATAGGTGTGCAAACAACGATATTATTTCCAAATGGAAATTTATATCGATCAAACATCATTCAACATTTATCTCTTTAGTTCATTAATTTACTTATCTCCTGTTTCCCTACGTTCAATATTCCTTATTTTCTAAATTGGGAAAAATATACGTTATTAACAATGGAAAACATTTCCATTTCTTTGTTTCTTTATTAGAAAACATTTCTGGTTTCTTATTTGGAAAACATTTCCAAAGCTTCTTCATTGGACTTAGACAGATGTTTAAACAAACCATCGCGATGCCAATTCAACCATTTCCTTTACTGTCGAACCTTAACTATTCCTTAGTTAAAACGAAGCCAATCAAGTTGGGGTAGAACTACCTCTCAGACCTTAACTGAACAACATTTCTAACTTTGAAATAGGCAAAGTTCACTGTATATTCCTTTTACTATCTTCCTTACTTAATCCTCCTTCGAATAACTATATTCGATTGACTCTTATCAATTAACTCTATTGGACTAACACTATTTGACTAACGCTATTTATTTACTCATTTCACTTAACCCCTTTCGAATAAACTATATTCGATTTACTAACTTTATTCGAATAAACTCATTCGATTAACTCATTTTACTTACTCTTTTCAACTTTATTCTCAAATCGATTAACTAACATCGATTAACTCTTTTTAACTTTCTTCGAATAAACTATATTCGATTAACTCCTTTCGACTTTCTTCGAGTAAACTATATTCGATTAACTCCTTTTGACTTTCTTCGAATAAACTATATTCGATTAACTAACATCGATTAACTCTTTTTAACTTTCTTCGCTAATCGATTAACTAACATCGATTAACTTCTTTTACTTTTATCACTAATCGATTAAACGAACATCGATTAACTACTTTAACTTTTACACTAATCGATTAAACTAACATCGATTTGTTCCTTTTACTTTAACACTAATCGATTAAACTAACATCGATTAGTTCCTTTTTATAAACTACGTTTTCCGTTACAACTATTTCCCTTTTTTTTTACGTTTACTTACCGTTACAAATATTTCCTATTTATAACTTCTATTTACCGTTACAAATATTTCCTATTTATAACTTCTATTTACCGTTACAAATATTTCCTATTTATAACTTCTATTTACCGTTACAAATATTTCCTATTTATAACTTCTATTTACCGTTACAAATATTTCCTATTTAAAACTTCTATTTATTTTCTAAATAAATATCCCTTTTATAAAACCGTGTTCGTTTTATAAATATTTCCTTTTATAAAATCCTGTGATTTTATAAAATTCCTTTATTTCAATATACATTGAAATACTTCTTTTTACATCCCAGGGTCTTTTATGATATTTAAAATATCGAATAACAATGATCAACATCATTCCAACACCCATAATCCATAACAGATTATATAACACATCATATATCACAATATATGAAAACAGTAAAATAAATGTTGAGGAATCCAGTTGGATTCCTCCAACCTGTTTCCCTGCATCACAGATGTTAAACAATATAGATAACATCACTTTCAGTTCTATATGATATATTCTGTTAAACAGAATCAATATAGAAAATTTAACTAACTGACTAGCAGTTCAATCAAACGGTCAACATACAGTAAATCAACCCATATCTAACAGTTCTAAAAATACAACATGAATTTATAAACTGTTCAGAGTTAGTGAGATTTACTCACATTGGCGCGTTAGCCATTAAATAACGGTTTGCGTTATTTGATTCAGTCGGACAATTTATTTCACCATAAATTGTAACGAGCTCGGATTCACTCCCGTTCAGTTCCAGTGTGTAGCCCTCGTCCATACGATCCCGTCGGATCTTGTTTCATCAGATTCCGATAAAATATGACCAAGATATTCAGTTTAGAAGTTATCGAATAATTTAAACTAATTTAAACTAAACTTAAAATCTAAATGGGCCTCACATCATTAAAAACCCGGCCCATTCAAATGCAGCCCGCCCCCTTTGAACTGTCCTCTTCCTTCAACATCCCGACGCAACACCAATGGCCATTACAGCGCCTTCTAGCTCGCCTACCCCCCTTTCTTATTCAATGAAACTTCAAATGGAATATACCATCGTTCATATCTTCATCTCCTCTCCGTAACCGACCCAACATCGAAGAGATCGATCTCCTCCTGGTATTTCCGTCCCCAGGTCTCGAAGCCGTGACCTACTATGATATCCGCGACGACTTTGGTGACGGAATTCACCAGAACCCCTCTACACGATGTAAAACTTCACGCTGATACTCACAACCATACTTAAATCACCAACGATTCCCTATATAGCAAGAAATCCCGAACCCTAGATGTTGCTGCAAATGAACGAGCCACCACAGTTGGACGTCGCACCAAATGAAATCGGTCCAGAAATGAAGTATATCACCCAACAAATCCAATGATACCCTCTCTGTATTTTATAGAAATTTCTTTGAATTCATTTGGATTTTTCTTTTGGGAAATTTCTTACTGTAAAAACATTTGCGGTTATATATAGTCGATTTGGTGGTTGGTGATGTTTGTGGCAGAGAAGAGAGGATGGCGTGGCCCTCATTTGGTCCACAAAAATGTTAGGATATTTTTTTATTGAATTTTATATTTGATTTTATTGATTTTATATTCGTTTCTGTCTTCGAAAAATCCGTGTGATCACACACGATATCTAAAAATCACGAAATTGGACATGCAGCTACAGTTCGACATTTCGGTCCCAACGAAACTGGTTTCGTCGAATTCCGACTTCATATGCTCACACAGCATATTTTTAACCGTCAGAATATCGATTGTTTTTCACTCTAAAAATCCGTACGGCCACACAGTGACTCTAAAAATCACGAAACTGGAAATCTAACAACTATTTGATATTGCGGATCCAACAAAACTGGTTTCGTTGAATTCCGACTTCGTTTGCAAAACCGGCTATTTTTAAAGCTTTGGATAACCCATTTAAATATATAAATATATTTAAATATAATTAAATTAAATATAAATAAACTTATATTATCGTATATCCCCACATATGATATCGTACAACTCCAGAATATCATATCAGATTTTTCAGTTTGATATTTCAGATTTTAGATTTATCGATATTCAGTTTATATCGAAAATCCTTTTATAACGTATATAAAGCGTCGCAAATTATAAAGGAAATCCACAGCGACTTTTCTGAAAATTTGATTTGGACATAAATCAAAATCTACACGACGAAATCCTGATTTTTCTCTTCCACTAGAAAGATATACTCCACCAGCTCCACACGTTTCTTGTTTCACAGATATCCGGCTTAAAATGAATCCTGTACATTCAGTTGAAGTTCGAATCGCCAAATAGCGAACTGCCGCGCCGGTTTTTGAGCCCGTTTATAATTATATTATAAACTATACGTTCAAACTGTCGTTTATATAATATATTCGTTATTCAAATTCAATTCCAAGCTGAATTAAATATCACAGATGATCCGGTTCACACCATATCGTCATTTCAGCCAATTCTGATTATTTCAGAATTAAATATATTTTTAATTTATATTTTTAATTAAATATTTACCAATATTTTATTTCCACGATCATTTAATTCAGTAAACCACCCATTATATAATAAAATAAATTAATCATAATACCTCTGCTAATGCGGGTCATTACAATAAAAATCTATTTTTATCTTTTCAAATGTGGAATTTCTCATCCAAGTTCTTTCCAATTCATATATTATGATTTTACACAAATTATAGATATTTTTAATAATTATATCAAGGCCCGTACAGTCGATTTCCATCAACGGCTATCGAACTGCACTTACAGCGACCTTTTTCAAATTTGATTTGGACATAATTCCAAATCCAACCGTTAGATTTCAAATTTCTAATATTCATTGGAAAGCTCTTTTCGATACGAACCCAACGGTTTCGGTTTGAGGAGAATCCGACCGTCGGATCTCCCGCAACGTCAATTCGAAGTCAATGGTCGAAATTCACGAACTGCCGCGGCGCGGCGCATTCTATTCAGGCCATTTTATATATAATATATATATATATTATATATATTTCGTCGATTTCCTTTTTAAAACGTATTTTATAAATCGTTTTAAATTCGTTTCAAAAACAATTTCGACTTCATCTTCAATTTCAAATCGATTTGATTACAATTCAATTCGAATTCATTTCAATTTGATTCAATAAAATTTCAATTTCCATTTTTATCTAGTTCAATTTGAATTTCATTTCAAAATATTAGATTTTGAAATCACTTTTCAATATTCATTGCAAAACGAATAAAATCGATATAAATATCGTTCACGTCAAAATAGCGCAACTCTAATCAACACGGCTTTATATATTTCAATAAATTCGTTATTCTATTCAACAAATGAATATATATTCTATTCAACACATGAATCTATATTTCTTCCAACACACGACTATTTTTGTTATGTAAAATATTTTATAAAACTATGGTATCTATCGTTTGATTTTAATTAGACTCCACCGTGAAGTAGTTCTAATTTTAAATATGATAAAGATGTAATTTTATTATTAAAATATTTTACTCAACACATAAATATTTTCAACACATGAACATCGTCGACACATGACCTTTTTTATATTCAACACATGAATTTTCTTTTAAAATATTTATTATTGTCCCGATTGGAATGAGGCCCAATCCATCACCATATAATGTTAATTATATTGATTCCATACAACACATGTATATAATAGCATTGAAAAATAATCAACCATCAACCAAAGTGCACTACACTGTATAAGCATCCAATATAGATATCTAACGCTTATAACAGCCTGTCAATCAATCGATCGACATATTTAATCAATCAGGATGAGTGAACTTCAAATTTCATCCCAACACCCGTGTGGGGTTTCAAACAATCAAACACAGATTTTAGTTGTGCAGTTGGGCGATGTGTAAAATTTATCATCCCAATCAATGTCCTTCAAATAGGTGTACATAAACAAACCGTCCGGTTTGTAAATGAATATTTTATTTTATTCACTTCCACGTTAAAAAATATATTTTTAACGATAATATATTTTATTTTAACACATGAATTTCTATTCCTTTCATTTACACCATAAAAATGATACTTTTATTTTTCTAACATATTTTAGAAAATTTCGGCGGCATAACGGCACGATACTAGAAACGGGACAAGGCCTAGCCTTATCCCCGGTCTAGTGAAGGCCCACGCCATTCACACATCAATCAAATCAATTCCATTTCACCAAACAATTCAATTCAAACCAAATAGACTAACCAACTACTCAACCAAACAATTTAACAAACAAGCCATCCATGGTCTGTGGATGACGGGTGTCGGGTGCTACTAAGCACCGTCTGCATCCTAGTATATATATATAACTTGAAAAGAAATTGAAGAGTGTGAAATTCTCACCGAAAGCTATCCAATCATCTTGACTCTTCTTTTAGAGAAATCATCGCCATTCTCGCCTTTCGTCCATTCGTTGCCCGTAGCCACTACATATATAAAAATCACATTTTTATTTGTTCACTTTCAATTTAAAAATCATATTTTTATAATCACTTCATATATTTAAAAATCGAATTTTCACTTCGTTATTCAATATATAAAAATCGAATTTTTTCTATGCTATTATATAGATAAAAATTCTATTTTTACATTGCTGCTATATAAAAAGATTTCGCCTTTTCAAAAATATAGATTTGGCTTTCTATAATATAAAAATTATATTTTCTCGAAGTAAAAATCATATTTTTACTTCACTACTCATCTCAAAATATCGTCTTTTCAAATCTAAAAATATCGTCTTTTCATTTTCAAAAATATCGTCTTTTCACTTTAAAAAAAACAAATCTTTCTCTATACTTTATTTTCAAATTTTATAAATGCTAATTCATGTATATAAAAACTGATTTTATAAGTAAAAATATAATTAAAAACTTACATTTTTCTGCCTTTAACTTGGAAGAGGGGTGCTGGGCTATTGGAGGTTCGTCGGAGGTCGGCTGAGGGCCAAGGGGGGGTGCGGGTTCGGGTCTGGGGGGTGCGGCGCGTCCTTGGTGGCGACGGAGGGCTGGGACGAGGGGGCGGTGGAGTTTCTAGCACCGGAGAAGGAAGGAGGTAGGGAGGAGGGGGAAGAGGGGCGGAGGACCCCTGGGGGTCGGCGCTAGGGCGCGGCGGCCCTGGTGGCAGCGGCGGTCTTGGCCCCCCCGTCGTTCGCCCTTTTTCTTTTTTTTCTTTTTTTTAATTTTCTGTTAAAATCGATTTTGAAGAAGAGAGGGGCCGGTGGGTTTAAAGGGGTGATGAGAGAGAGAAGTTTTTAATTTATTATTTAATTATTTTATTTTGCAAAAAGTTCACTTTTACATACGACCTCTAAACGAGGTCCACCGCCTGTCGTCCATAGCGTATTACCCCCATTCCGAACACAATGGGATATGTATCGCAAGCTGATTTGATCGTTCCGATCAATTTTCTTCAAAATCAACGTATAACTCTTTATATTGAATTTGAACGCGTATTTCAATTTACCGGGGTCACATACGAACTAGAAAAATTCCAGAAAAATATTTTCTAGCTTCGTATTGACGATACGGTCCTAACAAAACTAGTTTCATCGAATTCCGAGACCGTTGGAAAAATGGCCATTTTCCAGTCGATTAAAATCAACTGAAACTGGTCAAACGCGTTTTCCTTTGCCACGCTCAAATATTGATTCAAAAAATTATGAAATTTGGAATCTAGCAATAATTTGACATCACGGATCCAGCAAAAGTGGTTTCGTCGAAATCCGAGGTCGTTTGCAAAATTTCCATTTTTAAGGGCCTGAATTCCATAGCGACTATTCAGAATTTTCAGCTGGACATATCTTTTGATCCCCGCTATGAAATTTGATTTTTCGGATTCGTTGGAAAGATATTATCAATTAGATCCTATTGTTTTTTGTTTCAATAAAATCCGGATTGTTTTGCACCCGGTACATTCAATTGAAGTTTGAAATCGAATTATCGAACTACCGCGCCATTTTCAATTCTATTTATAATTATATATAATTATTATATTCTAACGACGACGTATATAAATATATACATTCTATTCTATTCAAAATAAATTTCTCGTCGATATTATTTAAAATAATTCATTTTAAATGTTCAAAATTCGCTAAAATTACCAAAATAAAAATTTTAAACTGGCTCAGATTTTCCGGGTTATTACAATCTCCCCCACTTAAAACTTTTTGTCCCTGAAAAGGAACAAAGTCGAAAGTGGTTTGATTAATCAACTCTACGTTCGATCTGGCTTCCATTCTCCAACTTTTCAGTTTCTAAGAATTTTCAAATTTTCAAAAATTTGGCTAACACCCTAAATTTTCGAAAAATTTCGCTATAACCTCCCCTGCACCGGGAGCCACGGGAAAATCCCGAAATTGCCATATAGGCCTTCTGATCTCAAAAAGAAAAAGAAAATGCCAAGCGGCTAGCCAATAGGCTCATAAAATCATCATCACCCAAACAAAACAGTAAATTAAAGTAAACATGTACCTATTTATCGGGCAAACAAATTTTATTCTCTGCTCTAGCCTCCTTGCTATGACCTGTTCAATGTAAGTATATGTATATGCAAGCAAATGCGACCAATTTCAATACAATTCAATATTTGATTCAATTAGGCTATATGGTTCAAAATTATCAAACAAATAAACAAACAACACAAACATCAATCAATTAGTGGATTAAAGTTTCAAATTCATAATTTTGATACATATACAGAAAATCATGTTTTGATGCCAATTCACAACAATGTGTTCTAGCTATATTAGTTTTGGTTCTCACACCAGTCTAATGGAAATATATAGAAATCACACCTTCGAAATTCGAATATGAATACTGATGATGATGCACCATCATCAGAATCATCCCCGGATATCTAAAATGTGATTCTATATCTACCCAGTATATTAAAACTTCGAATATACGTTCATGACGCGTATATGCAAAATCTTTATATATTAGATTGTCCATATTCAAAATAAATAAATTATTCAAATATGTATAAAACGATTTAAATTTTCAAAACAAAATTGTTTTCATTTGAAAAATATACTCTTCACACTCGTTCTAGGATACTACTGATCCTATCTCTAACGAGTCATTCTAATTGGATATTACTAATCCAATATCTGATGAATTCTTTCGTATGGTTCTAATGTGTCTTGTTCTCGAGCTCTGTAAACCAAAGCTCTGATACCAAACTGAGACGACCCGAACTTCCCCGTGAAGGAAAGCACGGATAGAATTGAGGACAAGACAAAATAGAACCCATATAGAAGAACATTTCATTGTTATTACAACAATTCCATCAGATACAAGAATATACAGAGTATAAATGAATAAATTACATTCGATAAATATCAGAGATTTAAATTACATTTAAATACATCACAGCGGAAAATAATACAAAAGCACAACTAGAAGTAATGCACGGATACAGAGCTTTCCGAGCATCGTTCCAGCTGTATACCAAGATCCTGTGAATATAAATCTGCAAAAACCAAAAGTACTAGTTGCCCGTGTGGAAAATAGGGGCACCCAGAGTTTAGGTTAAAACAATAAACTCCAGGTCAGTCATGGGACTGGCGTGAGAACTAAAACAGTTATTAATATTGGTTTTAAAGTTAGGTAAATCAAGGGACCACGCCGTATAACACGGAACGGGTTTCCTCCCAAGAATACCAGTGCATAGAACAAACAACGCAATTGTAAATAAAGAAAAATGAAGCTGTTATAAGACCTAGGTCCCATCACACAATGCAACGCAAGCCGGAGGATAGGGTTTTCCCTTATAATAGCCAAACATGCTTGGTACGTTTAAAAACAAATCATTTGATACTATAATAGGTATATAGTGTCAAAACAATTTCAATCATAAATATCAATCATAGACGGCATGGGTACCATATATCATGTCGCCATACTAGTTCTACAATTAAAACCGCAATATCACGTATTGGAAATTGGATTTCCGTCATGAGCCGAGGCAAGGGGCAAGCTCCTCTCCGCGTTCGAGACACTCTAGCAAATGTCTAAGGACCCCACTATGATCCTTTGGAACCTCCAAGGCCGGTCCTCTCTTAATTTTGAGGATTGGCAATTCCTGAACACACCTTTCCCGGTCCTTACAGACCTATATCCGAGGCGCCTCGTATCCAACAACCACACAGGTGAAAAGTATATAAATGTCAGGGCTGGTAGGTCACTGACACCACCCTAGCTAGAAAGAAACGTCGTGCACTCCTTGGGTCCGTATCCCCTTTTTGAATCATACCGAGGTGTGAGGCTCGTGAATTCACATTATACACAAAGCTACGCCACACAGGCCGTGCTTTGATCATCAACCACAAGACTTTGCTTTTCAACAGAAGCCTTGATCAATTGCCACTTACGCGTGCCACATTGGCAATTCACTCCATGCGACTGATGTCCATCGATATACAACCTCTGAGCTCGTACGTCTCAGAGAAGGGCGTTAAGCAAGAGAATAAATTCTCTGTCGCCAAACAGATGTATATTTAATAGAGATCAATCAACACAGAATAAAATCCAATGTCAGACACACAATCCATTTACAAGTTCGTTCTGGGTCTGAACGAAACCGGAGGCACTTTCCTCGCATATCCATCCATCTCCAGGTACGTCTGGACGATCACCAACTAATTCCCTCATCCTGGGTGTACAGCCCAATCAAGATCATCAGTAATCACCCAAATGATGTGAAGACTTCCGGTCTTCAACCACCGTCTTCATCTTCGACATCTCGTCGAATCGGTTATTCAGAATGGGTATAAACCCGGCCTTTCTGAATAACCCACATATATAATAAACGAATGTTACACAAACACAACAAAACGCCTCATTCCAATTCAGAATATTCTTTTATTCACAAAATCACATTCTTAGGGAAATGTTCCCATTAATTTTATCCAAGATAAATTCTTCTAAATTTATCCTATAATCTTCCTTTGGATATCATTTCAAACCATTTTATGGTTTTCCAAACTAGTCGGGATTAGCGAACCACACCGAAGTAATTATTTATTTTATTTCCCAATCCCAACCTATATATCCCATGGAGAAAACTGGTAATACTCCATAACTAACACCACGGTGTTATCGGTAAAATTAATTACCATTTCACGTTCAAATCTAATTAAAGATTTAACTATCGCATTGGAGCAAAACTGGTGGTACTCCATTCTCGATCACCTTTCAGATTTGATAATTTAAATTATCAATTCACAATTTAATCTAATTGAAGATTTATTAAAACTCCACTTAGTTTTAATCTTTTCAAAAATCGATATCTTGCCTTTAACTGGGTTAAAGAACCAATGTCACCTAAAACACGATTCATGATAAACCCAAATCACATTTGATATTAAATACAAGGCTCTGAATAGGAAATATACCGGCTTATATCCAATATCAAATTCTGAAACCAACAAATATCGTATTGGAAATAACGATATAAAATATATCTTTCAAATTCCCATAACAATATCTGTATAGTCACGAAATCCAACATCGAAGTATTCCGAAGATAATTTTGATTCAACTCCCGTCCCATCCACGTATTGGGAATTTTGATTATTTTCAAAATCACCTTCAAATTCAATTTATTTATTTCAAAAATAAATTGATTTTAACTCTAGTTCAAAACTAGTTCATTTCGATAAAAATCTATTTTTATCTTTTCAAATGTGGAATTTCTCATCCCAGTTCTTTCCAATTCATATATTATGATTTTACACAAATTATAGATATTTTTAATAATTATATCAAGGTCCGTACTGTCGATTTCCATCAACGGCTATCGAACTGCACTTACAGCGACCTTATTCAAATTTGATTTGGACATAATTCCAAATCCAACCGTTAGATTTCAAATTTCTAATATTCATTGGAAAGCTCTTTTCGATACGAACCCAACGGTTCCAGTTTTAGGAGAATCCGATGGTCGGATCTCCCGCAACGTCAATTCGAAGTCAATGGTCGAAATTCACGAACTGTCGCAGCGCGGCGCATTCTATTCAGGCAATTTTATATATAATATATATATTATATATTTCGTCGATTTCCTTTTTAAAACGTATTTTATAAATCGTTTTAAATTCGTTTCAAAAACAATTTCGACTTCATCTTCAATTTCAAATCGATTTGATTACAATTCAATTCGAATTCATTTCAATTTGATTCAATATAATTTCAATTTCCATTTTTATCTAATTCAATTTGAATTTCATTTCAAAATATTAGAATTTGAAATCACTTTTCAATATTCATTGCAAAACGAATAAAATCGATATAAATATCGTTCGCGTCAAAATAGCGCAACTCTAATCAACACGGCTTTATATATTTCAATAAATTTGTTATTCTATTCAACAAATGAATATATATTCTATTCAACACATGAATCTATATTTCTTCCAACACACGACTATTTTTGTTATGTAAAATATTTTATAAAACTATGGTATCTATCGTTTGATTTTAATTAGACTCCACCGTGAAGTAGTTCTAATTTTAAATATGATAAAGATGTAATTTTATTATTAAAATATTTTACTCAACACATAAATATTTTCAACGCATGAACATCGTCGACACATGACCTTTTTTTTATATTCAACACATGAATTTTCTTTTAAAATATTTATTATTGTCCCGATTGGAATGAGGCCCAATCCATCACCATATAATGTTAATTATATGGATTCCATACAACACATGTATATAATAGCATTGAAAAATAATCAACCAACAACCAAAGTGCACTACACTGTATAAGCATCCAATATAGATATCTAACGCTTATAACAGCCTGTCAATCAATCGATCGACATATTTAATCAATCAGGATGAGTGAACTTCAAATTTCATCCCAACACTCGTGTGGGGTTTCAAACAATCAAACACAGATTTTAGTTGTGCAGTTGGGCGATGTGTAAAATTTATCGTCCCAATCAATGTCCTTCAAATAGGTGTACATAAACAAACCGTCCGGTTTGTAAATGAATATTTTATTTTATTCACTTCCACGTTAAAAATTATATTTTTAACGATAATATATTTTATTTTAACACATGAATTTCTATTCCTTTCATTTACACCATAAAAATGATACTTTTATTTTTCTAACATATTTTAGAAAATTTCGGCGGCATAACGGCACGATACTAGAAACGGGACAAGGCCTAGCCTTATCCCCGGTCTAGTGAAGGCCCACGCCATTCACACATCAATCAAATCCATTCCATTTCACCAAACAATTCAATTCAAACCAAATATACTAACCAACTACTCAACCAAACAATTTAACAAACAAGCCATCCATGGTCTGTGGATGACGGGTGTCGAGTGCTACTAAGCACCGTCTGCATCCTAGTGTATATATATATAACTAGAAAAGAAATTGAAGAGTGAGAAATTCTCACCGAAAGCTATCCAATCATCTTGACTCTTCTTTTAGAGAAATCATCGCCATTCTCGCCTTTCGTCCATTCGTTGCCCGTAGCCACTACATATATAAAAATCACATTTTTATTTGTTCACTTTCAATTTAAAAATCATATTTTTATAATCACTTCATATATTTAAAAATCGAATTTTCACTTCGTTATTCAATATATAAAAATCGAATTTTTACTATGCTATTATATAGATAAAAATTCTATTTTTACATCGCTGCTATATAAAAAGATTTCGCCTTTTCAAAAATATAGATTTGCCTTTCTATAATATAAAAATTATATTTTCTCAAAGTAAAAATCATATTTTTACTTCACTACTCATCTCAAAATATCGTCTTTTCAAATCTAAAAATATCGTCTTTTCATTTTCAAAAATATCGTCTTTTCACTTTTAAAAAAAAACAAATCTTTCTCTATACTTTATTTTCAGATTTTATAAATGCTAATTCATGTATATAAAAACTGATTTTATAAGTAAAAATATAATTAAAAACTTACATTTTTCTGCCTTTAACTTGGAAGAGGGGTGCTGGGCTATTGGGGGTTCGTCGGAGGTCGACTGAGGGCCAAGGAGGGGTGCGGGTTCGGGTCTGGGGGGTGCGGCGCGTCCTTGGTGGCGACGGAGGGCTGGGACGAGGGGGCGGTGGAGTTTCTGGCATCGGAGAAGGAAGGAGGTAGGGAGGAGGGGGAAGAGGGGCAGAGGACCCCTGGCGGTCGGCGCCAGGGCGCGGCGGCCCTGGTGGCAGCGGCTGCGGCGGTCTTGGCCCCCCCGTCGTTCGCCCTTTTTCTTTTTTTTTTTATTTTCTGTTAAAATCGATTTGGAAGAAGAGCGGGGGCAACGGGTTTAAAGGGGGTGAGGAGAGAGAGAAGTTTTTAATTTATTATTTAATTATTTTATTTTGCAAAAAGTTGACTTTTACATACGACCTCTAAACGAGGTCCACCGCCTGTCGTCCATAGCGTATTACCCCCATTCCGAACACAATGGGATATGTATCGCAAGCTGATTTGATCGTTCCGATCAGTTTTCTTCAAAATCAACGTATAACTCTTTATATTGAATTTGAACGCGTAATTCAATTTACCGGGGTCACATACGAACTAGAAAAATTCCAGAAAAATATTTTCTAGCTTCGTATTGACGATACGGTCCTAACGAAACTAGTTTCATCGAATTCCGAGACCGTTGGAAAAATGGCCATTTTCCAGTCGATTAAAATCAACTGAAACTGGTCAAACGCGTTTTCCTTTGCCACGCTCACATATTGATTCGAAAAATTATGAAATTTGGAATCTAGAAATAATTTGACATCACGGATCTAACAAAAGTGGTTTCGTCGAAATCCGAGGTCGTTTGCAAAATTTCCATTTTTAAGGGCCTGAATTCCATAGCGACTATTCAGAATTTTCAACTGGACATATCTTTTGATCCCCGCTATGAAATTTGATTTTTCGGATTCATTGGAAAGATATTATCAATTAGATCCTATTGTTTTTTGTTTCACTAAAATCCGGATTGTTTTGCACCCGGTACATTCAATTGAAGTTTGAAATCGAATTATCGGACTACCTCGCCATTTTCAATTCTATTTATAATTATATATAATTATTATATTCTAACGACGACGTATATAAATATATACATTCTATTCTATTCAAAATAAATTTCTCGTCGATATTATTTAAAATAATTCATTTTAAATGTTCAAAATTCGCTAAAATTACCAAAATAAAAATTTTAAACTGGCTCAGATTTTCCGGGTGATTACAATTCAATTATTCATTGAAAAATGAATAAAATCGATATAAATATCGTTCACGTCAAAATGCCGTCAATCTAATCAATACGGCTTCATATGTTCCTATTTTCAAATATTCTATTTCGAATGTTTCTATTTCAAATATTTATTTTTCAAATATTTGATTTCAAATATTTCTATTTCAAATATTTCTATTTCAAAACTGGAATGAGGCCCAATCAATTACCATATAATGTTAATTATATGGATTTTCTACAACACATGTATACAATAACAACGATGAATAATCAACCATCATCCAAAGTGCATTCTACACTGTATAAGCATTAAATATAAATATTCAATGCTTATAACAGTCTATCAATCAATCGATCGACATACAACTAACTATTGGGATTAGTGTTTGTCTTATATCACCCCAATACCCGTGTGGGGTTTTCAAACAATCAAACACAGATTTTATTTGTGTAGTTGGGCGATGTGTAAAATTTATCGTCCCAATCAATATCAGTCAAATGTGTGTATATAAACAAATCGTCCGATTTGTTTATTTTTATTTCATTTCATATACATGTTAAAAATTCTATTTTTAACTATCAAATATTTTCCACTATAAAATATTTTATTTTATTTCACATCATATCACACAATCAACTACAAATCAAAATCAAACAAACAAGCATACAAGCCGTCCATGGTCTGTGGACACCGGGTGTCGGATGCTATTAAAAACCGTCTGCATCCTAGTATATATTTTAACTAGAAAATTAAATTAAAGGTGAGGAGTTCTCACAGATTAGCTAATCCAAAAGCCACGACTCTTCTTATGTAGGAATCTTCGCCGTTCTTTCCTATTGTCACTTTCTTTGCCGGTATTCTCTACATATGTAAAAATCACATTTTTACTTCGCTATTCAATATATTAAAATCGAATTTTTACTTTGCTATTTAATATATAAAAATCGAATTTTTACTTTGCTATTCAGTATATAAAAATCGAATTTTTACTTTGCTATTCAATATATAAAAATCGAATTTTTACTTTGCTATTCAATATATAAAAATCGAATTTTTACTTTGCTATTCAATATACAAAAATCGAATTTTTACTTTGGTATTCAATATATAAAAATCGAATTTTTACTTTATATCTAAAAATCTCGTCTTTTACATACTAAAAATATGGTTTTCCCTATAACAAAATTTTTAGTTTTTATCCTACTCATTACATAGAAGATAAGTAATCAAATTAAATTAAAATAGTAAAAACTTACTGGTCATTTTCATTCGGGTGGTAGATGCTCGCCGGGGAGGGCGTTTCTTAGCGTCGGAATAGGGTGGAAGAAGAAGAAGCAGCGACCGCAGCAGCTGGAGGAGGGGGGAATCGCGCGTCGCAGGAGAGGGGGGTATCGCGGTCGGCAGTAGGAGGGGGGGTATCGCGGTAGGAGATGGGGGGTATCGCGGTAGGAGATAGGGGGTTAGCGCGACGGCAGCGCCGCCTGGGGGGGTCGCGATCGGTAGGGTAGGTTTTTTTTTCTGTTTTTGATTTCTGATTTGAAGAAAACTGGGGGGGGGCAATATAAGGAGAGGAGAGAGATTTTAATTTATTTATTTATTTATATATATTTCAAAACGGTACTTTTTCATTTGACCTCTAAACGAGGCCCACCGCCTGTCGTCCATAGCTAATTACCCTCATTCCGAACACAATGGGATATGTATCGTAAGCTGATTCAGCTGTTTCGATCAGTTTCCGTTAAAATCAACATATAACTCTATATATTGATCAAGTTGAACGCGCATTTCAATTCACTGGGGTCACATACTAACTAGAAAAATTCCTGAAAAATATTTTCTAACTTCGTATTGACGATACGGCCCTAACCTAATTAGTTTCGTTAGATTCTGAGACCGTTTGAAAAATGGTTATTTTCCAATCGATTAAAATCAACTAAAACTGATCAAATGCGTTTTCCTGTGCCACGTTCACATATGGGTTCGAAAAATTATGAAATTTGAAACCTAGCAATAAGTTGACATCGCGGATCCAACAAAAGTGGTTTCGTAGAAATCCGAGGTCGTTTGCAAAATGGCTATTTTTAAGGGCTAGAATTCCATAGTGACTATTCTGAAATTTCAACTGGACATATCTTTTGATTCCCACTATGAAATCTCGATTTCTCGGATTCGCTGGAAAGATATTCACAAATAGATTCTATTATTTTTGGTTTCACTAAATTCCGGTTTATTTTGCACCCGGTACAATCATTTGAATTTTGAAATCGAATTATCGAACTACCGCGCCATTTTCAATTCCTTTTATAATTATAAATAATTATTTATATTCTAACGACGATCTATATAATATATACGTTCGAATTCTATTCAAAATAAATTTCTCGTCGATATTATTTAAAATAATTCATTTTAAATAATCAAAATTCGCTAAAATTGCCAAAATAAAAATTTTAAACTGGCCCGGATTTCCGGGTTATTACAATGTTGGGATGATCCTACACTAGTCCCAATATTTAGTGTAGAATCCACTCTGGTTGATTATTTGGTTGTGTGATAGTTATTTATCATGATTGTTGATTATATGAAAATTATGGTTGTTGATTGAGTCACATTCCAATAAGGAATATTCTAGAAAAGAATATTTTAGAAAAAGAATATATTTTAGAGAAACATATTTTTTATTTTAAATGAACTAGTTATTAACTAGAATAAATCATTAAATTCAGATTTAATGAAGTTTTCCAATTTGTTAATATTTAATTGAAATTTAATTAAATAAATTGGATTTGGGTTGTCGTGAATGGTGTCTTAAATAACACTGTTCTTAAACCCCGTATGAAAAGAATAATCTTTTAACTTAGATTATTAAAGTTTCAATTATATTTAGTAATTGGAATAAGATGAAATGTGAGTTGGATTTATTGTGAACTGTGTTTTGAAGCGGCATCTGTTCTTTAACCCAACTGACAGTGAAAGTATGATTTGGAATTTATAAACCTTTTATTAAGATTTAAATGGGAATTTTCCAAAAGACAAGTTTTTCCAATTTAATATATTAAATGGGAGTTGAATAGAATTCGAATGAATAATAATCGAGATAAGCTTCTGTAAAAGAAGACCGATACTACATATGGAATTTAAGAGGCCTTGCCGTTATTCCATTTATATTTTTGGCCGGATACAGAAATTTATAACGATTATATTGATTTAATTTCTATGAAGATTCCATATATTATGGAAGAAGATTTTGGGTTTACCGTGAAATATGTTTTAAATGACATTAGTTCTTAACCCAGTTAAAGACAAGATTAATTTCTTAAATTTAAATAATCATTGAATAATGATTTTTGATATTTAAAACCAAAATGGAGTTTTAATAAATCTTTAAAGAAAAGATTTAAGAATAATGTAAAGAATTTATCTTTGATAAGATAATGTGAATATTTTATTTAAAAGAATATTTTGAATTGGAATGAGGCGTTGGATGTGTTTTTATAGTACTTGATTTTTAATTATAAAAATACGTGAGTTATTCGGGAAGACCGGGTTTAACCCATTCCGAATAATTACTACGACGATGAAGAGTCGAAGATGCAGAAGGTGGTTGAAGACCGACGATCTTCACATCGAATGGATGTGTTGTTACTGAGACCCTTGATGGGAGTAGCTACCTTGAAGGGGTTTCAGTGGTGGCTGTCCAGACGATTGTTGATTGTTCAGATTTGGTTTTCGCTCAGACCCAGAGCATAAGCTTGTAAATGGATGCGTGTCTGACATTGGATTTCGTTCCATGTGAATTAAATCGATTTTTATTAATGTATGTCTGTTTGGTGGTGGAGAATTTATTCTCTACTTAACACCCTGGTATATATTAATAGTGATTGATCGCATGGCGTGAATTGTCAATGTGGCACGCCAAGATGTAATTGATCAAGGCTTTTGTTGAAAAGCAGGGCCTTGTGGGATGATCAAAGTATAGCCTATTACAGCATAGCTTTGTGTATAGCGTGACTTCGCGAGCCTCACACCCCGGTATGAGTCAAAAACGGGATTTGGACAGTAGGGAGTGCACACGTTTCTTTCTAGCTAGAGTGATGTCAGCGACCTCCCAGTCCTGACATTTTACTTATGTGGTTGATGGATTTTGAGGCACCTCAGATTTTTATAGGCCGTTAGTGGTCATATTATAGGTTCAAAGGAACCGGGGAACGTGTGTTCAGGCATAACTAATCCACTGCCCATAGGCAGGGACCGGCCCTACCGCATCCAAGGGTTCACTGTGGGGGATCCTGAGGCATTTGCTAGAGTGTCTCGAATCGGAGAGGAGCTTGCCCCTAGCCTCGACTCATGATGGAAATCCAATTTCCAATACGACCTTGCGGTTTTGATTGTAGAACTAGTATGGCGACATAGTAGGATGGGGTACTATGCCGTCTATGATTGATATTTATGATGGAAATGTTTTATTAAAACATATACACACTAATATTAAATCCTTTTTATCGTATCAAGCATCTTTTGACCATTATAAGGTAAAACCCTATACTCTGGTTTGCATTGCATTGTGTGATGGGACTTGGGTCTTATAATGGTTTCATTTTTGTAAAAAGCATTGCATTGTTTAACGATTTATTTTATTTATGCACTGACAATCCAATGGAGTAAACCCATTCCGTGTTAGCGGCGTGGTCCTGTGATTAGCCTTATTATTAGATAGTTAAGTTAAGATTTCTCATACCAGTCTCATGACTGACCTGTAGTTTGTTTCACTGGAAAACTCGGGTGTCCTTATTTTTCCACACGGGCAGTCGAGTAGCTTTTTGCAGATATTTACAGGATCCTGGTTTACAGCTTAAGCGGTATTCGGAAAGCTCTGTATCCGTGTATTCCTTTCGGTTGTGTATTTGTAGTATTTTTCCGCTGCTATTTAAATGTAATTTAAAACTCTAATATTATTGTATTTCTATTATTGTAATAAGTATTCATATTCTGTTATATTCTTGTACTCTGATGTAAATGTTGTAATCAGCAATAAAATGTTCTTCAGTTTATGTTCTGATGTGTGTTGTTTTCAAAGCAATACATGCTTTCCTTTATTGGGAAGTTTGGGTCGTTTCAAAAACCATTTCTAAACATTTCCACTTTGAAATTCATTTCAAAATATAACTCACATGGCTTGTAAAACAATTTAAAATCTCCCAGGATCTTAAATTTTCCTTATTTTTAATCCAAATCCATTTACAAACACTTATCCAATTTTCCAGAATTTTAGTTCAATTTCTGGTTTAAATTCAGATTTAATTCATTTCGTAACACTTGTACGAATTCTACTTGGTTATATATATAACCATTTAATTTATAATCTTACTCGATTATAATAACAAACAATATATCCAATATATTATAATCGTTTCAATATAAATCCTTTATATCAAAATCTAATTTGGGTAAAATTAATTTGTTTACCCTCTTTTCAAAACATATCGTGTCGAACCATCATATTCAAGTGTTTAGTAACTCCTATCAATACAGCGGATCAAACTGATCGACCAGAAATTCATAAGCCACTCAATCAATAAACCTCCATAATATAAAATCATTTTATATTGAATAACAAATACGTTCACTCGTATATATACACTCAAACTCAATCTAGGGTATTACTAACCCTATCTCAACCGAGCCACGCCACAGAGCCAAGGTAATTCACTTAACCTTAAGCTCTGATACCAACTGTAGTGACCCAGGTTTTTGGCGACCTTGGTTATCCGATATACAACACATATCGAACATCCAAGGGTCGAAAATACCGGATGATTAATGAAAGAAATTAGAGGGTGAGTAAAGATAAGATAGAAACTTAGAATAGAAGAAGAAGAAGAACACAACATCAGAGTAACACGAACCTCACAGCGGAACGAATAAAATATAATAGATAACATATCTTTGAAATAAAAGATTTTACTTGAATATGCATATCATCATCAAGTACAACACTTACAACACAGCGGAAATAAACTATAGCTATATGATTCTAAAGCCTCCTGCTTCACCTCTTCAAGTATCTGTAAATTCCTGACTACTTGACTGCCCGTACAAAATTGGGCACCCAAGAGTTTAGGGAAAACAAAACAAAATAAACTCTGGGTCAGTGATAGGACTGGTATGTGTAAAACAGTTTGAGACACTAAACGATATCTCATAAGACCGCGCTGTATAACGGAACGGGTTTTTCCCTTATGAGAATCCAAAATATCTTTATATCAAAAACCTTTAGATATTATAATAATTTCTATCAACCACAATATAATAATCATCTTGCAGAAACGCTTTCATCTCACGTTCTACATATATAGTATACAATCAAAACCGCAAGCACGTATTGGGTAATGGATTTCCAACTATGACAAGGTATGGAACCACCTTTCACTAGTGTACCTCTAGAGAGGAATACACTGGGTTCAACAAGAACATCTTGCAACCCGGCCACACATGACCGACCACTCATTTCGCTTGAGTGTATCGAATGTATATCACCAACGGTTGGGATCAGCAACCGTTTCCCGAATGGGACAGCATCAACAATAGATTTTTTGAAGTAAATGAAACTCTAGATCAGGTGATTATACACCCTAATAGGTGCGACCTACATAGCCATGTTGCCTTCCCGATTTCTGTCATTTACCGGATGTGAAGCTAGAAGCTACGCTTTATCATCACTCCAGATTCACTTCGAATGCCACATCGTCAAATCCATCAGATCACCGATTGACGCCCTCAACAATACATTATATGTTATCTAAAAGAAGTTTCCTTCTCCGCTTCCACTCTTGGTACGGTTGGAGAAATCAATATACGTGATCGTCTGGAAATACTCTGTCAGACATCCATCCATACAAGTCATCCAGGAACAGGATGAACCAAAGGTACTATTCAGTATATCCATCTTAGGCACTGTTATCTAAGATTTATACAACAGCCCTTTCACTTTACCCCGTCTTCAATTTTCTTTGGCATATATGATTCGCAACGCTTATGCTAATACAGAGTCGTTCTTTGGATAATAATCCAACCGGTCTCTCCATATTAACAACGTTAAAATGGTCAAAACTTCGATAGTCTGTGATTTAACCATCAAAGAAAAACAGGTGTGCAAACAACGATATTATTTCCAGGAGGAAATTATATCGATCAATCATCATTCAACATTTATCTCTTTATTTCATAAATTTACTTACCTCCTGTTTCCATATATTCTAAATTCTTATTTTCTATTATTAGAAAACATTTCTGATTCTCGTTTTGAAAACATTTCCAAAACTTCTTAATTGGGATTTAAACAGATGTTTAAAACTATATTGTGATGAAGACTCAAACCACTATACTAAATTACTAAATCCACTTAACCACATCACACTCGAACCGTAACCATTTCTTAATTAAAAACGCAGTCAATCAAGTTGGGGTATAGCTACCTCTCAGACCTTAACTGAACCACCTTTCAAATCTCGAAATAGATAAGATTCACCTTTTTAACTCTTTAACACTTCCTTACGAACCCTCGGATTCTATTTACGAACCCCCTTCTTTTACATGTTTACGTGATTATAACAATGGTGTTATAATCTCCTGCATCCGAAATATATTATCTTTAAATGTGACTTTTATTTCCTAACTCGAATAATATAACGACAACTAATTTATTTACTCCTATTCGTTTAACTCTAATCTATAACTCTTATTTGAATAACTCCAACCTAATAACTCTTACTGGATTAACTCTTATTCGAATAAATTATTCGAATAACTTATATTCGATTTGCTTACTTTCGAATACTTATATTCGATAATCTCTTTCTTCGAATAAATCTTATTCGATTTAACTCTTGTCGAATAAATATTCGATCAACTCACTTCGAATATTTCTGATTCGATTATCTCATTTCGAATATCTCTGATTCGATTATCTCACTTCGAATATCTACTATTCGATTTACCTCTTCGAATAACTAAATTCGATTAACTCATTTCAACTCTATTCGAACAAACTAAATTCGATTTAACTCTATCGATTAACTCTACTGGTTAACTTTAACTGTTTAACTCTAACTGGTTTAACTCTACAGTTTAACCTATCTGGGTTAACTCTATGGTTTAACCTAACTGGTTTAACTCTACAGTTTAACCTGACTGGTTTAACTCTACCGTTTAACCTAACTGGTTTAACTCTACGGTTTAACCTAACTAGTTTAACTCTACGGTTTAACCTAACTGGTTTAACTCTACGGCTTAACCTAACTAGTTAACCCTAACTGATTAACTCCTTGTCCTTATTCAGTTTCAAACATCGATGTTGAAATCGATTCTTACTTCTTTATATAAGTCCTGACTTATATATTCTATTTATCCAAATGATAAATATTTAACTTAATTTATAAATATCATTTATAAATCAGTCTGCTCCTTTTATTTGTTTACTTCTTCATATATAAGTTCAGACTTATATATATCTATTTATCCAAAGATAAATATTTTCTTTATAATCTATTTGTTCTCTAAACAAATATTTCCTTTATAACCATATTTGTTTTCTTGAACAAATATTTCCCTTTTTATTTTATTTGCAAATAGTTTGCAAATATTCCCTTTATAATCTCTTATTTATTCCTTAATAAATATCTTCTTTAATGACTTAGTTCTAAGTGTTTTCCTTTATTTCCTTATTTATTTATTCTAAATATTTCCTCTAAAAATATCTTATTTAAAACTTATTCAATTTCCTGAGTCAATATCCTTGTTTAATTTAGTAAATTTCTAAGTCAATATCCTTGTTTAACTTATTCAATTCCTAAGTCAATATCCTTGTTTAACTTAGTAAATTTTTAAGCTAATATCTCTTTATCTTAACCTATTACTTTAACAAATAAATAATCCATTAATCGTATCTTATTTATTTAACAAATAAATATCTCATTATCTTATCCTATTTATTTTCTAATTAAGTAATCCACTTTATAAATATTCTATTTATAAAGATTTCCTTCATTTATAATTCCCACTTAAACGTATTTCCTATTTATAAATATTCCATTTATAAATATTACTATTTATAAATATTCTATTTATAAATATTCTCTTTTATGAAATCCTCTGATTTTATAAATATTCTCTTTTTATTATTCACTTTGACAAATTCCCCTTTTCTCCAAATCCCGGTATGTTATGGTGTTTAACATATCAAATTTCGAAGTCCAATATCGTCCATACACACACAATCAACAACAGTTTATAATTCACATCATATATCAAAATATATGAAAAACAATAAAATAACTATTGAGGAATCCAGTCGGATTCCTCCAACCTGTTTCCCTGCATCCACAGATGTAACACAATAAAATCAACATCACTTTCTGTTCCATATGATATATTCTGTTAAACAGAATCAATATAGAAATTCAACTAACTGACTAGCGGTTCAATCAAACAATCATCACACAGTCAATCAGCCAATATTTAACAGTTCTAAAAATACAACATAAAATTATAAGCTGTTCAGAGTTAGTGAGATTTACTCACATTGGCAGTTCATCGTTAAAGAACGATAAACTGTTGTTTGATTTGAATCAAACATTTTATTTCGCCATAAATTTATAGGAGCTCGAATCCACTTCCAGTCAGCTCCATTGTGTAGTGTCCGTCCATACGATCCTAACGGATCTTGTTTTACTGAATTTTGATACCGTATGAGGAAGTTATAACTTATACAAGTTTATACATTTCAAATTTAAAATTAAATAAAAACTTAGTCCTTTATTTAACAGGCCTCACCCAAACTTCAGCCCATAAAACTTTAGGCCCGCACCTGCATTCCCATTTTAATCCATCTTCCCCAAAATGAAATACCCGATGCAGCTCCTCAACTCCTCACCGCAACCGACGTTTAAACCTCCACCGATCCTCCGACAAGCCACCATCACCAAAGAAAAAATCACCGTATCGATTCTCATCAAAATCTCGTCCTTCCTACATATGTTTCATCGAACTCGGTTGCATCCTTGCGATGCGATTTTTAGCACATTTCCGACGATAACAGTACCACCTGCGACGCCTTTAACCATGAACTCCGACTAAACTCCTCCAATAGATGCGGCCAACCTCCAGTAGCTTCCCCACACCCTCGAATCCGCTCATCAACCACCGTGCTAACCCCAAAATGTAACCCTAGCGCGCTGCCCAAAAATGCCGAGTTCGAGAATGGTGATCGAACCCAATACCGATCATACCAAAGTGAAGATAAATCACCCAGCAACTCAGAAATCATGGTTCCATGAATTTAGAGATTTTATTCGATTTCTTTTTTATTTTTATTTTGAATTTTGCTTCTTGCATTTTGGTTTGGAAGCTATAACCGACGATGCAAAAATGTTGGATGAAATTAGGTTTAGGAAATGTGTAGTGCATTATTTAATGGATAGCTTGGCTTGTTGGAGGATCCTTGTCCACACATCCTTTTTATTTCTTTGATTTTATATTTGTTTTAGCCTTCTAAAAATCCATGTGGTCACACATGATACCCCAAAATCACGAAAACTGGACACGTAGCTAGAGTTCGACATTACGGTCCCAACGAAACTGGTTTCGGCGAATTCAGACCCCGTTTGCTCACACAGCGTATTTTTAAAGGTCAATTTATTGACTGTTTTTCATGTTAAAATCCCGTACGGCCACACACTGACTTCAAAAATAACGGAAATTGAAATCTAGCGATAATTTAATATTGCGGATCCAACAAAATTAGTTTCGTCGAATTCCGACTTCGTTTGCAAAACTGGCTATTTTTAAAGCTCTGAATGATCCATTTAAATATATAAATATATTTAAATATAATTAAATTAAATATAAATAAATTTATATTTATCGTATATATTCACAGTGGAATACCATACAGCTCTAGAATATTCCAATATGAATTTCTAGCTTGATATTTCATCATCAGAGTTATATCGATATTCGATTTATATTTAAACCCTTTTTAAAATATAAATAATTCCATTATAAATTATAAAGGAATTTCATAGCGACTTTTATAAAATTCGATTTGGACGTAAATCAAAATCTACACGTTGAAATCCCGATTTTTCTCTTGATATACTCCACCAGCTCCCAACGTTTCTTGTTTCACAGAAATCCGGCTTAAAACGAATCATGTACATTCAGTTGAAGTTCAAATCGCCAAATAACGAACTGCTGCTCTATTTCAAGCTCGATTATAATTATATTATAATTCTACGTTCAAACTGTCATATATATAATATATTCGTTATTCTAATTCAAATTATGAACTGAATTATATATTTTGAATCTCCTAACTCACACCATATCGCCATTTCGGCCCAATCTAATTATTTCAGAATTAAATATATTATTTAATTATTATTTTAATTAAATATTCACTATTATTTTATTCAACGACCATTAAATCCTCTTAATCACCCTTTAAATAATTAAATAAATTAATTATTATACCGCTGAAAATGCGGGTCTTTACAGCACGAGTCTGTATGGATGGCATACATGAATATACTCCACAACAAGAAGGCTGCAGTATAGTGGAAGTTAATGAGATCAAGTGCAAACCAGTCAGTATACTAGTGTATACATGCAAATGTGATCAGATTGACAACAAGGCAAGAATGGACAGAGAATTTAAGACAAGCCAAGAAATGGTTCAACACACACACACACACACATACATATATATACATATTTTTTTGTGTGTATATATATGCATTGTTCAACATGGAAGATTTAATCTCAAGCTAGTACATGTGAAGGACAGAAACAATATGGAATAGCATCGTGAATTATGTGCAACATTTGCATGAAGCAATAACATGATTACAACAAATTATTTGGCAAGAATCACGCATGAATCAACCATTCAAATTCAACATGCAAGAATAAGGAATGGAATGAAATATTTTTTTCATTCATGACATAGAAAAATAGGAAAGCAGTTTTTAGGACATATTCTTTCAAACAGGGCAAGATTTCATCAGTGTATCACAAACATTATTGGGACAAGATTTCCAATTCATTTGTTTACAGAAATACATAACAAGAAACACATTGATTTGTTTCTAGAAAATAACAGTATTGTTTCAGGCAAGAAAACAATTTAATTTGTTTCCAGAAATCCGAACAATCAATAGAGGATTCAAAGTCAGTTAATCACTCAAATAATTTTAGGTAAGAAACAGCTTGATCATTTCTAGAATGCAATCAATGATTCACGGAAAAACAAGTTAATCACACACAAATTAGATGTAAGGACCCGTAACTTCCCCGTGAAGGAAAGCGCGGATACTTTGAGAACAGGACAAAATCGAACGTAGACGGAAGAACATTTCATTGTTATTACAACAATTCCATCAGATACAAGAATATACAGAGTATAAATGAATAAATTACGTTCGATAAATATCAGAGATTACAATAAATTACATAGCAGCGGAAAAATATACAAAATACAACTGAAAGTGATACACGGATACAGAGCTTTCCGGATATCGTTCCAGCGGTAAATCAAGATCCTATGAATATAAATCTGCAAAACCAAAACTACTAGCTGCCCATGTGGAAAATAGGGGCACCCAGAATTTAGGTTGAAACAATAAACTCCAGGTCAGTCATGGGACAGGTGTGAGAATTAAAACAGTTATTTAAAACTTTATTTTAAAGATAGTAATTCAAGGGACCACGCCGTATAACACGGAATGGGTTTCCTCCCAAGAATACCAGTGCATAAAACAAACAGCACAATGCTAAATAATGAAAAATGAAGCAGTTATAAGACCCAGGTCCCATCACACAATGCAACGCAAGCTGGAGGATAGGGTTTTTACCTTATAACAGCCAAAGCATGCTTGATACGTTTAAAACAAATCATTTGATACTATTATAAGTGTATAGTGTCAAAACAATTCAAATCATAAATATCAATCATAGGCGGCATGGGTACCATCTATCATGTCGCCGTACTAGTTCTACAATTAAAACCGCAATATCACGTATTGGAAATTGGATTTCCGTCATGAGTCGAGGCAAGGGGCAAGCTCCTCTCCGCGTTCGAGACACTCTAGCAAATGCCTCAGGACCACACTATGATCCTTTGGAACCTCCAAGGCTGGTCCTCTCTTACTTTTGAAGATTAATTATTCCTGAACACACGTTTCCCGGTCCTTACAGACCTATATCCGAGGCGCCTCGTATCCAACAACCACACAGGTGAAAAGTATATAAATGTCAGGGCTGGTAGGTCACTGACACCACCCTAGCTAGAAAGAAACATCGTGCACTCCTTGGGTCCGTATCTCGTTTTTGACTCATACCGGTGTGTGAGGCTCGCGAATTCACGGTATACACAAAGCTACTTCACACAGACCATGCTGTGATCATCAACCACGAGACTTTGCTTTTCAACAGAAGCCTCGATCAATTGCCACTTACGCGTGCCACACTGGCAATTCACTCCATGCGACTGATGTCCATCGATATACAACCTCTGAGCTCGTACGTCTCAGAGAAGGGCGTTAAGCAAGAGAATAAATTCTCCGCCGCCAAACAGATGTATATTTAATAGAGATCAATCAACACAAAATAAAATCCAATGTCAGACACACAATCCATTTACAAGTTCGTTCTGGGTCTGAACGAAACCGGAGGCACTTCCCTCGCATATCCATCCATCTCCAAGTACGTCTGGATGATCACCAACTGTTTCCCTCATCTTGGGTGTACAGCCCAATCGAGATCAACAGTAATCACCCAAACGATGTGAAGACTTCCGGTCTTCAACAACCGTTTTCTTCTTCGACATCTCGTCGAATCGGTTATTCAAAATCGGTATAAACCCGGCCTTTCTGAATAACCCACGTATATAATAAACGAATGTTACACAAACACAACAAATGCCTCATTCCAATTCATAATATTCCTTTTATTCACGAAATCACATTCTTAGGGAAAGGTTCCCATTAATTTTATCCAAGATAAATCCTTATATCTTTATTCTATAATCATCCTTTGGATATCATTCCTAACTAGTCGGGATTAGCGAACCACACCGAAGTAATTATTTATTTTATTTCCCAATCCCAACCTATTTATCCCATGGAGAAAACTGGTAATACTCCATTCCTAACACCACGGTGTTATCGGTAAAATTAATTACCATTTCACGTTCAAATCTAATTACAGATTTAACTACCGCTTTGGAGCAAAACTGGGGATACTCCATTCTCGATCACCATTCAAATTTGATAATTTAAATTATCAATTCACATTTTTTATCTAATTAAAGATTTATTAAAACCCCACTTAGTTTTAATCTTTTCAAAAATCAACATCCTGCCTTTAACTGGGTTAAAGAACCAATGTCATCTAAAACATGATTCACGATAAACCCAAATCATATTTGATATTAAATACGAGGCTCTGAATAGAAAATATATCAGCTTATATTCAATATCAAATTCTGGAACCAACAAATATCGTATTGGAAATAACGATATAAAATATATCTTTCAAATCCCCAAAACAATATTTGTATAGTCACGAAATCCAACATCGAAATATTCCAAAGATGTTCAATTCACGTATTGGGAATATTGATTATTTTTAAAATCACTTTCAAATTCTATTTATTTATTTCAAAAATAAATTGATTTTAATTCTAGTTCAAAACTAGTTCATTTCGACAAAAATATATTTTTATCCTTTCAAATTTGGAATTCTTCAGCCCAATTTTTCCCAAATCATTTCTTATGATTCTACACAAATTATAGATATTTTTAATAATTTTATCAAGGCCCGTACAGTCGATTTCCATCAACGGCCATCGAACTGCACTTACAGCGACCTTTTCTAAATTTGATTTGGACATAATTCCAAATCCAACCGTTAGATTTCAAATTTCTAATATTCATTGAAAAGCTCTTTTCGATACGAACCCAACGGTTCCGGTTTTAGGAGAATCCGACGGTCGGATCTCCCGCAACGTCAATTCGAAGTCGATGGTTGAAATTCACGAACTGCCGCGGCGCGACGCGTTTTATTCGTGCCATTATATATATATATATATATATATATATATATATTATATTTCGTCGATTTCCTTTTAAAACGTATTTTATAAATCGTTTTAAATTCGTTTTCAAAACCATTTCAACACTATATTCAATTTCAAATCGATTTGATTTCAATTCAATTCGAATTCATTTCAATTTTATTTAATTCGAATTCAAATTCGTTTCAATTCAATTTCAATTTAATTCAATTTGAATTAATTTCTAATTGATTTGAATTCAAATTCACTTTCTATTCAATTCGAATTGAATTCATTTTCTATTCGATTCGAATTTGTTTCAAATTCATTTCAAATTGATTTCAATTCAATTTCAGTTCGTTTTAAATTTCATTCAAAACGATTTCAATTTGTTTTAATTCAATTTCAATTTAATTCAATTTGAATTCATTTCTATTCAATTTGAATTAAAATTCACTTTCTATTCAATTCGAATCGAATTCATTTTCTATTCGATTCGAATTCATTTCAAATTGATTCAATAAAATTTCAATTTGAATTTTAATCTAATTTAATTTGAATTTCATTTCAAAATATTAAATTTTGAAATCACTTTTCAATATTCATTATAAAACGAATAAAATCGATATAAATATCATTCGCGTCAAAATAATGCATCTCTAATCAACACGGCTTTATATATTTCAATAAATTCGTTATTCTATTCAAGAAATGAATATTTATTCTATTCAACACATGAATCTATATTTCCTTCAACATACGACTATTTTCGTTATGTAAAATATTTTATAAAATTATGGTATCTATCGTTTGATTTTCAATTAGACTCCACCGTGAAGTAGTTCTAATTTTAAATATGATAAAGATGTATATTTTATTATTAAAATATTTTACTCAACACATGAATAATTTCAACACATCAACATCGTCAACACATGACTATTTTTATATTCAACACATGAATTTTCTTTTATAATATTCGTTATTTTCCCGATTGGAATGAGGCCCAATCAATCACCATATAATGTTAATTATATGGATTCCATACAACACATGTATATAATAGCAACGATAGACAATAAACCATCATCCAAAGTGCACCACACAACTGCATAAGCATCAAATATAAATGGTCAACGCTTACACAGCCTGTCGACAAATCGATCGACATACAATTAATTAATTGGGATTAGTGTACCCCAAATATCATCCCAACACCCGTGTGGGGTTTCAAATCAACAAAAACAGATTTTTATTTGTGCAGTTGGGCGATGTGTAAAATTTATCGACCCAATTAATATCAGTCAAATTAGTGTATATAAACAAATCGGCCGATTTGTTTATAAATATTTATTTATTCACTTTCACGTTAAAAATTATATTTTTAACGATAAAATATTTTTAACTACATAAATATTTTATCTCCTTTCAACACATGAATATATTTCATTATCTATTTCACATCAATTCCACAAACAAATTTCACAACACATCAATCAAACAAACAAGCCATCCATGGTCTGTGGATGACGGGTGTCGGGTGCTGCTAAGCACCGTCTGCATCCTAGTATATATATATAACTAGAAAAAGAAATTGAAGTGTGAGAAGTTCTCACCGATAGCTAATCCAATCATCTCGACTCTCATATGTAGAAAATCTTCGTCGTTCTCGCACTTTTTGACACGTTCGTCGCCCGTATCCACTACATATATAAAAATCACATTTTTATATTGTTGCTATGTATATAAAAATCATATTTTTATTATCACCCCATATGGATAAAAATTCCATTTTTACATCGCTACTCTATAGATAAAAAATTATATTTTTACAACGCTACTATATAGATAAAAATTCTATTTTTACAACGCTACTATATAGATAAAAATTCTATTTTTACAACGCTACTATATAGATAAAAATTCTATTTTTACAACGCTATTATATAGATAAAAATTCTACTTTTACAACGCTATTATATAGATAAAAATTCTATTTTTACAACGCTATTATATAGATAAAAATTCTATTTTTACAACGCTACTATATAGATAAAAATTCTATTTTTACAACGCTATTATATAAAGATGATATTTTCTATTTTTACAACGCTACTATATAAAGATGATATTTTTACTATCTATATAAAATAAAAAAAATCGTATTTTTAATATTCCTACTATATAAAAAGAATGTTTTTATACTTCACATATGATAAAAATGGTTTCTTCTCTAAATAAAATAAATAAATAAAATAAAATCTTTTTAATTATAAAAACCTAATCTTTTTAATTTATAAATCCTATATATTCTCATTTTTAAAATCAATACCAATTTCAGTTTTAAAACAATTTTATTTTTAAAAAAGAATGCGAATTTATTTTTTCAAACAATGTCAAATTTGTTTTTCAAAACAAGGTTATATATACTAAGGACAATTAACAATGTGAATGAATGTGAATAAAAAAATAAAATATAAAAAAAAGAAACCACCTTTCTTCCCAGGTTATCACGCTCCAGGCGTCACTTCGAAGAGCTCAACCACTAGGGCTTCAACCTGCTCGCAATACGAGGTGTCGGAGTCTGATCAGAGGGCGCCACCCTCTTCGTCGTCGCCTGATCCTCCTGCGCCTGAAGCGGCGTGAAATCCGATGCCCCCAATCGACGGGAAATCGAACTCGATCGGTGACTTTTCTTGGCCAAAGTCTGAGCGCAATCCTTCACCAGAGATGATCACTCATGTACCAATCGAAAGATCTCTCTTTGCTCTCTGAATTTCACGTTGGAAGATTGGAAATTTATTGCGTGGGTTTCTTGTTTTTGGAGGAGGAAGTTTTGAAGAATCATCGCCCTTCGTTTTGGTCAAAGGCGGCTGAGCAGAGAAGTGCACGATGGTTTAGGGTTTAAACCCTTTAATATAATATATATATAAATATTTTATTGTTTTTAATTTCAAAAAGGTAACTTTTTAATACAGACTCGAAATCAAACCCATCGACTGTCGCCTCTAGCTAATTACCCCATTCCGAACACAATGGGATATGTATCGTAGGCTGATTCGACTATTTCGATCAGTTTTCATCAAAATCAACATATAACTCTATATATTGAATTTGAACGCGCATTTCAATTTACTGCGGTCACATACGAACTCTAGAAATTCCAGAAAAATATTTTCTAGCTTCGTATTGATGATACGGTCCTAACAAAACTAGTTTCGTCGAATTCTGAGACCGTTTGAAAAATGGCCAATTTCCAGTCGATTAAAATCAACTAAAACTGGTCAAACGCGTTTTCCTTTGCCACGCTCACATATTGATTCGGAAAATAATGAAATTTGGAATCTAGCAATAATTTGACATCATGTATCCAACAAAAGTGGTTTCGTCGAAATCCGAGGTCGTTTGCAAAATTCCCATTTTTAAGGGCCGGAATTCCATAGCGACTATTCAGAATTTTCAACTGGACATATCTTTTGATTCCCGCTATGAAATTTTGATTTTTCGAATTCGTTGGAAAGATATTCTAAAATAGATCCTAATGTTTTTGGTTTCACTAAAATCCGGATTGTTTTGCACCCGGTACATTCAATTGAAGTTTGAAATCGAATTATCGAACTACCGAGCCATTTTCAATTCTATTTATAATTATATATAATTATTATATTCAAACGACGACGTATATAATATATACATTCGATTCTATTCAAAATAAATTCCTCTTCGTCATTATTAAAAATAATCTATTTTAAATGTTCAAAATTCGCTAAAATTGCCAAAATAAAATTTTTAAACTGGCCCAGATTTTCGGGTTGTTACAATCTCCCCCACTTAAAACTTTTCATCCCCGAAAAGGAACAAAGTCAAAAGTGGTTTGATTAATCAACTCTACGTTCGATCTGGCTTCCATTCTCCAACTTTTCAGTTTCTGAGAATTTTCAAATTCTTCAAAAATTTGGCTAACACCCTAAATTTTCGAAAAATTTCGCCATAACCTCCCCTGCACCGGGAGCCACGGGAAAATCCCGAAATTGCCATATAGGCCTTCTGATCTCAAAAAGAAAAAGAAAAATCCAAGCGGCTAGCCAATCGGCTCATAAAATCATCATCACCCAAACAAAACAGTAAATTATGATAAACATGTACCTATTTGTCGGGCAAACAAATTTTATTCTCTGCTCTAGCCTCCTTGCTATGACCTGTTCAATGTAAGTACATGTATATGCAAGCAAATGCGACCAATTTTCAATACAATTCAATATTTGATTCAATTAGGCATATGGTTAAAAATTATCAAACAAATAAATAAACAACACAACCATCAATTAATTAGTGGATTAGAGCTTCAAATTCGTAATTTTGATATATATACAGAAAATCATGTTTTTGATGCCAATTCACAACAATGTATTCTAGCTATATTTTGGTTCTTACACCAGTCTAATGGAAATATATAGATATCACACCTTCGAAACACGAAAATAAATACTGATGATGGGGCCACATCATCAGAATTATCCCCGGGTGTCTAGAATGTGATTCTATATCTATCCAGTAATTAAAACTTCGAATATACGTTCATGACGCATGTACGCGAAATCTATATATACTCAATTGTCCAAATTCAAAACAAATAAATATTCAAATACGTATAAAGCGATTTAAATTTTCAAAACAAAATTGTTTTCATTTGAAAAATATACCCTTCACACTCGTTCTAGGATACTACTGATCCTATCTCTAACGAGTCATTCTAATTGGATTTTACTAATCCAATATCTGATGAATTCTTTCGTATGGTTCTAATGTGTCTTGTTCTCGAGCTCTGTAAACCAAAGCTCTGATACCACTGTAAGGACCCGTAACTTCCCCGTGAAGGAAAGCGCGGATACTTTGAGAACAGGACAAAATCGAACGCAGACGGAAGAACATTTCAGTGTTATTACAACAATTCCATCAGATACGAGAATATACAGAGTATAAATGAACAAATTACATTCGATAAATATCAGAGATTACAATAAATTACATAGCAGCGGAAAAATATACAAAATACAACTGAAAGTGATACACGGATACAGAGCTTTCCGGATATCGTTCCAGTAGTAAATCAGGATCTTGTGAATATAAATCTGCAAAACCAAAACTACTAGCTGCCCGTGTGGAAAATAGGGGCACCCCGAGTTTAGGTTGAAACAATAAACTCCAGGTCAGTCATGGGACTGGTGTGAGAACTAAAACAGTTATTTAAAACTTTATTTTAAAGATAGTAATTCAAGGGACCACGCCGTATAACACGGAACGGGTTTCCTCCCAAGAATACCAGTGCATAAAACAAACAGCGCAATGCTAAATAAAGAAAAATGAAGCTATTATAAGACCCAGGTCTCATCACACAATGCAACGCAAGCCGGAGGATAGGGTTTTTTTACCTTATAACAGCCAAAGCATGCTTGATACGTTTAAAACAAATCATTTGATACTATTATAAGTGTATAGTGTCAAAACAATTCAAATCATAAATATCAATCATAGGCGGCATGGGTACCACCTATCATGTCGCCGTACTAGTTCTACAATTAAAACCGCAATATCACGTATTGGAAATTGGATTTCCGTCATGAGTCGAGGCAAGGGGCAAGCTCCTCTCCGCGTTCGAGACACTCTAGCAAATGCCTCAGGACCCCACTATGATCCTTTGGAACCTCCAAGGCCTGTCCTCTCTTACTTTTGAGGATTAATTATTCCTGAACACACGTTTCCCGATCCTTATAGACCTATATCGAGGCGCCTCGTATCCAACAACCACACAGGTGAAAAGTATATAAATGTCAGGGCTGGTAGGTCACTGACACCACCCTAGCTAGAAAGAAACATCGTGCACTCCTTGGGTCCGTATCCCGTTTTTGACTCATACCGAGGTGTGAGGCTCGCGAATTCACGTTATACACAAAGCTACGTCACACAGACCGTGCTTTGATCATCAAACACAAGACTTTGCTTTTCAACAGAAGCCTCGATCAATTCCACTTACGCGTGCCACACTGGCAATTCACTCCATGCGACTGATGTCCATCGTGAGACGACCCGATTTCCCGTTCTCACGGAAACAAGGTTATCTTTGGAATATAACACAGAAACATATAATAGCAGAACAGAATTAAATAAATACACTAGAATGAACTACAAAATATACTGGATAAAAGTAATCATCAGAGTTACACAGTATACAGGATCTTACTTAGTACAAATACAGTTCAGCTATACATAAATGTCTACAGCGGAAATAAACAAAATATGTACAATAGGAGCTGAACAGCATAAAAAGAAATAAATGATAGAATCCATCTTCAGCTCCAGCTATCCAGAAAGAACCAGCTAAACCTGAATACAAGGCTGCCCGTGTAGAAAAAGGGGCACCCGAGTTTGAGAGTGAAACAAACTACGAGTCAGTCATGGGACTGGTATGAGAAATCCACTCAACACATATATAATTGGCTAATCACAGGACCACGCCACTTTCGTGGAACGGGTTTACTCCATTGGATTGCCAGTGCTTTAAAACAAATCTTTCTTTTAAACATCGCTATGCTTTTTATAAAAATGAAGCCGTTATAAGACTCAGTTCCCATCACACAATGCAACGCAAACCGGAGGATAGAGTTTTTACCTTATAACGGCCAAGATATGCTTGATACGAATAAAACAAAGGCATTTAATATTATTGCTAGTGTTTATATGTTTTGAAATCAATTTCAAATCATAACTATCAATCATAGACGGCATTAATGCCCCATACCACTATGTCGCCATATATAGGTATACAATCAAAACCGCACGATGTCGTATTTGGAAATTGGTTTTCCGTCATGAACCAAGGCAAAAGATAGTCCTTACCGAATTCGAGACTGCCTAGCCCGAGCCTCAGGGTCAGAGCGCATCGACCCTTGGATCGTCAGGGCCGGTCCACACGGAGTGGATTAAAAATGCCTGAGCACTACGTTTCTCCGCCCTTTGGGGCGTAAGCGAGCCAACAAGTGACTCCATCGGACCCGGATCGTCCGATCTAACCGAGGCGCCTCGCAACAGCAACAACCACATAAGTCAAACTCGTCAGGGCGTGTAAAACCACTGACGCCACTTTTAGCTAGGAGGAAACGTAGGCCCTCCCTGAGGTCCGTTCTCCCGTTTTAGGTTCATACCGGGGTGTGAGGCTCGCGAATTCACGTTATACACAAAGCTATGCCACACAGGCGGTGCTTTGATCATCACCACAAGACTTTGCTTTTCAACAGAAGCCCTGATCACTGCATCTTAGCATGCCACACAGAATAAATCCTATGTCAGACACACAGTCCATTTACAAGTCCGTTCTGGGTCTGAACGAAACCGGAGGCACTAAATACCTCGCAATCCCTTCGATCAACACGTACGTCTGAACGATCACCACTCATTATCCATATTTCGGGATGCCTCCCAATCAGGACCTCGGTTACCATCCAAACGAGGTGAAGATCTCCGGTCTTCGACCATCGTCTTCATCTTCGAATTTCAATCGTCGGTCGATTATTCGAAATGAGAATTAACTCGGCCTTTTCAAATAATTCACGTATATTTAGAATTTCAAATCGATTTATTTCAATGGTTAAATTATTCGACAACACCAATTGTGTTCTTTATATAGTTTTCACACCAAACACATTCAACCATCAAACATCACATAAATCAAGCAAATTCAGTTTATTTCCATTCCATATCGCTTACGATATTTTATAACTATTTATCGCTATTTTTATTTATTTTAAAATAGCCATTTTATTCAAAACGACGCTTCGGGCCATAAGGCGGCCGTGGCGCTGTTTTTCTTCAGATTTGATTTACACATATCTGAAAATCTAACCGTTGGATCTTCACAAAATTTACATCATTAGAAAGGTCTTTTCAAAACGAATCCAACGGTTCCAGTTTCGGGAAAATCCGACGGTCGGATCTCCCGGTACAATCGTTTGAATTTTCGATTTCAAAATACGAACTGCAGCGTCGTTATTCGATTAAATATAATTATATTTATATATATAAATAAATATAATCGTTTCTGGCGCTGTTTTTCTTCAGATTTGAATTAAACATTCCAGACAATCCAACCGTTGGATTTCTACAAAGTTGGTGCCGTTGGGAAGATATTTCCAAGGCGTACCCGACGGTTGAGGTTTCGGGAAAATCCAATGGTCGGATTTCCCGCACTAGTCGTTTGAAATCACGGTTTCAAAATACGAACTGCACGGCCTCGTTTCGTTTTAATTTTATTTATATATATATATTTATATAAATATAGTTCATTCAATGTTTTCTATATCGTTTTCACTTCAAATATTTTTCTAACACCTTAAATTTTTGAAAAATTTCGCCATAACCTCCCCTGTACCGGGAGCATCGGGAAATCGCAAATAGCGTTCCCGGTCCTTCTAATCTCAAAAAGAAAAAGAAGAAGCCAAGCGGCTAGCCAATAGGCTCAAAATCATCACCCAAACAAATCAGTAAATGTGTACCTATTTGTCGGGCACAAAATTTTATTCCTCTTCTCTAGCCCCTTTGCTATAACCTGTTCAATGAATATTGCATGTACATATATATATACAGTTCTTATCATTTATCAATTTCTATTCGACTTCATATTTGATTTCTATTTGGTTTAAAAACTCCATTCATTCTAATGTTACATAAATAGGTGCAAATCATTTCATTAGCTAATTAATGAATATTTCAACTCATATATGTTTATTTTGAACAAGTGGCTATTTTTAACACTTCACGTTTCAACGATTTATGCATACAATAAAAATGTGATTTTTATTGTAAAACAATTCATTTCAAAACACTATTTTTTTTTATATAGTTCATATAATCGATAAAAGTTGATTTTTATTATCAAACAATTTATTTCAAAATATGAATACCATTCAACACATGAATTTCTAAACAACGAATGAATATCAATTCAACACATGAATGTTTTCAATAGTTTCTATATATAGATAAAAATGTGATTTTTATTATCGAACAATTTATTTCAAAATATGAATACCATTCAACACATGAATTTCTAAACAACGAATGAATATCAATTCAACACATGAATGTTTTCAATAGTTTCTATATATAGATAAAAATGTGATTTTTATTATCGAACAATTTATTTCAAAATATGAATACCATTCAACACATGAACTTCTAAACAACGAATGGATATCAATTCAACACATGAATGTTTTCAATAGTTTCTATATATAGATAAAAATGTGATTTTTATTATCGAACAATTTATTTCAAAATATGAATACCATTCAACACATGAACTTCTAAACAACGAATGGATATCAATTCAACACATGAATGTTTTCAATACAATGAATAAATATAGTTTAAGCATATGAAAATAATTCAAACACACAAATATTATTCAAAATTTCGGCAGCATAACGGCAGGGTAGTTACACCGGCACCGTCCCTAGTACGGCTCCTCGCTCTACCTTAAAACCTCGCGGTTTTTGACAATGGGAATCATGCATCTAGTTCGCACGCAGGCGGCATGTATATATTTATTTCATTTCCACAAACTAATCCTATGTGGTTTCAACCAAATATTTCACAACCACAAATGGGTATTTTTCAACCTCAAACAACCAATATCAATCACAAACAATCCCAAACAACCATTCGTTATCAACCAATTATCACAACCATTTCAATCAATAAATATCGTCCATGGTTTGTGGACGAGGGGCGTATATATATATATATATATAGATATTTATATATAGCTATTCACTTTCATTTTCAACACATATATAATTATTTTTAAATCAGAAATCTCACCAATAGCTATCCAATTGCAAGACTCTTCTTAATAGAAATCTTCGCCTATTTGTCGCTTTCACCCGTATTCTCTGCATATGTAAAAATAGAATTTTTACTATGCTATTCAATATATAAAAATCGAATTTCGACTTCGCTATTCAATATATAAAAATATGTTTTTTTTTCTTTTGCTTTCAACATATAAAAATATGTTTTTTACTTTTGCTTCAAAAACAGTTTTATTTCTTTTTTAAAAATTCAGTTTTAAACTTTATAAAAATTTCTGTTTTAACTTTAACAAAATCGGTTTTTAAATTTTAAACAAATCAGTTTTTAACTTTAAAAACATAAAACAGTTTTTAACTTTAAAAACATAAAACAGTTTTTAACTTTAAAAACATAAAACAGTTTTTAACTTTAAAAACATAAAACAGTTTTTAACTTTCTAAAATAAAAATCAGTTTTAAATTTTTAAAACCTAAATCAGTTTTTATCTTTGTTTAGAAAACAGTTTTTACTTTATTTTTAAAACAGTTTTTATTTTTTTTTATTTTTTTTTTAGATCAGTTTTTAACTTTTTAAAACAAAACAGTTTTTAATGCTTATTTTATAAAATCAAATCAGTTTTTAAATATAAAATCAAAACAGTTTTTAATACTTATTTTATAAAATCAAATCGGTTTTACTGAATAAATAAAAAAAAAAAAAAAAAGGGAAATGCTCACCGTTGGCTTGCGAAGTGGAGGGAAGAAGAGGGAGTGTCGGCGTGGGGTTCGGTGGTGTCGCGTCGGCAGGGTTCGAGGTGGGAGGATGCTCCGCGAGGGTGGCGTCGCGATGGGATTCGACGGGGGCGATGGCTTCGGGGTCTGGCGGCTGCTTCGGGGTCTGGCGGCGAGACGAGGAGGCGGCTGCTTCGGGGTCTGGCGGCGGCGATGATTCGATTTAGGGTTTTGTTTTTTTTTTCTTTCTCTGGTTTTAATCGAATGAGGGGGGGGGGGGACCAAGCGGGAGATAAGAGGGAGGGAGGGAAATTAAAATAATATATATATATATTTTTTTTTTATTTAATTTGTAAAAAGGTTGACTTTTACATACGACCTCGAAATGAGGTCCACCGCCTGTCGTCCATAGCGTTATACCCCCATTCCGAACACAATGGGATATGTATCGCAAGCTGATTTGATCGTTACAATCAGTTTCCGTTGAATTTACATTTAAATCACTATATTGAATTTTAAACGTACATTTCAATTTACCGGGGTCACATACTAACTAGAAAAATTCCAGAAAAATATTTTCTAGTTTCGTATGGACGATACGGTCCTAACAAAACTAGTTTCGTCGAATTCTGAGACCGTTTGGAAAATGGCCAATTTCCAGTTGATTAAAATCAACTGAAATCGGTCAAACGCGTTTTCCTTTGCCACGCTCACATATTGATTCAAAAAATTATGAAATTTGAAACCTAGCAATAACTTGACACTGCGGATCTAACAAAAGTGGTTTCGTCGAAATCCGAGGTCATTTGCAAAATGTCCATTTTTAAGGGCCTGAATTCCATAGCGACTATTCAGAATTTTCAACTGGACATATCTTTTGATTCCCGCTATCAAATTTCGATTGGTCGGATTCGTTAGAAAGATATTACCAATTAGATTCCATTATTTTTGGTTTCACTAAAATCTGGATTGTTTTGCACCCGGTATATTCAATTGAAGTTTGAAATTGAATTATCGAACTACCGCGCCATTTTCAATTCTATATATAATTATAATTAATTATATTCGTTTTCCAATGTCGATTCAAACTCAGTTTTCATCGCCATTATTTAAAATATTTATTTTAAATATTTAAAATCCATTATTTTAGCCAATTTAAAAATTTTAAATTGGTTCAGATTTTCTGGGTCGTTACAATCTCCCCCACTTAAAACTTTTCGTCCCCGAAAAGGAATAAAGTCGAAAGTGGTTTGATAAATCTACAATCCCACAATACAACAACCCATTTGTTTTTAATATCCTGAGTATAGAATAAACAATGCACATCCATGGGAAGAAAATAGCAACAGAATAGAGAATTAAAAGGTAATGCAAAGTAGGTTAAATGTACCTTGCACCCGAGTCAATCAGAGATATCTACTCGGCATCTAGGATAAGCTTTCTGAATGCTCTCCTCAGTTTCCCAAGTACAATCTCGCGGATCTCCACTCCATTGCACCTTGACTAAGTGAACCTTCTTGTTCCTCAGCTCTTTGGTTTCTTTGCCGATAATCTTTAGCGGCTCTCGCCTCACAGCTAATTCTGGAGTAATTTCAATGTCCTGCTGAGCTGCTTCTTCCACGATCAAGTCTGGATCATGAACGTGCTTTCGAAGTTGAGATATGTGAAATACATCATGCACACCAGGCAACCAGTCAGGCAGTTTGACCCTATAAGCGAGAGTTCCAATCCGTTCCAGAATAGGAAACGGACCAATGAATTTGGGTGCTAACTTCCCAGTTTTACCGAACCTGATAACTCCTCTCATCGGCGATACTTTCAAATATACATAGTCGCCAACCTCAAAGGATATATCTCTTCTTCTTTTATCGGCATAGCTCTTTTGTCGGCTTTGAGCGGCGAGTAATCGCTTCCTAATAAAATCGACTTTGTCGGCAGCTTCGCGAATCATATCAGGACCCAACACAAGTCTATTTCCAGGCTCGACCCAACAAGCAGGAGATCGGCACGGTCTACCATACAATGCTTCGAATGGCGACATTGTCAGACTTGCCTAATAGCTGTTGTTATAAGAGAATTCAGCCAAATGTAGATGGTCTTCCCATGATCCACCGAAATCTATAATACAAGCCCGCAATAGATCTTCTAAAATGCGATTCACCCTCTCAGTCTGACCGTCTGTCTGAGGATGATAAGCGGTGCTCATGTTTAACTTCGTTCCCAGTTCGACTTGAAATGCCTCCCAGAATTTACTAGTGAATATCGTATCTCTATCACTTACTATACTGAGCGGCACTCCATGTAGTCTAACTATTTCCCTGAAGTATATCTGCGCCAGACTCTGAGCAGTTCTGTTTGATTTGACAGGTATAAAATGGGCGGTCTTCGTGAAGCGATCTACGATCACCCAAATACTGTCATTCCCTTTTCTGGTTCTGGGCAAACCATCAATGAAATCCATAGAAATATGCTCCCACTTCCAACCAGGAACTTCCAGTGGTTGTAATAATCCAGCCAAGTTCTGTTGGTCGCTTTTAACTAGCTGGCAAGTAGGGCATCGACTAACATATATCGAAACGTCTCTTTTCATAGCCTTCCACCAGAAAGTTCTTTTGAGATCGTTATACATTTTGTCCACACCAGGATGGATACTCAGCTTGGACTTGTGACACTCGTCTAACACTTCCCTTTTTAGCTCAGGGACGTCAGGAACACAAATCCTTCCTTTTAACCTCAAGGTCTCGTCGTTATCTATTTGAAAAAACGAGGGTTCGCCTTTCTGAATCCTTTTGATCATATCTTTAATAAAGTTATCCTCCTTCTGAAGAATAGATATTTTGTCAATCAAGGAAGTTGTGATAATAAAGCTGGCGATCATTACATTCTTTCGACTCAGCGCATCGGCCACGACATTGGCTTTCCCTGGAGTATATATAATTTCGAAGTCATATGCTGCAAGAAACTCTAGCCAACGTTGCTGCCTCAAATTTAAGTCCTTCTGAGTGAACAGATACTTTAATGACTGATGATCTGTAAACAGTTCAAATCTCTCTCCTAGAAGATAGTGTCTCCAGATTTTTAAAGAGAATATGATAGCCAATAACTCAAGATCATGAGTTACATAGTTTTTCTCGTGCGGTTTCAGTTGACGGCTAGCATAAGCAATCACTTGACCCCTTTGCATTAACACTGCGCCAAGGCCTTCTCTAGAAGCATCAGTCCAGACTTTCAAATCTTGGTTGCCATCAATGATGGTTAACACCGGAGCTGTTGTTAGTCTCAACTTTAGCTCTTCGAAAGCTTCCTCACTCTCTTGAGTCCATTTAAACTTAGAATGCTTCTTTGTAAGCTTCGTTAAGTGGCCAGATATCTTCGAAAAGTCTTTAACGAACTTCCGGTAATAGCTAGCCAATCCAAGAAAACTGCGGACTTCAGTGGGAGTACTGGGCTGTTTCCAATTCTGAATAGCTGTGATTTTGCTTGGATCCACAGCGATTCCTTCCTTCGATACAACATGGCCCAGAAATTTCACTTCATCTTGCCAGAATATACATTTGGAAAACTTGGCTTTCAATACATTCCTTCTGAGGATTTCTAGAACCTGTTCCAGATGCTTTTCATGTTCGGCCTTTGATTTAGAGAAGATTAGAATATCATCAATAAAAACCAGAACAAATTTATTCAATACTCCTCTGAACACCCTGTTCATTAGATCGACGAAGTAAGCTGGAGCGTTACATAAGCCGAACGGCATTACTAACCACTCGTAGAATAAGTCGGGGCCTCTGAACGCTGTCATTGGAACACACTCTTCGGCAATTCGAAGTTGATGGAAACCTGTAGCTAGGTCCATTCGTGAGAATACTTGTGCTCCATTTAATCGATCCAACAAATCATCAATCCGCGGCAATGGATATTTGTTTTTTATAGTCTGCTTGTTTAAATCACGATAATCCACACATAGCCGTAGAGTACCGTCAGATTTTGGGACAAATACCACTGATGCACCCCAGTCAGAGAAACTAGGCCTGATCAGACCTTTCCATACTAGCTGTCGTGTTTGATTGTCTAATTCCTCCTTCTCTTTCAAGGACATTCTTCGAATAGCGTGAACTACCGGCCTTGCATTGGGAACTAAAGCAATCTTGAAATCTATTTCTCTCTGCGGAGGTAAGCGAACAACTTCCTCGAACACATCCGCATAGTTCTTGACGACAGGAATGTCTTTGATGAGGTCAGGAATATTCTCTGCGACCTCGGGGATATTTTCTAATTGAGCTGGAGAAACATCGAGAGCTGACCAGAAGTCTTTTCTATTTGAAGTCGGGCCTTCACATGGTATGGTTATATAATCGCCTGATTTAATCTTCGCCTTTACGACTCTGTCGGCGCATTTAACTTCAGCTTCATATTTGGTCAACCAGTCTAACCCCAAGATAAGATCAAACTCTTTGAAATTCATGACGACCGCGATGGTAGGGAACCGACAACGAGAAAAAGAAACCGGCACTCCACAAATCCAACTGAGATCAATGGAACCCCCAACAGGATTCTGGACAGTCATTGGTTCCTGGAGCTTTTTCAAATTCAATTCCAGTTTCTTAGCTGCATCTTTCGAAATGAAGCTTCGTGACGCGCCTGTGTCAAACAGTACTTTGACTGGAATGTTTTTGACAGTCAGCGTTCCTTCTAAAACATCTGCCCTTTCTTGGCTAGCTGAGGGCTTAGAAGTTTCTGCTAATTCATTTACATGTACTGCTTCGACCTTGTTTAAGAGCGGGCAATCCTTTGCAAGATGACCGGCCTCGCGGCACTGTTTACAATGCCTATTCTCTTGAAACTCCCCATCTTTTCCCAACCTTTTCTTCTTTTGCTTTCGATTGGCTCTATATCCATCCTTTATTGGTTTCTTTAAAGATTTACATTTCCTGGACAAATGCCCCTTCTGATTGCAATTCTTGCATATGGCAGTCGTGCCAGGTTCTTTTTCAGATCTAGCCCTTTTTCGATTTACTTCGGGCTCCTTACCGACTTCAGACATCATACTGGCTTCAGGAATATCAGTTTCCGAATCTTCTTTGTCACTACAACAAACTTCTTCTTCGTCGCGCAACATTCCTTTCTTATGAAGATCTTCATATTGATAAGCCATATAAATCATTTCTGAAAAAGGAAGCTTCACATGCCCCAATACTTTATTCTGGTATTTCCTTTGAAGGCCATGGATAAATCTAAGATTCTTCCTCTTTGGGTCTTGAATTAGATGAGGAGCAAAGTGAGAAAGTTCATTGAATTTCGTATGATATTCGGGAATTGTCATATCTCCTTGTATCAGATAAGAAAATTCATCGCATAGCCGTTCGGTCACTTCGGGAGGAGTAAATCTTTCTAAGAAAATTACTTTGAATCTGTCCCAGGTGATATCACCTTCTGGATTATCCTTAACAATAGAATCCCACCAGAACAAAGCTTCATCTTTGAGAGCCCAGGAGGCCAGTAATCTTTTCTGGTCATCCCTAAGCTTTAATGCTTCGAATATTTTCTCAACCGAACGAATCCAAGCTTGGGTTCTCATAATAGATTCTTCGCCCGAGAACGGCTTTCCACCCAGATTTCTATACTTCATGAATAGAGCTTCTATATCTGGGCTAGTATTACTTCTTCTGTTTCTGGCACTCATTTTCTAGTTCTTCTGCAAATAGCAGATCAAGTGTCAGGTCACAGAAAAGGTATTTTAAAACATAGAAACACATACTTCAATGTAAATGTGTCTATCAAGGTGTAATTTCATTCTGCTTTACTCATACTAGGATATTACTGATCCTATCTGTATGGAGTCACCCGTCCTAGAACACTACTGGTTCTATTTCTGACGAGTTCGTTCAAATGTTATATTCCAGAACTAAGCTTAACCAAAGCTCTGATACCACGTTGAGACGACCCGATTTCCCGCTCTCACGGAAACAAGGTTATCTTTGGAATATAACACAGAAACATATAATAGCAGAACAGAATTAAATAAATACACTAGAATGAACAACAAAATATACTGGATAAAAGTAATCATCAGAGTTACACAGTATACAGGATCTTACTTAGTACAAATACAGTTCAGCTATACATAAATGTCTACAGCGGAAATAAACAAAATATGTACAATAGGAGCTGAACAGCATAAAAAGAAATAAATGATAGAATCCATCTTCAGCTCCAGCTATCCAGAAAGAACCAGCTAAACCTGAATACAAGGCTGCCCGTGTAGAAAAAGGGGCACCCGAGTTTGAGAGTGAAACAAACTACGAGTCAGTCATGGGACTGGTATGAGAAATCCACTCAACACATATATAATTGGCTAATCACAGGACCACGCCACTTTCGTGGAACGGGTTTACTCCATTGGATTGCCAGTGCTTTAAAACAAATCTTTCTTTTAAACATCGCTATGCTTTTTATAAAAATGAAGCCGTTATAAGACTCAGTTCCCATCACACAATGCAACGCAAACCGGAGGATAGAGTTTTTACCTTATAACGGCCAAGATATGCTTGATACGAATAAAACAAAGGCATTTAATATTATTGCTAGTGTTTATATGTTTTGAAATCAATTTCAAATCATAACTATCAATCATAGACGGCATTAATGCCCCATACCACTATGTCGCCATATATAGGTATACAATCAAAACCGCACGATGTCGTATTTGGAAATTGGTTTTCCGTCATGAACCAAGGCAAAAGATAGTCCTTACCGAATTCGAGACTGCCTAGCCCGAGCCTCAGGGTCAGAGCGCATCGACCCTTGGAACGTCAGGGCCAGTCCACACGGAGTGGATTAAAAATGCCTGAGCACTACGTTTCTCCGCCCTTTGGGGCGTAAGCGAGCCAACAAGTGACTCCATCGGACCCGGATCGTCCGATCTAACCGAGGCGCCTCGCAACAGCAACAACCACATAAGTCAAACTCGTCAGGGCGTGTAAAACCACTGACGCCACTTTTAGCTAGGAGGAAACGTAGGCCCTCCCTGAGGTCCGTTCTCCCGTTTTAGGTTCATACCGGGGTGTGAGGCTCGCGAATTCACGTTATACACAAAGCTATGCCACACAGGCGGTGCTTTGATCATCACCACAAGACTTTGCTTTTCAACAGAAGCCCTGATCACTGCATCTTAGCATGCCACACAGAATAAATCCTATGTCAGACACACAGTCCATTTACAAGTCCGTTCTGGGTCTGAACGAAACCGGAGGCACTAAATACCTCGCAATCCCTTCGATCAACACGTACGTCTGAACGATCACCACTCATTATCCATATTTCGGGATGCCTCCCAATCAGGACCTCGGTTACCATCCAAACGAGGTGAAGATCTCCGGTCTTCGACCATCGTCTTCATCTTCGAATTTCAATCGTCGGTCGATTATTCGAAATGAGAATTAACTCGGCCTTTTCAAATAATTCACGTATATTTAGAATTTCAAATCGATTTATTTCAATGGTTAAATTATTCGACAACACCATTTGTGTTCTTTATATAGTTTTCACACCAAACACATTCAACCATCAAACATCACATAAATCAAGCAAATTCAGTTTATTTCCATTCCATATCGCTTACGATATTTTATAACTATTTATCGCTATTTTTATTTATTTTAAAATAGCCATTTTATTCAAAACGACGCTTCGGGCCATAAGGCGGCCGTGGCGCTGTTTTTCTTCAGATTTGATTTACACATATCTGAAAATCTAACCGTTGGATCTTCACAAAATTTACATCATTAGAAAGGTCTTTTCAAAACGAATCCAACGGTTCCAGTTTTGGGAAAATCCGACGGTCGGATCTCCCGGTACAATCGTTTGAATTTTCGATTTCAAAATACGAACTGCAGCGTCGTTATTCGATTAAATATAATTATATTTATATATATAAATAAATATAATCGTTTCTGGCGCTGTTTTTCTTCAGATTTGAATTAAACATTCCAGACAATCCAACCGTTGGATTTCTACAAAGTTGGTGCCGTTGGGAAGATATTTCCAAGGCGTACCCGACGGTTGAGGTTTCGGGAAAATCCAATGGTCGGATTTCCCGCACTAGTCGTTTGAAATCACGGTTTCAAAATACGAACTGCACGGCCTCGTTTCGTTTTAATTTTATTTATATATATATATTTATATAAATATAGTTCATTCAATGTTTTCTATATCGTTTTCACTTCAAGTATTTTTCTAACACCTTAAATTTTTGAAAAATTTCGCCATAACCTCCCCTGTACCGGGAGCATCGGGAAATCGCAAATAGCGTTCCCGGTCCTTCTAATCTCAAAAAGAAAAAGAAGAAGCCAAGCGGCTAGCCAATAGGCTCAAAATCATCACCCAAACAAATCAGTAAATGTGTACCTATTTGTCGGGCACAAAATTTTATTCCTCTTCTCTAGCCCCTTTGCTATAACCTGTTCAATGAATATTGCATGTACATATATATATACAGTTCTTATCATTTATCAATTTCTATTCGACTTCATATTTGATTTCTATTTGGTTTAAAAACTCCATTCATTCTAATGTTACATAAATAGGTGCAAATCATTTCATTAGCTAATTAATGAATATTTCAACTCATATATGTTTATTTTGAACAAGTGGCTATTTTTAACACTTCGCATTTCAACGATTTATGCATACAATAAAAATGTGATTTTTATTGTAAAACAATTCATTTCAAAACACTATTTTTTTTTATATAGTTCATATAGTCGATAAAAGTTGATTTTTATTATCAAACAATTTATTTCAAAATATGAATACCATTCAACACATGAATTTCTAAACAACGAATGAATATCAATTCAACACATGAATGTTTTCAATAGTTTCTATATATAGATAAAAATGTGATTTTTATTATCGAACAATTTATTTCAAAATATGAATACCATTCAACACATGAATTTCTAAACAACGAATGAATATCAATTCAACACATGAATGTTTTCAATAGTTTCTATATATAGATAAAAATGTGATTTTTATTATCGAACAATTTATTTCAAAATATGAATACCATTCAACACATGAACTTCTAAACAACGAATGGATATCAATTCAACACATGAATGTTTTCAATAGTTTCTATATATAGATAAAAATGTGATTTTTATTATCGAACAATTTATTTCAAAATATGAATACCATTCAACACATGAACTTCTAAACAACGAATGGATATCAATTCAACACATGAATGTTTTCAATACAATGAATAAATATAGTTTAAGCATATGAAAATAATTCAAACACACAAATATTATTCAAAATTTCGGCAGCATAACGGCAGGGTAGTTACACCGGCACCGTCCCTAGTACGGCTCCTCGCTCTACCTTAAAACCTCGTGGTTTTTGACAATGGGAATCATGCATCTAGTTCGCACGCAGGCGGCATGTATATATTTATTTCATTTCCACAAACTAATCCTATGTGGTTTCAACCAAATATTTCACAACCACAAATGGGTATTTTTCAACCTCAAACAACCAATATCAATCACAAACAATCCCAAACAACCATTCGTTATCAACCAATTATCACAACCATTTCAATCAATAAATATCGTCCATGGTTTGTGGACGAGGGGCGTATATATATATATATAGATATTTATATATAGCTATTCACTTTCATTTTCAACACATATATAATTATTTTTAAATCAGAAATCTCACCAATAGCTATCCAATTGCAAGACTCTTCTTAATAGAAATCTTCGCCTATTTGTCGCTTTCACCCGTATTCTCTGCATATGTAAAAATAGAATTTTTACTATGCTATTCAATATATAAAAATCGAATTTCGACTTCGCTATTCAATATATAAAAATATGTTTTTTTTTCTTTTGCTTTCAACATATAAAAATATGTTTTTTACTTTTGCTTCAAAAACAGTTTTATTTCTTTTTTAAAAATTCAGTTTTAAACTTTATAAAAATTTCTGTTTTAACTTTAACAAAATCGGTTTTTAAATTTTAAACAAATCAGTTTTTAACTTTAAAAACATAAAACAGTTTTTAACTTTAAAAACATAAAACAGTTTTTAACTTTAAAAACATAAAACAGTTTTTAACTTTCTAAAATAAAAATCAGTTTTAAATTTTTAAAACCTAAATCAGTTTTTATCTTTGTTTAGAAAACAGTTTTTACTTTATTTTTAAAACAGTTTTTATTTTTATTTTTATTTTTATTTTTAGATCAGTTTTTAACTTTTTAAAACAAAACAGTTTTTAATGCTTATTTTATAAAATCAAATCAGTTTTTAAATATAAAATCAAAACAGTTTTTAATACTTATTTTATAAAATCAAATCAGTTTTACTGAATAAATAAAAAAAAAAAGAAAATAAAATAAAAAAGGGAAATGCTCACCGTTGGCTTGCGAAGTGGAGGGAAGAAGAGGGAGTGTCGGCGTGGGGTTCGGTGGTGTCGCGTCGGCAGGGTTCGAGGTGGGAGGATGCTCCGCGAGGGTGGCGTCGCGATGGGATTCGACGGGGGCGATGGCTTCGGGGTCTGGCGGCTGCTTCGGGGTCTGGCGGCGAGACGAGGAGGCGGCTGCTTCGGGGTCTGGCGGCGGCGATGATTCGATTTAGGGTTTTGTTTTTTTTTTCTTTCTCTGGTTTTAATCGAATGAGGGGGGGGGGGGGGGGACCAAGCGGGAGATAAGAGGGAGGGAGGGAAATTAAAATAATATATATATATATATATTTTTATTTAATTTGTAAAAAGGTTGACTTTTACATACGACCTCGAAACGAGGTCCACCGCCTGTCGTCCATAGCGTTATACCCCCATTCCGAACACAATGGGATATGTATCGCAAGCTGATTTGATCGTTACAATCAGTTTCCGTTGAATTTACATTTAAATCACTATATTGAATTTTAAACGTACATTTCAATTTACCGGGGTCACATACTAACTAGAAAAATTCCAGAAAAATATTTTCTAGTTTCGTATGGACGATACGGTCCTAACAAAACTAGTTTCGTCGAATTCTGAGACCGTTTGGAAAATGGCCAATTTCCAGTTGATTAAAATCAACTGAAATCGGTCAAACGCGTTTTCCTTTGCCACGCTCACATATTGATTCAAAAAATTATGAAATTTGAAACCTAGCAATAACTTGACACTGCGGATCTAACAAAAGTGGTTTCGTCGAAATCCGAGGTCATTTGCAAAATGTCCATTTTTAAGGGCCTGAATTCCATAGCGACTATTCAGAATTTTCAACTGGACATATCTTTTGATTCCCGCTATCAAATTTCGATTGGTCGGATTCGTTAGAAAGATATTACCAATTAGATTCCATTATTTTTGGTTTCACTAAAATCTGGATTGTTTTGCACCCGGTATATTCAATTGAAGTTTGAAATCGAATTATCGAACTACCGCGCCATTTTCAATTCTATATATAATTATAATTAATTATATTCGTTTTCCAATGTCGATTCAAACTCAGTTTTCATCGCCATTATTTAAAATATTTATTTTAAATATTTAAAATCCATTATTTTAGCCAATTTAAAAATTTTAAATTGGTTCAGATTTTCTGGGTCGTTACACATCGATATACAACCTCTGAGCTCGTACGTCTCAGAGAAGGGCGTTAAGCAAGAGAATAAATTCTCCGCCGCTAAACAGATGTATATTTAATAGAGATCAATCAAGACAGAATAAAATCCAATGTCAGACACACAATCCATTTACAAGTTCATTCTGGGTCTGAACGAAACCGGAGGCACTTTCCTCGCATATCCATCCATCTCCAAGTACGTCTAGATGATCGCCAACTGTTTCCCTCATCTTGGGTGTACAGCCCAATCGAGATCATCAGTAATCACCCAAACGATGTGAAGACTTCCGGTCTTCAACCACCGTCTTCCTCTTCGACATCTCGTCGAATCGGTTATTCAGAATGGGTATAAACCCGGCCTTTCTGAATAACCCACGTATATAATAAACGAATGTTACACAAACACAACAAACGCCTCATTCCAATTCAGAATATTCCTTTTATTCACGAAATCACATTCTTAGGGAAAGGTTCCCATTAATTTTATCCAAGATAAATCCTTATAAATTTATTCTATAATCATCCTTTGGATATCATTCCTAACTAGTCTTGATTAGCGAACCACGCCGAAGTAATTATTTATTTTATGTCCCAATCCCAACCTATTTATCCCATGGAGAAAACTGGTAATATTCCATTCCTAACACCACGGTGTTATCGGTAAAATTAATTACCATTTCACGTTCAAATCTAATTACAGATTTAACTACCGCTTTGGAGCAAAACTGGTGATACTCCATTCTCGATCACCTATCAAATTTGATAATTTAAATTATCAATTCACATTTTTAATCTAATTAAAGATTTATTAAAACCCCACTTAGTTTTAATCTTTTCAAAAATCAACATCCTGCCTTTAACTGGGTTAAAGGACCAATGTCATCTAAAACACGATTCACGATAAACCCAAATCATATTTGATATTAAATACGAGGCTCTGAATAGAAAATATATCGGCTTATATTCAATATCAAATTCTGGAACCAACAAATATCGTATTGGAAATAACGATATAAAGTATATCTTTCAAATCCCCATAACAATATTTGTATAGTCACGAAATCGAACATCGAAATATTCCGAAGATAATTTCGATTCAACTCCAGTTCAATTCACGTATTGGGAATATTGATTATTTTTAAAATCACTTTCAAATTCAATTTATTTATTTCAAAAATAAATTGATTTTAATTCTAGTTCAAAACTAGTTCATTTCGACAAAAATATATTTTTATCCTTTCAAATGTGGAATTCTTTAGCCCAATTTTTCTCAAATCATTTCTTATGATTTTACACAAATTATAGATATTTTTAATAATTTTATCAAGGCCCGTACAGTCGATTTCCATCAACGGCCATCGAACTGCACTTACAACGACCTTTTCTAAATTTGATTTGGACATAATTCTGAATCCAACCGTTATATTTCAAATTTCTAATATTCATTGAAAAGCTCTTTTCGATACGAACCCAATGGTTCCGGTTTTAGGAGAATCCGACGGTCGGATGTCCCGCAACGTCAATTCGAAGTCAATGGTCGAAATTCAAGAACTGCCACGGCGCTGCGCGTTCTGTTCAGGCCATTATATATATAGTACATATATATATATATTAAATATATTTCATAGATTTCCTTTTAAAACGTATTTTATAAATCGTTTTAAATTCGTTTTCAAAACCATTTCAACACTATATTCAATTTCAAATCGATTTGATTTCAATTCAATTCGAATTCATTTCAATTTTATTTAATTCGAATTCAAATTCGTTTTAATTCAATTTCAATTTAATTCAATCTGAATTCATTTCTAATTGATTTGAATTCAAAATCACTTTCTATTGAATTCGAATCGAATTCATTTTCTATTCGATTCGAATTCATTTCAAATTCATTTCAAATTGATTTCAATTTCAGTTCGTTTTAAATTTCATTCAAAACAATTTCAATTCGTTTTAATTCAATTTCAATTTAATTCAATTTGAATTCATTTCTATTCAATTTGAATTCAAATTCACTTTCTATTTAAGTCGAATCGAATTCATTTTCTATTCGATTCGAATTCATTTCAAATTGATTCAATAAAATTTCAATTTGAATTTTAATCTAATTTAATTTGAATTTCATTTCAAAATATTAAATTTTGAAATCACTTTTCAATATTCATTATAAAACGAATAAAATCGATATAAATATCGTTCGCGTCAAAATAAAGCATCTCTAATCAACACGGCTTTATATATTTCAATAAATTCGTTATTCAATTCAACAAATGAATATTTATTCTATTCAACACATGAATCTATATTTCTTTCAACATATGACTATTTTTGTTATGTAAAATATTTTATAAAATTATGGTATCTATCGTTTGATTTTCAATTAGACTCCACCGTGAAGTAGTTCTAATTTTAAATATGATAAAGATGTATATTTTATTATTAAAATATTTTACTCAACACATGACTAATTTCAACACATGAACATCGTCAACACATGACTATTTTTATATTCAACACATGAATTTTCTTTTATAATATTCATTATTTTCCCAATTGGAATGAGGCCCAATTAATCACCATATAATGTTAATTATATGAATTCCATACAACACATGTATATAATAGCAACGATAAACAATAAACCATCATCCAAAGTGCACCACACAACTGCATAAGCATCAAATATAAATAATCAAGGCTTACATAGCCTGTCGACCAATCGATCGACATACAATTAATTAATTGGGATTAGTGTACCCGAAATATCATCCCAACACCCGTGTGGGGTTTCAAATCAACAAACACAGATTTTTATTTGGGCAGTTGGGCGATGTGTAAAATTTATCGACCCAATCAATATCAGTCAAATTAGTGTATATAAACAAATCGGCCGATTTGTTTATAAATATTTATTTTTTCACTTTCACGTTAAAAATTATATTTTTAACTATATAAATATTTTATCTCCTTTCAACACATGAATATATTTCATTATCTATTTCACATCAATTCCACAAACAAATTTCACAACACATCAATCAAACAAACAAGCCATCCATGGTCTGTGGATGACGGGTGTCGGGTGCTGCTAAGCACCGTCTGCATCCTAGTATATATATATATAACTAGAAAAAGAAATTGAAGAGTGAGAAGTTCTCACCGATAACTAATCCAATCATCTCGACTCTCATATGTAGAAAATCTTCGTCGTTCTCCCCCTTTTTGTCACTTTCGTCGCCCGTAGCCACTACATATATAAAAATCACATTTTTATATTGTTGCTATGTATATAAAAATCATATTTTTATTATCACCCCATATGGATAAAAATTCCATTTTTACATCGCTACTATATAGATAAAAATTCTGTTTTTACAACGCTACTATATAGATAAAAAATTCTATTTTTACAACGCTACTATATAGATAAAAATTCTATTTTTACAACGCTACTATATAGATAAAATTCTATTTTTACAACGCTATTATATAGATAAAAATTCTATTTTTACAACGCTACTATATAGATAAAAATTCTATTTTTACAACGCTATTATATAGATAAAAATTATATTTTTACAACGCTACTATATAAAAATGATATTTTCTATTTTTACAACGCTACTATATAAAGATGATATTTTTACTATCTATATAAAATAAAAAAAATCGTATTTTTAATATTCCTACTATATAAAAAGAATGTTTTTATACTTCACATATGATAAAATTGGTTTCTTCGCTAAATAAAAAAATAAAAAATCAAATCTTTTTAATTATAAAAACCTAATCTTTTTAATTTATAAATCCTATATTTTTCATTTTTAAAATCAATACTAATTTCAGTTTTAAAACAATTATATTTTTAAACAAGAATGCGAATTTATTTTTTTCAAACAATGTCAAATTTGTTTTTCAAAACAAGGTTATATATACTAAGGACAATTAACAATGTGAATGAATGTGAATAAAAATAATAAAATATAAAAAAAGGAACCACCTTTCTTCCCAGGTTATCACGCTCCAGGCGTCACTTCGAAGAGCTCAACCACTAGGGCTTCAACCTGCTCGCAATCCGAGGTGTCGGAGTCTGATCAGAGGGCACCACCCTCTTCGTCGTCGCCTGCTCCTCCTACGCCTGAAGCGGCGTGAAATCCGACGCCCCCAATCGACAGGAAATCGAACTCGATCGGTGACTTTTCTTGGCCAAAGTCTGAGCGCAATCCTTCACCAGAGATGATCACTCGTGTACCAATCGAAAGATCTCTCTTTGCTCTCTGAATTTCACGTTGGAAGATTGGAAATTTATTGCGTGGGTTTCTTGTTTTTGGAGGAGGAAGTTTTGAAGAACCATCGCCCTTCGTTTTGGTCAAAGGCGGCTGAGAAGAGAAGTGCACGATGTTTTAGGGTTTAAACCCTTTAATATAATATATATATATATTATTGTTTTTAATTTCAAAAAGGTAACTTTTTAATACGGACTCGAAATCAAACCCACCGACTGTCGCCTCTAGCTAATTACCCCCATTCCGAACACAATGGGATATGTATCGTAGGCTTTTTCGACTGTTTCGATTAGTTTTCGTCAAAATCAACATATAACTTTATATATTGAATTTGAACGCGCATTTCAATTTACTGGGGTCACATACGAACTCTAGAAATCCCAGAAAAATATTTTCTAGCTTCGTATTGACGAAACGGTCCTAACAAAATTAGTTTCGTCGAATTCTGAGACCGTTTGAAAAATGGCCATTTTCCAGTCGATTAAAATCAACTGAAACTGGTCAAACGCGTTTTCCTTTGCCACTCTCACATATTGATTCGGAAAATAATGAAATTTGGAATCTAGCAATAATTTGACATCACGGATCCAACAAAAGTGGTTTCGTCGAAATCCGAGGTCGTTTGCAAAATTCCCATTTTTAAGGGCCGGAATTCCATAGCGACTATTCAGAATTTTCAACTGGACATATCTTTTGATTCCCGCTATGAAATTTCGATTTTTCGGATTCGTTGGAAAGATATTCTAAAACAGATCCTAATGTTTTTGGTTTCACTAAAATCCGGATTGTTTTGCACTCGGTACATTCAATTGAAGTTTGAAATCGAATTATCGAACTACCTCGCCATTTTCAATTCTATTTATAATTATATATAATTATTATATTCAAACGACGACGTATATAATATATACGTTCGATTCTATTCAAAATAAATTTCTCGTCGTCATTATTTAAAATAATCTATTTTAAATGTTTAAAATTCGCTAAAATTGCCAAAATAAAATTTTTAAACTGGCCGAGATTTTCGGGTTGTTACATTAGACCAATTCATATTCTTGAAATCAGGGAAGAATGTAGGGTTTCATAATCCTATAAATACCAATTCATCATCGACAATACATGCATCGAAAGCAAAAGCAATAATTCACAAGCAAAAATCAAATTAAATCAGAGTACTCATGTTTTCGATCATGAGATCCAAATCAATCGACCAAGAAGAACAACGTTCGAAGATAATCAGAGAACAATCTCAGAAAAGCAATTAAAGTCGCAATTTGGACAAAGGCACGAGAAATAGGGTCGGCCATTAAAGAAATAAAAGGGACAATTTTTTTTTACATTTGGCCGGCAATTCTATTCTTTACATAAGGGAGGTTTTTTTTAGAATTGCTTTTTATTTTCTTTTGTAACACATCTACACAGTTTTCTTGTTTTTTGTAAAAACTAGGGTTTACTAGTTATAGGGCTTATAGCTAGGATTTACGAGTTATGAGTTTGTAATTTGGGAAAATCTGATCTTAGGGATAAAGAATAGTCCATGGTTTTGAGCGTAGGATTAGAGCAGGAGAAGGGTTTGCGAGTTTACAGGATTTTGTAAGGGGATCTATTTTAATGCCTAGTAGAAATCTGGGGAATGCAGCAGTTGGCAGGGTTTGCCAAAGGTGGGTAAAATATGTGTTATTTTATTTCTGCATTAATTTTCTCTGCTAAAATCTGTGTTGTGGTAATTTGAATATCTCATAAAAATACAATAAACCCTATTCATCCCATCTATAGTTAATCTAGATCCAGCACATTTAACTTACAATAATTAAATGCATTTAATACATTTATAACAATATGGTAATAATATATATTATCATAATGATACATTAAAGGCTTTTAATATAAAAACATTGGAAAATAACCGTTATGTGGTTCAAATATACGAATCAAATAAATTTTACTTAAATCTACATAATAAAATTTTGGATCTAGCTATAGTATTGATCAATGATAAAGATGAAATGAATAACTTATAGTTTTACTGCATTCTCAACAATCATATTTTCTAATATACCATATATATGCATAATTTCTAATTGAGAATTGAGTAAAAGCGCATAATCATAAAACCAAGATATTACATTCTTTAATATGAATGATTCGAAAAACATACAGTTTATACATAAAATTTACAACATAAAAATTACATGTTTTAGATTTAAATTACACAATCCATATAAAGATTTTTTATATCTTTCTGTTTACATCAAAATTACTTCTTACCATTATAGAAACTACAGGTTCTAAGTTTTCCATTTTATAACAAAAATTGCTTATGCATTCACTTCCGGTGTGCAAAATTAAGATCAATATTAGGTCTTCACTTAATATGATCTTCAAGATGCATATTTTCTTTATAAAAGTTTTTCTAAGAAACAATAAAATATATCTTTTGGAAATATGATATGTTCTAAAATTACTATAATAAAACTTCAAGTTTTATCATAATTTATATACTATTATTGTATATTTTAAATTGAAGCAACTTTTCTAGAAAGTGCTTTTGTTCATATATGAGAGTCATTTTACTATTTTTCTTCAAGAAAATAGTATTTATTATAAATGTAATGATCTCTATCAACAATAAATTTCTTCAAGAAATTATGTGTGACATAAAATTGGAATATAAGGCTTTTGCCTTTTATTGAAACTTTTCCTTTCATTGCCTTTTCAAATCCTTTCATTATTGAATTCTATATCCTTTACTATAAGAAAATTTTAAGCACACTAATATGCTTTGAGGCTTTATTTTAGCTTTTTGAAGGCTTTAACTTTTCATCCTTTTGCATACGAACTTAAGGTTCCCTTTTTCCCAGATTTGAAAGGATTTGTTTACATCATGTTTCAATTTCCCCTTTTTCAAATTCACTTCCAATGTTAAATCAATATTGCTATTGAATTTAAATGCTATATCACTTCATTTTATACCCATAATTTTGTTGGGTATACATTAAAAAACATTTTTTTCAAGAGATATTCTGTCTTCAGTCTACCCAAAAAAATTACATATGAAAAGTAATAGTAGATCGGGAAAGATAAAATTAGATCTACCTTTATATCATCAATTATGTAAACAATAAATATATAATCAAATCTCCATCAAATTGGATTTGGAAAAATCAAAATTAGATCTATAGAGAACTGAAAGAATAAATCTTGACACATATGCAGGGTCAATAAAAATAATTAGATCTAAAAAAAATAGGTCTATTAGAACCCAATCGAGATCTACAAAAAATAGAAAAATAAATCTAGAAGTTTGAATCAGATCTAGAAGAATAGAAGATAACACAAATTTATAGATAGAATAATCGAGTATTCTCAAACAAAATAAAATAATTGCAGAAAAAACCTAAAAATCCATGAATTAAGAATGCTCAAATAAAAATTACTTACCTCACAAATTCAAAGATGCAGATCTAGATGATTTCAAAAAATAAAAAATAGCTCTAATGGAATCTCATGCTGATAACGTGTTATAAAATAAAATAGAACAAATAATAAAATTGAACAAATAATAAAAGAGAAGCCATTAGAGAGAACAGAAAAGATAGGGGAGAGACCTTTTACTTCTACTGATTCAAATGTACAAACAATGTAAACAATCCCTTTATTTATAAAGTCTACATGCCATATAAATTGCAGTAAAGTCCCTTCGCATATTCACCCTTATTACTTATACATATTACAACAGGTTTTTTTATTATTTTATCATTTATAACGATGGTTTCCTATGGTTAATTGTACTTTATGGTTAGTTTGTTTACTACCAGTTGTGCTATGGTTGAAAGCCAATGTGCCAAACCAGTAGTTAATCAATATGCCTAGCATTTGGATCAGAGATTTTAATTACATACCAGTGGAGCACGTTATCTAACGCTGGCTGTCATGACAAATACGTGAAAGGGACTTAAATTTTTTGTTGTCGATCACCCTCCAATCCACGAGCCATTAATCAGAAGAAATATGCTAATCATACTCTATTTAAGGGGAATAAGAAATTTTCTATTTAACCGATATCTATTTAATATGCTTGGAGGCAATGTTTTAAAGTACCAATCCAACTTCGGTTCGATCATGATTAACCTTAAGTTTTGAAATGTTATGGCTATAAAAATGAAATAATCTTATGCGTGCACAAGCCCACGATTTAACCTCAAAACCCTTAAAAAAAACTATACCAACCTCTTTGAACCTCACGGTTCTTAAAATTAGGAAAAAAATATATTATTGCTTCGCTCTTTGTTTTATCACATAATCAATTCAACAAATAATTTCATAGCTATTGTCATTAAATTTTGGATGACATAATTCATTATTAGTGCACATTTTATGAATTATTGTTGAGCTCATCCTCTTTCTTTATAAAAATAAGTAATTATACAATTTTGGTATAAGAAGTTGTTGTATAATTACTCCAGTTACTACTTGTTTTGAAGTGTTCAAAAATAATTGTTTTAAATTTGAATACATTTAGTGTAATTAGTTAGATTTCAATAATATTTGAAATAATTTTAAGTTCAAATCAGGAAAAAAGGAAATAAACTATCAATGTTGTTTTGACAGTCTGATCGGTTGAAACATAAAAACCTTTAATTTTTCATCAATATGGCTTGATGTACGGTTCGGTCTTTGAAACTTATCTCGAACCAGTTGGTAACCCTTAGAGCCGAGTCTTTTTTTTCTGCATTACACACCCATCAACACAAATAATTTTGAATCAATGGTCAGTTACCAGGTTATTTAGTATTTTAAATCTCAGATGTAACCCATAATTAATTAATATGAAACTAAATAGTATATGCATAGTTGCTTCATGTTTTCCTTACAAGACAATAAACAGGTTGGCTCACTTGTTTCACAATGTTTTGGCTTCGTCACATAATGACCTTAGAATCACATTATCGGTCTCATTCTCCTTGTAAAGCATCTCTTATGATAGAGAAAAAGATATATATCAAGAAAAACTATATAATTTGTTACACATATCTAACTCAATAACTAGCCAATAACTAATCTTATTCATAATAAAAAAATAACTTTTAATATATACTTTGGTATATGGTTATATAATTATTGAATAATTACTTTAAAGTATATCCAATGTGATAATTGTTACAGAAAGTTGTAATCATGAGAGAATTATCAAAATATGTAATACCATATCATTTTAAATATTTCTAATTTCGAAAAAAGATATCGTCGCATCCGTCGAGGTCAACGTCAGGCAATTTATTAAATATGGCAACCTACGACACCAAGATGTTAACGTATGCACACTACTACAAAAGTGGGCAAATTCGACACTATTTTATGTGGTCGTAGGTCGAAAAAGCGTTGCCTTTGCCTATTTTTTTTTGCTAAGGCAACACTAGAGAGGCGTGGCATCTGCAGCCGCTACATTAGCCCTCTAAGGCAACGCTTTTGCCCATCTACAGCCACGGAAAGAAAGTGTTGCATTATAACCATAATGCAACAGTACATGCATGTAATGCAACAATATACAGCGTTGCCTTAAGCATTATTTTGAGCCTTGCTGCCAGGTCAAGATAGTGGAGACACGTCATCTTTCCACGTAAGCTTCCTACGTGTCACACAACCCGTCAGCTCTCCACGTCAGCTGCATACGTGTCACACGCCACGTCAGGTGTGGGACCCACGTGCCATGTGGAATTAATAATATTTTATTTAATGTAACACCACTGTATTATCTTGAAATGCAACACCATTATCTTGAAATGCAACATTAGAAAAAGGCAAATGCAACAGCAGAAGAAGGCAAATGCTACAATAGAAAAAAGTAAATATAACGCTTTAATTAAAAAATTTACAATACCAATTTTGTACGTTGAAGAAACACATACAAAACATTGCACATAGAAGAAACTAATCCAAAATGCCAACACATACGATCAAGTGCATAATTTAAACGTACAATTCAAATAATATGTTCAGGCAAGTACTCTATTAGAAGTATCATGTGCATGGATGTCAGTTTCCCTCTATTTTTACATGAACCTGCAATAGATAAAAAATGACAGCACACATGAAGAAAATCACATTGAATAATACGAATGTAATTATGTAAATCATCTACTCGTAGCCCTTCTTTTGGAACTTCATTTACATATTTAACAGTCAAAATATAATATGATAATAACTCATAGTCCTAATTCTACAACTATTGACCTTTAATTACAAACAAACAATTACTTACCGCATAAGAATAAATTAATCCATCGTTATTGAATGCGCTGCATGGGATTGGCTACCCATATCTAGCCACTGCCTGACAAATTATAAAATGACATGGTCGTATGTTAGAGACATATGTTTGGTAAAATTACAGTAAATAAAACATCGTCAATTGGTAAAATTACAGTATGTTATATCGGCAACTATATATTATAAATGTACCAAATTTAAAATGCTTTAGTACTTATGTCTTCAACTAAATCAATTCTAATATCTAGGCAACTACGGATCCATGTTGCTTTGATAAAACTCTTAAAAGTGACAGTTGGAGGCAAGCAATGGATTTGGAAACCAAATCCATTGAAGAGAATGAAACCTAGATACTTATTGATCTGCCTAATGGCGCAAACAAAATTGGACTTATGTGAGTTTATAAGAGTATGGAGATGACTACTCAGTGGTTATGCACTAGTAGACAGAATCGATACTATCAGACTGATCCTTGAACTTGCAGTATAAAGAAATTGGGACGTGTACCATCTTGTCGATCTTGAATCTGCTTTTCTGCAAGACGAGCTGAGTGAAAATGTGTTGTCAGAGCAATAATTTCATGTACCAAGAACAGAGCAGTGCTCAAATTGTTCTGGTGCTGGAAAGGTAATGTGACCTACATGGAATATACAAACAAGCTGACAACCTTAATTTCATGTACCATGATCAAGCTGAGTCCAACGATCAACTTGTAATAACTAACAAATTCAGGTAATTCAAAACATCACATGTTGCTGATAAGATCACCTGTTGCTGATGAGATCTTCATTTCGAATACTTGCAATAATGTTGTTCCACATTAGAGAAAATTTTGTTGCTGCAAATTTTACTTGAAATCGGACGAGCATTAAAAGCCTTAGGTAAAAAATCAAATCGAGTTCTCAACATTCACAAAGTTCAGATCTGGTTTCAAATAAAACCAGCTTTAGTATTAGTTTGGGTGAAACAAAAGCAATATACGTGAGTGATGGTACCAGATATTAGTTCTAGTTACATGACTGATGGTAACAAAAGCAATATACAAAAACAAAAGCAATTCCCAAAGTTCGGATCTGGTTACGCACTTTTATAGATTGTATACATGACTGAAATTATATCTTCACTAATATAATAGAGCTTAAAATACAATGGACCGCTAGAAAACAACAACAACAACAACAAAAATAATAATAATGCATTTGTAGCTCACCATAAATGAATTATGGACTGATGGTACCAGAGCTTAGTTCTAGTTCAAACCAATAAAATGGACTATTCCAGTGTTTGTTGATATTTTAACCGATAATAGAACAAAAAGGGTTATACTAATGATATTTTAATATTGCATAGGATAATAGATGAGTTATTAATAACTAGAACGAATCAAAGAAGGATAATATATGTAAGAATATTTCCTGTGCACATTGCATTTAAAATGATCTAAGCCAATCTTTTTGTATGTTATTTTATTTTTATTATCTTGTTATAATACTGCCATCGTAGCACACAAATTGATTACCATCAAGATCAATGATGTCAAACTATAGACTTGTACGTTTATAATTATATTCAATCCTCATCCTCTGGAGGATCAAAATTCCTTATCTTCACGTCCGCATCTTCACCATACTGGATGCAAGTCTCAATCATCGACAAAACATATTGTATGCTGCGTTAAAAAGAGAAGTATCGTCTAATATATTGGATAGCTAAAATACCATTTGAAATTACACTGTTTTTACACTTTGCAAAATACCATCTGAAATTGAGTAGTGGAAAAGCCTAGCTAAAATCAGATATTGGCTTAATCACATCAATTGCCATACTACAATACTTGCTTATGATAAGCTTATCAACTTAGAAGTAACATCTAATTATTAGGTCATACCAAGAGAGTTAAGTGCTCAAACATACAAACAGTCAAGTATTATTCAGTTCAAAATGGAAAAATGATAAAGCTTTAATGCCTAACCAAAGATATAGCTTTTTCCTCGTGGTACTGGTTTAGAATTATTTTTTGAAAAGATGAAATGGACTATGCCCTTACATATAATTTACGGTGAAAATTCTACGAGCTTTGCGGCAAAAGTACAAATCGCATCACTTTACAGTAATCCTACAATGATCCTGAGAATAATTGTACAACTTCAAATCCTCAATGATTAATTATGTAACGACCCGGAAACCCGTACCTTTTGAATCGACAATAATCCACACATGTCTAACTCAAAACTGTACGTATTTACATATTGTTAAATGACGATCCACATCTTTAACCATTATAGTCAAAAATATAAATAATCAAGGGGATTAATTTAGAATTAGAAAGAAAGAAGAAAACAAGCACAGAATCTCGCAACGGAATGAACAAAATATAATAATCAAATAACAGTTCATGAAGCTGTTTAAAATAAACATTTGATCATTTTACAACATTTATCAGAGTTACATATTTATATACATAACTGATAATACAGAGTAATGCAACAGAATAGTAGTGGGATACAATAGTAATAATAGTATACCGTCTTCGTCTTCATCCTTCAGAAGATAACCTTTGAAACTGGAATGCTCAAGTCTGACCCGAGCGTAATAGCGTGAAAATAAAACAAGCTCGGATCAGGCAAAAATATTCTCATCTAAGTCAAATCAATATCATATGAACATGCACACACATAACTCAAGAGATGTTACGGGAAATTCCATCTCCTAAGGATCCGTCAAACTAGATACTATATAATATAATTTCGCTATTATACTAGTGTCTATTCACAAATACTTGTCAGAAAAATAGCGTAAGCGGAGTTACATTGATTACCCTTACACAGTTTATAAGCACATGGTCTATGCAGGTCCTGTAACACAACCAGTAACGTCGGTAGCCAGTGAGTCCCCTATAGACCTATGCCAAAAATCAAAATCGTAGTTGTCTCGCATAAGGATAAACGTATGACAAGGCACATGAGGCTATACCCAAAGTAGTGTGCTACTAGTTTACCTGATCCAGACTGGTGGTTACCCCTAACGGTCCACCGTAGACATCCGCCCCATATCGAATCAAAGGGAAATATCTCCCATCGAGGGTGCGCACCAACAAAACAACAACAACTGAATAGTAATAGTATGGACCTGAGGCCCAGAAAAATCGAAGAGCAGATGTCCACTAAGAGGTAGTCAAGCCTCATTTGGTCTGGCACGACTCCTGTTTTAGTCATTTCAAAACGACACAAGTGTCGGAGTTATCCATTATCGTTCACTTTCTTCAATCCAATAATCACCTCCAAATTCATCCTACTTCATTTCTGGAACTCCACCGCATACACAAGTGCTAAAGTGGTTCCAACATTGACAGAGAGTATGACAATAAGAGGCCCCGGTCTCTTTAACAACAAAACGTCATGTTACACACCGATTGGTATTTTATATTTCAAAAGTGAATCGTTATGATATCAAAATATCATATTCATCTAAATAAATTTCACTTTAAAATATCACATTATTTTAATCACTATAATATTTACTTTAAAAATTCATATTCACTTTGAGATAAATTTCAAATTCAATAATTGGTTATACTTCAATCAACCACATTTTCTTCGAATCATTCAATTTACTTCAAAAACAGTTTTGAATTCATTCCTGATTTTAACATCAAAATGATCATATTTACTTTTAAATCACAGATTTAAATGTAAACACTTTTTACTTCCAAAACAGTTTGTAAGTTTGAAATAGTTTTGGGGTTTAAATAAATTTTTGATTAGTTGTAAATAAATTTGGGAGATTTGGAATAGCTTCGAAATCAAAACATTTTGAGTGTTGGAAATGGTTTTAGGTATATAAAATATTTTATAAAATAAAATAATTATATATATATAGAAAGAATAGGTTTTTGAAAAACAATTTATATAAATTTGTTTATATAGAAATAATTTCAAATCAATTGTTTCTTTCCATTTTCAATAAATATGAACCAAAGTTCAAATCTCAAAACAAACCAAACAGATTTCCAATATCCAGTCCAAATCGATTCCCAAAATGAAATTTATTTGAGAACAATCCATTTTAAAGGATAACTTCCCATTTCAAAATATTATTTGAATCTATTCGATTCAAATCAAATCCGAGTTCAAGTTCAAGTTCATATTATTTATTTAAGCCATTTAATTCGAATTTAAGTTCAAAGTTTAAATAAAGATTTAAACCTTTGAAACAATTTTAATTATAATCAATTTTAGTTCAAATTTCAAATAACAAATTTTAGATCATTTCAATTCGAATTTAATTTCCAAGTTTAAATAAAGATTTAAACCTTTGAAATAATTCAATTTCAACTTTTCAAATTCAATTCAAATTAAATTTCAATGTATAATTCAATTTAAATAATTTCAATTTATTTTCTTTAAACAGAATCACTTATTTAAATCGGTTTCACAAATTCTAAAATTTATAGATTTAACCAATCTGGGGTTCGTATGATAATTCTCTATCCTATGGCCAAGTGATCAGTTATTTCAAATTTTAAATTTTAAATTCAGGGAATGGATATATATCATTTCAATCCAAAGGTCAAATGTCATAGGTATATTTCATTTCAACCTATTTCTTAATTTATTCGAAGTGATATTTTATGATGATGCCCGTAACATCCAAGGTGAAAACAATGATATAAAAATATAGACAAACATCCATACAGTTCAATATATCCATAAATAGACATCCATCACAACCATCATCCAAAACAGTTCAATTTGCAATAATTAACTGATTATATTTGTCGGGGTTTAACTAGCAATTTAATTCAAAAATAAACTATCTGTCAATTTTATTTCTAACAGTTTAAATTAGGTGTCCGTTTAAAATAGCAACCAACAACCAAATAACCAAATCAATCAATGATTTCAATTTCACAAAAATGTGAATATTTTTGCAGGTGTGAGAAAACTCACCTTTCGTGGCACAGGAATAGAGACTACAACCGACAGATGCGGAAGATGAATGGCACTGAAACTTCAGCGAACTGGACAAACAAATTTTGGTCAAGACTCGCATAAAATGCAGCGAAGTTTTTTGTTTTTTTTTTAAAACATTTTTTTTTACATATATAAACCACATGCTATGGTGGCACAAAATACTAGCCTACTATTCTTTCGCATGAGACTTGCACAGCGACAATATATGTGAACAATTTTGATATTTAGCCTACAATTTCCCAACTCTGTTTTGTTACAAGTTTCACAAACTTAGCTATGTTTTTGTTTGGCTTGGCTAAGTTCGGTGTTTGCTATCAACGTTGGGACTCAAAGCTTAAACCATTTATATATATATATATATATATATATATATATATATATATATATATATATATATGGCACAAAAGTTTCATTTTCATCAAGTTGCCATGTGCATGGTACACACAGCGACAACTAGGCACTTCTCTTTTACAAAATGATACATGTTGCTTTATATACAATAGTTTCTAACCTACACATATATTATAAAATAAGTATATAAAAATTTTGTAATGACTTATTATAAAAAGTGGACAACCTGCTTAAGCTTTCAAACAAATTTAGTGAAAATTAAAACGATGAAGTTTGGCACAAACACTTCAGCATATCTTTAAAAGTGTGGATGGTTACTTAACTATAGCAATGTGTAGTCATCACTACAACCATAACCGCAAGCGGAAAGAATGAGTGGATTACCAATATTTAAAGACATCAGATTAGCATGACAACTAAGTTTAAAAAGAAGATCTCACCAATGGCCATGGCACTTATATGTAGACAGCCAACATGCATGCTTCTACCCCTCACCTCCTCATACACTAACTGCACTTTCTGCATTCGATATTGACATTTTCCTACACTCCTTCAAGCATGCGAGCAACCTGTAGTAGCTCACCATATGTGGCACGCCTCATACATATTGTTAACGCGTGGTTCTCTCATCATTATTATATGCGCATGCACAGTTCAGGCCATGCAATTACATTCACGTTTTTTTTTTCTTTTTCTTTTTTTTTTTTTCTTTTTTCTTTTTTTAACGCATGTCATGCTGAGTTTCATTTGCAAAGACCAAAAATGCAAAGAAGGTGGAAAAAGAAGGCTTCTGTGACAACAAATTCATGCACAAAGAAATATATGTGGAAGAGAATGACTCCATTTTTACCCATACGTGAGTTTTTGTTTGCAAAGAAAAGAAAGGGGAAGTCAAATGTAAAATGTGGCTCCATTTGTCGACCAAAAAGGAAAAATGAATTCCTTCAGTTACAGTGAAGGAAAGAGCATGGAAAAAAAATGAGGTCCTGGGTTCTCTCTTGCGTGAAGATATATATTAAGTAGGGAAACTTCAGTGCAAAGGAATGGGTACCGTAATGCATTAAATGAAAGTGAGGTGCATGCATAGAAAATGGAAGAGTAGAAAATGAAGCATGGGAAGTAACGTGCATAGCATAGAAAATAAGAAGCTTGTCACGCATGCTTTAGATTATAAAAAGAAAACAACAACATGCATTTTGTGTCCTTTATTCATGACATGATGACATGCATGGTTTTGAGAAAAAAATTTGTTTTTTGGCGTTAGCACCCTTTCGAGCTGGGTTTGCAGATCCAAAAATGACTAGAAAAATAAGTAAGATCGTAAAAGGGACACAACGAACTTAAATGGCTCTGTTTTAAAAATGAACTGTGCAAGCATTCTCACAATTTCACTGCCAACCGAACACCTAAACTAACAAATGAATATATTTTGGTAATTATCGCGACGAGACGGACACAACGGTATATAATTTGCAGTGCCTGCATGCTTCGTTCAAAAACACGTTACGGACCCCTTTAACATAAAATGCGAAAAGGGAAAAATGGACAAAGTTAGATTGAATAAAAATAATGTACGCATACATTAAATAGTTAGGAATTTATAAAGTGGAACAAACACATGCATTTTGGAAATGAAAGGTTGCAGGCTAGGACGTGCTCGGGAATGAATGAACAAAGGTGTAACCTTAAAATGAAACGAATAGTTGCCTTGGAATGTTACGTGCATGGCTTGTGAAATGAACACATGGTTTGAAAATAAAGTAAATGTGCCCATTTTTATATTGTGGAGGAGTATGGAAACATTGGGAAGAAAGGAGTTGGGTAACAGTTGCCAATCGTGGGTTTGCTGCTATGTCCATGGTAGTCTACACTTACTAATTTGCTCAGTAATAGAAAAAGAAAAGTACAGAGGTATGCTTGCATTGATGAGGGAAGGGACGTGTATTAAATGAGAGTGCGATGTGTGTATATATTAACACTTCATGAGTAAGGCAAATGTATTAAATAAATGATCAGTGACCGGAAGCAACATGCGCGTATATTTTTAAATGAAAATAGTTTTGCGCACCACGCTACGTAAAACTCCATTCACATACGAACCGCTACGGACAAAAATAAAAATACCATCGTGTCGAGCAATCTGTGAAAACCCGTAACTTCCCCGTAAAGGAAAGCGTCGGATAGTTCGAGAACAAACCACAACAGAACGCATACAGAAGAACATTTCATTGTATATTACAACAATGCATCAGATTACAAGAATATACAGAGTATAAATGAATATTACACAGAAATATCAGAGATTTAAATTTCATTTAAATACATAGCAGCGGAAAATAATACAATACACAACTAGAAGGAGATATACGGATACAAAGCTTTCTGGATATCGTTCCAGCTGTAAACCAGGATCCTGTGAATATAAATCTGCAAAACCAAAACTACTAGCTGCCCGTGTCAAAATAAGGGCACCCAGAGTTTAGGTTAAAACAATAAACTCCAGGTCAGTCATGTGACTGGTGTGAGAACTAAAACAGTTATAATTCTTTATTTTAAAGTTCGGTAAATCAAAGGACCACGCCGCATAACACGGAACGGGTTTCCTCCCAAGAATACCAGTGCATAAAACAAACAGCGCAATGCTAAATAAAGAAAAATGAAGCTGTTATAAGACCCAGGTCCTATCACACAATGCAACGCAAGCCGGGGGATAGGGTTTTCCCTTATAACAGCCAAAGAATGCTTGATACGTTTAAAACAGATTGTTTGATACTATTATAAGTGCATAGTGTATAAAACAACTTCAAATCATAAGTATCAATCATAGACGGCATGAATGGCCCATAACACTATGTCGCCATATATAAATTTACAATCAAAACCGCAAATGTCGTATTGGAAGTTGGGTTATCATTTATGGTATGAACCGAGGCTAGGGGCAAGATCCTCTCCGATTCGAGACGCTCTAGTCCGCCCCTTAGGCAAGTACTCAGTCAAGCCTTTGGATTGTCAGGGCCGGTCCATCGATGTGGATTAAAATTCCTGAACACTGCGTTTCCCCGCCCTTTGGGGCGTAAGCCTGGCCCGTCAGCCGACCAGAAGCATCGGCCGAAACCGATATCACGAGGCGCCTCGCTTTTCAGCAAGTAATAATAAGTAACATCCACATGAGTCAAACTCGTCAGCCAGTTCAAGCACTGACGCCACTCCTAACTAGAAAGAAACGCATGTCCTCCCTGATGTTCGTCTCCCGTTTTTGATTCATACCGGGTGTGATACTCGCGAATCAACGTTACACAAAGCTACGCCACAAAGGCCGTGCTTCGATCATCAACCACAAGACTTTGCTTTTCAACAGAAGCCTTGATCATTTGCATCTTAGCATGCCACACAGGCAATTCACTCCATGCGATTGATATCCATCAATATATAACCCCTGAGCTCGTACGTCTCAGAGAAGGGCGTTAAGCAAGAGAATAAATTCTCCGCCGCCAAACAGATATATATTTAATAGAGATCAATCACACGGACTAAAATCCAATGTCAGACACACAGTCCATTTACAAGTCCGTTCTGGGTCTGAACGAAACCGGAGGCACTTTCCTCGCATATCCATCCATCTCCAAGTACGTCTGGATGATCACCAACTGTTTCCATCTTCTTGGGTGTACAGCCCAATCAAGATCATCAGTAATCACCCAAACGACGTGAAGACTTCCGGTCTTCGACCATCGTCTTCATCTTCGACTTATCGTCGTATTAATTATTCAGAATGGGATAAACCCGGTCTTTCCGAATAACTCGCGTATATATTATAAAAGTGTTACACAAACACAACATACGCCTCATTCCAATTCATTAGTCACTAACCGTAAATTAATCAAGAGAATAATTCCCCAAATATTAACCCCGAAGGCCGAAACCAACATCAGATCAATATCCAGAAAACCATTCTGCTTGGCTAACCGACAGTTAGTTTCTAAATTTCACATTCATAGGGAAAGGTTCCCATTAATTTTATCCAAGATAAATTCCTGGAATTTATTCTTTAATCTCCTTTGAATATCGATTCAAACTAGTCGGGATTAGCGAACCTTACCGAAGTAATTATTTATTTTAATTTCCCCATCCCAACCTATTCATCCCATGAAGTAAAACTGGTAATACTTCATATCTAACACCACAGTGTTATCGGTAAATTCAATTACCATTTCGCGTTCAAATCTAATTAAAGATTTAACTATCGCCTGGAGCAAAACTGGTGATACCCCATTTCGATTATCTCAATCTAATTAAAGATTCATTAAAATGCCACTTAGTTTTAATCTTTGACTGGGTTAAAGAATCAGTGTCATTTAAAAACACGGTTCACGATAAACCCAAAATCACATTCATTAATCATCGGGTTAAAGAACGAGTGTTGTTTAAAACACTGTTCACGATAAACCCAAAAATCAATATCAATTCAATCCCAATTAAATATTATTTAATTGGTACACTTCATTAAATCTAAATAAAAAGATTTAATCTTTTCTCAACAGGGTTCAAGAACAGTGTTAGTGAAGACACCATTCACGACAAACCCAAATCACATTCGATATTCAATACAAGGCTCTGAATAGAAAATATATCGGCTTATATTCAATATCGAATTCTACGACTAACAAATGTCGTATTGGAAATAACGATATAAATATATATCTTTCAAATTTCCATAACAACACCTGTATAATCACTAATTCCAACATCGAAATATTCCGAAGACAATTTCGATTCAAATCCACTCCAATGCAATCATTGGAAATTTTGGTTATTTTTGAAACCCTTTTCGAATTCAATTTATTTATTTAAAAATAAATAGAATTATAATTCTAGTTCAAAACTAGTTCATTTCGATAAAAATCTATTTTTATCTTTTCAAATATGGAGTTTTTCATCCCAAATCTTCACAAATCATTTCTTATGATTTTACACAAATTATTACTATTTTTAATAATTTTATCAAGGCCCGTACAGTCGATTTCCAACAATGGCCATCGAACTGCACTTACAGCGACCTTTTTCAAATTTGATTTGGACATAATTCCAAATCCAACCGTTAGATTTCTGATTTATCACATTCGTTAGAAAGCTCTTTTCGATACGAACCCAACGGTTTCGGTTTTAGGAGAATCCGACGGTCGGATCTCCCGTAATGTCCGTTTGAAATCTATGGTCGAAATTCGCGAACTGCCACGGCGCGGCGCGTTCTATTCAGACCATTATATTATATATATAATATGTATAATATATATTTCGTCGATTCCTATTTAAAACGAATTATATAAATAGTTTTGAATTCGTTTCAAAAACTTTTTCAACTTCCATTTCAATTCAAATCAAAATTGAATTCTTCTTTATAAGTTCGTTTTAAAATCCATTTCTATTTAATTCAAATTTCAATTCAATTTGAATTCGTTTTCAATTCAATTCATTTCGAAATCGTTTTCAATTCAATTCATTTCGAAATCATTTTTAATTCATTTCGAAATCATTTTTAATTCATTTCGAAATCATTTTTAATTCATTTCGAAATCATTTTTAATTCATTTCGAAATCGTTTTCAATTCATTTCATTTCGAAATCGATAAAATCGATATAAATATCGTTCACGTCAAAATGGCGTCAATCTAATCAACACGGCTTCATAAATTCCTATTTTCAAATATTCTATTTCAAATATTCCTTTTCCCAAAATAGTTGTTATTATCAAAATATTTCGTTCAACACATGACCAATCTCAATGAATGAGTACTGTCAACACATGAACTTTTATTTTATATCGATAAAGGTGCAAATTTTATTACTAAAATATTTCGTTCAACACATGACCAATCTCAATGAATGAGTACTGTCAACACATGAACTTTTATTTTATATCGATAAAGGTGCAAATTTTATTACTAAAATATTTCGTTCAACACATGACCAATCTCAATGAATGAGTACTGTAAACACATGAACTTTTATTTTATAATATTCTTTATTTTCTAAATTGGAATGAGGCCCAATCAATCACCATATAAAGTTAATCATATGGATTTTCATACATCACATGTATATAATAGCATTGAAAAATAATCAACCCTCAACCAAAGTGCACTACACTGTATAAGCATCAAATATAAATATCTAACGCTTATAACAGTCTGTCAATCAATCGATCGACATATTTAATCAATCAGGATGAGTGAACTTCAAATTTCATCCCAACACCCGTGTGGGGTTTTCAAACAACCAAACACAGATTTTATTTGTGCAGTTGGGCGATGTGTAAAATTTATCGTCCCAATCAATGTCCTTCAAATAGGTGTACATAAACAAACCGTCTGGTTTGTAAATGAATATTTATTTATTCACATTCACGTTAAAAATTATATTTTTAACGATAAAACATTTTATTCCAACATATGAATTTCTATTCAGTTCATTCTTAAAATAAAATGATAATTTTATTTTCTAACATATTTTAGAAAATTTCGGCGGCATAACGGCACGATACTAGAAACGGGACAAGGCCTAGCCTTATCCCCGGTCTAGTGAAGGCCCACGCCATTCACACATCAATCATATCAATTTCATCTCACCAAACAATTCAAATCAATAATCCAACTAATCTATGCAACCAAACAAACAAGTCCATGGTCTGTGGACGATTGTGTCGGGTGCTACTAAGCACCGTCTGCATCCTAGTATATATATATAACTAGAAAATAAAATTGAAAGGTGAGAAATTCTCACCGATTGCTATCCAATCATCCTGACTCTTCTTTGATAGAAATCATCCCCATTCTCGCCCATTGTCATCTTCGTTGCCCGTATTCTCTACATACGTAAAATCACATTCATTAATTATAAAAAACGAATTTTTACTTTGCTATTCAATATATAAAAATCGAATTTTTGCTTTGCTATTCAATATATAAAAATCGAATTTTTGCTTTGCTATTCAATATATAAAAATCGAATTTTTACTTTGCTATTCAATATATAAAAATCGAATTTTTACTTTGCTGGTCAATATATAAAAATCGAATTTTTGCTTTGCTATTCAATATATAAAAATCGAATTTTTGCTTTGCTATTCAATATATAAAAATCGAATTTTTGCTTTGCTATTCAATATATAAAAATCGAATTTTTGCATATCTTCCAATCAAGGGAAATTTACATTTCAAATCAAAGGAAATTTATATTTCAAAGCAAAGAAAATTTATATTTCAAAGCAAAGAAAATTTATATTTCAAAGCTGAAAATAAAATAAAACAATGCTAATCCTATTCTAAAACCAATGCCAATTTTATTTTAAAACACTTGCTATTTTTATTTTATAAACCGATATATATATATATATATATATATATATATATATATATATATATTTTTTAAACAAAGTCAATTTTTATTTTTATCTTAAACAATGCTATTTTTATTTTTCCAAAACATATTGCTATTTTTATATATTGCTATCTATATATATATTCTTTTTAAAACCATATTTTTAATTTACAAAGATATTTTAAAAACCAATGTTATTTGTATTTTTAATTTCATTTTTAAACAGAATAATTAGCTTAAGTAAAAATAATTAAAAAAAAAAAGCAGAACCTTTCTTCCAGCAATATAACGAACCCAAGCTCGAATTGAGAATCTCCTCCGTCGAACTCTAATCAGAACGCCGGAGCATCATCAGAGAGGCCCACGTGATGCGGAGCAATGACACCACCGATCGCCAGTGAGAGCGCCGGATCCGATCCCCCCAACGCGTCAGAAAACGCCCTCGATCGTGGGGATTTTGTTTTGGAACTTTCTAGCCTTCGATTTCATATAACGGCGGCTCCAGGATTTTATGGCTAGGGTTAGGGTTTTAAATGCCTATATATAAATATAATAATATTATTTAATTCTAAAAATGCTTGCTTATCATTACGAACTCAAATTCAAACCCAACGACTGTCGCCCCTAGCCAAATACCCCCATTCCGAACGCAATGGGATATGTATCGCTAGCTGATTTGATCGTTTCTATCAGTTTCCGTTAAATTTACATTTAAACCATTATATTGAATTTTAAACGTACATTTCAAATTACCGAGGTCACATACTAACTAGAAAAATTCCCAAAAAATATTTTCTAGCTTCGTATTGACGATACGGTCCTAACAAAACTAGTTTCGTCGAATTCTGAGACCGTTAGAAAAATGGCCAATTTCCAGTCGATTAAAATCAACTAAAACTGGTCAAACGCGTTTTCCTTTGCCACGCTCACATATTGATTCGAAAAATTATGAAATTTGAAACCTAGCAATAACTTCACATCACGGACCCAACAAAACTGGTTTCGTCGAAATCCGAGGTCGTTTGCAAAATGTCCATTTTTAAGGGCCTGAATTCCATAGCGACTATTCAGAATTTTCAACTGGACATATCTTTTGATTCCTGATATGAAATCTTGATTTTTCGGATTTGTTGGAAAGATATTCACTATTAGATTCCATTATTTTTGGTTTCACTAAAATCCGGATTGTTTTGCACCCGGTACATTCAATTGACGTTTGAAATCGAATTATCGAACTACCGCGCCATTTTCAATTCCTTTTATAATTATATATAATTATTTATAATCTAACGACGACGCGTATAATATATACGTTCGAATTCTATTCAAATAAATTTCTTGTCGATATTATTTAAAATAATTCATTTTAAATAATCAAAATTCGATAAAATTGCCAAAATAAAAATTTTAAACTGGCCCAGATTTTCGGGTTGTTACAATCTCCCCCACTTAAAACTTTTCGTCCCCGAAAAGGAACAAAGTCGAAAGTGGTTTGATTATTCAGCTCTACGATCGATCAGGCTTCCGTTCTCCAACTCTTTAGTTTCTGAGAATTTTCAAAATTTCAAAAATTTGGCTAACACCCTAAATTTTCGAAAAATTTCGCCATAACCTCCCCTGCACCGGGAGCATCGGGGAATTTCAAATAGCTTCCCCGGTCCTTCAGATCTCAAAAAGAAAAAGAAAACGCCAAGCGGCTAGCCAATAGGCTCACAAAATCATCATCACCCAAACAAAACAGGAAATTATGTAGTAAACATGTACCTATTTGTCGGGCAAACAAATTTTATTCTCAGCTCTAGCCTCCTTGCTATGACCTGTTCAATGATATATATGTGTATGCAAGCAAACGCAACCAATTTTCAATATAATTCAATATTTGATGCTATTAGGCTAAATGGCTAAAAATTAGCAAACAAATAAACAAACAACTCAAACATCAATCAATTAGTGAATTAGAGTTTCAAATTCATAACTTTGATACATAGACAAAAATCATGTTTTTGATGCCAATTCACAACAATGTGTTCTAGTTATATAAGATTTGGTTCTCACACCAGTCTAATGGAAATATATAGAAAATCACACCTTCGAAACTCGAACCTAAATGTTGATGATGCGATCGCTATCATCAATATCATCTTCGGGCGACTAGAGTGTGATTCTATATCTATCCAATATATTAAAATTTCAAATACACGCGGATCAGACGTATACGCAAAATCTATATATACTGGATTGTCCACATCAATATAATTAAATAATCAAATACGAATAAGTGATTTAAATTTTCAAAACAAAAATTTGTTTTCATTTTCAAAAATATACTCTTCACACTCGTTCTAGGATACTACTGATCCCATCTCTAACGAGTCATTCTAATTGGATATTACTAATCCAATATCTGATGAATTCTTTCGTATGTTTCTAATGTGTCTTGTTCTCTGAGCTTTGTAAACCAAAGCTCTGATACCAACTGTGAAAACCCGTAACTTCCCCGTAAAGGAAAGCGTCGGATAGTTCGAGAACAAACCACAACAGAACGCATACAGAAGAACATTTCATTGTATATTACAACAATGCATCAGATTACAAGAATATACAGAGTATAAATGAATATTACACAGAAATATCAGAGATTTAAATTTCATTTAAATACATAGCAGCGGAAAATAATACAATACACAACTAGAAGGAGATATACGGATACAAAGCTTTCCGGATATCGTTCCAGCTGTAAACCAGGATCCTGTGAATATAAATCTGCAAAACCAAAACTACTAGCTGCCCGTGTCAAAATAAGGGCACCCAGAGTTTAGGTTAAAACAATAAACTCCAAGTCAGTCATGTGACTGGTGTGAGAACTAAAACAGTTATAATTCTTTATTTTAAAGTTCGGTAAATCAAAGGACCACGCCGCATAACACGGAACGGGTTTCCTCCCAAGAATACCAGTGCATAAAACAAACAGCGCAATGCTAAATAAAGAAAAATGAAGCTGTTATAAGACCCAGGTCCTATCACACAATGCAACGCAAGCCGGGGGATAGGGTTTTCCCTTATAACAGCCAAAGAATGCTTGATACGTTTAAAACAGATTGTTTGATACTATTATAAGTGCATAGTGTATAAAACAACTTCAAATCATAAGTATCAATCATAGACGGCATGAATGGCCCATAACACTATGTCGCCATATATAAATTTACAATCAAAACCGCAAATGTCGTATTGGAAGTTGGGTTATCATTTATGGTATGAACCGAGGCTAGGGGCAAGATCCTCTCCGATTCGAGACGCTCTAGTCCGCCCCTCAGGCAAGTACTCAGTCAAGCCTTTGGATCGTCAGGGCCGGTCCACCGATGTGGATTAAAATTCCTGAACACTGCGTTTCCCCGCCCTTTGGGGCGTAAGCCTGGCCCGTCAGCCGACCAGAAGCATCGGCCGAAACCGATATCACGAGGCGCCTCGCTTTTCAGCAAGTAATAATAAGTAACATCCACATGAGTCAAACTCGTCAGCCAGTTCAAGCACTGACGCCACTCCTAACAAGAAAGAAACGCATGTCCTCCCTGATGTCCGTCTCCCGTTTTTGATTCATACCGGGTGTGATACTCGCGAATCAACGTTACACAAAGCTACGCCACAAAGGCCGTGCTTCGATCATCAACCACAAGACTTTGCTTTTCAACAGAAGCCTTGATCATTTGCATCTTAGCATGCCACACAGGCAATTCACTCCATGCGATTGATATCCATCAATATATAACCCCTGAGCTCGTACGTCTCAGAGAAGGGCGTTAAGCAAGAGAATAAATTCTCCGCCGCCAAACAGATATATATTTAATAGAGATCAATCACACGGACTAAAATCCAATGTCAGACACACAGTCCATTTACAAGTCCGTTCTGGGTCTGAACGAAACCGGAGGCACTTTCCTCGCATATCCATCCATCTCCAAGTACGTCTGGATGATCACCAACTGTTTCCATCTTCTTGGGTGTACAGCCCAATCAAGATCATCAGTAATCACCCAAACGACGTGAAGACTTCCGGTCTTCGACCATCGTCTTCATCTTCGACTTATCGTCGTATTAATTATTCAGAATGGGATAAACCCGGTCTTTCCGAATAACTCGCGTATATATTATAAAAGTGTTACACAAACACAACATACGCCTCATTCCAATTCATTAGTCACTAACCGTAAATTAATCAAGAGAATAATTCCCCAAATATTAACCCCGAAGGCCGAAAGCAACATCAGATCAATATCCAGAAAACCATTCTGCTTGGCTAACCGACAGTTAGTTTCTAAATTTCACATTCATAGGGAAAGGTTCCCATTAATTTTATCCAAGATAAATTCCTGGAATTTATTCTTTAATCTCCTTTGAATATCGATTCAAACTAGTCGGGATTAGCGAACCTTACCGAAGTAATTATTTATTTTAATTTCCCCATCCCAACCTATTCATCCCATGAAGTAAAACTGGTAATACTTCATATCTAACACCACAGTGTTATCGGTAAATTCAATTACCATTTCGCGTTCAAATCTAATTAAAGATTTAACTATCGCCTGGAGCAAAACTGGTGATACCCCATTTCGATTATCTCAATCTAATTAAAGATTCATTAAAATGCCACTTAGTTTTAATCTTTGACTGGGTTAAAGAATCAGTGTCATTTAAAAAACGGTTCACGATAAACCCAAAATCACATTCATTAATCATCGGGTTAAAGAACGAGTGTTGTTTAAAACACTGTTCACGATAAACCCAAAAATCAATATCAATTCAACCCCAATTAAATATTATTTAATTGGTACACTTCATTAAATCTAAATAAAAAGATTTAATCTTTTCTCAACAGGGTTCAAGAACAGTGTTAGTGAAGACACCATTCACGACAAACCCAAATCACATTCGATATTCAATACAAGGCTCTGAATAGAAAATATATCGGCTTATATTCAATATCGAATTCTACGACTAACAAATGTCGTATTGGAAATAACGATATAAATATATATCTTTCAAATTTCCATAACAACACCTGTATAATCACTAATTCCAACATCGAAATATTCCGAAGACAATTTCGATTCAAATCCACTCCAATGCAATCATTGGAAATTTTGGTTATTTTTGAAACCCTTTTCGAATTCAATTTATTTATTTAAAAATAAATAGAATTATAATTCTAGTTCAAAACTAGTTCATTTCGATAAAAATCTATTTTTATCTTTTCAAATATGGAGTTTTTCATCCCAAATCTTCACAAATCATTTCTTATGATTTTACACAAATTATTACTATTTTTAATAATTTTATCAAGGCCCGTACAGTCGATTTCCAACAATGGCCATCGAACAGCACTTACAGCGACCTTTTTCAAATTTGATTTGGACATAATTCCAAATCCAACCGTTAGATTTCTGATTTATCACATTCGTTAGAAAGCTCTTTTCGATACGAACCCAACGGTTTCGGTTTTAGGAGAATCCGACGGTCGGATCTCCCGTAATGTCCGTTTGAAATCAATGGTCGAAATTCGCGAACTGCCACGGCGCGGCGCGTTCTATTCAGGCCATTATATTATATATATAATATATATAATATATATTTCGTCGATTCCTATTTAAAACGAATTATATAAATAGTTTTGAATTCGTTTCAAAAACTTTTTCAACTTCCATTTCAATTCAAATCAAAATTGAATTCTTCTTTATAAGTTCGTTTTAAAATCCATTTCTATTTAATTCAAATTTCAATTCAATTTGAATTCGTTTTCAATTCAATTCATTTCGAAATCGTTTTCAATTCAATTCATTTCGAAATCATTTTTAATTCATTTCGAAATCATTTTTAATTCATTTCGAAATCATTTTTAATTCATTTCGAAATCGTTTTCAATTCATTTCATTTCGAAATCGATAAAATCGATATAAATATCGTTCACGTCAAAATGGCGTCAATCTAATCAACACGGCTTCATAAATTCCTATTTTCAAATATTCTATTTCAAATATTCCTTTTCCCAAAATAGTTGTTATTATCAAAATATTTCGTTCAACACATGACCAATCTCAATGAATGAGTACTGTCAACACATGAACTTTTATTTTATATCGATAAAGGTGCAAATTTTATTACTAAAATATTTCGTTCAACACATGACCAATCTCAATGAATGAGTACTGTCAACACATGAACTTTTATTTTATATCGATAAAGGTGCAAATTTTATTACTAAAATATTTCGTTCAACACATGACCAATCTCAATGAATGAGTACTGTCAACACATGAACTTTTATTTTATAATATTCTTTATTTTCTAAATTGGAATGAGGCCCAATCAATCACCATATAAAGTTAATCATATGGATTTTCATACATCACATGTATATAATAGCATTGAAAAATAATCAACCCTCAACCAAAGTGCACTACACTGTATAAGCATCAAATATAAATATCTAACGCTTATAACAGTCTGTCAATCAATCGATCGACATATTTAATCAATCAGGATGAGTGAACTTCAAATTTCATCCCAACACCCGTGTGGAGTTTTCAAACAACCAAACACAGATTTTATTTGTGCAGTTGGGCGATGTGTAAAATTTATCGTCCCAATCAATGTCCTTCAAATAGGTGTACATAAACAAACCGTCTGGTTTGTAAATGAATATTTATTTATTCACATTCACGTTAAAAATTATATTTTTAACGATAAAACATTTTATTCCAACATATGAATTTCTATTCAGTTCATTCTTAAAATAAAATGATAATTTTATTTTCTAACATATTTTAGAAAATTTCGGCGGCATAACGGCACGATACTAGAAACGGGACAAGGCCTAGCCTTATCCCCGGTCTAGTGAAGGCCCACGCCATTCACACATCAATCATATCAATTTCATCTCACCAAACAATTCAAACCAATAATCCAACTAATCTATGCAACCAAACAAACAAGTCCATGGTCTGTGGACGATTGTGTCGGGTGCTACTAAGCACCGTCTGCATCCTAGTATATATATATATAACTAGAAAATAAAATTGAAAGGTGAGAAATTCTCACCGATTGCTATCCAATCATCCTGACTCTTCTTTGATAGAAATCATCCCCATTCTCGCCCATTGTCATCTTCGTTGCCCGTATTCTCTACATACGTAAAATCACATTCATTAATTATAAAAAACGAATTTTTACTTTGCTATTCAATATATAAAAATCGAATTTTTGCTTTGCTATTCAATATATAAAAATCGAATTTTTGCTTTGCTATTCAATATATAAAAATCGAATTTTTACTTTGCTATTCAATATATAAAAATCGAATTTTTACTTTGCTGGTCAATATATAAAAATCGAATTTTTGCTTTGCTATTCAATATATAAAAATCGAATTTTTGCTTTGCTATTCAATATATAAAAATCGAACTTTTGCATATCTTCCAATCAAGGGAAATTTACATTTCAAATCAAAGGAAATTTATATTTCAAAGCAAAGAAAATTTATATTTCAAAGCAAAGAAAATTTATATTTCAAAGCAAAGAAAATTTATATTTCAAAGCTGAAAATAAAATAAAACAATGCTAATCCTATTCTAAAACCAATGCCAATTTTATTTTAAAACACTTGCTATTTTTATTTTATAAACCGATATATATATATATATATATATATTTTTTTTTAAACAAAGTCAATTTTTATTTTTATCTTAAACAATGCTATTTTTATTTTTCCAAAACATATTGCTATTTTTATATATTGCTATCTATATATATATTCTTTTTAAAACCATATTTTTAATTTACAAAGATATTTTAAAAACCAATGTTATTTGTATTTTTAATTTCAGTTTTAAACAGAATAATTAGCTTAAGTAAAAATAATTAAAAAAAAAAGCAGAACCTTTCTTCCAGCAATATAACGAACCCAAGCTCGAATTGAGAATCTCCTCCGTCGAACTCTAATCAGAACGCCGGAGCATCATCAGAGAGGCCCACGTGATGCGGAGCAATGACACCACCGATCGCCAGTGAGAGCGCCGGATCCGATCCCCCAAACGCGTCAGAAAACGCCCTCGATCGTGGGGATTTTGTTTTGGAACTTTCTAGCCTTCGATTTCATATAACGGCGGCTCCAGGATTTTATGGCTAGGGTTAGGGTTTTAAATGCCTATATATAAATATAATAATATTATTTAATTCTAAAAATGCTTGCTTATCATTACGAACTCAAATTCAAACCCAACGACTGTCGCCCCTAGCCAAATACCCCCATTCCGAACGCAATGGGATATGTATCGCTAGCTGATTTGATCGATTCTATCAGTTTCCATTAAATTTACATTTAAACCATTATATTGAATTTTAAACGTACATTTCAAATTACCGAGGTCACATACTAACTAGAAAAATTCCCGAAAAATATTTTCTAGCTTCGTATTGATGATACGGTCCTAACAAAACTAGTTTCGTCGAATTCTGAGACCGTTAGAAAAACGGCCAATTTCCAGTCGATTAAAATCAACTGAAACTGGTCAAACGCGTTTTCCTTTGCCACGCTCACATATTGATTCGAAAAATTATGAAATTTGAAACCTAGCAATAACTTCACATCACGGACCCAACAAAACTGGTTACGTCGAAATCCGAGGTCGTTTGCAAAATGTCCATTTTTAAGGGCCTGAATTCCATAGCGACTATTCAGAATTTTCAACTGGACATATCTTTTGATTCCTGATATGAAATCTTGATTTTTCGGATTCGTTGGAAAGATATTCACTATTAGATTCCATTATTTTTGGTTTCACTAAAATCCGGATTGTTTTGCACCCGGTACATTCAATTGAAGTTTGAAATCGAATTATCGAACTACCGCGCCATTTTCAATTCCTTTTATAATTATATATAATTATTTATAATCTAACGACGACGCGTATAATATATACGTTCGAATTCTATTCAAATAAATTTCTTGTCGATATTATTTTAAATAATTCATTTTAAATAATCAAAATTCGATAAAATTGCCAAAATAAAAATTTTAAAATGGCCCAGATTTTCGGGTTGTTACACAATCCGCCATGATTCCAAAAATATTAAAAAATAGACAAATCAACTATTCTATGAAATATGGAAAACACTGATATAGGGCGCAACATACTTCAAACAAAAAGTTGTTTATTTTACAAAATTAAAATTACAGAAAAAATCTATAAATTATTTTAATAATACGCCAAAAAAAATATTATCAAATTTCAAAACTAATATTTTATTATATTTAAATTCATATTTAATGACGTAATCGTTTTTAAGTTATCGAATTTTTAAATTCGACTACGAATCCATGTAAAATTCATATTTATTAAATTGGACCCAAAATTCAGGGTTGATACAAATTATTTAAAAAACAGAAAAAATTGCAAACTAGAAATTAGTACCTTCGGCTAATCGGATTCAACGAAATTACGAATCACAGAATCAATCGAAATTGGTACTCAAATTCGCTCACCAACATCAGTGACTGCGGTGGAGATGGAGATTCACTTGTTGCGACTATTGGTTCGTTTGACTTTGAGTTTCGTGATTTGAGAATCGCAATTTTTTTCCTTTTTCAGCTCTGAATACCCACGATGAATTTATGCCGTAAATTTTTCAGTGCCCTAAGTCGTTGCTTATACCACTTTGGCATAAGGTCGGGCATAAGGAGAGGGAAGGAGGCGGTGATTTAGGGAAAATAAAACGAAAAAGCGGGAATGGATGAAAATGAAGCGGGAATAGATGAAAATGAAGCCAGAATTAACCAAAAACATGCTGGAGTTTAATGCGTTTGCTTCTGAGTAATCTATATTTACAAGCATGAATTCTTTTTCCTAAAGGTAAAAACACATCTTATGTGGAATACGTGGATGGATGAGATGGATTGGTTTGAACCGTTGGATTAATCATCATCTACGGTTATTTATTTGTTTATTTCGATAACGTGGATCGCTGACCTGGATTGTATTTATGTAAAGCTATGCTTTGAGCTGGTGTTGCACATCACAACACTAGAATTCCAACTGCAACAGTGCATTCACGTCTAATGCACCAACATATGAATAGTGTTGCAGAAGATCAAAGAAAGCATAGCTTTCGCCACACTTTTCATGCAACGCACACACATTAGTGCCGAATATGCCCACTTTTGTAGTAGTGATGGATGACTATTGGAAAACAATGAAATGACTCGTCCAAGAGTTTTTGTTGGTTAATGAAGTTTGGATCAAACAAGAAATCTTGAAGTGATGATACTACATAATTATCTCGATTTAAGAATGATATTGAACTTTACTAGGGGAGACTACACATTGATTACAATTAAAGCACATTATGAAATCCGCCGAACGACTATAATTGAATTTGAATTGATATACTATTCAATATAGAATGGTCTCCTTAGTTATACAAGGTTAGTATCATGATCAACTATAATCAATTCAATGTCAAGATCTTTGGCCAAAGTAGAAGGTTAAAAATAAATGTTATTATTCAATTAAGAATTGTGTTTATGGTAATCAAATTGAATGTAGATTATATTTGAATTTTGATCGAAACCAAATTTCATAATATTGAATTAATAGTGTTGATAAAGAAAATTGTATAAATAATCATTACTAAAACATACCCCTTAGTTTTGTAAATTTGGATTCTCATGATGGGGACTTCTAAGAGATGAATTAAATCTAATTGTCACAACAATCACTGAGGTGACGTGTGAACATTATTATTTGAGTTATTCGAATATTAATCACTAAATAAATTAACACTTGTGAGATGCAGAACTAAATTTATTCAGACTGCGAAACACCGCATGATTTAGTTGATGTACAATGGTTATAAATTAGTTAATTTAAATTAATTAAATCAATTAATATTCATGAAATATTAAAGGTTAATAAATATTCTATATCGATACAGATTTAAACTGGAAATAATCACATAAATTACTAGTGAGATCAAGAGATTTTTTTTCCACATAGGACATCTTCATGACCAGCCAAGAGTAAAGAGGCAAAGTAGTATTAGGGTTTGAACTAGTATGAGATAGATATTTGTTCCAAACCATGCTATAAATTCAAGATTAAGATTCACTTTTTTTTTCGCTCTAGCCTCCTATTCCCCTCTCTTTGGCCGCAAGTTGCCCTTCCATCTCCATCACTTACTTACCATAAAAAGATACATTCAGCCAAATAAAATTAAAGTAAATATTAGGCTCAAGTCCTTAAAATCAAACTTAATGCACAATAACTTTTTAAAAAAGATCATAAATTAGGTCCTTAGAATTTAATTACGGAAAACTGCATAAGATTATGCAATTATTCAGTGAATAATTGCAGATGTTTATGCAATTATGTCAAAAATTGCATAATTGTCTTCAATTTTTCTCTGAAAAATTTCAGATATTTTCTATAATTTTTTTGATGAATAATTATGGAAATTTATGCAGTTTTTTGATATAATTGTATAAAAGTCTGCAACTATTCACTAAATAATTGCATAAATTTAAATAATTATCAGTTAACTTAATTCTAAGGACCTAATTTACATACTAATTACGGACATATTGTGCCAAGATATTTAAGAATATAAGATAGGCTTGATTTATGGTTATTGATGTGACGACATGGAATTTTGCTCGATCCGAATCGATTGCTAAACCGATCAAGACCGTTCGAAACCCCTGATCATATGAGAACAGGACAAATCAGAACACAAACGGAAGAACATTTCCTTGTTAATTACAACAATTGCATCAAATTACAAGAATATACAGAGTAATGAATAAATATTACACATTATAAAATATCAGAGATTACAATACATTACATAGCAGCGGAAAATAATACAAAATACAACTGAATGAGATATACGGATACAAAGCTTTCCGGATAACGTTCCAGCTGTAAATCAGGATCCTGTGAAGATAAATCTGCAAAACCAAAACTACTAGCTGCCCGTGTCGAAAATAAGGGCACCCAGAGTTTAGGTTAAAACAATAAACTCCAGGTCAGTCATGTGACTGGTGTGAGAACTAAAACAATTATTTAAAACTTTACTTTAAAAGAGAATAATTCAAGGGACCACGCCGTATAACACGGAACGGGTTCACCCCCATGAATGCCAGGGCATATAAATAAACAACGCAATGCTTTCTCGAAAAATGAAGCTATTATAAGACCCAGGTCCCATCACACAATGCAACGCAAGCCGGAGGATAGGGTTTTCCCTTATAATTGCCAAACATGCTTGATACGTTTAAAACAAATCATTTGATACTATTATAAGTGTATAATATCAAAACAATTTCAATCAGAAATATCAATCCTAGGCGGCATGGGTACCATCTATCATGTCGCCATACTAGGCTCTACAAATAAAACCGCAATAAACGTATTGGAAATTGGATTTCCGTCATGAGTCGAGGCAAGGGGCAAGCTCCTCTCCGATTCGAGACACTCTAGCAAATGTCTCAGGACCCCACTATGATCCTTTGGAACCTCCAAGGTCGGTCCTCCTGTACTTTTGAGGATTGGCAATTCCTGAACACACGTTTCCCGGTCCTAACAGACCTAATATCGAGGCGCCTCATCCAACAACCACACAGGTGAAAAGTATATAAATGTCAGGGCTGGTAGGTCACTAACACCACCCATAGCTAGAAAGAAACGTCGTGCACTCCTTGGGTCCTTATCCCTTTTTTGACTCATACCGGGGTGTGAGGCTCGCGAATTCACGTTATACACAAAGCTGCGCCACACAGGCCGTGCTTTGATCATCAACCACAATACTTTGCTTTTCAACAGAAGCCTTGATCATCTGCCACTTAAGCATGCCACACCGGCAATTCACTCCATGCGACTGATGTCCATCGATATACAACCTCTGAGCTCGTACGTCTCAGAGAAGGGCGTTAAGCAAGAGAATAAATTCTCCGCCGCCAAACAGATGTATATTTAATAGAGATCAATCAACATAGAATAAAATCCAATGTCAGACGCACGGTCCATTTACAAGTTCGTTTCGGGTCTGAACGAAACCGGAGGCACTTTCCTCGCATATCCATCGATCTCCAAGTGCGTCTAGATGATCACCAACTGATTCCCTCATCTTGGGTGTACAGCCCAATCAAGATCATCAGTAATCACCCAAATGATGTGAAGACTTCCGGTCTTCAACTACCGTCTTCATCTTCGACATACCGTCGAATCGGTTATTTAGAATGGGTATAAACCCGGCCTTTCCGAATAACCCACGTATATAATAAACAAATGTTACACAAACACAACATATGCCTCATTCCAATTCTGAATATTCATTTATTCAATTATTCACATTCTTTGGGAAAGGTTCCCATTAATTTTATCAAAGATAAATTCTTTAAAATTTATTCTTTAATCTTCCTTTGGATGTCATATCAAACCAAAATATGGTTTTCCAAACAAGTCGAGATTAGCGAACCACACTGAAGTAATTATTTATTTTATTTCCCAATCCCAACCTATTCATCCCATGGAGCAAAACTTTTATTACCCCTAACTAACACCACGGTGTTATCGGTAAAATTAATTACAATTTCACGTTTAAATCTAATTAAAGATTTTTACTATCGCTTTGGAGCAAAACTGGTGATACCCCATTTCCGATCACTTTCCAAATTTGATAATTTAAATTAATAATTCACATTTCAATTTAATTTTAGATTCATTAAAACTCCACTTAGTTTTAATTTTCCCACAAATCAATATCCTGTCTTTAACTGGGTTAAAGAACCAATGTCATCTAAAACACGATCCACGATAAACCCAAAAACCAATTTAAATTCAATTCCAATTAGATACCAAATTAACTGGATAATTTCACTAAATCTTAATTAAGATTTATTGTTTTCCAAAATTGGTTCAAGAACAGTGTTATTTAAGACACCATTCACGACGAACCCAAAATCCCATTTGATATTAAATACAAGGTTCTAAATAGAAAATATACCGGCTTATATTCAATATCAAATTCTGTAACCAACAAATATCGTATTGGAAATAACGATATATAATATATCTTTCAAATTTCCACAACCATATCTGTATAATCACGAAATCCAACATCGAAATATTCCAAAGATAATTTTGATTCAAATCCATTCCAATTCACGTATATTGGAAATTCTGATTATTTTTAAAACCACTTCAAATTCAATTTATTTATTTCAAAAATAAATTGATTTTTATTCTAGTTCAAAACTAGTTCATTTCGATAAAAAGCTATTTTTATCTTTGCAAATGTGGAATTTTTCATCCCAGTTCTTTCCAATTCACATATTATGATTTTACACAAATTATTAATATTTTTAATAATTTTATCAAGGCCCGTATAGTCGATTTCCAATAACGGTCGTCGAACTGCACTTACACCGACCTTTTCTAAATTTGATTTGGGCGTATCTCCAAATCCAACAGTTAGACTTCAAATTTCAAATATTCATTGGAAAACTCTTTTCGATACGAACCCAACGGTTCTGGATTTAGGAGAATCCGACGGTCGGATCTCCCGCAATGTCCATACGAAGTCAATGGTCGAAATTCGCGAACTGCCGAATCGCGGCGCGTTCTATTCAGGCCATTTAATATATATATTATATATTTCGTCGATTTCAATTCAAAACGTATTTTATAATTCGTTTTAATTTTTTTTTCAAAACAATGTCAACTTCATATTCAATTTTAAATCAAAATTGAATATTCCATATCATCAATGATAATATTTTCAAAACGTTATATTTTGAAATCACTTCCTTTTCGATATTCGAAATAAATCGATATAAATATCGTTCGCGTCAAAATGGCGCATCATTAATCAACACAGCTTTATATTTTTCAAAACTTCTTTATTCTATTCAACAAATGAATATTTATTCTATTCAACACATGAATCTATATTTCTTTCAACACTAGACTAATCTCAACAAATGAGTACTGTCAACACATGAATCTTATTTTATAATATTCTTTAATTTCTCAATTGGAATGGGGCCCAATCTATTACCATATAATGTTAATTATATGGATTCCATACAACACATGTATATAATAGCAACGATAAATAATCAACCATCATCCAAAGTGCACCACATAACTGCATAAGCATCAAGTATGAATAATTAACGTTTACACAGTCTGTCGACCAATCGATCCACATACAATTAAATAATTGGGATTAGTGTACGCCAAACATCATCCCAACACCCGTGTGGGGTTTCACATCACAAACACTGAATATTATTTGTGATGTTGGGCGATGTGTAAAATTTATCGTCCCAATCAATATCAGTCAAATATGTGTATATAAACAAATCGTCCGATTTGTTTATAACTATTTATTTCATTTTATATACACGTTAAAAATTCTATTTTTAACTATACAATATTTATTTTCTATATAAATATTTTATTTCATTTCATATTACCCAATCAACTACACATCAAAATCAAACTAAACAAGCAAGCATACAAGCCGTCCATGGTCTGTGGACGACGGGTGTCGGGTGCTACTAAACACCGTCTGCATCCTAGTATATATAAAAATATAACTAGAAAAAGAAAATTAAAAGGTGAGAAGTTCTCACAGAGGGTTCTACTCCGCCGTGCTTTGCTGTTGAACTGCTGAATCGTCTGGATTTGTTGAAATTCCAGTTCAATCCTTTTCACGTTGTTCATAATAAAAATTATATTTTTATTGCTTCATTCAATAAATAAAAATTCATATTTTTATTTCTACTTTATATATATATTTACAACGCTTATTTCAATATAAAAATTATATTTTTATATTTCTTCTCCTTATATAAAGATCGAATTTTTATTCTTTCCAAAATATAAAAATCATATTTTTATAACTCCTATAAATTAAAAATCGAATTTTTATTCTGCTACTTCATATATAAAGATCGAATTTTTTTTCTGCCTCATACATTTCAAAAATTATATTTTTATCAAACTAAAAATCATTTCTTTCTCTAAATAAAAATCTCAACTTTGATATCGTAAAAATATGAACTTTGAGCGAATAAAATTTAAACTTTAACAATATAAAAATAAAGACTTTCTAATATCCAAAAATCACATATTTATCTTTTCAAAACGCTTTATATACCACAAAAATTATATTTTTATTTTATATCTAAACATAAAAATCATTTCTTTATACTGAAAATGAAAAAAAAAATTAAAAAAAATCTATACTCTTCTATAGAAACAAAACTGATTTTTCATTTGCAAAGCTATCATATCGGAAATAAGTAAATAAATTAAATTAACACTTACTGTTTTTTTTCCAGCGTAGCAGGGGGGAAAAAGGGTCTGAGGCGCGAGGCAGAACGGAAGGGGGGGTTTTCTCGAGTGGAGGCGGAGGGTGGCGGGGTGCGGCGATCGATTTGAGAAAGGGGCGATTAGGGTTTTGGGTGGCTAGGGCGCGAGGCACTTGGAGGAGGAGGGCGAAGTGGGAGAAGAAGAGGGAGGAGCAGGGAAGAGGAGGAGTTGCGGAGGAGGGCGCCTCGTCTGGGCGCGGTGGCGCATCCCATCGGAGGAGCGACGACTCCTTCTCCTTCTTTTTTTTAAAAAAAAAATCGGGTTTGGGTTTTGAATGATGGGGGAGAATGGGCTTGACCGGGTATAGGAGAAAAGGGGCAAGGGATTATTTTATTTAATTATTTAATTTCCCATAAAAAGTTGACTTTTTATTCGAACTCGAAATGAGGCCCACCTCCTGTCGTCCATACCTAATTACCCCCATTCCGAACACAATGGCATATGTATCGTAGGCTGATTTGATCGTTTCGATCAGTTTTTGTCAAAATCAACATATAACTCTATAGATTGAATCTGATCGCACATTTCAAATTACTGGGGTCACATACGAACTCGAAAAATTCCAGAAAAAGAATTTCTAGCTTCGTATTGACGATACGGTCCTAACAATACTAGTTTCGTCGAATTGTGAGACCGTTTGTAAAATGGCCAATTTCCAGTCGATTAAAATCAACTGAACTGGTCAAACGCGTTTTCCTTTGCCACGCTCACATATTGATTCGAAAAAATATGAAAATTGGAATCTAGCAATAACTTGACATCACGGATCCAACAAAAGTGGTTTCGTCGAAATCCGAGGTCGTTTGCAAAATGGCTATTTTTAAAGGCTAGAATTCCATAGCGACTATTCTGAAAATTCATTTGGACATAACTTTTGATTCCCGCTATGAAATTTTGATTTTTCGGATTCATTGGAAAGATATTCTCAATTAGATTCTATTATTTTTGGTTTCGCTAAAATCTGGCTTATTTTGAATCCTGTACATTCATTTGAAGTTTGAAATCGAATTATCGAACTACTGCGCCATTTTCAATTTCTTTTATAATTTAAAATAATTATTTATATTCTAACGACGAACTATATAATATATACGTTCGAATTATATTCATAATAAATTTTCCATCGTTATTATTTAAAATAATCCATTTTAAATATTCAAAATTCATTAAAATTTCCAAAATAAAAATTTTAAATTGGCCCAGATTTTCGGATTATTACAATCTCCCCCACTTAAAACTTTTCGTCCTCGAAAAGGAATGAAGCCGAAAGTTGTTTTAAAAACCAACTCAACTTTCTTTGTTTTCGCTACGGCTTAAGTTCTTCAACTTTTCAGTTTCTAAGAACTTTTCAAATTTTTCAAAAATTTGGCTAACACCCTAAATTTTCAAAAAATTTCGCCATAACCTCCCCTGCACCGGGGACTTCGGGATATTTCATATAGCCTCCCATGGCCTTCTTCAATCAAAAAGAAAAAAACCAAGCGGCCAGCCAATCGGCTCATAAAATCACCCAAAACTCAAGAAATACAATAAACATGTACTTATTTATCGGGAAAACAATTTTATTCCTCTGCTCTAGCCTCCTTGCTATGACCTATTCAATGTATATATATGTATGCAAATTCAAATAATTTTCAATACGGTTCAATATTTGGTTCAATTAGGCTAAATGGTTCAAAATATCAAACAAATAAACAAACAACACAACCATCAATCAATTAGTGGGTTAACGTTTCAAATTCATAATTTTGATATATATACAGAAAATCATGTTTTGATGTCAAATCACAACAATGTATTCTAGCTAGTTTTGGTTCTCACACCAGTCTAATGGAAATATATAGATATCACACCTTCGTCACTCGAACACAAGGCTGATAATGCGGCCGCATTACCAGAATTATCTCCGGGTGACTAGAGTGTGATTCTATATCTATCCAATATATTAAAACTTCGAATATACGTTCATGACGCGTATATGCAAAATCTGTATATACTGGATTGTCCAAATTCAAAATAAATAAATATTCAAATACGTATTAAACGATTTAAATTTCAAAACAAAGTTGGTTTCATTTTTTTAAAAATATACTCTTCACACTCGTTCTAGGATACTACTGATCCTATCTCTAACGAGTCATTCTCGTTGGATATTGCTAATCCAATTTCTGATGAATTCTTTCGTATGGTTCTAATGTGCCTTGTTCTCTGAGCTTTGTAAACCAAAGCTCTGATACCAAATGTGACGACAAGGAATTTCGCTCGATCCGAATCGATCGCTAAACCGATCAAGACCGTTCGAAAACCCGGATCGTATGAGAACAGGACAAATCAGAACACAAACGGAAGAACATTTCCTTGTTAATTACAACAATTGCATCAGATTACAAGAATATATAGAGTAATGAATAAATATTACACATTATAAAATATCAGAGATTACAATACATTACATAGCAGCGGAAAATAATACAAAATACAACTTAATGAGATATACGGATACAAAGCTTTTCGGATATCGTTCCAGCTGTAAACCAGGATCCTGTGAAGATAAATCTGCAAAACCAAAACTACTAGCTGCCCGTGTCGAAAATAAGGGCACCCAGAGTTTAGGTTAAAACAATAAACTCCAGGTCAGTCATGTGACTGGTGTGAGAACTAAAACAGTTATTTAAAACTTTACTTTAAAATAGAATAATTCAAGGGACCACGCCGTATAACACGGAACGGGTTCACCCCCATGAATGCCAGGGCATATAAATAAACAACGCATTTCCTTCTTGAAAAATGAAGCTATTATAAGACCTAGGTCCCATCACACAACGCAACGCAAGCCGGAGGATAGGGTTTTCCCTTATAATAGCCAAACATACTTGATACGTTTAAAACAAATCATTTGATACTATTATAAGTGTATAATATCAAAACAATTTCAATCATAAATATCAACCCTAGGCGACATGGGTACCATCTATCATGTCACCATACTAGGCTCTACAAATAAAACCGCAATACACGTATTGGAAATTGGATTTCCGTCATGAGTCGAGGCAAGGGGCAAGCTCCTCTCCGATTCGAGACACTCTAGCAAATGTCTCAAGACCCCACTATGATCCTTTGGAACCTCCAAGGCCGGTCCTCCCTTACTTTTGAGGATTGGAAATTCCTGAACACACGTTTCCCAGTCCTAACAGACCTAATATCGAGCCGCCTCATCCAACAACCACACAGGTGAAAAGTGTATAAATGTCAGGGCTGGTAGGTAACTGACACCACCCATAGCTAGAAAGAAACGTCGTGCACTCCTTGGGTCCTTATCCCGTTTTTGACTCATACCGGCGTGTGAGGCTCGCGAATTCACATTATACACAAAGCTGCGCCACATAGGCCATGCTTTGATCATCAACCACAAGACTTTGCTTTTCAACAGAAGCCTTGATCATCTTCCACTTAGGCATGCCACACCGGCAATTCACTCCATGCGACTGATGTCCATCGATATACAACCTCTGAGCTCGTACGTCTCAGAGAAGGGCGTTAAGCAAGAGAATAAATTCTCCGCCGCCAAATAGATGAATATTTAATAGAGATCAATCAACACAGAATAAAATCCAATGTCAGACACACAGTCCATTTACAAGTTCGTTATGGGTCTGAACGAAACCGGAGGCACTTTCCTCGCATATCCATCGATCTCCATGTACGTCTGGACGATCACCAACTGATTCCCTCATCTTGAGTGTACAGCCCAATCAAGATCATCAGTAATCACCCGAACGATGTGAAGACTTCCAGTCTTTAACCACCGTCTTCATCTTCGACATACCGTCAAATCGGTTATTTAGAATGGGTATAAACCCGGCCATTCCGAATAACCCACGTATATAATAAACAAATGTTACACAAACACAACATATGCCTCATTCCAATTCTGAATATTCATTTATTCAATTATTCACATTCTTTGGGAAAGGTTCCCATTAATTTTATCAAAGATAAATTCTTTAAAATTTATTCTTTAATCTTCCTTTGGATGTCATATCGAACCAAATTATGGTTTTCCAAACTAGTCGAGATTAGCGAACCACACTGAAGTAATTATTTATTTTATTTCCCAATCCCAACCTATTCATCCCATGGAGCAAAAATGTTATTACCCCATAACTAACACCACGGTGTTATCGGTAAAATTAATTACCATTTCACGTTTAAATCTAATTAAAGATTTTTACTATCGCTTTGGAGCAAAACTGGTGATACCCCATTTCCGATCACTTTCCAAATTTGATAATTTAAATTATCAATTCATATTTCAATTTAATTTCAGATTCCTTAAAACTCCACTTAGTTTTAATTTTCCCACAAATCAATATCCTGTCTTTAACTGGGTTAAAGAACCAATGTCATCTAAAACACGATCCACGATAAACCCAAAAACCAATTTAAATTCAATTCCAATTAGATACCAAATTAACTAGATAATTTCTCTAAATCTTAATTAAGATTTATTGTTGTTATCCTGCTTTGTGACCAGGCTACCCAAAGCAAAGATCATGTTGACATACCTCTGGGTAAATGCTGTCTCATATGGAATCTCTGGATAACATCGCTCTCCGACATTGGAAGCATCATCAGAAGACACAAGGCAGTTTGGTCAAAATCACAACATAAGTATAAACTAGCCCGAAACCCCTATCAAATGACCTTATTTGGATCTATTCACCTCATATACTCGTAGCCCTTTGAATTAGCTTCAGTTTGAGCTTTGGTTTGGCTCAATCGGACTTACGGTTTGAAAGTTACGCCCATTTCCGTGAACGGGTGTAAGCTGGCATATGACCGCGATCTGATCCGCCCTTGCCTACGCGATCCGATCCGACCTATGACCGCGATCCGACCCATGACCGCGATCCGACCGATGACCGCAATCCGACCCATGACCGCGATCCGAAATTCGGACCTGTTCAAACGCAGCTTGTTTTGACCTATTCACAAGGCTACTGGATCTCCTATTTTTCTGGATCGCCTGCCACGTACCCCATCATGAACCAGTCCTCCCAGGAGCTTTCCTACAGCTATAAATACACCTTCAGAGGGCATTTTCAAGGGACTTTTGGCATCTCAACTTCCATGGCTACCAAGGCCAACACTTCTCCATGAATAACCACCATCTTCCTCAATAAATTCAATGGATTCGGAGAGAATTATTCATTGAATTCAAGTGATTGAAAGACAATATTCATTGTAATTGTAATCTATGAGTGAAATGAGAAAATATGAAGTGGACATAGGCTTGCTAACGCCGAACCACTATAAAAATCCGGTTATCTTGCTTTTCTCTTATTTTTTCAGTTATTTCTTCATATCCTACGCTCTAAATACGATAATTTGGGTGTTAGGACCATTTTTTGGTCTAACAATTGTTTTCCAAAATGGGTTCAAGAAAAGTGTTATTTAAGACACCATTCACGACGAACCCAAAATCCCATTTGATATTAAATACAAGGCTCTAAATAGAAAATATACCAGCTTATATTCAATATCAAATTCTGTAACCAACAAATATCGTATTGGAAATAACGATATATAATATATCTTTCAAATTTCCACAACCATATCTGTATAATCACGAAATCCAACATCGAAATATTCCAAAGATAATTTCGATTCAAATCCATTCCAATTCACGTATATTGGAAATTCTGATTATTTTTAAAACCACTTCAAATTCAATTTTTTGGTCTAACATTTTGGTGCTTTCACTGAGAACCGAATTCTCAACCTATTGGATTGTTATTCTACTATTTGGATTTGAAAGTTCGAAGAAAACAGTCCGCGTTTCTACCATTTTTGAATATTTCGTTGATTTCAGAAAATCAGAGCTTCATGCCTTCGAAAAAAAGCTAAGGGTTCACAAGCTTCATGGCCAAACGAGGATAATAAAGAAAATGCACAGGAGCAGGTTAGATCAGGTGGCTGGTTCGCGGTTCGCGGATCGCAGGAGCCATCACGATCCGATTCGCGGTTTGCAGAACGACCTCCACGAACGGAGCCCAAAGAGCCATCACGATCCGATTCGCGGTTCGCGGAACGACCTCCACGAACGGAGCCCAAAGAGCCATCACGATCCGATTCGCGGTTCGCGGAACGACCTCTACGAATGGAGCCCAAAGAGCCATCACGATCCGATTCGTGGTTCGCGGAACGACCTCCACGAACGGAGCCCAAAGAGCCATCACGATCCGATTTGTAGTTCGCGGAACGACCTCTACGACCCGGGCCTAGAGTGACTTCACGACCCGACCTGGTGTAGGATCCGCGATCCGATCCGAAGACGTTGATTAATTGACGATCCGAGCCACGAACCAGACGACAGTAGTGAACCGCGACCCAGAAAAGTGGTGACGAACAAGGGTCGCGATCCGACCCAAAAAAGTGACATTTTTTTGGAAAAAATGTAATTTTCAGATCATTTCAGAAAAGGCTCTATCTTCCAAAATCGAAAAAATCGTGCGGTTCCCACATTTTCGACCTAACCGGTTAGGTCGATCGCCGCCGGGACTGCGGGGCCCCGGACCCCCGCCGGCGCTGCGCCCGGACCCGTTGACGGCCTCGCCTTCGGCTCGGAGCACGGCTCGCCTTCGGCTCGGAGTACATTCTGACCCACAATTATCACAAATGCTTATCGACCAAGATTCGGTAGGTATTCTGAGGATTCTTTCCAGAAGCCATGACCTCTATCTACCGATGTTATTGAATGTGAGGAGTTGTTGAAAAGATTCGACACGTTGGCTATGGCAGTATACAAAATAATGATGGTCTCATAACAGCCTCCTCTTCCACAGCTCCAATGGTGTGCATATTTCCCAAATGCAACTGATGATGCTCCTGAGCGAATAGTGATCACCTAGTTTACGTGACTTAAACCTATCCTACAGGCGAAATCCCAGATGACATTGACATAGAGCAACCCGGATACTATTCTGAGGATGACTCAAAAGATCCTAATGACCATGATTCTCAATAATGGGATACCCGACGGCAAGTAAGGACCCTAGCACTACAAAGTTACCCTTCGCTTGAATGGCATGGTGAAAAACGTATGTCCTATGGTTCACCTATTTGCCATCAACCGCATCGAGATAGATTGATTTCCACGTGTCCAAGGGTTAGATCGATGTACTTTGGTCCCCAGAGTTAGGAACCAATTGAACCTCCGCAGGCCGTGATTGGATATATGGATCATTGCTGGGATGATAACAACTTGACTGCTCACCAGCCACCATATGACATTGGTCAAGAAATGAGAATTTGAGATCAACGCAAATATGAATCAACCATTAGCTCTCCACTTCATACAACAGTTGTGATAGGATATACGAACCTTACTTGAAGCCTCACAAGCTATGCTATCATGTTCAAGCTCATCTGATCAAGATTCAGACAGACCAGCTCCAATAGAATTCAGAGCCTACATTGCACCCTAGAGCCTATTGCTAAATATGCCAACCGAAGATGGAGCGGGAATGGTCTGTGGTGACCAAGTTATTGGAGAAGCCGACTATTCAGCTGGATGGACCATGCTGCGCAACAAAGATGGCGTGAAACCCAAAGATGCTTCCCCTCTAGATGAAATGGAGTGTGAAGGAGGTATCAATATTGCGAATAATGGGAGCATCACAAAAGGAATTGCCCAAGGATCTGTCTGAAGATCTAGATCCCAGCAAGGATCATCATTCGGGATGCAGAAGGGTGACATCTAATGATGCAACTACACGTGTTCCGATTGGTGACGTCGACCGAAGGATGTCGAGGCAACTTACCAGTGCTTAATGAATTATATGGTCCACAACCAAAGTGCAAGGCCCATGGAAGTCCATGTAGGTGATAGTCTTATGGAGTCCGAGCGGTCAACCTTCAACGTTTCGAATCTGACAGAGATGTTCAATATCTGGAATGAACCTAAAGGCCTCATAGTTAGCCATGAACAACAAAGAATTAAAGGCGTCTGAAGCTTGGCATGAAAGTTGGCACCACTTGTGTGTAAGGAGGATAAGGTCTGAAAACTAGTCAATAATGTGAGCAAGAAAGTAGTCGTGGTATACCCAAAGATTGAAAAACTCGTCTACAGCTTGCTGATTGCTCTAAGAAAGCTCCCCCATTACTTCCAAGTTCATCCGATGGTATGCACCCTCTATAACTGCTACGACAGGTCCTGCAACGACCTGAGGCATCTGGAAAATTGCTTGATCGGGACATAGAGCTAAACCAGTTTGATCTCAACTCCCTCCTAAAGAAGTCCATACGTGGGCAAGCATTAACCGACTACATCGCTGAATGTACCACTCCCGAAGAGGATGTGGCAGATGTAGAAGATGCACCTAGAAGATGTAGAAGATGCACCTAGAAGATGTAATCAGACGGTGCAAAGAATTATTGACTGTCCGATGCCGGTGTCTTATTAATAACCCCTAAAGGGCGATCAATTTACTATGCCTTGCGGTTGAAATTCTCCGCTACTAACAACGGCTCCGAAGACGTCACCCTGATTATCGAATTGAAACTCGCTAAGGAGTGGGGAATATTGGCATTAAGCATATTTTTTGACTTTCACATTGCTGTTCGCCAGGCTCGAAAGGAATTCCAGACGAAGGAACCACCACTCGCAGCTTACCTAGAACCGGAAGAAGGGTTGTTGGACGAATTGGAACGTTACAACATATCTCATGTCCTGCGAGAAGAAGATCAGAAGGCGGATAATCCGGCCAAGTTATAAGGGTCCGACAATATAGAAAAGATAGAGATGATCCCCATCAAGACACTATGAAATACAACCATTGATCAGATGGAAGTTGATCCAACGTTGGAGACCAAACCCAGAAGAGAGTCATGGTTAACTCCATGATAAACTTCCTACAGCACAGAATGCATCTGACAAGGTGAAGTGAAAGGCGTGCAATCGTTTTTTTTTTTGCCTCGAGATATGACATGCACTTCGACATTGCCTATTTTTCTTGGAAGGATGTCCCAAAACAAACACCAACGAGTGCAATTGCCGAATTCACCGCCCTGAATGATTCGACCAAATCACCAATCAGTCACCCATTAGATGGGAGATGTACATGAATGAAACTTCTGGCGAACGGCGTTCTGAAGTTAGAAAGTGAAGACTCATACTTCTACTCTTTTCATCGATTATCTGCCAAGTAACTCACTCCCGTAAGGCTGGGGGCAACTACAGATTTGAGCATAAATTGCTCGAGATTACATCATCTAATTCAGATCTGATACATCAAGAATTTGCCTAGCCAATTGAGTTAGTCTTGCCTGAAAGTGAGCAAGCTGAAGATCTAGAACGCTTACGCATGAATGCTGGTTGATTGTCGGCGCACCAACCCTTGTCCCCGATATGGGATCGAGGGTATATCAGCAAATTTATGTGATATGATTATCCCACCAGCAGTAATATCCTATTTCCTAGCATGGAAAGTCAAAAAAATTCTATAAGCATGAATCCATTGGTCTCATGCTAATTTACAACATAACACTAATGCAAAGATGTGCTACCGTTAGCAATCCAGTCATGACTTCCTGACACTCTATCCTTACCCTCAGCACGGGGGCAAAAAGACGATTTGAATGAGATGCGACCTCATCACTCGCTTATAGTACCTACCTAGCCGCCTTTGCCATCTCAAGACCCCGACCAAGGTCTATTCATTTTTTGGGACTGCCACCCCCATGATAATCTGAAAAGACACCCCTCATCAACTAAAGGACTTTGGCAGCCCTTTATTGGCAGAGATAGGGCGAAGCAAAATGGACCTGCAATGAATATGCAATGCCATTTTTCACTCGGAATGATACTCATTCGTTTAACAGGATTATTCTATAACCATGACTCTTATATTTGCATCCTTTATGAGTTATTGATGTAATTAACTCAAATGAAATAATATGTGGATGGTGTATGTTAGATCAAAATTTGGACCTAACACCCAAATTGTTCTGAATGTTATAGAATTTCAAATGAAGAACGAGGAAAAAGAAAATAACACTCAGAATTTATAGCGGTTCGGCGTTAACGAGCCTACGTCCACTTTATATATTATTGATTATGCTTTGAAAGCTAATACAACAAGGATTTCTCTCAATATTTCAGTAGTTTGACAACAATGGCGGATTCAGTACTCAATATTGCCAAAAGATCCCGAAAAATGCCAAGCTCTAGGCTATTTATAGCTGATTTTGTCAGGCGGGTCATGATAACACGTGGCACAGATCCCGAGAACATCGGATCGCATCGCCACCATTGAGGAAATAGTCAAATTAGCCGTTGTGGACAGGTGTCGCGATCTGCTTGAAAATCGGATCGTGCAGATGGGGAGAATTGGTCCAGATGATGGTTAGGGACACGTGTCGCCAGATCCGTGCGATTCGGATCGCTGAAGATTAGCTCGCGCTTGAATGGGTCAGAGGGTTCGTCATGCACCAAAGGATCGGATCGGTTCGCTCTGGGCAACAATATAAGTTTGGATCGGATCGCCTGGATGCGTAGTTCGCTGATGAGATGGGGGTGATCCATCGAGACGCGATCCTCGGTGGGTGATCCGTCGAGACGCGATCCTTCGTGGGCGATCCGTCGAGACGCGATCCTTCGTGGGCGAGTCGATAGAGTGTGATCCGTTTCTTCATATTCTTGGGGAATGTGGTTTCCTGCTTTCCTCTTACGAATGATCCTGGGTTGCTTGGTCAAAAAGCGAGCCAACATTTTGCCCCCTCGAAGTATGTTTTATCGATGATGGAACATGCTTCGAAAATTCTGATCTACCTTTTCCTGAAGGGACGCAAATCAACAATCGCATTGGTTCAAATCAACGTATGCATGAATCGGATCGCCATAGAGAGCCACGGTCCGAGTGGTCACGTGCTCGTCTTGAGCTGAGTATCTAGGCTTTTGTGCGAGACGCGGCGGACTTTTCTTCGAGCTGTGTCGGGCTTCGAGCATGGTGGGCCATCGTTTGAGGCGGTCCGTGGGCTTCTATGCGACACAAGCTTTGGATCGTGGCATGTATGGTGTTTCGTGGACCGAATAGGACAAAGAAAGGGAGGCAAACGGTCGCCCTCTTTGCCTATATAAGCCGACCCTCTCCTCTTCATTCTCCTTCTTCTTTCTTTCTGCCGAATCGTTTCGCCTGCGCTATCGAAGAACGAACCCAAGTTTTTCAAACCTTCAAAAATCCGAGCATTCTCTCAATCTTTAGAAAGGTAACTCCACAAAAAGTATCCTTATTCGTGAACGCCGCTCTTTCATGAATTTTCTCGACTAGAAACGACGGAAACTTGTGCTTTTCTGACGAAATCATCAAAACGCCATGGCTAACTGACGTAGAGCTCGGAGTTCGAGGATGGAAAGGAGAGGAGGAAAACGAAGGAGGAAGAAGAAGAAGAGGGAAGGTCAGTTCGGGTCGTGATCAAGAAGAGAAGACGAAAGCGAGTGGCGTCACGAAAGATCGTGGTGGCAGCAAAGGGACGTATCGTGGGGGTCGCAACGGTTCGTGAAGGAGCGATCCCTTCGCCCGGCGATTCGATGGGGGGCGATTCCTCTGCCCTGCGATCCGAAAGGGGCGATCCCTCTGCCATGCGATCCGAAAGGGGCGATCCCTCTACCATGCAATCCGACTCATAGCTGACGATACGAAGAAATTTCAGACTTTAATCAACGCCTTGTCACCATAAAACTCTGAACAGTTAGGATAGAGCCTTGACGTTGGACTTTCTGGACTAAATGACCTCATAATTTGACTGCATACGACGACTAATGTTTTGATGATCTTGATTGCTTTCACGCTTTATTTTTAATGCACACACAAGTACACACACCAGTACTTGCACACACGGGGGACGGGTAGTGTTAATCTTATTGTTCATATTTTCTCGTCCTAGCAGCAATGTCGAATGATCACTCTTCTTCAAGATCCGTGACAGAAGCGGAATCCGAGATTCCTGAACAGTACAACCCTGAAATTCCTCCAATCAATCCGGCAGGTGAAGATTCTGGTTCTGAGTACGAAGCCACAGAATCAGATCCGACAGAAAGTACTTCATCCAGCAACAATTTTGAGACTGATGAGCGAGCTCCTGACGAGATCCCAGGCGCACTCGGGATAGATAAATTTTCTGATTCTTTAGCATCCAAGCTTGACGAGATAAAACTTAAAACAATCTGCTTAGGACACGGAATTCCTTGGGACGATGTCTTGACGCCTGGAAGCGAAGATAGACCCCACCTAGCACCGGAAGGGTATATGGCGATCAGTCGAACAATGTGTCTAGTAGGAGCTATTCCTCCGTTTCCTCCGATCGCCATCGAAACTTTAAGACGACTAGGTATTGCTCCGATGCAGCTTCATCCAAACGCCTACGCATCTCTATACTCTCTATATGTTGCATATGCGGAGATCCTGCACGCCGAACTTAAATTCAGAGATCTGGTGTTCTTCTTTCTTTTCAAGCACCGTTCTTCGGAAACTCCAAATTTCTCTTTCTTTGAATCGGTTGCGAATAGGAAAGTTCTGTACGACGGATACAGCAACATTGGGGATCCTAAGTCCGACTGGTTTTATATAAGGAAACAGGCTGGATGCTCACGAAGATGGCTCAAATCAAGTAAACTTCGATCACTTAGTCGAATATCTTGCTCAAGGAGTCTAAGTATTAACATTCTTCCGCTTTTTCCTTTGTCTTAAACAGATCACATCTTCCTGAAAATGGAGGGTCCGTTATACAACCATCGGTTATCTATTCTTCATCAAAGCAGATCCGACTTTTTGAGGATTAAAAAATGCATTACTGATGACAATCTTCACAAGCATCGTCTTCTGGACAGAAGATTTGGACTTGGGACCGGCGGCAAACCTTATAAGTATGTGCCCTCTACGGAAGGAGTGGGAACTTCGCAAGCGGCAGAAACAACTAAGTTTCGCAAGAGTCCTTCTCCGATAGTCATCCAAGACGATGAGGACCTAAACATATACAGAGGGGATGAGGTCCGCGATGACGTGTCCAAGGAAATTCCTATCTCTGCTCCAATTGAAACTGTTGCTCCCGATGACTTGACAGAAGAGCAGTTATTTGACGAGCTGAATAAAATCCCTCTACCCGATGTTGTATATACAGAAAAAGACTTTGAAGAGGGGCCTTTCTTTCTTGCTCCTGAAGAGATCAGTGTTCCAACTAGAGGACGAGAAACTGGTCAGACGAGCCTGTCTTCGGTCCCGGGTATGTTAGGGGGAATTATATGGGATGCACACATCACTCACACTATCTGACCCTGCACTCTTATATCGTGGGTATTCAAAGTTTTAATATGCTCTTCTCTTTTTTTTTACAGGAACGATGTCCCGCAGGAAATCTTATTCGTATCGTTCTCTTCGTGAGGGCACACACAGCCTTCGCCCGGATACTGAGCGCTCTCGCGGTCCTTCTCATAGGTCGAGTTCCTCGCAACCTCGATCTCCACCCAAATCAACCTCTACCAGGCCTTCGAGTCATCCGACAATTCCGACAGGGGGAAAGAAACTTCCAAAAGAGTTGACTCCTCCAAAGAGTGCACCTTCCCACAGTCGGTCGTCCAAAAGGCATCTCGAATCTAAAGATAGGGACAAAGATTCATCCAAAGAGACTGAGAAGGAGAGAAGCGACATTGTCCCCACCAGCCAACCAGAGTTAGCTGCCCCCGGGTCACGGGATTACGTCCATGGTCCCGAGATCCAAGGTAGGCTGGAAAAGTTGCGGGAACAATTTCCAGGCATATTCTTTGACAGGATGGTATTTGTTCCTGCCTTGGAACCGGTCCCTAAAAATTGGGATAATGAAGTTATCGGGCACATCCAGCACGCAGCCAGGCAATATGAGATGATGAAAAAACACGCAGTTAACCTTTCGGAAGTGATCCGAACACTCGAAATAGAAGCACACAGATCTAAAGCAAAACTTGAGAATAACGAAAGGGCTAGGACAAAATTGGAAAAGGACCTGGAAGATGCTCAGTCCCAGCTTGCTTTAGCACGGAGGGACGCTGAAAATTATAAGACTGAATTAGAGAATGCCAAGTAGCGCTTTCATTCAGAACTGGACTCCAATAGCCAAGAGAAAATGGCCTTAAAGAAGGAGGTTGAAGATCTCAAAATGGCCAACATCGAGTTGAAAACAGCACAAGGCCATTTTGAAACTGAGAAGGCTGCTTGGGAGGCAGAAAAAGCGAGTTTAAAAGAAAATTTGGCTCTGGCTAAAGCAGAAAGGGTGATTTTGAACGACCAGGTCTCGGATGCGGAGAGGAGGGCAGCCCTTGCCGAAAAGAACGTTGAAAGTGCCATTGAATTGGCCACTGCTTCTAACAACAAGCTCCTCGAAAGAGTGAAAGAGATCGAGGGGTTTGAAGAGATTATTTTCGATTTCCTTGGCCAGGTTCTCAAGACTAGCAACATCTCGTGGATCCCGGATTACCATGTTACTTTGGCCAATTTATGGGATGCCATTGTGGAGGGTGAAAAACATAGATTGGGAGTCGAAGAAATCGACGAGGATGAACTGATGAAGAGCATCCTAAGAGACAATGAACCTGAGGACCTGGCAGAGGGTCGTCGCCTGATTCTGGCGGAGATGGAAAAGGAGAAAACCTTGGCTAAAGGTAAAAGAAAAATTGATGAAGGTTCCAGTTCCGCCGTGGGGCCTAAAACCTCCGGAGTTGAGGAGTACCATCCTGATGATCCGCTAATCCCTTTGGGCCTAACTCCCGCTATTGTTGGAGCTCCTACGACTATCCAAGAAGGAGGGTCTGCGGAAGGTATCTCCCTTTTCTCCCCGCAATTTGTCAAAGCAATTGTGAATTGTCGTCGTTTGGTGGAACAACCACTTGAGATAGTAACATGTGCTCCTCGTAATACAGGTGGCGAGCCTGTCGACATGGGTGCTGAAAAAGAAAAGGAAGTGGAGAAGGAGGCTGTCTTGCCAGGTGCTGGTATTGATGTACCAAAGCAGGCAGAGGTCACAACAGCAGAAAAAAGCATCCCGGCACCTAGCACCGATGCGCCCAAAGATGCTGAGACCATCGAAGCCTTAAGAGACATGGATGGGCGCCATGTAGATGACGAAGAAGACACTATCGGCGCCAAAAAGGCCGATGATGATAACGAGGAAACCTTGGCCAGCCGAAAAGCCAGGCAGGAGAAAGAGTCGGCTTCGAGGAAGGTGGGAGATGAGGCTTTGGACGTAGTCCCTCTTGCAGAATTCGATCCCAAAACTGGGATTATTGTGAAGATTCAGCCCAAATCCATCAGTCGACAGCTTCACTTTGCAAACCCCGATGACTTCCCGGCTTCTCTTTCTGATAGGAGGAAGAGAAAAGAGGTGGAAGAGGAATCTTCAAAGGAGTCGGACGTTCCTCTTATCGACAAAAGGAAGAGGAAGAAAGGGGATCCGTCTGATACCGACAAGGCGAAGCGGGAGAGGCAGAAGCAAGAGAAGAGGTCTAAGCGTAAATAGGATATTTGTTGCTTGTTGATATTTTGTCTTTAGGTTTTCCACTGACCAGGAAGTGTAATTGTGAGACTGGTCCTCACTTTTGTTTCTAGGTTGTTTTTCACTTTGTTGATTCGCAGTATATAAACAAAAGTTTATTTCCCCTTGCATCATTGTGTACCTGTATCCAGATAAACTTTCCATGTTTAGTCATTAGCTAACTATTAATAATTACAAATCAGTCAATCAACAGAAAGAAGAATTTTCATGCTATGTTACACTGCTGTATCAAAGTTTAGTGTATGTATACGAGTGCATTGCCCCCCAATCAGTTGTTACTGTAGCATCTGACTGGGGTTTACTAGGGATTGATTAGTACTGTCGGCAAGTTGCCCCCCATTTCTGAATATGGGGGCATAGGAGATTTCATGGGATAACAGTAGTTCATTCAGCCCTTGTTCCTTTAGCAGGGAATAAGTTCTTTCTCAGCGCTCAATCGGAGACGCTTTTATACTGTCTCTCTCTCTGGAGAGTTAGAGTTTTGCGCTCGAAGATTCATTCGCTCCCCGATCCTTCAGCGGGGAAGGAGCTATTTCTCAGCGCTCAATCGGAGACGCTTTTATACTCTCTCTCTCTCTCTCTGGAGAGTTAGAGTTCGAGCTCAGCGATTCACTCACTCCCCGATCCTTCAGCGGGAAAGGAGCTCTTTCTCAGCGCTCAATCGGAGACGCTTTTATACTCTCTCTCTCTGGAGAGTTAGAGTTTATGCTTAGGCAGCTCCGATCATGGTACACCGGCGTTATTAGTGGATGTCGATTTTCGTGTCCTTTATACTCTCTCTCTACTCTGGAGAGTTAGAGTCACAGATCAAGCAGTCTGCAATCATGCATTATCAAACTCATCCTAGGTGTATACTTTAACCCATGCTCCGTGGATTAAAGCTAGTCGGACAAGCAGTTGGAGCCTTTGCCAAAGCTTTGGGTTCCTCCGATTAGTCTACGGGAGGAACGGTTGGCACCGGACTTCGGGTACCTGCATTATTCACCTTGATTTTCATAAAAATATACAGGCAAATAAATAAAGATGCAATAAAGGCAAATGACACAGAGTATTTTTATAGTGGTTCGGTCGAATCATGACCTACGTCCACTTTATAATCTCTTGCTTTAAGGAATCAGACTATTCTAGGCAAGTCATGCCCTGTACATAGTTTTTTAACAAAGCAAAAGAATAGATTTGAAATTCTCATGTTAAATATGGCCGTAAATGTTGGGAATTCCACACTCTGGGGATTTCCTTTCCATCTATGGTTGCCAGCTTGAAGGTTCCATTATCAAGCTTGCTCAGAATAGAGTACGGTCCTTCCCACTTCGCTCCCATATGAGTTGGGGGTGGAAAGACACGTTTCAGAACCAAGTCTCCGGGTTCCCAGGTTCGGGCTCGGACCTTTTTGTTGTAATATCGGGCGACCTGTTGTTTGCATCTCATGGCACACAGGTCTGCTTCATCCCTCTTTTCTTCTATCATATCCAGGGACTCAAGGAGTAATTCATTATTGGTCATTGGATCATAATAAGTCACCCGATGAGAAGGTACCTTTATCTCAACCGGGATGACTGCTTCCGTTCCAAAAGCAAGGGAGAACGGGGTATGTCCTGTTGCCGATTTATATGTTGTCCTGTAGGCCCATATTGCCAAGGGCAATTCATCAGCCCACATGGCTCTAGCCCGCTTCATTCTTCTTTTCAGAATGGACTTAATTACTTTATTTGCCGTTTCGACTTGCCCGTTCGATTGTGGGTGCGCCACAGAGGTGTACCGATTCTCGATGTGGTATTTTTGGCAGAAGTTTCTGAATTCAGCACTATCGAACTGAGTTCCGTTGTCTGTTATCACAATCTTTGGAATCCCAAATCGACAGATGATGTTTCTCACGATGAAGTTGATCACTCGTTTGGTTGTGATTGTAGTTAGTGGTTCAGCCTCGACCCACTTAGTGAAATAATCTACGGCCAAAATAGCGAACTTCGCTCCGCCCCTTGCTATGGGGAGACTTCCTATGATATCAATTCCCCATATAGCGAAAGGCCATGGACTCATCATTGTTTTTAACAGACTTGGAGGCGCTCTAGGTATCTTTGAAAATCTCTGGCACGCATCACATCGTCATGCATATCTTACTGCATCCTTGTTTATGGTAGGCCAGAAATAACCATGCCGCAATACCTTTTTTGCCTAAGTTTGCCCTCTAGTGTGGTCGCCACATTCGCCTTCGTGGACTTCTTGCAGCACACGTTTGATGTCATCGTGGGCTATACACCGAAGGAGGGGCATTGAAAACCCTTGTCTATAAAGAACTCCGCCTTGCAGAACGTATCGGGCGGCTTTACGGATCACTTTACGCCTCTCGCTTTTCTTGGTCGGAAGCGTTCCATCCATCAGGAAATTCTTTAGAGGGGTCATCCAGGACTCCCTTTCTGGTTCCGTCTCTAGTACTAGATCGATTTCCATCTGATCTATGCTAGGGGACCGAAGTACTTCAACGGGGGCTAGCCCAGTCACTTTAGGATCGTTAGAACTAGCCATCTTTGCCAACTTGTCTGCCTGCTGATTCTCTGACCGCGGAATATGAGATATGCTGTAGTGATCAAAATCATTCAACAGTTCTTTCACTTTCTTTAGGTATAAAATCAATCTTGCACTTTTAGCTTGGAATCTTCCAGTGACTTGATTCACAACTAACTTGGAGTCGCAGAAGATGTTCAGCTTTTTGACTTCTAGTTCCTTTGCAATCTTTAATCCGGCTATCAGAGCTTCATATTCGGAATCGTTGTTAGTGGCATGAAACTCCATTCGGATTGCATAGGTTATCAATCGTTTCTCGGGGGTTTCAAGCACTATTCCAGCGCCGGATCTTTCGTCGTTCCTAGCGCCATCAGTATACAATCTCCAGGCATTAGGGTCGAAAAGTAACTTTGAAGGATCAACTTCCTCGTTTGCTATATCTTCTTCAGGGACAGTGAACTCTGCTATGAAGTCGGCTATCACTTGCCCCCGAATTGACCGTCTAGGCTGAAAGTTCAAATCAAATTGACTTAACTCAATATTCCATTTGAGTAACCTTCCAGATGCCTCCGGTCTCTGTAAAACTTGCTTGAGTGGATGATCAGTGTATATGGTGATAGGATGTGCCTGAAAATAGTGCCGAAGTTTTCTAGAGGCAATCAGTAAACTATACGCCAACTTTTCTATCCGTGGATAATTACGCTCTGCTGCTGTCAATTTTTTGCTCACATAATACACAGGTCTTTGGACCTTATCCTCTTCCCTTACCAATGCTGAGCTGATCGCATGGGATGACACTGCCAAATACACGAATAAATCCTCGTGATCTATTGGCTTAGATAAAATCGGAGGTTTCTCCAAGTGCCTGAGCAAATTCTGAAATGCTTCTACGCCGTCAGGTTTCCATTTAAAGTGGCGTTTTCCTCGCTTTATTAATTCGAAGAATGGGATGCACTTATCCGTAGCTCTGGAGATAAATCTGCTTAGTGCGGCCGCTTTTTCGGCAAGGCTTTGCACATCCCTAATTTGCCTAGGTTCCTGAATGTTTCTGATTGCCATGATCTGGTCTGGATTAATCTCGATACCACGGGAACTGACAATGAATCCCAAGAATTTTCCAGAAGCAACACCGAATGAACATTTGGTTGGATTGAGTTTCATTCCATACTTTCGAAGAATGCCGAACATCTCTGCCAAGTCAGTAGTGTGTTGAGAAGATTGCTTGGACTTAACCAACATATCGTCGACGTGTACTTCCATTGTTTTCCCGATCTGGTTATAAAACATTCTGTTGACCAAACGTTGATATGTAGCACCTGCGTTCTTCAAACCAAAGGGCATTACCACATAACAATATAATCCCAGATCCGTGGTAAAACTAGTGTGCTCTTGATCTGGAACATGCATCGGAATCTGGTTGTATCCTGAATAAGCATCCATAAATGAGAGAAGCTCGTGACCTGCCGTCGAGTCTACCAACTGATCAATCCGAGGTAACGGGAAACTATCTTTTGGACAGGCTTTGTTCAAATCCGAGAAGTCGATACACGTTCGCCACTTCCCGTTGGCCTTCTTTGTAACAACCCGTATTTTTGAATAACATGTTATAACATAAATGGAGGCAGAATTAAACTGTAAAATCTGAATCAAGGGAAACGGGCTATGCCATTGCGTTCGTCTCGGAAAAATACGCGAAATAGAGTCCGAGTTTTCGAAAATCGGAGTCCGTATGACCAAGATATGGCCTCGCGAAGTTTCACGAAAAAATCCCAAATTAAAGTATACTTAATTAAGTGAAATGGGTTGCGCAGAGAAATATATATATATTGATATATATATATATATATAATTGAAAATTAAATAAATAAATATGCAAAAATGTTCAAAACAGCGAATAGGGAGAGGGGAATAACTGAACCGGCCGATTTTTGAGGTCGTCCCGAGCTCGCTGGGTCGACTAGGGGTTAATCCAGGGTGTTTGGCTGTCAACCCGTGGGCCAATTCGCTCAAATGCAGATTTTGCATTTGGATGGTTCTCATGGTTCATCTTTAATCTAAAGGCCCTAAATGGTTCCTACACTTGACTTCTTCCCCAAGACATGCTTTGATGGCTTGGATTTAATCTAGGTTTAATCCTATGGCCTAAAACACTTGCCTAATCTATAAATAAGACCCTAACCTACCCTAAATCATCATTATTCATTCATACAACTAAACTATGGCAAAATCAATCCTTTCATGGCCTCCACTCTCTTCATAAAATTCCTAAATAAATTCCTAAGTGATTTTCCATGCATACAAGTGTTTTCAAACTTGTATGAGCATCATTAGCTTGCATTCAAGTCAAGTTTATATATTTGCATCATAAAGAAAGAGTCTTGATCATTTTGGCTCAAGGGTTTTGCTTGCATTTTGGGTTTAATTGATTTCATAAGGGCTTTGTCATATTTTTGTGACTTCTTAAGCATTGTAAGCCCTATTCTACTTTCATACTTAAACTCTAAAGTTAAATGTATGATATGCAAGTTTATCATGTTGTGATATGCAAGTTTATATGCAAGTATGCCAAGTTATGTTATGCAAGTTTGGGTTGAACATTTTGTTCATGCTATCATGTTATGCAAGCTTATTTTGGGTTTATGAACATAAAGCTTTAAGCTTTAGGCCAAAGGTTGCATTTTAGCAACATGTAAGTTATCATATCTCTTATGATAACTTGCATGTGAGGCTAAATGCGAACTTATGGCCATCTCTACATGTCATTTAGCACCATGTATCACCAATATGCTAAGTTTGGTTTTATGCATGCTTTTGAGGCCTAAAAATGTAATATGCAAGTGTATGAACATATGAACATTTCATATGCCACCATGTTAAGCTTGTGGCTTCAATACCTTTATATCATGATTATGCCAAGTTCCTTCTTTCTATCCTTTATGCGCTATTGCGATATGTAAGTGATGGGATTGCGTTTGGGGTTGGGTAAACTTAAAAGACATAAAACATAAGCTTGGGAATTTACCTATTAAGTTAGGTCTACCCATTGGGAATTTACCTATTAAGTTAGGTCTACCCAATTGCTTGAAAACTTGTAACATGTTTTGGAAACATGATGGACATGACACTTAGAAAAGATAGGTGTGGCCAACTCGAGGTTGGGTTGAGTTTGTAGCGTAAACCTACCCGGAACCGACCGGCTTAACTAGTTGCTACAAACAATAGGACCCAATGTGAGAAGTTGGTCATGTTGTACCTTGAACCCGAGGTTAGACCAAGTTGTGGTGTAAAGCTACCCGGACCCGCCCGGCTTAACTAGTAACCACAACAAGGTCTAATGTGAGAGGTTAAGGCGCATTAAATTAATTAATGCCTCGTGATTAGGGTTAAGTCATGGTCCACTTAATACTTAACCAATTTGGGCTTGGTAGATTAATCGGGGTTAAGTCGTGAACTCATCGTTACACTTAACCAAGTTAATCCAGGATTAGCAAGAGGGTTAAACCATACTTAACCCACTAGAAAAATCCTAGCAATGGGGGCCCACTCCAGCAGTAATCCCAAGTTAGTATCATCATGACCCTAGGGACTAGGCTAGGGTGGGGGCACGATTACTGGACTGGAGGTAAGTGACCAAAAGCGACGGCAGAGGGTACGCCGGTGTAGTTCCGGGCGGACTCTGGTCGTGCACATAGTCCGTAGCCGGAGAAAACATGCACGGGTACCAGTAGATCGGGATTGTGCACTCATGTTCATGGTGTCCAGGGGTTAACACCCTAGGGCTTGATACACCCGAAGGGTGGACCCGGCACAGTTCGACTACAATTATGATTGGGCCGTATTGACACCAACACGTGACGAGTTAGGCTTAGGGAGCCGATCGACTAGACCGTTTGGTTGGACCTTGTATTAGGGTCATTTCATGTTATTGGGCCAAAGCTTGGGCCAAGGGATCAATACTTGTTTATTCAAGTCATGTTAGTTTGCTAGTACACCTGTGGTGCAAAACCTTAATCCTGATTATGCGACGACACCTTTATCTACCTTGTTAGTTAATCATCATGCTAGTGTATTGTTATCCTTATGTTCATCCCTGCTGCTCATGCCAGTTAACTTTATCAGTTTACATTGATTGTAGTAGGGCTTACTCAGTCTTTTTGACTGACCTGTTTTCTTTCGCCTCTTTTCTTCCGTTTCCCCCCCCCCCCAGGTTCTCAGGGAGGGAATACTGGAGCTTAGCTTGGATTTCGGATTGCTTGCTTGTGGGATTTCAGCTCATGTACGGTTTCGACATGAAGCTAGCTATGGTTACCACTTATTTGGGGATAGCACTTATTTATTTCAGTTTTTCAGTTGATGTTGTTTTATCTAGACTTGTTTATTTGGAAAGCTATGTTGTACCAGACTTGTTTTGAAATGTTTTGAAATCTTCCGTTGTTTTATCTATGTTATTTACTCTGTTTACATATATACATATGTTCTTGTTCTGCCTTGATATATCATTATGCATGTTTACCTGATTCAAACTCCCCTCCAAAGTCAGAGTGCTTGCAAGAGCCACCCTGGTGGAGGTGGGGTGTTACATTTGGTATCAGAGCATATGGTACGAGAAGGAACAAAAAGGCTTTTAGAAAACTTTTGGAAAACTATTTTCAAAACCAAGTATAAAGTATTTTCCAAAGAAAAGTCTAGTTAATTTTAAAGGCTATTCCCCAAAAAGCCATTAGCAAAATTCCTTCGTTTTTCTCCATTCTGAATCTGTCTTTTTCTTCGTTTTCAGTATGGCCGATAACTTTGCTATTCCGGAGGGAGTACACGTACCTGTTTGGTATAGGAGACTTTTGGAGGCTAGGGCGACCGAAGCCGGCCCCGCAGATGTTCCTCCTCCTCCGGTAGTTAATGTTCCTCCTCCTCCTCCGGTGGTTAATGTTCCTCCTCCTCCTGTCGCTGAGGTTCCTCTTCCTCCTCCCCCTCAGCATCCTCAAGTGGACTTCGCAAAGACTTGCAAAGATTTCAAAGCAATGGGTGGCAAGAAATATCAAGGCACTGAGACTTTTGTAGAGGCCAGAAATTGGTTGAAAGAGACCGAGGATTTGTTTGCTATCTTTGGTTTAGACGATCAGAGGAAGCTCTTGTTGGCGGTTTGGCTTATGAAGGATGAAGCCGCTTATTGGTGGGAAGTCACCAATGGTACTAGGCCTGTTGAGACTTGGGCCGATTTCAGGGCAAGGTTCATGCTTAAGTTTCTATCTTCTGCTGAGGAGAATCTGCAAATGGAGATGTTCATAACTTTGAAACAAGGAGATATGTCTGTCAAAGAATATGTGAACAAGTTCAATCAGTTGGCTCGTTTTGGCTTGGATATGGTGAATACTCCTCAAAAGAAGGCTCTTCGTTTTGCTACAGGATTGAATGAGCCGTTGCAGGGATTGGCTATGTCACATATTCCCCATGGGGCCACGTTTGAGAGTTTGATTGATATGGAGTTACTTCAGGGAGATGTCAAGAAAGAAACCAAGATGAATGATACTCAAGCCAAGAAGACTGATTCCCAGGGAAAAGGAAATCAGGGTAATCCAAGTGGTCAGAGCAGTCAAGGCAATCAGAACAAGAACAAGAGTCAAGGCAACAAGGGGAACAACAACAAGGGCAATAACAACAAGGGCAAGAACAACAAGGGGAAGTGCCATTATTGCGGTTCAGTTGGGCATCTTATTAAGGATTGTAAGAAGAGGAAAAGGAAGAATGGTGAAAGCTTTTTCTGCGGTGAGACTGGACATTTCAGTAAGGATTGCCCGAGGAAGCAAGGGCAAGGCCAGGGTCAGACTCAGCGTGCTGGACCTTCAGGAGGGCAAGTTCATGCTCTCAATGTCGCTCCAGTTCCCGATCGAGGTAATATTTCTGTTGAGAGCCTTGTATATATTTCTGATTTTCCAGTTCGTACCTTGTTTGATTCTGGTGCATCGCATAGCTTTATCTCATCTGATCTTGTTGATAGTTTGCACCTTAGTACTAGCTTGGTAGATGATCCCGTCTGTGTCTCAAATCCTATTGGGGGTTCCGCCCATTTGTCTATGATATGTGGGGATTTGAGGATCTCTATACTGAGTTAGAGTTCTTGTGCAGTGCTTATGTTCTTGGTTTTAGGGGATACGGATTGATATTGGGCATGGCTTGGCTGTCCAGATATGGAGCCATTCTTGATTGTGAGCATAGGGTTGTGAGGCTCGTGACTCGCCTCGGAAACACCCTGGAGATTTCTTGTGATCCGAGAGGTCCCGTCATGTTGTGCTATCTGGAATCACTCGACTCGTCAATGGAAACTCTTCAGTCTGTGAGAGTGGTTCGAGAGTATCCGGATGTTTTCGATGAAGTTAGGGGGTTGCCCCCTAAGCGAGAGATTGATTTCCGCATTTATTTGGTGTATAATGCAAAGCCTGTTTCTTTGCCCGTTCGGCACATGGCTCCGCGTGAAAGGCGGGAGCTAAGTAAGCAAGTGAAAGAGTTGCTTGAGAAGAACTTCATTAGACGAAGTATATCTGAATGGGGAGCGCCTGTGGTATTTGCTACCAAGGCGGATGGTTCTCTCCGACTTTGCGTTGACTATCGAGAGTTGAATAAGCTGACTAAGAAGAACAAACACCCGTTACCGAGGATTGATGATCTCTTTGACCAGCTTGTCGGTGCTTCTGTTTTCTCTCAGCTTGATCTTGCTACGGGGTTCCATCAGCTCAGGGTAGCTGAAGATAGTATAGACAAGACTGCGTTCAGAACTCCAGATGGATTCTTCGAATGGCTTGTCATGCCGTTCGGCTTGACTAATGCACCCGCATATTTCGTGGACTTGATGAGTAGGGTGTTCAGGGAGTTCTTGAACAAGTTTGTCGTGGTCTTCGTAGATGATATTCTGATCTTCTCTAAGGATGAGGAAGAGCACGCAAGGCATCTCATGGAGGTGATGGATACGCTTAGAGCGCATCAGTTGAAGGCCAAGTTCTCCAAGTGTCACTTTTGGAGAAGGGAAGTTAGATTCCTTGGGCATATAGTATCTAAGCAAGGCTTAGCGGTGGATCCCGCTAAGGTAGTGGCAGTTCAGGATTGGAAGACTCCAAGGAATGCAACCAAAGTGAGAAGTTTTCTAGGTCTTGCGGGTTTCTACCGGAAGTTCATCAAGGACTTCGCAAAGATACCCGCTCCTCTCACTAAATTGACAAAGAATAATTTAGTTTGCTTCGAGCATAGAATGCGAGCTTGCTTTTCAGAAGCTCAAGAAAGCCCTCACATCAGCACCTGTTCTAGCTTTGCCCGATGAGGGAAGTTATTTACCGTATACACCGATGCATGTGGCACGGGGTTAGGAGCAATTCTTATGCAAGAAGGAAGAGTGATATGCTTTGGCGGTAGACAACTCAAAGTGCATGAGAAGAATTATCCCACTCATGACTTAGAGTTGGCAGCAATAGTATATGCACTCAAGGCTTGGCGCCATTATCTTCTGGGAGAAAGATTTGAGCTTTATACCGATCACAAGTCATTGAAGTATCTCTTTTCTCAAAAGGATCTAAATCTGAGGCAACAAAGATGGATGGAATTCTTGGCATCCTACGATTTTGAGATAGCTTATACCCCTGGCAAGGGGAATGTGGTAGCAGATGCATTGAGTAGAAGAAGGTTGACCCTAAGTCCTCTATTCGTTGAGATGAAGAATTTAGAGTATGTAGCAACCTTTGATTTCTCTTTGGCGATTGAGTCGATGACCGGTTCTTTAGCATCTCTGGAACTCAGACCTACCCTTCTTGATCAAGTTGGGGCTTTGCAGAGAGAAGACCCTCAGATAGTTGAGATTATGGATAAGCTAATTCGAGGAGAGACGTCTAGTCATCTCGCTCGATATTCTATTGATGACAAGGGTTGGCTGAGGAGAGACGGAAGGTTATGTGTTCCAATGGTAGAAGATCTAGTAAGAAGAGTTCTTGAGGAAGCGCATCGTTCTAAGTTGACTATACATCCGGGCGGAGATAAGATGTATAAAGATATGAAGCGCATTTTCTTTTGGCCTGGGATGAAGAAGGATGTGGCAGAATTTGTCTCTAGATGTATCATTTGCCAGCAAGTTAAGGCCGAGTCGAAGAAGCCCGGTGGGCTATTGCATCCTCTAGACGTTCCACTATGGAAGTGGGAGAGTATTTCCATGGATTTTATCGATGGGCTACCATGGTCAAGGAAAGGGAATACGAGCATTTGGGTTATTGTGGATAGACTTACGAAGAGTGCTCATTTCATTCCGGTGAAGAGCAAGAGGACCGCATCTTGGCTAGCGTCTGTATATCTTCGTGAGATTGTGAGACTACATGGAGTCCCTTCTAGTATAGTCAGTGACCGTGACCCAATCTTTACAAGTCAATTCTGGAATAGCTTGCAAGAAGCTATGGGCACAAGGTTGAATCTAAGTACGGCTTATCACCCACAGACGGACGGTCAAACCGAAAGGGTGAATAGGGTACTCGAGGATCTGTTGAGGCTTTGTATTCTAGATTTTGGTGGTACTTGGGAAGACCATCTTCCTCTTGTTGAGTTTGCATATAATAACAGTTATCAGGCAAGCATAGGGATGGCACCATTTGAAGCTTTATATGGGAGGCCATGCAAGTCGCCTACATGTTGGTGGGAGACTACAGATGAGCTTATACTTGGGCCTGATATGATCAGAGATACATCCGAGAAGATCGAGTTGATTCGGAGACGGATGAAAGCGGCCCAAGACCGACAGAAATCCTATGCTGATAAGCGAAGAACGGATTTGGAGTTTGATGTTGGGGATATGGTTTTCGTGAAGGTTTCTCCTTTGCGGAATGTGGTCCGATTTGGAGCTGTTGGGAAGTTGGCACCGAGGTTTGTTGGACCATTCCCTATTATAGAGAGGATCGGGCAGATGGCTTATAGAGTGAAGTTGCCCGAGAAGCTTGCTGGAGTACACGATGTTTTTCATGTCTCGCATCTCCGGAAGTGTTTACATGAATCAGCAGAGGTTGTTGAGCCAAGTGTTCTAAAAGATGTAGAAGTGGAGAAAGAGGCTACATTGAGGAGAGCTCCGATTCGTATCTTGGGGACGGAGACCAAGAAGCTAAGGAATCGAGAGGTCAAATTGGTGAAGGTTCAATGGGGTGAAGCCGAAGAAGACGCAACTTGGGAAACCGAGGAGAAGATGCGTGGGCTTTATCCATTCCTTTTTGAGGGTACACTCTCAATCTCTTTTCTTTGTTAGCATATCTTTCTCTTTGCTATCCATGTTTATCTAGTTTATCGTGTTAATCTTGTCATGAGAACCTTAGGTAGAAACCCTTTGGATGAAACATGTGTTTGAAACATGTTATGCTTGATGGTTGCAAGTGGTTGCAAGTGTTTGCAAGTGGATACTCGTGGATGCATAATACACGTTAGGCACTAAGATCGGCTCACACACTTTCATACCGCATATGCATGAGTGTTTATGCTTATTCATGGATGAAAACTTGTTATGCTATCACGTGGATGTTGCATATGGATGAATGTTATGTGCACTCATGTAGAGATTATAAATTATGTTAGGAATTTGCATACATATGGACTCATTTCACTAACATATTTTGCATTAAGGGGGTTTACTGAATCAGTAACCTCCTGATTTTCGCATTAGATAAGTACATATACACACACCTTTGCATATGATCATACAGCATTTAGAACCTTTTAAGGACAATGATTGCTCGTGGATGATGTTTTGAGTAGATGGATGATGGATGGTAGGATACGTTCTTCCTAACTTGGAGATTTCGGGGACGAAATCCTTTAAGGAGGGAAGAATGTAACAACCCGTATTTTTGAATAACATGTTATAACATAAATGGCGGCAGAATTAAACTGTAAAATCTGAATCAAGGGAAACGGGCTATGCCATTGCGTTCGTCTCCGAAAAATACGCGAAATAGAGTCTGAGTTTTCGAAAATCGGAGTCCGTATGACCAAGATATGGCCTCGCGAAGTTTCACGAAAAATTCCCAAATTAAAGTATACTTAATTAAGTGAAATGGGTTGCGCAGAGAAATATATATATATATAATTGAAAATTAAATAAATAAATATGGAAAAATGTTCAAAACAACGAATTGGGAGAGGGGAATAACCGAACCGGCCGATTTTTGAGGTCGACCCGAGCTCGCTGGGTCGACTAGGGGTTAATCCAGGGTGTTTGGCTATCAACCCGTGGGCCGATTCGCTCAAATGCAGATTTTGCATTTGGATGGTTCTCATGGTTCATCTTTAATCTAAAGGCCCTAGATGGTTCCTACACTTGACTTCTTCCCCAAGACATGCTTTGATGGCTTGGATTGAATCTAGGTTTAATCCTATGGCCTAAAACACTTGCCTAATCTATAAATAAGACCCTAACCTACCCTAAATCATCATTATTCATTCATACAACTAAACTATGGCAAAATCAATCCTTTCATGGCCTCCACTCTCTTCATAAAATTCCTAAATAAATTCCTAAGTGATTTTCCATGCATACAAGTGTTTTCAAACTTGTATGAGCATCATTAGCTTGCATTCAAGTCAAGTTTATATATTTGCATCATAAAGAAAGAGTCTTGATCATTTTGGCTCAAGGGTTTTGCTTGCATTTTGGGTTTAATTGATTTCATAAGGGCTTTGTCATGTTTTCGTGACTTCTTAAGCATTGTAATCCCTATTCTACTTTCATACTTAAACTCTAAAGTTAAATGTATGATATGCAAGTTTATCATGTTGTGATATGCAAGTTTATCATGTTGTGATATGCAAGTTTATATGCAAGTATGCCAAGTTATGTTATGCAAGTTTGGGTTGAACATTTTGTTCATGCTATCATGTTATGCAAGCTTATTTTGGGTTTATGAACATAAAGCTTTAAGCTTTATGCCAAAGGTTGCATTTTAGCAACATGTAAGTTATCATATCTCTTATGATAACTTGCATGTGAGGCTAAATGCGAACTTATGGCCATCTCTACATGTCATTTAGCACCATGTATCACCAATATGCTAAGTTTGGTTTTATGCATGCTTTTGAGGCCTAAAAATGTAATATGCAAGTGTATGAACATATGAACATTTCATATGCCACCATGTTAAGCTTGTGGCTTCAATACCTTTATGTCATGATTATGCCAAGTTCCCTCTTTCTATCCTTTATGCGCTATTGCGATATGTAAGCGATGGGATTGCGTTTGGGGTTGTGTAAACTTAAAAGACATAAAACATAAGCTTGGGAATTTACCTATTAAGTTAGGTCTACCCATTGGGAATTTACCTATTAAGTTAGGTCTACCCAATTGCTTGAAAACTTGTAACATGTTTTGGAAACATGATGGACATGACACTTAGAAAAGATAAGTGTGGCCAACTCGAGGTTGGGTTGAGTTTGTAGCGTAAACCTACCCCGAACCGACCGGCTTAACTAGTTGCTACAAACAATAGGACCCAATGTGAGAAGTTGGTCATGTTGTACCTTGAACCCGAGGTTAGACCAAGTTGTGGTGTAAAGCTACCCGGACCCGCCCGGCTTAACTAGTAACCACAACAAGGCCTAATGTGAGAGGTTAAGACGCATTAAATTAATTAATGCCTCGTGATTAGGGTTAAGTCATGGTCCACTTAATACTTAACCAATTTGGGCTTGGTAGATTAATCGGGGTTAAGTCGTGAACTCATCGTTACACTTAACCAAATTAATCCGGGATTAGCAAGAGGGTTAAACCGTACTTAACCCACTAGAAAAATCCTAGCAATGGGGGCCCACTCCAGCAGTAATCCCAAGTTAGTATCATCATGACCCTAGGGACTAGGCTAGGGTGGGGGCACGATTACTGGACTGGAGGTAAGTGACCAAAAGCGACAGCAGAGGGTACGCCGATGTAGTTCCGAGCGAACTCTGGTCGTGCACATAGTCCGTAGCCGAAGAAAACATGCACGGGTACCAGTAGATCGGGACTGTGCACTCATGTTCATGGTGTCCAGGGGTTGACACCCTAGGGCTTGATACACCCGAAGGGTGGACCCGGCACAGTTCGACTACAATTATGATTGGGCCGTATTGACACCAACACGTGACGAGTTAGGCTTAGGGAGCCGATCGACTAGACCGTTTGGTTGGACCTTGTATTAGGGTCATTTCATGTTATTGGGCCAAAGCTTGGGCCAAGGGATCAATACTTGTTTATTCAAGTCATGTTAGTTTGCTAGTACACCTGTGGTGCAAAACCTTAATCCTGATTATGCGATGACACCTTTATCTACCTTGTTAGTTAATCATCATGCTAGTATATTGTTATCCTTATGTTCATCCCTGCTGCTCATGCCAGTTAACTTTATCAGTTTACATTGATTGTAGTAGGGCTTACTCAGTCTTTTTAACTGACCTGTTTTCTTTCGCCTCTTTTCTTCCGTTTCCCCCCCCCCCCCCCCAAGGTTCTCAGGGAGGGAATACTGGAGCTTAGCTTGGATTTCGGATTGCTTGCTTGTGGGATTTCAGCTCATGTACGGTTTCGACATGAAGCTAGCTATGGTTACCACTTAATTGGGGATAGCACTTATTTATTTCAGTTTTTCAGTTGATGTTGTTTTATCTAGACTTGTTTATTTGGAAAGCTATGTTGTACCAGACTTGTTTTGAAATGTTTTGAAATCTTCCGCTGTTTTATCTATGTTATTTACTCTGTTTACATATATACATATGTTCTTGTTCTGCCTTGATGTATCATTATGCATGTTTACCTGATTCAAACGCCCCTCCAAAGTCAGAGTGCTTGCAAGAGCCACCCTGGTGGAGGTGGGGTGTTACATTCTTTACCAGGACTGGATTCGAAATCCAGTCCGGGTAGGTCGAATCTCTGATAAATCCATTACTCTTTAGCTTTGCAACCTCTTCTTTCAAGGCAGCGGACCTCTCTGGGCCCAGCATTCGCCTTTTTTGCTTTACTGGAGGATGTTTTGGGTCAATGCTCAAGGAATGGCTCATGATTGATGGGGTTATCCCACACATGTCCGCGTGGGTCCAAGAAAATACATCCAAATTATTTTTTAAGAAATTCGTCAATTCTTTAGCAAGATTCGGACTTAACTGGGATCCAATCTTAAGGACCTTCTCCGGGTCACTGTCATCGATCGGTACATCCACAGTTGTCTCGTTGGGAGTCGCCATTCTGCCCCCGGGTTCTTGATCCTCTCTGGGATCTATATCCTCGGGCATCTCTCTGGGCGACTCTCCAACGATTATCCTCTTTGGTTGATATAAGGTCTCCGCCCCCGAAGGAGGAGAGGTGCCTTTAGTTTCGATATCCCTTCCATTGCGAAGTAACTTTAGTTCGGCAACATAACACGCTCGCGCAGCAACTTGATCCCCTCTGACGATACCAATGCCAGCTTCTGTGGGGAATTTCAATAACAAGCACCAGGGGGCTATACAGGCTCTGAAATTTGCGAGGGCCGGTCGGCCCAAGAAGGCATTGTATGGCGATTCAACATCCAAAACCACAAAGGGAAGGATTCTCACTCTATGGCGTTCTCCTTCCCCAAGTGTAACTGGTAACTCTACATAACCCATTGGAGCGGTGGATGCTCCGTTGAACCCACGGATCCATCCTTGGCAGGGTTTCAAGTCTTTTATTTCGAGATTCATCTGGTCAAAGGCCTTTTTGAAAAGAATATTAACGGAACTCCCGTTGTCCACCAGAACCTTATGAACAGTGGCTGGCCCAATGGGTACTGTAATTACAAGTGGATCTTCAGTTGGAGCATGGACTCCGATGCTCTCTCATTCTCGGAAAACAACATCATCGGTCATCATCTTCTGCTGCTTCACCGGGGTACTGTCCTCGGGGTTGCTACATTCCCCTACCTCGAGGTGTTGTTTGGCCGCATTGACGTATTGATCCAATGATTTGGAACTGTGCCCAGCAAGATAAAGTCCTCCGATCACGGTATTAATAACAATATTCTTTCCTTTTTGCTGAGCAGTCGGCCTAGCAGCAAGTTGATTTTGATTCTGATTCGGGGCCTGCACTACTTGCCCCCTGTCCCTGGGTGTTACTCTGTATTCATCTAGCTTTCCTTCTCGAAGCAGCCTTTCGACTACATCCCTTAGGTGACGACATTCATTCGTCGAATGGCCGTGAATTTGATGAAAGAGACAAAACTTCCCTGTTTCACGCTCTTTCTCTGTCGACTCTCTGGGAGGTGGCCTCTTATTCTGGAGGACTTCGTACGCATCCATGAAGATATTTTTCAGAGTATCACTTATTGGTGTATAACTTTCAAAGGCTCTGGGACGAGTCCTTCTCTGGGAGTCGTTCCCTCGGTTCCTCTTCCGGTTGTTGCCGTTTCCATTATTATTGTTGTTACCTGGCTGGCGACCACCCTGATTCTAATTTCCGACGTTAACTTCAACTTTCCCCGAGCTGTCTCCCGTCTGTTTGATGGCGACATTGCTCTAAATTTCCTCCTTATCAGTTGTTTTAACCTTTCGGTTCGCATATACCTCTTCCCGGCGTAAATGTACGTTGGCTTTCTCGTAGAATAACTCTCTAGTGTGGGGCGGTTTGCCTGCCAGGTACCTCCCAAATTCAGTGTCCTTATCTACTCCGTCAATCAGTGCTGCGATGACGGTCGGTTCATGGCGATCTTTAACCTCAGTAGCGGCCAAATTGAAACGATCCAGGTACACCTTTAAACTCTCGCCTGGTCGCTGTTTGACAAGGAACAAATCGATCACACTTTTTGTCTTCTGGGCGTAGATAAGGAATTGTTCTACGAACTTCTCGCTCAGCTCCCTGAAGCTAGAAATCGACCTCGCCGGCAGGCGAGTAAACCATAACAAAGCCACGTCCTCCAGGAATATGGGAAACGCTTTGCACTTAACAGCGTCAGAGGCTGCGGCAGCGGTCATCGACCAAGAGTATCTCATTAGGTGCTGGACAGGATCAGATCTTCCCGCATATCGGTTCATTTGTGGCATGTTGAAACGCCTTGGAAAAGTCGCATCCAAGATAACGTCAGTAAAAGGAGTATGACTGCGGTCGATCCCCCAATCTTCGTTCCGTTGTCCACGGCTATCTGCTAGAATCTGGTGAACCATGGCTGCAACATTTGCACTGGTCAAAGGAGGTTCAGGGTCAGTGCCTCTGGCTCGGTGAGGTTCTCTGATCTCTCTTCGGGGAGCAGTCACAAAATCCGGGGCTCGGATAGGGCTTCGCTGCCCCCTTTTATCATGAGTATGCGTGCGGCGACGGGGCTGAGGTGGTCTGTTATGCACAGGACTGTTCACATCTCGAGTCCTGAGAGCCGTTGCTTGACCATTCACATTACGGTTTGAGGGCCCCGCCCCTAACGCTTCTTCTTCCTGTGAGGGCAGGGTTCCGAACCGAAGCTGTTCTATGTTTTCGGCTCTCTCATACGGTCGTCGCGGAGGTCTCGGCGATTCTTCAGACGAAGAAGAATATACTGGGGTGAGTGGACGAACCGGCGATGTTCTTTGCCTTGCTAGCTCATCAAGTCTTCTATCCATAGCCGTCAAATTTTGCCGCAGGATGGAACTTTCCTGCCTTTGGGCAGCCAACTCATCAAACAATCTATCCCACATTTCGGCGAAGCGAGAGAGATCCCCCTCAGTGACAGGAGCAGCAGGATCATATTGGTCATCATCACTCTCTCTTATGTGCAAAGATCTCGAACCGGGTCGAGCAGAGGTTCCGGGACGATAGGAGTGGGTCATAGGTTCTTTTCCAGGTCGAGTTGTAGTCTGACCATCAGTTCGGATAGCTGCGGTTCGTGGATGGCGATTCGCTGCGCCCCCTGAGATCGACTCGTGGTCGTGGTACGCGGAGGCTGCGAGGTGTTACCTCGGGATCGAGTAACAACCCCTTCAGTGGCCCGGATCGTCTCGTTCTCATCGACTCGGAACGTGGTGTCTTCGTCGGATCGGTTCGCCCCCTGCGCTCCGCGATCCAGAGTTTCTTCGTTGCCCAGTTCGTGCACACTCTCCTCAATCGTTTCGTTGGTCTGTGAAGCTTTAGATCGTTTTCCAGCCATGATATCCGAATCTCTGGAATCCTCAAAGAAGCGAATAGTGAAACTTTAGTACTGAGTTTCTCAGTGAAAGCACCAAAAATGTTAGATCGAAATTTGGACCTAACACCCAAATTGTTCTGAATGTTATAGAATTTCAAATGAAGAACGAGGAAAAAGAAAATAACACTTAGAATTTATAGTGGTTCGGCGTTAACGAGCCTACGTCCACTTTATATATTATTGATTATGCTTTGAAAGCTAATACAACAAGGATTTCTCTCAATATTTCAGTAGTTTGACAACAATGGCGGACGGATTCAGTACTCAATATTGCCAAAAGATCCCGAAAAATGCCAAGCTCTGGGCTATTTATAGCTGATTTTGTCGGGGGGGTCGTGATAACACGTGGCACAGATCCCGAGAACATCGGATCGCATCGCCACCGTTGAGGAAATAGTCAAATTAGCCGTTGTGGACAGGTGTCGCGATCTGCTTGAAAATCGGATCGTGCGGATGGGGAGAATTGGTCCAGATGACGGTTAGGGACACGTGTCGCCAGATCCATGCGATTCGGATCGCTGAAGACTAGCTCGCGCTTGAATGGGTCAGAGGGTTCGCCATGCACCAAAGGATCGGATCGGTTCGCTCTGGGCAACAATATAAGTTTGGATCGGATCGCCTGGACGCGTCGTTCGCTGATGAGATGGGGGCGATCCGTCGAGACGCGATCCTCGGTGGGCGATCCGTCGAGACGCGATCCTTCGTGGGCGATCCGTCGAGACGCGATCCTTCGTGGGCGAGTCGATAGAGTGCGATCTGTTTCTTCATATTCTTGGGGAATGTGGTTTCCTGCTTTCCTCTTACGAATGATCCTGGGTTGCTTGGTCAAAAAGCGAGCCAACAGTGTAGGTACCTTGGATCTGGTATCGATCAGACTTTTAACACCCGCATGCAGAATTATGGACCACTGCCATAACGGGCCCGACTGAACTACTCGCTAGCAAAGTCATGCCCCCCGTCTAAAGAAAGTCATATAGCTCAAGGTGGATTTGGAATGATCATCCAATCCTAGGCTTACACGTGGTAGACCGCAAGACAATTGTACATAAATCATTGAATCGCAAAGTCATAGTCTAACTCCAGATGAACGCGGTGTGACCGCCTACATGGATCGATCTTATGCTCGACGCCACTGGATTACATGAATTCAAATAAAGGAGGTACCCGAAGTTTGGTGCCAACCAATCCTCCCAAAGACTGTTCGGAGGAACGCAGAGCCTTGGCAAACGTTTTCCAACTGTTTGTCTGTCTGACTTTGATCCTCAGAGCTTGGATTAAAATATAAACCTTGGATGAGTTTGAAGGGCGTGCCTGATTGAAGACCGCTCGATCCATGACTCTAACTCTCATGATTCGAGAGAGACTATAAAGGACACGAAGATGACGTCCACAAGGCGCGAAGGTGCACCATGATGGGAACCACCTCGACAACACTCTAACTCTCCAGAGCAGAGAGAGAGTATAAAAGCGTCTCTGATTGAGCATTGAGAAAGAGCTCCTTCCCCGCTGAAGGATCGGGGAGCGAATGAATTGCTGAGCTCGAACTCTAACTCTCTAGAGAGATAGAGAGTATAAAAGCTTCTCTGATTGAGCGCTGAGAAAGAGCTCCTTCCCCGCTGAAGGATCGGGGAGCGAATGAATTGCTGAGCTCGAACTCTAACTCTCCAGAGAGAGAGTATAAAAGCGTCTCTGATTGAGCGCTGAGAAAGAACTCTTACCCCGCTGAAGGATCGGGGAGCGACAGAACAGCTGAGTTTGAACTCAAACCTTGGCGACCGCCAGGAGAGTATAAAAGCGTCTATGATTAAGCGCTGAGAAAGGTGCTGGAGACTCAGCACCCCCCATAATTTCTGCTCCGCTGAAGGATCGTTGAGCATATCATGAAACAAGCTAGAACTCCTACCCCGCTAAAGGATTGGGGAGAAGATTGAAAGCTGAGTTCGAACTCCAGAGAAAGTATAAAGGCGCTCGAGACTTAGCGCCACAAGGGCTCCTACCCCGCCAGAGTGTCGGGGGACTGACTGAACTCCGAGCCTGGATCCTCCATGTCCGGACATGGGGGCAAAACAGTTAAGGTCCTAATCAATCCTCAACAAAGCCCTGGCCAGGCACTAAGTTAATGATTGATTGGGAGCATACATATACACACATACTACTTTTGTGCATTTTCATTTATAATTGCGTTGACTACTTATAACGCTTCATGACTTATTTGCCCATTCGCAGGTACAAGACAATGCGAAAGGAACAGAATTTTTATTACTAAACGCAGGTTTACAAAAGATAACTAGTCAAGAACGCGAGGGCCTCACTCGCAGTGATGGCAACGTGCTAATGGAAAACGAACAAAGTGTCGCGTCCAGAAGGATGATGCAGGCCCCTTGAAGACCAGAAAGCAGATGCAAAGAGAACGTCCATCTGCTGATCCCAACTTACTTCCATAATGGGAAGCTCAGATAAGGCTGGATATATCCCACGTAATAATTGAACATGATGCAACCATTTCGTCCCCGGCCTTTCCCTTGATGCAAAGAGCAAACGGGAGCACTCGAGGCGACTACAATCTGACCCTTTACCGCTTGATTTCTGTCCTCGGAGCTTGGATGGGAGACTAGGGCTTAGCATGGGCTGAATACCAACAATTCATTTTTGCACTCAACTCCGGCTCTTGATGCGAGAAGTGAACATGAATCCAGAGAAGAAATGAATTCGAAGTGTACTTCTCAACAAAAACCCCTGTGGATAGGGGGCACATGAATCAAGAAGCCCGAGGCCGACCTTCACCTATTTCAGGAATGAATTGGAAGGCCGAGCAACAATCATCAATTCGCTGGAAATGATAAAATTGAAGTTCAGGTAGTGACGAACTTGGCACAGTCAGATATCAACCATTAGCTTGGGTTGAACACAAACCAATCAGCAGGCGCGCAACATGCAGTTTCGATTCCCTACGTCATGGATGGAAACACAGGCAATGGAACAGCTACCTGCAACATCCTAGATGAGAATGCAAGAATTGTGACAAACTCAGATCATGCACGACCAGTTTTAACTCCAACTCGAATGAATACTCGAGCGACATTTCATACTCAACTCTAAGAAAGAACGCAACAATTCGAAAAACAGGAACCCGGTCAGGTCGAATGACTCGAACCATGACCCGGGGGCAATATCGACGTGGAAACAAGAAATCAGCAAAGACCCCCTTTGTAATCTCAGATTCGATGCTGGGGGCACCAGCCAGGATCTTGATAATGTGCATCAATTCTTTGATGGCAACCAGCTCGCTAGTCTGATTCGGCGCCTCTCGAGAGGCGGCACTTCTCGAGATGATATGGATAACAACAATTACAGCCCTCACACGTGGGACGTCAGGATCCCCTGTTATTCCCCCGGACTTTAAATTTTCTCTCTAACGAGAGTTGTTTAGAAGCTTTGATGAATTCAACCCTGAGGTAGACATACTTCTATGATAAGAAGGTGTTAATGTCGAGATAGAAAATCTCAATGCTTTTATGATAAAGGATGGAGCATCATCCGACTCCCGAACTGATAAGGACAAAGGAAAAGCCCTGGAAAACAATGACAAGAATGTGCAATTCCAAAGTGAATCTATATCACTTATTGAGCCCATGATCTTATTTGTCAAGCACAATTGAACCGAGCATGAGAAAGAGACTCAATAAGACTATGATAACCATTTCGGACTATGCTGAAGCATAAACGGTGGGGCCCAACTAACTTCATAACGACATTTATTCACTCGCATTCAACAACCTTACTTGACTCCGCAACTGATCAGATGAGAGTAACCAAAGTCGCTGATGCCCGATGAGGCAATCCTCACTATCTGACTAAAGAGAAGAGATGATATCAAAGCAAATGTGGTTCAACCACTTGCATATACCATTCCGATTTTTGCTAAATTGAGAAACAATACAGAATGATCTGGGTCGACTAAGATTGCTGAACCTGCAACTCTTACCAGATGCAACGACAGGAAGTATAAAATCTTCAAGATTAAATTCCTTATTGACTCAACTCAATCCCCATCGATACTGGGGGCATAAGTACTGACCTCGCTTGTCCTACGATGGCACCGAGAGCACAAGTGTCGGTTCATAGACTAACTTTGAAGACAATCCTGGCATGAAATGGGATTCAAAACATGTATGTCATGCCTCCGGAGTACAATCTTACTCATCTTTGCCGACCAAGCGAGCTAGCTTGTGGATCGAATGTGAACTTAAAGACTCAAACTACACCGAATAGAAGGCGTGACAAACCTATCTACTGCCTCGCGATGGTGACGATCCTATAGGCACTGGTCCACATAATTTTAACAACATCCCTTACTGACTACTTCATATGTGAATATTGGATTAAGAAATGATCCGTAACAATTGTGGATTCTCTCGACTACGATCCAGAGTGATCATGGCTTTTGAATTCCTTACTGTTACGATTCAATGCGATTTTAAGATCCTGGATTAATATCAAGATATCATGATAGTTCGAACTTGAGTACAAATGACAAATACATATGTTGATTCTGATGTGCTTTATGCCAACAGTCCAGTTGTTAGCTTAGAGCCCAAAGGTTCTTACATCGCCCCATGATTTGGGTGGCTACTCCATTTATTGACTCATATGTAAAAGAAAGTCCAACCCTACCACGCGCTTGGCTTGCATAGAGTGATGATGTTGTTTGGCGACGACCTATGCGTGTAGGATCACGCTCGGGAGCCGACAATTTAGCATGACTACTGACGAATGAATTAGATCTTTCGATTTGACAAGGTTTAAACAATTTCTTGATCGTCTCGAATACTCCTCTTATAGAACTTAGCCTGATTAGCTCCAATGGAAGCAATGCAACAATTGGATAAAGCCTTCTCAAGGACAAATGATATTCCAGAAAGATTTAGCTCAACATATTCAAAGCACATCTCATCCTCGATAAGATGTACTTTGGGGGGAAAAATGTTAGCCTGCTTTGTGACCAGGCTACCCAAAGCAAAGATCATGTTGACATACCTCTGGGTAAATGATGTCTCATATGGAATCTCTGGATAACATCGCTCTCCGACATTGGAAGCATCATCAGAAGACACAAGGCAGTTTGGTCAAAATCACAACATCAGTATAAACTGGCCCGAAACCCCTAACAAATGACCTCATTTGGATCTATTCACCTCATATACTGGTAGCCCTTTGAATTAGCTTCAGTTTGAGCTTTGGTTTGGCTCAATCGGACTTACGGTTTGAAAGTTACGCCCATTTCCGTGAACGGGTGTAAGCTGGCATATGACCGCGATCCGATCCGCCCTTGCCTACGCGATCCGATCCGACCTATGACCGCGATCCGACCCATGACCGCGATCCGACCCATGACCGCGATCTGACCGATGACCGCGATCCGACCGATGACCGCGATCCGACCTATGACCGCGATCTGACCCATGACCGCGATCCGACCTATGACCGCGATCCGACCTTCGGACCTGTTCAAACGCAGCTTGTTTTGACCTATTCTCAAGGCTACTGGCTCTCCTATTTTTCTGGATCGCCTACCACGTACCCCATCACGAACCAGTCCTCCCAGCAGCTTTCCTACAGCTATAAATACACCTTCAGAGGGCATTTTCAAGGGACTTTTGGCATCTCAACTTCCATGGCTGCCATGGCCAACACTTCTCCATGAATAACCACCATCTTCCTCAATAAATTCAATGGATTCGGAGAGAATTATTCATTGAATTCAAGTGATTGAAAGACAATGTTCATTGTAATTGTAACCTATGAGTGAAATGAGAAAATATGAAGTGGACGTAGGCTTGCTAACGCCGAACCACTATAAAAATCCTGTTGTCTTGCTTTTCTCTTATTTTTTCAGTTATTTCTTCATATCCTACACTCTAAATACGATAATTTGGGTGTTAGGACCATTTTTTGGTCTAACAATTGTTTTCCAAAATGGGTTCAAGAACAGTGTTATTTAAGACACCATTCACGACGAACCCAAAATCCCATTTGATATTAAATACAAGGCTCTATAAGAAAATATACCAGCTTATATTCAATATCAAATTCTGTAACCAACAAATATCGTATTGGAAATAACGATATATAATATATCTTTCAAATTTCCACAACCATATCTGTATAATCACGAAAACCAACATCGAAATATTCCAAAGATAATTTCGATTCAAATCCATTCCAATTCACGTATATTGGAAATTCTGATTATTTTTAAACCCACTTCAAATTCAATTTATTTATTTCAAAAATAAATTGATTTTTATTCTAGTTCAAAACTAGTTCATTTCGATAAAAAGCCATTTTTATCTTTGCAAATGTGGAATTTTTCATCCTAGTTCTTTCCAATTCACATATTATGATTTTACACAAATTATTAATATTTTTAATAATTTTATCAAGGCCCGTACAGTCGATTTCCAATAACGGTCGTCGAACTGCACTTACAGCGACCTTTTCTAAATTTGATTTGGACGTATCTCCAAATCCAACCGTTAGACTTCAAATTTCAAATATTCATTGGAAAACTCTTTTCGATACGAACCCAACGATTCTGGATTTAGGAGAATCCGACGGTCGGATCTCCCGCAATGTCCATACGAAGTCAATGGTCGAAATTCGTGAACTGCCGAATCGCGGCGCGTTCTATTCAGGCCATTTAATATATATATTATATATTTCGTCGATTTCAATTCAAAACGTATTTTATAATTCGTTTTAAATTTTTTTTCAAAACAATGTCAACTTCATATTCAATTTTAAATCAAAATTGAATATTCCATATCATCAATGATAATATTTTCAAAACGTTATATTTTGAAATCACTTCCTTTTCGATATTCGAAATAAATCGATATAAATATCGTTCGCGTCAAAATGGCGCATCATTAATCAACACGGCTTTATATTTTTCAAAACTTCTTTATTCTATTCAACAAATGAATATTTATTCTATTCAACACATGAATCTATATTTCTTTCAACACCAGACTAATCTCAACAAATGAGTACTGTCAACACATGAATCTTATTTTATAATATTCTTTAATTTCTCAATTGGAATGGGGCCCAATTAATTACCGTATAATGTTAATTATTTGGATTCCATACAACACATGTATATAATAGCAACGATAAATAATCAACCATCATCCAAAGTGCACCACATAACTGCATAAGCATCAAGTATGAATAATTAACGCTTACACAGTCTGTCGACCAATCGATCGACAAACAATTAAATAATTGGGATTAGTGTATGCCAAACATCATCCCAAGACCCGTGTGGGGTTTCACATCACAAACACTGAATATTATTTGTGCGGTTGGGCGATGTGTAAAATTTATCGTCCCAATCAATATCAGTCAAATATGTGTATATAAACAAATCGTCCGATTTGTTTATAACTATTTATTTCATTTTATATACACGTTAAAAATTCTATTTTTAACTATACAATATTTATTTTCTATATAAATATTTTATTTCATTTCACATCACCCAATCAACTACACATCAAAATCAAACAAAACAAATAAGCATACAAGCCGTCCATGGTCTGTGGACGACGGGTGTCGGGTGCTACTAAACACCGTCTGCATCCTAGTATATATAATAATATAACTAGAAAAAGAAAATTAAAAGGTGAGAAGTTCTCACAGAGGGTTCCACTCCGCCGTGCTTTGCTGTTGAACTGCTGAATCGTCTGGATTTGTTGAAATTCCAATTCAATCCTTTTTACGCTGTTCATAATAAAAATTATATTTTTATTGCTTCATTCAATAAATAAAAATTCATATTTTTATTTCTACTTTATATATATTTACAACGCTTATTTCAATATAAAAATTATATTTTTATATTTCTTCTCCTTATATAAAGATCGAATTTTTATTCTTTCCCAAATATAAAAATCATATTTTTATAACTCCTATAAATTAAAAATCGAATTTTTATTCTGCTACTTCATATATAAAGATCAAATTTTTTTTCCGCTTCATACATTTCAAAAATTATATTTTTATCAAACTAAAAATCATTTCTTTCTCTAAATAAAAATCCCAACTTTGATATGGTAAAAATATGAACTTTGAGCGAATAAAATGTAAACTTTAACAATATAAAAATATAGACTTTCTAATATCCAAAAATCATATCTTTATCTTTTTAGAACGCTTTATATACCACAAAAATTAATTTTTATTTCATATCTAAACATAAAAATCATTTCTTTATACTGAAAATGAAAAAAAAATCTATACTCTTCTATAGAAACAAAACCGATTTTCCTTTACATTTGCAAAGCTATCATATCGGAAATAAGTAAATAAATGAAATTAAATTAACACTTACTGTTTTTTTTCCAGCATAGCAGGGGGAAAGAGGGTCTGAGGCGCGAGGCAGAACGGAAGGGGGGGTTTTCTCGAGTGGAGGCGGAGGGAGGCGGGGTGCGGCGATTGATTGGAGAAAGGGGCGATTAGGGTTTTGGGTGGCTAGGGCGCGAGGCACTTGGTGGAGGAGGGCGAAGTGGGATAAGAAGAGGGAGGAGCAGGGAAGAGGAGGAGTTGCGGAGGAGGGCGCCTCGTTCGGGCGCGGAGGCGCAGCCCATCGAAGGAGCGACGGCTCCTCCTTCTCCTTCTTTTTTTTTATAAATCGGGTTTGGGTTTTGAATGATGGGGGAGAATGGGCTTGACCGGGTATAGGAGAAAAGGGGCAAGGGATTATTTTATTTAATTATTTAATTTCCCATAAAAAGTTGACTTTTTATTCGAACTCGAAACGAGGCCCATCGCCTGTTGTCCATAGCTAATTACCCCCATTCCGAACACAATGGGATATGTATCGTAGGCTGATTTGATCGTTTCGATCAGTTTTCGTCAAAATCAACATATAACTCTATAGATTGAATTTGATCGCACATTTCAAATTACTGGGATCACATACGAACTCGAAAAATTCCAGAAAAATAATTTCTAGCTTCATATTGACGATACGGTCCTAACAAAACTAGTTTCGTCGAATTCTGAGAACGTTTGAAAAATGGCCAATTTCCAGTCGATTAAAATCAAATGAACTGGTCAAACGTGTTTTCCTTTTCCACGCTCACATATTGATTCGAAAAAATATGAAAATTGGAATCTAGCAATAACTTGACATCACGGATCCAACAAAAGTGGTTTCGTCGAAATCCGAGGTCGTTTGCAAAATGGCTATTTTTAAAGGCTAGAATTCCATAGCGACTATTCTGAAAATTCATTTGGACGTAACTTTTGATTCCTGCTATGAAATTTTGATTTTTTGGATTCGTTGGAAAGATATTCTCAATTAGATTCTATTATTTTTGGTTTCGCTAAAATCCGGCTTATTTTGAATCATGTACATTCATTTAAAGTTTGAAATCGAATTATCGAACTACCACGTCATTTTCAATTCCTTTTATAATTTAAAATAATTATTTATATTCTAACGACGAACTATATAATATATACGTTCGAATTGTATTCAAAATAAATTTTCCATCGTTATTATTTAAAATAATCCATTTTAAATATTCAAAATTCATTAAAATTACCAAAATAAAAATTTTAAACTGGCCCAGATTTTCGGGTTATTACAATTGATATCTTTTAATTGTTTCCTACAACTAAATGATTTGCTAATATATTTGAGAATTTTAGATAAGCTTGATTGATTGATATATTTTTTTTTTCTATTTGTAGCCACCTGATTGATTGATGTATTTCTTTCTTATCTTATTTCTGGCTACCATAGGTTTAGGGATTTTGATTGATTGATATATTTATTTCATGTTTGTGGTCACCTGATTGATTAATATATTTCTTTCCTATCTTATTTGTGGCCACCGCAGGTTTAAGGATCTTGATTGATTGCCTAACAACTTGTATATATATATATATATATATATTGCTTTGCTGAATTAATAAAAAAATATTCATATAACATTCTTCCTACCTTTTCATGGTATTGGAGACATTCCTTCAAATTTTCTCTACATCTTAAACCATAGTGGGTGGCCGCAAAATACCACCACCACCAACTTCAAAAATCGAGTCTAATTCTCCTTTTTACCTCGGACTGCAAGATCGGCTAGGGGATTTTATCACCTCCCAAAGTCTCAAACTTAACAATTTCAATGAAAGGACCACATGAAGGAGCTGATTGGAATGGAAACTAGGTGGGATGGATTGTATAGGACCTACAAGCAAGTTTTAAGTTTCACGTTTCTAGTTTCCCATTTCGAGTTTCAAGTTCCGAGTTTCAAGTTTCAAGTTTCATATGACGACCCCAAAACCCCATACTACGGTGTCAAGGGTAATCTTTGGAATATAACACATAAACAAATAATAGCAGAACGGAATTAAATAAATACATCAGATAATGTACAACAGAATATACTGGATATAATAAACATCAGAGTTACACAGTATACAGGGTAATATTTAGTACAAATACATTTCAGCTATACATAAATGTCTACAGCGGAAACAACATAATATGTATAATAGGAGCTGAACAGCATAAAAGAGATAAATGATAGAATCCATCTTCAGCTCCAGCTATCCAGAAAGAGCCTGCTAAAAACCTGAATACAAGGCTGCCCGTATTGAAAAAGGGGCACCCGAGTTTGCAAGTGAAACAAACTACGAGTCAGTCATGGGACTGGTATGAGAAATCTACTTAACACATTTATAATATGGCTAATCACAGGACCACGCCACTTTCGCGGAACGGGTTTACTCCATTGGATTGCCAGTGCTTTAAAACAAGTAAATCTTTAAACATCGCAATGCTTTTTATAAAAATGAACCATTATAAGACTCAGTTCCCATCACACAATGCAACGCAAACCGGAGGATAGAGTTTTTTACCTTATAATGGCCAAATATGCTTGATATGAATAAAACAAAAGCTTTTGATATTATTACTAGTGTTTATATGTTTCAAAAACAATTTCAAATCATAAGTATCAATCATAGACGGCATTAATGCCCCCATACCACTATGTCTCTATATATAGGTATACAATCAAAACCGCACAATCACGTATTTGGAAATTGGATTTCCGTCATGAACCAAGGCAAAAGGTAGTCCTTACCGACTTCGAGACTCTCTAGCCCGAGCCTCCGGAACAGCCGCAACTGCCCTTGGAGCGACAGGGCCGGTCCACACGAAGTGGGTTATAGTGCCTGACCAATGCGTTTCCCCGCCCTCTGGGGCGTAAATGAGCCAACGAATGACTCCATCGGTCCCGAATCGACCGATATAACCAAGACGCCTCACAACAGCAACAACCACACAGGTGAAAATAACATATATGTCAGCCAGTTTAAGCATTGACACCACCTCCAACTAGAAAGAAACGCATGTCCTCCCTGAGGTCCCCTTCCTGTTTCTAGTTCATACCGGGGTGTGAGGCTCGTTACTTCACGTTATACACAAAGCTACGCCACACAGGCGGTGCTTTTATCCTCAACCACAAGACTTTACTTTTCAACAGAAGCCTTGATCACTGCATCTTAGCATGCCACACCGGCAATTCACACCATGTAACTGATGGCTATCAATCACACAGGATGAATTCCAATGTTAGACACACAGTCCATTTACAAGTCCGTTCTGGGTCTGAACGAAACCGAAGGCACTATATACCTCGCATACCCATCGATCTCCATGCACGTCTGGACGATCACCACTCATTATCCATATTTCGGGATGCCTCCCAATCAGGACATCAGTTACCATCCAAACGAGGTGAAGATCTCCGGTCTTCGACCACCGTCTTCATCTTCGATTTCTTTTCGTTCATTCAATTATTCAGAATGGGATAAACCCGGTCTTTCTGAGCAACTCGCGTATATATATATATATATATATATATATATATATATATATATATATATATATATATATATATATATAAGTAAATTTCACTTCTATTCAACACATATATAATTTTTACAACGCATATATAACTTATACAACGAACATACAACTTATACAATGTTTATACATGAGGTGTACAATGCTTATATAACTCATACATCGACTATATAATTTATACATCGTCATTTTCCATATCGTTTATAATTCAGAAATATCACATTGGGTTCCACGCCACCAAAAATAGCAGAAGGCTCAGAAAAATATGCGGTCTCTTCTAGAATGTAGAAGACGTCCTCACGGTCCCGGCGTCTCTTGTTTCACTGAATTTCGTCAACAAACGAAAAAGATATGATTTTTACAGTGAAATCAAAAACCGTAGCGCTTTAAACTGCTATTATATAGTTTAAAATTAAATCAGTCGTACCTCAGCTGAAAGGTTCGAAACTAGGTTTCGATTTTACTCGAAATCCGCGAAGCTTGAAGAGGATCGGGCTACGCAGTGTCGAAGGGGGAGGAGAGGCGCTCAGGCGCCGGGGGAAGTGGGCCCACTCGGTGGTGCCAGCTGTCGGTGGCGGCGGCTGAAAGCCCCGAACTTCCCGACGTCGGTTCTCCCAAACCACACAATGAAAAAATCCAAACTATATATGGATTTGAAGATCTTCTCGCGCTCTTCAAAATCTTCAACAGGAGGAGGGGCTAATTTTTCCTGGTTTGGTCGGAAAGTGGATGGGAACGGGAGAACGGGTTTCCGCCGTCGAGCTGGGTAGCGGGGAGAGAGAAGCGGTTTTTTATTTATTAAATTCTGATTGGCCGGAAACTATTTAAAGTTTTTAAAAGAGGGTTTTCTAACACGACCTCCAATCCAAACCCAACGACTGTCGTCCCCAGCGTTTTACCCCCATTCCGAACACAATAGGATATGTTTTGTAGGCCCATTCGACTGTTTCAGTCAGTTTTCCTTCAAATAAAAATATAAAACATTCAATATTTAATTTGAACGTACATTTCAATTTGCCGGGGCCACATACTAATTCTAAAAATTCCCGAAAAATAAATCTAGCTATGTTTTGACGATACGGTCCCAACAAAACTAGTTTCATCGAATTCTGAGACCGTTTGAAAAATGGCCCATTTCTGGTCGATCCAATTTAACTGTAATTGACCAAAACACATTTTCTTTTGCCACGCTCACATACTAGCTTCAAAAATTATGAAATTTGAAATCTAGCAATAGTTTAACATCTCGGATCCAACAAAATTGGTTTCGTCGAATTCCGAGGTCGTTTGCAAAATGGCCATTTTCACGGGCTATATAAACTCCATAGCGACCTTTCTGAAAATTCATTTGGCTATAACTTTTGCTTTCCGCTATGAAACTTCGATTTTTCAGATTCGTTAGAAAGATATTCACTAACAGATTTAAATATTTTGGTTTCACTAAAATCCGTTTTGTTTTGCACCCGGTACAGTCAAGCAAAGTTTGAATTCAAATTTTGAAACTACCGCGCCATTTCAGGCCTTGTTTATAATTAGGAATAATTATTTTCATTTTCAAATGTCGATTCAAACTTAATTTTCATCATTATTATTTAAAATATTTATTTTAAATATTAAAAATCACTTAAATAGCCAATTTAAAATTTTTAAATTGGTTCAGATTTTCCGGGTTGTTGCAATCTCCCCCACTTAAAACTTTTCGTCCCCGAAAAGGAACAAAGCCGAAAGCGGTTTGATTAATCAACTCTACGTTCAATCTGGCTTCCATTCTCCAACTTTTCAGTTTCTGAGAATTTTCAAATTCTTTAAAAATTTGGCTAACACCCGGAATTTTCGAAAAATTTCGCCATAACCTCCTTTGTATGGGGAGGGGTTTGGAAATTTATTGGGTCGTATTAGGTACCCAATAAATCCTATAAAGCATACACATATTTATAGTGATATATTCTGGTGTTTACAGGGAAGCATGTATAGATAATAACTCCAGAGAATAAATTCTCGTCACCCTGTCTAAGCCTTAGGGAGTGTGTATTTTTAATTGCTCCAGAGAATAAATTCTCGTCACCTCGTCCCGTGTCGAAAATAAATAATCCATGTGCCATATTTAATAACTAGAGAGACGTGATTATTGTCAACTCCAGACCCGTGTGGGGTTTTTATTAATTTGGCAAATTATCGTTACAATTTTATATGGTCCATATCAGTCATCAGTTCAACCTGTAATAAATAGTCCACATTTGTCATCAGTTCAACCTGTAGTAAATAGTCATCGCCATACAAGCCTCTCGCTCGTATGGTAAATCCTCAACCTCGTCACACAAGCTCCAAATGCTTGTGTGGTATATAATGAAGTATGCTATCTTCAATAAGTATGCCATCTTCAAGAAGTATGCCATGCAGTGTAGTTCAAAATTAATTGTTACTATCCTATGGCGACATTTATTATTTACACACAGAATAACCAGCACTCCGCATCCAATGGCACTCACAGGAATTGATATAATAATAAAATTTCGCATCCAACTCATTATGGTTTGCCTATTTCTCGGGCACGCAAATAAAATCTTTACTCAACAGCTAATCCATTTACCTATTCAAACATATATAATGCACATGTATATATTTCTAGTTAATCCTCTAATCAGTTCAATGTGTGGTTTATTCGAATAAATTCTACCATTCATTCTATTATTGATTTAATTAACTATCATTCTAATAATTTAATCAATCAAACTCTAAATCACACAACACAAACATCAAACAAATTATTTTTAACTTTTCAAAATACTCTAATTAATTCATATACTCTTTTAAAATCATTCAGATTATATGATTAAAACTTTACATTCATGAAAAGAAAACAACAACAAAGTAGAAAACATAATGGAAATTTCAAAGTATGGTAAATGTACCTTGCACTAGAGTCAATCAGAGGTATCCACCCTGCTCTTAGGATAGGCTTTCTTAATGCTTTCCTCGGTTTCCCAAGTACAATCTCGTGTATCTCCACTCCACTGAACTTTGACTAAGTGAACCTTCTTGTTCCTCAGCTCTTTGGTTTCTTTGCCAATTATCTTGATTGGCTCTCTTCTCACAGCTAGTTCTGGAGTAATTTCTATATCCCATTGAGCTGCTTCTTCCACGATCAAGTCGGGATCATGAACATGCTTTCGAAGTTGAGTTACGTGAAATACATTATGTACTCCAGGCAACCAATCAGGTAATTGAACTCTATAAGCGAGGGTTCCAATCCGTTCAAGTATAGGGAATGGACCAAAAAATTTGGGCGCCAACTTCCCAGTTTTTCCAAATCGAATTACTCCTCTCATCGGAGAAACCCTTAGATACACATAGTCACCAACAACAAATGCTAAATCCCTCCTTCTCGAGTCTGCATAGCTCTTCTGTCGGCTTTGAGAAGCTAGCAATCGCTTCTTAATGAAATCGACTTTATCCGCAGCTTCGCGAATCATATCTGGTCCCAATACAAGCCTATTACCAGGTTCAACCCAACAAGCAGGAGATCGGCACGGTCTACCATACAATGCTTCGAATGGTGACATTGTTAAGCTCGTTTGGTAGCTGTTGTTGTATGAGAATTCGGCCAAATGAAAATGGTCTTCCCAGGATCCGCCAAAATCAATAATGCATGCCCGCAATAAATCTTCTAGATTATGATTCACCCTCTCAGTTTGACCATCTGTTTGAGGATGATAAGCGGTGCTCAAGTTCAGCTTTGTTCCCAGTTCTACTTGAAATGCCTCCTAGAATTAGCTAGTAAATATTGGATCTCTATCACTAACTATACTGATCAGCACTCCATGTCGCTTAACTATTTCCTTGAAATAAACCTGTGCCAGACTCTGAGCAGTTCTATTGGATCTGACAGGTATAAAATGGGCGGTCTTCGTGAAGCGATCTACGATCACCCAAATACTGTCATTCTGTAACAACCCTGAATTTTGGGGCCAATTTAAAATTTATTTTAAATGATTTTAAATGAGTTTTGATATTTAAAATAATCTATTTTAAATAATAATGATCACAAATTTGGTTCAAATCGAAGTTAGAATGAATAAATTAATTTTAATTATAAAAAGAGTTAGAAATAGCGCGGTAGTTTGAAAAGTCAAACTTGAAATTTGACTGACCATACAGGACGCAAAATTTAACGGATTTTAGTGAAACCAAAAATATTAGAATCTATTTTAAAATATCTTTCCAAAGAATCCGACAAATCGAAATTTCATAGCGGAAATCAAAAGTTATGGCCAATTCAATTTTTAGAAGGTCGCTATAAAATTTATAAGGGTCAAAAGTGCTACTTTTCACATATGTAAGAATTTCGACTCGAAACCACTTCCATTGAGTTTAGAATGATGTTTCTACATTGAAAAACAGTAAACGCTTATATATTTAGAGTTTCGGAAATTATTTGTTTAAAAACATATTTTTAATATTAAATATACTGGCCTTAAAAATAGTCATTTTTCAAACAGTCTCAGAATTCAACGAAATAAATTTTGTTGGATTCGTATCAACAAAACAAAGCTAAAAATGATTTTTTGTAATTTTTAGAATTAAAATATAATTATAATTGATTTTTCAGTGTAAACGGGCAAATTTTTTACTTTAAAAATTCATTAAAAAATTCATACGAGCTCAGAATCGAACGAAATTAATTTTCATATGTCCACAGCATCAAAACATAGCTAAATATATTTTTCGAGAATTTTTGAAGTTAATTTGTGACCTCGGTGAATTTTCATGGACGGTACACATTAAAATATTAATAAAATAATGTAATTATTCCAAAACTCATAACAGGCCTCGGAATTAGACCCCGGGACATAGCTCATTGCGTTCGGAAGGTGTCAAAACCATAAGAACGACAGTAAGCAGGCCTAAATCGGAGTTTGGACCAAAACGGGCTTAAACGGGCTAATTAAATAATAATTAAAATACCCTAATACAATATTATATAATGCAAAATCGGGTCTCCTTCTTCTTCTTCAGCCGGATATGGCAGCCACCGAAACCCATGAGTTTTCAAATCTTCAAACTTCGATTTCTCCTTCATTTTTCAACGAAATTTAGCGTGTGAGTACCCGTTTCGAAGCTCTTTCTGAGCTGTACGATCTCCGACAAGAATCACCTCGAATCGTGCCTCGATGAAGCCGCCATAGCCCCTTTAACCCGCGCCGTTTGCGCCTCCCCCGGGCCCCGCCGCCGCCGCCGAGTGCCCCCACCTTCTGGCCGATCATAGGTCTCTCCAAGCTCTTCCACCTCCAACAAACGGTTCGTCATTTCATCAACCGTAGCTCCGGCAATTTGAAAACAAAGATTTGAACTCTTTCCTAAAGGTAAAAGCTTCAGATTTTGTAACGCTTATAGACGTGGTTGTGACAGTTGTTAAAGGCCGATTCTTATTTATTTATATGAATTTGAATGCTAAATGTTTCAGATCCGCAACCGTCTTGAATTCGAACGCCAAATCTGACCAAACTCGATTCATCGCAGAACCAACAGCGGTGAGAATTTATTTTTAATTAAATTAAATTTATTTAATTATTTATTAATTCTTTTTTATTAAAGAATATTGACTGATCTGCTATGTAGCAATATTGAAATACAGATCTAAGTTGTTTATGACTGTATGTTGTTAGATCCGCGAATCTAAACGTTAGATCTGAAATTATTGGCTAATTAAAATGATTATTTGTTAATTCATTTCAATCATCCTTCGTTGATTTGTCATATGCCATCAAAAATATCACCTTGTGTAAAATTTGGATGTGAAGTGTTGGATCTAGATCTATTGGATTATTTGAATGTTGTTGATTTGATGACATGAAATTTTCAATTTATTTTGTAAATTAAAAAATAGAATTTGTCGTTGATATGAGATTTACAATTTGTTTTGTAAATTAAAGTTAACATTTATCGTTGACATAGATTTACATTTTTATTTGTAAATTATAGTTAGAATTGGCGATGGCACAAATTTTACATTTTATTATGTAAATAAAAGTTAGAATTTTGCGTTGACATGAATTTACATTTTTATTTTGTAAATTCAAGATTAGAATTGGCGATGACACAAATTTTACATTTTATTATGTAAATTAAAGTTAGAATTTGGCGTTGACATAAATTTTGCATTTTAGTATATAAATTAAAGTTAGAATTTGGCGATGTCGTAAAGTTTACCTTTTATTTTGAAAATTTAAAGTTAGAATTTGCGATGACATTAAAAGTACATTTTGTTCTGTAAATTTAAAATTAGAATTTGTGATGACATGAAATTTTACATGTTACTATGTAAATAAAGTATTTTCACCATATGCATAAATTTACATTATTTTCAATGTAAATTAAATAGTAAATTTAACCGTAGGACGCTATTAACATTTTTAATGTTAATATAACACTATGGGTTGTCAATAACATTTTTAATGTTAATATTTAAGAGAATCTAACAGTAGGATTTGTTAACATTATTTTTAATGTTAATACATGAAAATATCACCGTAGGAAGATTTACATCATTTTTAATGAAATAAAAAGAATGGATTTCACATTGTAATTAGAGAGTGAAAATTTACATTTTTCCTAATGTAAATATGTATGAATTCCACCGTATGTACATTTTACATTATTTTTAATGTGAATTATATAGTAATTACAACGTAGGATAATTTTTTTTTTATGATTGAAAATAAAAGTCAATCTTTTTATGATTGAAGATAAAAGTCAACATTTTTATGTTGAAATTAAAAAGACCATCTTTTTATGTTGTAAATAAAAAGACAACATTTTTATGTTGAAATTAAAAGGGCAATCTTTTTACGTTGAAAATAAAAAGACAATATTTTATTGTAAATAAAAAGATGAAAATTTGACGATGTAAATAAAAAGACAATCTTTTTGGAATTAAAATAAAAAGATGAGTTTTTACGGTGAATATAGAAGAAGTTGATATTTTTGCATCGTAAAGAAAGAAAATATCATTTTTTATATGATGTAATGAAAAAGAACAAAATAATGTGAATCCTTTTATTTACATTTTCTATTGTAAATGAAAAAGAACAAAATATTGTGAATCCTTTTATTTACATTTTCTATTGTAAAGAAAAAGAACAAAATTGTGTGAACCATTTTATTTACATTTTCTATTGTAAAGAAAAAGTAAAAAGAGAGTTATATTTCTTATTTGCATTTTTAGATGCAAATAAAGCATAGAAAGAAAATTATACTTTTATTTGTCATTGTTTTGTTAAATGAAAGTAAAAGAGTTAAAAAGACATTTTATTTACCATTGTTTTGTTAAATAAAAGTACAAGATATAAAAGAACATTTTTATTAACATTGTTTTGTCAAATAAAAAGACAAATACATGAGATACACTTTTATTTGTGTTTTATGTACAAATAAAAGTACAAGATTAGAAATACACTTTTATCTACACTGTATTTGTTGAAATAGAATTGCTAACAAAATGAGTGTATCACTTTACTCATCTTTGTTGAAAACAGAAATTATGTGAAAATATAAGAATCACTTTTATTTGCATAATATACAGTAGAATTTATACGCAAGCATAAAATCCAATTTTTATTTGCAAAACTTGCATTAGAATTTATATTCTAATATACAATTGTATTGTTGGTCAAAATATACACTGAAAAGTATTGTTAAGAAACTTCATACAAATAAAGAATAATGGAATTTATATTCCATTTGTCATCCGCAATAAAGCTATATAAATAAATTACTGTTTATGTGACTTTAGAAGTATATAGGGAAGTCATACGAGTAAAATATATTTTACTTGATATAAGTGACATGTTTAGTGAAATTGAAATTGGTTAAACCTATTAACCAATTCTGTATTTATTTATTTATATGAACTGTTGTTGGCTGAAAGCCCCACACGGGTATTGGGACGATACTTGACTGACACAAATCCCAATGTTTAATTACATGTCTATCGATTGATCGACGGGCTGCGATGAGCGTTATTGTTTCATTTTAATGCTCACACAGTTGACATTGTCACTTTGGTTGTTAATGGATGGATTGAGGATTATTTCCTGTTATTACCCTATACATGAAATGTATGAAACCCATATGACCCAAATTATATGGTACATGGTTGAGTCGCATTCCAATGCAGAATTTCTTTTTTAATAAAGAATTTTTATATAATAAAAGGATTTTTGTAAAATAAAAGATTTTGTATTATAAAGAATATTTTACATTCAGAATCTTTTATATATAGAATATTTTATTGATTATTTTAAAATATTTTTTTTTATATAGTAATGAATTAATATCTTTAGGATAAACCATTTAATTAAGATTATTAGATCTTAACAATTATGTTTGGTGGTTGATATGTGAATTGGATTTGCAGTGGACGATGTTTTAAATAACATTTATCCTTTAATCCAATTTACATTGAAATTATTATTTGAAATTTATAAATCTATTTTATAAATTTAAAAGAAGATTTTCTAAAATCAGACTTTTCCAAATTAATATATTAAATTGGAATTAAGTGGAAATTCGATTGATAATAATCGAGATGGGCTTCTGTAAAAGAAGACCGACATTATATATAGAATTTAAGAGACTTTGTCGTTATTCCATTTATAATATTAGTCCGATACAGAAATTTATAACGATTATTTGTTGATTTGATTTCTGTAGAAATTCCATATTTTGAAAGTTGGTTTTGGGTTTATCGTGAACTATGTTTTAAATGACAATAGTTCTTTAATCCAATTTAAGACAAGATTGGCTTATTAAAATTAATAATCTTGTAATAATGATTTTTGTATTAAAAATCAAAATTGGAATATTAATAAATCTTTTTAGAAAGATTAAAATGTAATTTATTTTATCTTTGATAAATTAATGAGAACCTTTTAACATAAATAATAATTTATATTTAAAAGGATATTCAAAGTTGGAATGTGGCGTATGGTTTGTTTTAATTACAAATACGCGAGTTATTCAGAAAGACCGGATCTAACACATTCTGAATAATCGTCACGACGATCAAGAGTCGAAGATGAAGACGGTGACTGAATGAAAGAGTCGGTTGTGTACGACTTGTGCAGGATCTATAATATGGCTATGTGGAATGTATGTGATAACTTAAGCTATTCAATAGTTATGCAGGTAAAAATTCACAAACAAGATATATATCACAAATAACTATAAATGCAGTAAAGTAAAGTAGAGTAACGACACCAGGATTTTTATACTGGTTCGGACCTCCAGTCCTACGTCCAGTCCCGAAGCTTGTAACACCCCGCGAATTCTATAACTGTGAAACTCACAAATTAAAGTATAATTAATTTCAAATCAAAGAACTAAGGGAAACGGGATACGCCATTGCGTTCGTCTCGGAAAAATACGCGAAATAGAGTCCGAGTTTTCGAAAAACGGATATCGTATGAAGAAGTTATGGACGAACGAAGTTGGGCGAAAAACCGAAAAAGGGCCAGAATGCACTGGCGCACTTGGGAAGTGCGCCAGAACAAAAATGAACTGGCGCACCTGTGAAGTGCGCCAGTGCATTTTTGACCTGGCGCACCTGCCAAGTGCGCCCAGGTCAAAAATAACCTGCTGGCCAGGTCTGGTCTAGCCCTGGCTGGCCCGGTCGGTGTGTGGTCGAATTTCTGTGGTCTGCTATGTCATTAGGGCTAGGTGGCGGGTTTTTATTGGTCTCTCTTCCTAATGAATGGCTACGATCTAACCTAGCAACATCAAGGGTCCTAATCAATTCCTAACCTCTATATAAACAACCCTAGACTAAACCCTAATCTATTCATTAAAAATTAAGAACATAGCCGCCATGTTGCTGAGGAACGACAAAGCATAGCCGCCAACTAAAGAGAGGATTAGGAAGAAAGTTCTAAAGCCTAAAGCAATTCAAAGCAACCTAAAGCTAATCAATTCAACAAAGGAATCGTGTCTCTTAATTAGAGAATTCGCCGCAACCATTGTAAGTAGAGTATTACTTTGGTATAATAAACAACTGTGTTGATGTGTATGCTTGAATTGTGGCAATGGAAGTAACTCATGTTTGTGCAAAATTATGTATTCATTATAAAGGACTACATGCGGTAGTTCTATGCAAATAAACGTTTGGGATATTGCGCAAATTGTGTATAAATCATTATATGATGTATGATCGTTATGTGATTAAATTCATGCAAATTTGAGGCTTTGTTGTTATGCCATTATGATGTATGTTTTTATGTATAAATCATTTTGCAAGTAATGGAAACAAGTTTGGTTATTATAGTTCATATGAAACTATGTGGAATTTTGACACCATGTATTAGTCATGCTTTTGCAAGCTTATGAATATGGCTAGGAATGATATTTGGCATAATTGAGATCTATGATTAAGTCTATTTTGTTTTAAAGAATTATATGATGACATATGTGAGACATGGTTAGATTAGACTCAAAAATCCCCTTTTTGCAAGTTTAAAGCAAACACCATGATTAGGAATATTTATGCATAAGTATGTCTATACCATCGTTATGTGATTAGGCTTAAATCATGATTAAGTTGAAATATGCTATGTTCATGCCATGCTTATGTTTGACAGTATGTCATGTTTATGCTAGAAGTATTTATGCCATGCTTATGTTTGACAATATGCCATGTTTATGCTAGAAGTATTTAGGCCATGCTTATGTTTGACATTATGCCTAAATAAGAATATAAGTTCATGTTGTAGTTAAACCTATGCAAGTTTGCATGCCTTGATTTATGTCACCTATGTTTTATGACCAAGATATATGTTACCACTATGCAAGTACACCAATTTCTATTATGTATTTTCCAACGTCATATGCAAGTTCATGCGCTCACTTTCCCCTCTTTGTGTATACGCCATAAGCCTCCCCTTTTCGCATGGCTAAATTGGGCTTTAAAAGGCTAAGCCCAATATATATAAACGGACGTGTAAAACGGGGGTAAATAACGTTGGGCTAAATTAATTTAATGAATGAAAACTAAAATAGAAGGGCCCAAAGTCAAGTATGAGTTGGGCCCATGGTTGGTGTAACTTTTACACCATTAACATAATAATGGGCCGCAAATATTTACATATAAGAAATAAAGAAGAATGACAAGATATGTAAATGTAGAAAAGACGATATGTTTAACCCGAGGTTGGATTGAGTTGTGATGTAAACCTGCCCGGAACCGCCCGGCTGTCCAGTAGTCACAACAATACCTATCCAATGTGGGAGGTTAAACATGGAGCCCAGCAAAGACCCGAGGTTAGACTGAGTTGTGGCGTAAGACTGCCCGGAACCAACCGGCAACAGGCAGCCACAACAATACCTGTCTAATGTGAGAGGTCAGGGCCTTAATAAGACAATTAAGGCTGAGTCAGGATTGTTAGGATTAAGTGAACTAAAGACTTAATCAAAATGGAACATGCTAAACTAAACAGACTGGTGGGGTTAGGTTAGGAAACACTTAACCAACTTAGCATGTTGGCTAGAGATAGAAAACCTAGCAACGGGGTACCCTTTTCAGCAGTAACCCTAGAAGGTGTATCAGGATACCCTGAAGCTAGGCAGGGTGGGGCACGATTACTGGGCTGATTGTAAGAGGTCAAATCGACGGCGGTGGTGTAGCAGTGTAGGTTCTAACGGTGTGCGGGCGTGCACGCACTCCGGCGCAGAAAAATAAAGCACTGGACACCAGTAGCATACCTTTGCACTCTAAGGTTGTGTCGGGTTGCCACTATGGGACTTGATACACCCCATGGTGGGACCAGCATAGGTAACTACAGACATCGGGGGCCGTAAGACACATGTAACTATGCGAGTAGGAGCCGATCATCGTAGAATGGATCACACTACCCTGATTATGGGGTGCAAATTGGAAACTAGTTTATATGGGTTCAGAGATTAACATGGGGTACGATAGTATATTCGACCCTAGACAACTTAACCAAGTTTATAGTGCATGCCCACTTCTCGTTTATACTTATCATACCCAGTTCTTTATTCATAGACAAAGTAGTACTAGACTTACTCAGGCTTTATGTCTGACTCTACTTTTCTTTCGTCTTCTTTCTTCCGTTTCCCCCCCCCCCAGGTCCTCAGGGAGGGAACACAGCAGCTTGACCTACCTCAACATCCAGCTTGAAGGAGAGAAATGTATTGCTTGGACTTTCCTGTTTTGAACTATGGCTTTGGACAATTCACTATGGGGCTTTGGCAGTTTATCTATGTTTTATTTATGCTTCTTTAAAAATAATGTACTCAAGACAGATTATGAAGTATTATGTTATGTTTTTGGAAGGGATGTTGTTGTAACACGTATTTGACTTTATGAAATAAAATTTGTTGTTCTTCCGCTGGTTTACAAATATGTGTTATTATATCTGTCTTGTATATCTGTGACTTGTACTTATAAACCTCCACCAAAATTAGGGCATTCCCTTTGAGAGTGACCCTAACGGAGGTGGGGTGTTTCACTTGGTATCAGAGCATAGGTTTACCAGATAAGATAAAAAGTTTTGAAAAAAATATTTTCAAAAAGGAAATTTAAAGAAGCATTTTTAAAAGAAAAATATTATTTTATTTTTTTTTAAAAAAAAAAGGGCAAAGTCCACTCCCCAAAGCCATAGGTATTATCTCTTATCCTTCGTTTTGAATCTATCCTTTTTGTTTCAGCATGTCCCAAGAACTTAACTTGCCTGAAGGAGTACCCATACCTGGTTGGTTTAGACGTTTCTTAGAGGCAAGGGCCACTCAGCCAGGTCCTACCGTTCCTCCTCCTCCACGTGAACCAGCAAGCGGAAGAGTCCCAGAGTAGGAAGACGAATAATAGTCAAACAAGAAAGGATCGTAACAGTAATAATAAGAAACGAGAAAAAAGGAAATGTAATTTTTGTGGTACGGAGGGGCACATAGCCAAGGATTGTAGAAAGAGGAAAAGAAAGCAAGGAGAATGTTTTCATTGTGGGGAGACTGGACACATCAGCAAAGACTGCCCTAAGAAGACAGACTTTAAGAAGGGCAGGAAAGACAACAAGTCCCGAGAGAAGAGGAAGTGCAATTTCTGTGGCAAAGTGGGGCACTTAGTGAAAGATTGCCGGAAAAAGAAGGCCAAGATGAATGGTGGGTGCTTTTCGTGCGGTGAGACGGGCCACATGGCTAAGGACTGCCCAAAGAAACGAGGACAGGGGCAGAGGGCTGGATCCACCCCAGGGGCACAGGTTCATGTGCTAGAAGCACCACCTCTGCAACAGCGAGGTATAAACACTTCTGTAGAAAGTGTAGTTTGTCTTTATGATCACCCCGTTCGCACTTTATTTGATTCTGGCGCATCACACTCCTTTATCTCGTCTGCTTTAGTAGAATCTCTGCACCTAAAAACTAGTATGGTAGAGGACCCCTTAATTGTTTCAAACCCAATTGGGGGCCCAGCTCATTTGTCTATGATCTGTCTGGATTTGAAAATTTCTATCCTAAGTGTTGAATTTCAATGTAGTGCCTTTGTTTTGGGCTTTTCGGGGTATGGTTTGATTTTGGGTATGGATTGGCTATCCAGTAATGGGGCCATCCTTGATTGTGAGAAAAGGGTTGTTAGGCTCCTAACCCAGCTCGGTAATACTTTGGAAATTTCTTGTAATCCCTCGTATGCGGTTATGCTTAGTTATCTTGAATCGCTAGATGCCTCTGTTGAAAATTTGAAATTAGTTAGAGTGGTCCGGGAATATCCGGATGTCTTTGAAGAGGTGAAGGGCTTGCCTCCGAAGCGGGAAATAGACTTCCGCATATATCTTGTAGATAATGCAAAGCCTGTTGCATTGCCCGTTAGACATATGGCTCCACGAGAAAGGAAAGAGCTCAGTAAACAGATTAAAGAGCTTCTAGAAAAGGGGTTCATTAGGAGGAGCATTTCAGAATGGGGCGCTCCAGTGGTGTTCGCTACAAAGGCGGATGGTTCACTCCGTCTATGTGTTGACTATAGGGAGCTCAACAAGCTAACGAAAAAGAATAGGCACCCTCTCCCTAGAATTGACGATTTATTTGACCAGCTTGTAGGAGCATCTGTTTTCTCCCAACTCGATTTAGCAACCGGTTTTCATCAGCTAAGGGTGGCTGGAGATAGCATCGATAAAACGGCGTTCAGAACCCCAGACGGCTTCTTTGAATGGCTTGTCATGCCTTTCGGCTTGACAAATGCACCTGCTTACTTCGTGGACCTGATGAGTAGGGTATTTAGAGATTTCCTCAACAAATTCGTAGTGGTCTTCGTAGATGATATCCTTATCTTCTCAAAGAGTGAACAGAGTTTTGGAATACCTTCTAGTAAGTGAACAAGATCCAAGATTCACTAATGAATTTTGGAGAGCTTGCATGGAACCATGAGTACGCAGTTAAGGCTTGAGCCAAGTATACTAGAGGGAGAATAAGTGAAAGAGGAACGAGAGGCAAGGGTTCCAACTCATATTTTGGAAACAAGGATTAAGAAGCTACGAAATTGTGAAGTTATAGACGGACAAAGCATAATGGAGTTAAGCTCAAGGAAGTGCGACTTAGAAGATTGAAGACTAGATTCGTGCATCGTATCTCTTCTTAAGAGTATATCCTTGATTCCTCTCTTCCTATAGAGCTTACTTGCATGGTATCTTTTCTGTATATCCTCTCGGTCCCATTCTCAGTCCAATTTCTGTTGCAAACCACATAGGGAGTATGACTCATCTGTTGGTAACACATGTTGGGGCTCGAGGGTGTTCATCGGTTTGACTAAAGTTTTTGGGTTTTATAGGATACGGATTGGTCTTAGGAAAGGACTCCCTTGTGACCTAAAAGGAGTCCATCATGCTTAGTTTCCTAGAATCATATATGGTGGTTGGGTTGAGTAATTCTTTGGGTGTCAGTCTGATGTTGATTTCGGTCTTCGGGGCTGATGCTTAGAGAGTTCTTCTCCTAATCAATATATATGTGGCATAGATTTCCAGTTTTGACATTGCCTAAGGGGCACAAAGTTTTTACTTGCTTCTATCATTCGACTATACCTTTAGGTAGGACCCTTTCCTATCATTAAGAAAATTTGGAAAATGACCTATAGATTAGAGCTACCCGAAAAAAAAAAATTTGCCGGAATTCACAACGTCTTTCACGTTTCACACCTCCGAAAATGTCTACATGAGTCTGCTGAAGTGGTAAAGCCAAATATACTCGAAGAGGCCGAAGTGGAGCGCGAAGCAACCATAAGGAAAGTTCCAACCCGCATATTAGGAACGGAAGTGAAGAAGCTACGCAACCGCGAAGTCAAGCTCGTCAAAGTCCAGTGAAGCGACGCCGAGGGAGACGCGACTTGGGAAACTGAAGCTAGAATCCGTACAGCCTACCCTTTTCTGTTCGAGGGTACATCCTTGATCTTTCTCTTTCCTTAAGTTGCGCTTTTATCTTTTTAGGTATATTTCCTCGACCGTATCTTTTAGGTAGAATCTTTTTGGCTGGAAACATGTAATTGAAACATGTTATGTATGATGGTTGCAAGTGGTTGCAAGTGATTGCTAGTGGTTGCTCGTGGTTGCATATACACACACAATCTAGGTTTTAGATCGGCTCAGTCACTTCATATTGCATATGCATATATGTTTGCTTTTGTATGTGGTTGAACTTTAATGTGTTGTCATGTGGATGTTGCATTTGTATTGAATGATTGTGCACTCATGTAGAATCATGAATAGGAAAATTTGCATACATAATGGATTCATGGCACTTACATAATTCGCATTAAGGAGGTCAACTGAATCAGTAGACCGCCTGATTTCGCATTAGATAAGTTCATGTATACACACACACCTCGCATATGATCATGAAGCATTAGAAGTCTTTTAAGGACAATGGATGCTCGTGTTTGATGGATGAGTAGATGGATGATTGGATGTTAGGATATACATTCCTCCTAACTTGAAGATTTCGGGGACGAAATCCTTTTAAGTGGGGGAGAATGTAACACCCCGCGAATTCTATAACTGTGAAACTCACAAATTAAAGTATAATTAATTTCAAATCAAAGAACTAAGGGAAACGGGATACGCCATTGCGTTCGTCTCGGAAAAATACGCGAAATAGAGTCCGAGTTTTCGAAAAACGGATATCGTATGAAGAAGTTATGGACGAACGAAGTTGGGCGAAAAACCGAAAAAGGGCCAGAATGCACTGGCGCACTTGGGAAGTGCGCCAGAACAAAAATGAACTGGCGCACCTATGAAGTGCGCCAGTGCATTTTTGACCTGGCGCACCTGCCAAGTGCGCCCAGGTCAAAAATAACCTGCTGGCCAGGTCTGGTCTAGCCCTGGCTGGCCCGGTCGGTGTGTGGTCGAATTTCTGTGGTCTGCTATGTCATTAGGGCTAGGTGGCGGGTTTTTATTGGTCTCTCTTCCTAATGAATGGCTACGATCTAACCTAGCAACATCAAGGGTCCTAATCAATTCCTAACCTCTATATAAACAACCCTAGACTAAACCCTAATCTATTCATTAAAAATTAAGAACATAGCCGCCATGTTGCTGAGGAACGACAAAGCATAGCCGCCAACTAAAGAGAGGATTAGGAAGAAAGTTCTAAAGCCTAAAGCAATTCAAAGCAACCTAAAGCTAATCAATTCAACAAAGGAATCGTGTCTCTTAATTAGAGAATTCGCCGCAACCATTGTAAGTAGAGTATTACTTTGGTATAATAAACAACTGTGTTGATGTGTATGCTTGAATTGTGGCAATGGAAGTAACTCATGTTTGTGCAAAATTATGTATTCATTATAAAGGACTACATGCGGTAGTTCTATGCAAATAAACGTTTGGGATATTGCGCAAATTGTGTATAAATCATTATATGATGTATGATCGTTATGTGATTAAATTCATGCAAATTTGAGGCTTTGTTGTTATGCCATTATGATGTATGTTTTTATGTATAAATCATTTTGCAAGTAATGGAAACAAGTTTGGTTATTATAGTTCATATGAAACTATGTGGAATTTTGACACCATGTATTAGTCATGCTTTTGCAAGCTTATGAATATGGCTAGGAATGATATTTGGCATAATTGAGATCTATGATTAAGTCTATTTTGTTTTAAAGAATTATATGATGACATATGTGAGACATGGTTAGATTAGACTCAAAAATCCCCTTTTTGCAAGTTTAAAGCAAACACCATGATTAGGAATATTTATGCATAAGTATGTCTATACCATCGTTATGTGATTAGGCTTAAATCATGATTAAGTTGAAATATGCTATGTTCATGCCATGCTTATGTTTGACAGTATGTCATGTTTATGCTAGAAGTATTTATGCCATGCTTATGTTTGACAATATGCCATGTTTATGCTAGAAGTATTTAGGCCATGCTTATGTTTGACATTATGCCTAAATAAGAATATAAGTTCATGTTGTAGTTAAACCTATGCAAGTTTGCATGCCTTGATTTATGTCACCTATGTTTTATGACCAAGATATATGTTACCACTATGCAAGTACACCAATTTCTATTATGTATTTTCCAACGTCATATGCAAGTTCATGCGCTCACTTTCCCCTCTTTGTGTATACGCCATAAGCCTCCCCTTTTCGCATGGCTAAATTGGGCTTTAAAAGGCTAAGCCCAATATATATAAACGGACGTGTAAAACGGGGGTAAATAACGTTGGGCTAAATTAATTTAATGAATGAAAACTAAAATAGAAGGGCCCAAAGTCAAGTATGAGTTGGGCCCATGGTTGGTGTAACTTTTACACCATTAACATAATAATGGGCCGCAAATATTTACATATAAGAAATAAAGAAGAATGACAAGATATGTAAATGTAGAAAAGACGATATGTTTAACCCGAGGTTGGATTGAGTTGTGATGTAAACCTGCCCGGAACCGCCCGGCTGTCCAGTAGTCACAACAATACCTATCCAATGTGGGAGGTTAAACATGGAGCCCAGCAAAGACCCGAGGTTAGACTGAGTTGTGGCGTAAGACTGCCCGGAACCAACCGGCAACAGGCAGCCACAACAATACCTGTCTAATGTGAGAGGTCAGGGCCTTAATAAGACAATTAAGGCTGAGTCAGGATTGTTAGGATTAAGTGAACTAAAGACTTAATCAAAATGGAACATGCTAAACTAAACAGACTGGTGGGGTTAGGTTAGGAAACACTTAACCAACTTAGCATGTTGGCTAGAGATAGAAAACCTAGCAACGGGGGACCCTTTTCAGCAGTAACCCTAGAAGGTGTATCAGGATACCCTGAAGCTAGGCAGGGTGGGGCACGATTACTGGGCTGATTGTAAGAGGTCAAATCGACGGCGGTGGTGTAGCAGTGTAGGTTCTAACGGTGTGCGGGCGTGCACGCACTCCGGCGCAGAAAAATAAAGCACTGGACACCAGTAGCATACCTTTGCACTCTAAGGTTGTGTCGGGTTGCCACTATGGGACTTGATACACCCCATGGTGGGACCAGCATAGGTAACTACAGACATCGGGGGCCGTAAGACACATGTAACTATGCGAGTAGGAGCCGATCATCGTAGAATGGATCACACTACCCTGATTATGGGGTGCAAATTGGAAACTAGTTTATATGGGTTCAGAGATTAACATGGGGTACGATAGTATATTCGACCCTAGACAACTTAACCAAGTTTATAGTGCATGCCCACTTCTCGTTTATACTTATCATACCCAGTTCTTTATTCATAGACAAAGTAGTACTAGACTTACTCAGGCTTTATGTCTGACTCTACTTTTCTTTCGTCTTCTTTCTTCCGTTTCCCCCCCCCCCCAGGTCCTCAGGGAGGGAACACAGCAGCTTGACCTACCTCAACATCCAGCTTGAAGGAGAGAAATGTATTGCTTGGACTTTCCTGTTTTGAACTATGGCTTTGGACAATTCACTATGGGGCTTTGGCAGTTTATCTATGTTTTATTTATGCTTCTTTAAAAATAATGTACTCAAGACAGATTATGAAGTATTATGTTATGTTTTTGGAAGGGATGTTGTTGTAACACGTATTTGACTTTATGAAATAAAATTTGTTGTTCTTCCGCTGGTTTACAAATATGTGTTATTATATCTGTCTTGTATATCTGTGACTTGTACTTATAAACCTCCACCAAAATTAGGGCATTCCCTTTGAGAGTGACCCTAACGGAGGTGGGGTGTTTCAAAGCTCCTCTTCGGCTTTTCACCAAACAACACCCTCTCTTCACCCGGAGGAACAGGTTCACAACACTACTTGATTTACGGGCTACAAGTTTACCCACTTGATTTCACGGGCTACAAGCTTACCCACTTGATTTCACGGGCTACAAGCTTACCCACTTGATTTCACGGGCTACAAGCTTACCCACTTGATTTCACGGGCTACAAGCTTACCCACAAGACAATCACAAGAGTTTGACCTTGAATGTGTTCTTTCTTCAACACTGATTAGTCAATGATTGAGTACAACCTTCCTATAATCTTATCCTCAAGTATATGAATTGAATGCGAAGATTTGAAGGAAGTTAGTTGCTTGTTGAATCAAAATATGAGAAATATTATCAAGGATTCAATAAGTAACTTGAATTTGGGAGCTTTTTAGAATGCAAGATTAATTAGAAAGTAAGATCAGAAATCAGAGCAAGAATCGGTGTTTTGGATGAATGAAAGATGATGTATTTATAGCAAATGAGAAGTTGTAATTATTAGTGAAAAGTTGCAATCAAAAGGAGTGATTTTTAATGAAGAGAAATGGATGCAACTTTTCAAGAAAGAAGATGACTCTTCATGAAATTCAAAAATAGGTCGACAGGAAAAATTAATAGGTTGACAGGTTTTTGACCGTTATTTCAAAAAGCTGTTGACCTGTTAATTTTAACAGGTTGACCTGTTAAGTTTAAAAAGCTGTTGACCTGTTAGTTTTAATAGGTTGACAGAATTTTGTCAATGTACATAAAAAATGAGTTTTCATGTATATTTTTGAAGAGAATAAGAAGTATGATTATTTGAGGATAGATTTTAACATAAATAACTCTAAAATAACCATCTTCTAACCTATAAAACATTGAGTATTCTTTTTGTCGATCATGACGCTCCTTCTTGTCATTAATCAAAATAAGCATTGAAACCGTTGACTCAACATTCTCCCCCTTTTTGATTGATGACAATATAGCTTGATATTTTAATCTTTATTGCTATCTCCCCCTGTATATAAGCTTTGTCTCCCTTTAACATCTACATATCCATAATCTTAGCTCCATGTCATGATTTCCATTGATCTCTATTTTTTTGTTATCAATCGAAATTCTCGTGTCTCAACATTCTCCCCCTTTTTGATTGATGACAACACCTTGGATTTTCTCCCTTTGAATATAAAGCTCCCCCTGAATTTCTACAACATTTGTTAGTAAATAATCTTACCTTTTGATTCCTGCATTAACAAATGTTAGCACACATATACTTTTACCATATTAAGCACATATATTTTAAATAGTATATGTAAAACATTTCTCCCCCTTTGTCATCGATTAAAAAGAATAAATATCATAATAACCTCAATAATCGAGAGTAGTATAATTTTAAAATAGTATAAGAAATGGTATTTGAGTTTGGAATTTGAAACGACGTGTCTTTATATAAAAAAAACAGTTTTCAGAGAGACCGATCGACCTATAAAATCAAGGTGGTCGACCTAAAAACTCTCGTGTTCGAGATAGAGGAAATAAGGTAAAACCGATCGACCTATAGTTTATGACCGGTCGACCTGTATGACCGGTCGACCTATATTTTGCCACCGGTCGACCTAATTCTTCTCTGGATTGAAAATATTCAGAACAGGTCGACCTATATTTTTTAACAGGTCGACCTAATTTGTCAAAAATTGTTTTTCTGCCTTATTTTGAAAAAAAATCAAACTCAAACAAAATTTTATTATAATAATATATATTAAATACATGAAGAAAGAAATAAAACAAATATTAAAAGGAATATAAAATATCTCCTTAGATCCGATATATTAAAATTATTTTCTTGGTTCCCATGGAGAATATTTTCCGCTTCCGCCTTCATTTTTGTTGTAATTCCTATCCCATGAATTTTGTATCCTCGATGACGATGAAATATTGAAACATGTGCTTTTTGATAAGCTAAATTTTCAAAGATATTTAGAGATACCGAATAGCCTTCTCTTTGTTGTGGTGTACCTACAAAAATTATATGACATGTTTACTTTTGGTACCCACTTGCTTTGTTTGGGTCCATGAGTTAGATGGAAGGTAACCATACCCAAGAGGGTTTAGTGGAACCTTTAAAGATAAAATTTTCATTATTAACTACTGAATCAAAATAATCATCAATATATTTTTCTCTGTTTTTCCAACTTACAGGAACCCAAATACTTAAGTAATCTCTATTGATCCTTTTCATACTTCTAGATCTATTATACAGATCTCTAGTCATAGAAGTATTCGAATTTCTATAATAATTAGATCTAGGATGAGCATTAGTACTAGCAGTAATATTTTTATTGTACATGAAAGCATATCTAGTACTATTTCTAAGATTAGTTTTATTATATCCTAAACCACTTTTGTCATGTAAAGGTCGAGATCTAGATAAAATCATATTTAAATCATTTTGACCTTTATTAAATATTGCGAACTTATTTGCACTTTTATCAAATTTATTTCCAAAGTCGCTATTGACATTTTCAAAAGAAATTTTGTTATTTTTTAAATCATCAATTTCCTTATTTAATTCAGAATTTTTCCTTTTTAAAGTACCATTCTCAGTTTTGAGACCTAAAATTTGAGATTCTGAATTATCTAAAGAAGATTGTAACTTTTCAAAATTTTCTTTTGAGTCAGAAATTTCATTTTGCAAAATATTATTATTCACCTTTAAAAACTCACATTCTTTAGATAGTTCTAAATTATTTTCAGTTAAAGCTCTATTCTCTTTTTCAAGAGACGAAATTAAAGAACTAGAATTATTTAAAGAATCTTCTAATGATATATTTTTATTTTGCAAAAGATCGATTTCCTTTAAAAGAACATTGATTTTATCTTCTAGTCGCTCATTTTCTTTTTGAAGGAAATCTTTTTGAGAAACAAGCTCTTCTAAGGTATTTTCAAAACATTTGGCTTGTTTTACCAATAGATTGTTTTCTTCTTTTAATTTGGAATTTTCTTGCTTGTAATTTTTTGACATAGCCAAAACAACTGTATTGAGTTTCAATAATTTTTCATGGTCTAACAAAAGATCTTTATATAATGAATCTGTACATACCGATTGTGATCTGACTTTGGCCATGGGACACTTGTTTCCTTGCTCTCCTGATTCTGCTTTGTTGCTCTTCCATTTTCTAATTCCCTGATTAGATTTCTTTATAGCCATTTATTCTAGGATGTTGTTACGATCTCTAGAACGCCAGGCTCTGATACCAATTGAAAGAGTCGGTTGTGTACGACTTGTGCAGGATCTATAATATGGCTATGTGGAATGTATGTGATAACTTAAGCTATTCAATAGTTATGCAGGTAAAAATTCGCAAACAAGATATATATCACAAATAACTATAAATGCAGTAAAGTAAAGTAAAGTAGAGTAACGACACCACGATTTTTATACTGGTTCAGACCTCCAGTCCTACGTCCAGTCCCGAAGCTCCTCTTCGGCTTTTCACTAAACAACACCCTCTCCTCACCCGGAGGAACAGGTTCACAACACTACTTGATTTACGGGCTACAAGTTTACCCACTTGATTTCACGGGCTACAAGCTTACCCACTTGATTTCACGGGCTACAAGCTTACCCACTTGATTTCACGGGCTACAAGCTTACCCACAAGACGATTACAAGAGTTTGACCTTGAATGTGTTCTTTCTTCAACACTGATTAGTTAATGATTGAGTACAACGTTCCTATAATCTTATCCTCAAGTATATGAATTGAATGCGAAGATTTGAAGGAAGTTAGTTTCTTGTTGAATCAAAATATGAGAAATATTATCAAGGATTTAATAAGTAACTTGAATTTGGGAGCTTTTTAGAATGCAAGAGTATTTAGAAAGTAAGATCAGAAATCAGAGCAAGAATCGGTGTTTTGGATGAATGAAAAATGATGTATTTATAGCAAATGAGAAGTTGTAATTATTAGTGAAAAGTTGCAATCAAAAGGAGTGATTTTTAATGAAGAGAAATGGATGCAACTTTTCAAGAAAGAAGATGACTCTTCATGAAATTCAAAAATAGGTCGACAGGAAAAATTAATAGGTTGACAGGTTTTTGACCGTTATTTCAAAAAGCTGTTGACCTGTTAATGTTAACATGTTGCCCTGTTAAGTTTAAAAAGTTGTTGACCTGTTAGTTTTAATAGGTTGACAGAATTTTGTCAATGTACATAAAAATGAGTTTTCATGTATATTTTTGAAGAGAATAAGAAGTATGATTATTTGAGGATAGATTTTAACATAAATAACTCTAAAATAACCATCTTCTAACATATAAAACATCGAGTCTTCTTTTTGTTGATCATGACGCTCCTTCTTGTCATTAATCAAAATAAGCATTGAAACCGTTGACTCAACATTCTCCCCCTTTTTGATTGATGACAATATAGCTTGATATTTTAATCTTTATTGCTATCTCCCCCTGTATATAAGCTTTGTCTCCCTTTAAACATCTACATATCCATAATCTTAGCTCCATGTCATGATTTCCATTGATCTCTATTTTGTTGTTATCAATCGAAATTCTCGTGTCTCAACACTGAAGACATGAGAACTTCACATCGTTTGGTTGATGATGACCGATATCTTGAATTGGGACTGATCCCCCAAGGCAAGGTAAAAGGTGATGATCTTCCAGACGTACTGGAGATCGATGGATACGTTGTTTCGTTCAGACCCAGAACGGACTTGTAAATAGATAACATGCCTGACATTGAAATTTATTTCATGTAATTAAATCGTTTCTTATTTAATATATAAATGCATGGTGGCGGAGGATTTATTCTCTTGCTTAACACCCTTTTGTATGTTAAATAATTACCGATCGCATGATATGAGTTGTTGATGTGGTATGCCAAGTTGCACTTGATCAAGGCTTATTGTTGCAAAGCAGAGCCTTGTGGTTGATGATCAAAGCACAGTCTATTTAGGCATAGCCTTGTGTATATCGTGACTTCGCGAGCCTCACAGCCCGGTAGAGTCTAAAATGGGAGAAGGGAACGCAGGGAGTGCACACGTTTCTTTCTAGCTAGAGTGGTGCCAGGGACCTACCAGCGCTGGCATTTATTCATTGTGGTTGTTGGATTTTTCGAGGCCTCGGTTTATGCGGTCGCCACTGGCCGTATTATAGGTCCAAAAGGACCGGGGAACATGTGTTCAGGCATTTCTAATCCACAAAAGTAAGTGTGGACCGGCCCTGCAGGATCCAAGGGTTGGACAAAGTACCAATCCTGGGGCATTTGCTAGAGTGTCTCGAATCGGTAAGGATCTCCTCCCTAGCCTTGACTCAGATGGAAACCCAAATTTCCAACACGACATCACGCGGTTTTGATTGTATACCTATATAAGGCGACATAGTGGGATGGGGCACTCATGTCGTCTAGGATTGATACATTTACTTTGATGTATTTCAAATTGGTTGCACACTATTATTATATAATACCGTGTTTATCGTATCAAGCATCTTTTGATCATTATAAGGTAAAACCCTATCCTCCGGTTTGCGTTGCATTGTGTGATGGGACTTGGGTCTTATAATGGTTTCATTTTTCTAAAAAGACATTGCGTTATTCTACGATTTACTTTACTTTATGCACTGGCAATCTATAGGAGAAAACCCGTTCCGCGAAAGTGGCGTGGTCCTGTGATTAGCCTTATTATATTATATAGGTTAAGTAGAATTCTCACACCAGTCCCATGACTGACCTGTAGTTTGTCCACTGGCAAACTCGGGTGCCCATATTTTCCACACGGGCAGTCGAGTAGCTATTTTTGCAGATATATTAAGCAGGATTCTGGGTTGAAGCTTAAAGCTGTGTCCAGAGATAGAGAGTCTTCCGCTGTGTTTCTTCCGCTGCAATATATTTTAATTATTGTAACTTATTCTTCCGCTGTTTTTTATTATTATTCTGTACTCTGATGTAACATTATATGATATGTTATAAAAGTCTTCTGTTGTTGTTTTAATATGTTGTATTCCCAAAGTTAAAGTATTTGTAGATTTTCACTTTTTGGGTCAGACCTGTGTGGTTTATGGTCGATTCAAAGGGCGGGGACTTGCGGGTCTTTACAGTTGGTATCAGAGCTTTGGTTAGCTCAAATCTTTGGGGTACAACTCATTAGAACTGAACAAAAGACTCATCAGAGATTGGACTAGTAATATCCAATAAGAATACCCATTAGAGATAGGATCAGCAGTATCCTAGAATGAGAAAACTCATTAGAGATAGGGTTAGTAATGCCCTAGAATGAGTTGGGAGTAGCAAGCCTATAATATACGTATTTGTGATTAATTATACTCTATTTTGGAAAATATGTTTTTGAATATATAAAAAGTTATATATTTGAAAGTTAATCAACTAATGAAATTATTTAAACCAATGGAGAAATATATATATAAATTAGTTAGTTAATTAATCAACTTTTAGCTTCGTCCCTTTTCGAGGACGAAAAGTTTTTAAGTGGGGGAGACTATAACAACCCTGAATTTTGGGGCCAATTTAAAATTTATTTTAAATGATTTTAAATGAGTTTTGATATTTAAATAATCTATTTTAAATAATAATGATCACAAATTTGGTTCAAATAGAAGTTAGAATGAATAAATTAATTTTAATTATAAAAAGAGTTAGAAATAGCGCGGTAGTTTGAAAAGTCAAACTTGAATTTTGACTGACCATACAGGACGCAAAATTTAAAGGATTTTAGTGAAACCAAAAATATTAGAATCTATTTAAAAATATATTTCCAACGAATCCGAAAAATCGAAATTTCATAGCGGAAATCAAAAGTTATGGCCAATTCAATTTTTAGAAGGTCGCTATAAAATTTATAAGGGTCAAAAGTGCTACTTTTCACATATGTAGGAATTTCGACTCGAAACCACTTCCATTGAGTTCAGAATGATGTTTCTACATTGAAAAACAGTAAACACTTATATATTTCGAGTTTCGCAAATTATTTGTTTAAAAATACATTTTTAATATTAAATATACTGGCCTTAAAAATAGTCATTTTTCAAACAGTCTCAGAATTCAACGAAATAAATTTTGTTGGATTCGTATCATCAAAACAAAGCTAAAAATGATTTTTTTTTGGTAATTTTTAGAACTAAAATATAATTATAATTGATTTTTCAGTGTAAACGGGCAAATTTTTTACTTTAAAAATTCATTAAAAAATTCATACGAGCTCAGAATCGAACGAAATTAATTTTCATATGTTCACAGCATCAAAACATAGATAAATATATTTTTCGAGAATTTTTGAAGTTAATTTGTGACCTCGGTGAATTTTCATGTACGGTACACATTAAAATATTAATAAAATAATGTAATTATTCCAAAACTCATAACAGGCCTCGGAATTAGACCCCGGGACATAGCTCATTGCGTTCAGAAGGTGTCAAAACCTTAAGAACGACAGTAAGCAGGCCTAAATCGGAGTTCGGACCAAAACGGGCTTAAACGGGCTAATTAAATAATATTTAAAATACCCTAATATAATATTATATAATGCAAAGTTGGGTCTCCTTCTTCTTCTTCAGCCGCATATGGCAGCCACCGAAACCCATGAGTTTTCAAATCTTCAAACTTCGATTTCTCCTTCATTTTTCAACGAAATTTAGCGTGTGAGTACCCGTTTCGAAGCTCTTTCCGAGCTCTACGATCTCCGACAAGAATCACCTCGAAATGTGCCTCGATGAAGCCGCCATAGCCCCTTAAACCCGCGCCGTTTGCGCCACGCCCGGGCCCCACCGCCGCCGCCGAGTGCCCCCACCTTCTGGTCGATCATAGGTCTCTCCAAGCTCTTCCACCTCCAACAAACGGTTCGTCATTTCATCAACCGTAGCTCCGGCAATTTGAAAACAAAGATTTGAACACTTTCCTAAAGGTAAAAGCTTCAGATTTTGTAACGCTTATAGACGTGGCTGTGACAGTTGTTAAAGGCCGATTCTTTTTTATTTATATGAATTTGAATGCTAAATGTTTCAGATCCGCAACCGTCTTGAATTCGAACACCAAATCTGACCAAACTCGAATCATCGCAGAACCAACAGTGGTGAGAATTTATTTTTAATTAAATTAAATTTATTTAATTATTTACTAATTCTTTGTTATTAAAGAATATTGACTGATCTGCTATGTAGCAATATTGAAATACGGATCTAAGTTGTTTATGACTGTATGTTGTTAGATCCGCGAATCTAAACGTTAGAACTGAAATTATTGGCTAATTAAAATGATTATTTGTTAATTCATTTCAATCATCCTTCGTTGATTTGTCATATGCCATCAAAAATATCACCTTGTGTAAAATTTGGATGTGAAGTGTTGGATCTAGATCTATTGGATTATTTGAATGTTGTTGATTTGATGACATGAAATTTTCAATTTATTTTGTAAATTAAAAATTAGAATTTGTCGTTGATATGAGATTTATAATTTGTTTTGTAAATTAAAGTTAACATTTGTCGTTGACATAGATTTACATTTTTATTTGTAAATTATAGTTAGAATTGGCGATGGCACAAATTTTACATTTTATTATGTAAATAAAAGTTAGAATTTTGCGTTGACATGAATTTACATTTTTATTTTGTAAATACAAGATTAGAATTGGCGATGACACAAATTTTACATTTTATTATGTAAATTAAAGTTAGAATTTGGCGTTGACATAAATTTTGCATTTTAGTATATAAATTAAAGTTAGAATTTGGCGATGTCGTAAAGTTTACCTTTTATTTCGAAAATTTAAACTTAGAATTTGCGATGAAATTAAAAGTACATTTTGTTCTGTAAATTTAAGATTAGAATTTGTGATGACATGAAATTTTACATGTTACTATGTAAATAAAGTATTTTCACCATATGCATAAATTTACATTATTTTCAATGTAAATTAAATAGTAAATTTAACCGTAGGACGCTATTAACATTTTTAATGTTAATATAACACTATGGGTTGTCATTAACATTTTTAGTGTTAATATTTAAGAGGAATCTAACCGTAGGATTTATTAACATTATTTTTAATGTTAATACATGAAAATATCACCGTAGGAAGATTTACATCATTTTTAATGAAATAAAAAGAATGGATTTCACATTGTAATTAGAGAGTGAAAATTTACATTTTTCCTAATGTAAATATGTATGAATTCCACCGTGTGTACATTTTACATTATTTTTAATGTGAATTATATAGTAATTACAACGTAGGATAATTTATTTTTTATGATTGAAAATAAAAGTCAATCTTTTTATGATTGAAGATAAAAGTCAACATTTTTATGTTGAAATTAAAAAGACCATCTTTTTATGTTGTAAATAAAAAGACAACATTTTTATGTTGAAATTAAAAGGGCAATCTTTTTACGTTGAAAATAAAAAGACAATATTTTTATTGTAAATAAAAAGATGAAAATTTGACGATGTAAATAAAAAGACAATCTTTTTGGAATTAAAATAAAAAGATGAGTTTTTACGGTGAATATAGAAGAAGTTGATATTTTTGCATCGTAAAGAAAGAAAATATCATTTTTATACGATGTAATGAAAAAGAACAAAATAATGTGAATCCTTTTATTTACATTTTCTATTGTAAATGAAAAAGAACAAAATAATGTGAATCCTTTTATTTACATTTTCTATTGTAAAGAAAAAGAACAAAATTGTGTGAACCATTTTATTTACATTTTCTATTGTAAAGAAAAAGTAAAAAGAGAGTTATATTTCTTATTTGCATTTTTAGATGCAAATAAAGCATAGAAAGAAAATTATAATTTTATTTGTCATTGTTTTGTTAAATAAAAGTAAAAGATTTAAAAAGACATTTTATTTACCATTGTTTTGTAAAATAAAAGTACAAGTTATAAAAGAACATTTTTATTAACATTGTTTTGTCAAATAAAAAGACAAATACATGAGATACACTTTTATTTGTGTTTTATGTACAAATAAAAGTACAAAATTAGAAATACACTTTTATCTACACTGTATTTGTTGAAATAGAATTGCTAACAAAATGAGTGTATCACTTTACTCATCTTTTGTGACGGCAAGGAATTTCGCTCGATCTGAATCAGTCGTTAAACCGATCTAAACCGTTCGAAACCCCTGAACGTTGAGAACATGACAAACCAGAACACAAACAGAAGAACATTTCATTGTATATTACAACAATTCCATCAGATACAAGAATATACAGAGTATAAATGAATAAATATTACACAGAAATATCAGAGATTTAAATTACATTTAAATACATAGCAGCGGAAAAATAATATAAAGCACAACTGAAGGTGATATACGGATACAGAGCTTTCCGGATATCATTCCAGCTGTAAACCAGGATCCTGTGAATATAAATCTGCAAAACCAAAACTACTAGCTGCCCGTGCGGAAAATAGGGGCACCCAGAGTTTAGGTTAAAACAATAAACTCCAGGTCAGTCATGTGACTGGTGTGAGAACTAAAACAGTTATTTAAAACTTTACTTTAAAAGAGAGTAATTCAAGGGACCACGCCGTATAACACGGAACGGGTTTCCTCCCAAGAATACCAGTGCATAGAATAAACAACGCAATGCTTTTTCGAAAAATGAAGCTATTATAAGACCCAGGTCCTATCATACAATGCAACGCAAGCCGGGGGATAGGGTTTTCCCTTATAATAGCCAAACATGCTTGATACGTTTTAAAACAAATCATTTGATACTATAATAAGTGTATAGTGTCAAAACATTTCAATCATAAGTATAAATCATAGACGGCATGGGTACCATATATCATGTCGCCATACTAGTTCTACAATTAAAACCGCGATACACGTATTGGAAATTGGATTTCCGTCATGAGTCGAGGCAAGGGGCAAGCTCCTCTCCGCGTTCGAGACACTCTAGCAAATGTCCCCGGGATTACGCACACTGGGTAACCCCTGGATGCGGCTGGGCCGGTCCTCACTTACGTTAGAGGATTAATTATGCCTGAACACACGTTTCCCGGTCCTTACAGACCTATAATCGAGGCGCCTCATTCCAACAACCACAAAGGTGAAAAGTATATATATGTCAGGGCTGGTAAGTCACTGACACCACCAAAGCTAGAAAGAAACGTGCGCTCTCCCAGCGGTCCGTATCCCGTTTTTAACTCATACCGAGGTGTGAGGCTTGCGAATACACGCTATACACAAAGCTGCCACGTAGGCGTGCTTTGATCATCAACCACAAGACTTTGCTTTTCAACAAAAGCCTTGATCCATGCAACTCAGCATGCCACACAGGCAATTCATGCCATGCGATTGATATCTATCGATATATAACCTCTAAGCTCGTACGTCTCAGAGAAGGGCGTTAAGCAAGAGAATAAATTCTCCGCCGCCAAGCAGATATATATTTAATAGAAATCAATCAACACAGAATAAAATCCAATGTCAGGCACACAATCCATTTACAAGTCCGTTCTGGGTCTGAACGAAACCGGAGGCACTTTCCTCGCATATCCATCCATCTCCAAGTACGTCTGGACGACCACTAACTATTTCCATCCTCTTGGGTGTACAGCCCAATCAGGATCGTCAGTAATTATCCCTACGATGTGAAGACTTCCGGTCTTCAACCACCGTCTTCATCTTCGACATATCGTCGAATCGGTTATTCAGAATGGGTATAAACCCGGACTTTCCGAACAACCCGCGTATATTGAAAACAAATGTTACACAAACACAACATACGCCTCATTCTAATTCATTAGTCACTAACCGCAAATTAGCAAGAGAACAATTTCCCGAACATTAACCCCGAAGGCCGAAACCAACATCAGATCAATACCCAGGAAACCATTCTTCATAGCCAACCTACAGCTAGTTTCTAAATTCCACATTCTTAGGGAAAAGTTCCCATTAATTTTATCCAAGATAAATTCTTTAAAATTTATCCTGAAATCTTCCTTTGGATGTCATTTAAAACCAAATTATGGTTTTCCAACTAGTCGAGATTAGCGAACCACAACGAAGTAATTATTTATTTTATTTCCCAATCCCAACCTATTCATCCCATGAAGCAAAACTGGTAATACTCCATATCTAACACCGTGGTGTTATCGGTAAAATTAATTACCATTTCACGTTCAAATCTAATTAAAGATTTAACTATCGCTTTGGAGCAAAACTGGTGATACTCCATTCTCGCTCATTTCTAAATTTGATAATTTAGATTATCAGTTCGAATTTCAATCTAATTGCAGATTCAATAAAACTCCTTTTACTGGGTTAAAGAACTAGGTGTTATTTAAAACACAGTTCACAACAAACCCAAATCACATTCTATTTGTTATCGGGTTAAAGAACTAGTGTTATTTAAAACACTGTTCACGATAAACCCATCTCAAACTTAATCAAACATATTAGAAATTCGATTATTTAAAACCCCTTTTTAAATCTAATTCATTTATTTTAAAAATGATTGGGTTTTAAATTTAGTTCAAAACTAGTTCATTTTGATAAAAATCTATTTTTATCTTTTCAAATATGGAGTTTTTCACCCCAATTTTTCCCAAATCATTTCTTATGATTTTACACAAATTATTGATATTTTTAATAATTTTATCAAGGCCCGTACAGTCGATTTCCAACGATGGCCATCGAACTGCACTTACAGCGACCTTTTTCGAATTTGATTTGGACGTATCTCCAAATCCAACCGTTAGATTTTGAATTTCTAATATTCGTTAGAAAGCTCTTTTCGATACGAACCCAACGGTTCCGGTTTTAGGAGAATCCGACGGTCGGATCTCCCGTAATGTCCGTTTGAAATAAATGGTCGAAATTTACGAACTGCCGCGGCGCGGCGCGTTCTATTCAGGCCATTATATTATATATATAATATATATAATATATATTTCGTCGATTTCTATTTAAAACGAATTATATATTTAGTTTTGAATTCGTTTCAAAAACGAAGTCAACTTCTATTTCAATTCAAATCAAAATTGAATTCTTCTTTATAAATTCGTTTTAAAATTCATTTCTATTCAATTCAAATTTCAATTTAATTTGAATTCATTTCACTTCATTTTAAATTCAATTCGAATTCGTTTTTCAATTCAATTCAAATCAATTCAATTCAAATTGATTTTCTATTCGATTCAAATTCATTTTCTATTCAAATTAATTCGTTTCGTTTTCTATTTGAATCAAGTTCATTATATATTCAATTTGAAATCAAATTGGTTTTCTATTCCATTCAAATCGAAATCGTTTTATATTCAATTCAAATCGAAATCGTTATATATTCAATTCATTTCGAAATCGTTATATATTCAATTCATTTCGAAATCGTTATATATTCAATTCATTTCGAAATCGTTATATATTCAATTCATTTCGAAATCGTTATATATTCAATTCATTTCGAAATCGTTATATATTCAATTCATTTCGAAATCGTTATATATATCGTTCGCGTCAAAATGGCGCATCACTATTCAACACGGCTTTATATATTCTATTTCAAATATTTCTTTTTGTCAACACACGACTAATCTCAACGAATGAGTACCGTCCATGTGTGACTATTTTTGGTTAAATTATTTCGTTCAACACATGACTAATCTCAACGAATGAGTACCGTCAACACATGAACCTTTATTTTATATTGATAAAGATGTAAATTTTATTATAAAAATAATTCGTTCAACACATGGCTATTCCCAACGGATGAGTATAGTCAACACATGAACCTTTATATTATATTGATAAAGATGTAAATTTTATTATAAAAATAATTCGTTCAACACATGACTATTCCCAACGGATGAGTATAGTCAACACATGAACCTTTATTTTATATATTCTTTATTTTTCAAATTGGAATGAGGCCCAATCAATCACCATATAAAATTAATTATATGGATTTTCATACATCACATGTATATAATAGTATTGAAAAATAATCAACCATCAACCAAAGTGCACTACACTGTATAAGCATCAAATATAGATATCTAACGCTTATAACAGCCTGTCAATCAATCGATCGACATATTTAATCAATCAGGATGAGTGGACTTCATATTTCATCCCAACACCCGTGTAGGGTTTCAAACAATCAAGCACAGATTTTATTTGTGCAGTTGGGCGATGTGTAAAATTTATCGACCCAATCAATATCAATCAAATAGGTGTACATAAACAAACCGTCCGGTTTGTAAATGAATATTTATTTTATTCACTTTCACTATATTCATATTCACGTTAAAAATTATATTTTTAACGATAAAATATTTTATTTCGACATATGAATATCTATTCAGTTCATTCTTTAAATAAAATGTTATTTTTATTTTTCTAACATGTTTTAGAAAATTTCGGCGGCATAACGGCACGATACTAGAAACGGGACAAGGCCTAGCCTTATCCCCGGTCTAGTGAAGGCCCACGCCATTCACACATCAATCAAATTCACTTTCGTTATGCAAGCCACAAAATTTGGAGTAAGGGTCTAACCTAGCCTTACTCCTTCGCCTTATAACGGCGCACGTCTAATCCTAACCAATTTATCGATTCGATTTTTCACACCACAAACCACATTCAAATCAATATCTCAATCAATCACCAAACATCCAAACAAACAAGTCCATGGTATGTGGACGGTTGTGTCGGGTGCTACTAAACACCGTCTGCATCCTAGTATATATATATATAAATATAACTAGAAATAAAATTGAAAGGGTGAGAAATTCTCACTTATAGCTATCCTAGCTCCACGGCTCTTCTTTGATAGAAATCTTCATCGCTATGGCATTTTCGTCAGCTTCGTCGTCCGTAGCCACTACATATATAAAAATCGAATTTTTACCTTGCTATTCAATATTTAAAAATCATATTTTTATTTCGAAGGTCCATATATAAAAATCAAATTTTTAGTTCAGAGTTCAATATATAAAAATCGAATTTTTATTTCAAAGTTCTATATATAAAAATCGAATTTTTATTTTACTTCGAAGTTTACTATATAAAGATCTCGTCTTTTCAAATATTTCGCCTTTTCTACTTTAAAGATTACGCCTTTTTGAATTTAAAGATTACGCCTTTTTGAATTTAAAGATTACGCCTTTTTGAATTTAAAGATTACGCCTTTTTGAATTTCCTATTTTAAAGATCAAATCTTTTTAAAGTTCAAACCATTTTCTTTTTAAAGTTTAAACCTTTTCTATTTTAAATCTTAAAATAAAATCAGTTTTTCAAACTTTTAAAAATCTCAGTTTTGAATCTTAAAAATAAAAACAGTTTTCTATATTTAAAAATTCAGTTTTAAAAATAAATTAAAAATCAGTTTTTAAAATACTTTTAAAAATCTCAGTTTTGATTTCTAAAAAAAACAGTTTAAAAATTCTTTTTAAAACAGTTTTTTTTTTTATAAAATCAATATAAAAGTAAAAATAAATAAAATAAAATAAAAAAACTACCTGGGGCGCTGTCGGCTTTGTCGGGGGGGGGGGGGGCTTCGCTTCATCTTCGTCGGCGGCAGGAGGGTACTGGACTTCGCGAGTGGGGCGCGACCATCGACAGGGGAGGGGAAGCGGTCATCGACAGGGGGGGGGGGACTGCGGTGGCGTGGATCGCTATTGGCGATGGCGTACGATGGGGCGACGGGTTTGGGGTTCGGGGATCATCGAAGAAGAAGGGGAAAGGGCGGCGATGCATCTGGGGAGGGGCGGTGGTCGGAGCTGGCGAAGAGGCGGCGTTGGGTGGCTCTGGCGACGGATCCTGGGGGGGGGCGATCGCGATTGGGGGTTTTTCTTTTTTTTTTTTTTTTTTTTTTTTATTTATTTGATTTCTGTTTTTAGAATGAAAACGAGAGGGGGGGGGTTTATATGAAAAATATATATATATTTAATTATTTAATTACTTTCAAAAAGCAACTTTTATTTTCGACCTCAAAACGAGACCCACCGCCTGTCGTCCATAGCGTTTCACCCCCATTCCGAACACAATGAAACATGTATCGCAAGCTGATTCGATTGTTACAGTCAGTTTCCCTTGAATTTACTTTTAAATCACTATATTGAATTTTAAACGTATATTTCAAATTACCGGGGGCACAAACTAACTCGAAAAATTCCAGAAAAATATTTTCTAGCTTCGTATTGACGATACGGTCCTAACAAAACTAGTTTCGTCGAATTCTGAGACCGTTAGAAAAATGGCCAATTTCCAGTCGATTAAAATCAACTGAAACTGGTCAAACGCGTTTTCCTTTGCCACGCTCACATATTGATTCGAAAAATTATGAAATTTGGAATCTAGCAATAATTTGACATCACGGATCCAACAAAAGTGGTTTCGTCGAAATCCGAGGTCATTTGCAAAATGGCTATTTTTAAGGGCTATATATTATATTAAAATATATATAAATTCCACAGCGACTATTTCTAATTTTCAACTGGACATATCTCATCATTTCTAAAATGAAATCTCAGTTTGTTAACTTCGTTACAAAGATATAGTTATACAGATTCAAATATTTCTTGTTTCGTTCAATTCTGACTTATATTGAATTCTGTATATTCATTTGAAATTAGAAATCGAATTTTCGAACTACCGCGCCATTTTCTTTTCTATTTATAATTATATATAATTATTTATATTCTAACGACGACGTATATAATATATACGTCGATTCTATATTGAAAATAAATTTTCCGTCGCCATTATTTAAAATAATCTATTTTAAATATTCAAAATTCGCTAAAATGGCCAAAATAAAAATTTTAAACTGGCCCAGATTTTGCGGGTTATTACAATCTCCCCCACTTAAAACTTTTCGTCCCCGAAAAGGAACAAAGTCGAAAGTGGTTTGATTATTCAACTCTATGTTCGTTCTGGCTTCCATTCTCCAACTCTTTAGTTTCTGAGAATTTCCAAAACTTCAAAAATTTGGCTAACACCCTAAATTTTCGAAAAATTTCGCCATAACCTCCCCTGCACCGGGAGCATCGGGAAATTGCAAATAGCGTTCCCGGTCCTTCAGATCTCAAAAAGAAAAAGAAAAAGCCAAGCGGCTAGCCAATAGGCTCACAAAATCATCATCACCCAAACAAAACAGTAAATTATGTAATAAACATGTACCTATTTGTCGGGCAAACAAATTCTATTCTCGGCTCTAGCCTCCTTGCTATGACCTGTTCAATGATATATATATATATATATATATATATGCAAGCAAACGCGACCAATTTTCAATACAATTCAATATTTGATTATATTAGGCATAAATGGTTAAAAATCAGCAAACAATTAAACAAACAACACAAACATCAATCAATTAGTGGATTAGAGTTTCAAATTCATAAATTTTGATATATATAAAGAAAATCATGTTTTTGATGCCAATTCACAACAATGTGTTCTAACTATATAAGTTTTGGGTTCTCACACCAGCCTAATGGAAATATATAGAAAATCACGCCTTCGTCACTCGAAAATAAATACTGGTGATGGTATACTTCATCATCAGGACCATGTCCGGGTGCCTAGAGTGTGACTCTATATCTATCTAATATATTAAAACTTCGGATATACGTTCATGACGCGTATATGCAAAACCTTTATATACTAGATTGTCCACATTCAAAATAAATAAATATTCAAATACGTATAGCATGATTTAAATTTTCAAAACAAAATTGTTTTCATTTGAAAAATATACTCTTCACACTCGTTCTAGGATACTACTGATCCTATCTCTAACGAGTCATTCTAATTGGATATTACTAATCCAATATCTGATGAATTCTTTCGTATGGTTCTAATGTGTCTTGTTCTCGAGCTCTGTAAACCAAAGCTCTGATACCAAATGTGACGGCAAGGAATTTCGCTCGATCTGAATCAGTCGTTAAACCGATCTAAACCGTTCGAAACCCCTGAACGTTGAGAACATGACAAACCAGAACACAAACAGAAGAACATTTCATTGTATATTACAACAATTCCATCAGATACAAGAATATACAGAGTATAAATGAATAAATATTACACAGAAATATCAGAGATTTAAATTACATTTAAATACATAGCAGCGGAAAAATAATATAAAGCACAACTGAAGGTGATATACGGATACAGAGCTTTCCGGATATCATTCCAGCTGTAAACCAGGATCCTGTGAATATAAATCTGCAAAACCAAAACTACTAGCTGCCCGTGCGGAAAATAGGGGCACCCAGAGTTTAGGTTAAAACAATAAACTCCAGGTCAGTCATGTGACTGGTGTGAGAACTAAAACAGTTATTTAAAACTTTACTTTAAAAGAGAGTAATTCAAGGGACCACGCCGTATAACACGGAACGGGTTTCCTCCCAAGAATACCAGTGCATAGAATAAACAACGCAATGCTTTTTCGAAAAATGAAGCTATTATAAGACCCAGGTCCTATCATACAATGCAACGCAAGCCGGGGGATAGGGTTTTCCCTTATAATAGCCAAACATGCTTGATACGTTTTAAAACAAATCATTTGATACTATAATAAGTGTATAGTGTCAAAACATTTCAATCATAAGTATAAATCATAGACGGCATGGGTACCATATATCATGTCGCCATACTAGTTCTACAATTAAAACCGCGATACACGTATTGGAAATTGGATTTCCGTCATGAGTCGAGGCAAGGGGCAAGCTCCTCTCCGCGTTCGAGACACTCTAGCAAATGTCCCCGGGATTACGCACACTGGGTAACCCCTGGATGCGGCTGGGCCGGTCCTCACTTACGTTAGAGGATTAATTATGCCTGAACACACGTTTCCCGGTCCTTACAGACCTATAATCGAGGCGCCTCATTCCAACAACCACAAAGGTGAAAAGTATATATATGTCAGGGCTGGTAAGTCACTGACACCACCAAAGCTAGAAAGAAACGTGCGCTCTCCCAGCGGTCCGTATCCCGTTTTTAACTCATACCGAGGTGTGAGGCTTGCGAATACACGCTATACACAAAGCTGCCACGTAGGCGTGCTTTGATCATCAACCACAAGACTTTGCTTTTCAACAAAAGCCTTGATCCATGCAACTCAGCATGCCACACAGGCAATTCATGCCATGCGATTGATATCTATCGATATATAACCTCTAAGCTCGTACGTCTCAGAGAAGGGCGTTAAGCAAGAGAATAAATTCTCCGCCGCCAAGCAGATATATATTTAATAGAAATCAATCAACACAGAATAAAATCCAATGTCAGGCACACAATCCATTTACAAGTCCGTTCTGGGTCTGAACGAAACCGGAGGCACTTTCCTCGCATATCCATCCATCTCCAAGTACGTCTGGACGACCACTAACTATTTCCATCCTCTTGGGTGTACAGCCCAATCAGGATCGTCAGTAATTATCCCTACGATGTGAAGACTTCCGGTCTTCAACCACCGTCTTCATCTTCGACATATCGTCGAATCGGTTATTCAGAATGGGTATAAACCCGGACTTTCCGAACAACCCGCGTATATTGAAAACAAATGTTACACAAACACAACATACGCCTCATTCTAATTCATTAGTCACTAACCGCAAATTAGCAAGAGAACAATTTCCCGAACATTAACCCCGAAGGCCGAAACCAACATCAGATCAATACCCAGGAAACCATTCTTCATAGCCAACCTACAGCTAGTTTCTAAATTCCACATTCTTAGGGAAAAGTTCCCATTAATTTTATCCAAGATAAATTCTTTAAAATTTATCCTGAAATCTTCCTTTGGATGTCATTTAAAACCAAATTATGGTTTTCCAACTAGTCGAGATTAGCGAACCACAACGAAGTAATTATTTATTTTATTTCCCAATCCCAACCTATTCATCCCATGAAGCAAAACTGGTAATACTCCATATCTAACACCGTGGTGTTATCGGTAAAATTAATTACCATTTCACGTTCAAATCTAATTAAAGATTTAACTATCGCTTTGGAGCAAAACTGGTGATACTCCATTCTCGCTCATTTCTAAATTTGATAATTTAGATTATCAGTTCGAATTTCAATCTAATTGCAGATTCAATAAAACTCCTTTTACTGGGTTAAAGAACTAGGTGTTATTTAAAACACAGTTCACAACAAACCCAAATCACATTCTATTTGTTATCGGGTTAAAGAACTAGTGTTATTTAAAACACTGTTCACGATAAACCCATCTCAAACTTAATCAAACATATTAGAAATTCGATTATTTAAAACCCCTTTTTAAATCTAATTCATTTATTTTAAAAATGATTGGGTTTTAAATTTAGTTCAAAACTAGTTCATTTTGATAAAAATCTATTTTTATCTTTTCAAATATGGAGTTTTTCACCCCAATTTTTCCCAAATCATTTCTTATGATTTTACACAAATTATTGATATTTTTAATAATTTTATCAAGGCCCGTACAGTCGATTTCCAACGATGGCCATCGAACTGCACTTACAGCGACCTTTTTCGAATTTGATTTGGACGTATCTCCAAATCCAACCGTTAGATTTTGAATTTCTAATATTCGTTAGAAAGCTCTTTTCGATACGAACCCAACGGTTCCGGTTTTAGGAGAATCCGACGGTCGGATCTCCCGTAATGTCCGTTTGAAATAAATGGTCGAAATTTACGAACTGCCGCGGCGCGGCGCGTTCTATTCAGGCCATTATATTATATATATAATATATATAATATATATTTCGTCGATTTCTATTTAAAACGAATTATATATTTAGTTTTGAATTCGTTTCAAAAACGAAGTCAACTTCTATTTCAATTCAAATCAAAATTGAATTCTTCTTTATAAATTCGTTTTAAAATTCATTTCTATTCAATTCAAATTTCAATTTAATTTGAATTCATTTCACTTCATTTTAAATTCAATTCGAATTCGTTTTTCAATTCAATTCAAATCAATTCAATTCAAATTGATTTTCTATTCGATTCAAATTCATTTTCTATTCAAATTAATTCGTTTCGTTTTCTATTTGAATCAAGTTCATTATATATTCAATTTGAAATCAAATTGGTTTTCTATTCCATTCAAATCGAAATCGTTTTATATTCAATTCAAATCGAAATCGTTATATATTCAATTCATTTCGAAATCGTTATATATTCAATTCATTTCGAAATCGTTATATATTCAATTCATTTCGAAATCGTTATATATTCAATTCATTTCGAAATCGTTATATATTCAATTCATTTCGAAATCGTTATATATTCAATTCATTTCGAAATCGTTATATATATCGTTCGCGTCAAAATGGCGCATCACTATTCAACACGGCTTTATATATTCTATTTCAAATATTTCTTTTTGTCAACACACGACTAATCTCAACGAATGAGTACCGTCCATGTGTGACTATTTTTGGTTAAATTATTTCGTTCAACACATGACTAATCTCAACGAATGAGTACCGTCAACACATGAACCTTTATTTTATATTGATAAAGATGTAAATTTTATTATAAAAATAATTCGTTCAACACATGGCTATTCCCAACGGATGAGTATAGTCAACACATGAACCTTTATATTATATTGATAAAGATGTAAATTTTATTATAAAAATAATTCGTTCAACACATGACTATTCCCAACGGATGAGTATAGTCAACACATGAACCTTTATTTTATATATTCTTTATTTTTCAAATTGGAATGAGGCCCAATCAATCACCATATAAAATTAATTATATGGATTTTCATACATCACATGTATATAATAGTATTGAAAAATAATCAACCATCAACCAAAGTGCACTACACTGTATAAGCATCAAATATAGATATCTAACGCTTATAACAGCCTGTCAATCAATCGATCGACATATTTAATCAATCAGGATGAGTGGACTTCATATTTCATCCCAACACCCGTGTAGGGTTTCAAACAATCAAGCACAGATTTTATTTGTGCAGTTGGGCGATGTGTAAAATTTATCGACCCAATCAATATCAATCAAATAGGTGTACATAAACAAACCGTCCGGTTTGTAAATGAATATTTATTTTATTCACTTTCACTATATTCATATTCACGTTAAAAATTATATTTTTAACGATAAAATATTTTATTTCGACATATGAATATCTATTCAGTTCATTCTTTAAATAAAATGTTATTTTTATTTTTCTAACATGTTTTAGAAAATTTCGGCGGCATAACGGCACGATACTAGAAACGGGACAAGGCCTAGCCTTATCCCCGGTCTAGTGAAGGCCCACGCCATTCACACATCAATCAAATTCACTTTCGTTATGCAAGCCACAAAATTTGGAGTAAGGGTCTAACCTAGCCTTACTCCTTCGCCTTATAACGGCGCACGTCTAATCCTAACCAATTTATCGATTCGATTTTTCACACCACAAACCACATTCAAATCAATATCTCAATCAATCACCAAACATCCAAACAAACAAGTCCATGGTATGTGGACGGTTGTGTCGGGTGCTACTAAACACCGTCTGCATCCTAGTATATATATATATAAATATAACTAGAAATAAAATTGAAAGGGTGAGAAATTCTCACTTATAGCTATCCTAGCTCCACGGCTCTTCTTTGATAGAAATCTTCATCGCTATGGCATTTTCGTCAGCTTCGTCGTCCGTAGCCACTACATATATAAAAATCGAATTTTTACCTTGCTATTCAATATTTAAAAATCATATTTTTATTTCGAAGGTCCATATATAAAAATCAAATTTTTAGTTCAGAGTTCAATATATAAAAATCGAATTTTTATTTCAAAGTTCTATATATAAAAATCGAATTTTTATTTTACTTCGAAGTTTACTATATAAAGATCTCGTCTTTTCAAATATTTCGCCTTTTCTACTTTAAAGATTACGCCTTTTTGAATTTAAAGATTACGCCTTTTTGAATTTAAAGATTACGCCTTTTTGAATTTAAAGATTACGCCTTTTTGAATTTCCTATTTTAAAGATCAAATCTTTTTAAAGTTCAAACCATTTTCTTTTTAAAGTTTAAACCTTTTCTATTTTAAATCTTAAAATAAAATCAGTTTTTCAAACTTTTAAAAATCTCAGTTTTGAATCTTAAAAATAAAAACAGTTTTCTATATTTAAAAATTCAGTTTTAAAAATAAATTAAAAATCAGTTTTTAAAATACTTTTAAAAATCTCAGTTTTGATTTCTAAAAAAAACAGTTTAAAAATTCTTTTTAAAACAGTTTTTTTTTTTATAAAATCAATATAAAAGTAAAAATAAATAAAATAAAATAAAAAAACTACCTGGGGCGCTGTCGGCTTTGTCGGGGGGGGGGGGGGCTTCGCTTCATCTTCGTCGGCGGCAGGAGGGTACTGGACTTCGCGAGTGGGGCGCGACCATCGACAGGGGAGGGGAAGCGGTCATCGACAGGGGGGGGGGGACTGCGGTGGCGTGGATCGCTATTGGCGATGGCGTACGATGGGGCGACGGGTTTGGGGTTCGGGGATCATCGAAGAAGAAGGGGAAAGGGCGGCGATGCATCTGGGGAGGGGCGGTGGTCGGAGCTGGCGAAGAGGCGGCGTTGGGTGGCTCTGGCGACGGATCCTGGGGGGGGCGATCGCGATTGGGGGTTTTTCTTTTTTTTTTTTTTTTTTTTTTTTATTTATTTGATTTCTGTTTTTAGAATGAAAACGAGAGGGGGGGGTTTATATGAAAAATATATATATATTTAATTATTTAATTACTTTCAAAAAGCAACTTTTATTTTCGACCTCAAAACGAGACCCACCGCCTGTCGTCCATAGCGTTTCACCCCCATTCCGAACACAATGAAACATGTATCGCAAGCTGATTCGATTGTTACAGTCAGTTTCCCTTGAATTTACTTTTAAATCACTATATTGAATTTTAAACGTATATTTCAAATTACCGGGGGCACAAACTAACTCGAAAAATTCCAGAAAAATATTTTCTAGCTTCGTATTGACGATACGGTCCTAACAAAACTAGTTTCGTCGAATTCTGAGACCGTTAGAAAAATGGCCAATTTCCAGTCGATTAAAATCAACTGAAACTGGTCAAACGCGTTTTCCTTTGCCACGCTCACATATTGATTCGAAAAATTATGAAATTTGGAATCTAGCAATAATTTGACATCACGGATCCAACAAAAGTGGTTTCGTCGAAATCCGAGGTCATTTGCAAAATGGCTATTTTTAAGGGCTATATATTATATTAAAATATATATAAATTCCACAGCGACTATTTCTAATTTTCAACTGGACATATCTCATCATTTCTAAAATGAAATCTCAGTTTGTTAACTTCGTTACAAAGATATAGTTATACAGATTCAAATATTTCTTGTTTCGTTCAATTCTGACTTATATTGAATTCTGTATATTCATTTGAAATTAGAAATCGAATTTTCGAACTACCGCGCCATTTTCTTTTCTATTTATAATTATATATAATTATTTATATTCTAACGACGACGTATATAATATATACGTCGATTCTATATTGAAAATAAATTTTCCGTCGCCATTATTTAAAATAATCTATTTTAAATATTCAAAATTCGCTAAAATGGCCAAAATAAAAATTTTAAACTGGCCCAGATTTTGCGGGTTATTACATCTTTGTTGAAAACAGAAATTATGTGAAAATATAAGAATCAATTTTATTTGCATAATATACAGTAGAATTTATACACAAGCATAAAATCCAATTTTTATTTGCAAAACTTGCATTAGAATTTATATTCTAATATACAATTGTATTGTTGGTCAAAATATACACTGAAAAGTATTGTTAAGAAACTTCATACAAATAAAGAATAATGGAATTTATATTCCATTTGTCATCCGCAATAAAGCTATATAAATAAATTACTGTTTATGTGACTTTAGAAGTATATAGGGAAGTCATACGAGTAAAATATATTTTACTCGATATAAGTGACATGTTTAGTGAAATTGAAATTGGTTAAACCTATTAACCAATTCTGTATTTATTTATTTATATGAACTGTTGTTGGCTGAAAATCCCACACGGGTATTGGGACGATACTTGACTGACACAAATCCCAATGTTTAATTATATGTCTATCGATTGATCGACAGGCTGCGATGAGCGTTATTGTTTCATTTTAATGCTCACACAGTTGACATTGTCACTTTGGTTGTTAATGGATGGATTGAGGATTATTTCCTGTTATTACCCTATACATGAAATGTATGAAACCCATATGACCCAAATTATATGGTACATGGTTGAGTCGCATTTCAATGCAGAATTTCTTTTTTAATAAAGAATTTTATATAATAAAAGGATTTTTGTAAAATAAAAGATTTTGTATTATAAAGAATATTTTACATTTAGAATCTTTTATATATAGAATATTTTATTGATTATTTTAAAATATGTTTTTTTTTATATAGTAATGAATTAATATCTTTAGGATAAACCTTTTATTTAAGATTATTAGATCTTAACAATTATGTTTGGTGATTGATATGTGAATTGGATTTGCAGTGGAAGATGTTTTAAATAACATTTATCCTTTAATCCAATTTACATTGAAATTATTATTTGAAATTTATTAATCTATTTTATAAATTTAAAAGAAGATTTTCTAAAATCAGACTTTTCCAAATTAATATATTAAATTGGAATTAAGTGGAAATTCGATTGATAATAATCGAGATGGGCTTCTGTAAAAGAAGACCGACATTATATATAGAATTTAAGAGGCTTTGCCGTTATTCCATTTATAATATTAGTCCGATATAGAAATTTATAACGATTATTTGTTGATTTGATTTCTGTAGAAATTCCATATTTTGAAAGTTGGTTTTGGGTTTATCGTGAACTGTGTTTTAAATGACAATAGTTCTTTAATCCAATTTAAGACAAGATTGGCTTATTAAAATTAATAATCTTGTAATAATGATTTTTGTATTAAAAATCAAAATTGGAATATTAATAAATCTTTTTAGAAAGATTAAAATGTAATTTATTTTATCTTTGATAAATTAATGAGAACCTTTTAACATAAATAATAATTTTTATTTAAAAGGATATTCAAAGTTGGAATGTGGCGTATGGTTGGTTTTAATTACAAATACGCGAGTTATTCAGAAAGACCGGATCTAACTCATTCTGAATAATCATCACGACGATCAAGAGTCGAAGATGAAGACGGTGACTGAAGACCTGAGAACTTCACATCGTTTGGTTGATGATGACCGATATCTTGAATTGGGGCTGATCCCCCAAGGCAAGGTAAAAGGTGATGATCTTCCAGACGTACTGGAGATCGACGGATACGTTGTTTCGTTCAGACCCAGAACGGACTTGTAAATGGATAGCATGCCTGACATTGAAATTTATTTCATGTAATTAAATCAGTTCTTATTTAATATATAAATGCATGGTGGCGGAGGATTTATTCTCTTGCTTAACACCCTTTTGTATGTTAAATAATTACCGATCGCATGATATGAGTTGTTGATGTGGTATGCCAAGTTGCACTTGATCAAGGCTTATTGTTGCAAAGCAGAGCCTTGTGGTTGATGATCAAAGCACAGTCTATTTAGGCATAGCCTTGTGTATATCATGACTTCGCGAGCCTCACAGCCCGGTAGAGTCTAAAACGGGAGAAGGGAACGCAGGGAGCGCACACGTTTCATTCTAGCTAGAGTGGTGCCAGGGACATACCAGCGCTGGCATTTATTCATTGTGGTTGTTGGATTTTTCGAGGCCTCGGTTTATGCGGTCGCCACTGGCCGTATTATAGGTCCAAAAGGACCAGGGAACGTGTGTTCAGGCATTTCTAATCCACAAAAGTAAGTGTGGACCGGCCCTGCAGGATCCAAGGGTTGGACAGAGTACCAATCCTGGGGCATTTGCTAGAGTGTCTCGAATCGGTAAGGATCTCCTCCCTAGCCTTGACTCAGATGGAAACCCAAATTTCCAATACGACATCACGCGGTTTTGATTGTATACCTATATATGGCGACATAGTGGGATGGGGCACTCATGCCGTCTAGGATTGATACATTTACTTTGATGTATTTCAAATTGGTTGCACACTATTATTATATAATACCGTGTTTATCGTATCAAGCATCTTTTGATCATTATAAGGTAAAACCCTATCCTCCGGTTTGCGTTGCATTGTGTGATGGGACTTGGGTCTTATAATGGTTTCATTTTTCTAAAAAGACATTGCGTTATTCTACGATTTACTTTATTTTATGCACTGGCAATCTATAGGAGAAAACCCGTTCCGCGAAAGTGGCGTGGTCCTGTGATTAGCCTTATTATATTATATAGGTTAAGTAGAATTCTCACACCAGTCCCATGACTGACCTGTAGTTTGTCCACTGGCAAACTCGGGTGCCCATATTTTCCACACGGGCAGTCGAGTAGCTATTTTTGCAGATATATTAAGCAGGATTCTGGGTTGAAGCTTAAAGCTGTGTCCAGGGATAGAGAGTCTTCCGATGTGTTTCTTCCGCTGCAATATATTTTAATTATTGTAACTTATTATTCCGTTGTTTTTTATTATTATTCTGTACTCTGATGTAACATTATATGATATGTTATAAAAGTCTTCTGTTGTTGTTTTAATATGTTGTATTCCCAAAGTTAAAGTATTCGTAGATTTTCACTTTTTGGGTCAGACCTGTGTGGTTTATGGTCGATTCAAAGGGAAGGGATTTGCGGGTCTTTACACATTCCCTTTTCTAGTTCTGGGCAACCCATCTATGAAGTCCATGGAAATATGTTCCCACTTCCAACCTGAGACGTCCAGCGGTTGCAACAATCCTGCAAGTTTCTGAAGAATAGATATTTTGTCAATCAAGGAAGTCGTAATAATAAAGCTGGCGATCATTACACTCTTTCGACTTAGTGCATCGGCCACGACATTGGCTTTCCCTGGAGTGTACAGAATCTCAAAATCGTATGCTGCAAGGAACTCTAGCCAACGTTGCTACCTCAGATTCAACTCTTTCTGGGTGGACAGATACTTTAGCGACTGATGATCGGTATATAGTTCGAACTACTCACCCAAAAGATAGTATCTTCAGATTTTCAAAGAGAATACGATAGCCAACAACTCAAGATCATGAGTAACGTAGTTCTTTTCATGTGGCTTCAGCTGGCGGCTAGCATAAGCAACAACTTGACCTCTTTGCATTAATACTGCGCCAAGGCCTTCTCTAGAGGCATCTGTCCAGACTTTCAAGTCCAGATTGCCATCGATTATCGTTAACACTGGAGTCGTTGTTAATCTCAACTTTAGCTTCTCAAAAGCCTCCTCACATTCTGGAGTCCACTTGAATTTTGAGTGCTTCTTTGTAAGCTTTGTTAAGTGACTAGATATCTTCGAAAAATCTTTAACGAACTTCCGGTAATAACTAGCCAATCAAAGAAAACTTCGGACTTCTGTGGGAGTACTGGGCTGTTTCCAATTTTGAATAGCTGTGATTTTACCTGGATCCACAGCAATTCCTTCTTTCGATACGACGTGGCCGAGAAATTTCACTTCATCTTGCCAGAAAATACATTTGGACAGTTTGGCTTTTAAAACGTTCCTTCTCAGAATTTTTAGAACTTGCTCCAAATGTTTTTCATGTTCGGCCTTTGATTTAGAGAAGATTAGTATATCATCAATAAAAACCAGAACAAACTTATTCAGGACTCCTCTGAACACTCTATTCATTAAATCGACGAAATAAGCTGGAGCGTTACATAAGCCGAAAGGCATTACTAACCACTCGTAGAATAAGTGTAACGACCCGCATTCTACGCATCATAGGATCGTAGAATATTTATTTCTTTCACATACGAAGTCGTATGGTCATGTAACTTTGGGAGATGACTTTTGGGGTCATTTCCCATGTTCATGATTTTTGCCGATTTTTAAATGACCGTTTTGCCCCTAGTTGATCTAGTTTCGTCCATAACTTTTGACTGGAATGGAATTTTGACCTGAAACCACTTCCATTAGATTCGTTTGATAGTTTACCTTTCCGTAGAGTGGTCACATTAGCCAAACGGACTCACCGTTTGGGAGATATGGCTGAAACAAGTTTCAAATGGTGAAAAACAGCTTAACCGGGCCTAATTTGGGTGATTATTGAGTGGGCCCATAACCCATTTCGGGATTAGAGTTATGGAGAGGCTGATAGGGTTAGGGAATTCAGCTTCTATCATTTCCTAGCTGCCACTTTTTGTTCCTTCAAGTTTAGCCATGGCCTCCACTCTCTAAAACACCCCAAATCACCTTCTAATCATATATTAGCCTAATCTACATCAAATTAAGGCGGATTAGCATAAGAATTGGGATAGAGCTGCTGGAACACATAGAGATTGGATCCAAATCAGGTAAGTTTCAGATTTGAGAATTTATTTGTGGCAAAGGTGAGTGATTTGCATTGTTTTTCACTAATTACGGCTAATTATGGTAATTAGCGAAGTTTAGCGAAATTATGGCTCAGAAAAATTCCTAAAATTCTAAAACATCATTTTATGCCTCTGATATGAATTTGGGTTAATTTTGACTAATTTTGCAAATCCCGGAATTTGGGGGATTAAGGGGAAAATATGGGTTTTGGGTATGTTTGATCCGTTTTGACATATCATATTGTTGTTTTGCTGTTTGTGGATGTTTATACATGTTGCTATGACTGTATGATATGCTTTGTGATTGATTAGAAAAGTTAGAATGGTGGAAAACGCCATCGTATGGCGAAAACAGTCGCTGGAAGAGTTGCAGAAAAATAAGCAAGAAACCGGATCGGATCGCCCCCTTTCTTCTCCAACCCGACCCGATCGCGAGCATGCATTCACGAGCCACTTCATGTTGAGGGCCACGAATTGATCCAGAGGCCATCACGATCCGATCAAGAAGGACCATCGCGAAGCGCCACGAGAGAAGGAGCCACGAATCAGTGGGGTATCACGACCCGAACCCGTGCAGTTGCCTCGACCCGATCCGATGAAAGCCCGATCACGATCCGAACCATGAAGCATGGAGCACGATCTGAACAGATGGTGGAGCCGCGAAGCACTGGAGCCCGACCCGATCTGATGGGGTCATCGCGATCCGAACCAGGTGGAGCACCATGACCCGATCTAACGGAAGGAGCACGAGCTGACACCATAGGCGATCCGCGAGTCACGATCCGACCCGAGCGAGGGTGATGACCACGATCATAAGCAAGGTGAAGTGAAGACCGATCCAGATGAAGATGATGACTAAAACGCGAGATGCAAAGGTAGTCCAAATGGAAGTTAGAGCTCAGGATCCAGATGGGAACCAATGAGTTCACTTCATGAGTTGGGCTTTGCTGCGGGACGTGTGCAAAGGGGTTATCGATATCCATAACTTTGGTTCACCACTGAAGAAAAGGGGGCATGTAGACGAACGGAAGCTCGGCTGGTTAGCCCATTTGGGTAATTGACTATGGACCAGTGCAGTGGGGATAGTGTAATACTTGTACGAAGTTGTCGTCATAGCCCCAAAAGAGCAAAGTGGGTTGTAGCAATAGTTGTACGGAGTTGCCGTCATGACCCCAAAGATTTGGTGACCAGGGAAATGGGTATCGTATGCTTTATGCACTGTGAGAGATGTGAGGATAGTTGCCATGATTGATTTGTTTTCCATCATTATGACATGCACACCCCCACCCCCGTATTCTTTACACCATATGTTAGTGGCACCTTAGAGTATTGTACGGTATGTAGTGCTAACTCTTTGGTTGCAGGTCCAGGTTCAGGTATGGTTTAGAATACCTGTTATTGTTTTGTTTAGCTGCTTATCGCTCATACCAGACTTTTTGTCTGACCCAGAGTTTTATGTCTCTTCTTATTACTCTGGGTGGTCTCACGAGCAGACTAGAGACAGGTTAGCTGAGCATGCACGAGTAGCTGATCCGGAGACGAGCAGGAGGCTTCCACGTATGATATATATATATAGATATTCTCCCTGTGTTGTTGAAGATCACTGCTTGGGCATTAGTAGTGCATCTTCTACTTTAGCTTTATTTTGCTTTAGAGACAGTTTTAAAGTTGTAATAATGATGTTGGACCATAAGATGTATTTGGATTTCCGCTGCCGTGTTGGTTTAGTTTTCAACTTATGCACTGTCTCGCCTGTTTTATGTCAAAGTTATGTTACTATTATATTTTGTTCCATGCACTGTGAGACATTCGATAGGTTCTGTGTTAGTTCACTCTCTTCTTTCTTTTCTTCTGACGACCGCCCCGTGCTAGCTGGACATGTGTACAGCACACTTTCGGAGGAAATGTCGGCTGGTGCGGAGTGGGCTGTTAGACTTGGTATCAGAGCTCTAGGTTGCGTGGTTAACCTAAGGAAAGACACCAGGGAGAGATAATACGTATATGAAAGCACGTATTTGTGATTATTTTGGTTTTCAAAAGCTATATATATACTATTAGTATAGTTAAGGATGAAGTCACACTGCACTAACACCACTATAGAGATGGTTAATTGTTTCCTTTACAGATGAGCCGTTATGCGAGGGGTACTGGTTGAGGAGCCAATATTGGGAATGCTCCTGACATGAGGACTATGTTCACTGATTTCATGAGAGAGATGCTTAGGGATGTTCAAGGAGCAGTTCCCAATGCTGGTAATGGTGGTGGTCCAGTAGTGCAAGCACCTAAGGCCAATTTCGCCAAGCCTAACAAGGATTATACTAGTCTTAGTGGGAAGCCGTTCCACGGAACGGAGTCGGCTACAGATCTTCAGGATTGGCTGGATAGCTGCGAGCGTATCTTCGAAGACTTGGGTATCGAGGATGCGATGAAGAGAAGGCTAGCATCCCGTCAGCTGCAAGGACGGGCAATGAATTGGTGGAATGCTATTAAGGCAGCCACTCCAGAGGATCATATTATATGGGATCAGTTTAAGGCTCGCTTTAGCGATAAGTTTATCCCAGCTGCTCAGAAGTCAGAACTGTTTAGGAAGTTTATGGAACTTAAGCAGAATGGAAGGGCAGTTTCAGAGTATGTTGCTGAGTTCGATACTTTATCGAAATATGGGTTTCCCTAATAGATACTGCCGAGAAGAAGAACGAGAAGTTCATAACTGGCTTGGATGGATACTTGGGGGAAAGGCTTATTAACCACATCGATGAGACGTTTGAGTCGATTGTGGGGAAAGCTTTAAGATCGGAAAGTCTTTACCCTAAGTTGAATACTGAGGTCTTATCTGCAGAGGAGCCAAAACCGCAAGCAAGTGGTGGAGGCAAGAGTGGTTCTCAGAATAAGAGGAAGCGGAACCAGAGTAAGGATGTCCAGAAGAAGAAGAAGAAAGATGTTGAGTGCTTTAGCTGTGGCAAGAAGGGTCATTATGCTAGTAATTGTCGGGCCAAGCCAGCAGATGGGAAGTGCTTCAACTGTGGCCAAGTGGGACATCACAAGGACAAGTGTCCGCAACCCCCTAAAGAAAAGAAGATGGTGAAAGCATATGCCCTTAATGCTATTCCTTCTTCGTCGAATGCCCCGACTGCGGCGGAGAAAGGAAAGAATGTCGTTATTCAAGGCATGCTTTCTGTTTATGATGTTCCTGTTCGAGTATTGTTTGATACCGGAGCTTCTAGTTCTTTCATATCTAGTGACCTGGTAGATAGGTTGGGATTGGAACCCGAGATAGTCGATAGACCTTTAGTGGTAACGAACCCGATTGGTGGTTCGACTAACCTTAGTATGATTTGTCGTAATGTGGTCTTATCGAGTTATGGATGTATATTTGTTTGTGATTGCTTTGTTTTGGGCTTTACTGGGTTTGGCATTATTTTGGGAGTCGATTGGCTCCAAAGATACGGGGTGGTGGTAGACTGTGAGGGCTTTTTGGTGACGGCTAGAGCGGATGATGGGCGGAGGGTAGTGTTTGGTGGTCTACCTAGTGATGGGGTAATGGCTAGTTTTCTAAATTCCCTCGACATCCCGCAAGGTGAGTTGTCAGGTTTGCCCGTGGTTGGCTATTATCCGGACGTCTTCGAGGAAGTGACCGGGTTTCCACCACACCGAGAGATTGAGTTCCGTATTGATTTAGTGAAAGATGCCAGACCTATAGTGATGCCACTTCGTCGTATGGCACCAAGGGAGTAGCGAGAGCTCGGGGTGCAAGTCAACGATCTTTTGAAGAAGGGATTTATCAGAAGGAGTGTTTCTAAATGGGGAGCACCAATTTTGTTTGCTACTAAGGTGGATGGTTCCCTTCGATTGTGTGTAGACTACCGCGAATTGAATAAGGTAACGAGGAAGAATAAGTATCCTCTACCGCGGATAGATGATTTGTTCGATCAGTTGAGTGGCGCGAGAGTATTCTCCCAGTTAGATCTCGCGACAGGTTTTCATCAGCTTAGACTGGAAGCTGAGAGTATAGCTAAAACGGCATTTCGGACGCCGTCTGGATTTTATGAGTGGTTGGTCATGCCATTTGGGTTGACCAATGCACCAGCATATTTTGTGGATCTTATGAATAGGGTATTCAAAGATCAGTTGAATAAGTTTGTTCTTGTGTTCGTGGACGATATACTTGTTTATTCGAGGACAGAGGAAGAACACAAGGAACATCTGAGAACAGTGATGGAAGTGTTGAGAAAACACCAATTGAAAGCAAAGTTTTCTAAGTGTCACTTCTGGAGAAGGGAAGTGAGATTCTTGGGCCATGTCGTTTCAGAGAATGGTATTGCCATGGATCCTGCGAAGGTGGCTACGGTACAAGATTGGTCTACGCCCAAGAATGCAACAGACGTAAGAAGTTTCTTGGGGTTAGCTGGATATTACCGTAAGTTCATCCAAGACTTCTCCAAGATAGCAGCACCGTTGACTTAGTTGACAAAGAAGAATCAAGCTTTTGTCTGGGACGGAAGGTGCGAGAATGCATTCAAGAGTCTAAAGGAAAAGTTGACGAGCGCACCAGTATTAGTCATTCCTAAGGGGAATGAAGAGATGACGGTATACACGGATGCCTGTGGTACCAGACTGGGTGCTGTACCGATGCAAGGTGGTAGGGTTGTAGCTTATGCAAGTCGGCAACTGAAACCGCACGAGAAAAGATATCCTACCCATGATTTGGAATTGGCAGCAATTGTATTCGCATTGAAGATGTGGAGACATTATGTCTTGGGAGAAAGATTCGAGTTGTTTACTGATCATAAGTCGTTAAAGTATCTTTTCTCTCAGAAGGATTTAAACCTTCATCAACGGAGATGGTTAGAGTTCTTGGCTTCATATGATTTTGATATCGCATACACACTAGGCAAGGGCAATGCGGTAGCTGATGCCTTGAGTAGAAAACATGCCAGCTTGGGGGCTATGTTTTTGGAAAGGAAGCAACTAGAGTATATCGCAGGGTATGATTTCAGACCAAAGTGCGAGTTGGATCCAGTAATGTTAGCAAGTTTGACGATCAGACCCACTTTGATTGAGCGGGTTGGTTCCAAGCAGAGGGACGATCCTAATCTACTGGAAATCATCTCCAAGTTAGAGATGGGTATCAATGAGGTGATAAGCAAGTATGTACTTGATCGAGATGGATGGCTTCGGAAGAATGGAAAGTTAGTTGTACCCTACGTAGATGGATTGAGGGATGAAGTGCTTAGAGAATGTCATCACTCAAAGTTGACCATACATCCCGGTGGTAACAAGATGTATCGAGACATGAAGCAGACTTACTACTGGGAAGGGATGAAAAGAGACGTTGGGAAGTTTATATCCAAATGCATGAATTGCCAGCTAGTTAAAGATGAGCAAAAGAAGCCTAGTGGTTTGTTACAACCATTAGAAATTCCAGAATGGAAATGGGAGCAAGTTTCAATGGATTTCATCGATGGTTTACCGAGGACTAGATCGGGCCATGATAGCATTTGGGTGATTGTCGATCGCCTGACCAAGAGTGCAAGGTTTATACCAATCAAGTCGAATAGAACTGCAGCTAAGTTAGCGGAACTGTATATAAAGTGGGTAGTGAGATTTCATGGCATACCCAAAGGCATTGTGAGTGACCGAGATCCGTTGTTCACTAGTGGATTTTGGAAGAGCTTACAAGAGGCGTTAGGATCGGAATTACATCTCTGTACCGTGTAACATCCTCAAACTGATGGACAGATAGAGAGGGTGAATCGAGTGTTAGAAGATCTTTTAAGAGCTTGCATATTGGATTTTGGTGGATCATGGGATGACCAATTGCATCTAGTAGAGTTTGCATATAATAATAGCTATCAGTCCAGTATCGGTATGGCTCCATTTGAAGCTTTGTATGGAAGACCGTGCAACTCACCGTCATGTTGGTTAGAAACTGGTGAGAAATTTGTGCTTGGACCAGATGTGATAAGAGAAACTTAAGACAAGATCAAGATCATTCGACAGCGGATGAAGGCTGCCCAAGATAGGCAGAAGAGTTATGCCGATAAGAGGAGAAGAGATTTAAAGTTATCCATTGGCGACTTGGTGTTTGTCAAGATTTCTGCGTTGAAGAGCGTGATACGATTTGGCAGGAGAGGCAAGTTAGCACCAAGATTTGTTGGTCCATTCCCAGTTCTTGAGCAAATTGGGAATTTGGCATATAAAGTTGAATTACCAGAGAAGATGGCAGGAGTTGATAACGTATTTCATGTTTCCCAGTTAAGGAAATTCGTACATGCCCCCGATGTGACTATTTCACCTGATCAGTTAGATGATATCGAAGTTGAACCCGAGGCGGTTGGGAACCGCAAGCCTATACGTATTGTTGGGAATGATACGAAGCAACTTCGAAGGAAAGCGGTGAATCTAGTCAAAGTCCAGTGGGGCGAGAATGAGAATGACTGTACTTAGGAGACAGAGGAGAGCATTAGGAAGACGTATCCAGAACTCTTTGCTTGGTAAGATTTCAGTTTCGATTTAGTCTTTCCGCATGCTAGGATAGATTTGTTTGTTCGTTACGCATGATTGATTGTTGTATATGGCTGGTAGGCATGCGGGATTCTCTGTATGTTTTGGGTTAAGGAATTTCGGGGACGAAATTTCTTAAGGGGGGAGAGTGTAACGACCCGCATTCTACGCATCATAGGATCGTAGAATATTAATTTCTTTCACATACAAAGTCGTATGGTCATGTAACTTTGGGAGACGACTATTGGGGTCATTTCCCATGTTCATGATTTTTGCCGATTTTTAAATGACCGTTTTGCCACTGGTTGATCTAGTTTCGTCCATAACTTTTGACTGAAAAGGAATTTTGACTTGAAACCACTTTTACTAGATTTGTTTGATAGTTTACCTTTCCGTAGAGTGGTCACATTAGCCAAACGGACTCACCGTTTGGGAGATATGGCTAAAACAAGTTTCAGATGGTGAAAAACAGCTTAACTGGGCCTAATTTGGGTGATTAGTGAGTGGGCCCATAACCCATTTCGGGATTAGGGTTATGGGGAGGCTGATAGGGTTAGGGAATTCAGTTTCTATCATTTCCTAGCTGCCACTTTTTGTTCCTTCAAGTTTAGCCATGGCCTCCACTCTCTTAAACACCCCAAATCACCTTCTAATCACATATTAGCCTAATCTACATCAAGTTAAGGCGGATTAGCATAAGAATTGGGATAGAGCTGCTGGAACACACAGAGATTGGATCCAAACCAGAGAAGTTTCAGATTTGAGAATTTATTTGTGGCAAAGGTGAGTGATTTGCATTGTTTTTCACTAATTACGGCTAATTATGGTAATTAGCGAAGATTAGCGAAATTATGGCTCAGAAAAATCTAGAAAAATTCCTGAAATTCTAAAACATCATTTTATTCCTCTGATATGAATTTGGGTTAATTTCGACTAATTTTGGAAATCCCCGAATTTGGGGATTAAGGGGAAAATATGGGTTTTGGGTATGTTTGATCCATTTTGACATATCATATTGTTGTTTTGCTATTTGTGGATGTTTATACATGTTGCTATGACTGTATGATATGCTTTGTGACTGATTAGAAAAGTTAGAATGGTCGAAAACGCCATCGTATGGAGTAAACAGTCACTGGAAGAGATGTAGAAAAATATGCAGGAAACCGGATCGGATCGCCTGCTTTCTTTTCCGACCCAGCCCGATCGCGAGCATGCATTCAAAAGCCACTTCATGTTGAGGGCCACAAATTGATCTAGAGGCCATCACGATCTGATCGTGAAGGACCATCGCGAAGCGCCACGAGAGAAGGAGCCACGAACCAATGGGGTATAACGACCCGAACCCGTGTAGCTGCCTTGACCCGATCCAATGAAAGCCCCATCACGATCCGAACCATGAAGCATGGAGCACGATCTGAACAGATGGTGGAGCCGTGAAGCACTGGAGCCTGACCCGATCCGATGGGGTCATCACGATCTGAACCAGGTGGAGCACCATGACCCGATCCAATGGAAGGAGCACGAGCTGACACCATGGGCGATCCGCGAGTCACGATCCGACCCGAGCGAGGGTGATGACCACGATCCGAAGCAAGGTGAAGTGAAGACCGATCCGGATGAAGATGATGACTAAAACCCGAGATGCAAAGGTAGTCCAAATGGAAGTTAGAGCTCATGATCCAGATGGGAAACAACGAGTTCACTTCATGAGTTGGGCTTTGTTGCGAGACGTGTGCAAAGGGGTTATCGATATCCATAACTTTGGTTCACCGCTGAAGAAAAGGGGCCATGTAGACGAACCAGAGCTAGGTTGGTTGGCCCATTTGGGTTATTGACTATGGAACAGTACAGTGGGGACAGTGTAATACTTGTACGGAGTTGCCTTCATAGCCCTAATAGAGCAAAGTGGGTCGTAGCAATAGTTGTACGGAGTTGCCGTCATGACTCCAAAGATTTGGTGACCAGGGAAATGGGTATCGTATGCTTTACGCACTGAGTGAGAGATGTGAGGATCGTTTCCATGATTGATTTGTTTTCCATCATTATGACATGCACACCCCCACCCCCGTATTTTACACCATATGTTAGTGGCACCTTAGAGTATTGTACGGTATGTAGTGCTAACTCTTTGGTTGTAGGTCCAGGTTCAGGTATGGTTTAGAATACCTGTTATTGTTTTGTTTAGCTGCTTATCGCTCATACCGGACTTTTTGTCTAACCCAGAGTTTTATGTCTCTTCTTATTACTCTGGGTGCTCTCACGAGCAGACTAGAGATAGGTTAGCTGAGCATGCACGAGTAGCTGATCCGGAGATGAGCAGGAGGCTTCCATGTATGATATATATATAAATATATATATATATATATATTCTCCCTGTGTTGTTAAAGATCACTGCTTGGGCATTAGTAGTGCATATTCTACTTTAGCTTTCTTTTGCTTTAGAGACAGTTTTAAAGTTGTAATAATGATGTTGGACCATAAGATGTATTTCGATTTCCGCTGCTATGTTGGTTTAGTTTTCAACTTATGCACTGTCTCGCCTGTTTTATGTCAAGTTATGTTACTATTATATTTTGTTCCATGCGCTGTGAGACATTCGACAGGTTCTGTGTTAGTTCACTCTCTTCTTTCTTTTCTTCTGATGACCGCTCCGTGCTAGCTGGACATGTGTACAGCGCACTTTCGGAGGAAATGTCGGCTGGTGCGGAGCGGGCTATCACAATAAGTCTGGACCTCTGAATGTTGTCATAGGAACACACTCTTAGGCAATACGAAGCTGATGGAAACATGTAGCTAGGTCCATCCTTGAAAATACCTGTGCTCCATTCAGACGATCAAATAAATCATCGATTCGCGGCAACGGATATTTATTCTTTATTCTCTGCTTATTCATGTCATGATAATCCACACATAGTCGCAGAGTACCATCAGACTTTGGGTCAAACACCACTGCTGCACCCCAATCAGAGAAACTAGGCCTGATCAGACCCTTCCATACAAGCTGTCGAGTTTGATTGTCTAGTTCTTCTTTCTCCTTTAGGGTCATCCTCCGAATAGCGTGCATTACTGGCCTAACATTCGGAATTAAAGCAATCTTGAAATCAATTTCTCTCTGCGGAGGTAAGCTGACAACTTCTTCGAACACATCCGCATAATTCTTTACGACAGGAATATCTTTGATGAGGTCGGGAATATTCTCTGTGACTACAGGGATATTTTCTATTTGAGCTGGAGAAACATCGAGAGCTGCCCAGAATTCTTTTCTGTTAGAATTCTGACCTTCACAGGGAATGGTTATATAATTCCCCAATTGGGCCTTTGCCTTAACAACTCTCTCGGCGCATCTGACCTCTGCCTCATATTTGGTTAACCAATCGAACCCCTGAATAAGATCGAATTCAGTAAAATTCATGATGATAGAGATGGTAGGGAACTTATAACAGGAAAAAGAGACAGGTACCGCACAAGTCCAGCTAAGATCGAGAGAACCTCCAATAGAATTACGGACAGTGATGGGTTCTTTGAACTTCCTCAATTTCAAGTCCAACTTCTTGACCGCATTCTTTGCAATAAAGATTCGTGACGCGCCTGTGTCAAATAGTACTTTGACTGGAATGTTTTTGACAGTAAGCGTGCCTTCTAAAACATCAGATCTTCCCTGACTAGCTGAGGGTGCTGAGGTTTCTGCCACTTCATTTACCTAAGCCTCTATGGTCGCTTTTAACAGCCGGCAATCTTGCTTTACATGGCCAAATCGATGGAAAATGCTGCATTCTCTGGTCTCTTGGAACTTCTTATTAAACTTAGATCCTTCCTTTCTTTGTTTCTTCAGAGATCTGCAACTTATTGACAAATGTCCTTGCTTATGGAAGTTACTGTATATTGCAGTCGTTACTGGTTCTTCTGGCCCTTTTCCGATTGATTTTAGGCTTCTTACTGACCTCAGACATCGTACTGGCCTCCGGATGATCAGTTACAGACTCACCTTTATTACTAGAACTGACTTCCTCTTCGTTGCGTAACATACCTTTCTTGTCGAGATCCTCATACTGGTAAGCCATGTATATCATTTCAGAAAAAGGAAGCTTCACATTCCTCATTACACTATTCTGGTATTTTCTTTGCAGGCCATGAATAAACCTCAGATTCTTCCTCTTTGGGTCTTGAATTAGATGAGGGGCAAAATGAGAGAGTTCATTGAATCTCTTATGATATTCTGGAATGGTCATATCTTCTTGTATCAGATAAGAGAATTCATCACATAACCGCTCAGTTGCTTCAAGAGGATTAAATCTTTCTAGGAAAATCACTTTAAATCTATCCCAGGTGATATCACCTTCTGGATTATCCTTAATAATCGAATCCCACCAAAACAAAGCTTCTTCTTTGAGTGCCTAAGGTGCCAATAATCTTTTCTGATTATCTCTCAGCTTTAAACCTTCAAAGATTTTCTCAGCCGAACGAATCCAAGCTTGTGTTTCCATAATAGACTCTTTGACTAAGAATGGTGATCCACCCAGATTTTGATATCTCTTGAATAGAACTTCTATATCTGATTCTGGCTGTGGGAGCACAACCGGCTCATTAGCTTGACGAGTCATAAGATTATTTCTTCTGTTCCTGCCACTCATTTTCTAGTGCATCTGCAATTAGCAGACAAAGTGTCAGGCCAACAGAAAAGATATTTCAAAACATAGAGACAAATACTTGAATGTAAATGTGTCTACTGGGGTGTATTTCATTCTGCTATACTCATACTAGGATATTACTGATCCTATCTGTAATGAGTTACTCGTCCTAGAACACTATTGGTTCTATTTCTGACGAGCTCGTTAATATGTTATATTCCAACACTAAGCTTTAACCAAAGCTCTGATACCACTTGTGACGACCCCAAAACCCCGTACTACGGTGTCAAGGGTAATCTTTTGAATATAACACATAAACAGGTAATAGAAGAACATAATTAAATAAATACACCAGATAATGTACAAATAATGCACTGGATAAACATAATCATCAGAGTTACACAGTATACAGGATCATACTTATTACAAATACAGTTCAGCTATAAATAAATGTCTACAGCGGAAAACAAACATAATATGTACAATAAGAGCTGAACAACATAAAAAGAGATAAATGATAGAATCCGTCTTCAGTTCCAGCTATCCAAAATGATCCTGCTAAAAACCTGAATACAAGGCTGCTCGTGTAGAAAAAGGGGCACCCGAGTTTGCAAGTGTAACAAACTACGAGTCAGTCATGGGACTGGTATGAGAAATCTACTTAACACATTTATAATATGGCTAATCACAGGACCACGCCACTTTCGCGGAACGGGTTTACTCCATTGGATTGCCAGTGCTTTAAAACAAGTAAATCTTTTAAACATCGCAATGCTTTTTATAAAAATGAAGCCATTATAATACTCAGTTCCCATCACACAATGCAACGCAAACCAGAGGATAGAGTTTTTTACCTTATAATGGCCAAATATGCTTGATACGAATAAAACAAAAGCTTTTGATATTATTACTAGTGTTTATATGCTTCAAAAACAATTTCAAATCATAAGTATCAATTATAGACAGCATTAATGCCCCATACCACTATGTCGCCATATATAGGTATACAATCAAAACCGCACAATCATGTATTTGGAAATTGGATTTCCGTCATGAACCAAGGCAAAAGATAGTCCTTACCGACTTCGAGACTCTCTAGCCCGAGCCTCCGGAACAGCCGCAACTGCCCCTCGGAGCGACAGGGCCGGTCCACACGAAGTGGATTATAGTGCTTGAACAATGCGTTTCCCCGCCCTTTGGGGCGTAAATGAGCCAACGAATGGCTCCATCGGTCCCGGATCGACCGATATAACCGAGGCGCCTCGCAACAGCAACAACCACACAGGTGAAAATAACATATATGTCAGCCAGTTTAAGCACTGACACCACCTCCAACTAGAAAGAAACGCATGTCCTCCCTGAGGTCCTCTTCCTGTTTCTGGTTCATACCGGGGTGTGGGGCTCGCGACTTCACGTCATACACAAAGCTATGCCACACAGGCGGTGCTTTGATCCTCAACCACAAGACTTTGCTTTTCAACAGAAGCCTTGATCACTGCATCTTAACATGCCACACCGGAAATTCACACCATGTAACTGATGGCTATCAATCACACAGGATGAATTCCAATGTTAGACACACAGTCCATTTACAAGTCCGTTTTGGGTCTGAACAAAACCGGAGGCACTATATACCTCGCATACCCATCGATCTCCATGCACGTCTGGACGATCACCACTCATTATCCATATTTCGGGATGCCTCCCAATCAGGACATCAGTTACCATCCAAACGAGGTGAAGATCTCCAGTCTTCGACCACCGTCTTCATCTTCGATTTCTTATCGTCGATTCAGTTATTCAGAATGGGATAAATCTGGTCTTTCTGAGCAACTCGCGTATATAATAAACAAGGGCTACACAAGCACACCATACGCTTCATTACAATTCATTAGTCACTAACCGTAAATCAGTAAGAGAACAATTTCCCAAATATTAACCCTGAAGGCTGAAACCAACATCAGATCAAAATCCAGGAAACCATTCGACTTAGCTAACCTTCAGTTAGTTTCTAAATTTCACATTCCATATCATTTATAATATTTTATAATGATTTATCGCTATTTTTATTTATTTTAAAATAGCCAATTTATTCAAACGACACTTCAGGCCATAACGCGGCCATGGCGCTGTTTTTCTTCAGATTTGATTTACACTATCTGAAAATTTAACCGTTGGATCTTCACAAAATTTATATCATTAGAAAGATCTTTACAAAACGAATCCAACGGTTCAAGTTTTGGGAAAATTCGACGGTCGTATCTTCCGGTACAATGGTTTGAAGTTTCGATATCAAAATATGAATTGCAGCTTCGTTATTCGATTTATTTTAATTATATATATATATATATATATATAATCGATTCTGGCGCTGTTTTCCTTCAGATTTGAATTAAACATTCCAAACAATCCAACCGTTGGATCATTACAAAGTTGGTGCCGTTGGAAAGATATTTCCAAGGCGAACCCAACGGTTGTGGTTTCGAGAAAATCCGATGGACGGATCCCCCTCAATAATCGTTTGAAATCACGGTTCCAAAATACGAACTGCAGCTTCGTTATTCGATTTATTTTAATTATATTTATATATATAAATATAATCTATTCTTCAATTTCAACACCATATTCATTTCATACCTTGGATTAAAATGATATTTTTATCCAAAAATATTTATTTCAACACATCACTATTTTTATCAATACTTGTATATAATAAAAATGTGATTTTTATTATAAAACAATTTATTTCAAACCACGATTATTTTATATAGTTCAAACAGATGATAAAAATGTGATTTTTATTATAAAAGAATTTATTTCAAAACATGATTATTTTATATAGTTCAAACAGATGATAAAAGTGTGATTTTTATTATAAAACAATTTATTTCAAAACACGATTATTTTATATAGTTCAAAAAGATGATAAAAATGTGATTTTTATTATAAAAGAATTTATTTCAAAACATGGTTATTTTATATAGTTCAAACAGGTGATAAAAATGTGATTTTTATTATAAAAGAATTTATTTCAAAACACGATTATTTTATATAGTTCAAACAGATGATAAAAATGTGATTTTTATTATAAAACAATTTATTTCAAAACACGATTATTTTATATAGTTCAAACAGGTGATAAAAATGAGATTTTTATTATAAAAGAATTTATTTCAAAACACGATCATTTTATATAGTTCAAACAGATGATAGAAATGTGATTTTTATTATAAAACAATTTATTTCAAAACACGATTATTTTATATAGTTCAAACAGGTGATAAAAATGTGATTTTTAATATAAAACAAATTATTTCAAAACACGATTATTTTATATACATGAATTTCTATTCAACAAATGAATATAGTTTCAACAAATGAAAATAAACCAAACACAGAAAGATTTCAGGAAATTTCGGCAGCATAACGGCAGGGTAGTTAAAACCGGGACCGTATCGAAGTACGGCTCCTCGCTCTACCTTAAAACCTTGCGGTTTTTGACAATGGGGATTTCATGCATCTAATTCGCACGCAGGCAGCATGTATATATTTTTTTTCCACAAAACTAATCCTATGTGGTTTCAACCCAATAATTCTCAAACACAAACGGGTATTTTTCAACCACAAACAATTCAAATCAACCATTCGCTATCAACCAATTTTCACACCAATCACAACCAATAAATATCGTCCATGGTTTGTGGATCAGGGGCGTGTGTGTATATATATATATATATATATATATATATATATAAGTAAATTTCACTTCTATTCAACACATATATAATTTTTGCAACGCATATATAACTTATACATCGAGCATACAACTTATACAACGCTTATACATGAGGTGTATAATGCTTATATAACTCAAACATCAACTATATAATTTATACATCGTCATTTTCCATATCGTTTATAATTCAGAAATCTCACATTGGGTTCCACTCCACCAAAAATAGCAGAAGGTTCAGAAAAATATGCGGTCTCTTCTAGAATGTAGAAGACGTCCTCACGGTCCCGGCGTCTCTTGTTTCACTGAATTTTGTCATCAAAGGAAAAAGATATGATTTTTACAGTGAAATCAGAAACCGTAGCGCTTTAAACTGCTATTATATAGTTTAAAATTAAATCGGTCGTACCTCAACTGAAAGGTTCGAAACTAGGTTTCGATTTTACTCGAAATCCGTGAAGCTTGAAGAGGATCGGGCTACGCAGTGTCGAAGGGGGAGGAGAGGCGCTCAGGTGCCGGGGGAAGTGGGCCCACTCGGTGGTGCCAGCTGTCGGCGGCGGCGGCTGAAAGCCCCGAACTTCCCAACGTCGGTTTTCCCAAACCACACAATGAAAAAATCCAAACTATATACGGATTTGAAGATCTTCTCGCACTCTTCAAAATCTTCAACTGGAGGAGGGGCTAATTTTGCCTGGTTTGGTCGGAAAGTGGATGGGAACGGGTTTCCGCCGTTGAGCTGGGTAGCGGGGAGAGAGAAGCGTTTTTTTTTTAATTCTGATTGGCCGGAAACTATTTAAAGTTCTTAAAAGAGGGTTTTCTAACACGACCTCCAATCCAAACCCAACGACTGTCGTCCCTAGCGTTTTACCCTCATTCCGAACACAATGGGATATGTTTCGTAGGCCCATTTGACTGTTTCAGTGAGTTTTCCTTCAAATTAAAATATAAAACATTCAATATTTAATTTGAATGTACATTTCAATTTGCCGGGGCCACATACTGATTCTAAAAATTCCCGAAAAATAAATCTAGCTATGTTTTGACGATACGGTCCCAACAAATCTAGTTTCGTCAAATTCTGAGACCATTTGAAAAATGGCCCATTTCTGGTCGATCCAATTTAACTATAATTAAACAAAACACATTTTCCTTTGCCACGCTCACATACTAGCTTCAAAAATTATGAAATTTGAAACCTAACAATAGTTTAACATCCCGGATCCAACAAAAGTGGTTTCGTTGAATTCCGAGGTCGTTTGCAAAATGGCCATTTTCACGGGCTATATAAACTCCATAGCGACCTTTCTGAAAACTCATTTGGCCATAACTTTTGCTTCCCGCTATGAAAATACGATTTTTCAGATTCGTTAGAAAGATATTCACTAACAGATTTAAATATTTTTGGTTTCACTAAAATCCGTTTTGTTTTGCACCCGATACAGTCAGGCAAAGTTTGAATTCAAATTTTGAAACTATCGCGCCATTTCAGGCCTTGTTTATAATTAGGAATAATTATTTTCATTTTCAAATGTCGATTCAAACTTACTTTTCATCGTTATTATTTAAAATATTTATTTTAAATATTTAAAATCACTAAAATAGCCAATTAAATTTTTTTAAATTGGTTCAGATTTTCCGGGTTGTTACATTTCAAGTCTCTATGTCACATGTTTCAACATCTTCACAGTTGGTGGATGTTTTTACTAAGGCACTCGGCAAGTCCCAGTTTTATTTTCTTCTTTCCAAGTTAGGCATTTTTGAGCCCCATGCTCCAACTTGAGGGAGGGGGGGGGTATTATAGATATATTTTGCCAAGATATTTAAGAATATTAGATAGGCTTGGTTTATGGTTATTGACATCTTTTAGTTGTTTCCTACAACTAAAATATTTGCTAAGATATTTGAGAATTTTAGATAGGCTTGATCGATAGATATATTTCTTTCATGTTTGCGGCCGCCTGATTGATTGATGTATTTATTTCCTATCTTATTCGTGGTCAACATAGGTTTAAGGACCTTGATTGATTGATTGATATATTTATTTCTTGCTTGTGGCCACCTGATTGATTGACGTATTTCTTTCCAATCTTATTTATGGCCATCGTAGGTTTATGAATCTTGATTAATTGCCTAACAACTTATATATATTGCTTTGCTGAATAAATAAAAGATATAACATTCTGCCTATATTTTCAATAACTTTTATAACAAGGATGTTTTGGCTATTTTGAAACTTAATAGGGACTTTAGCCCAGCTGTCCTAAAAAATAAATCGGGTAATGTACCCTTGTCTCTTACAAAGAAGGGCGGTGTATATTTAGGAGATATAAGGAGTTTGTTTGGAACAATATGTGTTTCTACAACCTTGTCTCTTAAGATGCAATTCCTTTGTTTATAAATTATACTCTGTCGTGTTAGATTAAATTTACAATATCATTGAATGTATTTATTTGCATGGTTGTTGCCTCATTATCAATATATTATTATTTAATAATACATATTTGTTTGTTTTGAAGAAAGTACGATGTGATTACACACACACACACACACGCACACACACACACACACACACACACATATATATATATATATATATATATATACATATATATATATAAGGTTCATTTGGTGTTCCATCAAGTTTAACCTTGGCTTAATTCCTTATCCTCTTCAATCTTTAGATGAAGAGGCGATCCAACTTAACCCTACATTTACTACTAAAGATTAGATTACAAATGTGGCATCTGCAGCGTTCACAACTACTGTTTACTTAATCTGGCAAGAGAGAAACTCTTGACTGTTCTCAAATAAAAGGATCAAATGCTCGACTAAATTAAAACTAATTATGAAAGAGGTAAAATACCTGGTATAGGATAATGGCTCCAAATTTGTTCGACCGTTACAACTGATTATGAGAGAGGTAAAATACCTGGTATAGGATAATGGCTCCAAATCTGTTTGACGACGAGGAATGTAACACCCCACACTTTTCTAAACCCGAATTTCGACAAAAATTGAAACTCAAACTCATCCAAGCATGAAAAGTATAAATCTGGTATCTAAAAATTATGAGCATGAGCCTAATCAGAGTAAAATAAAACTAACTCACAACAAAACAAAATAAGATAACTAATATCGATTAAGGTGACTAGCTTAAAGCACATCTCCACATCGATATCGAGCTTGAGAGAACGAGAATCGATAATCAAACTGAACAAATGCTGAGATCAGTCTTCCCCGAAATAAACCTGAGAGCTGTTATGAGGAGGGAGGTCAGAAAAACAACTCGTGGCAAGTAGAAAATGTGTAAAACCGTCTAACTTAGACAAATGTATCCGTATGGTAAGAACGAAAACATATGTGTCTAACGAGGCTAGTAATTCAGACCTAGCCTTGTAAAGATTTACGCACGACAACTAACTACCATACCCAATGTAGTAACCATAAAGTTAACGATATCGCAATACCAAGATAATACATTTATGCATAAGTATAATGCCTTCAAACCACCATTCAACTAACTACCAAACACTAAGAGGCTGCCTCCCAACTGCTCACTATTTCATAAGGAGGTTCACTAATTCTGTATAGCCACTTAAGACCTCACTATCAGTATAAGATAAGGGTGGATCCTTTCGATCACTTAAGACCAAAGGCGAGCCTATTGATCACTCAAGACCTTACTTGGTGGTTTAATCTACACTAATATTAATCAGTGGACACTAACTATTAAGTCCTACTGATTTAAGGCTTCTGTCATTCACGCATACACCCAAGCCCTGCATAAGGCAAGAGATAATAACTAGTCACTTAATACCAGGTTTAAGTAGGAGCTCAAGACCATTTAAGGCCTTCCTGGCGAACCCCCATATTACTATCTAGCTGACCTTATTAGATAACCCCCTAACCACTTAATACTTCCCATAGGATAAGCAAAATCATGGTACCTCTTTGACGGTCAATTAATACCTAATCCTAAGGCGGACTCTCACCCAGCCACTTACTAATTTTATATTTTTAATACATACTTAACATAGTTAATAATTTTATTTATTTAACATTTATTACTTATACTTTTCTTCAAACTAATTACCAAAACAACCTTGTTGTGTTCAATCTGGTTTTAAGATTCAAGGCATTATAAAAAGGTTATTTCTTGTTATTATTGTATATTTTGTCCAAACTTATTCTAAAAAGGGAAAATTGACACATTTCAAATCACAAGGAAACAGGTTGACGTTTATGTTTCTTGTAGACTTCAAATAATATGTTTTACTGCAAACAAAACAAAAGGGGCAAAACTACTATAACCAAGTAAAAGTACAACTAATATCAAACACAAACATGATTATTATTACTTTGACCACTACTGCACAAACTACAAATTAACACCCAACTTTTATGATTTTGGAATAGAACTACATATTTAATAATGGTTTAGGGACTGATTTCCAGGTTCAAGGTGTTTACAATAACCACAAACAAATCTAAGAACAATTGTAAGCTTCCAAACTTTCAACATATTGTTTCAGATTTGATAAAATAAACAAATCTGATAACTTTATGGCATATAATTCAAATTCAACACAAACAAATTATATAAGTTTATTATAAACGATGTATATAATTTCTCACTCATCTGAAAGCTATACAAATCCAAATATGATATAGGTTTTAGGCTTAAAATTCCCAAATCCTACATATCTACAATTTATTTCAAATAGGGGATTGACAAACGAAGATTTAGATTTGTAGTCCTGATAGAAAAATAGAAAAAGATTAAGTAAATTCAATAATACAAATTACCTAAGCGAAGAACCACCTTTTTTCAAAAAATTGAATCTAATCTCTCTATTTTTCATTAATCTGATTTGTATATGTTTATAATATATGTTTTAGAAGAGACTGAAGGATTGGAAATGGCAGAGCTTCGCTGCTGCCTTCAGAAAATATGAATAAGAGAATGAGGGCATGTCCCTCTATTTATAGACGTAGAAATTACCCTGGACCGTTTGATTTAATTTAATAAAGATCCATCTGTTACTATATGATAAAATATATCACTAAATCCTAGCTGCTACTGTCAGGATCGACCATGAGTCGATCCAACGGTCGACCGCCTGGGTCGACCTGGCAGTGGGTCAGGGGAAAATTATTTATTAATATATATTTAATATATTCAATTTATTTATTTTTTGTTCGTTTTTTTATTTCATCCGTAAACTTTTCATACGGACTCTGTTCGCGAAGTTCCAAACATGAAAGTCGACCATAATTCCGTCACGAACGCAACGTGCAAGTTTCGTGGTCAAATTTCACCATTTGCAAAAAATCCTTTTTTGAAAATTAATTATCACCAAAATTCCGAGTTGTTACATTCTTCCCTCCTTACATAAATTTGATCACGAAATTTTACCAATGACAAAGCCATGGTGCTGGCGCCTAATTATCCTAAACTACCCAACCAATTAGTGTACATTCAATTTTACAACCAACGTGTGTGCATGTGCACAGTGTATATAATGAGTTGCAACCGCAGAATATGCATGCATAATGATTCTAAATCGTATCCTCCTATGTGTATGCTTTTTTTTATAACACCTTTGAAAACATGATGCAAACATCCTAAAATATATGGCAGTTCTACATGAAAGTAAAGTTTTGAAAAAAAATCATTCATTATCCTCACACGGCTACAAACAGAAGTGTGCAACAACTAATTTTGCTTTCAAACCTTGTAATCCAACACGTTAACGCATCTAATCGTTTCCTATAAATTTCTCCTAAGTCAAAAAAAGGAAATCAAAGAGGAGAAAGTCAATATTATTTCTGCTTATAAATGTTCCAATTCCCGCCCTACAGTGGAACTTTACCTAAATAGCCCCATAATACTCCGCTAATTTCCACCTAGAGACTACGAAGGAGGCTCGAGACAAGCTCCAAAACATAAACTGAGTTAGTTAATAACTCATGTGCATCGTCGAGAAGGTATGGAAACGACGTTTCCACGACTAAAACAACCTTACCTATGTTGTCATAACGTCGTTTCGCATTGTCATCCTTAATGCATCGCTAAGACGCGCAAACAAATCATCTAAGACCTTCCTTACGCTTTACATGTGACTATAAAAATCGAAATTCTCCATAAAAGTAAATTTCCGCTTTAAAAATTCATATGTAAATTTTGAAATTTATTTTTGATACCCTTCTACTTTCCTTATCAGATTTTCATAAAAACAAAATTTTGTTAACGTGCACTTTACTATATTTAAACCAGTCATTTTATATAAAATAGATGTTTAAACATACGTAAACTACCATACTTAAATTTACGTTTTACATAAATCAGATTAAAAGAAAATAAATCAGAAAAATATATAATTTAAAAATGTTTTTTTTTAAATAGAATTTGCAAAAATGTTTCTAAAATATGTCACTACAAGAAAAAATATTATTAGTGGCGTTTTGGAGAATGATGCAATCTCTTTTATTACAATATTATGTACATACACCGAATTTACCGTATAAACAATTTTAATAAGCTCCATGAAAAAACTAAAATATGAATAGAAAGGTTGAGCAGCAAAAAATTTCCTTCCCTCTCATTTTCATTTTTCACTGGCCTCTTCTTCTTCGACTTTCCTCAGCTCCATTTTCCTTCTTTCTTCGTCGATTAGAACTCCAAATCATTGCAACCGGTGTCGATGAGGTAACCCTAACTTCCATTTTGACTTTTCTCCGAAAACCCAAAGCCAGGTATGTAATTTTCCCATTCTCGGTTCCACGTGATTTAATCAATATGGTTTGATTTATTCTAAAAATCCTGAAGAACAGCTTTCAAGCATGTTATCAAAAAAGGCATCTGAAACTTTGTCTTTCTTTAGGGTCACTATCGATGGAGTTGAAGTGATTTCTGAAGGACTGTGGTCTTTAGGAGAGCATATAAGGTCAAATTATGGAGATGTAATTTTAGGGTTTGAGCATTAAATTGGGGAAGAAGGAAGTCAATTTATTAACAGAGAATTAGTAAAGTATAAAACGATTTTACACCCGTAAAAGAAATACAACCCAGGTTTATATATACAACAGCTCAGCAACGACTAGTCAAACATATTTTTTTTATTAACCGTATAACACTCAACACCCCCTCCCCCTCAAGCTGGCGAGTGATACAATCCCAGCTTGGACATAATTTGATTTTGTTGATTAGATGGAAGAATCTTAGTGAACATATCAGCTAATTGTTCTTAAGATGGAACATAAGAAAGCTTCAATAGTCCTTCCACGACTTTATCTCTAGTGAAATGGCAATCAACTTTTATGTGCTTAGTCCTCTCATGGAAAACTGGATTCTTTGCAATGTGCATAGATGAATGATTGTCGTAGAATAAGGTGATTGGCTTGATTGGATCAACTTGTAATTCTTGTAACAATTGAACTAACCAAGTGATCTCAGTAGCAGCCTGTGCCATAGCCCTATATTCTGCCTCTGATGAACTTCGTGACACAATTGCTTGTTTCTTGGATTTCCAGGAAATAGGATAGGAACCAAGTAAAATAACGTTCCCAGTAACAGATCTTCGAGACATAGGACAAGCTGCCCAGTCTGAATATGAAAATGCTTACAATGAAGGCTGATTACAACCATTGAGTAATATTCCAGTGCATGTAGTGCCTTTGACATAGGAGAGTGTGTGTTTCAAAGCTTCAAGATGTGGGGTTCGAGGATGTTGCATAAATTGACTAAGTGTTTGAACTACAAAGCTTAAATATGGTTTGGTACTTGTGAGATAATTCAGCTTACCAATAAGAATTCTATAGTGTGTAGGATCTTGTAGAAGATTACCATCAGTGGCGTTTAATTTCAGACACTACTACAAAAGTGGGCATATTCGACACTAATGTGTGTGCGTTGCATGAAAAGTTTTGCAAAAGCCATGCTTTCTTTGATCTTCTGCAACAATATTCATATGTTGTTGCATTAGACGTGAATGCAATGTTGCGGTGGAAATTCTAGTGTATTGACGTACAGCACCAGTTAAAAACGTAGCTTTACATATATACAATCCAGCTCAGCGATCCGCGTTATCAACATAAACAAAACTTCAACCATGGATGCATGATTAATCCAGCGGTTCAAATGAATACCTAGATCTATTATGTGAAATTTTGGCGCGATTATAAAGTTTTCAAGAAATATTTCCCGCTTCATGGAATCCTCTCCCTCTTCCACCTCAATTTTGAATCTCTTTCCCATCTACAAAACGAATCGAAACTAAATACCTAATTTCATATATTCACTTTTGTCTATGTTGCATTACCCACATCGACCTTTAATTAAATTAAAATTTCCCCTGTATTGAATTTTTATTTTCCCTCACTTTCATCTCTGCCAACATCGGGCTTAAATTTATCGATGTCTTCTTCCGCTGTTGCTACAGACGCTTTGCATGTGAAAGTTGAACTAGAAACGCCTGGAAATTTGGTAGCTTGCTTCTTCAATTCGGTAGCCCCTTTTCCACGTCTGGAAATTTGATAGCTATTATAGTTTGCGTAGTATTTGATGATATTGTTTTTTTTGGTAAATGTTGTTTTAGGCGTCTGGTAGGAACAGTGTTAACTCGGATAACCATTACATCGGATAAAACTTCAAGTGCTCTTCTTTAAACTAGGGTGTAGTAAGAAACTACCCAGATTTTTATAATTACCAGTAGTATTCAGAGGTTCTTCATGAATATTTAATGCGTTTACTATCTATGTATATGTTGGCGCAGTCCAGTTGCATATTACTTCCGGAGAACTTAATTATTAAGCTAAATGATACTGAGGGGAAAATATATTACAAATAGGTAACAAAAACATATTTTTCCCCCTTTCTTGGTTGGTATTTATGACCCCTGATTGTGTGCACTTGGTTGGTATTTATGACCCTTGAATGTCTGTGGGCCTGCAATTATCACATGAATCTGAAAAATGAATTCATGCTCAAAACAATTCCAACAATGTTTAATTTTGGGAATGTTTCAATGTGGAACTCTTTGCTAGTTTGTAGCCACAAATGCTCACCGAACAATATCCTTCTTGCACACATGAATTAAATCTCATTTGGCTTATGTAGTCATTTTTTGTAAGAATTTATGAATCTCGAAAGAAACTAATATCTCAGCTCCAATGCCTAGAACAATTGAAATTGGTACGTTCTCGCTTCTTGTCTCATGTTGCTATATTAGGATGTAGTAAGAAACTACCCATATTTTTTTTATTACCAGTAGTATGCATATGTTCTTCATGAATATTTAGTGTGTTTCTTATCTATGTTTTTTGGTGTAGCCCAGTTGCATCTCTTCGGGAGAATTTAATTATTGAGATAGATGATACTAAGGGAACAAAAATATTACAAACAGATAACAAAAACATGTTTTTCCCCTCTTTCTAGGTTGGTATTTATGATCCCTAACTGTGTGCACTTCATTTTGATAGAATTTAAAACCATAACGGTGGTAGAGAGAGGAATTCTTGAGGATTCATATCCTCTAAACTCGGGTGGATATATTAAGATGAAACTGCAATTTTCACTTAGCAAGGAGGAACTCATGCAAATTCGTGAAATAGTAATTTGGAAATTTACAGAAATTTTCAAGCTTGGTTAAGTTGCTAACATATTTTCATTATTCAGCATATAGAGGGAGCATGCACTGAAAAGAAAGCGCGAAGAGCAACCAAAGACTGGAACTATGAACTCAAATATGGGGAATGTTGATATACTACATCAATGTAATTTTTGATGAATTCTCTAAACATGTTGTTCTGGTTAAAATATTATAGGAATGGAACTGGCAACCAGTTTGCCCTGTTCAACTTGAAAGAAGCACGCCCTAGTGTATATATATATATATACATATATGTTATAACACGGCAGTGTGTAACAGTCACTGCAAATAAGAAATCTATGATTATTTTACCTCATTTGTTTTGTTTGTTTATGTGCAGATTCAAGTAAAGCATCATGACGGTGGATCAGTGGAAATAGAAACTCTGCTTAGCATAATGCTTCTGAACTGGAGAAAACTGAAAGTAGTGTTAAGAAAAAGGTATCTGCTTTCGAAAGCAGTCACTACCTGGTATACAACCTATTTCCTTTACAAAATTTTTTCCTATTAAGAAAAAGGTATCTGCTTTCAAAATTTTCTCCCACCTGGTATACAACCTATGTTGACAAACAAAATGCATCAAAAACAAGATGTCGTCTGATATGCTTTCTGATTTAACTGCATAACCAAAACAAGTTCTCTTTCAAAATATTGGTTCTGTAATATCACTGCAAATGTTAATGATCATTCAAATATGTTGCTGAACCAAAATTCAAGAACATAAAACCTGAAGATTTTAAGGAAACTACTTTTACGACAACGCCTATTATGAACCCTGTTCTAGAAAGCAATTGTCATGTTATCCTCTTAGGCCAGAAAACATAAAAGATAGTGATTATTGACAAGTTATCTGATATACTAGTTATTTGATTAAATATACTATGATATTCAATTTAGTATTCACTCAAATGCATCATAAACAATTCTAATTAATGTGATAACAAATTTTCTTTCATGTGAAACAAATAGATTTTGTTGTAGGTTGATGTATGATGTTCATAGGCTTTTTTCTTCTAATGAATAAGATAACTGTAATCTTATTTTGCATTCTAGTATGGTCAGTGAAATTTATATGTCCACCGACTGATACCTCCTAAACCTGCAAGGAGCAAAAATAGTGATCGCGACGGCTGCTTTAGCTACACTTTTCTTCAGTACAAGGCCACGGAATCAAAAAAAAAATGGTAGAATTGGCACTTGTAATATATTTGATGAAAGGTATGGTATGTAGAATATTTTGGATGATTTGAATGTGATGATGAATGATTTAGATGTGTTTCTTCTATTTACAAACCTTGTAATGCAAATTTTTTAATTAAAGCGTTGTATTTTCTTTCTTCTAATGTAGCATTTGCTTTTTTCTACTATTGCATTTGCTTTTTTTTCTGATGTTGCATTTCAAGATAATGGTGTTGCATTAAATAAAATATTATTAATGGCACATGGCATGTGGGCCCCATAGCTGACGTGGCGAGATGACGTGACATGTGACACATGTGCAGCTGACATGGAGAGCTGATGTGGCATGTGACACATTGGCAGTTGACGTGGAAAGTCCATGTGGACCCCACTACCATGACTTGGAAGCCAGACTCTGGCTTATGCTTAAGGCAACGCTGCATGTTGTTGCATTACATGCATATACAGTTGCAATAGAGTTATAATGCAACACTTTCTTTCCGTCGCCGTAGATGGACAAAAGCATTGCCTTAGAGAGCTAATGCAACGACCGCGGATGCCATGCCCCTCTGGTGTTGCCTATTTGAAAAAATAGCCTACGGCAACGCTTTTTTGATCTATGACCACATAAAACTAGTGTCGAATATGCCCACTTTTGTAGTAGTGAGATGAAGAGGTAATGGTGTTGAAGAGCATTTCGAAAAAGTGATCTGAGAAGCAGCCAATAGCTCGGTTGTGAATTTGTGCTGTGTCATTACAATTCCAGAAGAAGTGTGATTGATTTCAAGGCTTAGGAAGTAATGAAGAGAGCCCAAATCTTTAACGCGAAAAGTGGTATGTAGAAAAATCTTTAACTGTTCGATTTCAGAAGAATCAGAACCAGTTAGCAAGAGATCATCTACATAAACAGCTAGGATAGTTATTAAACCTGATATTTTCCTGGTAAAAAGAGAGTAGTCATTCTTGGATTGAGAATATCCACGAGATTGTAAGGCTGAAGTAAGTTTGTGAAACCACCGTCATGACGCTTGTTTTAATCCATAAATAGACTTCTTAAGTCTGCAAACAGGGTGATTGGGATTTGGAATGCCTTCAGGCATTAACATGTAAACTTCTTCATATAAATCTCCAAGAAGAAAAGCGTTATTAATATTAAGTTGATGAATTTGTCCATTTCTTTGAGGCAGCAACAACAAGTATAGTTCGAATGGTTGTCATCTTGACAACTGGAGAAAAAGTTTCATGAAAATCCACTCCTTTTTGCGTAAAACCCTTAGCTACTAATCTAGCTTTATACCTTTCTAAAGTCCCATCTGCTTTAAGTTTGACTCTAAAAACCCACTTAGACCAAATTGTAGTTTTACCTGCTAGAAGATTAACCGAATCCCAAGTGCCATTTGACTGAAGAGCATCTACTTCATTTTTCATTGCTAAAACCCAATTTGGATCATTTGAAGCATCAAAGTATGAAGAAGGTTAATGATAAGATGAAATAGTTGAAAGAAAAATGAAATGAGAAGAGGGGAGAGAAGATGAACAGATTAATGATGTATGTGTTTGATCAGAAAAAAAGGTGTTGCAAATATGATCTTGAAGATAAGTTGGTTGTTTGTGTTGCCTTAAAAGATTTTCGTAAATTTGGTTTAGTAGTGGCAACAGGTAAAACTTCGTATGCATCATTAACAACTGGACTTGAACTATCAGAAAAAGATGTATCACTGAATGTATCATTTTGAGGAGTAGAAGAAGTGTTTGGTGAAGTATCAATTTGAATTAGTGTGAAGATAAAATCTGCAGGATCATTCTGAATAGTGGATAAAGTTATGCGATGTGAATAAGGTTTTATATGAAAGGGATAATTAGTCTCATGAAAAACAATATCTCTTGATTCAATTATTTTATGTGTGGCAAGATCTAAAGCTTTGTAACTTTTCCTGCTAAAGGAGTAACCAATGAATACACATGGTTTTGCACGAGATTGAAATTTATCTCTTCCTTGATGTATGGTAGACACAAAACATAGGCAACCAAATGTTCATAGGAAAGAATAATCAGGTGTTTTATCGAAGAGTTGAAAATAGGGAGAATTAAATTTAAGAGATGGTAGTGGCATTCTATTTATGAGATAGGTTGCAGTCAGTATGCATTCTCCACAAAATTGTAAAGGTAAATTGGATTGAAAAAATAGGGAACTAGCAACTTCAAGAAGAAGTTTGTGTTTTCGTTCAGGAGTGTATGCACAAGAAGTTTGATGAATTATTCCATTTGAAGCATAAAATTTTAAAGCATCAGAACCACAAAATTCTGCTGCATTGTCAGACCGAATGATTTTGATTTTGGAATGAAATTGTGTAAAGATGAGAGTGTGAAAATTCTATAAAACAGTGAGTTTTTGAAGTCATGAGAAAAGTCCGTGTACATCTAGTATTATCATCTACAATGGTTAAGAAATGTCTAAAACCATTGTGAGTAACATGCTTGTAAGGACCCCAAATGTCAATGTGTATAAGATCAAATGGTTTAGCAGTTTTTATTATGGAAGTAGGAAAGGAATTTCTGTGTTGTTTTGCTTGTGGACATATTTTACATAAATGAGAAGGTTTAGCTGAAGAATCAAAAATATTTATATGTTTAAACTGAGCAAAAGGTATGTGACCAAGTCTACAATGCCATAACTCAGGACTGTTATTTTTAAGAGCAGAAGAAAAAGCAAAAGACAAAGCAATATCTTATCAATGAAACATCAGTAGTAACATTATTAGAGACTGAAGGAATAGTAAAAATAGGCTTACAAGTATTATCAATGTTAACAATGTAAAGCCCTTTTATCTCACTGCCAATCAAAATTGGCTTCTTCATCAAAGGGTCCTAAAGGAAACAAAATTGAGGAGTGAACAATACATTAGTGTTATTTCTTGTTATGAGTTTTCAAACAAAAATAAGGTTAAAACAAAATTCTGGTACATGTAAAACATTGTCCAGAGTTGATGAAGCAGAAAGAACAACTGCTCTAGACTGTACGACATTGCATGTTTTGCCATTTGGCATAGTGATAAGTATTGGTTTAGGCAAAGATGAATAACGAGTGAACAAATTAAGATGAGGAGTCATATGGTCAGTAGCTCCACTGTCAATGATCCGAATAGGTTTAGTTTATGAAGAAATAAAGCAAAAATTCTTACCAGCCAAAAGAGCAGTTGAATCTGATGGAGCAGCAGTATTATTCTTCAGCAAAGGCAATAGTTGATTATATTGCTCATTAGTAAATCCAGAGTGAGCTGTTACTGCAGTTGAATCCTTCGAAGATGATGCAGCAGCTGCAGTACAAGGAGCTTTTCCTATTGGATAACCATGTTTCTTCTAGCATTTCTCTACAGTATGTCCTCCAAGCGAGCAATGATCACAGAACATAGTATGACCATGTAATTTCCAGCAATTATCAACTGTATGGCCACCAATTTGACAATGACCACAATATTAAGATCCTCTACCACCTTTGGCAGCACCACCACGACCTCGAGAAGAAGTATAATTACCTCAAATTGTATTCTTGGGATCAGCAAAACATTGAGAAGCTAATGCAGAGGTAAGATCGGTCAAGGAGGATTCAGAGGGAGTTTTATTGCCTAGTTCTCTTTGTCCATCTTCTTGCAATAGAAGTTTGTAGACTTCATTTAAGGATGGAGGTGGTTGAATCATTAAAATTTGCGCTCGTGCAGAATTGTAAGAATCATTCAAGCTTGAAAAAACTGTACAACTTGCTGATCTTGAAGAATATCATGAATTAAAGCTCCAGAACCCCACACACAGACACGATCTTCAAGCCGTAAGGTATATTCATCCCATAAGGTTTTCGATTTAGTAAAATGAGATGAAATTGAAGATGTATCCTGGGATAGTGTTGACAACAATTTTTAGGGTTTGATCATTAAATTGGGGAATAAGGAAGCCATTTTAATAACAGAGAATTGGTAAAGTATAAAATGGATTTACACCCGTAAAAGAAATACAACCCAGGTTTATATATACAACAGCTCAGCAACGACTAGTCAAACATATTTTGTTCATTAACCGTATAACACTCAACAGGAGAATCTGATAGTCTCGTTTTTCGAGTGATTTTCTTTTGCGTATTCTATGCATTACTCTTACTTTCAAATTGCATTTCTTGTCCATTAATTTTTAAGACAAGTGCGTACCCGTGCTTCAGACACGGGTATGTTAAACATATTTTAATTGCATACCGATATGATTTGATTGTTCATATTTTAGTAGAATAAAAATTGGATCTTTAATTTGAATACAAACGTAAAACAATTCATGTAACTTAGCTAGACCAAAAAAGAAAAAAGAGACCGCTTTATCTATTTTCAGGTTCGTATTGCATCGACGTGTAAAGTTTACGACCGTAGCCCTTTTTTGGTACATAGAAGACTGTCAATCCAAAACAATAAAAGAAATACAACACATACCTCCTAGGAGTCAAATAATAAAGGGTAAACATAGATTTGTAGATGAGTAATTTTGTTTTCCGAGTTGAAAGTAGAAAATAGAGTTGTGCATTAATGTACAGAACCACAAAAAATCAAATAGATTTAAAGAATACCAAACCATTATCTTGAAGCTTTAAGCCAAGATTGAAATAAGACTTTTTGCTTGCTAAAATTATGATTCATTTTTATGTTCCAAACGGTTACAAATACAATGATTATATCTAAGCAAAAATAATTCAATATATGTTTAAATAGATTATTGCCCTTAACGTCAAAGTTGTTCAAACAAAAAGGGAACACCATTTATATCTTCTAAATATGATATTTATCTAAAGACAATAATGACTTGATTATTATATCTTTTTAAACGTATTGGACTATTTTATCTATAATATGTTGTATTATTACAACAAAACTTAAAGTGTGTTGTCCTAGTGCGTACAATACAGTTGAATTGTTAATTCATAAAATGCAACAAAGGTAATAAAAACGAAAATTATTTTTGATCAAAATAAAACACTATCAGCAAATTATTGGAATCATATAATGTTATTCGAATTTCCATATAAGCGTAAGCGAAGTTGTTTCATTATTAGACCTCGAAGGTGGAAAATATGGTTGAATAAGTTATACATATTTATTCATAATATATCATATTCTAGCATTAGTTCTTCACATACGGAGTTGCTGATTTTTTGGAAGTTAATGTTGGAATATGATAATTGAAATTTTATTTGATTGGGAGGTGCCTGGAGATGTTCTTGAAATGGTGTGTTAAGAATAATGGTAAATCAAACCAAAATTTTATATGAGGGCCATTGTTGTAATGTTAATGTACACGTTTGGAGTGTAATGTAATATATGTTACTTATCTAATTAATGAAATTCGTAACAATAGCGAACTCCACGGAACAATAGCAATGTAACAGCCCGCACCTCCGTTCATGCAAGATATTGTCCTCAATTTAGCCACCGTATAGGTGTGGTATTTTGTTCCTCAAAAGGCCTCGGCTAAGTTTCGAGATCCGCCAACACATGGCGTTGCTACACAGGCTGAGCCAACCTCCCTACCAACACCGATATTGTCCCTACTTTGCCACCTCTCAGGTTTAGGGTTTTCCATCACTAGGCCTCGACGTTAGTAAGAGATGGGCTCTACTATATAAGTACCCACTTCACACAGGCTTCCACGATGTGGGACTTAGGGGTTTTACATTCTCCCCTCCTACAGAGCCCAACGTCCCTTTTGGCTCACAAACACCTCACCCAGGCACTGTGGTCCACATAGGAGCCACAATTCCGGCTGGGTATTGGCTCTGATACCACTGTAACAGCCCGCACCTCCGTTCACGCAAGATATTGTCCCCAACTTAGCTACCGTATAGGTGTGGGGTTTTGTTCCTCAAAAGGCCTCGGCTAAGTTTCGAGATCCACCAACACATGGCGTTGCTACACAGGCCGAGCCAACCTCCCTATCAGCACCGATATTGTCCCTACTTTGCCAACTCTCAGGTGTAGGGTTTTCCATCACTAGGCCTCAACGTTAGTAAGAGATGGGCTCTACTATATAAGTACCCACTTCACACAGGCTTCCACGATGTGGGACTTAGGGGTGTTACAAGCAAGCTTATCTATAAAATAAAATCCCTTAGGGTAGACAAACAGGGAGACAAAGAAGGGCTAGGTTTTATTCTTGCAAAAGATATAAAGCGGCTATAATTACTTTGGATCAGCGCAATATCTAACGTGGTCAAGTCCTCCATCACAAACCGCAATTCCCTCATCTCCCACGATCTATTTCACGTTCCCCCTCCCTCCCCATTACGTTCTTCTGTTTCTCAATTGCCTTTTCTAATTAGTAATATTTATCCACCAATTGCGATTTCCTCTATCTTTACCCATTGCTGAAAATCCCAAAGAAGTTTATCTACAACTTAAGCTTTTAATTCAGATTCATTCGTTTGACCATTTGAAATCTGATTTGACAATCGTAGATTTTCCTTGCTTGACGGGTAAGTTCCCACTGCCAATTTATTTACCCTTTAATATGTTTAAATTTAGTTCATCACCGAATATCGTGAACTTTTAGGTCTAAAGCTAATGGTAAAACGACCGAATTCTCAAATTATTTTTGTATTCTTCCTCCCAACGATATGCTGAAGGTCAGATTTTTCCTTTTGTAGTAATAATTCTTCTTGGTTTATTATTTGGGGTGTTCAGAAAATTAGTTTTCATAATTTAATCTACTTGAATAGTGATGGATTTTCTATTTCTCAAAGGATGTTGGTGCAGTAGATAAAATTGTTTTGGAGAAGGCTGCTAATTCGCCTCAAATTGCTGTCAATCATACTATTGTTGCACGCCATCGCCCTAATTTTTTGCAGTTGCTCTGAATGCTCAGAATCGGGCGTTTGATGCAACAAAAAGTACCAGAGTGCAATTTCTCAGCCAGTAATGGTATGGAGAAAGATGCATGGATTTGTGTACATTTTTGTCCATGAGACTTTTACTTATTTAAAGGAATAGTTACTTGGATTTCAAGGTTATATAATTGATAGCTCTACTTGATACACAAGACTTTTATATAATTGATAGCTCTAGTTACAACAAAAATTATGTTCAAAATGAAATAGAAATGTGGTGAAATTTTAACATAGATTCATAGCATGCTTCAAGATTGAATACAGCCTGTCATCTACTACACTAATATATAACACAGTATCAATAATGACTCGGTTTTTTATTCGTATGTAACATATTCAAAATTGAAGCGGTGGAAGAGGCTGCGATAAAAATGATAGTTGTATAGGGTTTTTTTGTTTTTTGATATTTGGGTTAAAACTAAAGTAGATGAACGAGTTGGTAACATAACTGGGAAGGAAAAGGTTGGATCATGGTTTAAAGCACGGTCCAATCACCGGTTAAATAGTTCAATGGTCGGTTCCAGCATGTAGACAGTTTAAACGAGCTCAGGGCTGAACCAGTCCACAATTCACATGGTGTTTCGAGGTTGAGTCGCGGTCCAGTTCAGTTCTTAGAACATTGGTTCTCAGTAGTTTTTTTTGTTTTGATTTCTATTGTTGTTCACAAAAGCGGAAGGCTTACCATTTACGTAATTTCGGTATTCGTGGACGTTATTGTAAAATATTTTAATAGTTGTTTCAAACATGAATTCAGTTACATCCGCATATTTTCCTCTAGCAATCTTTTTCGTGCTTCAGATACTTTTCATTGCAATATATACATGGCCAAATATATTTATGTAACGATGTCCTTAGTAAGTTTATCTGGTTTTTAATGTTTCGCTTTCAGATTTAGTTTTTGGGCATGCCATTATCCATGCAAAATTGGGGGGATAGGGCTCTTATTTGACTCTGTTTATTACTCCACTTCCGCTCAATACTGCTGAATCACATCCCTATGACCAGTAATCTCTTGAAAGTCATGTGAACGTCGATCGATCGAAAAACTATGCAAACCTTAATTTGGATGCTACCAGATCTGAAAATTACTTAATCAAGCAGGGAGATAGGGCACCGTTGGTCTAATTTTCGACATCGTCGTAGGTAAGTGATCTTTGATCCTCCATTTTGTGTTTTGATTTTTTCTGCTTATGTTCCAATTTTTATGTCTCTCTTTCAGATTTAGTTTTTGGGCTGTTATCTATGCCTTTATCTTTGCAGAAGTAGTGAGATAGGCCTCTTATTTGATTTATATGTTTCTTTCCCTACCATTATCTACGCAAAAGTATGCTCATATTTACTACTAAGAAAATAAATTCCATGAACTAAATTACTTGACGTCTTTTTGAAATACCCGAAATGCCCCTGTAATTTCTGTAATTTTACTTCGTTCCCGTTAATTCACCTTAAACCTAATTTTCTCCCTCTCCGATTTTGCCTAAAAAATCGTCGCCATCAATCAAATTGACGTAAATCAATTCCTCACTACAAAATCCACCCCTGATTTCGCTCTCATCCACCGTCACTGCAAATTCACCCCTTGATTTTACTCTCCAATTCGATTCCTCTAATATCCATAAGCTCTAACTCTCCTGCTTCACTTTGTAGTTCCACAACCAGAAATTAGGGTTGGTTCACCAGCCAAATCTTCCATCCTCTCCACCTTTTATTATATTATCGACGATCGATTGATCGAAATCAGACTGTTGATTATCGATTGATCAACCATCGATAATCAGTTGATCGATCATCGATCATGATTAATTCGACCATGGTTTGTGCGTTAAACTTCGGTTCCTTATATAACAACTTCTCAAACTTCGATGGTGGACTAAGCGCATAATTCACTTGGGTCTATTGATTCGGTGTTGATAACAAGTTAAGCTCACCCATCCTTTATGTGAGATCCATCGACTTTCAATCTATGGTAAGTGCTGCTGATTTTCGTTGGTTCCTCCGATTTTGGAGTAGTATTTGGGTTACTTAAAGATCTTTATTTCAAGATTATTTTTATTTCTTAATCGGTTGATATCAATATCTTTGAATTCAATGACTGGGCTATTTTTTAGATCTCATATCACGATTTGGTTTGCAGAGTTCTTATTTTTGATGAATCTCCAACGCGAAGCACAACTTAGGTCTTTTTTTAGTACATCTTATTGATTTTCTCCTCTGTTTCTTTCTCTAAATCGGTTTTTTTGGGATGAACGATACCATCTGTCATGTTTTTGAGGTTTTAGTAATCTGAAAATAAATAATTATTATGATCAGATCTTCATATGTATGGGTTATAAAGTGTATATTCTGGATCAGTTTCTGATGATCTTCATATACACGCATGTTTTGTAAAAAAAAATTTTTTTTTTACTCATTTGCCTATGATAGTGGTTTGCTTATTTTCAGATTTTTGTTAGAAAAGGCATTTCAAATTTGTTGTAGTCTTATAACATCTAAACGCCAACGTATAATTTGTGATAGTTTGAATCAGCGGTGTTGATTAAGTTTTGATGGGTTTAGCTACAGTTTTTGTTTCCCCGTATGCATTTACTGATTTTCATATCATCAATTTTGGTTCAAGGTGTCAATCAATATTTTGACATTGCGTTGATATATTTGTTATAAGATATCTATGATACTCTTGGTAAATTAGTTGCATATTTCAATGCTTTAGATTATTAATAAGCAAGGCTGTATAAATCGCTCTGTGGAAAGCATGGACTAGGGATTAATCATAATTAGGCGTTTTTGAAAAACTCGAGTACTTTGGATAAAATTTTAGTATTAGTATGTGCTGATCAAAAATGAGTTTTTTAGGATTTTTCTATTTTCGGAAGCAAGCCTAAATTAGTGCATGTGTGGTCCCTCGAAACTCGCTTACATGCTTAGGTAATGTATTTAGTCTCATCCAGGTGGATTATGCAAATAGTTAGGTGGCAAGACTAGCCTAACGCCTAGACGGAAGCCTAAAAGGAACTTTACAAAAGAGTTAATACATTTGTTTCTTTGGTTTTTCTGTAAGGGCGGTTATCTCAAGTGTTTTTATTATTGATGCATTACATTTAAATTTTGTAGTTAACAAAATCATACAGTGCCCAGTATTACGTCAATGGCTAAACTATTAATCACTTTTTTTTCTACATCAGACTTTGTTTGTTTCCCTTTCATACTGTCAAATCTTCATGGACAATGGCTTTCATACTGTCAAATCTTCATGGACAATGGCATGCCATCATATGATCAAGGTGTATACTATCCAGTTACTGCAGTTAATGGAAATTGTGGATATGTCTATGCAGGTATGTTGTATAATTTTTTTTCTGGCTTTTAGGTTTTCATTAAATTATAAATAAAAGTGAGCGATCCAACGGTCCTGTTATGGTCCAAGAACAGACGCGGTAAATCTGTGGTATCAACACCAGAAGCTTATCGTTTTAGATGGTCAGAATTTATAATTTTCAATAAGTTTAATTCCATGTTGTTGCATTGTCTGGCGAGAACCTTTTACTAAGTGATAACATGCTGCTTGATCTTCTGCAGATGCAAACCGAAAATTTTACTTGAAATGCAGTAAGATTTAAAATCAAATCATCATTACTGATTTCTAAGGGAATAGTTGCTTTTGGGTAAAGCTACAGTAGCAAAGGGTTTGGGTAAGATATCTTTTTTCATTTTTCATTTAATTTTTAGTGTGTTCGAACTAATGCTTCATTGTGATAATTTTATTTGCATTAATTTTGTCAAGGCAGGGGAAAAGGAAAAAAGTCAAACATACAACAGATCGGTCCTATTAACTCCGAAGTCAATTGAAAGCATGCACATGGAGAATTTATCCCATGGATTGAAAAAAATTATGTCACAATTAAGGTGCATTCTTAGCGAACGGAAACGGGGTATTTAAGCGTGGCAGTTGAGCAGGATGTTTGAGCGTGGTACTGTAACGAACGGGGAATGTGTTTTTATCTACGAACGGGGTATTTAAGCGTGGTATTTGTAACGACCCGGATTTTGAGCGGCTTTGGTTATCGACATAAGCTCGATGTCGATAACCAAAACATCGAAAAATCCTGGTAATTAATGAAAGAAATTAGAAGGTGAGAATAGATAAGACAGAAACTTAGAATAGAAGAAGAAGAAGAAGAAGAACACAACATCAGAGTAAAATGAACCTCACAGCGGAACGAATAAAATATAATAGATAACATAACTTTGAAATATAACAGTTATGTATACAATAGCACTTATCAGAGTACAGTACTTACAACACAGCGGAAATAACTATACCTATATGATCTTGAAGCCTCCTGCTCCATGCTCTCCAAGTATATCTGCAAATTCCTGACTACTTGATTGCCCGTACAAATTAGGCACCCAAGAGTTTAGGGAAAACAACAAAGTAAACTCCGGGTCAGTCATGGGACTGGTATGAGTAAAACAGTTTAAACAGGTATATGAACAAGTAAACGATATCTCATAAGACCACGCCGCAGAACGGAACGGGTTTTTCCCTTATGAGAATCCAAATATAAAGTTTGATATTATAATAATGTCTATGTACAAATAGATATCAACTAGCAGAAACGCTTTCATCTCACGTTCTACATATATAGTATACAATCAAAATCGCAAGCACGTATTGGATAATGGATTTCCAACTATGACAAGGTATGGAACCACCTTCCGATCAGTGTACTCTAGGAACGATACACTGGAGTTCAACAAGAACATCTTGTAACTCAGCCACACATGACCGACCACTCATTTCGCTTGAGTGTATCGAATGTACATCACCAACGGTTGGGATCAGCAACCGTTTCCCGTATATATATGGGACAGCATTGATAGATTTAAGAAACAAATGAATATTCTCTAGATAGGTGATTATACACCCTACTTCGGTGCGACCGACTTAGCCATGCTGCCTGCCCGATTTCTGCCATTTACCGGTTGATGAGTCTAGAAGCTACGCTTTATCATTTCATCAGATTCACTTCGAATGCCACATTGTCAGATCCATCGAAAATCACTAATTGACATCTACAACAGTACATTACGTGTTAGCTAAAGAAGTTTCCTTCTCCGCTTCCACTCTTGGTACGGTTGAAGAAATCAATGTACGTGACCTTTCTGGAAATACTCTGTCAGACATTCATCAACACAAGTCATCCTCATTCACTTAGAATGTCACATCGTCATACCCGCCAAATCACAAATTGACTTATCCAAAAATAACACGGGTATACAGCTAAGAGAAACGAATTCCTCCACCACCAAACGTGAATACGTTTGAACAGATCAACTTACGCGATCCATTGGATATACTCTGTCAGACCTTCGTCCATACAAGTTGTCATGGGACTGGACAAACCGAAGGCACTATTCAGTATATCCATCTTAGTCACTGTTATCTAAGAATTATACAACAGCCCTTGCACTTTACTCCATCTTCAATTATCTTTGGCATAAATGATTCGCAATGCTTATGCCAATACAAAGTGGTTCTTTGGATAATAATCCAACCGGTCTCACCATATTAACAACGTTAAAATGGTCGAAACTTCGATAGTCTGTGATTTAACTATCAAAGAAAACAAGTGTGCAAACAACGATATCATTCCCAAATGGAAATTATATCGATCAATCATCAACATATATCTATATATATTCACATTGCCTTATTTTCTATGTTTAGAAAATATATGTTATTAACACGGGAACCGTTTCCATCTGCTTATTTACAAATCACTACTCTTCCCCGACTATCAGTCCCCGACTGTAAACTAGTATGAGAACAATCCCCTAAATATAAATCCCGAAGGCCGAAACCAACATCAGATAGACACTTAGAAAACCATTCAATTTACTAATCTCTAGTCAGTTCTAATTTTACTTAACTCTATTTGATTAACTCTGATTGATTAACTCTAACTGGTTAATTCTAACCGATCAACTCTAACTGGTTTTACTTGGTTTGACTAACTCAATTTATTAACTCGACTGACTAATTCAACTCGATTAACCTAACATGACTTACTTATCTCGATTAACTGAACTAATCACTTTGATTAACTTGACTAATTCACTTTGGTTAACTTAACCAATTCACTTAACTAATTCACTTAGTTTAACCTAACTATTCACTTAACTCATGTCGAATAAACTATATTCGATAACTCCTTTGATTTAACTCTAATCGATTAACTCCATCGAATAAACTATATTCGATTAACTCCTTTACTCTATTCAAATAAACTATATTCGATTAACTCCTTTACTCTATTCGAATAAACTATATTCGATTAACTCCTTTACTCTATTCGAATAAACTGTATTCGATTAACTCCTTTACTCTATTCGAATAAACTATATTCGATTTACTTTATTCACTTTATAAAGATTTCCTTTTTAACAACGTTTTATTCATTTGAAAAGATTTACTTTTAAATAACGGTTCTACACTTTAAAAATGATTTCCTTTTTATAATGTTTCCTTTTCAATTCTATTTGTAAATGGTTTACAAATATTTTCATTTCAAATTTATTCTTGAAATATTCTAACTCCTTAAATTCTCTGAAAAATTCGCCATAACCTCCTTTGTAATGGGAGCATCGGAAAAATCCCCAAACCCGCCACACAGGCCTTTCCATTCAAAAAGAAAACGGTTTGAAATTATTTCCTTTTTGAATATCTCCTATTTATAAATATTCCAATTTATAAATATTTCTTATTTATAAATATTCCAATTTATAAATATCTCTGTTTTCAATATCACTTTGAAAATCCCCTTATCAACATTCCGGCATGTTATGGTATTCAATCATATCAAATCACGATGTTCAATATCGTCCATACACATATAATCGCCAACAGATTATATATATCACATCATATATTCAATACATGAAACAAAACAGTATATAAATATTGAGGAACCCAGTTGGGTCCCTCCAACCTGTTTCCCTGCATCCACAGATGTTACACAGTATAATCAACATCACTTTCAGTTCAATATAAATTATACTGATAGCAGAATCAATATATAAATATTTAACAGTTTATATATATATTTATATATATATATAATCTCCACTAACTGACTAGAAGTTCAATCAATCAACCAACACACAGAAATCAACAGATGATTAACGGTTCTAAAAATACATTGTAAAAATATAACTGTTCAGAGTTGGTGAGATTTACTCACAGTTGCAGTTCACCGTTAAAGAACGACAAACTGCTATTTGATTTGAATCAAAAAATTTAATTCGTCGTAAATTCAAATGAGCCCCAATCCACTTCCAGTCAGCTCCATGGTGTAGCCACCGTCCATACGATCCCAACGCAACTTACGGTTCGTGATTCTGATATCGTATGACCGAGATATTGCTTTTATAAGTTAATACATTCATTAAATTTAAATAAAACTTAATTAAAATAAATATCGTGTCTCACCCCTCTTATAAATCACCGGCCCACTTAAGTAAAGCCCAACCCGCTTCCTTATAATCCATCTTCCCTAAATCGTTGCTATGCTTTGCTCCTCTTTCAACCGTGATTTTCAACTCCTCCTTGATCCATTATCGCTCCACCGAAGTCAATACCACATCGTTCCCTCAAACGCAAACCTCCTTCTCCTTATCGTACCACCTTCGAGCTCGGCTCTACATCTTAGAACATGTGCGACAGATCTCGCAAGACCCCTGTGAAAAAGCACCGAACAAAAACTTCATGGAATCAACCCCGAATTCTCAACTGCTTCCGCTTTGGTCCCCTTAACCTGATTTCGAACTCTGTTTCTTCAATTGATACCTCAAAATCAGGCAAAACCTTAACCCTAGACCTACTGTGCAACTTTTGAACCCCCCGTATATTGCGTCGAGTCATACACAAGTCGTACCGAGATAAAGGCAATTTCAAGAGGCACTCAAACAAACACTCTTTGGGATTTTAGGAATTTACATTGATTTGTTCATGATTTTTCTTTGATTTATTTTCTTGCGGTTTGTGGTGAATGAGAGGATTGTTCCTGTGAATGAGAATTGTCTGCATTTATAGATGGGTGTTGTTGAGGTTTGGGGCTGTACAAGGTGTTGGGTGGCCATTTTTAGCCCTTAGAAAATGTTGAGATATTTTATTTTATTGTTTTATATTCGTTTTCTGTACTCTAAAAATCCGTGTGATCACACATGATGCCCAAAAATCACGAAACTGGACATGTAGGAAGAGTTCGACATTACGGTCCCAACAAAACTGGTTTCGTTGAATTCCGACTCCGTATGCTCACACAGCGTATTTTTAACTGTCAAAATACTGACTGTTTTTCACTCTAAAAATCCGTACGGCCACACAGTGACTCTAAAAATCACGAAACTGGAAATCTAACAACTATTTGATATTGCAGATCCAACAAAATTGGTTTCGTCGAATTCTGAGGTCGTTTGCAAAACTGGCTATTTTTAACGCTTTGAATGACCCATTTAAATATATAAATATATTTAAATATTATTTAATTAAATATAAATAAAAATATATTATCGTATGTATGATATCGTACAGCTCCAGTATATTTATTTACTCGCTATTCTGAGTCCAGATTGAATCGATATTCAATTTACATTGAAAAATCCTTTTATAACGTATATAAAGCGTTACGAATTATAAAGGAATTTCACAGGGACTTTTCTGAAATTTGATTTGGACGTGAATCAAAAACTACACGAAGAAATCCTGATTTTTCTCTTCCACTAGAAAGATATACTCCACCAGCTCCACACATTTCTTGTTTCACAGAAATGCTGCTTAAAATGAATCCTGTACATTCAGTTGAAGTTCGAATCGCCAATTTACGAACTGCGGCGCCATTTCGAGCTCGATTTTAATTATATTATAATTAAACGTTCAAACTGTCGTCGATTGAATATATTCGTCAATATAATTCAACTCTAAGCTGAATTAAATCTAAGGGACGACCCCGTTCACAGAATATTGTGATTTCCAATATTTTTGATTATTTCTGAATTAAATATATTATTTAACTATTTAATGTAATTAAATATTCACTATAATTTAATTTCACGACCATTAAATTCTTTAATTCACCATTTATATAATTAAATAAATTTATTATAATACCTCCGCCAATGCGGGTCATTACATTCTTCCCCACTTAAAATAATTTCGTCCTCGAAATTGCTAAGTTAGAGGACGACCCTATCTATTGGAATTCCTAAGATTTGTTTACCCCTTATTTCTGATTTCAACTGAACCAATTAATATTGACTAAAATATTTATTTATTCCGACTAACTAAAATTTTCAAAAAATTCTGAAAATTTTCTAACACTTTAAATTTTCGGAAAATTTCGCCATAACCTCCTTTGTACAGCCCTATCAGTAAAACCACAACTCGCCTCTCCAGGCCTTCTCCAACCCAAAAGAAAATCAAACAGCCAAGCGGCTTGCCAATTCGGCTCATAAATCTCATGCTCATATCAAATATAAACTTGTACCTTTTTGTCGGGCATATCAACTTTATCACTTCACCTGTTATCAATTCAACCTATACCAGTGTTATCCCGATCCAACTCCAATTTATTTTTATCCACCATTTCAACCATTCGCTTTTACCTAAGCCAAATTTCATTTCAAACTCAAGCACTATTCTTGATTTCCAATCCATAACTCACCAGTCCAATATAATTTAAGATTATCTCTAATCAAGTCTAATTCCACTTGACACTAATCTATTTCAAATGATTTTCACTTACTGGCTTTATTTCAATCTCAATTCTATTGGATTTTACAAATTTTACTTTAATTTGTTTAAATTCAAACAACCTTTTCTTCCTGGAAGTTTTTAAACAGTTTACCTCTTTCAAAAATCAAATTTTCCTTTTTGAAATTCAACACAACTTGTTTTCCCAAAACAAATTCAAAACAAAATCCTTAGTAGTAATCCGTCACTTACATACTCGAAAATGAACACCGATGATGTCAAGATCAACATCGGAATCTATTTTCCAGCTATCGAAGTGAGTTCAATACTATATCACTTTCAAATCCATTTCTAAACATTTCCACCTTGAAATCAATTCCAAATATCCTTTTACCATGTTGTAAAAAATTTAAAATCTCCCAGGATCTTAAAATTCACATATATTCAATCCAAATCCTTTTACAAACACTTATTCAAATTTCCAGAGTTTGAATTCCAATTCTGATCTTAATTTCAGGTTTAATTCATCTCGATTCCATATATTTTACTTATGTGAATTTTGATTGGTTATATGTATCCATTTCACATTTTATAATCTTATCTGATTATAATTACTACCAACACATCCTATATTTGATAATGTATCACATATCCATACTGTGTCAGTCCATCGTATTCAAGTGTTTATTTACTCCTACCGATACAGTGGATCAAACTGATCGACCAGAACTCATAAACAACTCAGCCAATGAATCTCCACAATATAAAACCATTTTTGTATCAAATACAAATACGCACTCGTATATATACACTCAAACTCAATCTAGGGTGTTACTAACCCTATCTCTACTGAATCACGCCACAGAGCCAAGGTATTAACTAAACCTCGCTCTGATACCAACTGTAACGAACCGGATTTTGAGCGGCTTTGGTTATCGACATAAGCTAGATGTCGATAACCAAAACATCGAAAAATCCCGGTAATTAATGAAAGAGATTAGAAGGTGAGAATAGATAAGACAGAAACTTAGAATAGAAGAAGAAGAAGAAGAAGAAGAACACAACATCAGAGTAACACGAACCTCACAGCAGAACGAATAACATATAATAGATAACATAACTTTGAAATATAACAGTTATGTATACAATAGCACTTATCAGAGTACAGCACTTACAACACAGCGGAAATAACTATAGCTATATGATCTTGAAGCCTCCTGCTCCAAGCTCTCCAAGTATATCTGCAAATTCCTGACTACTTGACTGCCCGTACAAATTAGGCACCCAAGAGTTTAGGGAAAACAACAAAGTAAACTCCGGGTCAGTCATGGGACTGGTATGAGTAAAACAGTTTAAACAGGTATATGAACAAGTAAACGATATCTCATAAGACCACGCCGCAGAACGGAACGGGTTTTTCCCTTATGAGAATCCAAAATATCTTTATATCAAAAACCTTTTGATATTATAATAATGTCTATGTACAAATAGATATCAACTAGCAGAAACGCTTTCATCTCACGTTCTACATATATAGTATACAATCAAAATCGCAAGCACGTATTGGATAATGGATTTCCAACTATGACAAGGTATGGAACCACCTTCCGATCAGTGTACTCTAGGAACGATACACTGGAGTTCAACAAGAACATCTTGTAACTCAGCCACACATGACCGACCACTCATTTCGCTTGAGTGTATCGAATGTACATCATCAACGCTTGGGATCAGCAACTGTTTCCCGTATATATATGGGAGAGCATTGATAGATTTAAGAAACAAATGAATATTCCCTAGATAGGTGATTATACACCCTACTTCGGTGCGACCGACTTAGCCATGCTGCCTGCCCGATTTCTATCATTTACCGGTTGATGAGGCTAGAAGCTACGCTTTATCATTTCATCACATTCACTTCGAATGCCACATTGTCAGATCCATCGAAAATCACTAATTGACGTCTACAACAGTACATTACGTGTTTTCTAAAGAAGTTTCCTTCTCCGCTTCCACTCTTGGTACGGTTGAAGAAATCAATGTACGTGACCTTTCTGGAAGTACTCTGTCAGACATTCATCAACACAAGTCATCCTCATTCACTTAGAATGTCACATCGTCATACCCGCCAAATCACAAATTGACTTATCTAAAAATAACACGGGTATACAGCTAAGAGAAACGAATTCCTCCGCCACCAAACGTGAATACATTTGAACAGATCAACTTACGCGATCCATTGGATATACTCTGTCAGACCTTCGTCCATACAAGTTGTCCTGGGACTGGACAAACCTATGGCACTATTCAGTATATCCATCTTAGTCACTGTTATCTAAGACTTATACAACAGCCCTTGCACTTTACTTCGTCTTCAATTATCTTTGGCATAAATGATTCGCAATGCTTATGCCAATACAGAGTGGTTCTTTGGATAATAATCCAACTGGTCTCTCCATATTAACAACGTTAAAATGGTCGAAGCTTCGATAGTCTGTGATATAACTATCAAAGAAAACAAGTGTGCAAACAACGATATCATTCCCAAATGGAAATTATATCGATCAATCATCAACATATATCTATATATATTCACATTGCCTTATTTTCTATGTTTAGAAAATATATGTAACTAACACGGGAACCGTTTCCATTTGCTTATTTACAAATCACTACTCTTCCCCAACTATCAGTCCCCGACTGTAAACTAGTATGAGAACAACCCCCTATGTATAAATCCCGAAGGCCGAAACCAACATCAGATAGACACTTAGAAAACCATTCAATTTACTAATCTCTAGTCAGTTCTAATTTTACTTAACTCTATTTGATTAACTCTGATTGATTAACTCTAACTGGTTAATTCTAACCGATCAACTCTAACTGGTTTTACTTGGTTTGACTAACTCAATTTATTAACTCGACTGACTAATTCAACTCGATTAACCTAACTTGATTTACTTATCTCGATTAACTGAACTAATCACTTTGATTAACTCGACTAATTCACTTTGGTTAACTTAACCAATTCACTTAACTAATTCACTTAGTTTAACCTAACTATTCACGTAACTCCTGTCGAATAAACAATATTCGATAACTCCTTTGATTTAACTCTAATCGATTAACTCCATCGAATAAACTATATTCGATTAACTCCTTTATTCTATTCGAATAAACTATATTCGATTAACTCCTTTACTCTATTCGAATAAACTATATTCGATTAACTCCTTTACTCTATTCGAATAAACTATATTCGATTAACTCCTTTACTCTATTCGAATAAACTATATTCGATTTACTTTATTCACTTTATAAAGATTTCCTTTTTAACAACGTTTTATTCATTTGAAAAGATTTACTTTTAAATAATGGTTCTACACTTTAAAAATGATTTCCTTTTTATAACGTTTCCTTTTCAATTCTATTTGTAAATGGTTTACAAATATTTTCTTTTCAAATTTATTCTTGAAATATTCTAACTCCTTAAATTCTCTGAAAAATTCGCCATAACCTCCTTTGTAACGGGATCATCGGGAAAATCCCCAAACCCGCCACACAGGCCTTTCCATTCAAAAATAAAATGGTTTGAAATTATTTCCTTTTTGAATATCTCCTATTTATAAATATTCCAATTTATAAATATTTCTTATTTATAAATATTCCAATTTATAAATATCTCTGTTTTCAATATCACTTTGAAAATCCCCTTATCAACTGTAATAACCCGGAAAATCTGGGCCAGTTTAAAATTTTTATTTTGGCAATTTTAGCGAATTTGGATATTTAAAATGAATTATTTTAAATAATATCGACGAGAAATTTATTTTGAATATAATTAGAACGTATATATTATATACGTCGTCGTTAGAATATATAATAATTATATATAATTATAAAAGGAATTGAAAATGGCGCGGTAGTTCGAAAATTCGATTTCTAAGTTCAAATGAATATACAGAATTCAATATAAGTCAGAATTGAACGAAACAAAAAATATTTGAATCTGTATAACTATATCTTTGTAACGAAGTTAACAAACTGAGATTTCATCTTAGAAATGATAAGATATGTCCAGTTTAAAATTAGAAATAGTCGCCGTGGAATTTATATATATTTTTATATATATAAGGCCCTTAAAAATAGCAATTTTGCAAACGACCTCGGATTTCGACGAAACCAGTTTTGTTGGGTCCGTGATGTAAAGTTATTGCTAGGTTTCAAATTTCATGATTTTTCGAATCAATATGTGAGCGTGGCGAAGGAAAACGCGTTTGACCAGTTTCAGTTGATTTTAATCGACTGGAAATTGGCCATTTTTCAAACGGTCTCAGAATTCGACGAAACTAATTTTGTTAGGACCGTATCGTCAATACGAAGCTAGAAATATTTTTCTGGGAATTTTTAGAGTGAGTATGTGGCCCCGGTAATTTGAAATGTGCGTTTAAGTTGAATATATACAGATTATATTTTAAATTCAACGGAAACTGATTCAAACGATCGAATCAGCTTACGATACATATCCCATTGTGTTCGAAATAGGGGTAATTAGCTAGGGACGTCAGGCGGTGGGTCTCGTTTCGGATTCGTATGTAAAAATTGCTTTTTGAGATTAATTAAATAAATAAAAAAAAATCCTTTAAACCCCTCCTCCCTACCAGGTCAACCCCCCCCCCATTTCAAATCGGTAAAACCCGATTAGGAAAAAAAAAAAAAAGAGAGCGCATCCAAATCGCCGACCCCCCCTCTTCTTCGTCGACGGCGCCGCCACCAAAGGGGGGGGATCGCCGCCCTTCTTCCCTCTGCTCCGCCTCCCTCCTCCTCTCGCGTCTCCGTCGTCCTCCCTCCCCACCCACGCAACTACCACCGCCAATCCCTCCGAGACCCCACCGCAACCCTCCCCTGGCCCACGCAGGAAGACCCCCCCCCCCCACCATCCTCCGATGAAGCAGAACCCCCCCCCCACCCCCCCGCTGTAAGTTGATTTTAGTTTTTTTATTTTTTTTATTATTTGCTTTATTTTCTTTATCATTTATTATGTAATTTACATTCCCAAAATAAAACTGCAAATTCTGGTCATTAGAAAAAAATGGTTTTTATTTGAAAGCTTTGATTTTCTTTTCAGTTTTAATTTTTTTTATTTACTTATAAATAGAAAAAGTTTGATTTTTTTTTTATATAGGAAGAGACTGTAAAGATAGGATTTTTTATGAAATAAAAATATGATTTTTATATTTTTAAAGTATTAAAAATATGATTTTTATATTTTTAAAGTATTAAAAATATAGTCTTTACTATATAGGTGATGTCAAAATATGATTTTTGTTTATGTAAAGAGTTAAAAATATAATTTTTACATGATCAGGATATTAAAAATGTCATCTTTATGTGTGTAGAAAAATAAAAATGAGATTTTTATAAAGATGAAATCTTTAAATTTGAAAAAGCAAAGTCCATGTTTTTATAAAGGCGAAATCTTTATATGGGAAATAGCGTGATAAAAATATAATTTTTATCTATACAACATAGTAGTATAAAAATATGATTTTTATATATTGAACTTCGAATTAAAAATATGATTTTTATATATTGAACTTCGAATTAAAAATATGATTTTTAAATATTGAACTTCGAATTAAAAATATGATTTTTATTTATTGAACTTCGAATTAAAAATATGATTTTTATTTATTGAACTTCGAATTAAAAATATGATTTTTATATATTGAACTTCGAATTAAAAATATGATTTTTATATATTGAACTTCGAATTAAAAATGCGATTTTTATATATTGAACATCGAAGTAAAAATTCGATTTTTACATAGGTAGTGAAAGCGGACAACGAAGATGACGAAGAGGCGATAGCGATGAAGTTTTCTATCAGTGAAGTGCCGTGGAGCTAGGAAAGCTATATGTGAGAACTTCTCACTCTAAACTTCTTTTTCTAGTTATATATATATACTAGGATGCAGACGGTGTTTAGTAGCACCCGACACAATCGTCCACAGACCAAGGACTTGTTTGTTTGGCTGTTTGGTGATTGATTGCGATATTGGTTTGAATGTGGTTTGTGGTGTGGAAAAATCGAATCGATAAATGGGTTAGGATTAGACGTGCGCCGTTATAAGGCGAAGGAGTAAGGCTAGGTTAGACTCTTGCTCCAAATTTTGTGGTTTGCATAACGAAATTGATTTGATTGATGTGTGAATGGCGTGGGCCTTCACTAGACCGGGGATAAGGCTAGGCCTCGTCCCGTTTCTAGTATCGTGTCGTTATGCCGCCGAAATTTTCTAAAATATGTTAGAAAATAAAAATATCATTTTATTTTGTAAATGAATAATAGAAATTCATATGTTGGAATAAAATGTTTTATCGTTAAAAATATAATTTTTAACGTGAATATGAATATCGTGAATGTGAATAAATAAATATTCATTTTCAAACCAGACGGTTTGTTTATGTACACCTATTTGAAGGACATCGATTGGGTCGATAAATTTTACACATCGCCCAACAGCACAAATAAAATCTGTGTTTGATTGTTTGAAACCCCACATGGGTGTTAGGATGAAATTTGAAGTTCACTCATCCTGATTGATTAAATATGTCGATCGATTGATTGACAGGCTGTTACAAGCGTTAGATATCTATATTTGATGCTTATACAGTGTAGTGCACTTTGGTTGATGGTTGATTATTTTTCAATGCTATTATACATGTGTGGTATGAAAAATCCATATAATTAACTTTATATGGTAATTGATTGGGCCTCTTTCCAGTTTAGAAATAGAAATATTTGAAATAGAAATATTTGAAATAGAATATTTGAAAATAGAAATTTATGAAGCCGTGTTGATTAGAGTGATGCCATTTTGACGTAACGATATTTAAATCGATTTTATTCATTTCGAAATGAATTGAATTGAAAACGATTTCGAAATGAATTGAATTGAAAACGATTTCGAAATGAATTGAATTGAAAACGATTTCGAAATGAATTGAATTGAAAACGATTTCGAAATGAATTGAATTGAAAACGATTTCGAAATGAATTGAATTGAAAACGATTTCGAAATGAATTGAATTGTAAACGATTTCGAAATGAATTGAATTGAAAACGATTTCGAAATGAATTGAATTGAAAACGATTTCGAAATGAATTGAATTGAAAACGATTTCGAAATGAATTGAATTGAAAACGATTTCGAAATGAATTGAATTGAAAACGATTTCGAAAAGAATTGAATTGAAAACGATTTCGAAAAGAATTGAATTGAAAACGATTTCGAAAAGAATTGAATTGAAAACGATTTCGAAATGAATTGAATTGAAAACGAATTCAAATTGAATTGAAAGCGAATTGAAATGAATTCGAATTGAATTGAAATTTGAATTGAATAGAAATGAATTTTTAAAACGAATTTATAAAGAAGAATTCAATTTTGATTTGAATTGAAATGGAAGTTGAAATTGCCTTTGAAACGAATTTTAAAACTATTTATATAATTCGTTTTAAATAGAAATCGACGAAGTATATATTATATATATTATATATATAATATAATGGCCTGAATAGAACGCGCCGCGCCGCGGCAGTTCGTGAATTTCGACCATTTATTTCAAACGGACATTACGGGAGATCCGACCGTCGGATTCTGCTAAAACCGGAACCGTTGGGTTCGTATCGAAAAGAGCTTTCTAACGAATATTATAGATTATAAATCTAATGGTTGGATTTGGAATTATGTCCAAATCAAATTCGAAAAAGGTCGCTGTAAGTGCAGTTCGGTGGCCATTGATGGAAATCGACTGTACGGGCCTTGATAAAATTATTAAAAATAGTAATAATTTGTGTAAAATCATAAGAAATGATTTGTGAAGAATTGGGATGAAAAACTCCATATTTGAAAAGATAAAAATAGATTTTTATCGAAATGAACTAGTTTTGAACTAGGATTATAATTCTATTTATTTTTAAATAAATAAATTGAATTTGAAAAAGGGTTTTAAAAATAACCAAAATTTCCAATGATTGCATTGGAGTGGATTTGAATCGAAATTGTCGTCGGAATATTTCGATGTTGGAATTCGTGATTATACAGATGTTGTTATGGAAATTTGAAAGATATATATCTATATCGTTATTTCCAATACGACATTTGTTTGTCGTAGGATTTGATATTGAATATAAGCCGATATATTTTCTATTCAGAGCCTTGTATTGAATATCAAATGTGATTTAGGTTTGTCGTGAATGGTGTCTTCACTAACACTGTTCTTGAACCCAGTTGAGAAAAGATTAAATCTTTTTATTTAGATTTAATGAAGTGTACCAATTAAATAATATTGAATTGGAATTGAATTGATATTGATTTTTGGGTTTATCGTGAACAGTGTTTTAAATAACACTCGTTCTTTAACCCGATAATTAATGAATGTGATTTTGGGTTTATCGTGAACTGTGTTTTAAAAGACACTGATTCTTTAACCCAGTTAACGATTAAAACTAAGTGGAGTTTTAATGAATATTTAAATAGATTGAAAAGATCGAGAATGGAGTATCACCAGTTTTACTCCAGGCGATAGTTAAATCTTTAATTAGATTTGAACGTGAAATGGTAATTGAATTACTGATAACACTGTGGTGTTAGATATGAAGTACTACCAGTTTTACTTCATGGGATGAATAGGTTGGGATTGGGCAATAAAATAAATGATTACTTCGGTGTGGTTCGCTAATCCCGACTAGTTTGAATTGATATTCAAAGGTGATTAAAGAATAAATTTAAAGAATTTATCTTGGATAAAATTAATGGGAACTTTTCCCAAAGTATAGGAATATTTGAATAAAAGAATATTCTGAATTGGAATGAGGCGTATGTTGTGTTTGTGTAACACTTTTATAATATATACGCGAGTTATTCAGAAAGACCGGGTTTATCCCATTCTGAATAACTGATTCGACGTGGTGTCGAAGATGAAGACCACGGTCGAAGACCGGAGGTCTTCATGTCGTTTGGGTGATTACTGATGATCTTGATTGGGCTGTACACCCAAGAAGATGGAAACAGTTAGGGATCGTCCAGACGTGCTTGGAGATCGATGGATATGCGGGGTACTAGGTGCCTCCGGTTTCGTTCAGACCCAGAACGGACTTGTAAATGGACTGTGTGTCTGACATTGGATTTTAGTCTGTGTGATTGATTTATATTAAATATATATCTGTTTGGCGGCGGAGAATTTATTCTCTTGCTTAACGCCCTTCTCTGAGACGTACGAGCTCAGGGGTTATATATTGATGGATATCAAACGCATGGAGTGAATTGCCTGTGTGGCACGCCTAAGTGGCAATTGATCAAGGCTTCTGTTGAAAAGCAAAGTCTTGTGGTGATGATCAAAGCACAGCCTGTGTGGCACAGCTTTGTGTAACGTGACTTCGCGGATTTCACACCCGGTATGAACCAAAAACGGGAGACGGACCTCAAGGAGGGCATGCGTTTCTTTCTAGTTAGAAGTGGCGTCAGTGGTTTTACACGCCCTGACGAGTTTGACTTATGTGGTTGTTGCTGTTGCGAGGCGCCTCGGATATATCGGTCGTTCTCGAACCGATGGAGTCATTTGTTGGCTCATTGACACCCCAAAGGGTGGGGAAACGCAGTGTTCAGGCATTTTAATCCACATCGGTGGACCGGCCCTGACGATCCAAGGGCCCACCTGTGTCTGGGTCCTGAGACACGGACTAGAGCGTCTCGAATCGGTTGAGGACTGTCTTTTGCCTCGGTTCATAGATGGAAATCCAATTTCCAAATACGTGACATTTGCGGTTTTATTTGTAGAGCCTAGTATGGCGACATGATATATGGTACCCATGCCGCCTATGATTGATACTTATGATTTGAAGTTGTTTTATACACTATGCACTTATTATAGTATCAAATGATTTGTTTTAAACGTATCAAGCATTCTTTAGCGGTTATAAGGGAAAACCCTATCCCCCGGCTTGTGTTGCATTGTGTGATAGGACCTGGGTCTTATAACAGCTTCATTTTTCTTTATTTAGCATTGCGCTGTTTGTTTTATGCACTGGTATTCTTGGGAGGAAACCCGTTCCGTGTTATACGGCGTGGTCCCTGGATTTACCTAACTTTAAAATAAAGATTAACTGCTTTAGTTCTCACACCAGTCCCATGACTGACCTGGAGTTTATTGTTTTAACCTAAACTCTGGGTGCCCTTATTTTGACACGGGCAGCTAGTAGTTTTGGTTTTGCAGATTTATATTCACAGGATCCTGGTTTACAGCTGGAACGATATCCGGAAAGCTTTGTATCCGTATATCTCATTCTAGTTGTGTATTGTATTATTTTCCGCTGCTATGTATTTAAATGTAATTTAAATCTCTGATATTTCGGTGTAATATTCATTTATACTCTGTATATTCTTGTAATCTGATGCATTGTTGTAATATACAATGAAACGTTCTTCTGTTTGCGTTCTGTTATGGTTTGTTCTCGAACTATCCGGCGCTTTCCTTTACGGGGAAGTTACGGGTCGTTTCATTTGGTATCAGAGCTTTGGTTTACAAAGCTCAGAGAACAAGGCACATTAGAACCATACGAAAGAATTCATCAGATGTTGGATTAGTAATATCCAATTAGAATGACTCGTTAGAGATGGGATCAGTAGTATCCTAGAACGAGTGTGAAGAGTATATTTTTAAAATGAAAACAAATTTTGTTTTGAAAATTTAAATCAATTATTCGTATTTGATTAGTTATTTATATTGATTTTGGACAATTCAGTATATAAAGAATTTGCATATACGCCTTGCAAACGTATATTCAAAGTTTTAATATATTGGGTAGATATAGAATCACATTCTAGTTGCCCGGGGATGATTATGATAATGCTGCAGCGTTACCAATATTTATTTTCGAGTGACGAAGGTGTGATATCTATATATTTCCATTAAGCTGGTGTGAGAACCAAAACTTATATAGTTAGAACACATTGTTGTGAATTGGCATCAAAAACATGATTTTTTGTATATGTATCAAAGATAATGAATTTGAAACTCTAATTCACTAATTGATTGATGTTTGTGTTGTTTGTTTATTTGTTTGCTAATTTTTAACCATTTAGCCTAATATAACCGAATATTGAATTGTATTGATAATTGGTCGCATTTGCTTGCATATACATGTATATCATTGAACAGGTCATAGCAAGGAGGCCAGAGCCAGAGAATAAAATTTGTTTGCCCGACAAATAGGTACACGTTTACTACATAATTTACTGTTTTGTTTGGGTGATGATGATTTTATGAGCCTATTGGCTAGCCGCTTGGCTTTTTCTTTTTCTTTTTGAGATCTGAAGGACCGGGGAAGCTATTTGAAATTCCCCGATGCTCCCGGTGCAGGGGAGGTTATGGCGAAATTTTTCGAAAATTTAGGGTGTTAGCCAAATTTTTGAAATTTTGAAAATTCTCAGAAACTAAAAAGTTGGAGAATGGAAGCCAGATCGAACGTAGAGTTGATTACTCAAACCACTTTCGACTTTGTTCCTTTTCGGGGACGAAAAGTTTTAAGTGGGGGAGATTGTAATAACCCGGAAAATCTGGGCCAGTTTAAAATTTTTATTTTGGCAATTTTAGCGAATTTGGATATTTAAAATGAATTATTTTAAATAATATCGACGAGAAATTTATATTGAATATAATTAGAACGTATATATTATATACGTCGTCGTTAGAATATATAATAATTATATATAATTATAAAAGGAATTGAAAATGGCGCGGTAGTTCGAAAATTCGATTTCTAAGTTCAAATGAATATACAGAATTCAATATAAGTCAGAATTGAACGAAACAAGAAATATTTGAATCTGTATAACTATATCTTTGTAACGAAGTTAACAAACTGAGATTTCATCTTAGAAATGATAAGATATGTCCAGTTTAAAATTAGAAATAGTCGCCGTGGAATTTATATATATTTTTATATATATAAGGCCCTTAAAAATAGCAATTTTGCAAACGACCTCGGATTTCGACGAAACCAGTTTTGTTGGGTCCGTGATGTAAAGTTATTGCTAGGTTTCAAATTTCATGATTTTTCGAATCAATATGTGAGCGTGGCGAAGGAAAACGCGTTTGACCAGTTTCAGTTGATTTTAATCGACTGGAAATTGGCCATTTTTCAAACGGTCTCAAAATTCGACGAAACTAGTTTTGTTAGGACCGTATCGTCAATACGAAGCTAGAAATATTTTTCTGGGAATTTTTAGAGTGAGTATGTGGCCCCGGTAATTTGAAATGTGCGTTTAAGTTGAATATATACAGATTATATTTTAAATTCAACGGAAACTGATTCAAACGATCGAATCAGCTTACGATACATATCCCATTGTGTTCGAAATAGGGGTAATTAGCTAGGGACGTCAGGCGGTGGGTCTCGTTTCGGATTCGTATGTAAAAATTGCTTTTTGAGATTAATTAATTAAATAAATAAATAAAAATCCTTTAAACCCCTCCTCCCTACCAGGTCAAACCCCCCCCCATTTCAAATCGGTAAAACCCGATTAGGAAAAAAAAAAAAAAAAGAGCGCATCCAAATCGCCGACCCCCCCCCCCTCTTCTTCGTCGACGGCGCCGCCACCAAAGGGGGGGGATCGCCGCCCTTCTTCCCTCTGCTCCGCCTCCCTCCTCCTCTCGCGCCTCCGTCGTCCTCCCTCCCCACCCACGCAACTACCACCGCCAATCCCTCCGAGACCCCACCGCAACCCTCCCCTGGCCCACGCAGGAAGACCCCCCCCCCCACCATCCTCCGATGAAGCAGAACCCCCCCCCCCCCCCCCCCCCCCCGCTGTAAGTTGATTTTAGTTTTTTTATTATTTGCTTTATTTTCTTTATCATTTATTATGTAATTTACATTCCCAAAATAAAACTGCAAATTCTGGTCATTAGAAAAAAATGGTTTTTATTTGAAAGCTTTGATTTTCTTTTCAGTTTTAATTTTTTTTATTTGCTTATAAATAGAAAAAGTTTGATTTTTTTTTTATATAGGAAGAGACTGTAAAGATAGGATTTTTTATGAAATAAAAATATGATTATTATATTTTTAAAGTATTAAAAATATGATTTTTATATTTTTAAAGTATTAAAAATATAGTCTTTACTATATAGGTGATGTCAAAATATGATTTTTGTTTATGTAAAGAGTTAAAAATATAATTTTTACATGATCAGGATATTAAAAATGTCATCTTTATGTGTGTAGAAAAATAAAAATGAGATTTTTATAAAGATGAAATCTTTAAATTTGAAAAAGCAAAGTCCATGTTTTTATAAAGGCGAAATCTTTATATGGGAAATAGCGTGATAAAAATATAATTTTTATCTATACAACATAGTAGTATAAAAATATGATTTTTATATATTGAACTTCGAATTAAAAATATGATTTTTATATATTGAACTTCGAATTAAAAATATGATTTTTATATATTGAACTTCGAATTAAAAATATGATTTTTATTTATTGAACTTCGAATTAAAAATATGATTTTTATTTATTGAACTTCGAATTAAAAATATGATTTTTATATATTGAACTTCGAATTAAAAATATGATTTTTATATATTGAACTTCGAATTAAAAATGCGATTTTTATATATTGAACATCGAAGTAAAAATTCGATTTTTACATAGGTAGTGAAAGCGGACAACGAAGATGACGAAGAGGCGATAGTGATGAAGTTTTCTATCAGTGAAGTGCCGTGGAGCTAGGAAAGCTATATGTGAGAACTTCTCACTCTAAACTTCTTTTTCTAGTTATATATATATACTAGGATGCAGACAGTGTTTAGTAGCACCCGACACAATCGTCCACAGACCATGGACTTGTTTGTTTGGCTGTTTGGTGATTGATTGCGATATTGGTTTGAATGTGGTTTGTGGTGTGGAAAAATCGAATCGATAAATGGGTTAGGATTAGACGTGCGCCGTTATAAGGCGAAGGAGTAAGGCTAGGTTAGACTCTTACTCCAAATTTTGTGGTTTGCATAACAAAATTGATTTGATTGATGTGTGAATGGCGTGGGCCTTCACTAGACCGGGGATAAGGCTAGGCCTCGTCCCGTTTCTAGTATCGTGTCGTTATGCCGCCGAAATTTTCTAAAATATGTTAGAAAATAAAAATATCATTTTATTTTGTAAATGAATAATAGAAATTCATATGTTGGAATAAAATGTTTTATCGTTAAAAATATAATTTTTAACGTGAATGTGAATATCGTGAATGTGAATAAATAAATATTCATTTTCAAACCAGACGGTTTGTTTATGTACACCTATTTGAAGGACATTGATTGGGTCGATAAATTTTACACATCGCCCAACAGCACAAATAAAATCTGTGTTTGATTGTTTGAAACCCCACACGGGTGTTGGGATGAAATTTGAAGTTCACTCATCCTGATTGATTAAATATGTCGATCGATTGATTGACAGGCTGTTATAAGCGTTAGATATCTATATTTGATGCTTATACAGTGTAGTGCACTTTGGTTGATGGTTGATTATTTTTCAATGCTATTATACATGTGTGGTATGAAAAATCCATATAATTAACTTTATATGGTAATTGATTGGGCCTCATTCCAGTTTAGAAATAGAAATATTTGAAATAGAAATATTTGAAATAGAAATATTTGAAATAGAATATTTGAAAATAGAAATTTATGAAGCCGTGTTGATTAGAGTGATGCCATTTTGACGTAACGATATTTATATCGATTTTATTCATTTCGAAATGAATTGAATTGAAAACGATTTCGAAATGAATTGAATTGAAAACGATTTCGAAATGAATTGAATTGAAAACGATTTCGAAATGAATTGAATTGAAAACGATTTCGAAATTAATTGAATTGAAAACGATGATTTCGAAATGAATTGAATTGAAAACGATTTCGAAATGAATGGAATTGAAAACGATTTCGAAATGAATTGAATTGAGAACGATTTCGAAATGAATTGAATTGAAAACGATTTCGAAATGAATTGAATTGAAAACGATTTCGAAATGAATTGAATTGAAAACGATTTCGAAAAGAATTGAATTGAAAACGATTTCGAAAAGAATTGAATTGAAAACGATTTCGAAATGAATTGAATTGAAAACGAATTCAAATTGAATTGAAAGCGAATTGAAATGAATTCAAATTGAATTGAAATTTGAATTGAATAGAAATGAATTTTTAAAACGAATTTATAAAGAAGAATTCAATTTTGATTTGAATTGAAATGGAAGTTGAAATTGCCTTTGAAACGAATTTTAAAACTATTTATATAATTCATTTTAAATAGAAATCGACGAATTATATATTATATATATTATATATATAATATAATGGCCTGAATAGAACGCGCCGCGCCGCGGCAGTTCGTGAATTTCGACCATTTATTTCAAACGGACATTACGGGAGATCCGACCGTCGGATTCTCCTAAAACCGGAACCGTTGGGTTCGTATCGAAAAGAGCTTTCTAACGAATATTATAGATTAGAAATCTAACGGTTGGATTTGGAATTATGTCCAAATCAAATTCGAAAAAGGTCGCTGTAAGTGCAGTTCGGTGGCCATTGATGGAAATCGACTGTACGGGCCTTGATAAAATTATTAAAAATTGTAATAATTTGTGTAAAATCATAAGAAATGATTTGTGAAGAATTGGGATGAAAAACTCCATATTTGAAAAGATAAAAATAGATTTTTATCGAAATGAACTAGTTTTGAACTAGGATTATAATTCTATTTATTTTTAAATAAATAAATTGAATTTGAAAAAGGGTTTTAAAAATAACCAAAATTTCCAATGATTGCATTGGAGTGGATTTGAATCGAAATTGTCGTCGGAATATTTCGATGTTGGAATTCGTGATTATACAGATGTTGTTATGGAAATTTGAAAGATATATATCTATATCGTTATTTCCAATACGACATTTGTTTGTCGTAGGATTTGATATTGAATATAAGCCGATATATTTTCTATTCAGAGCCTTGTATTGAATATCAAATGTGATTTGGGTTTGTCGTGAATGGTGTCTTCACTAACACTGTTCTTGAACCCAGTTGAGAAAAGATTAAATCTTTTTATTTAGATTTAATGAAGTGTACCAATTAAATAATATTGAATTGGAATTGAATTGATATTGATTTTTGGGTTTATCGTGAACAGTGTTTTAAATAACACTCGTTCTTTAACCCGATAATTAATGAATGTGATTTTGGGTTTATCGTGAACTGTGTTTTAAAAGACACTGATTCTTTAACCCAGTTAACGATTAAAACTAAGTGGAGTTTTAATGAATATTTAAATAGATTGAAAAGATCGAGAATGGAGTATCACCAGTTTTACTCCAGGCGATAGTTAAATCTTTAATTAGATTTGAACGTGAAATGGTAATTGAATTACTGATAACACTGTGGTGTTAGATATGAAGTACTACCAGTTTTACTTCATGGGATGAATAGGTTGGGATTGGGCAATAAAATAAATGATTACTTCGGTGTGGTTCGCTAATCCCGACTAGTTTGAATTGATATTCAAAGGTGATTAAAGAATAAATTTAAAGAATTTATCTTGGATAAAATTAATAGGAACTTTTCCCAAAGTATAGGAATATTTGAATAAAAGAATATTCTGAATTGGAATGAGGCGTATGTTGTGTTTGTGTAACACTTTTATAATATATACGCGAGTTATTCAGAAAGACCGGGTTTATCCCATTCTGAATAACTGATTCGACGTGGTGTCGAAGATGAAGACGACGGTCGAAGACCGGAGGTCTTCATGTCGTTTGGGTGATTACTGATGATCTTGATTGGGCTGTACACCCAAGAAGATGGAAACAGTTAGGGATCGTCCAGACGTGCTTGGAGATCGATGGATATGCGGGGTACTAGGTGCCTCCGGTTTCGTTCAGACCCAGAACGGACTTGTAAATGGACTGTGTGTCTGACATTGGATTTTAGTCTGTGTGATTGATTTCTATTAAATATATATCTGTTTGGCGGCGGAGAATTTATTCTCTTGCTTAACGCCCTTCTCTGAGACGTACGAGCTCAGGGGTTATATATTGATGGATATCAAACGCATGGAGTGAATTGCCTGTGTGGCACGCCTAAGTGGCAATTGATCAAGGCTTCTGTTGAAAAACAAAGTCTTGTGGTGATGATCAAAGCACAGCCTGTGCGGCACAGCTTTGTGTAACGTGACTTCGCGGATTTCACACCCGGTATGAACCAAAAACGGGAGATGGACCTCAGGGAGGGCATGCGTTTCTTTCTAGTTAGAAGTGGCGTCAGTGGTTTTACATGCCCTGACGAGTTTGACTTATGTGGTTGTTGCTGTTGCTAGGCGCCTCGGATATATCGGTCGTTCTCGAACCGATGGAGTCATTTGTTGGCTCATTGACACCCCAAAGGGTGGGGAAACGCAGTGTTCAGGCATTTTAATCCACATCGGTGGACCGGCCCAGACGATCCAAGGGCCCACCTGTGTCTGGGTCCTGAGACACGGACTAGAGCGTCTCGAATCGATTGAGGACTATCTTTTGCCTCGGTTCATACATGGAAATCCAATTTCCAAATACGTGACATTTGCGGTTTTATTTGTAGAGCCTAGTATGGCGACATGATATATGGTACCCATGCCGCCTATGATTGATACTTATGATTTGAAGTTGTTTTATACACTATGCACTTATTATAGTATCAAATGATTTGTTTTAAACGTATCAAGCATTCTTTGGCTGTTATAAGGGAAAACCCTATCCCCCGGCTTGCGTTGCATTGTGTGATAGGACCTGGGTCTTATAACAGCTTCATTTTTCTTTATTTAGCATTGCGCTGTTTGTTTTATGCACTGGTATTCTTGGGAGGAAACCCGTTCCGTGTTATACGGCGTGGTCCCTGGATTTACCTAACTTTAAAATAAAGATTAACTGCTTTAGTTCTCACATCAGTCCCATGACTGACCTGGAGTTTATTGTTTTAACCTAAACTCTGGGTGCCCTTATTTTGACACGGGCAGCTAGTAGTTTTGGTTTTGCAGATTTATATTCATAGGATCCTGGTTTACAGCTGGAACGATATCCGGAAAGCTTTGTATCCGTATATCTCATTCTAGTTGTGTATTGTATTATTTTCCGCTGCTATGTATTTAAATGTAATTTAAATCTCTGATATTTCGGTGTAATATTCATTTATACTCTGTATATTCTTGTAATCTGATGCATTGTTGTAATATACAATGAAACGTTCTTCTGTTTGCGTTCTGTTGTGGTTTGTTCTCGAACTATCCGGCGCTTTCCTTTACGGGGAAGTTACGGGTCGTTTCATCAACATTCCGGCATGTTATGGTATTCAATCATATCAAATCACGATGTTCAATATCGTCCATACACATATAATCGCCAACAGATTATATATATCACATCATATATTCAATACATGAAACAAAACAGTATATAAATATTGAGGAACCCAGTTGGGTCCCTCCAACCTGTTTCCCTGCATCCACAGATGTTACACAGTATAATCAACATCACTTTCAGTTCAATATAAATTATACTGATAGCAGAATCAATATATAAATATTTAACAGTTTATATATATATATATATTTATATATATATATATAATTTCCACTAACTGACTAGCAGTTCAATCAATCAACCAACACACAGAAATCAACAGATGATTAACGGTTCTAAAAATACATTGTAAAAATATAACTGTTCAGAGTTGGTGAGATTTACTCACATTTGCAGTTCACCGTTAAAGAACGACAAACTGTTATTTGATTTGAATCAAACAATTTAATTCATCGTAAATTCAAATGAGTCCCAATCCACTTCCAGTCAGCTCCATGGTGTAGCCACCGTCCATACGATCACAACGCAACTTACGGTTCGTGATTCTGATATCGTATGACCGAGATATTGCTTTTATAAGTTAATACATTCAATAAATTTAAATAAAACTTAAGTAAAATAAATATCGGGTCTCACCCCTCTTATAAATCACCGGCCCACTTAAGTAAAGCCCAACCCGCTTCCTTATAATCCATCTTCCCTAAATCGTTGTTGTGCTTTGCTCCTCTTTCAACCGTGATTTTCAACTCCTCCTTGATCCATTATCGCTCCACCGAAGTCAATACCACATCGTTCCCTCAAACGCAAACCTCCTTCTCCTTATCCTACCACCTTCGAGCTCGGCTCTACATCCTAGAACACGTGCGACAGATCTCGCGAGACCCCTGTGAAAAAGCACCGAACAAAAACTTCATGGAATCAACCCCGAATTCTCAATTGCTCCCGCTTTGGTCCCCTTAACCCGATTTCGAACTCTGTTTCTTCAATTGATACCTCAAAATCAGGCAAAACCTTAACCCTAGACCTACTGTGCAACTTTCGAACCCCCAGTATATTGCGTCGAGTCATACACAAGTGGTACCGAGGTGAAGGCAATTTCAAGAGGCACTCAAACAAACACTCTTTGGGATTTTAGGAATTTACATTGATTTGTTCATGATTTTTCTTTGATTTATTTTCTTGCGGTTTGTGGTGAATGAGAGGATTGTTCCTGTGAATGAGAATTGTCTGCATTTATAGATGGGGGTTGTTGAGGTTTGGGGCTGTACAAGGTGTTGGGTGGCCATTTTTAGCCCTTAGAAAATGTTGAGATATTTTATTTTATTGTTTTATATTCATTTTCTGTACTCTAAAAATCCGTGTGATCACACATGATGCCCAAAAATCACGAAACTGGACATGTAGGTAGAGTTCGACATTACGGTCCCAACGAAACTGGTTTCGTTGAATTCCGACTCCGTATGCTCATACAGCGTATTTTTAACTGTCAAAATACTGACTGTTTTTCACTCTAAAAATCCGTACGGCCACACAGTGACTCTAAAAATCACAAAACTGGAAATCTAACAACTATTTGATATTGCGGATCCAACAAAACTGGTTTCGTTGAATTCTGAGATCGTTTGCAAAACTGGCTATTTTTAACGCTCTGAATGACCCATTTAAATATATAAATATATTTAAATATTATTAAATTAAATATAAATAAAAATATATTATCGTATATATTCACATATGATATCGTACAGCTCCAGTATATTTATTTACTCGCTATTCTGAGTCCAGATTGAATCGATATTCAATTTACATTGAAAAATCCTTTTATAACGTATATAAAGCGTTACGAATTATAAAGGAATTTCACAGCGACTTTTCTGAAATTTGATTTGGACGTGAATCAAAATCTACACGACGAAATCCCGATTTTTCTCTTCCACTAGAAAGATATACTCCACCAGCTCCACACGTTTCTTGTTTCACAGAAATCCGGCTTAAAATGAATCCTGTACATTCAGTTGAAGTTCGAATCGCCAATTTACGAACTGTGGCGCCATTTCGAGCTCAATTTTAATTATATTATAATTATACGTTCAAACTGTCGTCGATTGAATATATTCGTCAATATAATTCAACTCTAAGCTGAATTAAATCTAAGGGACGACCCCGTTCACAGAATATTGTGATTTCCAATATTTTTGATTATTTCTGAATTAAATATATTATTTAACTATTTAATGTAATTAAATATTCACTATAATTTAATTTCACGACCATTAAATTCTTTAATTCACCATTTATATAATTAAATAAATTTATTATAATACCTCCGCCAATGCGGGTCATTACAGTATTTGAGCGGGGTAATTAGTTGTTAATTTGTTTGTTTTGCATTAATTAAACACTAATTTTTAAATGGAGGCTAATTAGTTATTGTTTGTTTGGTTTGAATTAATTAAACACTAATTTTTAAATGGGGGTAAATAGTTGTTATTTAATTGTTCTTTTATTACTATTTTGTACTAAATGGAAAGTGGGTTCAAATTTAGTCAAACAGCAAAAAAGAAGTTAACAGCAAAAAAAAGATACATTTAGTTAACAACAAAAAGAAGTTAAAAGCAAAGAAAAGTTAACATGCGTGAAAGCAAGGCCTTGAACCATGGTCAATGTGGAGGAAGACATAAGCATTTACCAACTAAGCTGGATGTGTTTCATTTGAATAAAGCAAATCAGAAATTTTAATAACTTTGCGTCCGACGCGTTCGACGCCAACGACTGGTTTTTCAGCGTTGGCAAATCGTTTCTTTTGAGTGGAGAAAATTGTGTTGGCGTCCGACGAAAACACAAAGCCCAGCTTGCCAAATTTTGGGTTCGAACGGACCTTTAATGAAGGCAGTGAAAAAGGCACAGGAATAAAGGTAGTACGCACGGTGATCATATCAAATATGTCAATCATGTTTTCGAAGTCTGCATTGATATGGAGGATCATGGCCGCTGAAGTATTAGGTTCATCCATAAAATTAGAATCGGGTGGTGTTTAAATTAATAGAGTGATGTTGGTTATTTGTTTTATTAAGACCATATGTTGTAAATTGATGTTAGTACCATATGTAGTACATTATTAGACACTAGAATTTAGTGAAAAGTACGTCTATATTCAAACAGTAGGGTCAGGCCTATCTAGGGATGGCAATGACGCCGGACGCGGCGGGTGCGGGTAGTACCACCCCACCACCCGCCCCGCTGGATGATTTTTTGCCCCGTGTCCGCCCCATACCCGCACGAGTACCCATTAAACGGGTTTTAAATCAGTTGCGGGTAATGGCGGGTATTCATGGGTATCTGTTATATTTATTCACTTTATTTTTTATTCGTTTAACGAAATTATTTAAAAGTACATTTGGTAAAAAAAACAAATTAGACCAATAATCAAATGCTAACCTCAAAATACCAACACATATTTAAACCAACATTAAGAAAAGAAGAGACAACAACATAAGTATCCATCAAAATATCAACAGCCAGTTATAAATTGTTGAGTAAAGGCATGCACACAAATACCGAGCAACAAACAACGATGTTTTTTGTATTGACTATTGATAATAAATCACATTAAATAGGAGCACGGGTACCCACGGACATGCATATTTTATTATTTGTACCCGCCCCATTAATTAATAGATATTAAAAATATCCGTTTATTTTACCCACGGAAACCCATTTAACTATCCGTTTTATATCCATGACAGATTTTATCCACGGATAACCGCGGGTATGATTTTTTTGCCATCCCTAGGCCTATCTCATTTATGTTCTTAAATGTTCTTTTTATCAATTTTATTTCTATTTAAAGCATAAAAAATACTTTATATTGTACATATTTAGCAATTAGTACGACATAATTGTGTTTTCCATATGTAAATGCGCCCCCACCATATTCAAATTTGGAGCATAAGCACTTATAGTATATTTTGCTTACATTCCCACCTGTAAAGATATACAGATACACCACTATTTTTTTTCTTCTAACCTATGATTTTTCACAAATAAATCTTGCATTTTCCTACCTCACTTCAGGTTCAGGATGGCTAAGATGGTTGTGCTCAAGGTTGACATGTCTTGGGAAGGCTGTGTCGGTGCAGTTAAAAAACTGCTCGGCAAAATGGATGGTTTGGAGTCGTTTGATGTGAACTTAAGAGGAACAAAGGGTGACGATGAAACAGTCAGGTTCCTCTACCCTCAAATTTATATGCCCTATGTTTTCAATTGGTCTAGTTCATCTATTATGAAGCAAGGTCTTACAAATTATTAGGGGTGGGTATGGAACATTTCCGTACGGACCGGAACATTTTCCGTTTCATCCGATCATTGACGGAATAATACTGACGTGTTTTCTATTCAGTACCGTTAACCCCGGAATTTCAATAGATGAAAATCGGAAGAAAAGCGGAATTTCGTCCTTCCAACAAAAAATTTTTTAGACGTAAATCACATATCAAACATCAGATTAAAAAACCAAATTAAATAAACCATCGGCATGGAATTTAAATTACCACAAGAATATAAACAGTGACAAATCTAACAAACAGCAGCTTAATGAGGAGACAAAAAAGTAATAATACATCGTGATTTCTATTAATTTGAAGGAAAAACAAAGTATAACCTTAATTAACGTAATACAAAATAAAAACTTGAATCGCATTGAACTATGGATCAGCTTTCAAAATAGAGGATTCGTTTCTTAAAGTAGCAAACACCATGGCAAATGCATCGAAGATTGAGCAATGGAGCCACTCCCAGTTTCATATATCCTTGCTATCAGGATTTGTCTTCAGCTTCGACTGCAAAATAAAGTGAAATCATTTCCAAACAGACCGAAATTATGTCATGTGAAATATTTTGACAGTACAAAAAATTACCATTTGATAGACGAAATAGACAGAAGGACAAAATAAAATAAAATTCCAAACTGAAACTAGAACAAAGCTTACAATCTTACCTCCTCGTCAAAAGTAACCTGGTGGCTCATGAGAAAAGGTTGAGTAAATGTGCTCTATTCTCGAAAAACAAATTCCAGATGATGATATTTCCATTTATGAACGCTAAATTCTTATGTCTGTCAAAATAAAAGACTTCAGGGTAAGCGTTAGCATGTGAGAAATACGAGCTTCAGGCAACAAGGAGGCGGGTCAGGTTAAAGCAGGCGGAATGAGATGGAAGAAGATTACGAGGGTTAGCGATTTTATCTTGTTGAAGAAACAACGTCTGAAATTGGGAACAGAAAAGAGACAGAGAGATCATAAGAAGCGGGCTCGAATTTATCTGTGCGCAATTTATAAATATAGGAGTTTGGCCCATTAAATTAAACTGGACTTAACCAACGGAAGGAAAACGTTTCCTTTCCAAATATTCCATCTTCAAATGGAAGGAATTCCTTCCAATCGGATGGAAACCAGTGTAACACGGAACACTGGAAAAGAAACCCACCACTACAAATTATTATTATTGCTATATAAATAACGGATGTTCTCGAGAAGGGAATATAGGGGTTCACGCTTGTAATTTCTGAACATATGCAAAATGAACGCATTGAACGGAAATACGTGCACAGTTGAATAAAAAAAACTCCATTCCCGCGTAGACCTACTCCATTCCCGCGTAGACCTATCAACAATGTACGTAAGTGTTACTGAAAAACTAACCAAGCCCCTTTAATTTGCTTTCCTTACACAAAATACGCGGTCTATTGACTTAAACCACATTAATTCATATATGCGTTGTTTTTTCTCTTGCGATTCCTTGGATAACTACCACCAGGGTCTGAAAGGCCAGCCATTATTCTTGCTAAGACCAGCAATTGATTCACCTTGAACCTTCAGCTGTAATGCTTGATTTGTCAGCTCCCTATCGTGATTTGCCAACTCCTTCTCGTGCTCATCTAATTTCTTATTCGTCGTTTCTTCGAACTTAGCAAAAATCTCAGCGCTGTTTTCCTTAAATTTTATAAAATTTGATGACTGTCGCTCCTCGAACTTTGCAAAATTTGATGTCTGACGCTCCTCAAATAATGCAAACTTTTCAGCCTGCATTTTGATATTTATAATAAATACTTAGTTTTTGAATACAAAATATATATAAAACATACATACCATCTTATCTTTCTCACGGAAATATGGCACTTGACTATTCATCACTGCTAAAAAACAGATGTTGGCTGCATGTCTAGCAGCTACTTCAATCAGTTCATCCTCTTTCAATGGTTTTATGTCAATCTTAAAGAACTTACCAAGAGCAACTCGGGAGTTTTCACCGACCTGGGTAAACACATATGCAGCTAATAAAAAAAATCTAGCTAATAATACAAACATAGATAATGATGCCCCTATACGTCAATAAATGTGTTACTGTTAATTAAATCATAAAGCTAACCTACATTGTTTAAAAATAGTAATAAAAAGGAAATTTTATCCATATCCACGTAAACTATCAGTTTATCCACCCTAAATTTTAGGATTACTTCCTAATTTTATGGTCTTTTTTAACTTTTAAAAATTGATTAGTTTATCCACACAACATATAATTCTTCTCGATGTTCTTTCTTTTGTGTTGCCTAATCAAGCCACAAGCACATCACCACAGTTTTTTTTTTTTTTTTTTTTTTTTTTTAAAAAACATTACTGTAGCTATAAAACGTCATATGTAAGTGCTCCAGTTTTGAAATTAATAAGCAAGCATCTGTAGCTGCTTTCTAAAAATGTATGTGTTAGAATTTGCAATGTTGAGCTCAGCTGTGCATTAACAGCAGTTAAATAGGCGGTGAAATATAGACATGCCTTTGGGTTCTGAACTGAATGCATTGTAGGGTGTCAGCATGAAAAGGTCAGTAAGAGTTCTCTACTAAAACGCAGCACAGGGGAGCATGCCGTACATGAAGCTTACCAAATATAGAACAGAGGATGTTAAGTGAGCAAAAAATGTGGTTTGCATGTCTTCAATCTTTGTTAACCATAGGATGCTAATTCAATATCTAACTGCATGTGTATTTACTATTTATAATGGGCGATAACTGTTGATGTTAGTTAGGAAGCTATTCAAATTCAATGATAACCAACCATCAGCGTCCTGATATGATATATAAAAATGCACATCATTTTTTCTTAAGAATGAAAAATTTAATGTAATTAAGTACCATCAACAAATATTGTATAATTATCTACTATGAATTATAGACTGCCTTATCTAGATTTGATTTGAGAAAAAAAAAAAAGCTAAAACAAACTGGTAAAGGGATCAATGAATGAATAGAAACATGCAAATCAGAAAGAACAAATAAAAGTTATTTGGTGGATAAATACTATTGCTTATATAGGCTATAGAGTAAGAAAATTTTGGCATTAAAAGATTTAAGAGTGGAAAATGCCATTAATATGCACAGGAACCACTTGCAAAGGCAAACAAATGGGAATGTGACATGCGGCTTTCAATCTTTGTGATGCATATGTCGCTCACTGGCATGACTTTAAATATTTTATCTTCCCTTAAGTTAGATTCCCTGTTTCTCAGCTAATAATGAAACAACTAGTAAATCCATACAAATGTGGATAAACTAATAAATTAGTATCTTCATCCACTCGTGGATAAACTGACAAATTATGTGTGGATTAACACAAGTGTGGATCAACTAAAAGAAATAGTGGATGAAAACAAAATTAGCCTTTCAGAATCAATAGAAAATTCTAACAGTGCCCTAATTGCTTTTGTTCCCTAGATCCTATGGCACATCGATTGATTTAAATTGATCGATTTATTTTTTTCCTAAACTGACTAGTTTTGGAGTTTCACCTGAGCGAGTCGAATCACAGATGAACGGAAGTTATCGCTCTTAACCAGAACATTCACCATTTGCTCTTCCATGAAATTGACTGCTTTAGTCGCATAAGCCGAATAAATCTGTTTCCAAACCATTTGAACCGAAATTTTACTTTGGACAAGAAAGAGGACTCCAACATCGGCTTAAGTAGGGTAAAATTTTAGGGTTTGGCTTATTTGCTTTCACCCCCCCGCGTTTAAAATTTAAGAATTTTATTTTCAAATTAGTTAACATATCTTAGGGGTATTTGGTTCTAAGGACACATATCTTATGTTGTACAATGAAAGAATAAAAAGATTAACAATGTCAACCATATACGTATATGGGTATTTGAGACTAAAATGCAAACAATGATTTAAAATTTAAAATCAACAATGTACATGATCTTTTTAAAAATAAAAATAAAGATAGAAATTACAAATAATGATTAAAAAAATTAAAACAATAATTAAAAAAATTAAAGATTGTACTATCAGTTATATGTATCATGTATTTTGAGACCGAGTACGTTATCAGCATACAGAAATTGCAAAGACCTAAACGGTTGGTAAATAAATTATTAGTATAGGCTGTGTTGTTCAAATAAATCGACGTTCAGATGAAGTGTTGATTACCCTAACCAACATTAGGGTGGCGCGTCGGTTTATTTCAACAAACGATGTTGCATATAAATGTCAATTAATTTGATCTAAATTTGAGAGAGAAAGGGAGCAGTAAAAACAAATTGCAAGGTTGAAACTATGAAAAGAAGGAAAAAATACGAGGAAGAAAATGTTGTAAGGGCATTTTTGGATTAAATGGGGGTGGAAAGAGGAAATGATGGGGTGCACATTTTATTTTCAAGTTAGTGGGGGATGAAGAGCAAATAACGGGGTGTTAGTAGACGCACCCTAAATTTATTTTCACTCCAACCCAAATTAAATTAGAGGCCAAACGCATTAATAAAGAAATTACTATTTTACCCTTCATTTAAAATAAACCAACATACGATAAAAAATAATTACCCAAAACCCAATTAGAGATGAAAATTTAATCCGCGGGGATGGGTACCAGCGGAGACCCGCCTCTAATCGGACGGGGATTCCCTGACTTAGCGGTTAATGGGACGGTGGCGGAGGATGATTTCAGTACCCGAAACGAATATGGAGCGAGTACAGAGGTGATACCATTCACCTCATATTCGACCCATTACATATTGTTTTTATTGCATGGCGTATATAATACACATAGTTTCTTTTTATATTTATAATGTGTATATACATACTAAGAAAAAATATTAATTGGTGTATTAAGTATTGATTCTATTGACCATTCATCTTCCTTTATTACGTTCGATTAGAAAATATAACTAATATTATTGATGTGTTGGGTATTGCTTTGCCGAATATTGATTATGAAGCATAATTAATATTTGTTTAATTTAAATTTAAATTTAAATTTGTTGTTTTACCTTTTATTTTTATTTATTGTCTTTTTTTTTCCATCTTGTCTTAGTGGGTACCCAACGGATTTCCCATAACCAATGGGTATTCCGCTACCCGAATCCGATGGGTATTAAACGGGTATGGGACGGGGATGGAGGCAAAAAATGGATAGTGGAGATGGAGGCGGAGGATGCATTCCCTGCATATTATACGCCCCAAAATTGCCCTTAAAATTCAATAATTATTTTAAAAAAAAAAATCTCATGAAATCATGAGAATTATAGTTCATATAAATGCGTTCAATTTTAAACATTTTTATTGTTATTAATTAATATAATTATGGTAGGATATTGCATTCCTTATATGGCATTTGATTTGTATAATTACTTTATATGCCCTATGTCATTCAAATATTAATTAATATAATTATGGTCGGATATTACATACGTTATCTGCATCAACCTTTTGATAAGTTAGTTTTAAACGGACTAAATTGATTGTGCTATAAATTGATTGGTTAAGAATATTATATCCATATTTACAATATGGCTATATGGATATTCATGAAAGGATATCTTAAAATCTATAATAATTTATTTTCTGTGAATGAGACGATTAAATCAACTCCATCTATTTGTATAAAATGAATAATATGTATAATTTTATATACTTGAATATATCAGGTAACTTTGGAAAGTATTAAATCTATTTGCTATATCTACCATATTAAATTTACAGTATATCATATTACAGTATTATAGGCATATACCAAATCTTATATCAATAGTATAAGCAAATCTTAATGGAATCTTATATCAACAGTATTATAGGCATATACCAATCTTATATCATTATCACTCTAATTTCTACCACCTTTCCATCATGTTCACTATGAAGTCTAAGTAAAAATAATCCATAATAGTAGATTTTAGTACTTTAATTCGATGATAAATAATACATATATTTTATTGCATTCCTAAAATGCACTGTCGAAATAGTATATTACAGATTTGAATATAAATAGTTTCATAACACTAAGTTTTTTTGTGTATATTATATTATTGTTCACCAGTGTTTCAGTATCATCGTGATAGAATTGTTGCTTCCTTGTTTTACTTTCTAATTTTATACATATACAATTTAAGAAATGTTTGCAGCTCTTATAGAGGCTCTTTTTAATCCATTTCTATTCTATACTCTCTTTGGACAGAAAATTAAAAATATTGAAAGAGCTTTTATATGATTCATTGGCTATGTTTCATATTTGCATTTGGCTACAATGTATATGTAGTGTTTGTATAACTAGAAGTGTGATAATTTCTGAAGCTATATTTGCATATATTAGGTGAACTCCTGGGCATATGAACCAAGCATATAAAGCTTTTACAAGGATATCCTCTTCTTTCTACATTGTATCCAAGTATGGAATTTTTGATTTGTTGACCTTAATACTTATTTTAAATGAATATTGCATATTTGATAGTTGGTGCATATGGAAACCAGCTTGAATTCAAAACTTTGTAAATAAATATATATTGTTTTACCGAATGAAGCTGATTAAGCAATCGCCTAAATCTGACTAATATTTACCTACAATATATGTACTATTTCGTTAAAAATTCAATGTCTATCTTTATTATTTCTTCTCAGTTATTTTTTCTTCTTAATCTATATATAGTTATATCTTAAAAAGTGGATATGCAATTATTATTTTATGCTCATTTTTTAATTTATTGTTCAAAATGCTGATCTTTCCGTAAGTCGACCATAAAATCTAAAATTATCAAATTTGACACAAATTTTCATATAAAATATGTGTGTGTGTACGTGGGACATACCTTCTTCATCTGCCACTTTCAATGTTTATACTGTTTTTTTCTTCATTTGAGGTGATTTCTACCGTTGCACCATTTCACATTGAGCCCAGCACTTAACGTGCAAGGTGTTGGTTGCATTTTCATTAATTGATTTGTATATTTTGACATAATACCTGATATTTTGATTATTCATTTTATATACAAATTATTCAAATTGCTAATGTGTTCAAATGATATGGAGAGCAAAGATGGATGAGCACAATAATGTCTAGCAATCACCTCAAATGAAGAATAACCAGACATACATTTGATAAGCACTTTGACTCATTTTATCTTCTTTTGAAGTGCTCCACCATTTTTTGTTTGTTCCAGCCAAATTCATAAATAAATAAATCGTATTTATAAGTTTTTGGTAATATGTTATCTAATTCATTAAGAAGCCAAAAACATGTTTATACTTGGTTAACTGATGGTGCTGACAGTATGAAGAATTTTAATATACATGAGAATTTTAATATACATGAGAATTATAACATAGATGATGCGAAAAATTGGATGCATTTGTCCCAAGGGGCAACTGAATCTTACTACCTTTATTTGCTAATTTATCAACACGTCGAGCTATATATATGGTATAAATAGTGTTCTATATTTCCACCTTTGACTTCAGTAGTTTTTGCGCTAGGTAATTCTGACCACTAATTTCAATGTGTTGCTTTTAACTAATATATATTTCTTCTTTTTGCTGTATGCTTTTATGCAATTACAATTTATATTGTTTTACTATAATACAAGATATTATATTTCTTCTTGAATGAGCTGGTTTAACTCTTAATTAGGTACAATCTATTTAATTTGTTTTTAATTTAGAAATGTATTTTCTATTAATTTAGGTGATGTTTAGTTCTGCACATAGTTAATTGATTGGTTGATTAATTGGTTGATTAATTGGTTAATTGAATGATTGACTATATCATAAAAGGAAAGAAATGAATACTTTTATTTTGGATATATTTCTGAGGGGCAAATTGGATATTTGCCTAGGCCTTCTATTCTCCTATATTAGCATCATCTAGGATTGGATTAAAAGCATGGGATTGAGACTGAAATAGTTAATCCAAAGGTTGCTGCTGTTCTTCATTGTTCTCCTTCTCCAACAAAATTTGTAGTCATCTAGAATTCTTTCCCTATCTCAATAAGGTTATTCATTCTTGTAATTTTGTTTTTTTCTGGTTGTAGATCCATTGTATGTAAACAAAATTTGCATTGTTGAATCAATAAAGAGGGTGGTTGGGTGGAATATCATGTTTCCGCATGTGATTTCATATCTGTGTTGTTTTTCATAGAAATCATCTTTAAGTATTTGGATGAATAAGATCCTGGTTGCTTCCATAAAGGCGCAATTTTCCATAACGATTGGTATCAGAGCGAGATCATCGCAAAGCTTAGAGTGATTTCGGATTGAAAAAAAAAAAATCATTTTTTTGATGTCGGAGATGATGGCGTTTCCGAAGATGAATATTTTTGACTGAAGAAATTGGGGGATCTGGAAGCCAAAGATGGAGGATATGCTTTACCTCAATGATCTTTATGATCCGATTGATGGAGATGGGATGAAGCCTGTAACACCCCATAATTTTATAACATTAAAATTCACAAATTAAAGTATACTTAATTTTTAGAAAAGAATTAAGTGAAATGGGTTGCACAGAGAAATATATATATATTGATATATATATATATATAAATTAAAAATTAAATAAATAAATATGCGAAAAAGTTTAAAACAGCGAATTGGGAGGGGGAATAACAGAACTGGCCCAATTTTGAGGTCGACCCGAGCCTCGTTGGGTCGACTAGGGGTTAATCCAGGGTGTTTGGCTGTCAACCCGTGGGCCGATTCGCTCAAATGCAGATTTTGCATTTGATTGGTTCTCATGGTTCAGGGTTAATCTAATGGTCCTAAATAACTTCCTACACCTATAAATACATCCTAATGCTAACCCTAAACCTAATTAAAATTGGAACCAAAGCCGTTATGCCGTCGCCATGGAACTCAGTGTAGCCGCCGCCAACTAAAGAGGAAGAAAGCTAATCAATTCAACCTAATTTAAGCTTAGAGCTTCAACAACGAATCAACTAACGTCGCTACAACAATTATGCATCATGTTTGATCAATTGTTCATAATTCTTTAACCACGAAAGGCAAGTTCGATTTCTCTAATCAAGATAATTATTGAATTAAGTAAGATTAGATATAATTGTGGATTATATGGATATGATGTGAATTATTGACCGTATGATATGATTATGTTGTTAAATTGTGATGTTATCATACATGTTGTAAATTCTATGATTTTATGTTGTCATCTATGTTGTAAAGTTATGATCTATGTTGTAATTCTACGATTGGCTTACGTGTAATCAAATCATCATGTTGTTTAAATGCTAGTTTGGTTATGTTGATTCATATGATAGATCATATGTATGTATGCAAGATTAGATGTTGATTTAGACATAAATCACATGCAAGTTAGTAAATATTATGACATCTATTTTAGATTAAAAGTTAGGCTATGATACGCATAAGTTACATGCCAAATCTGTACATGCTAGTTTGTATATTTAGAGGTAAATTTACACCATTGTTATTTTGCATAAATCACATATGCAAGTTTATATAAAAATATGAGTTTGGAATATGAATCATGTTATGCAAGTTTTTGGTTATTGCCTATGTAAGTTTTGTGATGAAAATCTCGTTCATAACATGTAGGTTCATACTTTTAGGCCTATGTTTAGATCGATGATTTTATGCAGGTTATGTGGTAAATTCTCATATGCAAGTTAGGCCTATTTTGTATGTTATGTGAATATGTGGTGTTTTTCCCTTTTCCATGTGTTAGACTATTTCTTAGTCTATCATATATTCTATGCGAATGGACGCCGCGGGGGTTATGGGGAAAAATATTGATTATGTTAATAAATGTAAATTGGCATGTAATGGCCTTAAAAGAGGCATATATGTAAATTGAAATATTAATTGGTAAAGTGATATATGGACATAATTAATGTGAATTATGGTCATAAAGATAATTGGAATTTTATTAACATATTTAATTAGGAATAATTAATCCAAATATGGGATGAAAATATTATGTTAATAAATGTGAATTGGAATGTAAATGAGTCATATATGTAAATTAATTTGAATTTTAATAGGGATATTAAATAGTGAGATAAAAGGCCTTTAATGGCATATAATAAATTTGTGACGAAATTGGTATAATTTTGCATACCATAAATGGATGGACATAATTGAGTCAATTATGGACATCGTTAAATTTGGAATTAATTGATAATTTGAATAGGGAAAATAATTCAAATTGAGGTAAAGGATTATAAGTGATAATCAATGCTTAGGACACGAGGTTGGACTCATTTGTGACGTAAAACTGCCTGGACCCGCCCGGCAAATCCAGTAGTCATAAATGGTAGCCCAATGTGAGAGGTCCTAGGCCCAAATTAAAAGCGTAACAGTTTTAAAGACACGAGGTTAGGCTCTTTTATGGTGTAAGACTGCCCGGACCCGCCCGGCAAATCCAGCTGCCATAAATGTCTGTCTAATGTGAGATGTCTTTATAAGGTTACGGCCTTAATGAATTAAGAAATACTTAACCAAATAAGCATGTAGTGGGACATGAGGGGGTTAAGTGGGTGCCTTGGGTGGCATGAGGAATCTAGTGGGTGACATGTGGATGTCATGAGAAATACGATTAGAAAAATGGAGTAATTTGAATATAAACAATTATGACATGTAATTCAAATTATTGGATAAAATAGGTATTGACACCTATGAAGGGAAAAGTTTTAATTAATTGATTAATTAATTAAAAATGGACATGGTAAATGAAATGGACTACTTAACCAAATCTGATCCCTAGGGATTGTAAGAACTTAAGTTTAAGTTGGGGGTTAAGTAAACTGGGTTATACGGAATGAGTGGGTTAAGTAAATCTTGGGTAGGTGGGTAATATTAGTACATATAGGCCCACAAACTTAACCGTAAATTAAATATGTCCGAACCAGTGAGAGGGTTAAGTAAATCTTGGGTAGGTGGGTAATATTTGTGTATATAAGCCCACAGACTTAACCAATACAACCTGTTAATTAAACAAAAGGGTGAGACTAGGTTAAAATAGAAAACACTTAACCAAATTTATACATGTAAGTGGACATGGGGTTAAGTGGGATGTATTAGAGGGGACCAAGCCTAGGTGGGAAGCTTGGTGGGGGCCCTTTTCAGTCCAGTAGCCCATTAAGTATCTTTGTGAGCTCGACCCAAGTCGAGGATGGGACACGCCTACTGGGCCTGATTTTTAGAGGCTAAAATGGGTTAGCGGTGGCAACGCAAGTCCAACGGGGTCATGTGCGTGCGTGGGCCCGGGCTGGTAGGTAAGACGTTGTTGCATCGTGTAGGTATAAGCCGTGCATCCTTAAGTTGTATTGGGTTGCCACTTTAGGGGAGTGATACACCCCACAGTGGGACCAGCACGGGTATCTACGAGTTAGGGAGCCGATCGAATGGGGCGGGGTAGTGGGTACATCTAGTGGAGATAGGAGCAGACGGCACCTATGTAGTCAGCTAGGGGTACATAAAGCTACCATTATTAATATATCATTAAAGGGGTACACCTAGTGGAGATAGGAGCAGGCGGCACCTATGACGTCAGCTAGGAGTACATGGAATTACCATTGAAGGGGTACATCTAGTGGGGATAGTGAGTACATCTAGTAGTACACGTAGCTATCATCATTCTATTTAGTCAAGAGGGATCAAGTTTCTAGAGTGACTAGTATGGGTGCAGTTAGTGTTAGTACAGTACAGTACGGTATAGTACGGTAGAGTATAGTAATTACCCTATATTGATTAGGAAGCGCCTTTAACGTTATCTTTGCTCATCCTATTATTTTTGGTTGCTTGGTCTTGCTATTAATTCACAGTCATTTCCTTATTTACCAATCTTATGTCTTATCCTAGTTACTTTGATAATTATATTGTTGGAGTTATCGGACTTGCCAGACTTTATGTCTGACCCCCTTTGTTTCCACCTCTTTTCTTCCTCCCCCCCCCCCCCAGGTTCTTAGGGTGGGAAGCTTGATTTGGATCTCTTTGGGAGCACTTGGATTTGGATTGCTGAAGTAAAGCTCAACCTATCTCTTTTATGGCAATTTATGGGATTATGCTTTTTATATTATGTACTCTGATTTTGTCAAGATGGATATTATGTACTTGACTTTAGTCTTTGGGTTTTGGTGATGTAACCAAACATATTTACCTTCCGTTGCAATAAATAAAGTTTTAAATTTTCAAGTACTATTTCATATCTGTCTTGTTGTGATTTTCTGTTCTATATTCACTTAAAACGCTCTATAGAAGTTAATGCATTCCCTTTGTGAGTGACATTAATGGACATGGGGTGTTACACGTGGTATCAGAGCTGAAGGTTACCAGAACAGATAAGATATTTTGAGAAACTATTTTTCAAAAGCATTTTTATAAAGAATACTTTCAAATATATGTTTGTAGAAGAGTATTTTTGAAAGAAAGGTTTGTTTTAAAAACATAATCCCCAAGAGCCATATATCTTTCCTTCGATTCTCCGTTTTGAATCTCTTCCTCTTTCTCTTTTTGAATTTCCCCCTCCACGTATAGATGCTTTTTCTAAGATAAATAGGGACTTCCATACGAAGGACGAAAAACCACTTCAAGGGACTTAGACATTTGTCGGGCTAGAAGTTAGTTCAAGGAAGTGGAGGGCTTGTTGATACCTTTAAGGTAGACGATGGGAGGTAGGTTCAAATAGCTGTTGGTTAATGAAGGACGAAACCTCATCTTTGTGGAAGGTCACGAATGGGGAATGTGAAAAAGAAGGCTAGTAGTTATCCTTTTGGAGAAATAGGACACCTTATTAGGATTTTCCAAAGAGGCAAGGGAAAAGTACAGGATCTTCTGGAGGGTAGTTATATTCCCTCACGGTTGGTATACCTGATAGGGGTAGGACCATCCAGGTAGAAATTTGGTTTCCTTTATCATCCTGTTCGAACTTTGTTTGATTCTGGCGCTTCATACTCGTTAGTATCTGCTTCGTTAGTTGAAAACACTGCACCTAAATACTAGTCTAGTTAAGGATCCCATCCTAGTCTCAAATCTTTTTGGTGGTTCGGCTCATCCTTCAATGGTTTGTCGGGATTTGAGAGTGTCTATCTTGGACGTTGGATTTGAATGCAACGCCTTCGTCCTTGGTTTCACGGGCTATAGTTTGATTCTAGGGGTGGATTGGCTACCCAGGCGGGGTGCCATCCTAGATTGTGAAAGGAGGGTAGTTAGACTATTGATTCATTATGGAAAGACCCTCATATTTCTTGTGACCCTAGGGGTTCAGTGACGTTTAGCTATCTAGAATTTCTTGACGTATCCAACGGTGATTTGGAATCTTTTCGTGTGGTCCGTGAGTATAGTGACGTCTTCGATGAAGTGCGGGGTTTACCTAGAGGCACGAGGTATTCGTGTGTGTCTAGGGGATAATGCAAAGTCAGTTAGGTGATTAGTGATGGTTTTGAAGCAAGACTGGCGAGGACAGCCAGAGTCGGTTAAGTGCCCAATTATTTGTTTTGCTAGTATCATCTCACGTAGACTGTCTGAAATCGGAGGAGGTATTCCTTGGGTGCTTGTCTGATATTGGTTTTGGCCTTTGGGGCTTGTGCTTGGGGGATATCGAGTTCGAATAGGACGGCTTGCGTGGGAGATGGATAGTTGCGATGAGTTCACATGGATAGTATCTCGATAGGTTTTGTTGATGGATTACCAAGATCGAGGAAGGGTGATACAGGAATTTGGGTTATAGTAGATAGACTTACTAAGAGCACTCATTTTATTCCCGTGAAGAGTAAGAGGACTGCTCCATGGTTAGCTTCTGTATACGTCCGAGAGATAGTTCGTTTGCATGGTGTTCCTTCTAGCATAGTAAGCGACCGCGATCCTATCTTCACTAGCGAATTTTTTGAGGAGCTTACAAGAAGCGGTAGGGACTCAGTTATGCTTGAGCACCTCATATCATCCTCAGACGGACGGCCAAACCGAGAGGGTGAATCGTATTCTAGAGGACCTTTTGAGGCTATGTATCCTAGACTTTGGAGGTACATGGGAAGAGCATCTTCCATTGGTAGAGTTCGCATATAATAATAGCTTTCAGTCTAGCATTGGCATGTCACCTTTCGAAGCTCTTTATGGATGACCTTGTCGTTCACCTACATGTTGGTGGGAATCTACGGATAAGATCTTACTTGGGCCCGATATGATTAGAGAGACTTCGGAGAAGATTGATTTGATTCGAAGAAGGATGAAAGCAGCGCAAGATTGGCAGAAATCTTATGCGGATAAGAGGAGGCCAGAGTTTGAGGTTGGGGACATGGTCTTTATCAAAGTGTCTCCATTACGGAATGTTGTTCGCTTTGGGTCCGTTGGGAAATTAGCACCAAGGTTCGTAGGGCCGTTTCCTATAAAGGAGAAGATTGGTCAGATGGCGTATAGAGGGGAGTTGCCTGAGAGACTTAGTGGTGTACACGACGTATTCCATGTATCACATTTGAGGAAGTGCTTACATGAGACCGCGGGGGTAGTGGAGCCGAGCTTGCTTAGAGAGGTGGAAATAGAGCATGATGCAACGATTCGACGAGCTCCTACATGCATTCTTGGGTCGGAGATCAAGAAGTTGAGAAATCGAGAGGTCAGACTAGTCAAAGTACAATGGGGAGACGATGAGAATAACGCTACTTGGGAGACGGAAGAGAAGATGCGTTCATTGTACCCTTTTCTTTTCGAGGGTATGTCTTTTAATTTCTCCTTTATCGCTTAGCTTGTGCTTATCTTATCTTTAGTATGTCCTCTCGCTAGTATCTTTGACCTTTAGTTAGGGAAATCCTATGGTTGAAACATGTGTTTGAGACATGTTATGTATGATGGATGCAAAGTGGATGCAAGTGTTCGCTAGTGGTTGCTCGTGGATGCATATACACACACTATTAGGCACCAGATCGGCTCAGTCACTTCATATTGCATATTGCATATATATGGATGTATTTAGTAAAATGGATGTATAATTGTTGTATTATCATATAGTTGCTGCATTCGGGTGGATGGTTGTGCACGCATATAGAATTAATATGTATCATTAGGAATCTTTTGCATACATATTGGACGCATGACACTATCATGAATTGCACTAAGGAGGTCGAATGAATCAGTAGACCGCCTAATTTTGCATTAGATATGGACATATACACACACTGTGCATATAGACATTAAAGCATTAGAAGTCTTTTAAGGACAATGGATGCTGGTGTTTGATGGTTGAGTAGATGGACGACTAGATGGTAGGATATACATTCTTCTTGAGTTGGAGATTTCGGGGACTAAATCCTTTAAGGAGGGGAGAATGTAACACCCCGTAATTTTATAACATTAAAATTCACAAATTAAAGTTTACTTAATTTTTAGAAAAGAATTAAGTGAAATGGGTTGCGCAGAGAAATATATATATATTGATATATATATATAAAAATTAAAAATTAAATAAATAAATATGCGAAAAAGTTCAAAACAGCGAATTGGGAGGGGGAATAACCGAACCGGACAATTTTTGAGGTCGACCCGAGCCCCGCTGGTTCGAGTAGGGGTTAATCCAGGGTGTTTGGCTGTCAACCCGTGGGCCGATTCGCTCAAATGCAGATTTTGCATTTGATTGGTTCTCATGGTTCAGGGTTAATCTAATGGTCCTAAATAACTTCCTACACATATAAATACATCCTAATGCTAACCCTAAACCTAATTAAAATTGGAACCAAAGCCGTTATGCCGTCGCCATGGAACTCAGTGTAGCCACCGCCAACTAAAGAGGAAGATAGCTAATCAATTCAACCTAATTCAAGCTTAGAGCTTCAACAACGAATCAACTAATGTCGCTAAAACAATTCTGCATCAAGTTTGATCAATTGTTCATAATTCTTTAACCATGAAAGGCAAGTTCGATTTCTTTAATCAAGATAATTATTGAATTAAGTAAGATTAGATATTGTTAGCCCACTTTGTGAACCGGGCAACACAAAGTCAAGATGTGAAATATTGAAGAACTTGAAAAACACTGAAGCGGGTCGGATCGGAGCAGTGTAGTGGTTCGGATCGGATAAAGTCTGCTGTTCGGATCGGTGAACTATTGTTATTGGAATCAGAGAGGCTCGGCTGTTCGGATCGGAGAGCAACCTACTTCCAGTCGGATCGGAAAGCAACCTACTTCAAGTTGGATCGGAGAGCAACTTGCAACAAAGACAGATCAGAGCGGAGCAGAGTAAAAACAAGAATTAGTCCTAAGTTAACCCGGGTCAAATCGGGTACTCCGATCCGAACCCCTTGTGCACACCCTTCCGATCCGAGCCTGTCTTCCACGTCACTCCCCTGCATGAGCGCCTGGTTACTCGGAGCGGCTATGACCAGTTCCTACCCACAACGTCCACTGCTCTGATGCGTTGTCAATATAGAAATCCATCCGAACCCGAGGCTGGTGGGATGGATGACACGTGGCTCCGATCCGGATCGGGTTCTGAGCAAATTCTCACCTATAAATACCCTGTCTGGAGACAAAGAAAAGGATCTTTTTTCTGGCATTTTGAGAGTTCAACCACCTTCATAACCCGAATTCCAGCACTCCCGGAAAATCCAAATCTTCTTTCATTATTTGTTTTTAGACATTTGAGTGAATGTAAGTGAGTTGTGAGAGAAGTTCATTGACAATTTCATTGTAATTGCAACTACATCATTGAAAATAGTGAAAGACAAGTGGACGTAGGCATTTATTCGCCGACCCACTATAAATCCTGTGTGTTCATTTTACTTTTGATCTCATTTCATTCTGATTTTAATCAATTTGGGTGTTAGAACCACTTTTTGTTCTAACATTTTGGTGCTTTCATTGAGAACCATCTGAATTCTTTGTTTTTCGGGATTATCATTCTACTTTTTGGACCGTTGAGTTCAAAGAAGTTAATCCTCAAGTTTCGACGCTCTTGGATATTTGTTGAAGTGATTGTTGAAGAACCATGGCCAAAGGAAAAGGCAAAGAAGTTCAATCTGGTCGAGGAAATGGAGCTGGCGAAGATCAGCAAAATGCGGTTGTGACAAGGTCTCGTGGACAGAGTTCAGCAGCAGGACGAACCGATGCAGGAAACCCGAACCGCCTTCAGGGGGAGAGCTCCGATCCGATCCGGGTAGGAGATTCTGAAGCAGTGCATTCCCCCAACCTGAACCGACCCGAGCAGCTTGCCATGTACCGACCCGACCAGGCTCCCCAGCTCCGAACCGACCCGATCTCCCATCTCCGATCCGATCCGACACTTGGTGATGTTGGAACCTCTACTCGAGTCCCTACGAATACTCCGATTCCAGCCACCAGGGTCAATGATCAGGTCAATCCATCTGTGCCCATTACTCAAGGAGATTTCTCGCGCCTACTTGACATGCTTGAGAGTACTAGGGAGGCTATGAAAATCCACGAGCGCACCAACCTCATGATGCAAGAAAATATGAGACTCATGAGCAGGGAAATTAGCGAACCCCGAAGACAGAGAACCCCTTCCCCGGTTCGTCACACACCAGAGGATCAGTCTTCTTCTTCCGAGGAAGAGCGGCCCTGTGAACGAAGGCCGCTCGAACGACCTCAGAATTTGGAGCAGCTGACATTCAGATCTTTGGGGTCTCGTGAGGATATTGCATGAGCACTAGGAAACAATGATCCCACTCAGGGGCAAAGGCTCCAGTCCCCTCCTCCCGAGATCGACCGGGAGCGTAGGGAGCGAAATAGAGCAGAAGCAGCTCAAAGAAGAAGGGCATCTCCTGAACAAGAGCCCAGAAGGAACTCGGAAACCAGGACCAGGGAACCTGAACGGCCCCTAACTAATGCTGATGTTCAGGCAATGGTACGCCAGATTATGTCCGAGAGCCGGAACTATACCAATGAAGATTATGGCATTGAGCGAAGCCATACGCCTTTCACTGACGACATCCTCGACTTTCAGTTTCCCCGGCATTTTAACCTGCCACAGATGGACAAGTACAATGGGAGAACTGATCCAGGACAGCATTTGATGTGATACTCGTGGCTCATGAATGCTGCCGCTGCTCCTGATGCAGTGAAGTGTAAGGCATTCCCAATTTATTTATAGGATGTGGCGCTGTTATGGTTTACCCGACTTCCCCCTCGTTCGGTGTCGAATTATAAGGAATTGAGCGAACGTTTTATGAATCAGTTTCGACTACATACCCGAAAGTCCAAAAGTGTTATTGAATTATCAAGAATTAAGCAGGCGCCAGGAGAATCTTTGAGGTCATATCTTGACCGTTTTAACTTAGTTGTGACTGAAGTTAGCGACCCGCATGAGCCCACCATCTTGATGGCATTAAAGGAAGGAGTCGATCCTGAATCCGAGTTTGGAGATTACCTTTCTGGGAAGACACCCTCCACGAGAGAGATATTCTATGAAAAGGCTGATATTTATTTGAGACGAGAGGAGGCCAGGGCAAACCGAAAGAGAAAGTCTGAAGCGGCTTCAAAGGAAAATGTTCAGAGTAACGTCGCCGTGAAGCAGTCTGGGGAAAGTTCCGGAAAAGTTGAAGTAAATGTGGGAAACAAGAGTGGAAACGACAATTCTGGAAACGGGGGCAACAACAATAACCGTAATGCGAACGGTAACAGAAGAAATAGAAATAGAGGAAGTGATCCTAGCAAAAGGCCCCGATTCCAGACTTATGAGAATTATACACCGTTGAACGACACTCTGGAGAACATTTACCTGGATACATACAATGTTTTGCAATATAAAAGACCGCCACCTCGTGACTCGACAGAGAAAGAAATGGCAACTGGGAAGTTTTGTTTGTTTCATGGAACTCATGGGCATTCTACCAATGAATGTCGGCATTTGAGAGATGTGATTGAGAAGCTGCTGCGTGAAAGGAAACTGGATGAATATAAGGTTGTCCCGAGGGACAGGGGGCAAGGAGAGCAGGCTCCAAAACAGATTCAATCTGCTCCCAAGCCTACAGCGCAGCACAAAGGCAAGGGAATTGTTATCAACTCCATAGTGGGCGGACCTCACCCAACAATTCGTAGCTTTAGAGCAATGGATCAATATGTAAATGCTGCCAAGCACGTAGATGTGAATGAAGGTGATGATTTGGAAGATATCGCCCCCATAAAACAACAGAAGACAATGTTTGACGACGTGGTGTTCCGCAGCAGAGATAACACTGGGATCCAATCACCCACTAATGATCCGTAGGTCATTACTACCACCATTGGGTCGGCCTTGGTTCATAAGGTGTTAGTAGACAACGGAAGTTCTGTTAATATTTTATTTAAAAAGTCATTCGATCAAATGAAGCTTGAATCTGAAGATTTGAAGCCATGTGAAGGATGGATCAGAGGCTTCAACGGGGCGTCAACAGCTCCCATGGGATACATAGAATTGCCCGTGACCTTGGGGCAAGGAGAACGCCGAAGAGTGCGGATGCTTCAGTTCGTAGTCTTGGACGTAGATTCACCTTATAATGCATTTTTGGGGAGGCCTGCCCTTGCTGAGTTCAGAGCTTGCATCGCCCCTTGGTGTTTATTGCTTAAGTTCCCAACTGAAGCCAGAACTGGAGTAATGAGAGGGGATCAAGTTTCCGGACGGGCCTGCTATGTTGCCGAATTGAATATGTTGATGAAAGGACTTAACATCGAGAGTAAAGATGCCTCACCTCCCCCGAAGGGGGGCTCGGCATAGCAATTAGAGAGATCGACCCTAAAGGAGTTGCCCAAAGGAACGCCTGAAGACCTGGATCCCAGAAAAGACGAGGAACCAGAGACTAGAAATGTAACTCCTAATGAAGCGACAGTGGAAATTCCCATTGATGAAGCTGATCCAACAAGAGTTCTGAAGATTGGATCTCAATTGGATCCACGTCGAGCCAAAGAACTAACGGACTTCTTGAAGGCGAACTTGGACGTGTTTGCCTGGACCCATGCTGACATGTGTGGGATACCGCCATCCATCATAAGTCACACACTAAATGTAAACCCGAAACATCCACATGTGAAGCAAAAGAGACGTATGGTGGGCCCAGAGAGGTCGGCTGCTCTCAAAGAGGAAGTGGAGAAGTTGAAGCAGAACGGATTTATTCGAGATTCGACATATCCCGACTGGATATCGAATCCCATTTTGGTAAAAAAGCCGAATGGAAAGTGGCGGACTTGCATTGATTTTTCAGACTTGAACAAAGCTTGCCCAAAAGATAGTTTCCCACTTCCCAGGATTGACCAGCTTGTAGATTCGACAGCAGGTCATGAACTTCTCTCTTTCATGGATGCATATTCTGGGTACAACCAAATTCCTATGCACGTGCCAGATCAAGAACATACGAGCTTCATTACAAATTTGGGGTTATGTTGTAATGCCATTCGGATTGAAAAACGCCGGAGCCACTTATCAGCGCTTGGTGAACAGAATGTTTTATAATCAAATAGGGAAAACTATGGAAGTTTACGTGGATGATATGCTTGTCAAATCGAAACAGTCCTCCAGTCATACGCAAGACTTGGCAGAAATGTTTGGTATCCTGCGAAAGTATCGGATGAAGTTGAATCCTTTGAAATGTTCATTTGGAGTGGCATCAGGAAAATTTCTAGGCTTCATTGTGAGTTCCCGAGGAATTGAAATCAATCCTAGCCAAATAGCAGCGATTAGAAACATTGAAGAGCCGAGGAGAATTAAAGACGTCCAAAGTCTGGCAGGGAAAGTAGCTGCGCTGAGTAGATTTATCTCTAAAGCCACAAATAAATGCATCCCGTTTTTTGATTTGATTAAAAGGGGAAAGAAGAACTTCGAGTGGACTCCGGACTGTGTTGAGGCCTTTCGAAATTTATTGGAATTGCTAGAAAAGCCGCCGATTTTGTCAAAGCCAGTGGATCACGAAGAATTGTTTGTTTACTTGGCAGTCTCGGCTCACGCCGTTAGCACAGCCCTGGTTCGAGAAGAAGACAAAGTACAAAGGCCAGTATATTATGTAAGCAATAAATTAGCAGCAGCAGAGCGCAACTACCCAAAGATTGAGAAGCTCGCTTACAGCCTCCTAATCGCATCCCGAAAACTTCGTCACTATTTCCAAGCTCATCCAATAACCATATACACTGACCAGCCCCTGAGGCAGGTGTTGCAGAGACCCGAAGCATCGGGAAGGTTGATCAAATGGAATATAGAATTAAGTCAGTTTGATTTAAATTTTCAACCACGAAGGTCGATCAGGGGGCAAGCTCTGGCAGACTTTATAGCAGAGTTCACCATCCCAGAGGAGGAAGTAATCGATGACAAAGTGGTTAAGTCCGAGGATGAGTTAAAGATAGATCCATGGAAACTATACACAGATGGAGACAAGAACGACCGAAGATCCGGAGCTGGAATCGTCTTAGTCACTCCTGAAGGACGGTCGTTATATTACGCTCTACGATTAGAATTCTCGGCGACTAACAATGACTCTGAATACGAAGCCCTGATTGCCGGGCTGAAGCTTGCTAAAGACCTCGGAATAAAAATGTTGGACATATTCTGTGACTCTAAAATCGTTATTTGCCAAGTGCGAGAGGAATTTGTGGCTCGGGGACCTCGACTTATCGCTTACCTCAGGAAAGTGAGAGAGCTATTGAGCAACTTGGAGCGGTACAATATAACACATATCCCAAGAGCCGAAAACCAGAAGGCGGATAGGCTGGCAAAGCTGGCTAGTTCCGACAATCCAGAAGAGACTGAAATAATTCCAATTGAAACGTTGGAATCGCCAAGCTTTGAGTCGATGGAAGTAGAGTTCGCTTTCGAAGCGGAACCGGAGAAGGAGTCGTGGATGACCCCAATTAAGAACTTCCTTAAGAATGGGACACTCCCGTCAAAGAAGAGTGAGAAAAGGGCTATAGTTCGCAAGGCTACCAGATATGTCATACAAGATGATATTATTTATAGACAAGGATTTTCTATGCCCCTGTTACGATGTATAACACACGACGACATCAAACGTGTACTGAGAGAAGTGCACGAAGGTGAGTGTGGAGATCATACAGGAGGTCAGACTTTAGCGAAAAAGATATTGCGATATGGATACTTCTGGCCCACAATTAATAAAGACGCGGCTGATTACTCACGACACTGCGATAAGTGCCAGAGATTCGCCAAAATCCCCAGAGCACCGTCGACCCAACTCAAATCAATGGTGAGTCCTTGGCCATTTGCCACGTGGGGAATTGACATCATTGGAGTTCTACCGATTGCTAAAGGGGGAGCGAAATATGCAATAGTCGCTGTGGACTATTTTACGAAGTGGGTGGAAGCTGAGCCCTTGACCAAAATCACGGCAAGAAAGGTGATAAGTTTCGTGGTTAGAAATATTATATGCCGATTTGGGATCCCAAGGACCATTATAACTGACAACGGAACCCAATTTGATGGTACTGAATTCAGAAATTTCTGCCAGAAGTATAAGATCGACAAGCGTTACACTGTGGTTGCTTATCCGCAGTCGAACGGGCAAGTTGAGGCAATAAACAAAGTAATAAAATCCATCCTCAAGAAACGGTTGGAGCGTGCAAAGGCAAAATGGGTTGACGAATTGCCCCAAGCTTTGTGGGCATATCGGACAACATTTAAGACGGCTACTGGTCATACCCCTTTCTCTCTCTCTTTTGGCTCAGAAGCAGTAATTCCAGTAGAGCTTGAAGTCCCTTCCCACCGGGTGACATATTATGACCCGATGACTAATCGGGCACTCTTACTCGAGTCTCTTGATGAAATCGAAGAAAAAAGGGATGAAGCGGATTTGCGTGCTGCAAGGCATCGACGTCAGATGGCACGCTATTACGACAAAAAAGTTCGCCTTAGGACTTTTGAACCAGGAGATTTGGTGCTAAAGAGAGTCTTTCCATCCCTTCCTCACCTCGGTCCAAAGTGGGAAGGACCCTTTGTCATCCAACGGAAACTTGAAAAGGGAACCTTCAAGTTAACGACCGTAGATGGCGAAGAAGTCCCTAGGGCATGGAATGCCCAACACTTGATGCGATATTTGGATTAGAAATGTTGTACTCTTTTTTTTTTTTTATGAACTCTGTAATAAGGCACGACTTGCCTTGGGAAAATCTGATGATATGAATAAAGGACTATAAAGTGGATGTAGGCTACGACTTAGCCGAACCACTATAAAAATATCGTGTGTTATTTACTTTTATGCATTATATATATACATTCATCGACTATTCTGTTGTGATTATGGAATACAAGATGATTCAAAACCTGAAAAGGTTGAAGACAGTTTAAACATAAGAAAAAGCACAACGGCTATTTGTGCGACAAGATATAAAAGAATGAGAAAACGACATTCTTAACTCTAACTCTCCAGAGAGAGAGAGAGTATAAAAGCGTCTCCGACTGAGCGCCGAGAAAGAGATTCTTCCCCGCTGAAGGATCGGAGGGTGAGAAAACGACATTTTTAACTCTAACTCTCCAGAGAGAGAGAGAGAGTATAAAAGCGTCTCCGACTGAGCGCTGAGAAAGAGATCCTTCCCCGCTGAAGGATCGGGGAGTGAATAGATTGTTGAGCTCGAACTCTAACTCTCCAGAGAGAGAGAGAGTATAAAAGGACGGGAAGACGACGTCCTCTGAGGCATGAAGGTGCACCCAGACAAGGGACCGCCTCAGTAAGAACTCTAACCTGAATATAAGACATGAGAGTATAAAAGAAATGCCAGAAAAAACGACAGGCACTGACGACACAGAAAATGCTATCCCGTCAGAAAATCGGGAGCATTCAGATTGCTTGATTAAGCCTTAAATAATTTGTGAGAATTGACTGGGGGCATATATGTATACACATATTTCCTCCCTCCGTAACTTCATTTCATAACTATAGTATGATAGGCATTTTTGCATAAGTGCAGAACTACTGACAAACAGACATTGCAGAAAATGAATTATTTTTTATTTACGAATGAATGAATTTGTACAGGAAAATAGCTAAAAAAGAAGATGCAAGAGCCACTCTTGTAGCAGCAATTGTTGGTTCACTAAATGCTAAAACGACACAAGGCAACCCACTATTTAGATTTCGAGTAAGCCTTGGACTTCTTGGCGGCTTTCTCCGCATCCTTTGCCTCTTTCTCGGCCTCTGTCAAGATTCGTTTTGATTTCTTCTTTCCTGAAGATGCGGTGCTGGAACCGGTTGACTTCTTCCCGGAGGCGGAGCGCTGGAATCAAGAGAAGATTTTTTAGCGAGTTCCTCTGTAATAGATCTAGTTGAGAGCTTAACAACTAACCTTGATCCCGCATCCACAACTGCGAGAGGCTTGAGGGCTTCAGGGTCTAGTTCTTCGGCTTTTAATTGCAAGCGTTTATCTTGATCAGCTTTCATTGCAGCCAAAGTAACATAATCAGCATTTTTCGACTCCCCGACTATTGCCACCTCTGGATCCTCCTCATGTCCTCCATCGCCGCCATCATCCTTTAAGGCTGCTATCATTTCTTCATCATGGGGAGTTTCAGCCTTAGAAGGTTCGCTTCCTCCTCCCAAATCTATAGGAGCAACCTTGTCCTTCCCTTCTTTTGCCTTCTCCGAAGGTTCTGCCCCAGATGCGGCTCCCTGAGTCACCTCTGTCTTTCCGAATGGCTCAACACCTACAGAGTGAGAAGCAACAGTTATCAACTCAGGAGAAAATAATGGGTTTTTAATCGATTGCTCAATCACGTGGCGAAAGGTAGAAATAGCCTTGACGAATTGAGGAGAAAAGGTAGGGATACCTTCTGAAGACTTCTCGGCAGGGGTAACTACTGTCTCTGATGCCGTTTCAGGAATAGGGGATAGCAGAGTTGTTCGGGGGATTCCCGGATTTTCAGGATTATACCCCTCTACTTCAGAAGTCGCAGGGGCAGTAGAAGAGGAACCAGCTTCGAGAACATTCTTCTGTTTAGTCCTCCGCCTCTCTTCTTCCATAGCATCAGCAATGAGGCAGCGCCCTTCAGCTAGACGTTCCGGCTCATCATCCCTCAAGTATTTCTCCATTAGCTTATCCTCATCGATGGAATCGACTTTGAGTTCCTCTTTTTCCCACTCGACGATCTGATTCCATGCTTGAACTAGAGTGGATGGGTAATCCTCGGTCCAAGAAATGTTTCGGCGACAGATGATATGTGCGAAGAATTCAATCATTAATTCGCCGAAACCCTGAATCTCTGCCTCCACTTCTGACAGTTGTTGGCAGGCCTCCTCCGCAGATTTGATAGCACACTCAACGTTGCCCTCCGCCAGGGCAGCTCTGTTCTCTGCCTCCAGTAGCTTTGAAGCCAAGTCAGCATTTTTCTTTTCTAGCTCAGCATTCCTCTTTGCTAACTCGACATTTTTCCGTTCGAGGTCAGTGTAAGCAAGGCGCGTCTTAGCAGCTTCTGACTTAGCATCATCAGCTTGCTTTTTTAACTCAGAACGCTCTTGAGTGTGAGATTCAAGCAAGTCATGATAACGTTTTTGCATATCCTCAAATTGTTGTTTGAAGTTGGTAGCGTCCCTCTGAGCAATAGCAAGCTGGGCCTGTGTGTCCTCCAAATCTTTACCTAGGTTATTTAAGGCCTTTGCATCTTCTTCCGCGGTTTTTTGCATTGAATCAACATTCGTGATAAGAGTATGGATAATTCTGGAAAGGTTGCGTGAATATTTAAACATCTCAAAATGCTGTTTTTCAACCGCATCTATCTTTGCTTTGGCCTCGTCTTCCCACCTGGAAGAAATAGGTTCGAGGGCAGGTAAAAAAGTCAAAGTCTCAAAGTAATGTTCAGGAAATTGCTCCTCCAAATACGCCCGCTTGATTGCAGTTTCCGCATCTAGTGGTGGAGGAGCGGGGATCGTCAATTCAGTATCCCTGTGTGTGAAGGATTCAATAGTTTATTTGTCTGTCCTAGGTCGTTTAGTAGCAGGGACCTTTTGTTTACTTCGAGACTCAGTATCTTTTGGAGGACTTCTCTCTCTGCTACGCTTTTCGTGGGAAGAGGTGGAGTCTTTCGATTGTGGCCTGTCCTCTTCCCTACGACTTTTATAACCTTTATATTTCTCTTGGTCCGACCGAACGGGAGAGCAAGAACGTGAGGGTCGAGGGCAATAGGATTCATAAGGCCTTCTGTCCTCCCTACCGCGATCATCACGGCGATCATACTCGGTATCTTGAGGTGGATTAGACATGCTGCGGCGGAGCTTCCTGATATCATAGTAAGATCGAGACATCGTGCCTGCACAATAAGACAAATGAAATTCAGAATCAATAGTTTCACAGAGAGAGAGGTGTAATGAATGCTAATGTTGTTGTATAAAGTGTGTCCTAAGTGATGTGTTTCCCTCCAACCAACCCGAGTCTGAAGCTAGACTAGTACGGGCAGGCTCTTTGGCCTTAGCAGGAGTAGTCTCTTCAGAAGAGGTGAAGACTAAGGGATCCTTCCTAAAATCCTCTGAAGTGTATATAGTTTCAGGTAAGGGGAGATCCCCCAAACCCTGAAATATTGGGTCATCAGTACTAGGGACATCTCCCTCGGAAGCATTAAGTGGCGACTCTTTGGAGGATGTTGACTTTTCCAGAGAAGTAGCCTCCTCGGGGCAGTATATCCTTCACGATGCTTTTCGGCTAGGTTAGCCAATTCGTCATCTTGAGTAGAAGATGGAGAAGGTGAAGTTTGAAGAGGCACTGTAGGAACTCCCGAACCTTCTCCTGTCTCTGGGACTACATCCACTGGAGGAATATATACGTATGGAGCCGTCCCATGACCAATACTACGAAAAATGGATAACAACCCATGAAAGTGAAGATATTCGTCCTTAAGGACTTCATCGATAGTTAAGAATTTCTGGTCGCCATTAAGAAGTTGGTGCATCCGGTCAAAGAACACCTGATCTGATATTTGTTTTGGATTGTCGACTGCAAATAAAAAGAAAAACAAGTTAAGGCGATGACTCGAGTGTATAGAGCCCGGATTTAGAAAATCTGTGCTTTACTTGATTTCGTCCACCTCCTGGCACATCCAGGCTGTCGCTTCACATAGAACCATTCCAGTCTGGAATCTCCAGCTTTACTGCTGAATGGCGCTGAGATTATCTTCCTCTTTGGAACAGACTCAAAATAGCAGAAAGATGGAGTCTCTCGAGTCCGATGCTTGAAGTTATAGAAGAAATGAACGTCATCGAAAGTGAGCTCTATGCCTAAGATCTCACGGTATGCTATGTATAAAGTGTGCAAGTAGGCATAAGAATTGGGATGCAGCTGCATGGGGGCAATCCGCATTTGTCTTAGAAAGTCAACGATGAAGGGAGAAAATGGAGGGATAGCGCCGACCATACACATCAACCGAGTGACCCCATATATCCTTCTGGAGGGTTGTGGGGACGGTCAGAGCTCGAAGGCACTAGAGTGTCCCTTTTCATTATCCCGTATTTCAAACAAATTCGGGTAAGTCGGTCGTTATCGATTGTTGATTCAACAGAATCTTGGGGTGATTCCAATATGACAGCCGATTCAAACTCATCAGGAGCCCGGTCGTCGCCAACCCCTCCTTCCTCTTCAAAACCTAGAGAAACTTCATTCTCTGAAGACACTTCGTCACTTTCACAATTTCCAACCTTGTAGTCTGAACCCTCATTATTCCATTCTGGATCCGACGGAGAAGATATGTCCTCGAGAGTAATTTTGCTGGAGGTTTCCGGGGCTTCTTTCTTCTCAACTAGTCGGGAAGAGCGTCTGGGTCTCATGGTCATAAAACTATTGAAGAAGCAATAGCACAAATTAGAGCAAATTAGCCCATATCCCCCCGTGCATGTGTGCAAACTAAAGGGTGAACAATGCATGTGGAAAGTGCAAAGTAAATGTTTAAAAGTGCGACGAAAAAGTTTGGCAAAATATAAAGAGTTGAAGTAGTTCTTGATGTCCAGTTACGTTTGCAAGGCACTATCCTAACTGTCCATTAGATTGAAGATTATGCCAAAAGTTGATTGGGCCAGTTAAACAAGTTCTTATGCATTAAAGTGAACTGCTTTTCGGTTCGGTTCGGGCGCTCTTATGGGGATCGGATCGGGGATGCGGCCTCGATCTGGGCTCGGATAAACTGTGGAACTCAGAAATCAAAATCGGATCGGTTCGGAGGTAGAGTCCCCTAACGGTTCGGATCGGATTACATAGTCATACTTCTCCTCCTTTTATCTTATGGTCTAACCCGATCCTGTTAGGCAAGCTCCCTTTCCCCCTTCTTTAAGTACTTGCTCCGACCCGATCCGATCTCCTGGATTTCTTTTCTTTTTTCTTTCTTTACTTGCCCCGACCCGGTCCGACCTCCTGAATTTCCTTCCTTCTTCCCTTATTTTTTCACCTTCCATATCCCTCCGAACCGAACCGATTCCCTACTATCTTCTTCTTCTCCTTCACCCTCTTTCTTCCCTAACCAACGCCAAGGCCAGTTTCGTGCCAGTCACCCAAATCAAAGCCAAGCAATCATGCGCTGGTGCACTCAACAATGGATTCTAATCCCCTCTGCTCCAACCTCGAGATGGCGACGAGTCTACTGGCGACGATGACGAGGGGGGGTCACGGTGGCAAAGTCATCAGAGTTTCATACTCAAATCATCCTAATCGTCTACGAATCCGAATCGAGAGCAATTAAAGAAGGAATTGTTCAAAGTTTTATAACCTACCGGTGTAATTACTTCGAGAATTAAAAGGAATTTTGATGCTTCACGAATTAAGTTTTTTTCTCATTTTGCAGAACTTGGGGAGTAAAACAGTAAAAGTGAGAGAAGGAAGAAGACTCGGCTTATATAGAGGAGTAGAGTGTCCATTCGTCTCCCCATTCGGATCGGCAGCCCAGTAGAAGAACCCCCGTTCGGATCGGATGGACAGTCCAGAAGCAAAGCTTGGCCCAATAGTCCAGTGAAAAATAGAAAGGAGAAGGGGTCTGTTCGGATCGAAATCCGAACCAAACCGAATTCTTTAGCTCAGCAACGAATTAAATTGAAATTTGAAGAAAACGATGAAAACACAAGGAAAATCAAAAGAAAAATCACCTCGAAGAGCGTTGTGCAATGATAGTCAAAACATGCTCCGTCTGCAACAGAAGCATCCTTTGAGGGGGCAAAATGTTAGCCCACTTTGTGAACTGGGCAACACAAAGTCAAGATGTGAAATATTGAAGAACTTGAAAAACACTGAAGCGTGTCGGATCGGAGCAGTGTAGTGGTTCAGATCGGATAAAGTCTGTTGTTCGGATCGGTGAACTATTGTTGTTGGAATCAGAGAGGCTCGGCTGTTCGGATCGGAGAGCAACCTACTTCCAGTCGGATCGGAAAGCAACCTACTTCAAGTTGGAGCGGAGAGCAACTTGCAACAAAGACAGATCGGAGCGGAGCAGAGTAAAAACAAGAATTAGTCCTAAGTTAACCCGGGTCGGATCGGGTACTCCGATCCGAACCCCTTGTGCACACCCTTCCGATCCGAGCCTATCTTCCACGTCACTCCCCTGCATGAGCGCCTAGTTATTCGGAGCGGCCATGACCAGTTCCTACCCACAACGTCCACTGCTCTGATGCGTTGTCAATATAGAAATCCATCCGAACCCAAGGCTGGTGGGATGGATGACACGTGGCTCCGATCCGGATCGGGTTCTGAGCAAATTCTCACCTATAAATACCCTGTCTGGAGACAAAGAAAAGGATCTTTTTTCTGGCATTTTGAGAGTTCAACCACCTTCATAACCCGAATTCCAGCACTCCCGGAAAATCCAAATCTTCTTTCAATATTTGTTTTTAGACAGTTGAGTGAATGTAAGTGAGTTGTGAGAGAAGTTCAGTGACAATTTCATTGTAATTGCAACTACATCATTGAAAATAGTGAAAGACAAGTGGACGTAGGCATTTATTCGCCGAACCACTATAAATCCTGTGTGTTCATTTTACTTTTGATCTCATTTCATTCTGCTTTTAATCAATTTGGGTGTTAGAACCACTTTTTGGTCTAACAGATATAATTGTGGATTATATGGATATGATGTGAATTATTGACCATATGATATGATTATGTTGTTAAATTGTGATGTTATCATACATGTTGTAAAGTTATGATCTATGTTGTAATTCTACGATTGGCTTACGTGTAATCAAATCATCATGTTGTTTAAATGCTAGTTTGGTTATGTTGATTCATATGATAGATCATATGTATGTATGCAAGATTAGATGTTGATTTAGACATAAATCACATGCAAGTTAGTAAATATTATGACATCTATTTTAGATTAAAAGTTAGGCTATGATATGCATAAGTTACATGCCAAATCTGTATATGCTAGTTTGTATATTTAGAGGTAAATTTACACCATTGTTATGTTGCATAAATCACATATGCAAGTTTATATAAAAATATGAGTTTGGAATATGAATCATGTTATGCAAGTTTTTGGTTATTGCCTATGTAAGTTTTGTGATGAAAATCTTGTTCATAACATGTAGGTTCATACTTTTAGGCCTATGTTTAGATCGATGATTTTATGCAGGTTATGTGGTAAATTCTCATATGCAAGTTAGGCCTATTTTGTATGTTATGTGAATATGTGGTGTTTTTTCCTTTTCCATGTGTTAGACTATTTCTTAGTCTATCATATATTCTATGCGAATGGACGCCGCGGGGGTTATGGGGAAAAATATTGATTATGTTAATAAATGTAAATTGGCATGTAATGGCCTTAAAAGAGGCATATATGTAAATTGAAATATTAATTGGTAAAGTGATATATGGACATAATTAATGTGAATTATGGTCATAAAGATAATTGGAATTTTATTAACATATTTGATTAGGAATAATTAATCCAAATATGGGATGAAAATATTATGTTAATAAATGTGAATCGGAATGTAAATGAGTCATATATGTAAATTAATTTGAATTTGAATAGGGATATTAATTAGTGAGATAAAAGGCCTTTAATGGCATATAATAAATTTGTGACGAAATTGGTATAATTTTGCATACCATAAATGGATGGACATAATTGAGTTAATTATGGACATCGCTAAATTTGGAATTAATTGATAATTTGAATAGGGAAAATAATTCAAATTGAGGTAAAGGATTATAAGTGATAATCAATGCTTAGGACACGAGGTAGGACTCATTTGTGACGTAAAACTGCCCGGACCCGCCCGGCAAATCCAGTAGTCGCAAATGGTAGCCCAATGTGAGAGGTCCTAGGCCCAAATTAAAAGCGTAACAGTTGTAAAGACACGAGGTTAGGCTCTTTTATGGTGTAAAACTACCCGGACCCGCCCGACAAATCCAGCTGCCATAAATGTCAGTCTAATGTGAGAGGTCTTTATAAGGTTACGGCCTTAATGAATTAAGAAATACTTAACCAGACAAGCATGTAGTGGGACATGAGGGGGTTAAGTGGGTGCCTTGGGTGGCATGAGGAATCTAGTGGGTGACATGTGGATGTCATGAGAAATACGATTAGAAAAATGGAGTAATTTGTATATAAACAATTATGACATGTAATTCAAATTATTGGATAAAATAGGTATTGACACCTATGAAGGGAAAGGTTTTAATTAATTGATTAATTAATTAAAAATGAACATGGTAAATGAAATGGACTACTTAACCAAATCTGATCCCTAGGGATTGTAAGAACTTAAGTTTAAGTTGGGGGTTAAGTAAACTGGGTTATACGGAATGAGTGGGTTAAGTAAATCTTGGGTAAATGGGTAATATTAGTACATATAGGCCCACAAACTTAACCGTAAATTAAATATGTCCGAACCAGTGAGAGGGTTAAGTAAATCTTGGGTAGGTGGGTAATATTTGTGTATATAAGCCCACAGACTTAACCAATACAACCTGTTAATTAAACAAAAGGGTGAGACTAGGTTAAATTAGAAAACACTTAACCAAATTTATACATGTAAGTGGACATGGGGTTAAGTGGGATGTATTAGAGGGGACCAAGCCTAGGTGGGAAGCTTGGTGGGGGCCCTTTTCAGTCCAGTGTCCCATTAAGCATCTTTGTGAGCTCGACCCAAGTCGAGGATGGGACACGCCTACTGGGCCTGATTTTTAGAGGCTAAAATGGGTTAGCGGTGGCAACGCAAGTCCAACGGGGTCATGTGCGTGCGTGGGGCCGGGCTGGTAGGTAAGACGTTGTTGCATCGTGTAGGTATAAGCCGTGCATCCTTAAGTTGTATTGGGTTGCCACTTTAGGGGAGTGATACACCCCACTGTGGGACCAGCACGGGTATCTACGAGTTAGGGAGCCGATCGAATGGGGCAGGGTAGTGGGTACATCTAGTGGAGATCGGAGCAGACGGCACCTATGTAGTCAGCTAGGGGTACACGAAGCTACCATTATTAATTTATCATTAAAGGGGTACACCTAGTGGAGATAGGAGCAGGCGGCACCTATGACGTCAGCTAGGAGTACATGGAATTACCATTGAAGGGGTACATCTAGTGGGGATAGTGAGTACATCTAGTAGTACACGTAGCTATCATCATTCTATTTAGTCAAGAGGGATCAAGTTTCTAGAGTGACTAGTATGGGTGCAATTAGTGTTAGTACAGTACAGTACGGTACAGTACGGTAGAGTATAGTAATTACACTATATTGATTAGGAAGCGCCTTTAACGTTATCTTTGCTCATCCTATTATTTTTGGTTGCTTGGTCTTGCTGTTAATTCACAGTCATTTCCTTATTTACCAAGCTTATCTCTTATCCTAGTTACTTTGATAATTATATAGTTGGAGTTATCGGACTTGCCAAACTTTATGTCTGACCCCCTTTGTTTCCACCTCTTTTCTTCCTTCCCCCGCGGGTTCTTAGGGTGGGAAGCTTGATTTGGATCTCTTTGGGAGCACTTGGATTTGGATTGCTGAAGTAAAGCTCAACCTATCTCTTTTATGGCTATTTATTGGATTATGCTTTTTATATTATGTACTCTGATTTTGTCAAGATGGATATTATGTACTTGACTTTAGTCTTTGGGTTTTGGTGATGTAACCAAACATATTTACCTTCCGTTGCAATAAATAAAGTTTTAAATTTTCAAGTACTATTTCATATCTGTCTTGTTGTGATTTTCTGTTCTATATTCACTTAAAACGCTCCATAGAAGTTAATGCATTCCCTTTGTGAGTGACATTAATGGACATGGGGTGTTACAAAGCCTATTGGATCTAGATTAACCCTAGAGGGGGGTTAAATAGGGTTTATTGAATTTTATCTAGATATTAAAAATAATCGCAGCGCAAATAATAGCAGAGTAAGTAAATGCGGAATGTAAATGACTCAGATTTTACCTACATTCGGCAGACTCTACCTACTGCTGCATTTACTAAGGTTTCTACTAGGTAATAGAATAGATCCAGCTAACAATACCCTATAAATTCGCGAACCCCTCGCTCATATTCTAATCTTACGCTCAAAACCCTAGACTGATCTCTATTCCGTAGATCAGATTTTCCCTGGATTACAAACCCGTAAACCCTAGTTTATACACACTTTAGTAAACTGCTATTTAAAACTCTTACTAGATGACCTTGTTTTTATAGACACTAGAAAACTGTCTGGATTGGTTTACAAATGAAAAACAAAATACAAAACAAAATTAATTTAAAAACAAGCCCTAATTTTAAAACCCTAGAAATAAAACAATGATTATCCCCTTTGAAAAATATGGCCAGTCATTTATTTATTTGTTGAGCCCGACTCCCCTTCTCCCTAAAATGAAAATGGTGACATCGATGTAAAAATTAGGGCTTTAATCCATTCCCCAAATCGATGATGTTTCTTCAAATAAAATTGGGTCCTCGATGCTTTCTGTTTGTCGTGGATTTGGGTTTGGATTCCTCGTCGTCAATTGAGCGGTCGAAACTCAATGGAGAAAATTGTGAGTGATTTTGAATTTTTTGATTTTCTTTGATTGATTGTGGTTTCGATTCCAATCTCCTGCCTATGATGAAAACAATGTAGATTATATAGGATAATTAAGTCGTAAAAATCCTTCCCTCATTCACACAAATGATTTGATTTGATTATGCTTGATTTGCGCATGTAAATGTCCCCTTTTGGTTGCTTGGATAAAATCGGCTTTGATTGAAATGGAGCCTTGAATTCTTGCTTTATATTTCAGTTTGATTCTTTGGAAATATATATAGAAAAAAAGGAATTTTAAATCCTTGTCCAAATTTGTTGCGTTGCGTGATTGTTGCACAGATAAAATATCCTTGTGTGAAATCCCCTAATTGATGTTGATAAAAACCGGAAACAAAATTGCAATTTCTTGCCCAAAATGAATTGTGATTTTCTGCAATTGATTTTGTACTTGTCAAAAAAAACTTTTCTAGAATTTATGGAAACAAAGGCAATTATCCTGCTTGCTCGAAATGAATTGTTTAATGCTGGGAACATTTCGAATTTTATTCTCGCTTGAAAACTAACATCTAGTTTTAATGCTCTAGTATAATTCCTGATTAAAGCCTTGATTGTGTATTTCTGATTTTTGATTATTGGAAATATTTTCTTGCCAAATATAAGTGACAATATTCTGGAGTGATTTTCTGCCCATTAAACTTTTTCCAAAAACACTTATTCCCTTGCTTAATATTGTTCATTTCTGGAAACAATTAAAACTTGGTTTGCTATATGGATTTGTAGTATTGCCCTGGAACTTGCATTCATCTGCTATTGTATTAGTTCGCGTTGACTTGCTTGATTTTGTCATTGAGCTACCTTGACCTAGTTACTTGTAAATGCTGATTGAGCTTGTGCTCTGACCTGATGATGCTTCACCTATTTTTGTCAAATGTGATGCATTTGAACTGTTGCATTTCTGAACTGACTTGATCACTTTGTTGGCTTGTCCATGTGCTTGTTCATGTACCCTTGTGCTACATGCTTTGGTGTTTGAAAAACTGTTTTGAATACTTGTTTTTATTTTCCTGCACATATTTGTGCACTTTTGTAATGACCCGCATTTGCAGAGGTATTATAATTAATTTATTTAATTATATAAATAGTGATATAGGGAATTAAATGGTCGTGGAATTAAATAATGGTGAATATTTAATTAAAATAATAATATATTTAATTCAGTAATAATCAAAAATAGTGAAATTCACAGTATGGTGAAATATGGGTTGTTTAAAATATATATTTCAGTTTAGAGTTGAAATATATTAGCGAATATATTTAAACGACGACAGTTGAACGAGGAATTATAATATAATTAAAACCGAGCTTGAAATGGCACTACAGTTCGTAAATTGGCGATTTGAACTTCAACTGAATATACAGGATTCGTTTTAAATCGGATTTCTATGAAACAAGAAACGTGTGGAGCTGGTGGAGTATATCTTTCTAGTGGAAGAGAAAAATCGGGATTTCGTCGTGTAGATTTTGAGATATGGCCAAATCAAATTTTAGAAAAGTCGCTGTGGAATTCCTTTATAATTTATAAAGGAATTATTTATATTGTAAAAAGGGATTTCAATATAAATAGAATATCGGGTCATTACAGTTGGTATCAGAGCTTAAGTTAAGAATTACTTGGCTCTGTGGCGTGACTCGGTAGAAATAAGGTTAGTAATACCCTAGATTGAGTTTCAGTGTATATATACGAGTGAACTTATTTGTTATTTAATATAAAATTGTTTTATATTGTGGAGGTTCATTGGTTGAGTTGTTTATGAGTTCTGGTCGATCAATTTGATCCACTGTATCGGTAGGAGTAAATAAACACTCGAATACGATGGGTCAACACGATATGTTTTGAAAAGAGGGTAAATTAAAATAAGTTTACCCAAGGTATATCTTGATATAGAGAAGATATATATATATATATCAAAATTATAATATAGTGGATATATTGGTTGTTATTATAATCGAGTAAGATTATAAATTAAATGGTTAGGTCAAATAACCAATCAGAATTCATATAAGTGAAATGCGTGAAATCAGATGAGTTAAATCTGAAATGTAAACCAGAAATTGAATTAAAATTCTGGAAAATTGGGTAAGTGTTTGTAAGTGGATTTGGATTAAAAATAAGGAAAATTTAAAGATCCAGGGAGATTTTAAATTGTTTTACAAGCAGTGTGAATTATATTTTGGGATGAATTTCAAAGTGGAAATGTTTAGAAATGGTTTTATAGTTTGAACTCACTTCGATCGCTGGAAAATAGATTCTGATGATGACAGCTGCATCATCAATATTCATTTTCAAGTTGTAAGTGACGAATTACTACCAGAGATACTGTTTTGAATTTGTTTTGGGAAAGACAAGTCGTGTTGAATTTCAAAATGGGATTTATAATAAAGAATGACTAAAGAAAGTTCGAAATAGAAATTGAATATAGAAATTCAAAGGGAGTTTGAATATATGAAATTCAATGGAAGTGATATAGAATTTGAATATAGGAATTCAAATGGGGTTAAATATAGAAAATATAAAGGAATTCAAATACAGAATTTGAATATAGAAATTCAAATGGGATTTATAATATAAAATTTGAATAGAAATTGAATAGAATTAACTAAGTCGAAGAGAAATTAGTTAATCTAGTTTTGAAATTAAAGTTGAACTTTGAAAGGTGGATTGGATTTGTAAATGGATATTCGAAATCGAATATAGAACTTAAATTTGAAATTTGGATTCAAATTAGTTAATAAGCAAGTTAAAATATATGTGAACATGTCATGCTCAAATATAAAAGTGAAATAGACTAAAGAGTTGATTAACAAAATAATTAACGAATTGAGTTAAAACGATCGGGTATAGTTAAAATAAATTGGACAGGTATAAATATACGGGAGATAGGTTTGGAATATAGTATAGAAGTGAAATAGATAGAATGCTCGACGAAAGGTGTGTATTTAATTCATATATGAGATTTTATGCGCCGAAACGGCTAGCCGCTTGGCTTTTTCTTTTTCTTTTGGATTGGTGAGGGCCATGGGAGGCTATTTGAAATATCCTGATGCTCCTAGTACAAAGGAGGTTATGGCGAATTTTTAGGAGAATTTAAGGAGTTAGAATATTTTTAAGATAATTTGATAGTTAGAAATCAACGTATCGAAATATATAGAAGTCGATAAGGAACGAACTTAGAAATAGAATAGTAAAATCAAAAAGGAAGACTAAGAATAAAATCTCGTAAGGATAAAAAGAGAAGGTGTATATGTGTTTAAAAGTGAATCAGTAGTTGTATGGTATTGATTATTCGAGTAAGTAGTCATATCTGTTTTGACGTTATAAATGTTATTCAGTCAAGATCTGAGAGGTAGTTATACCCCAACTTGATTGATTTCATTATTAAGAAATAAATAGAAAGATTTCAGGCTCGAAGATCAATGTTGAATAATAGTTAGTTGAATATAGTATTTGGGTTATCGTAACGATGTTTTACACAACATCCATTTTAACCCAAATAAGTGTAAACTTGGAAATAGAATAATAAATATTTCCTAAGTATAGAAATAAACGAGTTCGGAAAAGAGATAAGTAATTGGAGTATTTTCCAATTATAAATAGGATTATAAAGGTTATTGATTTAGAAAATAAAGGAAGGCGATATTCGGAAATGTTTTCCAAATAACATAAAAGGCCAATATGGTTATTGAAAATATTTGGTTAACAAATAATTGATAAAGAAATAGAGAAGTGATTTAACTAATGGAATATTGATTAAGGGCTCAGTTGAATTTCAAAAAGGAAAATTTGATTTTTTGAAAAGAGTAAACTGTTTAAAAACTCCTAGGGAAAGACTGTTTAAATTAAAAACAAATTTAACAGAAATTTGTGAAAGCGGATTTGAATTAAAGTAAAGTCAGTTAAGTGGTAACCGAAGTTGAATTGAAATCGAATAAGATTGGATTTGTGAAATTAGAATCCGAAATGGTATTGGATTGAGGAGTTAAGGAATTGAAAATCAAGAATTGAACTTGAGTTGAAATGGGATTTGGCTTGGATATAAGCGAATGGTTGTGTTGGAGATAAAAACTGATTTGGAGTTTGATTGGCATGACATTGGTATATGCTGAATTGATAACAGGTGGAAAGGATATCTTGATATACCCAACAAAAAGGTACCAGTTAATATTATATATGGGTTGAGATGTTGATGAGCCGAATTGGCAAGCCGCTTGGCTGTTTGATTTTCTTTTGGGTTGGAGATGGCCCGGAGAGGCGAGTTGGAGTTTGATCTATTGACCAGTACAAAGGAGGTGCTGGCGAAAATTTTCGAAAAGTTAAGGTGTTAGAAAATTTTCAGGATTTTTGAAAATTTTCGTTAGTCAGAATTAATTTATAATTTAATTGAAATTAAACTGGTTCAGTTGAAACTGAAGTTAAGAAGTGAACAAATATGTTCTAACCAGTCGATAGGGTCGTCCTCTACCTTTTAGCAATTTCGAGGACGAAATTATTTTAAGTCGGGAAGATTGTAATGACACGCATTTGCAGAGGTATTATAATTAATTTATTTAATTATATAAATAGTGATATAGGGAATTAAATGGTCGTGGAATTAAATAATGGTGAATATTTAATCAAAATAATAATTAAATAATATATTTAATTCAGTAATAATCAAAAATAGTGAAATTCACAGTATGGTGAAATATGGGTTGTTTAAAATATATATTTCAGTTTAGAGTTGAAATATATTAGCGAATATATTTAAACGACGACAGTTGAACGAGGAATTATAATATAATTAAAACCGAGCTTGAAATGGCGCTGCAGTTCGTAAATTGGATATTTGAACTTCAACTGAATATACAGGATTCGTTTTAAATCGGATTTCTATGAAATAAGAAACGTGTGGAGCTGGTGGAGTATATCTTTCTAGTGGAAGAGAAAAATCGGGATTTCGTCGTGTAGATTTTGAGATATGGCCAAATCAAATTTTAGAAAAGTCGCTGTGGAATTCCTTTATAATTTATAAAGGAATTATTTATATTGTAAAAAGGGATTTCAATATAAATAGAATATCGGGTCATTACAACTTTGATCTTGAAACTTCTCCTGGCCTGCCCTGTCTTGCCATTCACTGACTTGTTGTATATTGATCATCCATGACCTTGACTAGTATATGCATGTTGCTCCATGAATGTTTCATCACATGTTGCACCCAGTATGTTACCTCCTGCTCCATATAACATTGCTGCATGTATATTGCACTATTGCCTTTGTTGTGACCATTGTTGTCTTGAACTTGATTTAAGCTTGAAGATGGTTTGAATGGCGCCACTCCATGTAGCTGCATATGCGCATGCTCCCATTTGTGTTGTCTTGAATCTGGCCTTATTATTTGTTGAGCAGAACCATGCTTCGACCATGTTTATGCTGCTCGGCCTTGATCATTTTATTTTGCTCGTCCACATATGCATGATGATGATATATATGCACTGAGTCGAGTTGGTCCACGTGACTGCTCCTCAGTTGCTATACTGCATTTTGATTGGTGAGGCATTGCACGCATGTATATTTATACACATGTGTATATGCAGTCATTCAGAATAATTTTTCTGTCCCTGCACTGTAATATGTGTATATACATACAATGTATGTGTATACATGTATAGTGAACGTCCAAAGAATATATATATGTGTGTCAGTACTACAGACGATGTCTACCTTGTGGTATTTACAATGTACCACTATGAATATCACAAGTAGTCCAGTCACAGATGGATATACAGATAAATCAGATCAAGTCATGAAAAATGATGAGAAACATACCAAAAATTACGAGGCAAATAAATTTTTAATTTCTGTTCCAGATACTGTGTGTGTTTCTGTATGTGACAGGTATGGACGACTGGACTGACTTAAAGCTGTGAAGACAGAAGACAAAATAAATGTGACAAAGAATGAATCTGTATATGAATAAGTGTGAAACAGTGTAACTGAGTGAAACAAAGTGAATATATGTACATGTGCTGTATAACTGAGTGACAGAGTGAATCTGTATTGAGGAGCATTGTATTGAATGTGAATGAATTGTATTTCAGTGAAATGTACAAATTGTGGAGTTATAAATTTGTACTGTTGAAATGTAAAAATAAAATATTATATTTAAGTAAAATACTGTTTAAATATTTGAATTCTTGTACAGTAGTATTCTATTTAAATATAAATATTATATTCCTGTCTGTGATGAAGTATAACAGTACAATTACAAACACATTCATAACAATAAAAATATGTTTGTTATCATCAAACAAAAATCATAGAGTTGTTAGATACAACAATCTCCCCCTTTTGATGATTACAAACATAATATAAGATTTTGAATATATAAATGTGTTTGATAATGAATTGTTGAACTCTCCCTATTTGAATGCTCCCCCAACAACAAAAACTCCCCCTAGAAATGTGCATGAGTGAAAAGAATAAATTGAATGAAATTTTCAACATTAAAATATTTATAGAATATTCACTCATAAATCAAAATCTTAACCCATTCTCCCCCTTTTGTTATCATTAAAAGGATACAGAAATAGTGATGAAAAAATGACTAATAAACGTAATATCAGCTTAAGAGAGAGAATAATCATCATAAATCTCAATCAATCAAACAAAAATCATAATATTATAAGAACTAGTGGCAAATTTCACATTTTAGAAAGATGGATTTACGATGAATTTTTTTTTAAATGGAGAGAGTTAAAAAAATATTGATTCCAATTATTTTCAAAAGAATTTTTATAAAAATTGAGCACAAAAATAGTGATGGTTTTGGAGTATGATTATAAATTCAATTTAAGTGACGCAATCAAATAATCTCAAATCCTAATAGCTATCAATTAACAAATCATAATATATCATAATATGTTAACACATTTCATGTAAAAACCCGAAAATTTGGGCCAGTTTAAAATTTTTATTTTAGCGAATTTTGATTATTTAAAATGATTATTTTAAATAATTTCGACGAGAAATTTATTTAGAATATAAATCGAACGTATATATTATATACGTCGTCGTTAGAATATAAACAATTATATATAATTATAAAAAGGAATTGAAAATGGCGCGGTAGTTCGATAATTCGATTTCAAACTTCAATTGAACATACCGGGTGCAAAATAATCAGGATTTTAGTGAAACCAAAAATAATGGGATCTATTTGATAATATCTTTCCAACGAATCCGAAAAATCAAAATTTCATAGCGGGAATCAAAAGATATGTCCAGTTGAAAATTCTGAATAGTCGCTATGGAATTCAGGCCCTTAAAAATGGAAATTTTGCAAACGACCTCGGATTTCGACGAAACCACTTTTGTTTGATCCGTGATGTCAAGTTATGGCTAGATTCCAATTTTCGTAATTTTTCGAATCAATATGTGAGCGTGGCAAACGAAAACGCGTTCGACCAGTTTTAGTTGATTTTAATCGACTGGAAATTGGCCATTTTTCAAACGGTCTCAGAATTTGACGAAATTAGTTTTGTTAGGATCGTATCGTCAATACGAAGTTAGAAAATATTTTTTGAGAATTTTTAGAGTTCATATGCGGCCCCAGTGAATTGAAATGCGCGTTCGAATTCAATATATAGAGTTATATGGTGATTTTGATGAAAACTGATCGAAACGATCGAATCAGCCTACGATACATATCCCATTGTGTTCGGAATGGGGGTAATTAGCTAGGGACGACAGTCGTTGGGTTGAATTGGAGTTCATACGAAATGGGACCAATTACTGAATTAAATATTATTATTTATATAAATATATAAGCCCTAAACTAAACAAAACCCTAGCCCACAATAAATATCCGCCGCCAGCAAGAAAACGACGGCAGATTTTCTCCTAACTTTTCTCTCTTCGATCCGCTAATCCATTCAATGATTTTCGATATTTCCTGAGCAAAATCATAGAGCACCTGGAGGACTTCAATTCCGACGGTAATGATCTGAAATAGAGCCACGGTTTGCCCGATTCTCGTTCGTGAAGACGACAACTTTGGGTTCGGTTATTGACGCAGGCGGAGGTTCGATTGGGGCGGGGGTCACAACGGTGATGGAGGACGTTGGCGCGCTTCTCGGTGCGGTGGCGGATCCGCGCCAGGTTGTCTCGATTGGTGTGCACGAGCTTGGATTGGGAGGAAGCTTTTTGAGTCGTGTTTTGCTGAGGAAGACGATGTATCAGAGAGAGGAGGCGCCGGTTTAGGAACGGGGTTGGCCAGAAATTTTTGAACGTGAAAAGGGTCCTGATGCTTAGGGTAATTTAAACTTTTGATTTCCTTTATTATTAATTAGGTAATTAAATTATTTAAATAAAAATCAGATTTAAAAATATAAATTGTATAGTTTTTACAATATAAATTCGCTTTGTTTTTACAATATAAATTTGCAGTGTTTTTGAAAAATTAAAAATAAAATAAAGAAGACCCTTGTGTTAAAAATAAAAGAGAGCATTGTTTTATTTTCAGTTTTAAAAATATACCTTGTATTTGAATAGAAAAATATACCTTGTTTTTGAATAGAAAAATATACCTTGTTTTTGAATAGAAAAACATACCTTGTTTTTGAATAGAAAAACATACCTTGTATTTGAATAGAAAAATATACCTTGTATTTGAATAGAAAAATATACCTTGTTTTTGAATATAAAAATATACCTTGTTTTTGAATAGAAAATTGTATATCACATTGTTTTTGAAAAAAAATATACATTGTTTTGAAAAATTGCATTGTTTCTGTTCAGTTTTAAAAGAGAAAATGAAATAGCAAAGTAAAAATTCGATTTTTATACATTGAATAGCGAAGTAAAAATTCGATTTTTATATATTGAATAGCGAAGTAAAAATTCGATTTTTATATATTGAATAGCGAAGTAAAAATTCGATTTTTACATATGTAGTGAATACGGGCAACGAAGGTGACAAAAAGGCGAGAACGATGAAGATTTCTATCAATGAAGTGTCGTGAAGTTGGGATAGCTTTCGGTGAGAACTCCTCACCTTTATTTTTTTTATTTATTTCTAGTTAAATTATATACTAGGATGCAGACGGTGTTTAGTAGCACCCGACACAATCGTCCACAGACCATGGACTTGTTTGTTTGGTTGTGTAGTTGGTTAGATTCTTTGGTTTGAATTGAATTGTTTGGTGAAATGGAATGGATTTGATTGATGTGTGAATGGCGTGGGCCTTCACTAGACCGGGGATAAGGCTAGGCCTTGTCCCGTTTCTAGTATCGTGCCGTTATGCCGCCGAAATTTTCTAAAATAAGTTAGAAAAATAAAAATATCATTTTATTGGGTAAATGAACTAAAAATTAATGTGTTAAAAGAAAATAAAATATTTATATAGTTAAAAATATTTTATCGTTAAAAATATAATTTTTAACGTAAATGTGAATAAATAAATATCTATAAACAAATCGGCCGATTTGTTTATATACACTGATTTGACTGATATTGATTGGGTCGATAAATTTTACACATCGCCCAACTGCACAAATAAAATCTGCGTTTGATTGTTTGAAACCCCACACGGGTATTGGGATAAAATACGGCATACACTAATCCCAATAATTAGTTGTATGTCGATCGATTGATTGACAGGCTGTTATAAGCGTTAGATATCTATATTTGATGCTTATACAGTGTGGTGCACTTTGGTTGATGGTTGATTATCTATCGTTGATATTATATACATGCGTTGTATGGAATCCATATAATTAACTTTATATGGTAATTGATTGGGCCTCATTCCAATTTAGAAAATAAAGAATATTATAAAATAAAGGTTCATGTGTTGACTGTACTCATCCGTTGAGATTAGTCATGTGTTGAACGAAATATTTTTACAAAAATAGTCACACGTGGACAGTACTCATTCGTTGAGATTAGTCGTGTGTTGACAAAGATAAATATTCATTTGTTGAATAGAATAAAGGAATTATTGAAATATATAAAGCCGTACTGATTAGAGATGCGCTATTTTGACGCGAACGATTTTTATATCGATTATATTCGTTTTTAAATTTGAATTGAATCGAATAGAAAATGAATTCGAATTGAATTGAAAAGAAAACAAATTCGAACTGAATTGAAAAGAAAACGAATTCGAACTGAATTGAATAGAAAACGAATTTGATTTGAATAGAAAACCAATTTGAATTGAATCGAATAGAAAACGAATTCGAATTGAATTGAAAAGAAAACGAATTCGAACTGAATTGAAAAGAAAACGAATTCGAACTAAATTGAAAAGAAAACGAATTCGAACTGAATTGAATAGAAAAGGAATTTGATTTGAATAGAAAACCAATTTGAATTGAATTGAATAGAAAACGAATTCGAATTAAATTGAATTGAAAATGCATTGAAATAGAAGAAAAATCAATTTGAAATGAATTCAAATTGAACTGAAATTTGAATTGAATAGAAATGAATTTTAAAACGGATTTATAAAGCAAAATTTAATTTTGATTTGAATTGAAATGGAAGTTGAAAATGTTTTTGAAACTTATTCAAAACTATTTATATAATTCGTTTTAAATAGCAATCGACGAAATATTTATTATATATATTATATATATATAATATAATGGCCTGAATAGAACGCGCCGCGCCGCGGCAGTTTGTGAATTTCGACCATTTATTTCAAAAGGACATTACGGGAGATCCGACCGTCGGATTCTCCTAAAACCGGAACCGTTGGGTTCGTATCGAAAAGTGCTTTCTAACGAATATTAGAAATTTGAAATCTAACGGTTGGATTTGGAGATACGTCCAAATTAAATTTGGAAAAGGTCGCTGTAAGTGCAGTTCGATGGCCGTTGATGGAAATCGACTGTACGGGCCTTGATAAAATTATTAAAAATAGTCATAATTAGTGTAAAATCATAAGAAATGATTTGGGAAAAATTGGGATGAAAAACTCCATATTTGAAAAGATAAAAATAGTTTTTTATCGAAATGAACTAGTTTTGAACTGAAATTAAAACCCATTTATTTTTAAATAAATAAATTGGATTTGAAATGGGTTTAAATAGAATTGATTCATGGGTTTATCGTGAACTGTGTTTTAAATAACACTAGTTCTTTAACCCGATAATAAATAGAATGTGATTTGGGTTTATCGTGAACTGTGTTTTAAATGACACTAGTTCTTTAACCCAGTAAAAAGAGTTTTAATGAATCTTCAATTAAATTGAAATGTGGATTGATAATTTAAATTATCTACTTTAGAAAATGAGCGAGAATGGAGTATCACCAGTTTTGCTCCAAAGCGATAGTTAAATCTTTAATCAGATTTGAACGTGAAATGGTAATTAATTTTACCGATAACACTGTGGTGTTAAATATGGAGTATTACCAGTTTTACTTCATGGGACGAATAGGTTGGGATTGGGAAATAAATTAAATAATTACTTCTGTATGGTTCGCTAATCTCGACTAGTTTGGAAAACCATAATTTGGTTTGAAATGACATCCAAAGGAAGATTAAAGGATAAATTTTAAAGAATTTATCTTGGATAAAATTTATGGGAACCTTTCCCTAAGAATTGAAATTTAGAAACTAGCTGAAGGTTAGTTAAGAAGAATGGTTTCCTGGATATTGATCTGATGTTGGTTTCGGCCTTTGGGGTTAATATTTAGGGAATTGCTCTCTTACTGATTTACGGTTAGTAACTAATGAATTGGAATGAGGCGTATGTTGTGTTTGTGTAACATTTATTTTTAATATACGCAGGTTGTTCGGAAAGGCCAGGTTTACACCCATTCTGAATAATCGATTTGACGATATGTCGAAGATGAAGACGGTGGTTGAAGAGCGGAAGTCTTCACATCGTTGGGATAATTATTGACGATCCTGATTGGGCTGTACACCCAAGAGGATGGAAATAGTTGGTGGTCGTCCAGACGTACTTGGAGATGGATGGATATGCGAGGAAAGTGCCTCCGTTTTCGTTCAGACCCAGAACGAACTTGTAAATGGATGGTGTGTCTGACATTGTATTCCTTTATATTGTATTCGTTGATCTCTGCTAAATATATATCTGTTTGGCGGCGGAGAATTTATTCTCTTGCTTAATGCCCTTCTCTGAGACATACAAGCTCAGAGGTTATATATTGGCAGAAATCAGTGGTACGATATGGATTGATAGTGTGGCATGCTGAGATGCAGTGATCCAGACTTTTGTTGAAAAGCAAAGTTTGGTGGATGATGATCAAAGCGCAGCTTTAATATAGCATGGCTTTGTGTATAGCATTGATTCGCGAGCCTCACACCCCGGTATGGTGGTAAACTGGTGGTTTGATCAGTATGCTTTTTAGTGGATGGGCACCTTAGTGGTGTCGTGGATTCGGTCGACCGAGATGAGCTTAGTGCTCAGGGATATATAGAGTAAGCGGTGTTTTCTCTCGCTGGGACGTAAGCCGCGGTGATACTCTGGTCCCAAATGTGCGGATGTGCAGACGGTGTTTTCTCTTGTTGGGACGTAAGCCGTGGTGAATTGCATTACGCGATCGATCTTTCGAATCAGGAGCCACCATGATGGAAATCCAATTTCCAATACGTGTATTTCGATTTTATTTGTAGAGCCTAGTATGGCGACATAGTGGGATGGGGCGCTTATGCCGTCTATGATTGATACTTATGATTTGAATATATTTTATACAATATGCACTTACAATAGTATCAAATGATTTGTTTTAAACGTATCAAGCATTCTTGGCTATTATAAGGTAAAAACCCTATCCTCCGGCTTGCGTTGCATTGTGTGATGGGGCCTGGGTCTTATAATAGCTTCATTTTTCTTTATTTAGCATTGCGCTGTTTGTTTTATGCACGGGTATTCTTGGGAGGAAACCCGTTCCGTGTTATACGGCGTGGTCCCTTGATTTACCTAGCTTTAAAATAAAGATTTACAACTGTTTTAGTTCTCACACCAGTCCCATGACTGACCTGGAGTTTATTGTTTTAACCTAAACTCTGGGTGCCCCTATTTTCGACACGGGCAGCTAGTAGTTTTGGTTCTATAGATTTATATTCACAGGATCCTGGTTTACAGCTGGAACGATATCCGGAAAGCTTTGTATCTGTATATCTCCTTCAGTTGTGTATTGTATTATTTTCCACTGCTATGTATTTAAATGTAATTTAAATCTCTGATATTTCTGTGTAATATTCATTTATACTCTGTATATTCTTGTAATCTGATGCATTGTTGTAATATACAATGAAATGTTATTCCGTCTGCGTTCTGTTGTGGTTTGTTCTCGAACTATCTGCGCTTTCCTCACCGGGGAAGTTACGGGTTTTCACAGTTGGTATCAGAGCTTTGGTTTACAAAGCTCAGAGAACAAGGCACATTAGAACCATATGAAAGAATTCATCAGAAACTGGATTAGTAATATCCAATGAGAATGACTCGTTAGAGATAGGATCAGTAGTATCCTAGAACGAGTGTGAAGAGTGTATTTTTAAAGTGAAAACAATCTTTGTTTTGAAAATTTAAATCAATTATTCGTATTTGATTATTTATTTATATTGATTTGGACAATGCAATATATAAAGATTTTGCGTATACGTCTGATCCGCGTATATTTGAAGTTTTAATATACTGGATAGATATAGAATTACACTCTAGTCGCCCGGGGATGATACTGATAATTGTGATCACATTATCAGTGTTTATGTTCGAGTGACGAAAGTGAGATTTCTATATATTTCCTATTGACTGGTGTGAGAACCAAAATTAGATAGGGCTTATTGTTGTGATTTTGCATCAAAAATCTGATTTTTAGAATATATATCGAAGTTATGAATTTGAAAAGTTAATCAACTAATTGATTGATGGTTGCGTTGTTTGATTATTGTTGGATTAATTAAAAGTTGAACCATTTAGCCAAATTGTACTAAAAAGTGAGTTGTATTGAAAATGTGTCGCATTTGCCTGCATAGACATGTACTTACATTGAACAGGTCATAGCAAGGAGGCTAGAGCAGAGAATAAAATTTGTTTGCCCGACAAATAGGTACATGTTTACTATAATTTACTGTTTTGTTTGGGTGATGATGATTTTATGAGCCTATTGGCTAGCCGCTTGGCTTTTTCTTTTTCTTTTTGAGATCAGAAGGCCTGTATGGCAATTTCGGGATTTTCCCGTGGCTCCCGGTGCAGGGGAGCTTATGGCAAAAATTTCGAAAATTTAGGGTGTTAGCCAAATTTTTGGAGAATTTGAAAATTCTCGAAAACTGAAAAGTTGGGGAATGAAAGCCAGATCGAACGTAGAGTTGATTAATCAAACCACTTTCGAATTTGTTCCGTTTCGGGGACGAAAAGTTTTAAGTGGGGGAGATTGTAACAACCCGAAAATTTGGGCCAGTTTAAAATTTTTATTTTGGCAATTTTAGCGAATTTTGATTATTTAAAATGATTATTTTAAATAATATCGACGAAAAATTTATTTAGAATATAAATCGAACGTATATATTATATACGTCGTCGTTAGAATATAAATAATTATATATAATTATAAAAAGGAATTGAAAATGGCGCTGTAGTTCGATAATTCGATTTCAAACTTCAATTGAACATACCGGGTGCAAAATAATCCGGATTTTAGTGAAACCAAAAATAATGGGATCTATTTGATAATATCTTTCCAACGAATCCGAAAACTTAAAATTTCATAGCGGGAATCAAAAGATATGTCCAGTTGAAAATTATGAATAGTCGTTATGGAATTCAGGCCCTTAAAAATGGAAATTTTGCAAACGACCTCGGATTTCGACGAAACCACTTTTGTCGGATCCGTGATGTCAAGTTATGGCTAGATTCCAATTTTCGTAATTTTTCGAATCAATATGTGAGCGTGGCAAAGGAAAACGCGTTTGACCAGTTTCAATTGATTTTAATCGACTGGAAATTGGCCATTTTTCAAACGGTCTCAGAATTTGACGAAATTATGTTTGTTAGGATCGTATCGTCAATACGAAGTTAGAAAATATTTTTCGAGAATTTTTAGAGTTCATATGTGGCCCCAGTGAATTGAAATGCGCGTTCGAATTCAATATATAGAGTTATATGGTGATTTTGACGAAAACTGATCGAAACGATCGAATCAGCCTATGATACATATCCCATTGTGTTCAGAATGGGGGTAATTAGTTAGGGACGACAGTCGTTGGGTTGAATTGGAGTTCATACGAAATGGGACCAATTACTGAATTAAATATTATTATTTATATAAATATATAAGCCCAAAACTAAACAAAACCCTAGCCCACAATAAATATCCGCCGCCAGCAAGAAAACGACAGCAGATTTTCTCCTAACTTTTCCCTCTTCGAACCGCTAATCCATTCAATGATTTTCGATATTTCCTGAGCCAAATCATAGAGCACCTGGAGGACTTCAATTCCGACGGTAATGATCTGAAATAGAGCCACGGTTTGATCGATTCTCGTTCGTGAAGACGGCGACTTTGGGTTCGGTTATTGACGCAGGCGGAGGTTCGATTGGGGCGGGGGTCACAACGGTGATGGAGGACGTTGGCGCGCTTCTCGGTGCGGTGGCGGATCCGCGCCAGGTTGTCTCGATTGGTGTGCACGAGCTTGGATTGGGAGGAAGCTTTTTGAGTCGTGTTTTGCTGAGGAAGACGATGTATCAAAGAGAGGAGGCACAGGTTTAGGAACGGGGTTGGCCAGAAATTTTTGAACGTGAAAAGGGTGCTGATGCTTAGGGTAATTTAAACTCTTGATTTCCATTATTATTAATTAGGTAATTAAATTATTTAAATAAAAATCAGATCTAAAAATATTAATTGTATTTTTTTTACAATATAAATTCGCTTTGTTTTTACAATATAAATTTGCAATGTTTTTGAAAAATTAAAAATAAAATAAAGAAGACCCTTGTGTTAAAAATAAAAGAGAGCATTGTTTTATTTTCAGTTTTAAAAATATACCTTGTATTTGAATAGAAAAATATACCTTGTTTTTGAATAGAAAAATATACCTTGTTTTTGAATAGAAAAATATACCTTGTTTTTGAATAGAAAAATATACCTTGTTTTTGACTAGAAAAATATACCTTGTATTTGAATAGAAAAATATACCTTGTATTTGAATAGAAAAATATACCTTGTTTTTGAATAGAAAAATATATCTTGTTTTTGAATAGAAAAATATACCATGTTTTTTAATAGAAAAATATACCTTGTTTTTGAATAGAAAAATATACCTTGTTTCTGAATAGAAAAATGTATATCACATTGTTTTTGAAAGAAAATATACATTATTTTGAAAAAATTGCATTGTTTCTTTTCAGTTTTAAACGAGAAAATGAAATAGCAAAGTAAAAATTCGATTTTTATATATTGAATAGCGAAGTAAAAATTCGATTTTTATAAATTGAATAGCAAAGTAAAAATTCGATTTTTATATATTGAATAGCGAAGTAAAAATTCGATTTTTATATATTGAATAGCGAAGTAAAAATTCGATTTTTATATATTGAATAGCGAAGTAAAAATTCAATTTTTACATATGTAGAGAATACGGGCAACGAAGGTGAAAAAAAGGCGAGAACGATGAAGATTTCTATCAATGAAGTGTCATGAAGTTGGGATAGCTTTCAGTGAGAACTCCTCACCTTTATTTTTTTTTATTTCTAGTTAAATTATATACTAGGATGCAGATGGTGTTTAGTAGCACCAGACACAATCGTCCATAGACCATGGACTTGTTTGTTTGGTTGTGTAGTTGGTTAGATTATTTGGTTTGAATTGAATTGTTTGGTGAAATGGAATGGATTTGATTGATGTGTGAATGGCGTGGGCCTTCACTAGACTGGGGATAAGGCTAGGCCTTGTCCCGTTTCTAGTATCGTGCCGTTATGCCGCCGAAATTTTCTAAAATAAGTTAGAAAAATAAAAAAATCATTTTATTAGGTAAATGAACTAAAAATTAATGTGTTGGAAGAAAATAAAATATTTATATAGTTAAAAATATTTTATCGTTAAAAATATAATTTTTAACGTGAATGTGAATAAATAAATATCTATAAACAAATCGGCCGATTTGTTTATATACACTGATTTGACTGATATTGATTGGGTCGATAAATTTTACACATCGCCCAACTGCACAAACAAAATCGGCGTTTGATTGTTTGAAACCCCACACGGGTATTGGGATAAAATACGGCATACACTAATCCCAGTAATTAGTTGTATGTCGATCGATTGATTGACAGGCTGTTATAAGCATTAGATATCTATATTTGATGCTTATACAGTGTGGTGTACTTTGGTTGATGGTTGATTATCTATCGTTGATATTATATACATGCGTTGTATGGAATCCATATAATTAACTTTATATGGTAATTGATTGGGCCTCATTCCAATTTAGAAAATAAAGAATATTATAAAATAAAGGTTCATGTGTTGACTGTACTCATCCGTTGAGATTAGTCATGTGTTGAACGAAATATTTTAACAAAAATAGTCACACGTGGACAGTACTCATTCGTTGAGATTAGTCGTGTGTTGACAAAGATAAATATTCATTTGTTGAATAGAATAAAGGAATTATTGAAATATATAAAGTCGTACTGATTAGAGATGCGCTATTTTGACGCGAACGATTTTTATATCGATAATATTCGTTTTTAAATTTGAATTGAATCGAATAGAAAACCAATTTGAATTGAATCGAATAGAAAACCAATTTGAATTGAATCGAATAGAAATCCAATTTGAATTGAATAGAAAACGAATTGAATTCGAATTGAATAGAAAACGAATTCGATTTCAATTGAATATAAAATGAATTTGATTTGAATAGAAAACCAATTTGAATTAAATTTAATAGAAAATGAAATGAAATTTGAATTAAATTGAATAGAAAACGAAATGAATTTGAATTGAATCGAATAGAAAACGAATTCGAATTGAATTGAAAAGAAAACGAATTCGAACTGAATTGAAAAGAAAACGAATTCGAACTGAATTGAATAGAAAACGAATTTGATTTGAATAGAAAACCAATTTGAATTGAATCGAATAGAAAACGAATTCGAATGGAATTGAAAAGAAAACGAATTCGAACTGAATTGAAAAGAAAACGAATTCGAACTGAATTGAAAAGAAAACGAATTCGAACTGAATTGAATAGAAAAGGAATTTGATTTGAATAGAAAACCAATTTGAATTGAATTGAATAGAAAACGAATTCGAATTAAATTGAATTGAAAATGCATTGAAATAGAAGAAAAATCAATTTGAAATGAATTCAAATTGAACTGAAATTTGAATTGAATAGAAATGAATTTTAAAACGGATTTATAAAGCAAAATTTAATTTTGATTTGAATTGAAATGGAAGTTGAAAATGTTTTTGAAACGAATTCAAAACTATTTACATAATTCATTTTAAATAGCAATCGACGAAATATTTATTATATATATTATATACATAATATAATGGCCTGAATAGAACGCGCCGCGCCGCGGCAGTTTGTGAATTTCGACCATTTATTTCAAAAGGACATTACGGGAGATCCGACCGTCGGATTCTCCTAAAACCGGAACCATTGGGTTCGTATCGAAAAGAGCTTTCTAACGAATATTAGAAATTTGAAATCTAACGGTTGGATTTGGAGATACGTCCAAATCAAATTTGGAAAAGGTCGCTGTAAGTGCAGTTCGATGGCCGTTGATGGAAATCGACTGTACGGGCCTTGATAAAATTATTAAAAATAGTAATAATTAGTGTAAAATCATAAGAAATGATTTGGGAAAAATTGGGATGAAAAACTCCATATTTGAAAAGATAAAAATAGATTTTTATCGAAATGAACTAGTTTTGAACTGAAATTAAAACCCATTTATTTTTAAATAAATAAATTGGATTTGAAATGGGTTTAAATAGAATTGATTCATGGGTTTATCGTGAACTGTGTTTTAAATAACACTAGTTCTTTAACCCGATAATAAATAGATTGTGATTTGGGTTTATCGTGAACTGTGTTTTAAATGACACTAGTTCTTTAACCCAGTAAAAAGAGTTTTAATGAATCTTCAATTAAATTGAAATGTGGATTGATAATTTAAATTATCAACTTTAGAAAATGAAGTAGAATGGAGTATCACCAGTTTTGCTCCAAAGCGATAGTTAAATCTTTAATCAGATTTGAACGTGAAATGGTAATTAATTTTACCGATAACACTGTTGTGTTAAATATGGAGTATTACCAGTTTTGCTTCATGGGATGAATAGGTTGGGATTGGGAAATAAATTAAATAATTACTTCGGTATGGTTCGCTAATCTCGACTAGTTTGGAAAACCATAATTTGGTTTGAAATGACATCCAAAGGAAGATTAAAGGATAAATTTTAAAGAATTTATCTTGGACAAAATTTATGGGAACCTTTCCCTAAGAATTGAAATTTAGAAACTAGCTGAAGGTTAGTTAAGAAGAATGGTTTCCTGGATATTGATCTGATGTTGGTTTCGGCCTTCGGGGTTAATATTTGGGGAATTGCTCTCTTACTGATTTATGGTTAGTAACTAATGAATTGGAATGAGGCGTATGTTGTGTTTGTGTAACATTTATTTTTAATATACGCGGGTTGTTCGGAAAGGCCGGGTTTACACCCATTCTGAATAACCGATTCCACGATATGTCGAAGATAAAGACGGTGGTTGAAGACCGGAAGTCTTCACATCGTTGGGATAATTACTGACGATCCTGATTGGTCTGTACACCCAAGAGGATGGAAATAGTTGGTGGTCGTCCAGACGTACTTGGAGATGGATGGATATGCGAGGAAAGTGCCTCCGGTTTCGTTCAGACCCAGAACGAACTTGTAAATGGATGGTGTGTCTGACATTGTATTCCTTTATATTATATTCATTGATCTCTGCTAAATATATATCTGTTTGGCGGCGGAGAATTTATTCTCTTGCTTAACGCCCTTCTCTGAGACATATGAGCTTAGAGGTTATATATTGGCAGAAATCAGTGGTACGATATGGATTGATAGTTTGGCATGCTGAGATGCAGTGATCCAGACTTTTGTTGAAAAGCAAAGTTTGGTGGATGATGATCAAAGCGCAGCTTTAATATAGCATGGCTTTGTGTATAGCATTGATTCGCGAGCCTCACACCCCGGTATGGTGGTAAACTGGTGGTTTGATCAGTATGCTTTTTAGTGGATGGGCACCTTAGTGGTGTCGTGGATTCGGTCGACCGAGATGAGCTTAGTGCTCAGGGAATATAGAGTAAGCGGTGTTTTCTCTCGCTAGGACGTAAGCCGCGGTGATACTCTGGTCCCAAATGTGCGGATGTGCAGACGGTGTTTTCTCTTGTTGGGACGTAAGCCGTGGTGAATTGCATTATGCGATCGATCTTTCGAATCAGTAGCCACCATGATGGAAATCCAATTTCCAATACGTGTATTTCGGTTTTATTTGTAGAGCCTAGTATGGCGACATAGTGGGATGGGGCGCTTATGCCGTCTATGATTGATAATTATGATTTGAAGATATTTTATACAATATACGCTTACAATAGTATCAAATGATTTGTTTTAAACGTATCAAGCATTCTTGGCTATTATAAGGTAAAAACCCTATCCTCCGGCTTGCGTTGCATTGTGTGATGGGAGCTGGGTCTTATAATAGCTTCATTTTTCTTTATTTAGCATTGTGCTGTTTGTCTTATGCATGGATATTCTTGGGAGGAAACCCGTTCCATGTTATACGGCGTGGTCCCTTGATTTACCTAACATTAAAATAAAGATTTACAACTGTTTTAGTTCTCACTCCAGTCCCATGACTGACCTGGAGTTTATTGTTTTAACCTAAACTCTGGGTGCCCCTATTTTCGACACGGGCAGCTAGTAGTTTTGGTTTTGCAGATTTATATTCATAGGATCCTGGTTTACAGCTGGAACGATATCCGGATAGCTTTGTATCCGTATATCTCCTTCAGTTGTGTATTGTATTATTTTCCCGCTGCTATGTATTTAAATGTAATTTAAATCTCTGATATTTCTGTGTAATATTCATTTATACTCTGTATATTCTTGTAATCTGATGCATTGTTGTAATATACAATGAAATGTTCTTCCGTCTGCGTTCTGTTGCGGTTTGTTCTCGAACTATCCGCGCTTTCCTCACTGGGGAAGTTACGGGTTTTCACATTTCACAAATTAGAAAATGGATTGATAGGTTGGTTTTTACACACTAAGGAGATTTTCATATAAAAATTTATTTATAGCAGATTATTTTCTTTTCTTTTTATTTAAGAGCACACTGACCACAAATAACCAGATCTTGAATTTTTAAATGAGATCAGTTGCAGCTTAAATATAAGCAATCTCGTAACCATGCATGACCAGAGCTTGGATTTTTAAATGAGGTTAGAGAAACACTTATGAATATTATTTTTTAATTTTTTGTTTTCTAAAGAAAAACTCCTCAGTATATAAAACCAATATGGATGATAGAAATGTGGTAGGTACAGAAATAGTTTGTGAAATGAATTCTAAATTAATCGCATTATGAAATATGCTCAACTGTAACGGAATTCTTGAAAATTTTCAATTATCACTATTTTTGAAAAATTATATGAACACAATTCCATCACAAATATTTCCACTTTTTACTCAAGATGATTTTTTGAAAAATAATTAAACTCTCCACACTAATATAAAATCATGATGGATGGCAGAATAATGGTAGATAAGGAGATGTTCATGAAATAATCGCCAATTCAAAGATATTATAATAATGGTTCAACCATCAAGAAAATCTAAATAAAATCTCCTCTTGTTGTGTAATATACTGTAGTCACAATTCATCACAGTTTCAAAATATAATATTATTTTTTTGATGGAATCTTAATACAATTCAATTTGGTTATTAATTTCAATTTCTGATTGAATAATCAATAAATAATTTAAAATTGAAAATCAATTACAAGAGGAAAACAGAAGGATTTATACAAGACAAAAAGAATCTATGGAATCTATACAAGGTGAAGATTCAAAACAAATGAGTGAGCAAAATTTCAGAGCATGAGAGACTGATACCACTTGTTATTTCTGTTAACGGGGATTTTGATATGACATTTGTGGTTAACAAGGGTATCTCAGACAACAACAAAAAACTAATCACAAAACCCAAGCAATTAATTTAACGAACAAGAATATTAATTCCATATATCAGAGCAGCAAGACAAATTTTCATCAAAAACAAGCAGTCACCAAAATATTTTCAAATCAATATCAGAGCAGCACAAAAATCAATTTTAAAGCAGACTTGTCATGAAAATTTTTCACAAATATTTCTAACAGCCACAAAAGATGATTCATGACGCAAGATTAAAAAATACAATTTATTTTAAATCATTTGAAGGAATATGAAAATCTCAAGATTCAATGAATCGATCACACTATATTATAACTTTCAATCTGAGATGTTTAAGATTCAAGAAATTAATAGTTTCAAATGATTTCAAACAAACAAATATTTAAATCAAATAATCATGAGATAACAGTGAGTTTCAAGACCAGATTTTCAAAGAATTTTTCACAATTTTTCTGACAATCAAAAGAAAGATTTCAATTTATTTACATCAAATTTGAAAGATATTTATGATCCAAAAAAAATAATTTATTTGAAATCACTTGAATGGATGTAAATTTTGAGATACAAAGAATCAATCACACATGATTATTAATTTCAATTCTAAGAGGTGTGTGAGATTCAAAATATCAAAAATTTCAAATGATTTCAAACAAATTCCAAATAAAATGATCATGAATAAAGATGAATTTCAAGATGTAACACAAGATTTCTAGTCAATTCAAGATATCCAAGCCAATCTGAAAATCAATGAAATTATCACAACTGAAAAATAATAGTGTGCTGTAATGAGTATAATATTTCAAACCTTTCCAAAATGAAGTAGAAGAAACTCAAAACAGCAAAGGTATGTGAAATTTCATTAAATATTTAGATCTTCAAAAAATTTAGAATTCAAATTAATAGTGTTCAAGATATGATATGAATGCATCAACACTGTTAGGAATTCACAAACCAGAAAATAAACTTCAAAATAGTTGTGGAAAATTACAAATTTGAATTCAAGATTTGGAAATTACTAAAGCATCAGAGTTTTATACGAATGAAGTGAATTTCCTGAAAATTATGAACTCTGCAATTTGAAGTAAAGAAAGCCCAAAGAAGAAGAAAAAAATATAGTAGTGACAAATCAAATCATCGTAATCAATAAAATAAATTCAGAAGGGGTAGAATGAGGAATACACAAAGAAAAAAATATTTACAAAGATGAGTTTAAAGGTCATACCTGAAATCGATGTGAACCAGAATCTCTAACTCATCAAATCTTGGCTAAGGAACTGGGAATAATTCAATGATATGAAGCAATTTGAATTCTGTAACAGCCCGAATTTTACATATCAGAAGATCGTAAAATATTTTTATTTTATTCGCTGAGGGTTGGATCATTCTCATGTTTTAATATCTTGCTTATGAGGATGTGAGACATGTCCATAATTTTTTTACCATTTTTGCTTATGACCATTTTACCCATGTCAGTCGTGTATAGGGAATAACTTTTGACTTAAGCTGAATCAGGTGTTCAAACCTGCGCCATTGGAAAGGAAATGGTGTCTGCCTTTCCATAGAGTGGCTACATTAAAGATTTGGCTCAGCGGTTTGGGAGGAATCACTGTTTTAAGGTTTTTCAGTTGGCTGTTCAGGTTTGTGAAGCCTTAATGGGCTGATTTGGAGAGGCCCATTAGTGGGCTAGTGGAAGGGTATAAATAGGGGGTGGGAGGTACGAGAAATAATTTTGTTTCTCAATTCTCTCATTTGGTGGCCTATGTTCCTCCTTCCTCTAACACCTTTCCACTATTAAGAATCGAGATCTAAGGAAGAAAATTGAAGATCTATACCATTGGAGGCTAGATCTACATCATTTGAAGTAAGAATTCATCGGATCAAAGGATTTGGTTCGAAGTGCTTACTATCCGGAATCTTATTACATTGACTTTAGCTTGTTTGGGAGAATCGGTGAGTGATTTGCATCTCCCACATGGATTCAATGAAGTATATGAATGTTTGATCATGTTTTTCATCAAATTCAAGTGTTTTACCATAGATCTGTACCTTGGTATGTCCATGTTCATATGAACCACACTAGGTTCTAAGTTAGCATGTTTAAACCAGTAATTTCTATATCATTTCATATGCTTATGCAAGTTAGATCCATAAATTTGTTGACATGTTTATTTATAATGATTTTGGTGAATTTGCATAATTCTGGTGAAAATCTTCATATTCATGTTATTAGTGACTTCATAACATGCTATTGATTGTATTGAATGAATTAGACGAGTATATTTTGTCGATTGTGCCGATTGGAGAAGTTTTGGTCGAAATTGGGCTTGCATAGGGGTTACGCAGGTTTTGGGTCAGTCCTGATTTGGTCGGCCTTGAAGTACGGCGTAGTACAAGGGTAGTATAAGAGAAAGTACACATGGTTGGTCACGATATTTGAGTTTGGGCCGGTCGTGTTCTGGTCGTTCAGAACTGGAGGAGAGGGATTGATTTGGTGGCTTCGGGTCAGTCCCGTGTAAGTTGGATCGGGTCGGTAGAGACAGGGCTGGTCGAGTCGGTCTAGACTGGACTGGTCGGGTCGATTGAGACAAGTGCTGGTTCGAAGTGTTGAAATGTGTTTGTTGATCGATGTAGAACAACGAATGAGGTGACAACTCAAAGGTCGTGAGTTTGTGAATAATGGTTGCTTAAGAAGGTTCCTTGAGCTATGAAAAGTCGTTAGGTTGGATGACTAGAAACGTGAAGGCCGAGAGATTATCATTACCGTAAGTTCTAGCAGGCTCGAAGCAGGGGTACAATAGTGGCACCTAAAAGACGGGTTGTAGGTTGAGTACCATGGGTATCGTTGAAAGGCCTAGTTGTCAAGGTCAGACAAACATACGTATCGTTAGAAAGCATATGGAGTTTATGCTAGAACTGGGGTTACCATTAGCCCTTAACATATGGCAAGGTTGGTTGTCATACGATTAACGATGGTTTCGAAGCAAGATTGGCAGTGATAGCCAGAGTCTGTCATGGATGATTGGTTGTTTTGTTTGAACCATCTCATGTGGATTGTCCAACGTCGAAGGAGATTCACTCGTTGTGACTATTGGTTTGTTTGACTTTGAGTTTCGTGATTTGAGAATCACAATTTTTTTTCCTTTTTCAGCTCTGAATACCCACGATGAATTTATGCCCTAAATTTTTCAGTGCCCTAAGCCGTTGCTTATACCACTTTGGCATAGGGTCGGGCATAAGGAGAGGGAAGGAGGCGGTGATTTAGGGAAAATAAAACGGAGAAGCGGGAATGGATGAAAATGAAGCGGGAATAGATGAAAATGAAGCAGGAATTAACCAAAAACATGCTGGAGTTTAACGCGTTTGCTTCTGAGTAATCTATATTTACAAGCATGAATTCTGTTTCCTAAAGGTAAAAACACATCTTATATGGAAAACGTGGATGGATGAGATGGATTGGTTTGAACCGTTGGATTAATCATCATCTACGGTTATTTATTTGTTCATTTCGATAACGCAAATCGCTGACTTCGATTGTATTTATGTAATGCTACGCTTTGAGCTGGTGTTGCACGTCACAACACAAGAATTCCAATTGCAACAGTGCATTCACGTCTTATGCAACAACATAGGAATAGTGTTGCAGAAGATCAAAGAAAGCACAGCTTTCGCCACACTTTTCGTGTAGCGCACACACATTAGTGCCGAATATGCCCACTTTTGTAGTAGTGATGGATGACTATTGGAAAACAATGAAATGACTCGTCCAAGAGTTGTTGTTAGTTAATAAAATTTGGATCAAACAAGAAATCTTAAAGTGATGATACTACATAATTATCTCGATTTAAGAATGATATTGAACTTTACTAGTGGTGACTACACATTGATTACAATTAAAGCACATTATGAAATCCGCCGAACGACTATAATCGAATTTGAATTGATATACTATTCAATATATAATGGTCTCCTTAGTTATACAAGGTTAGTATCACGATCAACTATAATCAGTTCAATGTCAAGATCTTTGGCCAAAGTAGAAGGTTAAAAATAAATGTTATTATTCAATTAAGAATTGTGTTTATGGTAATCAAATTGAATGTAGATGATATTTGAATTTTGATCGAAACCAAATTTCATAATATTGAATTAATAGTGTTGATAAAGAAAATTGTATAAATAATCATTACTAAAACATACCCCTTAGTTTTGTAAAATTGGATTCTCGTGATGGGGACTTGTAAGAGATGAATTAAATCTAATTGTCACAACAATCACTGAGGTGACGTGTGAACATTATTATTTGAGTTATTCGAATATTAATCACTAAATAAATTAACACTTGTGAGACGTAGAACTAAATTTATTCAGACTGGGAAACACCGCATGATTTAGTTGATGTACAATGGTTATAAATTAGTTAATTTAAATTAATTAAATCAATTGATATTCATGAAATATTAAAGGTTAATAAATATTCTATATCGATAAAGATTTAAACTGGAAATAAATCACATAAATTATTAGTGAGATCAAGAGATTTTTTTTCCATATAGGACATCTTCATGGCCAGCCAAGAGTAAAGAGGCGAAGTCGTATTAGAGTTTGAACTGGTATGAGACAGATATTTGTTCCAAACCATGCTATAAATACAAGATTAAAATTCACTTTTTTTCACTCTAGCCTCCTATTCCCTTCTCTTTGGCCGCAAGTTGCCCTTCCATCTCCATCACTTACTTACCATAAAAAGATACATTCATCCAAATAAAATTAAAGTAAATATTAGGCTTAAGTCCTTAAAATCAAACTTAATGCACAATAACTTCTTTTTATAAAAGATCATAAATTAGGTCCTTATAATTTAATTATGGAAAACTGCATAAGATTATGCAATTATTCAGTCAATAATTGCAGATGTTTATGCAGTTATGTCAAAAATTGCATAATTGTCTTCAATTTTTCTATGAAAAATTTCAGATATTTTCCATAATTTTTTTGATGAATAATTGTGGAAATTTTTGCAGTTTTTTGATATAATTGTATAAAAGTCTGCAACTATTCACTAAATAATTGCATAATTTACACAATTATTAGTTAACTTAATTCTAAGGACCTAATTTACATACCAATTACGGACATATTTTGCCAAGATATTTAAGAATATTAGATTGGCTTGATTTATGGTTATTGATATCTTTTAATTGTTTCCTACAACTAAAAGATTTGCTAATTGGGACAATTAACGACAAGGACAAAGGCGCATTAAAATTTATCCATAAGGACAACTACTTAATATTTTATGCATAAGGACAATACACTGAAATTAAATTTCGGCCGATGCTTCCATCTTCTCCCTCTGTCGCGTATCTCGATTTCATCATTTATCACGAAATCACAAAAATCACGAAATCATAAATCGTTGAAATCACAAATATCATAAGACATTAGAATCGAAATTCACAATCGAAGACAAACATCACGAAATCAAAATCACGACCAAAAATCAGCCGAAACAGAAACCCTAGAAAACAAAAGAATAGGTCGAACAACAAAAATACATTGGAAATCACAATCGAATGAAAAAAAAATATTTTTCAAACTATGGAAAGCACAATTGAAGAAGTCGAAATTGTTGAAACAGTTTTTTTAGGCTGGAAATATATTTTTTTCGTTACTAGTATAGCAGTTCGTGGGTATCATTTTGCTATTTTTTAAGGTATCATTTTTACTGTTTTAACTGTAAAACATAGCAGCAGTTTTTAGGTATCATTTTTCTAATTTTCTAGGTATCATTTTTCATGTTTTAACTTTAAAACATAGCAGCAGTTTTTAGGTATCGGTATGCTATTTTTTTACGTATCATTTTTACAGTTTTAACTGCGTTATATGTTTTTTTCATGAGATTTTGTTGCTGTGTTAATTTTGAAGTTATATTGTTGTATCAGCTTTGAAACTAAGTCGAACTTATTTCATTTTAATCAACCAAACCGTGACATAATTTTTTTTCATTATTTTATCTTCAAAACATAAGCAAGATTTGTGTTTATCACATCAATCCAGTCTTTACACAAATGCAAAACAATATCAACTACTTTCATTTAAAACTAAAATTGTATTGTAACAGGAACGGGGCATCAGTTTTAAATCATTCTAAGTATCATTTTTTTTAATTATTTTCTGTGCAGTTTATAGGTATCAGTTTTATGTCGCAGAAGGTATCAGTTTTAATTATTTTATTTGTTAACATTGTTTAGGCATCAGTTTTAGGCCATGATAATTATTAGTATTCTGTTTTTTTTCCTATAGTGTATGAGTATCAATTTCAGGCATGAATTAATGCATTTATTTTTACTTATACTCAATCCAGTCTTGAATTCAAGTAAATCCCAACAACATGCAGTATCTACAAGTATTTCATACACAATCAAAACTGATACCAACATAATTTTGTAACAGTACACCATCACAAAAATTACCACATAAAATAAAGACGTATATAAACATAACACAGAAATTACGCTAAAAATGATACCTTAAAAATATAAAAATGATACCTTAAAACTGCTGTGATGTTTAACATAACACATAAACTACAGTAAAAATGATACCTTAAAAAATATAAAAATGATACCTTAAAACTGCTGTGATGTTTAACAAAACACATAAATTACAGTAAAAATGATACCTTAAAAAATATAAAAACGATACCTTCAAACTGCAGTAATGTTTAACATAACAGAGAAATTACACTAAAAAATGATACCTAAAAACTGCTGCTATGTTTTAAAGTTAAAATAGGAAAAATGATACCTAAAAAAATAGCAAAATGATACCTACGAACTGCTATACTAGTAACGAAAAAAAAACATTTCCAATCACGAAAAAATTGTTTCAACAATTTCGACTTCTTCAATTGCGTTTTCCATCGTTTGAAAAATATTTTTATTCCATTCAATTGTGATTTCCAATGGATTTTTGTTGTTAGACAACTTTTTTTTTTCGAGGGTTTCTGTTTCGAGCGATTTATGGATTCGAATTTTTGGGTTCGATTGCAATTTCGATTCTGATGTCCTTTTGATTTTCGTGATTTATGAATTGTTATGGATTCGAATTTTGTGACTTTTGGGTTCGATTGTTTTAAAGATGGAGCAGACATGAATCGGGAGCGGAGGAAGAAGTAATAAGCGCACGTGAAGAAGAAGAGAAACAGTGTATTGTCCTTTTGAATAAAATTTTAGTGGGCTGTCCCTATGGATAAAAAGGCCTTCACTTTTGTCCTTGTAAATATTTTCCTGTTGCTAATATATTTGAGAATTTTAGATAAGCTTGATTGATTGATATAATTTTTTTTTTCAATTTGTAGCCACCTGATTGATTGATGTATTTCTTTCTTATATTATTTGTGGCTACCATAGGTTTAGGGATTTTGATTGATATATTTATTTCAAGTTTGTGGTCGCCTGATTGATTAATATATTTCTTTCCTATCTTATTTGTGGCCACCGTAGGTTTAAGGATCTTGATTGATTGCCTAACAACTTGTATATATATATTGCTTTGCTGAATTAATAAAATATGTTCATATAACATTCTTCCTACCTTTTCATGGTATTGGAGACATTCCTTTAAATTTTCTATACATCTTAAACCATAGTGGGTGGCCGCAAAATATCACCACCACCAACTTCAAAAATCGAGTCTAATTCTCCTTTTTACCTCGGACCGCAAGATCAGCTAGGGGATTTTATCACCTCCTAAAGGCTCAAACTTAACAATTTCAATGAAAGGACCGCAAGAAGGAGATGATTGGAATGGAAATTAGGAGGGATGGATTGTACAGGACCTACAAGCAAGTTTCAAGTTTCACGTTTCTAGTTTCGCATTTCGAGTTTCAATTTCCGAGTTTCAAGTTTCAAGTCTCTATGTCACATGTTTCAACATCTTCACAATTGGTGGATGTTTTTACTAAGGCACTCGGCAAGTCACAGTTTTATTTTCTTTTTTCCAAGTTAGGCATTTTTGAACACCATGCTCCAACTAGAGGGGGAGGGTATTATAGATATATTTTGCCAAGATATTTAAGAATATTAGAAAGGCTTGGTTTATGGTTATTGATTTCTTTTAGTTGTTTCCTACAACTAAAATATTTGCTAAGATATTTGAGAATTTTAGATAGGCTTGATCGATAGATATATTTCTTTCTTGTTTACGGCCACCTGATTGATTGATGTATTTATTTCCTATCTTATTCGTGGTCAACATAGGTTTAAGGATCTTGATTGATTGATTGATATATTTATTTCGTGTTTGTGGCCACCTGATTGATTGATGTATTTATTTCCAATCTTATTTGTGGCCACCGTAGGTTTATGAATCTTGATTGATTGCCTAACAACTTATATATATATTGCTTTGCTGAATCAATAAAAGATATAACATTCTGCCTATATTTTCAATAACTTTTATAATAAGGATGTTTTGGCTATTTTGAAACTTAATAGGGACTTTAGCCCAGCTGTCCTAAAAATTAAATCGGGTAATGTGCCCTTGTCTCTTACAAAGAAGGGCGGTGCATATTTAGGAGATATAAGGAGTTTGTTTGGAACAATATGTGTTTCTACAACCTTGTCTCTTAAGATACAATTCCTTTGTTTATAAATTATACTCTGTTGTAACCACCCGAATTTTAATAACATGTTGAAACTAGAAATCATGGTATAATTAAATTTTAAAATGAGAATCATGGGAAACGGGTTGCGCCATTGCGTTCGTCTCGGAATTCTACATGAAATAGAGTTCGAGTTTTCGAAAATCGGAGTCCGGATGAAGAAGTTATGGCCTGTAGAAGATTCAACAAATTTTAGGAAGCACAGGACCAGGCAGGTCGACCTGGGGGTCGACCTGGGGGCCAGGTCAACCACGTGGTCGACCTTAGGGTCGACCTACCCCCCAGGTCGACCATATGGTCGACCTCCCCCCCTTACAGGTCGACCTGGTCGGCCTGCTTTGACCCAGAACTCAATTTTGAAGCTTGAGACGTGTTTTGATGGTCCAGATTGATTCTAGGGTTAATCTAAGGGCCTAAACTAGTTGCTACACCGATAAAAACACCCTTAGACCTAACCTAATTCACAACAAATCATTCTTACACCAAAATGCTGCTGAGGTCCCTCTTGGTCATGGACGCCGTCTCTAATCAATTTCTTAAGATTTCATACACAATCCAATTTGAAGATTAAAGCTTCTACAATAATTCAAGACAATAAATCAACAACGTCACTGCAACATTCTACAACAAATTCAGTTCTTAATTCATTAGCCATGCTCTGTAAGTTCTAGTTACTTTTTTAGATTCAAACTTAATTATAATATGGCCATGGAATGAAGTGGAATTGAATTTAAGTATGTTTATTGATTCAGGCCTATTTCTGTTGCTTCTTGAATCTTGAGTTTTGGGACTTTTCTACGTTCGTTCTCATGTCAAGCTTATGATCTATTCAGCCTGTTGTAAATCAGTTTTTCTTGATTCATATTGATATTATTATCAAGATCAATCTTTTATGCCAGTTTTCTCTCTATGCTGATTGTTATACAAATTCTACCTTCCCCTATATTTTTTTTTTCGATGAACCTAGGTCAATTTCGGACCTACGCCTAAACCGCGATTTGCATACGATTGAATACGGGAAAATATGGAAATGTTGTCTATATTGGATATATATGTTTGGTAAAATTGATGGCATAACATGAAATTGGAAATTTTGGGTATTGTCAATATAAATGAAATTGCAAGTTTGACCATTGGCATAATTAAATTGGCATGAAGTGGGCATAATGAATTAGCATGTAAATCAAATCACGAGTTCAAGCCTATGTAAATTAAATCAAAAGATTAGGTTTATGATTGGGCATAAGTAGAATTGGGACTTTGAACCTAAAAGAAATTGTAAACTTGATAATTGGTATAAATATGAATTTGGGTAACTAGCGTGTATTGAAATAAAAAAGGATTATAGTTTGGGATAACTACATCATGAATCTTGATTTGGGTTTATTTGGATATGAACTTGATATATGTAATCTTGGCTAGAACTTTATATGGGTAAAATGGCATAAACCTGGCATACTTGTAAATAGGCAAGGATTGGACGTATGTAAACTGACTAGAATTGGGTGTATATATATATATATATATATATAAATTGGCATGTAATTTTGGAACTTGGGCATATGTTTATTAATATGTAAAGTTGGGGATTTGAAACATGAAAATGACTGTGTATTGGATAATTGACTTGAACACGAACATGAACATTTCTATATGTTAAACACATGAACTGATATTGGGGTTTTGGGGGAAATACGACCATTAATGAACCTTTGGCACTAGGTTAGACTCGGTTTGTGGTGTAAATCTGCCCGGAACCGCCCGGCAAATCCAATAGCCACAAAGTGTCAGTCTAATGTGAGAGGTCGAAGGTTGAATTGTAGGCGTAACGATTTATGACACGAGGTTAGACTCAGTTTGTGGTGTAACTCTGCACGGAACCGCCTGGCAAATCAAGTGGCCACAAAATGCACGGTCTAATGTGAGAGGTCATGATTCGTTCGTCATAATGAATGAATTAAGGAATACTAACCATAATAAGATGTGGGTATGGTTAGAGGGTTAGGTGGGATGACATGGAAATTTGACATGTAAATGTGGACCTAACCGGTATGAGTTAAGAACATGTAAAACTTATAAATGTGGGCTTAACCAACATAACTGTTAATCAAACCAATGGGTGGGTTAAGTAATATGACTAGACTAATGACACTTAACCGATATGACATGAATGGGTGGGTTAAGTAATATAACTAGACTAATGACACTTAACCAATATAACATGACACGTGGCAGGGTTAAGTCAACTTGAACATATAGATAATACTTAACCAACTTAGCATGACACGTGGGCGGGTTAAGTCATGAACTACTTGAAAATACTTATACAATTTGATATGCTAAGATAGCGAGGTTAAGTTATGAATCACTAGACAACACTTAACCAACTTGACATGATACGTGGGCGGGTTAAGCCATGAATTATTTGAAATACTTAACCAATGCAATTTGACGAATGGGATGGTTAAGTTAAATGGGTTGGTTTAACTTGAATGGGTTGATAACACCCAACCGATATAACCTGATGTGTGGTAGGGTTAAGTAAAACACATAACCATTATAAAATGGCTAGTGGATGAGATTGAGTTAACATACACTTAACCAATCTAACGTGAGGTGTGGTAAGGGTTAAGTTAACACAGGGGAGAACGCTTAACCGATATAACAAGACATGCGGTAGGGTTAAGTGACACAAGAGAGAACACTTAACCACAGTATCATGATAGGGGGTGGGGTTAAGTTAAATAGATAACACTTAACCAACCTGTGGGGTATACGAATAGACCCAAGGGAAACCCTTGTAGCGGGACCCATTTCAGCAGTAACCCACATTAGGTATCAACGGTACCCTGAGCTAGGCAGGTTGGGGCACGATTACTGGGCTGATTATAAGCGGTCAAAACGGCGGCAGGGATGCAGCAGTGCAGGTTCCGACGGATTACGGGCGTGCACTAATTCCGGAGTGGAAAATTTAGCCACTGGGCATCAGTAGATATAATGCTGTGCATCAAAAGGGGTGTCGGGGTTGCCATCCTAGGGATTGATACACCCTAGGGTGGGACCAGCACAGGTATCTACAAGTAGGGGTCGCAAGAACTAGGTCGAGTAGGAGCCGATCGATTAGTGTAGTAAGGAGACATCTAACACATTCATGGAATTGGTCTGGTTGAGGTAAAACCCTCATATTAGATGTAGTCCTAAAGGCTACCACAACTATGGGGTTGGGATAACCTTAGTATATAACACATGCGAAACATTGTAAGTAAGAGCCGATCAAATAGGTACGGTGGGGACACGAAATTGTCAACATGAGGTGGGACCCTCATCGTGGGATATATACCTATGAAACTATCATGCGGGTTATGGGGGATCACTTATCTTGTAATTATAACCAAGTAAACTAATTGGAATGCTAGTTAGGTGGTGCAGAGCAAATAGATATCATAGGAATATTTTAAATGGTGAAGCAGAGAAATTTACGATGTTTGATAGAAATCTTATGAAATTATACTTGGTTCATCTTGAATGGGAACCTTGCAATGTTATACATGAAAAAAATCATATGATGTTATTCTTAGTTATCGTGCTTATAGCTCATCTTGTCATCATGCTTATGTTTACTTTCAGTTTATTCATGCCATGTTATCTTACCTGTTTTTATGCTGAAAGTCACTAGGACTTATTCAGTCTTTATGACTGACCCAGTTTGTTTCGCCTCTTTTTCTTCCATTTCCCCCTCCCTCCCCCTCCCCCCCCCCAGGTTCACACGGTGGTAATACAGCTTAGTTCAGATCTTACCAAGCTCCAAGGCTCTTTCATGTACGGCTTGGATTTCTCTTGGCTATGGCTTGCTTTGCTTTATTGGGGAACACTACAGTTTAGTTTTATGCTTCTTTGTTTTTGAGCAAGATAGATATTTTAGCTATGTAATTGGGTATTGGAAGTTGATGGGCTTTTATTGTAGACAATTATATTTAATAAGATTTGAAGTACTTCTACTTTGCTTTCCATTGTTTTTATATATGTCTGTCTTGTAATATTTCTGTTCCAGTACCCATAATGCTCCATTGAAGTTAAGGCATTCCCTTTGTGAGCGACCTTAACGGATGTGGGGTGTTACATTTGGTATCAGAGCAGAAGGTTACCAGACTGGGCAAAAGCTTTTAAAAACCTTTAGAAACTATTTTCAAAACGTTTACAAAGAAGCATTTTTCTAAGAAAAGATTTGTTTTACGAAAGGCATATTCCCCAAAGCCATATGCACTAACTTTTGATTCTCTCCTTGAGTCTCTTCTCTCTTTCTTTTTCACCATAGTTTTGTAGGTGTACGACACATGTAGGAGGGCAAAGGAGTGCCCAACCTCCATCAGTAGCCGCAGTAGTTTCATCTGCGACTAATCTTATTTCAAGCTTTGTAGAGTTGCAGTGCGATGGAGGTGACTTTCGAGAGACTTGTCGACAAGTTATACAAGGATAGTAAGAACGAGGATAAAGAACACAAACCTAAGGAGGAGAAACTTGTTGATATGGCTTAATCCACGAAGGAGGAAAAGGTGAAAGGAAAGAGGTCAAAGTAAAAGAATAATAAAACCCATGACAAGAAAGAACATCGTTGGTATGGTAAAAAGGGACATGTAGTTAAGTATGATAGGATAAGGACAAGGGCAAAGAACAAGATCGTCGAGAGGGCAATTGTATGCTCTCACTACTAGCATACCTAAGAGAGGTGGTAACATTTCTGTTAAAAGTTTAGCTTCTCTTTTCTATCATACCGTGAGAACTTTGTTTTTGTACATCGCATCCTTTTAATTCTGCCTCGATAGTTGAGTCTCTGCACCTTAGTACTAGCATAGTAGAGGATCCCATTTTTGTCTCAAATCCTGTTGGGAAATCGGCTCATTTGTTCATGACTTGTTTGGATTTGAGAATGTCTATGCTAAGTGTTGAGTTTAGAAGTAAAGCTTATGTTTTTGGGCTATGGGTTGATTCTAGGGATGGAGTGGTTGTCCAGAAATGGTACCATTCTCAAGTATGAAAAGAGGGTAGTTAGATGCTTGACTTACCTTGGTAATGCCCTCGAAGTCTAGTGTAACCCTTAGGGTTCTGCCATGTTTAGTTACCTAGAATCTCTTGATACATTTATCGATCCGCTCGAGTAGTGTTCGCCACTAAGGCGGATGGTTCATTTCGCTTATGCATGAGTTACAGAAAATGACCTTAGTAAGTACATTTGGCAACATGATTGACATTTGTTTGTTTTCAAGAGATAGTTCTTCTGCGTGGAATACCTTATAGTGAGTAAACGAGATCCAGGATTCACTAGTGAATTTTTGGAGAGCTTGCATGAAACCATGAGTACGAAGTTATGTTTAAGCCGAGTATACTAGAAGAAAAATAAGTAAAAGTGGAAGGAGAGGCAATGTGACGACCCAAACCCCATCACACGGCGGCAAGGGTAATCTTTGGGAATATAACACATAAACAGATAATAACAGAACAGAAATAAATAAATACATCAGATAATGTACAACAGAATATACTGGATATAATAAACATCAGAGTTACACAGTATACACGATAATATTTAGTACAAATACATTTCAGCTATACATAAATGTCTACAGCGGAAACAACATAATATGTATAATAGGAGCTGAACAGCATAAAAGAGATAAATGATAGAATCCATCTTCAGCTCCAGCTATCCAGAAAGAGCCTGCTAAACCTGAATACGAGGCTACCCATATAGAAAAAGGGGGCACCCGAGTTTGCAAGTGAAACAAACTACGAGTCAGTCATGGGACTGGTATGAGAAATCTACTCAACACATTTTACAATGTGGCAGATCATAGGACCACGCCACTTTCGCGAAACGGGTTTACTCCAGTGATTGCCAGTGCTTTAAACAAGTAAATCATTTAAACATCGCTATGCTTTTTATAAAAATGAAGCCATTATAAGACTCAGGTCCCATCACACAATGCAACACAAACCGGAGGATAGAGTTTTACCTTATAATGGCCAAAATATGCTTGATATGATCAAAACAAATCATTTGATATTATTGCTAGTGTTTATATATTTCAAAAGCAATTTGAATCATAACTATCAATCATAGACGACATTAATGCCCCATACCACTATGTCGCCATATATAGGTATACAATCAAAACCGCGCGATGTCGTATTTGGAAATTGGATTTCCGTCATGAACCGAGGCCAGGGATCGTCCTCACCGCTTCGAGACGCTCTATCTCGCCCCTCAGGCAATCGCGCAGACAAGCCTTGGATCGTCAGGGCCGGTCCACCGATGTGGATTAAAACTCCTGAACACTGCGTTTCCCCGCCCTTTGGGGCGTAGGTGAGCCAACGAATGATTCCATCAGCCCCGGATCGATGGATATAATCGAGGTACCTCGCAACAGCAACAACCACACAGGTGAAAGTAATATAATTGTCAGGGCTGGTAGGTCACTGACACCACCCTAGCTAGAAGGAAACACATGCCCTCCCTGATGTCCTCTCCCGCTTTTGGTCCATACCAGGGTGTGAGGCTCGCGAAACAACGATAAACACAAAGCAATGCCACACAGGCGGTGCTTTGATCATCAACCACAAAGCTCTGCTTTTCAACAAAAGCTTTGATCACTGCATCTCAGCATGCCACACAGGCAATTCACGCCATGCAACTTACGTATATCAATCACACAGAATGAAATCCCATGTCAGACACGCAGTCCATTTACTAGTCCGTTCTGGGTCTGAACGAAACCGGAGGCACTTAATACCTCGCATATCCGTACAATCCACAAGTACGTCCGGACGGCTACTACTTCGGCCCCTTCAAGGTAGCTACTCCCATCATGAGCATTAGTAGCATCCCTCCATTCGACGTGCAGATCTTCGGTCTTGCACCGTCTTCATATCTTCGACTTTCACTCGTCTATCAATTATTTGAAATGAGAATTAACTCGGCCTTTTCAAATAATTCACGTATATTTAGATTTTCAAATCAATTCATTTCAATGGTTAAAATATTCGACATTGTTAATTCAGTTCATTAATTGTAATTTTCACGTCAAACACATTCAGCCATCAAATATCTAACAAACCGGGTAAATACAGTTTATTTTCCATTCCATATCGTTTATAATATTTTATCACTATTTATCGCTATTTTTATTTATTTAAAACTAGCCAATTCATTCAAACGACGCTTCAGGCCATAACGCGACCGTGGCGCTGTTTTTCTTCAGATTTGATTTACACATATCTGAAAATCTAACCATTGGATCTTCACAAATTTTATATCATTAGAAAGATCTTTTCAAAACGAATCCAACGGTTTCAGTTTTGGGAAAATCCGACGGTCGGATCTCCCGCAATATTCACTTGAAGTTTAGATTTCAAATATCGAACTGCAGCGTCGTTATTCGATTTATTTTAATTATAATTATATATATATATAATTATAATAGATTCTGGCGCTATTTTTCTTCAGATTTGAATTAAACATTCCAGACAATCCAACCGTTGGATCTTCACAAAGTTGGTGCCATTGGAAAGATATTTCCAAGGCGAACCCAACGGTTGAAGTTTCAGGAAAATCCGATGGTCGGATCTCCCACAATATTCACTTGGAATCACGGTTTCAAAATACGAACTGCAGCTTCGTTATTCGATATATTATAATTCTATATATTTCTATAAAGTTCATTCTTCGATTTCAAAACCGTTTTCACTTCGCACTATCGATAAAAATGATATTTTTATTCAACAGATATTTATTTCTACACATCACCATTTTCCACAGTTCATGTATATTGTAAAAATGTGATTTTTATTGTAAAACAATTTATTTCAAAACCCGATTATTTTATATAGTTCAAACAAATGATAAAAATGTGATTTTTAATATACAACAATTTATTTCAAAACATAATTATTTTATATACATGAATTTCTATTCAACAAATGAATATAGTTTCAACAAATGAAAATGAATCAAACACAGAAAGATTTCAGGAAATTTCGGCAGCATAACGGCAGGGTAGTTAAAACCGGGACCGTATCGATGTACGACTACTCGCTCTACCTTAAAACCTTGCGGTTTTTGACAGTGGGGATTCATGCATCTAGTTCGCACGCAGGTGGCATATTTTATTTTCATTTCCACAACCTATTCTATTTTTGTTTTCAACCCCAAATGGGTATTTTTCAACCACAATCAATCATTCACATCATTCACCAAATTTCACATCAACCAAATAATCCAAACAACAACACAACCAATAAATATCGTCCATGGTCTGTGGACGAGGGGAGTATATATATATATATATATATATATATATATATATATATATATATATGATTATATAAATATATTTCAATTCACTTCAACACAATTCAATATCATTTCAATGCATATATAATTTTTACAACGCATATATAACTTATACATTGACCATACAACTTATACAACGCTTATACATGAGATGTACAACGCTTATATAACTCATACATCAACTATATAATTTATACATCATTGTTTTCCATATCGTTTATAAATTAGATATCTCACCTTGGGTTCCACTCCACCAAAAATTGCAGAAGGCTCAGAAAAATACGCGGTCTCTTCTAAAATGTAGAAGACGTCCTCACGGTCCCGGTGTCTCTTGTTTCACTGAGTTTCGAAAAGAACGAAAAAGATATGATTTTTACAGTGAAATCATAAACGGTAGCACTTAAAAGTGCTATTAAAACAGTTTAATATATAACTGCTGCTAACCTCTTTTAAATCTTCAAAACTAGGGTCGATCTTTTCGCAAAAACCGAAGCACAACTGGATGATCAGACCCCACTGTGTTGTAGCGCTACGGAAGGGCTTCTCGCGCGTGGTGGTCCTGCCCAGCTCGACGAAGGATCGGCGGAGGAATTTGGCCTCGAACGGCGCTTCTTCCAATCGAGATATCTCGAGCGATTCGCAATGGAAAGGGACGAGAGTGGGTCGGATTGAAAGGGGAGGGTGGGATCTTCGAAATCTTCCAAAGGAGTACGTGGTTTTGTGGTGTGGTTTGGGCAAGATCGAGGAGAGAAGATGGAAGAGGGTTTCCGCCGTCGGGTTTGAGGGATTGGGGAAGAAAGAGAATAGATTAGCCAATAGGATTTTTTTATTAATTTATATATTTTTAAAATTTCAAAAATTCCCCTTTCACACACGAACCCCAATCCAAACCCAACGACTGTCGTCCCTAGCGTTTTACCCCCCTTCTGAACATAATGGGATATGTTTCGAAGGCCCATTCGAATGTTTGAGTCAGTTTTCATTCAAATTAAAATATAAAACATTCAATATTTAATTTGAACATACATTTCAATTTGCCAGGGCCACAAACTAACTCGAAAAATTCCAGAAAAATAAATCTAACTATGTTTTGACGATACGGTCCCAACAAAACTAGTTTCGTCGAATTCGGAGACCGTTTGTAAAATGGCCCATTCCTGGTCGATCCAATTTAACTTTAATGACCAAAACACATTTTCCTTTGCCACGCTCACATACTAGCTTCAAAAATTATGAAATTTGAAACCTAGCAATAATCTGACATCCCGCATCCAACAAAAGTGGTTTCGTCGAATTCCGAGGTCGTATGCAAAATGTCTATTTTCAAGGGCGATATATATATATATATATATATATATATATATATTAAAATATATATAAATTCCACAGCGACCATCCTGAAAATTCATTTGGCCATAACTTTTGATTTCTGTTATGAAATCTCGATTTTTCAGATTCGTTAGAAAGACATTTCCAAACAGATTTAAATATTTCTTGTTTCGCTGAAATCCGATTTATTTTGCATCCTGCACATTCAGCCAAAGTTTGAATTCAAAATTTCAAACTATAGGGTCGTCCAGGCCTTGTTTTATAATTAAAATAAATTTTTATATTCTAACTTCGATTCAAACCTTATTTTCATCTCTATTATTTAAAATATTCATTTTAAATATTTAAAATTCACTATTTTAGCCAATTTTAAATTTTTAAACTGGTTCATATTTTCCGGGTTGTTACAATCTCCCCCACTTAAAACTTTTCGTCCCCGAATAGGAACAAAGTTGAAAGTGGTTTGATTAATCAACTCTACATTCAATCTGGTTTTCATTCTCCAACTTTTCAGTTTCTTAGAATTTTCAAATTCTTCAAAAATTTGGCTAACACCCGGAATTTTCGAAAAATTTCACCATAACCTCCTTTGTACGAGGAGGGTTTTGGAAATTTATTGGGCCGTATTAGGTACCCAATAAATCCTATAAAGCATACACATATTTATAGTGATAAAATCTGGTGTTTACAGGGGAGCGTGTATAGATAATAACTCCAGAGAATAAATTCTCATCACCCTGTCTAAGCCTGGGCGAGTGTGTATTTAAAATGCTCAAGAGGATAATCCTCGTCACCTCGTCCCGTGTGGGAAATAAATAGTCCATGTGTCGTATCTAATAACTAGAGAGACGTGATTATTGTCAACTCCAGACCTGTGTGGTTTTTTTTTATTAATCTGGCAATTTACCTTTACAATTTAAATAGTCCATATCAATCATCAGTTCAACCTGTAAAATATAGTCAACGCCATACAAGCCTCTCGCTCGTATGGTAAATCTTCTACCTCGTCACACAAGCTCCAAATGCTTATGTGGTATATGATGAAGTATGCCTATCCTCAAGAAGTATGCCATGTAGTGTAGTTCAAAATTAATTGTTACTATCCTATGGCGACATTTATTAATTACACACAGTATAACCAGCACTCCGCATCCAATGGCATTCACAGGAGTTGATATAACAATAAGGGCGCATCCAACTCATTAAGGTTTACCTATTTGTCGGGCACGCAAATAAAATCTTTACTTAACAGCTAATCCATTTACCTATACAAACATATATAATGCACATGTATATATTTCTAATTAATTCTCTAATCAGTTCAATGTGTGATTTATTCGAATAAATCCTACCACTCGTTCTCTTATAGATTAAACTAACTATCGTTTCAATAATTTAATTAATCAAATTTACTATTACATAATGCAAACAACAATCAAATTGTTTTTAACTTTTCAAATATATATCTTTTATATATTCAAAAATTATATTTCTAAAACCAGACTATATACATAATCACAAATACGTTATTTATAAACATATAACTCTCGACTCGTTCTGGGGCACTTCTGACCCCATCTCTAACGAGTTGTTCTAATTCTGCTACACTCAAACTAGGATATTGCTGATCCTATCTGTAATGAGTTACCCATCCTAGAACACTACTGGTTCTATTTCTGACGAGTTCATTCATATGTTATATTCCAGGCTTAACCAAAGCTCTGATACCATGTTTGTGACGACCCGAACCCTGTAACACGGCGGCAAGGGTAATCTTTGGGAATATAACACATAAACAGATAACAACAGAACAGAAATAAATAAATACATCAGATAATGTACAACAGAATATACTGGATATAATAAACATCAGAGTTACACAGTATATAGGATCATATTTAGTACAAATACAGTTCAGCTATACATAAATGTCTACAGCGGAAACAACATAATATGTACAATAGAAGCTGAACAGCATAAAAGAGATAAATGATAGAATCCATCTTCATCTCCAGCTATCCAGAAAGAGCCTGCTAAACCTGAATACAAGGCTACCCGTATAGAAAAAGGGGGCACCCGAGTTTGCAAGTGAAACAAACTACGAGTCAGTCATGGGAATGGTACGAGAAATCTACTCAACACATTATACAATATAGCAAACCATAGGACCACGCCACTTTCGCGGAACGGGTTTACTCCAGTGATTGCCAGTGCTTTAAACAAGTAAATCATTTAAACATTGCTATGCTTTTTATAAAAATGAAGCCATTATAAGACTCAGGTCCCATCACACAATGCAACACAAACCGGAGGATAGAGTTTTACCTTATAATGGCCAAAATATGCTTGATACGATCAAAACAAATCATTTGATATTATTGCTAGTGTTTATATATTTCAAAAGAAATTTGAATCATAACTATCAATCATAGACGGCATTAATGCCCCATACCACTATGTCACCATATATAGGTATACAATCAAAACCGCACGATGTCGTATTTGGAAATTGGATTTCCGTCATGAACCGAGGCCAGGGATCGTCCTCACCGCTTCGAGACGTTCTAGCCCGCCCCTCAGGCAAGCGCGCAGACAATCCTTGGATCGTCAGGGCCGGTACACCGATGTGGATTAAAACTCCTGAACACTGCGTTTCCCCGCCCTTTGGGGCGTAGGTGAGCCAACGAATGACTCCATCGGCCCCGGATCGACCGATATAATCGAGGTACCTCGCAACAGCAACAACAACACAGGTGAAAGTAATATAAATGTCAGGGATGGTAGGTCACTGACACCACCCTAGCTAGAAGGAAACGCATGCCCCCCCTGATGTCCTCTCCCGCTTCTGGTCCATACCGGGGTGTGAGGCTCGCGAAACAACGATAAACACAAAGCAATGCCACACAGGCAGTGCTTTGATCATCAACCATAAAGCTCTGCTTTTCAACAAAATCTTTGATCACTGCATCTTAGCATGCCACACAGGCAATTCACGCCATGCAACTGACGTATATCAATCACACAGAATGAAATCCCATGTCAGACACGCAGTCCATTTACTAGTCCGTTCTGGGTCTGAATGAAACCGGAGGCACTCAATACCTCGCATATCCGTACAATCCACAAGTACGTCCGGACGGCTACTACTTCGGCCCCTTCAAGGTAGCTACTCCCATCATGAGCATCAGTAGCACCCCTCCATCCGACGTGCAGATCTTCGGTCTTGCACCGTCTTCATATCTTCGACTTTCACTCGTCTATCAATTATTTGAAATGAGAATTAACTCGGCCTTTTCAAATAATTCACGTATATTTAGATTTTCAAATCAATTCATTTCAATGGTTAAATTATTCGACATTGTTAATTCAGTTCATTAATTGTAATTTTCACGCCAAACACATTCAGCCATCAAATATCTAACAAACCGGGTAAATCCAGTTTATTTTCCATTCCATATCGTTTATAATATTTTATCACTATTTATCGCTATTTTTATTTATTTAAAACTAGCCAATTCATTCAAACGATGCTTCAGGCCATAACGCGGCCGTGGCGCTGTTTTTCTTCAGATTTAATTTACACATATCTGAAAATCTAACCGTTGGATCTTCACAAATTTTATATCATTAGAAAGATCTTTTCAAAACGAATCCAACGGTTTCAGTTTTGGGAAAATCCGACGGTCGAATCTCCCGCAATATTCACTTAAAGTTTGGATTTCAAATATCGAACTGCAGCGTCGTTATTCGATTTATTTTAATTATAATTATATATATATATAATTATAATCGATTCTGGCGTTGTTTTTCTTCAGATTTGAATTAAACATTCCAGACAATCCAACTGTTGGATCTTCACAAAGTTTGTGCCATTGGAAAGATATTTCCATGGTGTACCCAACGGTTGCAGTTTCAGGAAAATCCGATGGTCGGATCTCCCACAATATTCACTTGGAATCACGGTTTCAAAATACGAACTGCAGCTTCGTTATTCGATATATTATAATTCTATATATTTCTATATAGTCCATTCTTCGATTTCAAAACCGTTTTCACTTCGCACTATCGATAAAAATGATATTTTTATCCAACAGATATTTATTTCTACACATCACCATTTTCCACAGTTCATGTATATAGTAAAAATGTGATTTTTATTGTAAAACAATTTATTTCAAAACCCGATTATTTTATATAGTTCAAACAGATGATAAAAATGTGATTTTTAATATACAACAATTTATTTCAAAACATAATTATTTTATATACATGAATTTCTATTCAACAAATGAATATAGTTTCAACAAATGAAAATGAATCAAAAACAGAAAGATTTCAGGAAATTTTGGCAGCATAACGGCAGGGTAGTTAAAACCGGGACCGTATCGATGTACGACTCCTCGCTCTACCTTAAAACCTTGCAGTTTTTGACAGTGGGGATTCATGCATCTAGTTTGCACGCAGGCGGCATGTTTTATTTTCATTTCCACAACCTATTCTATTTTTGTTTTCAACCCCAAATGGGTATTTTTCAACCACAATCAATCATTCACATCATTCACCAAATTTCACATCAACCAAATAATCCAAACAACAACACAACCAATAAATATCGTCCATGGTTTGTGGACGAGGGGAGTATATATATATATATATATGATTATATAAATATATTTCAATTCACTTCAACACAATTCAATATCATTTCAATGCATATATAATTTTTACAACGCATATATAACTTATACATTGACCATACAACTTATACAACGCTTATACATGAGATGTACAACGCTTATATAACTCATACATCAACTATATAATTTATACATCATTGTTTTCCATATCGTTTATAAATTAGATATCTCACCTTGGGTTCTACTCCACAAAAAATTGCAGAAGGCTCAGAAAAATACGCGGTCTCTTCTAAAATGTAGAAGACGTCCTCACGGTCCCGATGTCTCTTGTTTCACTGAGTTTCGACAAAGAACGAAAAAGATATGATTTTTACAGTGAAATCATAAACGGTAGCGCTTAAAAGTGCTATTAAAACAGTTTAATATATAACTGCTGCTAACCTCTTTTAAATCTTCAAAACTAGGGTAGATCTTTTCGCAAAAACCGAAGCACAACTGGATGATCAGACCCCACTGTGTTGTAGCGCTATGGAAGGGCTCCTCGCGCGTGCTGGTCCTGCCCAGCTCGACGAAGGATCGGCGGAGGAATTTGGCCTCGAACGACGCTTCTTCCAATCGAGATATCTCGAGCGATTCGCAATGGAAAGGGACGAGAGTGGGTCGGATTGAAAGGGGAGGGTGGGATCTTCAAAATCTTCCAAAGGAGTACGTGGTTTTGTGGTGTGGTTTGGGCGAGATCGAGGAGAGAAGGAGGAAGAGGGTTTCCGCCGTCGGGTTTGAGGGATCGGGGAAGAAAGAGAATAGATTAGCCAATAGGATTTTTTTATTAATTTATATATTTTTAAAATTTCAAAAATAACCCTTTCACACACGAACCCCAATCCAAACCCAACGACTGTCGTCCCTAGCGTTTTACCCCCCTTCCGAACATAATGGGATATGTTTCGAAGGCCCATTCGAATGTTTGAGTCAGTTTTCATTCAAATTAAAATATAAAAAATTCAATATTTAATTTGAACGTACATTTCGATTTGCCAGGGCCACAAACTAACTCGAAAAATTCCAAAAAAATAAATCTAGCTATATTTTGACGATACGGTCCCAACAAAACTAGTTTCGTCGAATTCGGAGACCGTTTGTAAAATGGCCCATTCCTGGTCGATCCAATTTAACTTTAATGACCAAAACACATTTTCCTTTGCCATGCTCACATACTAGCTTCAAAAATTATGAAATTTGAAACCTAACAATATTCTGACATCCCAGATCCAACAAAAGTGGTTTCGTCGAATTCCGAGGTCGTATGCAAAATGTCTATTTTCAAGGGCGATATATATATATAAATATATATATATTAAAATATATATAAATTCCACAGCGACCTTTCTGAAAATTCATTTGGCCATACCTTTTGATTTCTGCTATGAAATCTCGATTTTTCAGATTCGTTAGAAAGATATTTCCAAATAGATTTAGATATTTCTTGTTTTGCTGAAATCCGATTTGTTTTGCATCCTGCACATTCAGCCAAAGTTTGAATTCAAATTTTCAAACTACAGGGTCGTCCAGGCCTTGTTTTATAATTAAAATAAAATTTTATATTCTAACTTCGATTCAAACCTATTTTTCATCACTATTATTTAAAATATTCATTTTAAATATTTAAAATTCACTATTTTAGCCAATTTAAAATTTTTAAACTGGTTCAGATTTTTCGGGTTGCTACAGGCAACACTGGAATGAGTTCCAACTCATATTTTGGAAACAAGAATTAAGAAGCTACGAAATTGTGAAGTTAAAGACGGTGAAAGCACAATGGAGTTAAGCTCAAGGAAATGCGACTCAGAAGATTGAAGACTAGATACACGTATCATATCTCTTTTTAAGAGTATATCCTCGATCCCTTTTTTCCTGTAGAGCTTATTTGCATGCTATCTTTCAAGTATATCCTCTCGGTCCTATTCTCAATCCCATTTCTGTTAGAAACCCCATAGGGAGCATGACTCGTCTGTTAGTAATACATTTTGGGGCTTGAGGGTGTCCGTTGGGTTGACTAAACTCTTTGGGTTTTATAGGATACGGGTTAATTTTAGGAAGGGATTTCCTTGTGACCTAAAAGGAGTCCATCATGCTTAAGTTTCCTTGAATCATATATATTGGTTGGGTGGAGTAATTCTTTGGGTGTCAGCCTGATGTTGATTACAATCTTCGGGGCTGGTGCTTAGGGAGTTCTTCTCCAAATCAATATATATGTGACATAGATTTCCAGTTTTGACAATGCCTAATGGGCACAGGGTTTCTACTTGCTTCTATCGCTCGACTATACCTTTAGGTAGGAACAATTGGGTGTAAACATGTGTTTGAGACATGTTATGATTGATGGTTGCAAGTGGCTGCTAGTGGTTGCTCGTGATTTCATAACACACATTAGGCACTAGATCGGCTCAGACACATTTCCATATTGCATATGCATGAGTGTTTATACTTTTTTATGGATGAAATTGGATGTGTTATCATATGGATGATGCATATGGATGGATGTTTGTGCACACATATAGTGTTTATGTGACTAGGACTATTTGCATACATGTTGGACTCATTGCACTAAACATATTTTGCATTAAGAAGATCAATCAGGCCTGATCATTTGCATTAGATAAGGAACATATACACACACTTTCTGCATATGTTCATACAGCATTAAAAATCTCTTAAGGACAATGGATGTCTGTGATTGATGATTGAGTAAATGGTTGATTGGATGGTAGGACACATTCTTCTTAACTTGAAGATTTCGGGGACGAAATCCTTTAAGGAGGGGAGAATGTAACAACCCGAATTTTAATAACATGTTGAAACTAGAAATCAGGGTATAATTAAATTTTAAAATGAGAATCATGGGAAACGGGTTATGCCATTGCGTTTGTCTCGGAATTCTACATGAAATAGAGTCCGAGTTTTCGAAAATCGGAGTCCGGATGAAGAAGTTATGGCCTGTAGAAGATTCAGCAAATTTTAGGCAGCACAGGACCAGGCAGGTCGACCTGGGGGCCAGGTCGACCACGTGGTCGACCTACCCTCCAAGTCGACCATATGGTCGACCTCCTCCCTTATAGGTCGACCTGGTCGGCCTGCTTTGACCCATAACTCATTTTTGAAGCCTGAGTCGTGTTTTGATGGTCTGGATTGATTCTAGGGTTAATCTAAGGGCCTAAACTAGTTGCTACACCTATAAAAACACCCTTAGACCTAACCTAATTCACAACAAATCATTCTTACACCAAAATGCTGCTGAGGTCCCTCTTGATCATGGCTGCCGTCTCTAATCAATTTCTTAAACTTTCATACACAATCCAATTCGAAGATTAAAGCTTCTACAATGATTCAAGACAATAAATCAACAACGTCACTGCAACATTCTACAACAAATTCAGTTCTTAATTCATTAGCCATGCTCTGTAAGTTCTAGTTACTTTTTTAGATTTAAACTTGTTAATTATAATATGGCCATGGAATGAAGTGGAATTGGATTTAAGTATGTTTATTGATTCAGACCTATTTCTGTTGCTTCTTGAATCTTGAGTTTTGGGACTTTTCTTTGTTCGTTCTCATGTCAAGCTTATGATCTATTCAGCCTGTTGTAAATCAGTTTTTCTTGATTCATATTGATATTATTATCAAGATCAATCTTTTATGCCAGTTTTCTCTCTATGCTGATTGTTATACAAATTCTACCTTTCCCTATTTATTTTCTTTCGATGAACCTAGGTCAATTTCGGACCTAGGCTTAAACCGCGATTTGCGTACGATTGAATACGGGGAAATATGGGATGGTTGTCTATATTGGATATATATGTTTGGTAAAATTGATGGCATAACATGAAATTGGAAATTTGGGGTATTGTTAATATAAATGAAATTGCAAGTTTGACCATTGGCATAATTAAATTGGCATGAAGTGGGCAAAATGAATTAGCATGTAAATCAAATCACGAGTTCAAGCCTATGTGAATTAAATCAAAAGATTAGGTTTATGATTGGGCATAAGTAGAATTGGGACTTTGAACCTAAAAAAATTGTAAACTTGATAATTGGCATAAATATGAATTTGGGTAACTAGCGTGTATTGAAATAAAAAAGGATTATAGTTTGGGATAACTACATCATGAATCTTGATTTGGGTTTACTTGGACATGAACTTGATACATGTAATGTTGGCTAGAACTTTATATGAGTAAAATGGCATAAACCTGGCATACTTGTAAATAGGAAAGAATTGGACGTATGTAAACTGACTAGAATTGGGTATATATATATATATGTATATATATATATAGGCATGTAATTTTGGAACTTGGGCATATGTTTATTAATATGTAAAGTTGGGGATTTGAAACATGAAAATGACTGTGTATTGGATAATTAACTTGAACACGAACATGAACATTTCTATATGTTAAACACATGAACTGATATTGGGGTTTTGGTGGAAATACGACCATTGATGAACCTTTGACATGAGATTAGACTCGGTTTGTGGTGTAAATCTGCCCGGAACCGCCCGGCAAATCCAATATCCACAAAGTGTCAGTCTAATGTGAGAGGTCGAAGGTTGAATTGTAGGCGTAACGATTTATGACACGAGGTTAGACTCAGTTTGTGGTGTAAATCTGCCCGGAACCGCCCGACAAATCCAGTGGCCACAAAATGCACGGTCTAATGTGAGAGGTCATGATTCGTTCGTCATAATGAATGAATTTAGGAATACTAACCATAATAAGACGTGGGTATGGTTAGAGGGTTAGGTGGGATGACATGGAAATTTAACATGTAAATGTGGACCTAACCGGTATGAGTTAAGAACATGTAAAACTTATAAATGTGGGCTTAACCAACATAACTATTAATCAGACCAATGGGTGGGTTAAGTAATATGACTAGACTAATGATACTTAACCGATATGACATGAATGGGTGGGTTAAGTAATATAACTACACTAATGACACTTAACCAAAATAACATGACACGTGGCAGGGTTAAGTCAACTTGAACATATAGATAATACTTAACCAACTTAACATGACACGTGAGCGGGTTAAGTCATGAACTACTAGAAAATACTTAACCAATTTGATATGCTAAGATAGCGAGGTTAAGTTATGAATCACTAGACAACACTTAACCTACTTGACATGATACGTGGGCGGGTTAAGCCATGAATTATTTGAAATACTTAACCAATGCAATCTTACGAATGGGAGGGTTAAGTTAAATGGGTTGGTTTAACTTGAATGGGTTGATAACACCCAACCGATATAACCTGATGTGTGGTAGGGTTAAGTAAAACACATAACCATTATAAAATGGCTAGTGGATGAGGTTGAGTTAACATACACTTAACCAGTCTAACGTGAGGTGTGGTAAGGGTTAAGTTAACACATGGGAGAACGCTTAACCGATATAACAAGACATGCGGTAGGGTTAAGTAACACAAGAGAGAACACTTAACCAAAGTATCATGATGGGGGGTGGGGTTAAGTTAAATAGATAACACTTAACCAACCTATGGGGTATATGAATAAACCCAAGGAAAACCCTAGTAGCGGGGCCCGTTTCAGCAGTAACCCACATTAGGTATCAACGATACCCTGAGCTAGGCAGGTTAGGGCACGATTACTGGGCTAATTGTAAGCGGTCAAAACGGCGGCAGGGGATGCAGCAGTGCAGGTTCCGACGGATTACGGGCGTGCACGTATTCCAGAGTGGAAAATTTAGCCATTGGGCATCAATAGATATAAAGTTGTGCATCAAAAAGGGTGTCGGGGTTGCCATCCTAGGGATTGATACACCCCAGGGTGGGACCAGCATAGGTATCTACAAGTAGGGGGCCGCAAGAACTAGGTCGAGTAGGAGCCGATCGATTAGGGTAGTAAGGAGACATCTAACACATTCATGGAATTGGGTTGATTGAGGTAAAACCCTCATATTAGATGTAGTCCTGAAGGCTACCACAACTACGGGGTTGGGATAACCTTAGTATATAACACATGCGAAACATTGTACGTAAGAGCCAATCAAATAGGTACGGTGGGGACACGAAACTGTCAACATGAGGTGGGACCCTCATCGTGGGATATATACCTATGAAACTATCATGCGGGTTATGGGGGATCACTTATCTTGTAATTATAACCAAGTAAACTAATTGGAACGCTAGTTAGGTGGTGCAGAGCAAATAGATATCATAGGAATATTTTAAATGGTGAAGCAGAGAAATCTTGCGATGTTTGATAGAGATCTTGCGAAATTATACTTGGTTCATCTTGAATGGGAACCTTGCAATGTTATACATGACAAAAATCATATGATGTTATTCTTAGTTATCGTGCCTGTAGCTCATCTTGTCATCATGCTTATGTTTACTTTCAGTTTATTCATGCCATGTTATCTTACCTGTTTTTATGCTGAAAGTCACTAGTACTTACTCAGTCTTTATGACTGACCCGGTTTGTTTCGCCTCTTTTTCTTCCGTTTCCCCCCTCCCCCCCAAGTTCACAGGGTGGGAATACAACTTAGTTCGGATCTTACCAAGCTCCAAGGCTCTTTCATGTACGACTTGGATTTCTCTTGGCTATGGCTTGCTTTGCTTTATTGGGGAATACTATAGTTTATTTTTATGCTTCTTTGTTTTTGAGCAAGACAGATATTTTAGCTATGTAATTGGGTATTGGAAGTTGATGGGCTTTTATTGTAAACAATTATATTTAATAAGATTTGAAGTACTTCTACTTTGCTTTCCGTTGTTTTTATATATGTATGTCTTGTAATATTTCTGTTCCAGTACCCATAATGCTCCATTGAAGTTAAGGCATTCCCTTTGTGAGTGACCTTAACGGATGTGGGGTGTTACATCTGTCGTGTTAGATTAAATTTACAATATCATTGAATGTATTTATATGCATGGTTGTTGCCTCATTATCAATATATATTATTTAATAATACATATTTATTTGTTTTGAAGAAAGTACGATGTGATTACACACACGCACACACGCACACACACACACACACACACACACATATATGTATGTATGTATATATAAGGTTCATTTGGTGTTCCATCAAGTTTAACCTTGGCTTAATTCCTCATCCTCTTCAATCTTTAGATGAAGAGGCGATCCAACTTAACCCTACATTTACTACTAAAGATCTGATTACAAATGTGGCATCTGCAGCGTTCACAGCTACTGTTTACTTAATATGGCAAGAGCGAAACTCTCTACTGTTCACAAATAAAAAGATCAAATGCTCGACTAAATTACAACTGATTATGAAAGAGGTAAAATTCCTGGTATAGGATAATGGCTCCAAATCTGTTCGACCATTACAACTGATTATGAAAGAGGTAAAATACCTCGTATAGGATAATGGCTCCAAATATGTTTGACCAACGAGGAATGTAACACCCCACACTTTTCTAAACCCGAATTTCGACAAAAATTGAAACTCAAACTCATCCAAGCATGAAAATTATAAATATGGTATCTAGAAATTATGAGCATGAGCCTAATCAGAGTAAAATAAAACTAACTCACAACAAAACAAAATAAGATAACTAATATCGATTAAGGCGACTACCTTAAAGCACATCACCACGTCGATATCGAGCTTGAGAGAACGAGAATCGATAATCAAACTGAAAAAAATGCTGAGATCAGTCTTCCCCGAAATAAACCTGAGAGTTTTTATGAGGAGGGAGGTCAGAACAACAACTCGTGGCAAGTAGAAAATGTGTAAAACCGTCTAACTTAGACAAATGTATCCGTCTGGTAAGAACGAAAACATATGTGTCTAACGAGGCTAGTAATCCAGACCTAGTCTTGTAAAGATTTACGCACGACAACTAACTACCATACCCTATGTAGTAACCATAAAGTTAACGATATCGCAATACCAAGATAATACATTTACGCATAAGTATAATGCCTTCAAACCACCATTCAACTAACTACCAAACACTAAGAGGCGGCCTCCCAACTGCTCACTATTTCATAAGGAGGTTCACTAATTCTGTATAGCCACTTAAGACCTCACTATCAGTATAAGATAAGGGTGGATCCTTTCGATCACTTAAGACCAAAGGCAAGCCTATTGATCACTCAAGACCTTACTTGGTGGTTTAATCTACACTAATATTAATCAGTGGACACTAACTATTAAGTCCTACTGATTTAAGGCTTCTGTCATTCACGCATACACCCAAGCCCTGCATAAGGCAAGAGATAATAACTAGTCACTTAATACCAGGTTTAAGTAGGAGCTCAATACCATTTAAGGCCTTCCTGGCGAACCCCCATATTACTATCTAGTAGACCTTATTAGATAACCCCCTAACCACTTAATACTTCCCATAGGATAAGCAAAATTCTGGTACCTCCTTGACGGTCAATTAATACCTAATTCTAAGGCGGACTCTCACCCAACCACTTACTAATTTTATATTTTTAATACATACTTAACATAGTTAATAATTTTATTTATTTAACATTTATTATTTATACTTTGGTTCAAACTAATGACCAAAACAACCCTTGTTGTGTTCAGTTTGGTTTTAAGATTCAAGGCATTATAAAAAGGTTATTTACTGTTATTATTGTATATTTTGTCCAAACTTATTCTAAAAAGGGAAAATTGACACATTTCAAATCACAAGGAAACAGATTGACGTTTATGTTTCTTGTAGATTTCAAATAATATGTTTTATTGCAAACAGAACAAAAGGGACAAAACTACTATAACCAAGTAAAAGTACAACTAATATCAAACACAAACATGATTATTATTACTTTGGCCACTACTGCACAAACTACAAATTAACACCCAATTTTTATGAATTTGGAATAGAACTACAAATTTATTAATGGTTTAGGGACTGATTTCCAGGTTCTAGGTGTTTACAATAGCCACAAACAAAACTAAGAACAATTGTAGGCTTCCAAACTTTCAACGTATTGTTTCAGATTTGAAAAAATAAACAAATCTGATAACTTTTAGGCATATAATTCAAATTCAACACAAACAAATTATATAAGTTTATTATAAATGATGTATATAATTTCTCACTCATCTGAAAGCTATCCAAATCCAAATCAGATATAGGTTTTAGGCTTAAAATTCCCAAATCCTACATATCTACAATTTATTTCAAATAGGGGATTTATAAACGAAGATTTAGATTTGTAGTCCTGATAGAGAAATAGAAAAGATAAAGGAAATTCAGTAATACAAATTACCTAAGCGAAGAACCACATTTTTTTTCAAAAATTTGAATCTAATCTTTCTATTTTTCGTTAATCTGATTTGTATATGTTTATAATATATGTTTTAGAAGAGACTGAAGGATTGGAAATGGCAGAGCTTCGCTGCTGCCTTCATAAAATATGAATAAGAGAATTAGGGTCTTTCTCTCTATTTATAGACGTAGAAATAACCCTGGACCGTTAGATTTAATTTAATAAAGATCCATCTGTTAATATATGATAAAATATATCACTAAATCCTAGCTGCCACTGTCAGGATCGACCATGAGTCAATCCAACGGTCGGCCGCCTGGGTCGACCTGGAAGTGGGTCAGGGGAAAATTATTTATTAATATATTTAATATATTCAATTTATTTATTTTTTGTTCATTTTTTTATTTCATCCGTAAACTTTTCATATGGACTCTGTTCGCGAAGTTCCAACCATGAAAGTCGACCATAATTCCGTCACGAACGCAACGTGCAAGTTTCATGGTCAAATTTCACCATTTCCAAAAATTAATTATCGCCAAAATTCCGAGTTGTTACATTCTTCCCTCCTTACAGAAATTTGATCTCGAAATTTTTCCAATGACAAAGCCATGGTGCTGGCGCCTAATTATCCTAAACTACATAACCAATTAGTGTACATTCAATTTTAAAACCAACATGTGTGCATGTGCACATTGTATATAATGAGTTGCAACCGCAGAATATGCACGCATAATGATTTTAAATCGTATCCTCCTATATGTATGCTTTTCTTTATAACATCTTTGAAAACATGATGCAAACATCCTAAAATATATGGGTAGTTCTACATGAAAGCAAAGTTTTGAAAAATAAAATCATTCATTATCCTCACACGACTACAAACAGAAGTGTGCAACAACCAATTTTGCATCCAAACCTTGTCATCCAACACGTTAACGTATCTAATCATTTCCTATAAATTTCTCCTAAGTCGGAAAAAGGAAATCAAAGAGGAGAAAGTCAATATTATTTCTGCTTATAAATGTTCCAATTCCCGTCCTACAGTGGAACTTTACCTAAATAGCCCCATAATACTCCGCTAATTTCCACCTAGAGACTACGAAGGAGGCTCGAGACAAGCTTCAAAACATAAACCAAGTTAGTTAATAACTCATGTGCATCGTCGAGAAGGTATGGAAACGACGTTTCCACGACTAAAACAACCTTACCTATGTTGTCGTTAAAGTCGTTTCACATTTTCATCCTTAATGCATCACTAAAACGCGCAAACAAATCATCCAAAACCTTCCTTACGCTTTACATATGACTATAAAAATCGAAATTCTCCATAAAAGTAAATTTCCGCTTTAAAAATTCATATGTAAATTTTGAAATTTATTTTTGATACCCATCTACTTTCCTTATCAGATTTTCATAAAAACAGAATTTTGGTAACGTGCACTTTACTATATTTAAACCAGCCATTTTATACAAAATAGATGTTTAAACATACGTAAACTACCTTACTTAAATTTACATTTTTACATAAATCGGATTAAAAGAAAGTAAATCAGAAAAATATATAATTTAAAAATGTTTTTTTTTCCAAATAGCATTTGCAAAAATGTTTCTAAACTATGTCACTACATGAAAAAAATATTATTAGTGGCATTTTGGAGAAAGATGCAATCTCTTTTATTACAATATTATGTACATACACCGAATTTACCATATAAACGATTTTAATAAGCTCCGTGAAAAAACTAAAATATGAATAGAAAGGTTGAGCAGCAAAAAAATTCGTTCCCTCTCATTTTCATTTTTCACTGGCCACTTCTTCGACTTTCCTCAGCTCCATCTTCCTTCTTTCTTCGTCGATTAGAACTCCAAATCGTTGCAACTGGTGTCGACGAGGTAACCCTAACTTCCATTTTGGCTTTTCTCCGAAAACCCAAAGCCAGGTATGCTATTTTCCCATTCTCGATTCCGCGTGATTTAATCAATTTGGTTTGATTTATTCTAAAAATCCTGAAGAACAGCTTTCAAGCATGTTATCAAAAAAGGCATCTGAAACTTTGTCTTTCTTTAGGGTCACTATCGATCGGATTGAAGTAATTTATGAAGAACTGTGGTCTTTAGGAGAGCATATAAGGTCAAATTATGGAGATGTTATTTTAGGGTTTGAGCATTAAATTGGGGAAGAAGGAAGCCAATTTATTAACAAAGAATTGGTAAAGTATAAAATGATTTTACACCCATAAAAGAAATACAACCCAGGTTTATATATACAACAGCTCAGCAACGACTAGTCAAACATATTTTGTTTATTAACCGTATAACACTCAACACCCCCCCTCAAGCTGGCGAGTGATACAATCCCAGCTTGGACATAATTTGATTTTGTTGATTAGATGGAAGAAGCTTAGTGAACACATCAGCTAATTGTTCTTAAGATGGAACAAGAAAGCTTCAATAGTCCTTCCATGACTTTATCTCTATTGAAATGGAAATCAACTTTTATGTGCTTAGTCCTCTCATGAAAAACTGGATTCTTTGCAATGTGCATAGCTGAATGATTATCACAGAATAAGGTGATTGGCTTGATTGGATCAACTTATAATTCTTGTAACAATCGAACTAACCAAGTGATCTCAGTAGCAGCCTGTGCCATAGCCCTATATTCCGCCTCTGATGAACTTAATGACACAATAGCTTTTTCTTGGATTTCCAGGAAATAGGATAGGAGCCAAGTAAAATAACGTACCCATAACAGATCTTCGAGACATAGGACAAGCTGCCCAGTCTGAATATGAAAATACTTGCAATGAAGGCTGATTACAACCATTGAGTAATATTCCAGTGCCTGTAGTGCCTTTGACATAGGAGAGTGTGTGTTTCTGTAACGACCCAGAAAATCTGAACCAATTTAAATTTTTTAAATTGGCTAAAATAATGGATTTTAAATATTTAAAATAAGTATTTTAAATAATGGCGATGAAAACTGAGTTTGAATCGACAATTGAAAACGAATATAATTAATTATAATTATAAACAAGGCCTGAAATGGCGTGGCAGTTTCAAAAATTGAATTCAAACTTTGTCGGATTGTACCGGGTGCAAAACAACCCGGATTTTAGTGAAACCAAAAATATTTAAATCTAATTGATAATATCTTTCCAACGAATCTGACAAATCGAAATTTGATAGCAGGAATCAAAAGATATGTCCAGTTGAAAATTCTGAATAGTCGCTATGGAATTCAGGCCCTTAAAAATGGACATTTTGCAAATGACCTCGGATTTTGACGAAACCACTTTTGTTGGATCCGCAGTGTCAAGTTATTGTTAGGTTTCAAATTTCATAATTTTTCGAATCAATATGTGAGCGTGGCAAAGGAAAACGCGTTTGACCAGTTTCCGTTGATTTAATCGACTGGAAATTGGCCATTTTTCAAACGGTCTCAGAATTCGACGAAACTAGTTTTGTTAGGACTGTATCGTCAATACGAAGCTAGAAAATATATTTCTGGAATTTTTCTAGTTAGTATGTGGCCCCGGTAATTTGAAATGTACGTTTGAAATTCAATATAGTGATTTAAATGTAAATTCAACGGGAACTGATTGTAACGATCGAATCAGCTTGCGATACATATCCCATTGTGTTCGGAATGGGGGTAAAACACTATGGACGACAGGCGGTGGGCCTCGTTTCGAGGTCGTATGTAAAAGTCAATTTTTTTGAAAAATTAAATAATAAAATAATAAAAATAAATTTTAATTCCCCCCATTTATCTTCCTTTCTGCCCCCCCCCCCCCCCCCCCGTTCATTTTAATTTCAAACGAAAAGAAAAAAAACCTAAAAACCTATCGACAGCCGCCCCCCCTGAAGCGAACGCCGCCGCCGCCCATCACCGCACCCCCCTCCCCTCGTACGTCCAACCGCCAGTGGCGCAACCCCCGAAGCCCCCCCCCCCCCCAGATCGCACGAGCTCCGACGAAGATGACGCCCCAATTCGCGAGGCCCCCACCGTTCGAGACACTGAAGCCGCCTGCTCCTCCTCTCGCCGCCGAGCTTAGCTGTCAACCCCCCCCCCTTCGTAAATTGAGGTGAGAATTTGATTTGATTTTATTTTTATTTTTATTCTGTTAAAACTGATTTTTTTTTTTGGTGATTTAAAAACCGATTTATTTTAATTAGGATTTAAAACTGATTTTAATTAGGTTTAAAAACTGATTTTTTTAAAAAGGTAAAAACTGATTTTTATAAGATTTAAAACTGTTTTTTTATATAAAGGATTAAAACTGTTTTTTTATAAAAGATGTAAAACTGATTTTTAAAAGGAAGAACTGAATTTTAAAAAAAGATTATAAAACTGATTTTCAAAAGCATTTAAAAACTGGTTTTTAAAAGCAATTAAAACTGATTTTTAAAAACGTTTAAAAACTGATTTAGAAAAGGTTTGAACTTTAGAATAGAAAAGGTTTGAGCTTTAGAATAGAAAAGGTTTGAGCTTTAGAATTGAAAAGGTTTGAACTTTAAAATAGAAAAGATCAGATTTTAAAAAAAAAGAAAAGATCATGTTTTTTTAAATAGAAAAGACGAAATTTTTATTAAGTAAAAGAAGTAAGGTATGAAAATTTATATTTTTAAAAGCAATAAAAATATAATTTTTTTCATCATAGGAATATTAAAAATATAATCTTTATTTTTGAAAAGGCGGAATATATATTTTTGAAATGCAGTTTTATATATTGAATAACATAGTAAAAAAATTCGATTTTTACATATGTAGAGAATACGGGCAACGAAAGCGACGAAAGGCGAGATTGGCGAAGATTTCTCAAAGTGAAGAGTCGTGGTATTGGATAGCTATAGGTGAGAATTTCTCACTCTTCAATTTCTTTTTCTATAGATATATATGTGTGGAAATAAAAGTGAATTGCTATATATAATATATATATATATATATATATATACGCCCCTCGTCCACAAACCATGGACGATATTTATTGGTTGAAATTGTTGTGAAAATTGATTGATAGCGAATGGTTGTTTGGGATTGTTTGTGATTGATATTGGTTGATTGTGGTTGAAAAAAATACCCATTTGTGGTTGTGAAATATTTGGTTGAAACCACATAGGATTAGTTTGTGGAAATGAAATAAATATATACATGCCGCCTGCGTGCGAACTAGATGCATGATCCCCATTGTCAAAAACCGCGAGGTTTTAAGGTAGAGCGAGGAGTCGTACTAGGGACGGTCCCGGTTTAACTACCCTGTCGTTATGCTGCCGAAATTTTGAATAATATTCGTGTGCTTGAATTATTTTCATATGCTTAAACTATATTTATTCATTGAATAGAAAACATTCATGTGTTGAATTGATATTCATTCGTTGATTAGAAATTCATGTGTTGAATGGTATTCATATTTTGAAATAAATTGTTCGATAATAAAAATCACATTTTTATCTATATATAAAAACTATAGAAAACATTCATGTGTTGAATTGATATTCATTCGTTGATTAGAAATTCATGTGTTGAATGGTATTCATATTTTGAAATAAATTGTTCGATAATAAAAATCACATTTTTATCTATATATAAAAACTATAGAAAACATTCATGTGTTGAATTGATATTCATTCGTTGATTAGAAATTCATGTGTTGAATGGTATTCATATTTTGAAATAAATTGTTTGATAATAAAAATCATCTCTTTATCGACTATATGAACTGTATAAAATAACCTCGTTTTAAAAGAAATTGTTTTATGATAAAAATCCCATTTTTATCACCAACTTGAACTATATAGAAGAATAGTGTTTTGAAATGAATTGTTTTACAATAAAAATCACATTTTTATTGTATGCATAAATCATTGAAACGTGAAGTGTTAAAAATAGCCACTTGTTCAAAATAAACATATATGAGTTGAAATATTCATTAATTAGCTAATGAAATGATTTGCACCTATTTATGTAACATTAGAATGAATGGTGTTTTTAAAACCAAATAGAAATCAAATATGAAGTTGAATAGAAAACGATAAATGTTAAGAACTGTATCTATATGTACATGCATATCCATTGAACAGGTTATAGCAAAGGGGCTAGAGAAGAGGAATAAAATTTTGTGCCCGACAAATAGGTACACATTTACTGCTTTGTTTGGGTGATGATTTTATGAGCCTGTTGGCTAGCCGCTTGGCTTTTTCTTTTTCTTTTTGAGATTAGAAGGACCGGGAAAGCTATTTGCGATTTCCCGATGCTCCCGGTGCAGGGGAGGTTATGGCGAAATTTTCCAAAATTTTAAGGTGTTAGAAAAATATTTGAAGTGAAAACGATATGGAAATCATTGAATAAACTATATTTATATAAATATATAAATATAAATAAAATTAAAACGAAACGAAGCCGTGCAGTTCGTATTTTGAAACCGTGTTTTCAAACAACTAGTACGGGAAATCCGACCATTGGATTTTCCTAAAACCTCAACCGTCGGGTTCGCCTTGGAATAATCTTTCCACCGGCACCAACCTTGTAAAAATCCAACGGTTGGATTGTCTGGAATGTTTAATTCAAATCTAAAGAAAAACAGCGCCAGAAACGATTATATTTATTTATTTATATAAATATAATTATATTTAATCGAATAACGACGCTGCAGTTCGTATTTTGAAATCGAAACTTCAAACGATTGTACCGGGAGATCCGACCGTCGGATTTTCCCGAAACTGGAACCGTTGGATTCGTTTTGAAAAGACCTTTCTAATGATGTAAATTTTGTGAAGATCCAACAGTTAGATTTTCAGATATGTGTAAATCAAATCTGAAGAAAAACAGCGCCACGGCCGCTTTATGGCCCGAAGCGTCGTTTTGAATAAATTAGCTATTTTAAAATAAATAAAAATAGCGATAAATAGTTATAAAATATCATAAGCGATATGGAATAGAAATAAACAGAATTTGCTCGATTTATGTTGTATTTGATGGTTGAATGTGTTTGGTGTGAAAATTACATTAAAGAACAATATTGGTGTTGTCGAAAAATTTAACCATTGAAATAAATTGATTTGAAATTCTAAATATACGTGAATTATTTGAAAAGGCCGAGTTAATTCTCATTTCAAATAATTGACCGACGATTTAAAGTCGAAGATGAAGACGACGGTCGAAGACCGGAGATCTTCACCTCGTTTGGATGGTAACCGAGGTCCTGATTGGGAGGCATCCCGAAATATGGATAATGAGTGGTGATCGTCCAGACGTACGTGGTGATCGAAGGGTTTGCGAGGTATTTAGTGCCTCCAGTTTCGTTCAGACCCAGAACGGACTTGTAAATGGACTGTGTATCTGACATTGGAATTTATTCTGTGTTGATTGATTTCTGTTAAATATACATCTGTTTGGCGGCGGAGAATTTATTCTTTTGCTTAACGCCCTTCTCTGAGACGCGCGAGCTCAGAGGTTGTATATCGATGGACATCAGTCGCATGGCATGAATTGCCTGCGTGGCATGCTAAGATGCAGTGATCAGGGCTTCTGTTGAAAAGCAAATTCTTGTGGTGATGATCAAAGCACCGCCTGTGTGGCGTAGCTTTGTGTATAACGTGAATTCGCGAGCCTCACACCCCGGTATGAACCTAAAACGGGAGAAGGACCTCAGGGAGGGCATGCGTTTCTTTCTAGCTAGGGTGGTGTCAGTGACCTACCAGCCCTGACATTTATATACTTTTCACCTATGTGGTTGTTGCTGTTGCGAGGCGCCTCGGTTTGGTCGGACGATCCGGGTCCGATGGAGTCATTCGTTGGCTCATTTACGCCCCAAAGGGCGGGGAAACGTATTGTTCAGGCACTATAATCCACATCGGTGGACCGGCCCTGTCGCTCCAAGGGGCAGTTGCGGCTGTTCCGGTGGCTCAGGCTAGAGAGTCACGAATTCGGTAAGGACTATCTTTTGCCTTGGTTCATGACGGAAATCCCATTTCCAAATACGACATCGTGCGGTTTTGATTGTATATATATATGGCGACATGATATATGGTACCCATGCCGTCTATGATTGATAGTTATGATTTGAAATTAGTTTCAAAACATATAAACACTAGTAATAATATCAAATGCCTTTGTTTTATTCGTATCAATCATATTTTGGTCGTTATAAGGTAAAACTCTATCCTCCGGTTTGCGTTGCATTGTGTGATGGGAACTGAGTCTTATAACGGCTTCATTTTTATAAAAAGCATAGCGATGTTTAAAAGAAAGATTTGTTTTAGAGCACTGGCAATTCAATGGAGTAAACCCGTTCCACGAAAGTGGCGTGGTCCTGTGATTAGCCAAATTATATATGTGTTGAGTAGATTTCTCATACCAGTCCCATGACTGACTCGTAGTTTGTTTCACTTTCAAACTCGGGTGCCCCTTTTTCTACACGGGCAGCCTTGTATTCAGGTTTAGCTGGTTCTTTCTGGATAGCTGGAGCTGAAGATGGATTCTATCATTTATCTCTTTTTATGCTGTTCAGCTCCTATTGTACATATTTTGTTTATTTCCGCTGTAGACATTTATGTATAGCTGAACTGTATTTGTACTAAGTAAGATCCTGTATACTGTGTAACTCTGATGATTACTTTTATCCAGTATATTCTATTGTTCATATCTGGTGTATTTATTTAATTCTGTTCTGCTATATTGTGTTTCTGTGTTATATTCCAAAAGATAACCCTTGTTTCCGTCTGTACGGGATTTCGGGTCGTCTCAACGTGGTATCAGAGCTTTGGTTAAGCTTAGTTCTGGAATATAACATTTGAACGAACTCGTCAGAAATAGAACCAATAGTGTTCTAGGACGGGTAACTCAATACAGATAGGATCAGCAATATCCTAGTATGAGTATAGCAGAATCAGAACAACTCGTTAGAGATGGGGTCAGAAGTGCCTCAGAACGAGTCGAGAGTAATATGTTTTTAAATAACGTATTTGTGATTATATATATATAGTCTGGTTTTAGAAATATAATTTTTGAATATATAAAAGATATATATTTGAAAAGTTAGAAAGGTTAAAAACAATTGGATTGGTTATTGTGTTGTGTGATTGTAGATTTATCAAACCACTTTCGACTTTATTCCTTTTCGGGGACGAAAAGTTTTAAGTGGGGGAGATTGTAACGACCCAGAAAATCTGAAACAATTTAAAAATTTTTAAATTGGCTAAAATAATGGATTTTAAATATTTAAAATAAGTATTTTAAATAATGGCGATGAAAACTGAGTTTGAATCGACAATTGAAAATGAATATAATTAATTATAATTATAAACAAGGCCTGAAATGGCGTGGCAGTTTCAAAAATTGAATTCAAACTTTGTCGGATTGTACCGGGTGCAAAACAATCCGAATTTTAGTGAAACCAAAAATATTTAAATCTAATTGATAATATCTTTCCAACGAATCTGACAAATCGAAATTTGATAGCGGGAATCAAAAGATATGTCCAGTTGAAAATTCTGAATAGTCGCTATGGAATTCAGGCCCTTAAAAATGGACATTTTGCAAATGACCTCGGATTTTGACGAAACCACTTTTGTTGGATCCGCAGTGTCAAGTTATTATTAGGTTTCAAATTTCATAATTTTTCGAATCAATATGTGAGCGTGGCAAAGGAAAACGCGTTTGACCAGTTTCCGTTGATTTAATTGACTGGAAATTGGCCATTTTTCAAATAGTCTCAGAATTCGACGAAACTAGTTTTGTTAGGACCGTATCGTCAATACGAAGCTAGAAAATATTTTTCTGGAATTTTTCTAGTTAGTATGTGGCCCCGGTAATTTGAAATGTACGTTTAAAATTCAATATAGTGATTTAAATGTAAATTCAACGGGAACTGATTGTAACGATCGAATCAGCTTGCGATACATATCCCATTGTGTTCGGAATGGGGGTAAAACGCTACGGACGACAGGCGGTGGGCCTCGTTTCGAGGTCGTATGTAAAAGTCAATTTTTTTTGAAAAATTAAATAATAAAATAATAAAAATAAATTTTAATTCCCCCCCTTTATCTTCCTTTCTGCCCCCCCCATTCATTTTAATTTCAAACGAAAAGAAAAAAAAAACTATCGACAGCCGCCCCCCCCCCCCCCCCTGAAGTGAACGCCGCCGCCGCCCATCATCGCATCCCCCTCCCCTCGTACGTCGAACCGCCAGTGGCGCAACCCCCGAAGCCCCCCCCCCAGATCACACGAGCTCCGACGAAGACGACGCCCCAATTCGCGAGACCCCCACCGTTCGAGACACTGAAGCCGCCTGCTCCTCCTCTCGCCGCCGAGCTGGGCTGTCAAACCCCCCCCCCCCCTTCGCAGATTGAGGTGAGAATTTGATTTTTTTTATTTTTTTTATTCTGTTAAAACTGAATTTTTTTTTGGTGATTTAAAAACCGATTTATTTTAATTAGGATTTAAAACTGATTTTAATTAGGTTTAAAAACTGATTTTTTTTTTTAAAAGGTAAAAACTGATTTTTATAAGATTTAAATCTGTTTTTTTTATATAAAGGATTAAAACTGTTTTTTTTATAAAAGATGTAAAACTGATTTTTAAAAGGAAGAACTGAATTTTAAAAAAAGATTATAAAACTGATTTTCAAAAGCATTTAAAAACTGGTTTTTAAAAGCAATTAAAACTGATTTTTAAAAACGTTTAAAAACTGATTTAGAAAAGGTTTGAACTTTAGAATAGAAAAGGTTTGAGCTTTAGAATAGAAAAGGTTTGAGCTTTAGAATTGAAAAGGTTTGAACTTTAAAATAGAAAAGATCAGATTTTAAAAAAAAAGAAAAGATCATGTTTTTTTAAATAGAAAAGACGAAATTTTTATTAAGTAAAAGAAGTAAGGTATGAAAATTTATATTTTTAAAAGCAATAAAAATATAATTTTTTTCATCATAGGAATATTAAAAATATAATCTTTATTTTTGAAAAGGCGGAATATATATTTTTGAAATGCAGTTTTATATATTGAATAACATAGTAAAAAAATTCGATTTTTACATATGTAGAGAATACGGGCAACGAAAGCGACGAAAGGCGAGATTGGCGAAGATTTCTCAAAGTGAAGAGTCGTGGTATTGGATAGCTATAGGTGAGAATTTCTCACTCTTCAATTTCTTTTTCTATAGATATATATGTGTGGAAATAAAAGTGAATTGCTATATATAATATATATATATATATACGCCCCTCGTCCACAAACCATGGACGATATTTATTGGTTGAAATTGTTGTGAAAATTGATTGATAGCGAATGGTTGTTTGGGATTGTTTGTGATTGATATTGGTTGATTGTGGTTGAAAAAAATACCCATTTGTGGTTGTGAAATATTTGGTTGAAACCACATAGGATTAGTTTGTGGAAATGAAATAAATATATACATGCCGCCTGCGTGCGAACTAGATGCATGATCCCCATTGTCAAAAACCGCGAGGTTTTAAGGTAGAGCGAGGAGTCGTACTAGGGACGGTCCCGGTTTAACTACCCTGTCGTTATGCTGCCGAAATTTTGAATAATATTCGTGTGCTTGAATTATTTTCATATGCTTAAACTATATTTATTCATTGAATAGAAAACATTCATGTGTTGAATTGATATTCATTCGTTGATTAGAAATTCATGTGTTGAATGGTATTCATATTTTGAAATAAATTGTTCGATAATAAAAATCACATTTTTATCTATATATAAAAACTATAGAAAACATTCATGTGTTGAATTGATATTCATTCGTTGATTAGAAATTCATGTGTTGAATGGTATTCATATTTTGAAATAAATTGTTCGATAATAAAAATCACATTTTTATCTATATATAAAAACTATAGAAAACATTCATGTGTTGAATTGATATTCATTCGTTGATTAGAAATTCATGTGTTGAATGGTATTCATATTTTGAAATAAATTGTTTGATAATAAAAATCATCTCTTTATCGACTATATGAACTGTATAAAATAACCTCGTTTTAAAAGAAATTGTTTTATGATAAAAATCCCATTTTTATCACCAACTTGAACTATATAGAAGAATAGTGTTTTGAAATGAATTGTTTTACAATAAAAATCACATTTTTATTGTATGCATAAATCATTGAAATGTGAAGTGTTAAAAATAGCCACTTGTTCAAAATAAACATATATGAGTTGAAATATTCATTAATTAGCTAATGAAATGATTTGCACCTATTTATGTAACATTAGAATGAATGGTGTTTTTAAAACCAAATAGAAATCAAATATGAAGTTGAATAGAAAACGATAAATGTTAAGAACTGTATCGAATAACGACGCTGCAGTTCGTATTTTGAAATCGAAACTTCAAACGATTGTACCGGGAGATCCGACCGTCGGATTTTCCCGAAACTGGAACCGTTGGATTCGTTTTGAAAAGACCTTTCTAATGATGTAAATTTTGTGAAGATCCAACGGTTAGATTTTCAGATATGTGTAAATCAAATCTGAAGAAAAACAGCGCCACGGCCGCTTTATGGCCCGAAGCGTCGTTTTGAATAAATTAGCTATTTTAAAATAAATAAAAATAGCGATAAATAGTTATAAAATATCATAAGCGATATGGAATAGAAATAAACAGAATTTGCTCGATTTATGTTGTATTTGATGGTTGAATGTGTTTGGTGTGAAAATTACATTAAAGAACAATATTGGTGTTGTCGAAAAATTTAACCATTGAAATAAATTGATTTGAAATTCTAAATATACGTGAATTATTTGAAAAGGCCGAGTTAATTCTCATTTCAAATAATTGACCGACGATTTAAAGTCGAAGATGAAGACGAAGGTCGAAGACCGGAGATCTTCACCTCGTTTGGATGGTAACCGAGGTCCTGATTGGGAGGCATCCCGAAATATGGATAATGAGTGGTGATCGTCCAGACGTACGTGGTGATCGAAGGGTTTGCGAGGTATTTAGTGCCTCCAGTTTCGTTCAGACCCAGAACGGACTTGTAAATGGACTGTGTATCTGACATTGGAATTTATTCTGTGTTGATTGATTTCTGTTAAATACACATCTATTTGGCGGCGGAGAATTTATTCTTTTGCTTAACGCCCTTCTCTGAGACGCGCGAGCTCAGAGGTTGTATATCGATGGACATCAGTCGCATGGCATGAATTACCTGCGTGGCATGCTAAGATGCAGTGATCAGGGCTTCTATTGAAAAGCAAAGTCTTGTGGTGATGATCAAAGCACCGCCTGTGTGGCGTAGCTTTGTGTATAACGTGAATTCGCGAGCCTCACACCCCGGTATGAACCTAAAACGGGAGAAGGACCTCAGGGAGGGCATGCGTTTCTTTCTAGCTAGGGTGGTGTCAGTGACCTACCAGCCCTGACATTTATATACTTTTCACCTATGTGGTTGTTGCTGTTGCGAGGCGCCTCGGTTTGGTCGGACGATCCGGGTCCGATGGAGTCATTCGTTGGCTCATTTACGCCCCAAAGGGCGGGGAAACGTATTGTTCAGGCACTATAATCCACATCGGTGGACCGGCCCTATCGCTCCAAGGGGCAGTTGCGGCTGTTCCGGTGGCTCGGGCTAGAGAGTCACGAATTCGGTAAGGACTATCTTTTGCCTTGGTTCATGACGGAAATCCCATTTCCAAATACGACATCGTGCGGTTTTGATTGTATATATATATGGCGACATGATATATGGTACCCATGCCGTCTATGATTGATAGTTATGATTTGAAATTGGTTTCAAAACATATAAACACTAGTAATAATATCAAATGCCTTTGTTTTATTCGTATCAATCATATTTTGGCCGTTATAAGGTAAAACTCTATCCTCCGGTTTGTGTTGCATTGTGTGATGGGAACTGAGTCTTATAACGGCTTCATTTTTATAAAAAGCATAGCGATGTTTAAAAGAAAGATTTGTTTTAGAGCACTGGCAATCCAATGGAGTAAACCCGTTCCACGAAAGTGGCGTGGTCCTGTGATTAGCCAAATTATATATGTGTTGAGTAGATTTCTCATACCAGTCCCATGATTGACTCGTAGTTTGTTTCACTTTCAAACTCGGGTGCCCCTTTTTCTACACGGGCAGCCTTGTATTCAGGTTTAGCTGGTTCTTTCTGGATAGCTGGAGCTGAAGATGGATTCTATCATTTATCTCTTTTTATGCTGTTCAGCTCCTATTGTACATATTTTGTTTATTTCCGCTGTAGACATTTATGTATAGCTGAACTGTATTTGTACTAAGTAAGATCCTGTATACTGTGTAACTCTGATGATTACTTTTATCCAGTATATTCTATTGTTCATATCTGGTGTATTTATTTAAGTCTGTTCTGCTATATTGTGTTTCTGTGTTATATTCCAAAAGATAACCCTTGTTTCCGTCTGTACGGGATTTCGGGTCGTCTCAGTTTCAAAGCTTTTAGATGTGGGGTTCGAGGATGTTGCATAAATTGACTAAGTGTTTGAACTACAAAGCTTAAATATGGTTTGGTATTTGTGAGATAATTCAGCTTACCAATAAGAATTCTATAGTGTGTAGGGTCTTGAAGAAGATTACCATCAGTGACGTTTAATTTCAGACACTACTACAAAAGTGGGCATATTCGACACTAATGTGTGTGCATTGCATGAAATGTGTTGCAAAAACCATGCTTTCTTTGAACTTCTGCAACAATAATCATATGTTGTTGCATTAGACGTGAATGCACTGTTGCGGTGGAAATTCTAGTGTATTGACGTGCAACACCAGTTAAAAGCGTAGCTTTACATATATACAATCCAGCTCAGCGATCCGCGTTATCAACATAAACATAACTTCAACCATAGATGCATGATTAATCCAACGGTTCAAATCAATACCTAGATCTATTATGTGAAATTTTGGCGCGATGATAAAGTTTTCACGAATTATTTCCCGCTTCGTGGAATCCTCTCTCTCTTCCACCTCAATTTCGAATCTCTTTCCCATCTGCAAAAGAATCGAAACTAAATCCCTAATTTCATATCTTCACTTTTGTCTATGTTGCATTACCAACATCGACCTTCAATTAAATTAAAATTTCCCCTATATTGAATTTTTATTTTCCCTCACTTTCAACTCTGCCAACATCGGGCTTAAATTTATCGATGTCTTCTTCTACTGCTGCTACAGGCGCTATGCATGTGACAGTTGAGCTAGAAACACCTGAAAATTTTGTAGCTTGCTTCTTCAATTCGCTAGCTTGCTTCGTCAATTCGGTAGCCCCTTTTCCACGCCTGGAAATTTGATAGCTATTATAGTTTGCGTAGTATTTGATGATATTGTTCTTTTTGTTAAATGTTGTTTTAGGCGTCTGGTAGGAACAGTGTTAACTCGGATAACCATTACATTGGATAAAACTTCAAGTGCTCTTCTTTAAACTAGGGTGTAGTAATAAACTACCCAGATTTTCTAATTACCAGTAGTATTCAGAGGTTCTTCATGAATATTTAATGCATTTATTATCTATGTATATGTTGGCGCAGTCTAGTAGCATATTACTTCGGGAGAACTTAATTATTAAGCTATGTGATACTGAGGGAAAAATATATTACAAACAGGTAACAAATTTTTTTTCCCCTTTCTTGGTTGGTATTTGTGACCCCTGATTGTGTGCATTTGGTTGGTATTTATGAACCTTGAATGTCTGTGGGCCTGCAATTATCACATGAATCTGCAAAATGAATTCATGCTCAAAACGATTCCAACAACGTTTAATTTTGGGCATGTTTCAATGTGGACCTATTTGCTAATTTGTAGCCACAAATGCTCACCGAACAATATCCTTCTTGCACACATGAATTAAATCTCATTTGGCTTATTTAGTCATTTTTTGTAAGAATTTATGAATCTCGAAAGAAACTAATATCTCAGCTCCAATGCCTGGAACAATTGAAATTGGTACGTTCTTGCTTCTTGTCTCATGTTGCTATATTTTTTATTGTTACATATCTTAACCCAAAAGTATAGTTTTAGGCACAATGGATCTTCCAAAAACAGAAGCAACAAGTGACAAAACTTTCGGATTTAAAGGTAAGTTTATAATCATTAACTCTGATATTGTTCTCTGAAATCATGCAGTATTATACACTACTTATGACATGAAGAAGCATATTACAGTTTCAATGGGGAAGAGAAAATACAGGAGTGTGGGTGAAGGAGCCTGCTCAATGTAAACCCCATCTTCTTTGTTTCTTTATGGATGCTTGAATTATTTCTGTACTAACTAGTGTGTAGTAGGAAACTACCCAGATTTTTTTTATTACCAGTAGTATGCATAGGTTCTTCATGAATATTTAGTGCGTTTCTTATCTATGTATGTTGGTGCAACCCAGTTGCATCTCTTCAGGAGAATTTAGTTATTGAGATAGATGATACTAAGGGAACAAAAATATTACAAACAGATAACAAAAACATGTTCCCCCCTCTTTCTAGGTTGGTATTTATGATCCCTAAGTGTGTGCACTTCATTTTGATAGAATTTAAAACCATAACGGTGGTGGAGAGAGGAATTCTTGAGGATTCATATCCTTTAAACTCGGGTGGATATATTAAGATGAAACTGCAATTTTCACTTAGCAAGGAGGAACTCATGCAAATTCGTGAAATGGTAATTTGGAAATTTACAGAAATTTTCAAGCTTGGTTAAGTCGCTAACATATTTTCGTTGTTGAGCGTATAGAGGGAGCATGCACTGAAAAGAAAGCTCGAAGAGCAAACAAAGACTGGAACTATGATCTCAAATATGGGTAATGTTGATATACTACATCAATGTAATTTTTGATGAATTCTCTAAACATGTTGTTCTGGTTAAAATATTATAGGGAATGGAATTGGCAACCAGTTTGCACTGTTCAACTTGAAATATATATATATATATATATATATATATATATATATATATAACACTGCAGTGTGTAACAGATGTTAGATCAAAATTTGGACCTAACACCCAAATTGTTCTGATTTGTAAAGAATTATAACTGGAGAATGAAGGAAAAGCAGTAAACACACAGAATTTATAGTGGTTCGGCGTTAACGAGCCTACGTCCACTTTATATGTTATCGATTATACTTTGAATACTAGTACAATCAATGATTTCTCTCAAACTCACTCTTACAATTGTGATTTCTCTCAGCAATCTCGTAATAAAACTGACAAGAAATAGTGGTATGACAGTAATGGTGGAATCAGTGCTCAATACTGCCAAAAGATCCTGAAAAATACCAAGCTCTGGGCTATTTATAGCTGATTTTGTCAGGCGGATCGCGATCACACGTGGCACAGATCCCGAGAATATCGGATCGGATCGCAGCTTGATGAAGAATTAGTTAAATTAGCCGTTGTGGACTGGTGTCGCGATCCCATTAAGTATCGGATCGAGCAAGGAGGAGGAATTGGTCAAAGTGACAGTTGGGGACACGTGTCGCTGGATCCGTGCATCTCAGATCGTCGAAGACTAGCTCGTGCTTGAACAGGTCAGAGGCTTCGCTGTGCGTCGGGTGATCGGATCGGTCTGTGCAGGGTAGCAGTGTAAGTGCAGATCGAGTCGTGCAGAGGTAGTCGGATCGCTGATGCTATGGGGGCGATCCGATGGGGGGCGATCCGAGAGGGGCGACCCTCTGGTGCGATCCGATCCTTCATGGACTTAAGGAACGTAGTTTCATACTTTCTTCTTGTGTGTGAACCTTGGTGGCTTGGTCAAAAAGCTAGCCAACATTTTGCCCCCTCGAAGTATGTTTTATCGACGATGGAACTTTCTTCGAAACTGCAGAAATATCTTTTCATAAAGAGATGCAAATCAATGGTAGCGTCTATTCGAAAGGTCGTATCATTTACAGAAAGTCGTGTCCCTTTGCTCGCTATAAATATCGGATAAATCTTCAATAACTTCCCTGTATATTGGACAATTCTTTTCTGGGATCTTTTAGAGACTTCATCGTCGAGTTCACCAGGTAAATTCCTTGAAATTTTTTTCTCTTTTCCTCTCTTTTTTTTAAGCAGATCACGTCTTTCCCAAGACGGAAGGCTCGGTATACAATAATCGACTGTCTCTTCTTCTACAAAGCAGATCCGATTTTCTAAGGATCAAGAAGTGCATTACTGACGAGAATCTTCACAAGCATCGCCTTCTGGATATAAGGTTTGGGCTTGGTGCAGTCGGCAAACCCTACAAATACGTGCCCCCAACGGAGGGAGAAGGAACATCACGGGCAGCATAAACAATTAAATTCCGTAAGAGTCCTTCCCCGATAATCATCCAGGACGACGAGGACCTAAACATATATAGAGGAGATGAGGCCCGTGGTGACAAGTCTTAGAAAATCCCAGTTTCACCGGGGGGTTTCCCCTCAAGGGCTTCTCTTCCGATCTAACCTGCTGCTCCCGACGATTTGACAGAAGAACAGCTATTTAAAGAGCTGAGCAAAATTCCCTTGCCTGATGATGTATACACACAGGGGGACTTTGAAGGGGAGCCATTTTTCCCTGCTTCTGAGGAAACAACTGTTCTAGTTGGAGGACAAGAAACTACTCAGATGAGCCTGACTTCGGGCCCGGGTCTGTTAGGGGGAATTATATGGGATGCACAAATCACACGCACTGCATGACCCCACACTTTTATATCAACAGTATTCAAGGTTTTAATATGCTCTTTTTTCTTTTGCAGGAAAGATGTCTCGCAGGCGGTCTTATTCTTATCGCTCTCTTCGTGAAGGCACACCCAGTCTTCATCCGAATCCCGAGCGTTCTCGCGGCCTTTCTCACAAACCTACTTCTTCGCAATCCCGGTCTCCACCAAAATCAACCTCTGGCAAGCTTCCCAGTTATTCGGTGCCACCTACAGGGGGAAAAAAATTCCTAAAGAGCTAACCCCTCCGAAGAGTGCACCCTCTCACAGCAGGTCATCAAAAAGACACTACGAGCCCAAGGATAAAAGCAAGGATCCAATCAAGGATTCTGAGAAGGAGAAAAGTGACATTGTCCCTTCCAGCCAGCAAGATTTGATTGCCCCCAGGTCACGAGATTACATCCATGGTCCCGAGACTCAGGCTAAGCTGGAAAAGTTGCGAGAACAATTCCCTAACATCTTCTTCGAAAGGATGATGTTTGTTCCAGCCTTGGAACCAGTCCCTAGGAACTGGGATTCTGAAGTCATCGGGCACATTCGCCATGTAGCCAGGCAGTATGAAGTGATGAAGAAACATATTGTTAATCTTTCAGAGGTCATCCAAACACTTGAGATGGAATCACATAGATCCAAAGTGAAGATAGATAACAACGAAAGGGCTAGGACAAAAATGGAGAAGGATTTGGAAGACGCTCAATCCCAACTTGCCTTAGCACGGAGAGATGCTGAAAATTATAAGACTGAATTGGAGAATGCTAAGAAACGCTTTCATTCTGAACTCGACTCAAATAGTCAAGAGAAAATGGTCGTAAAGAAGGAGGTAGAAGATCTTAAAATGGCCAACATTGAGTTGAAGATGGCACAGGGCCATTTTGAAGCTGAGAGAGCTGCTTGGGAGGAAGAAAAAGCAAGTTTGAGAGAAAGTCTAGCTTTGGCTGAAGCGGAGAAGGTGATTTTAAATGATCAAGTCGCGGATGCGGAGAGGTGCGCGGCTCTCGCCAAAAAGAATGTTGAAAGTGCCATTGAAATGGCTACTGCTTCTAACAACAAGCTCCTCGAGAGAGAAAAGGATATTGAAGGGTTCGAAGAGATGATTTTTGACTTCCTCAGCCATATCCTCAAAACTCGTAACATCTCGTGGATCCCGGACTACCACGTCACTTTAGCCAACATATGGGACGCCATCGTCGAGGGTGAGAAGCAGAGATTAGGAGTTGAAGAGATTGACAAAGAGGAGCTAATGAGGACCATTTTAAGGGATAACGAGCCCGAGGATCTGGCAGAAGTCCGGCGCCTAATTCAAGAAGAAATGGAGAAAGAGAGGACCCTGTCTAAGGGCAAAAACAAGATTGACGAAGGTTCGAGCTCAGCTGTAGAGCCCAAGGCCTCCGGAGTTGAGGAATACAATCCTGATGATCCATTGATTCCTCTGGGTCCGACTCCTCTTGTTGTCGGAGCTTCTGCCGCTGGCGTAGATAAAGGATCAGCGGAAGGTATCCCTATATTTTCTCCACAATTTGTCAAGGCTGTCATTACTTGTCGCCGTCTTGCCGAACAATCAACTGAGCTGACCGCATTCTCTCCTGAAATAACATTCGTTTCTCATAATACAGGTGGCGGACCAATCGATAAAGATGCTGAGAAAGAGACGGAGGCAGAGAAGAGTGACATTCCACCAACCGCTAGCGCTAAGGATTCAAAACAACCCAAAGATGCCCCGAAGGAGAAGGTCGTCCTCGCTTCCAGTGCTGACGCTCCCAAGGATGACGAAACCATTAATGCCTTGAAAGATATGGACGGGCGCCATGTAGATGATGAGGAGGATATCATTAGTACCAAAGAAGTCGAAGGCGATGACGACGAAACTTTTGATAAAAGAAAGGCTAGGCAGGAAAAGCAGCTGGCTTCAAAGAGGGTGGGACAAGAGCCTTTGAACGTGGCCCCTATCTCGGAGTTTGATCCCAAAACTGGGATGCTTCTGAAACTCCAGCCCAAATCCGTCAGCAAACAGCTTCATTTTGCGAACCCTGATGATTTCCCAGCTTCCTTGACTGATAAAAGAAAGAGAAAGGAGGTGGAGGAGGAGTCTTCTGATGAGTCGGACGTTCCTCTTATAGACAAAAGGAAAAGAAAGAAGGGTGATCAATCCGAAACTGACAAGGCGAAGCTGGAGAAGCAGAAACAGGAGAAGAAGTCCAAGCGTAAATAGGATATTGTCGCTTGTCTATATTTTATCTTTAGGCTTCCCACTGGCCATGAAATGTAATTGTGAGACTGGCCCTCACTTTTGTTTTAAGTTGTTTTTCACTTTGTAGGCTTGCAGTTTATAAATGAAAGTTTATCTCTTTTGCATCATCGTGTACCTGCATTTAATAAACTTTTCATGCTTAGTCATAGATCATCTGATTATAACTACAAATCAGTCAAGCAACAGAAAGAAAAATTTAAAAATTTCCGTGCTGTATCAAGGTTCATGTGTATATGTATATGGCCCCCAATCAATCGTTAACGTAGCGCTTAACTAGGGCTTATTAAGTATTGATTAGCGTTGTTTGCACGTTGCCCCCTATTTCTGAATATGGGTGACCTAGAAAATTTAATAAGATAACTGTCCTTGTGGTGTTGAGTTTCCGGCACCTTTCTCAGCGCTTAATCATAGACTCTTTTATACTCTCCTGGCGGCCGCCGAGGCTAGAGTTTGAATTCAACAGTTCAGTCGCTCCCCGATCCTTCAACGGGGTAGGAGCTCTTTCTCAGCGCTCAATCGGAGACGCTTTTATACTCTCTCTCTGCTTTGGAGAGTTAGAGTTCGAGCTCAGTAGTTCAATCGCTCTCCGATCCTTCAGCGGGGCAAGAGCTCTTTCTCAGCGCTCAATCGGAGACGCTTTTATACTCTCTCTCTGCTATGGAGAGTTAGAGTTCGAGCTCAGTAGTTCAATCGCTCCCCGATCCTTCAGTGGGGCAAGAGCTCTTTCTCAGTGCTCAATTGGAGACGCTTTTATACTCTCCTGGCAGTCGTCGAGGTTAGAGTTACGTCAAGGCGGTTCCAATCATGGTACACCGTCATGACTTACGGACATCGCCCTCATGTCCGTTATGCTCTCTCTCGGCTCTGGAGAGTTAGAGTGCTATCAATGATATGATTTACTTTATCGCACCCTCAGAGTTTTGACTGGTGACAACATTCCATTCTAATGGAAGGCACCTATAATTATACTCTTCTGTGATCGTTGCATGGTTCACAGCAATTTCCATAAAAATAGAAAGGCAGATAAAAAATAGTGCAATAAAGGTACACGACACACAATATTTTTATAGTGGTTCAGTCGAATCATGACCTACGTCCACTTTATAATTTTTGCTTAAGAAATCGGACTATTCTAGGCAAGTCGTGCCTTGTACATGGTCCTTAATAAAGCAAAAGAACAGATCTGACATCTTTCCGTTAGATACGGCCGTAAATGTTAGGCATTCCACACTCTGGGGATTTCCTTTCCATCTACGGTCGCTAGCTTGAATGTTCCATTATCAAGCTTGCACAGAATAGAGTACGGTCCTTCCCACTTCGCGCCCATATGAGTTGGGGCTGGAAAGACACGCTTCAGAACCATATGAGTTGTAGTATCGGGCGACCTGTTGCTTGCATCTCAAGGCACGCAGGTCTGCTTCGTCCCTCTTTTCTTTGATCATATCCAGGGATTCAAGGAGCAATTCGTTATTAGTCATCGGATCGTAATAAGTCACTCGGTGAGAAGGTACTTTTATTTCAACCAGGATGACTGCTTCTGCTCCAAAAGCAAGGGAGAAGGGGGTATGTCCTGTTGCCGATTTATACGTTGTCCTGTAGGCCCATAGTGCTAAGGGTAATTCATCAACCCACATGGCTCTGGCCCGTTTCAGTCTTCTTTTCAGAATGGACTTAATCACTTTATTTGCCGCTTCGACCAGTCCATTCGACTGCGGATGCGCCACAGAGGTGTTCTGTTTCTCAATGTGGTATTTCTGGCAGAAGTCTCTGAATTCAGTGCTATCGAACTGAGTTCTGTTGTCAGTTATAACAATCTTTGGAATCCCAAATCGACAGATGATGTTTCTAACGACAAAATTGATCACTCCTTCGGTTGTGATTGTAGTTAGTGGCTCAGCCTCGACCCACTTAGTGAAGTAATCTACTGCTACAATAGCGAACTTCGCTCCGCCCTTAGCTATGGGGAGACTTCCGATGATATCAATTCCCCACATAGCGAAAGGCCATGGGCTCGTCATCGTTTTTAACTGGCTAGGAGGTGCCCTAGGTATCTTTGAAAATCTCCGGCATGCATCACACCATCGTGCGTATTTCGCCGCATCTTTGTTTATGGTAGGCCAGAAATAACCATGCCGCAACACCTTTTTTGCCAATGTTTGCCCTCCAGTGTGATCGCCGGATTCACCTTCATGTACCTCCTGCAGCACACGCGTGATGTCGTCATGAGCTATACACCGGAGAAGGGGCATCAAAAATCCCTGTCTGTAAAGAACTCCGCCTTACAGAACGTATCGGGCAGCTTTACGAATTACATTACGCCTCTCGCTTTTCTTGGTCGGAAGCGTTCCATTCATCAAGAAATTCTTTAGAGGGGTCATCCATGACTCCCTTTCTGGTTCCATCTCTAGTACCGGATCAATTTCCATCTGATCTATACTAGGAGACCGAAGTACTTCAACTGGGGCTAGCCCGGTCTCTTCAGGATCGTCGGAACTAGCCATCTTTGCCAACTTATCCGCCTGTTGATTCTCTGACCGTGGAATATGAGATATGTTGTAGTGATCGAAGTCGTTCAGCAACTCCTTTACTTTCTCCAAGTATAAAATCAATCTTGGGCTTTTGGGTTGGAATTTTCCAGTAACCTGGTTCACAACTAACTTAGAGTCGCAAAATATGTCAAGCTTTGTGATTTCCAACTCCTTTGCGATCCTTAACCCGGCTATCAGGGCTTCATATTCGGAGTCATTGTTAGTGGCGTGAAACTCCATCCGGATAGCATAGGATATCAGCCATTTCTCGGGAGTTTCAAGCACTACTCCAGCACCGGATCTCTTGTCATTCCTAGTTCCATCAGTATACAATCTCCAGGCACTAGGGTCGAGAAGTAATTTTGAGGGGTCAACTTCTTCGTTCGCTATATCTTCCTCCGGGACAGTAAACTCTGCTATGAAGTCGGCTATCACTTTCCCCCGTATTGACCGCCGGGGCTGAAAGTTTAGATCAAATTGACTTAACTCAATGTTCCATTTGAGTATTCTTCCAGACGCTTCTGGTCTCTGTAGAACTTGCATGAGTGGATGATTAGTGTATACGGTAATGGGATGAGCCTGAAAATAATGTCGAAGCTTTCTAGAGGCAATCAGCAAATTGTACGCCAACTTTTCTATCCTTGGATAATTACGCTCTGCTGCCGTCAATTTTTTGCTCACGTAATACACTGGTCTTTGAACTTTATCTTCTTCTCTCACCAATGCTGAGCTGATCGCGTGGAACGACACTGCCAAGTACACGAATAAGTCCTCGTGATCCACCGGCTTAGATAATATCGGAGGTTTCTCCAGGTGTCTCAGCAAGTTCTGAAACGCTTCTGTGCAGTCGGGCGTCCATTTGAAGTGGCGTTTTCCTCGCTTTATCAATTCGAAGAATGGGATGCATTTGTCCGTAGCCCTGGAGATGAATCTGCTTAGTGCGGCTACTTTCCCTGCAAGGCTTTGCACATCTTTAATTTGCCTAGGCTCCTGAATGTCTCTGATTGCTGCGATCTGATCTGGAATAATCTCAATCCCCCGAGAACTAACGATGAATCCCAAGAATTTTCCGGAGGCGACCCCGAATGAACATTTTGTTGGGTTGAGTTTCATCCCGTACTTTCGAAGAATGCCAAACATCTCTGCCAAGTCCGTAGTGTGATTGGAGGATTGCCTGGACTTAACCAACATGTCGTCGACGTATACTTCCATTGTTTTCCCAATCTGGTTATAGAACATTCTGCTCATTAACCGTTGATATGTAGCGCCTGCGTTCTTCAAGCCAAAGGGCATTACCACATAGCAGTATAACCCCAGATCCGTAATGAAGCTAGTGTGTTCTTGATCTGGAACATGCATTGGAATCTGGTTATATCCTGAATAAGCATCCATAAAGGAGAGAAGTTCATGACCCGCCGTTGAGTCCACCAACTGATCGATCCTGGGTAACGAAAAACTGTCTTTCGGGCAGGATTTATTCAAATCCAAGAAATCGATACATGTTCGCCACTTCCCGTTGGCCTTCTTTACCAGAACTGGATTTGAAATCGAGTCTGGGTAGATTGAGTCTCTGATAAATCCATTACTCTTTAGCTTTCCAACTTCTTCTTTCAAGGCAGCGGACCTCTCTGGGCCCAGCATTCGCCTTTTTTGTTTTACCGGAGGATGTTTAGGGTTAATGCTTAATGAATGGCTCATGATTGATGGAGATATCCCGCACATGTCTACGTGGGTCCAAGCAAATACATCCAAATTATTTTTCAAGAAATCCGTCAGTCCTTTACCAAAATTCGGATTTAACTGGTATCCAATCTTAAGGACCTTCTCTGGGTCACTATCATCGATCGGTACATCCACAGTTGTCTCGTTGGGAGTCGCCATTCTGCCCCCAGGTTCTTTGTCCTCTCTGGGATCTATATCCTCGGGCAACTCTCTGGGTGACTCTCCTACGGTTATCCTCTTTAATTGCTATAAGGTCTCCGCCCTTGTGGGGGGGGGAGGCGCCCTTGGTTTCTATGTCTCCTCCGTTGCGGAGTAGCTTTAGCTCTGCAATATAACATGCTCGTGCGGCAACCTGATCTCCTCTGACAATACCAACACCAGATTTTGTAGGAAACTTCAATAACAAGCACCAGGGGGCTATACAGGCTCTAAACTTTACGAGGGCCGGTCGGCCCAAGAAGGCATTATAGGGTGACTCAATATCCAAAACCACGAAGGGAAGAATTCTCACTCTCTGGCGTTCTCCTTCCCCAGGTGTAACTGGTAGCTCTACATAACCCATTGGAGCGGTGGATGCTCCGTTAAATCAACGGATCCATCCCTCACAGGGCTTCAAGTCTTTTATCTCGAGATTCATCTGGTCGAATATCTTTTTGAAAAGAATGTTGACGGAACTCCCGTTATCCACCAAGACTTTATGAACAGTGGTCGGGCCAATAGGTACTGTGATTACTAATGGATCTTCGGTCGGAGCATGGACTCTAATGCTTTCTCGTTCGCGGAAAACGACGTCGTCGGACATCATCGTTTGTTGCTTTACCGGGATGTTGTCCTCAGGGTTGCTACACTCCCCTACCTCGAGGTGCTGCTTGGCTGCATTGACATACTGATCCAATGCCTTGGAACCGTGCCCGGCGAGATAAAGCCCTCCGATTATGGTATTGATAACAAGGTCCTTTCCCTTTTGCTGGGCCGTTGGCCTGACAGCAGGTTGATTCTGGTTCTGATTTGGGGCCTGTACGGCTTGCCCCCCGTCTCTGGGTGTCACTCTGTATTCATCCAATTTTCCTTCTCGGAGAAGCCTCTCGACCACATCTCTTAGGTGACGGCATTCATTTGTTGAATGGCCATGAATCTGATGGAATAGACAAAACTTCCCCGTTTCACGTTCTTTCTCCGTCGACTCTTTGGGAGGAGGCCTTTTATTTTGGAGGACGTTGTACGAATCCATGAAGATATTCTCCAAAGTATCGTTTATTGGCGTGTAACTCTCAAAAGACCTAGGACGAGTCCTTCTCTGGGAGTCGTTCCCTCGATTCCTCTTCCGGTTTTTGCCATTATTGTTATTACCATTGTTTCCTGACTGACGACCACCCTGGTTCCGGTTACCGACATTAACCTCGACCTTCCCTGAGCTGTCTCCTGTCTGCTTAATGGAGACATTGCTCTGGATTTCCTCTTTATCAGCCGTTTTTGCCTTTCGGTTAGCATATACTTCCTCCCGGCGTAAGTGCACGTTAGCTTTTTCGTAGAATAATTCTCTAGTATGAGGTGGCTTGCCGGCAAGGTATCTCCCAAATTCGGTGTCTTTATCTACCCCCATCAATTAGGGCTGCCACAACAGTTGGCTCATGAGGATCTTTGACTTCAGTAGCGACTAGGTTGAAACGGTCTAGATACACCCTCAAACTCTCGCCTGGTCGTTGCTTGACAAGGAACAAGTCAATCACACTCTTCGTCTTTTGTGCATAGATGCGGAATTGTTCCACGAACCTTTCACTCAACTCCCTGAAGCTGGAAATTAATCTTGCTGGTAAGCGAGTAAACCATAATAATGCTACATCCTCCAGGAATATGGGAAATGCTTTGCACTTGACAGCGTCAAAAGCTGCGGCAGCGGTCATTGACCAAGAATATCTCATCAGATGTTGGACGGGATCAGATCTACCCGCTTAACGGTTCATCTGCTGCATGTTGAAGCGCCTCGGGAACGTCGCATCTAAAATGTCATCAGTGAAAGGGGTGTGACTGCGGTCAATTCCCCAATCTTCATTCCGTTGCCAATGGCTATCTGCCAGAATTTGATGGATCATAGCTGCAACATTTGCACAGGTCAGCGGAGGCTCGGGGTCAGCGCTTCTTGCTCGGTGGGGTTCTCTAATCTCCCTTCCAGGAGCGACCACGAAATCCAGGGCTCGGATTGGGCTTCGCTGCCCCCTGTTACCATGAGCATTTGTACGGCGACGGGCCTGGGGTTGTCTATTCTGAACAGGGCTGTCCACACCTCGAGCTCTGGGAGTTGCGGCGCGATCATTCACATTGCGGTTTGAGGGTCCTACACCTAGTGCCTCTTCTTCCCGTGATGGCAGAGTTCCAAATCAAAGCTGCTCTATGTTTTCAGGCCTCTCATATGGTCGCCGTAGAGGTCTCGGCGATTCCTCTGACGAAGAAGAGTACTCTGGGGTGAGTGGACCAACTGGGGGCGTCCTTTGCCTTGCGAGACCATTGAGCCTTCTATCCATAGTAGTCAAGATCTGTCGCAGAATGGAGCTCTCCTGCCTTTGAGCAGCCAATTCATCAAACAGCCTCTCCCACATTTCAGAAAAGCGAGAAAGATCTCCCTCAGTAACGGGAGCAGAAGGATCATATTGATCATCATCATTTTCTCTTATGTGCAAAGAGCTTGAGCCAGGTCGAGCGGAGGGGCCAAGACGGTAGGAGCGAGCCATAGGTTCCTTTCCAGGTCGAGTTGTAGTCTGGTCATCAATTCAGATCGCTGTGGATCGAGGTCGGCGATTCGGTACACCCCCCTAGGGTTGGTTCGTGGTCACGGTATGAGGAGGATTCGGGGCGTTATCACGGGATCGAGTAACAACCCCTTCAGCAGTCCAGATCGCCTCGTCCTCGTCGACTCGGAGCATGGAACCTTCATCGGATCGGTTCGTGCCACGATCGGATCGGTTCGCCCCCTGCGCTCCGCGATCCAAGGGTCCTTCATCGACCAGCTCGTGCGCACTTTCTTCAACTGCTTCATTCGCGACTTCATGCTCGTACTTCCTTAGACTTCTTTCTAGCCATGATATCAGATGTCGCTGGAATCTTCAAAAAAACTGAATAGTGAAGTTTTGGGACTGTTTTCTTCGGACTTTCAAATCCAAATAGTAGAATAGCAATCCGGTAGGCTGAGAATTGCGTTCTCAGTGAAAGCACCAAAATGTTAGATCAAAATTTGGACCTAACACCCAAATTGTTTTGATTCGTAAAGAATTATAACTGGAGAATGAAGGAAAAGCAGTAAACACACAGAATTTATAGTGGTTCGGCTTTAACGAGCCTACGTCCACTTTATATGTTATCGATTATACTTTGAATGCTAGTACAATCAATGATTTCTCTCAAACTCACTCTTACAATTGTGATTTCTCTCAGCAATCTCGTAATAAAACTGACAAGAAATAGTGGTATGACAGTAATGGTGGAATCAATGCTCAATACTGCCAAAAGATCCTGAAAAATGCCAAGCTCTGGGCTATTTATAGCTGATTTTGTCAGGCGGATCGCGGCCACACATGGAACAGATCCCGATAATATGGGATCGGATCGCAGCTTGATGAAGAATTAGTCAAATTAGCCGTTGTGGACAGGTGTCGCGATCCCCTTAAGTATCGGATCGAGCAAGGAGGAGGAATTGGTCAAAGTGACAGTTGGGGACATGTGTCGCTGGATCCGTGCATCTCGGATCGCCGAAGACTAGCTCGTGCTTGAACATGTCAGAGGCTTCGTTGTGCGTCGGGGGATCGGATCGGTCTGTGCAGGGTAGTAGTGTAAGTGCAGATCGAGTCGTGCAGAGGTAGTCGGATCGCTGATGCTATGGGGGGCGACCCTCTGGTGCGATCCGATCCTTCATGGACTTAGGTAACGTAGTTTCATACTTTCTTCTTGTGTGTGAACCTTGGTGGCTTGGTCAAAAAGCTAGCCAACAACAGACAATACATATAAGAAATCTCTAATTCTTTTACCTTATTTGTTTTGTTTGTTTATGTGCAGATTCAAGTAAAGCATCATGACGGTGGATCACTGAAAATAGAAAATTTGCTTAGCATAATGCTTCTGAACTGGAGAAAACTGAAAGCAGTGTTAAGAAAATGGTATCTACTTTCGAAAGCAGTCACTACCTGGTATACAACCTGTTTCCTTTTCAAAATTTTCTCCCATTATGCTTGTGGCTTTTGGAGAAGATTTTATGTTGACAAACAAAATGCATCAAAAACAAGATGTCTGATATGCTTTCTGATTTAGCTGCACAACCTATTTCCTTTTCAATTTAGTATTCACTCAAATGCATCATAAACAATTCTAATTAATGTGATAACATATTTTCTTTCCTGTGAAACAAATAGATTTTGTTGTAGGTTGATGTATGATGTTCATAGGCTTTTTTCTTGTAATGAATAAGATAACTATAATCTTATTTTGCATTCTAGTACAGTCAGTGAAATTTATATGTCCACCTGCTGATACCTCCTAAACCTGCAGGGAGCAAAGATAGTGATCGTGGCGGCGGCTTTAGCTACACTTTTCTTTAGTACAAGGCCATAGAATCAGGAAAAAAATGGTAGAATTGGCACTTGTAATATATTTGAAGAATTGGTATGGTATGTAGAATATTTTGGATGATTTGAATGTGATGATGAATGATTTGGATGTGTTTCTTCTATTTACAAAACTTGTAATGCAAAATTTTTAATTAAAGCGTTGTATTTTCTTTCTTCTAATGTAGCATTTGCTTTTTTCAACTGTTGCATTTGCTTTTTTTCTGATGTTGCATTTCAAGATAATGGTGTTGCATTAAATAAAATATTATTAATTCCACATGGCACGTGGGCCCCATAGATGACGTGGCATGTGACACGTGTGCAACTAACATGGAGAGCTGATGTGGCATGTGACACGTTGGCAGCTGAAGTGGAAAGTCCATGTGGACCCCACTACCATGACTTGGAAGCCAGGCTCTGGCTTCTGCTTAAGACAACGATGTATGTTGTGGCATTACATGCATATACTGTTGCAATAGAGTTATAATGAAACACTTTCTTTCCATGGCCGTAGATGGACAAAAGCGTTGCCTTGGAGAGCTAATGCAACGGCCGTGGATGCCACGCCCCTCTGGTGTGCCTATTTGAGAAAATGGCCTACGACAATGCTTTTTTGATCTACTGCCACATAAAACTAGTTTCAAATATGCCCACTTTTGTAGTAGTAAGATGAAGAGGTAATGGTGTTGAAGAGCATTTCGAAAAAGTCATTTGAGAAGCAGCCAATAGCTCGGTTGTGAATTTGTGCTACGTCATTACAATTCCACAAGAAGTGTGATTGATTTCAAGGCTTAGGAAGTAATGAACAGAGCCCAAATCTTTAATGCTAAAAGTGGTATATAGAAAAATCTTTAACTATTCGATTTCAGAGGAATCAGAACCAGTTAGCAAGAGATCATCTACATAAACAGCTAGGATAGTTATTAAACCTGATATTTTCTTGGTAAAAAGAGAGTAGTCATTCTTGGATTGAGAATATCCACGTGATTGTAAGACTGAAGTAAGTTTGTGAAACCATTGTCATGACGCTTGTTTTAATCCATAAATTGACTTCTTAAGTCTGCAAACAGGGTGATTGGGATTTGTAATGCCTTCAGGCATTAACATGTAAATTTCTTCATATAAATCTCCAAGAAGAAAAGCGTTATTGATATTAAGTTGATGAATTGTCCATTTCTTTGAGGCTGCAACAACAAGTATAGTTCGAATGGTTGTCATCTTGACAACTGGAGAAAAAGTTTCATGAAAATCCACTCCTTCATTTTGTGTAAAACCCTTAGCTACTAATCTAGCTTTATACCTTTCTAAAGTCCCATCTGCTTTAAGTTTGACTTTAAAAACCCACTTAGACCCAATTGGAGTTTTACCTGCTGGAAGATTAACTGAATCCCAAGTGTCATTTGACTGAAGAGCATCTACTTCATTTTTCATTGCTAAAACCCAATTTGGATCATTTGAAGCATCAAAGTATGAAGAAGGTTCATGATAAGAAGAAATAGTTGAAAGAAAAATGAAATGAGAAGAGTGGAGAGAAGATGAACAGATTAATGATGTATGTGTTTGATCAGAAAAACAGGTGTTGCAAATATAATCTTGAAGATAGGATGGTTGTTGGTGTTGCCTTAAAAGATTTTCGTAAATTTGGTCCAGTAGTGGCAACAGGTAAAACTTCTTATGCATCATTAACAACTGGACTTGAACTATCAGAAAAAGATGCATCACTGAATGTATCATTTTGAGGAGTAGAAGAAGTGTTTGGTGAAGTATCAATTTGAATTAGTGTGAAGATAAAATCTGCAGGATCATTCTGAATGGTGGGTAAAGTTATGGGATGTGAATAAGGTTTTATATGAAAGGGATAATTGGACTCATTAAAAACAATATCTCTTGATTCAATTATTTTATGTGTGGCAAGATCTAAAGCTTTGTAACTTTTCTTGCCAAAGGAGTAGCCAATGAATACACATGGTTTTGCGCGAGGTTGAAATTTATCTCTTCCTTGATGTATGGTAGATACAAAACATAGGCAACCAAATGTTCATAGGAAAGAATAATCAGGTGTTTTATCGAAGAGTTGAAAATAGGGAGAATTATATTTAAGATATGGTAGTGGTGTTCTATTTATGAGATAGGTGGCAGTCAGTATGCATTCTCCACAAAATTTTAAAGGTAAACTGGATTGAAAAAATAGGGATCTAGCAACTTTAAGAAGATGTTTGTGTTTTTGTTCAACTACTCCATTTTGTTGAGGAGTGTATGCACAAGAAGTTTGATAAATTATGCCATTTGAAGCATAAAATTTTAAAGCATTAGAACCAAAAAATTCTGCTGCATTGTCAGACCGAATGATTTTGATTTTGGAATGAAATTGTGTAAAGATGAGAGTGTGAAATTTCTATAAAACAGTGAGTTTTTGAAGTCATGAGAAAAGTCCATGTACATCTAGTATTATCATCTACAATGGTTAAGAAATGTCTAAAACCATTGTGAGTAACATGTTTGTAAGGACCCCAAGTGTCAATGTGTATAAGATCAAATGGTTTAGCAGTTTTTGTGATGGAAGTAGGAAAGAAATTTCTGTGTTGTTTTGCTTGTGGAAAGATTTTGCATAAATGAGAAGGTTTAGCAGAAGAATCAAAAACATTTATATGTTTAAGCTGAGCGAAAGGTATGTGACCAAGTCTGCAATGCCATAACTCAGGACTGTTATTTTTAAGAGCAGAAGAAAAAGCAAAAGACAAAGCAATATCATTCATGTAATGTGCTACAGATGAGTTTATCATTGAAACATCAGTAGTAACATTATTAGAGACTGAAGGAATAGTAAAAACAGGCTTACAAGTATTATCAATGTTAACAATGTAAAGCCCTTTTATCTCACTGCCAATCAAAATTGGCTTCTTCATCAAAGGGTCCTAAAGGAAACAAAATTGAGGAGTGAACAATACATTAGTGTTCTTTCTTGTATGAGTTTTCAAACAAAAACAAGGTTAAAACAAAATTCTGGTACATGTAAAACATTGTCCAGGGTTGATGAAGCAGAAAGAACAACTATTCTAGACTGTATGACATTGTATGTTTTTCCATTTGGCATAGTGATAAGTATTGGTTTAGGCAAAGATGAATACCGAGTGAACAAATTAAGATGAGGAGCCATATGGTCAGTAGCTCCACTGTCAATGATCCGAATAGGTTTAGTTTCTGAAGAAATAAAGCAAAAATTCTTACCAGCCAAAAGAGCAGTTGAATCTGATGGAGCAACAGTATTATTCTTCAGCAAAGCTAATAGTTGATTATATTGCTCATTAGTAAATCCAGAGTGAGATGTTACTGCAGTTGAATCCTTCAAAGATGATGCAGCAGCTGCAGTACAAGGAGCTTTGCCTGGTGGATAACCATGTTTCTTCCAGCATTTCTCTGTTGTATGTCCTCCAAGCGAGCAATGATCACAGAACATAGTATGACCGTGTAATTTCCAGCAATTATCAATTGTATGGCCACAAATTTGACAATGATCACAATATTGAGATCCTCTACCACCTTTGGCAGCACCACCATGACCTCGAGAAGAAGTATAATTACCTCAATTGTATTCTTGGGATCAGCAAAACGTTGAGAAGCTAATGCAGAGGTAAGATCGGTCAGGGAGGATCCAGAAGGAGTTTTATTGCCTAGTTCTCTTTGTTCCTCTTCTTGCAATAGAAGTTTGTAGACTTCATTTAAGGATGGAGGTGGTTGAATCATTAAAATTTGCACTCGTGCAGAATTGTAAGAATCATTCAAGCTTGCAAAAAACTGTACAAGTTGCTGATCTTGAAGAATATCATGAATTAAAGCTCCAGAACCACACACACAGACACGATCTTCAAGAAGTAAGGTATATTCATCCCATAGGGTTTTCGATTTAGTGGAATGAGATGAAATTGAAGATGTATCCTGGGAGAGTGTTGACAACGATTTTTAGGGTTTAATCATTAAATTGGGGAAGAAGGAAGCCATTTTATTAACAGAGAATTGGTAAAGTATAAAATGGTTTTACACCCGTAAAAGAAATACAACCCAGGTTTATATATACAACAGCTCAGCAACGACTAGTCAAACATATTTTGTTTATTAACCGTATAACACTCAACAGGAGAATCCGATAGTCTCGTTTTTCAGGTGATTTTCTTTTGCTTATTCTATGCATTACTCTTACTTTCAAACTGCATTTCTTGTCCATTAATTTTTAAGACAAGTGTGTACCCGTGTTTCACACATGGGTATGTTAAACATATTTTAATTGCATACCGATATGATTTGATTGCTCATATTTTAGTAGAATAAAAACCGTGGATCTTTAATTTGAATACAACCATAAAATATTTCATGTAATTTAGCTGGACCAAAAAAGAAAAAAGAGTCCGCTTTATCTATTTTCAGGTTCGTATTACATCGACGTGTAAAGTTTGCGACCATAGCCTTTTTTGGTACATAGAAGACTGTCAATCCAAAACAATAAAAGAAATAAAACACATACCTCCTAGGAGTCAAATAATAAAGGGTAAACATAGATTTGTAGATGAGTAAGTTTGTTTTCCGAGTTGAAAGTTGAAAATAGAGTTGTGCATTAATGTACGAACCACGAAAAATCAAATAGATTTAAAGAATAGCACACCATTATCTTGAAGCTTTAAGCCAAGATTGAAATAAGACTTTTTGCTTGCTAAAATTATGATTCATTTTTATGTTCCAAATGGTTACAAATACAATGATTATATCTAAGCAAAAATAATTCAATATATGTTTAAATATATTATTTCCCTTAACGTCAAAGTTGTTTAAACAAAAAGGGAACACCATTTATATCTTCTAAATATGATATTTATCTAAAGACAATAATGACTTGATTATTATATCTTTTTAAACGTATTGGACTATTTTAACTATAATATGTTGTATTATTACAACAAAACTTAAAGTATGTTGTCCTAGTGCGTACAATACAGTTGAATTGCTAAGTCATAAAATGCAACAAAGGTAATAAAAATGAAAGTTATTTTTGAGCAAAATAAAACACTATCAGCAAACTATTGGAGTCATATAATGTTATTCGAATTTCCATATAAGCATAAGCGAAGTTGTTTCATTATTAGACCTCGAAGGTGGAAAATATGGTTGAATAAGTTATACATATTTATTTATAATATATCATATTCTAGCATTAATTCTTCACATACGGAGTTGGTGATTTTTTGGAAGTTAATGTTGGAATATGATAATTGAAATTTTGTTTGATTGGGAGGTGCTTGGTGATGTTCTTGAAATGGTGTGTTAAAAATAACGGTAAATCAAACAGAAATTTTATATGAGGGCCATTGTTGTAATGTTAATGTACACGTTTGGAGTGTAATGTTATATATGTTAATTATCTAATTAATGAAATTCGTAACAATAGCGAACTCCACGGAACAATAACAAGCTTATCTATATAACAAAATCCCTTAGGGTAGACAAACAGGGAGACAAAGAAGGGCTAGGATTTATTCTTGCAAAAAATATATCAAGCGACTATAATTACTTTGGATTAGCGCAATATCTAACGTCGTCAAGTCCTCCGTCACAAACCGCAATTCCCCCATCTCCCACGATCTATTTCACGTTCCCCCTCCCTCCCCATTACGTTCTTCTGTTTCTCATTTGCCTTTTCTAATTAGTAATATTTATCCATCGATTGCAATTTCCTCTATCTTTCTCCATTGCTGAAAATCCAAAAGAAGTTTATCTACAACTTAAGCTTTTAATTCAGATTCATTCGTTTGACCATTTGAAATCCGATTTGACAATCGTAGATTGTCCTTGCTCGACGGGTAATTTCCCACTGCCAATTTATTTACCCTTTAATATGTTTAAATTTAGTTCATCACCGAATATCGTGAATTTTTAGGTCTAAAGCTAATGGTAAAACGACTGAATTCTCAAATTATTTTTGTATTCTTTCTCCTAACGATATGCTGAAGGTCAGATTTTTCCTTTTGTAGTACTAATTCTTCTTGGTTTATTATTTCGGGTGTTCAGAAAATAAGTTATCATAATTTAATCTACTTGAATAGTGACGGATTTTCTGTTTCTCAAAGGATGTTGGTGCAGTAAATAAAATTATTTTGGAGAAGGCTGCTAATTTGCCTCAAATTGCTGTCAATCATACTATTGTTGCACGCCATCGCCCTAATTTTTTGCGGTTGCTCCGAATGCTCAGAATCGGGCGTTTGTTGCAACAAAAAGTACCAGAGTGAAATTTCTTAGACAATAATGGTATGGAGAAAGATGCATGGATTTGTGTACATTTTTTTCCACGAGACTTTTACTTATTTAAAGGAATAGTTACTTGGATTTCAAGGTTATATAATTGACAGCTCTACTTGATACACAAGACTTTTATATAATTGACAGCTCTACTTACAACAAAAATTATGTTCAAAATGAAATAGAAATGTGGTGAAATTTTACCATGGATTCATAGCACGCTTCAAGATTGAATACAACCTGCCATCTACTACACTAATATATAACACAGTATCAATAATGACTCAGTTTTTTATTCGTATGTAACATATGCAAAATTGAAGCGGTGGAAGAGGCTGCGACAGAAATGATAGTTGTGTAGGGTTTTATGGTTTTTTGATATTTGGGTTAAAACTAAAGTAGCTGAACGAGTTGGTAACATAACTGGGAAGGAAAAGGTTGGATCATGGTTTAAAGCACGGTCAAATCACCGGTTGAATAGTTCAATGGTCGGTTCCTGCATGTAGATAGTTTAAACGAGCTCAGGGCCGAACCAGTCCACAATTCACATGGTGTTTCGAGGTTGAGTCGCGGTCCAGTTCAGTTCTTAGAACATTGGTTCTCAGTAGTTTTTTGTTTTGTTTTGATTTCTATTGTTGTTCTCAAAAGAGGAAGGCTTACCATTTACGTAATTTCGGTATTCGTGGACGTTATTGTAAAATATTTTAATAGTTGTTTCAAACTTGAATTCAGTTACATCCGCATATTTTCCTCTAGCAATCTTTTTCGTGCTACAGATACTTTTCATTGCAATGTATACATGGCCAAATATATTGATGTAACGATGTCCTTGGTAAGTTGATCTAGTTTTTAATGTTTCGCTTTCAGATTAAAATTTTGGGCATGCCATTATCCATGCAAAATTGGGGGGACAGGGCTCTTATTTGACTCAGTTTATTACTCCACTTCCGCTCAATACTGCTGAATCACATCCCTATGACCAGTAATCTCTTGAAAGTCATGTAAACGTCGGTCGATCGAAAAACTATGCAAACCCTAATTTGGATGCTACTAGATCTGAAAATTACTTAATCAAGTAGGGAGATAGGGCACCGTAGTTCTTATTTTCGACGTCGTCGTAGGTAAGTGATCTTTGATCCTCCCTTTTGTGTTTTGATTTTTTCTGCTTTTGTTCCAGTTTTTTATGTCACTCTTTCGGATTTAGTTTTTTGGTTGTTATCTATTCCTTTATCTTTGCAAAAGTAGTGAGATGGGCCTCTTATTTGATTTATATGTTTCTTTCCCTCCCATTGTCTACGCAAAAGTATGCTTATCTTTACTACTAATAAGGTAAATTCCATGAACTAAATTACTTGACATCTTTTTGAAATACCTGAAATGCCCCTGTAATTTCTGTAATTTTACTTCGTTCCTGTTAATTAACCTTAAACCTAATTTTCTCCCTCTCCGGTTTTTCCCCAAAAATCGTCGCCATCAATCAAATTGACATAAATCAATTCCTCACTGCAAAATCCAACCCTGATTTCGCTCTCATCCACCGTCGCTGCAAATTCACCCCTTGATTTTACTCTCCAATTCGATTCCTCTGATCTCCATAAGCTCTAACTCTCCTGCTTCACTTTGTAGTTCCACAACCAGAAATTAGGGTTGGTTCACCGGCCAAATCTGTCATCCTCTCCACCTTTTATTATATTATCGACCATCGATTGATCGAAATCAGACTGTTGATTATTGATTGATCAACCATCGACTATCGACTGATCGATCATCGATCATGATTAATTCGACCATGGTTTGTGCGTTAAACTTCGGTTCCTTATATAACAACTTCTCAAACTTCGATGGTGGACTAAGCACATAATTCACTTGGGTCTATTGATTCGGTGTTGATAACAAGTTAAGCTCACCCATCCTTTATGTGAGATCCATCGACTTTCAATCTATGGTAAGTGCTGCTGATTTTCGTTGGTTCCTTCGATTTTGCATAAGTATTTGGGTTACTTAAAGATCTTTATTTCAAGATTATTTTTATTTCTTAATCAGTTGATATCAATATCTTTGAATTCAATGACTGGGCTATTTTTTAGATCTCAATTCACGATTTGTTTTGCGGAGTTCTTATTTTTGATAAATCTCCAACGCGAAGCACAACTTAGGTCTTTTTTTTGGTACATCTTATTGATTTTCTCTTCTGTTTCTTACTCTAAATCGGGTTTTTTTGGATGAACGATACCATCTGTCATGTTTTTGAGGTTTTAGTAATCTGAAAAAAATAATTATTATGATTAGATCTTCATATGTATGGGTTATAAAGTGTATATTCTAGATTAGTTTCTGATGATCTTCATATTCACGCATGTTTTGTAAATATTTTTTTTTTTGCTCATTGGCCTATCATGGTGGTTTGCTTATTTTCAGATTTTTGTTAGAAATGGCATTTCAAATTTGTTGTAGTCTTATAACATCTAAACGCCAACGTATAATTTGTGATAGTTTGAATCAGCGGTGTTGATTAAGTTTTGATGGGTTTAGCTACAGTAGTTTTGTTTCCCCGTATACATTTACTGATTTTCATATCAACAATTTTGGTTCAAGGTGTCAATCAATATTTTGACATTGCGTTGATATATTTGTTATAAGATATCTATGTTACTCTTGGTAAATTAGTTGCATATTTCAATGCTTTAGATTATTAATAAGCAAGGCTGTATAAATCGCTCTGTGGAAAGCATGGACTAGGGATTAATCATAATTAGGCGTTTTTGAAAAACTCGAGCAGTTTGGATAAAATTTTTGTATTAGTATGTGCTGATCAAAAATGAGCGTTTTAGGATTTCATTATTTTCGGAAGCAAGCCTAAATTAGTGCATGAGTGGTCCCTCGAAACTCGCTTATATGCTTAGGTAATGTATTTAGTCTCATCCAGGCGGATTATGCAAATAGTTAGGTGGCAAGACTAGCCTAACGCCTAGACGGAAGCCTAAAACGAACTTTACAAAAGAGTTAATACTTTTGTTTCTTTGATTTTTCTGTAAGGGCGGTTATCTCAAGTGTTTTTTTTATTGATGCATTACATTTAAATTTTGTAGTTAACAAAATCATACAGTGCCCGGTATTATGTCAATGGCTAAACTATTAATCACTCTTTTTTTCTACTTCAGACTTTGTTCGTTTCCCTTTCATACTGTCAAATCTTCATGGACAATGGCATGCCATAATATGATCAAGATGTATACTATCCAGTTACTACAGTTTCGACAAATGGAAGGAAAACTATTTTTTGGATGGCTAATAATATATAAATTTGCACATTTTTTTTCTTTAGGTTCGAATTTTTTTTCCGCTTGATGGATAATTTTCGAGTCAGGCTTCTGGCAAATGGTGATGTTCAATTTTAAAGTGGACGTGCAGGCTTCATATTACATGTTTTGTAATATATAATATCAATACAATGCTTTTAATGTACTGTTATTCTTTAATGCATCCAATTATGTCTGCGTCTCAGTTTTATAATTCATATTAATTGCATATTTTAGGGCTCTCATGTTCAGCTTTGTTGAATATGGAACTACTTTCACAGTTAACATTGTTTCATCATCTAATTGCTTTGAGTCTTTCACAGTTATTATGGAACTACTTTCACAGTTAACATTGTTTCATCAGTTAACATTGTTTCTTCTCTTGCGATTCCTTGGATAACTACTACCAGATTTTGATAGGGCCCACACGCCAGCCATTCTTCTTGCTTAGACCAGCTATCTCTTCACCTTGCTCCTTAAGCTGCAATGCTTGATTTGCCAACTCCTTATCTTGGTCAGCAAATTTGTTTCTCGTCGTTTCTTCAAACTTCGCAAAAATTTCAACTTGGTTTTCCTTAAATTTTACAAAATTTGATGCCTGTTGCTCCTCAAATTTTGCAAAATTTGAGGCTTGCTTCACCTCAAATGATGCAAGATTTTAAGCCTGCATTTTAGAATTTATAATAAGTACTTAGAACTTGAATACAAAATATATACTAAAACATACATACCATCTTATCTTTTGAACGAAAAAATGGCACTTGGACAGACATCACTGGTACAAAAAAGATGTCGGTAGTGTGTTTAGCAGCTGCTTCAATCAGTTCATTCTCTTCAAATGGTTACACGTCTATCTTAAAGAACTTGCACACAACAACTCGGGAATTCTCACCGACCTGGGTAAACACACATTAGTTTATACAGCTTAAGTTGGGATTATTGAAACTATACAGCTATTAAAAAAATTTCTAGCTAATAATGCAAACATATGCATATGAATCCATGATCAGAGCATTTTGGTAAAAATTATGATCACAACTACAAAAGAACACATATGCAGTGGTATATGTAAGATAAAGGTTTAAGACAAAATTGGGGTTGCATGTTTTGTTTTTCGATACAATTTTAAATTTGTTTGATTTAGGAACAATGATTATTACAGGAATGGAAATGGTAAACACGGACATTGATAACGATAAGCTGACGGTGGCAGGGAAAGTGGATCAGGGTATGACTCGGGAAAATCCGAAAGAAAGCGAGCTGATTTCACCACTTAACTATGTGCCTAAATGGGATGCTGTGCTTAAGAAATCAGAAGCAAAGATTCCTAAAAAGCCTAAAGTGGTAATATTTATGAGTTTTTTAAGTTTGTTTAAACTAAAATAAAAAAAACTACATCCTTATTTAATTTGGCTCTGTATTGATTCAGCCAGTAATATTGACTGTGGTGTTTAAAGTTTGGCTATTAATAGTAATATCAACTATGGTATTTAATGTCAATTAAAAATTTCCTACTTCAAAAAGTATGCCATATAAATAACTTGAATGTATCCTTCGGCTATCCAAAAAATAATCAAGCATGGAGTATTAATTATTTTATTAAGTGATAATCAGAAAGTTTGTGTGAGTGAAATATATTTGCATGTTATATATTTCCACTAAGTTGTGTGTTAGATCGAAGTCTGAAATGTTTGGTTCTTTATTTTGTTGCACCAATTTTGAAGGTTTTGGAAAGTTTAAAATGCCCTTTTTCATCTGTATCATGTGATAATAGGTATTTTGTCTTTTTTCTTTACTTCTATGATCTTGCACACTATTTGTACAACGACATTTTTTGATCCTCCTACCATGTTTTTTAAAATCTTATCCTCATCCTTCTATTCTTATGATTAACAAAAGAAAAACAGCCAACCAGAGGAAAATCCAACAAATTTAACAGTCCTAGCCTTTAGCTCGGACAGTTCTTTATAAACATGGTAGCACTCATCTGAGAATTATCAAAAGCTGCCCTGCATTTTCTTCTTGAATTCTCCATTTATTTTGCTGATCTATTCTCTTATCTCACTTAAATCACTCAAATTTAAGGTGCCGCTTTTATTTTGTACATTTTTTTAGTCATATTACATTGTTATTGCTGGATAACTCTTAAGGTGGTTGATGTCAGCAATGCTAATATCAGCACCAAGAGAACACAAGAAATATGGATGAATTTCTTCCATATGCATAACCTTGACTTCATAACGTACAAAAAAAATCAACATATTAGTCACAGAGCTGCTGCTGTGATATCACTGCAGGACACTTAATTCTTTCTTTCGTTACCATTCGCAATGCATGTTCCCCATTCGACCTTTCTTGATGGTCAGCCTATGTCCAACGCTAATATTGAAGTAACTTCCTCTTAAGTTTCCCTTGCTTTTGATATTGGTTGCATGTAGGATATAGTTTTTCCATGAAAATAAATACCATTCTTATTTCATAAGTTTGTGTTTGTCTTGATTGCAACTTACTATGCATGAAGAAAAAATAATTATGTCTTGGTACAAATTCAAGAAATAGAAGGTTTCAATTGTCATTTGTTTAGTATATTTGTTCATAATCACACTTTACGCTTGAAGGCTCAAATTTTGTTGATTATACAAAGCCAAAAAAATTTGCAGGCTTTCCTTTAAATAGCCTACAATCTCTTTGTCATAGTGAAGCAGCTTCAAGGTATAATCTATTTGGCTAAAACATTTAGAAATGTTTATCGTTGGATAAATTAAAGTTGAAATTTTGGTTGAGTAGGTATATTTGGTCTTCCTGTGTAGTGCACATAATTCATTTTCCTATTGCTTCGACGTTTTTTCATTGAAAGGTTTTGTTTGATGTATTGCATTTTTCAAACTTTTATCCACTCATTTTTGTCATATTCCAATTTGATTGGCTTTTATCTTGACGGAAGGTTAACCCCATCCATCGAACATGTGAAAAAAAAATTAGGAGCAAATTCACTTATTGCCTATGCATATGACCATTATTTAACAATTAGTAGATTTTCTTTCGAATTTACCCACTTTATTTGTGCTTGAGATTCTTAGCTATGAAGGGGATTATAATGAAAGTTGGGAAGGAGAGTCCAAGGTCTACATATTTAAACAACGAAGGTGAGTACTATTTAATCCTCGCAATGATATTAAGATGGAATTGTATTGGAGGACACGATAACTCCTGTAGATAATGCAGTATCCAAGTTGTTTTCGAAATTTGTGGCTTTCATTGCTTAATTGAAAATATCTCTATAATAAAATGTCTTCATTTAGTTCTGACATTCTATTGATTATTTTGTTCTGATTTTTTTTCAACTTCGTTTTGTATGCTTCATTGACATCCTGCACACTTGCGGCATATAAACAAAACTGAAATGTACAATTCATGTGTAGTTTGCAATAGCTTCATATTCCCTCTTAATGTTGTTTAGTTAGACCTTGATAGAATACTATTCATCTTTAGATAATGATGACTACTCCGTTCTCAATAATAAATAGCTTATCAAATTTATATAGATATGTATATTTTTTAATGACCTAAATGTCATATATAGAAATGTATATATTATGCATGTTCCTAATTTAATGACCTGAATGTCATATATAGATATGTATGTATATTTTTTAACAATGGAAATGCATATATCTTCTAACTATGAATACGGTTTTCTCACTTGATTTTAACATCCAACCAAGTTAAAAAAATGTGGACCTTATTTTACATAATATATTGAAAACAAAAACGTTAATATTATCAAATGATATCATCAGGTTAATTATACTATAAACGTGGACACAGTGGCGGAGCCAGCTTTCCAACTCAGGTATGGCCAAAAAAAAAATGTCCCACATCACTAAAATAGAGTAAGTGTCATATATATATATATATATATATATAAGGAGCGTTCAATGGCACCCCCAATAGTGAGCACCCCTTTAGCCTACCGGTTTTCAACCACACATTTCCTCTCTCTCTCCTTCCACTAACTCTCTCACCTTCCACTCACTTTAAAATAATATAAACGAGAGGTGGAAAACAGGGGGGCTAATAGGGGGTGCAGAATAAGGGGGTGTCATTGAACGCTCGCATATATATATATATATATATATATATATATATATATATATATATATATACACACACTAGTGTAAAAGCAAACTGAAATGGCTGTAAGTTTGGGTGTTTGGACTGAATCATGGCAAGGTTTGGCCTCTTTGTGCTTGTTGGGCCATGAGGTAGGGCGGAGTGACGAAATTTAGGTAGGATTGAATGCTAAAAATCAGTTTTTGTTGCCAGGTTTTTAGATTTTGAGGTGGGGCGGAGGCCCTACCTAGCCTATATGTGCCTCCGCCCCTGCGTGGACAAGTACATATATTAGGTTAACTAATTTGGTTGAGGCCACTATCTTGAAATAACTTCCATATTTATCATCCTGGAAATAAGTTAGCATAGATCAATATAACAATCATCCTGAATGCAAATTTGAAGATGAAATTGACTATTTGGTGGCTCTATGCATTGAGAAGTTTATTATGACGCATAACGTTACTACCAAAATTGAAAGAACTAGAGTCATTTCACATTTGCCTCTAATATTGTTATTAGAGGCCAAAAATATTATTAAATTGCCTCTATAGTTATGAGAGGCAATTTAAGAATGGCCTCAATAAACGATGTCCCTAATAACAAATTGAGGCACTTAAGGTATTTGATTTGCCTGTATTAGAACAGAATCCACGTAAGCATTACACCCTGTTATAATAATGGTGACAAAAATAGATGCCTCTAAAAGTTTCAATAAAGGCACTAGAAAATGTCCCTAATACTATGAAATATAACCTGAACGTCACACACCTGATAATATATCCTTAACAATATGCCTATAATAAATCAAATATTAACTACAAAAAAAACACAGTATATAATCATAATATATACATGCCTGCAGCACACCATTACATACAGATTATATTTCAGCATGGATATAGACAAAATTGCAAAAAAGAAATTTTAAGAAGATCCAAATTTTTTATTGATATAACAAGTTAGATTACATTGTTAATTCATCATAAAAAATGTAACAAATTCATTGACTAAAAAAAATACATGTTGCACTCATAACATGACTTACTGATATATTAATACAAATCCAAACGACGCCAACTGATATTTCTTCCAAAGTTAAACTTCTGCTCAAATGGAAGGAAACCTTTTAGCACCAACTAGTTATGAGGAGGGGAAGGCTCTTGTATCCCGAATTCAAAGTGACATGCTTCGGCTTAACCAAATATGCACGAAGCGGTTTTATGATGCCGGCTCAAACATAATATCAAACCAGACAGAAGACGTGGCAATCAAAAAACAATTTCTTAAAGCTCAACACATAAATCTTCGAAATTTGTTAAAACATGATGGAAACTTATAGAGCACAAGGATTTGTGTATGGCCTTGCTTTGAAAGTTGGACAAGTTGCCACTGGTTCATCAGAAAGCCTGCGTAGTTAGTAGCAGGAAATCCATTTCCATCAAACTAGGCCTAGAGCCATAGCTGATTACTAGTCTTTCTGCTGCTAACACTTATGGAGATAAGCCATACATCAATATCAGAGAAAGGCTGCAGGACATGACCAATACAATATTAGGATCACTGCTCTCAGCTTTAATGCAACATTGCGTACCACTTCAAAGGCAGTACCCTCTTGAAAAGGGGATCCCACCACATTGGTGACCCACAAAAAAGGAAACATGGTAGGCCGAGTTGGGGTTCTCTTCAGACTTAGGACAGCCTCCTTACAAGAAACCTCATGATTTAAGGAAGATATGGAAGACTGTTGTACTCATTGTTGTCATCAAAAATAGTTTGCTTAATATAGATGGGATACGTCCAATTATCAAGCGATAGAAGGCGCTTCAGAATAAAATGAATGCTAAACAGCTTTAGGATTAGTCATCTGCGCTGGAGCAAATGGACTGTAAATGAGTGAAAGTGAACCTTAGTGCTCCTTTGCCCAGGTTGGACCATGACTGCGTGAGAGAGAACCTCAATTTTCCTCTGCCTAGGTTCAATGGTTATACTACTAGCAGTCATCTTCTTAACCAATATAACCCAAATGTTTCCCTGAATGATCCTAGGTATTATTATTCAGAGATGATATAGTACCGATATTTGTAATAATTTATATGGACAGCCTGAACTCAGTAGCAAAATGCAATTTTACTGATGCTAGCTATTTCAGAATATGATGCTACGAAAGAGTACCTAAGAGTGAAATTTTAGCAACCTAGAAGACCTAAAAAAGCATGTTACATGATAGTGCAGTGAATATAAAACTCAAATCAATACAACTTGGATCTAAACTTAGCTTAGTTAAACGTTTAATTACTTGGGAGTAGCATCTTTGTCTCAGTGATTAATACCAGTTGTTAAAAGTGGAGGATAGCATGTTACTGCTACATGGACAACAAATAATCCATTTATATCACTTTAGATATTTATATTTTGATTATGCCTTAGTGGATTACCGCAGTGAATTCAAATAAAATTTTGGTAAACATGTTGAGTTAAATTAGCATACCAAGCAGTATGGGCTCTTCTGTTCAGCTATGTACGGCCGAATAGTGCCAGAATGACTAGAAACTCATGAAGTTGAACCAAATATTAAGTGGGTTGATTCTCGATGACCAGAATTATAACTGGCGTTGTTTATTATGTCCACAGCACACAATTACGATGGCAGAAGCGTATCCTGAATGTATTAAATGGCAAAAGGCGGTGTATCATTTACTAACAAAATCTGTACAATTCCAAAACAAACAAATTCATTTTCAGAAAGTAGTAAAGCAAGGAAACATATAATATAGCAATGGAAAATGTTTAAATGAGACAAAATATCACCTGTAAAATGTAGGATGAGATGTACATTATCCGTATTGCTGAATAATTCGCCGAAGAAGGAGTTGGGTACGTCACTTATTGTCCTACAAGTACTTTCAAAGAAAAAGGCAAGAAAAGAGCATGTATTGTGCATTTGTTGCATGACCAGAAATCATTTTCTATATACGTCTATATTAATGAATTTAATTCGAAACCAAATATGTCCTTAACAAATCATAATACCCTAAAATATTTGTTTGTTAATATAGGGTTTTTTTCATTGGAAGAATATTAATGTGTACATTCTACCTCATTATCTATGGTTGATTCTAAGTAACATATAAAAGAATGGAATTCTAAAACATAGATGTTAGAAGTTCACAAAATAGTTTTACATAGGGAAGTCTATCGAATGCGTCCAATTCAAAAGGAAATGGTTTTCAGAAGAAAACTATAGTTTTTGGTGATCTTATTGTTTGATATCCAATGAAAACTTTCAACAAAAATATACGAATTACTTTTCCCATGTATAAAGCATAAATTATAATATGCTAGCTGTATGAAAGTTTTCTCATGTTGTCATAAAGCAAATTATAGCAGTAATAAAAACATGAACATACAGTTAAATGGAGAAAAATTATATTGTTATCTTGTGAAAAGACTCTTATGACCCATTATTGTAGATAAACCTCATATATGCTGATCCAAATGTCGTCGATTGTCCAGATAAATTAACCATATATGGCTCATTATTGCTTAGGAAAGAAGTACAAACCAAAACATTCTAATAGTCGGTCTGATAAATCAGTCAAATAAACATATCCTTGTAACACACACCTAACCTTAAAATTACATAAAATCATCATATTCTAAAAGCATGTACCAAAACCCACATGGATTGCAGTGAAAAATTGGAAATTGAGAACCAAACAATTTATTGCATCGTTATTTAAAATAAGATTTGATTCTTATGCAAATATTACATAGTTGTGCTCTTTTAGACTGAACACAAACCAGATGCTTCAGACATACAATTCAAAAAGAAGACCTCTAATACAATTCAAAGCAGATGAGCTATAAAATATGAAATAAAAAGTAGCAAAATAGCCGATTGGAACATATAAGCTATTAGAGATATATACTGCACTCTATAATGGACCGCTTTTACTATTCGAAGTTCCAACAGGTAAATAAATATTTGACGTGTAGTTCATCTTACCTGTTCCATCACAGTACCATTCGACGCATCCCATCACACCGCATTTTTTATTGCTCTGCGCCTTTTGTCCTATAAAATTTTGTGCTTTAGAGCTTTTTATCATTGCGCTTCATTACCATTTGGAGTCCGAGTTTGTTGACACACTTTTTATGTGTGTCACCGTGACTCCGGGCTGTGATTGGTGGAAATCAGGGGGTCCATATGGGTCCCCTTTATTTCCACCAATCACATTGGGGAGTCACCATGACACACAAGAAAAGTGTGTCAACAAACTCGTAGTGTACCATTTGTGCCTTGAATTCCAAAAAAACCATTATGAAAACTCGCTTTATTTTGGCATCAAAGCGAGCAGCTTGACAGCACTGTCTATACCAATAGGTACACTCTTACACTTTAGTATGATGTTTCTATTGCATTTAATACTATATCTTTCTCGATATTTCGTTGTCATTTCAATACTTCATTTATTCATATCAGACATTATGACCACAAAAAGCTTAAAACTACAAGAGAAAAGACCTCTATGAACAAATCTATTTGCAAAAGTGAATGATATAAATGTAAAATTCTATCATTTGTTATACCCGTATGAAATAATTTGTTACTATGTGGTATTATGTCGTATTACCCTTATTTGGGGTGGCATTACTATTTGTATCCGAACGCCTTATTTCTTTCTCTTATTTCGTTAAGTACCTTCTTCTATCAATTTCTAGAGGGAATTTTTGGATGTACATGCTTATATGATAAAAGATCTGACATCAAAGGTAAATAGTGTATTTTTTGCAGAAAAAATGTTATTTTAAAGGATCATTTATATGGAATTCTTCAAGCAGTTCTATTTATTTACGATGATTTTCTTTGTTTAGTAAAAAAAAATATTGTTGAGTTTTATGCTTAAATCCCATCCTTTAAGAAATAAATATCAAACTAATTTTTTATACACTGATGAGCGTGCTAAACAAAGAGGGAGGGAGCACAGGCAGGAAAAGGGGAGGGGGTTGGGGTGGGGCGTTACAAAGACCGTATGTAAAATAGATAAATGTAGTTACAAAGAACATATGCAATAAAAAAAAGGCTGGTTGAAACTCTTAAGGATATGATAAATGTGATTAAGCTTATGTTAACAGCAAAATATTTACCCGTATTATGTCGTTACAAAGACCTCTATGAACAAATCTATTTGCAAAAGTGAATGATATACATGTAAAATTCTATCATTTGTTATACCCGTATGAAATAATTTGTTACTATGTGGTATTATGTTGTATTATCCTTATTTGGGGTGGCATTACTATTTGTATCCGAACGCCTTGTTTCTTTCTCTTATTTCGTTAAGTACCTTCTTCTATCAATTTCTAGAGGGAATTTTTGGATGTACATGCTTATATGATAAAAGATCTGACATCAAAGGTAAATAGTGTATTTTTGCAGAAAAAATATTATTTTAAAGGATCATTTATATGGAATTCTTCAAGCAGTTCTATTTATTTACGATGATTTTCTTTGTTTAGTAAAAAAAAATATTGTTGAGTTTTATGCTGAAATCCCATCCTTTAAGAAATAAATATCGCACTAATTTTTTATACACTGATGAGCGTGCTAAACAAAGAGGGAGGGACCACAGGCAGGAAAAGGGGAGGGGGTTGGGGTGGGGCGTTACAAAGACCATATGTAAAATAGATAAATGTAGTTACAAAGAACATATGAAATCAAAAAAAGGCTGGTTGAAACTCTTAAGGATATGATAAATGTGATTAAGCTTATGTTAACAGAAAAATATTTACCAAGGAAATGAGCCGTAGGACTTGTGAGAACAACCAATAAGTGAATGAATCATATGTGCTCCGACACAAAAGTTTGGTAGAAGTTATCTAGTTGAAAATTGAAGGTATTCATCATAAAACCAACAATGTATGAAATCATATATTACCTGACAGACCAACAACGTGTTTCTCAAACTTGTATGTTGCTGGAAATGTAATTAAACTTCACGCATTCCTTGAAATAATTTGCCTGCTTTCATTTCTGCTCGAAGTTAATCTTTTTCCCTCAGCCAATCAAAACATCTTTGAGAAACCATGTCTCTAGCCTCATCACAAGTAATGCTATGTAACCTGTAATTGATATCACCCATAAATACAACCATATCTACTTCGGATAAGTCGGGCTTTGCATCATCAGAGTTAGATGCTGGAGCCTAAAATAAATAAATAATACATCAGTGTAGTATATTATTGACAAACCATAAGAAAACAAAAATATGCAAAATGAAATTTGTAGTGAAGGCTTTAAACAAGCATACGTTGCCACCGCGATTAGATGAAACAGAAGACGCCGCAGAAGCTACACAACGATGTCGATATGCCGTAAGTACAAAAAATGAGACTCAAATATTCAATAATATCAACCAAAAATAATTTGTAAGAATGTATATCTTTTTCCTGTTAATGGATTAGGACAACATTATATAAGCAGACTAATCTTCCTATTTTGGAAGATTATTTCTACATTACATATAGAAAATATTTTGATGATTACATTGCAAGTGTATCATGCCAAAAAATATTAGGTGATAGTTATTTTCTGTTGTCAAGTCATCATGCACCCACAAATATTGTACTGAATAATGTAAACTGGACTAGATGCATTTATCGTCGAACCGACCATAAATAGCCCAAGTGCCCAACAGCTGAGTTACACAAAGGCAACAACAAAAATGTATGTGGAAAGTAAGAGACGTGCACAATGTTGGTAATTTTACCTGATGGAGGTTGAATCCCATGTGAAGGCCTAGAGAAAGACACAGTCCTATATATATGATCATAGTCATTATTTCTCTTGTATATAAACATCTATCACCAAATAATGTTTCATTCTCATTTTTGTCCACGACATTATTTTCCTCAAGGCTATATCAGCTTTTAATCATCAAATGCATTTGAACTATTCTAGCTACTCTCACCCATTACATAAACTGAGGACCTAGGTCAGTAACATATTTATCTCATTATGTTACAAATTTTTGGCACAATGATATTATAATTTTGGTACGGTACTACATGTTTTTTCGCTCACTTTCTTCATAATCGATTACGGTCAGAATTGAAACAAAATGAAAATAAATTGAACAACCACAGTGCACAATTACTGTTAATTTTCCTTCTTTTGTTGAACTTCAGTGGACATTAAAACAATATGTAGCAAAGAGAACAATTGTAAAAAGAATAATATGCTAATGTCTATTCTATAAGTCCTCTTAAAGGTATGACCCATGAATATCAACCAAACTGATTGAATCAAACAATAAGATATCATTACTAAAGAATATTTTCAATATATGTACATTTTTTAGAAGAAAAAAATTTCAATTAGTAATGCTATCCAAGGTGCAATAAATTATTCAACATGCTAATGAAAAATCACATGCAATTTTTTTTATCAATAGTTTATTTTCAATTGTCTTCCGAAGCTCAAATAAATTAACCAAACTGAATTGAAAGTTATGTGCTTGTTTGAACATTAAAACATACAACTTATGTGCAATTAGTTTCAAATAGAAATTCTTATGCAAACATAGACAAAAGGGGAATAATAACGACTAACAATTGAAAATATGAGTTAACATTGAAGAAAAGTACAAGTATGACTATTTAAGTTCAGGATGCTAGACCACTATTGTTTAATCGGAGATGTTTTCTTCCTCAATTTCAACGAGGAAGAAGCGCAAAGAGATAAAGAAATAGAACAACATAAACAACAAACTAAGTAGAAAATATAAAATAAAATTGAAGATATGCATCTAAGTTGCTTGGATGGAAACAATTTCTTCCAAAATCACTCCGGTTAGGGTTTAAACAATATTAAAATCATGATATCACACAAATACTTACCATTGTTGTTCGATTAAATGGGAGAATTCCGTTGAATCGCAACAAGAATTCTGAATATGCTGAAGCGATTAATGACTTTTTAGATGATAGAATTATAATTAATTTCTCAGAAGATGGACTCGAAGATAGAAGAAGAATAAAGTGGAGCTTGGCGGTAATCTAAAACTTTACCGCCATATGTAGTAAAAATGAATAAATAACAGGGGCATTTATTTTTGCCCTGGTAGGCGCTAGTAGAAGCCAAAATAAATTTTGCCTTTGATTGTTTGCAGGTGCGTTTCTAAATGCCTTAATAAGTAATTAGTAAAGACTAATGGTGATTATGCCTCTAATGAGATATTATTAGAGGCCAAACTTTAAAAACGCCTCTAGCTTGTTGCCCCTAATTTCCTTAAAATTGGTAGTAACAGTTACAAGAGAAATTTCAAAATTGGGAATATTCTAAATTAATTGACAGCTAAATAGTATTAGTTAAGAACAGTTACATTTCTCTACGTGAATACGATATAGGTATCATTTTTTAAGTTTTCAATTATTCATCATGGTATAGTCAAATTATACGCTTAACTATGGCAATAATATTTATTTTCAGTTAGCAACAACAACTACTAAAAAGCCAGAATGGAACCATGCATTTGAAAAACATTTAAGAAGAAAAATAAGCCAAGCATCCAACTTCTCTGACAAATTTCCTCAAGTGGCTTTATTACACAGTTAAAAACTTACTTGCACAAAGAAGTTGGTTAGAATGGGATTATATGATTTTAATATTTTTTGGCATTTCTTGCATATACAATAGCTTTGGATTTTGAGACAAGCTATTACCAAGCACCAAATATATATGATCTTCAATCAGTGCATGCATGTACATAGAGTAATTTCCGTGAAATTTCAAATCAAAACTTGCATGTACCTTTAAATATTTTTTTTAAATATTTATAATTTGTTAGATCGAAATTTGGACCTAACACCCAAATTGTTATAAACTATAGAGAATTCTAAATGAGGAATAAGGAAAAAGAAAAGAACACTCAGAATTTATAGTGGTTCGGCGTTAACGAGCCTACGTCCACTTTATATCTTATTGATTATGCTTTAAAAGCTAGTACAACAGTGATTTCTCCCAATATTCCAGTGATTTGGTAGCTTTTAAAGCATAATCAATAAGATATAAAGTGGACGTAGGCTCGTTAACGCCGAACCACTATAAATTCTGAGTGTTCTTTTCTTTTTCCTTATTCCTCATTTAGAATTCTCTATAGTTTATAACAATTTGGGTGTTAGGTCCAAATTTCGATCTAACATTTTTGGTGCTTTCACTGAGAACCTCAGCCTTAAAGTTTCGTCATTCATTTTCTTGAAGATTCCAGCGATTCGAATTCCATGGCTGGAAAAAGATCTAAAGTCTCGCAGGCCAATGAAACGATCGAGGAGAGTATGCACGAACTGGGCAACGAAGAAGTTATGGATCGCGGAGCGCAGGGGGCGGTCCGATCCGATGAAAACGCCTCGTTCCGAGTCAATGAAGATGAGACGATCCGCGCTACGGAAGGGGTTGTTACTCGATCCCGAGGCAATGCCTCGCAGCCCCCACGCACCATGACCACGAGTCGATCCCAGGGGGGCGCAGCGAACCGCCCTCCACGAACCGCAGCAACCCAGACTGATGGTCAGAACACAACTCGACCTGGAAAAGAACCCATGACTCACTCCTATCGTCCTAGAACCTCTGATCGGCCCGGTCCGAGCACTATGCCCATAAGAGAGGGTGAAGATGACCATTATGGTCCTACTGCTCCTGTTACTGAGGGGGATCTCTCCCGTTTTGTCGAAATGTGGGATAGGTTATTTGATGAGTTAGCCGCCCAAAGGCAGGAAAATTCGATCCTACGGCAAAACCTGACGGCTATGGATAGAAGGCTTGATGAGTTAACAAGACAAAGAACATCGCCAGCTTGTCCACTCACTCCAGCATGCTCCTCTTCATCTGAAGAATCGCCGAGGCCTCCGCGGCGACCGTATGAAAGAGCTGAAAACATAGAACAGCTTCGGTTCGGGACCCTGCCCTCACGAGAAGAAGAGGAACTAGGGGCAGGACCCACAAACCGTAATATGGATGGTCAAGCAACGACCTTCAGGACTCGAGGCATGAACAGTCCTGTGCATGACAGACCACCTCAGCCCCGTCACCGTACACATACTCATGATAACAGGGGGCAGCGAGGCCCCGTTCGAGCCCCAGATTTCGTAGCAGCTCCACGAAGGGAGATCAGAGAGCCTCGTCGTGCCAGAGACACTGATCCTGAACCTCCCTTGACTAGTGCAAACGTTGCAGCCATGGTTCACCAGATTTTGGCCGACAGCCGTGGACAGCGGAACGAGGATTGGGGGATTGACCGTAGTCATACTCCTTTTACTGACGATATTTTGGATGCAACTTTTCCAAGGCGTTTCAACATGCCGCAGATGAACCGATATGCAGGAAGATCTGATCCTGTTCAACACCTGATGAGATACTCTTGGTCGATGACCGCTGCCGCCGCCTCCGATGCAGTTAAGTGTAAAGCGTTTCCCATATTCCTGGAAGACGTGGCTTTGCTATGGTTTACTCGCCTGCCGGCAAGATCGATTTCCAGCTTCAGGGAACTAAGCGAGAGGTTCGTAGAGCAATTCCGTATCTACGCACAAAAGACGAAAAGCGTGATCGATCTATTTCTCGTCAAACAGCGACCGGGCGAAAGTCTAAAGATGTACCTGGATCGTTTCAATTTGGCAGCCACTGAGGTCAAAGATCCTCATGAGCCGACCATTGTCGCAGCACTAATTGATGGAGTGGATAAGGACACTGAATTCGGGAGGTATCTGGCAGGCAAACCACCCCACACCAGAGAATTATTCTATGAGAAAGCCAATGTGCATCTACGCCGGGAAGAGGTGTACGCGAACCGAAAGCCTAAAACAAATGATAAGGAAGAAGTTCAGAGCAATGTCGCCATCAAACAGACTGGAGACAGCTCGGGAAAAGTTGAGGTTAACGTCGGAAATCAGAACCAGAGTGGTCGCCGACCGGGTAACAACAGTAACGATGCTAATGGCAACAGCCGGAAGAGGGGCCGAGGGAACGATTCCCAGAGAAGGACTCGTCCTAGGGCCTTTGAGAGTTATACGCCCATAAATGATACTCTGGAAAATATCTTCATGGACGCGTATGAAGTCCTCCAGAATAAGAGGCCGCCTCCTAGAGAGTCGACGGAAAAAGAGCGTGAGACAGGGAAGTTTTGCCTCTTTCATCAAATTCACGGCCATTCGACGAATGAATGCCGTCACCTAAGGGACGTAGTCGAAAGGTTGCTTCGAGAAGGGAAGCTAGACGAATACAGAGTAGCACCTAGGGACAGGGGGCAAGCAGTACAGACCCCGAATCAAAATCAACTTGCTGCTAGGCCAACTGCTCAGCAAAAGGGAAAGAATATTGTAATCAACACCGTGATCGGAGGACTCTACCTTGCTGGGCACAGTTCCAAAGCTCTAGATCAGTATGTCAACGCAGCCAAACAACACCTCGAAGTGGGGGAATGTAGCAACCCCGAGGACGGTGTTCCGGTGAAGCAGCAAAAGATGATGACTGATGATGTTGTTTTCCGAGAGCGAGAAAGCATTGGGGTCCATGCTCCAACTGAAGATCCACTTGTAATCACAATACCCATTGGGCCAGCCACTGTTCATAAGGTGCTGGTGGACAACGGGAGTTCCGTTAATATCCTTTTCAGAAAAGCCTTTGACCAGATGAACCTTGAAATAAAAGACTTGAAGCCCTGCCAAGGATGGATTCGTGGATTCAACGGAGCATCCACCGCACCTATGGGTTACGTAGAATTGCCAGTTACACTTGGGGAAGGAGAACGCCAGAGAGTGAGAATCCTTCCTTTTGTGGTTTTGGATGTCGAATCGCCATACAATGCCTTCTTGGGTCGGCCGGCCCTCGCAAAATTCAGAGCCTGTATAGCCCCCTGGTGCTTGCTATTGAAGTTCCCCACAGAAGCCGGCGTTGGTATCATCAGGGGGGATCAAGTTGCTGCGCGAGCATGTTATGTTGCCGAATTAAAGCTGCTTCGCAACGGCGGGGGTATCGAAACTAAAAGCACTCCTCCCCCTTTGGGGGCGGAGGCCTTATAGCAATCAAAGAAGAGGGTTGTTGGAGAGATGCCCAGAGTGACGCCCGAGGACATAGATCCCAGAGAGGATCAAGAACCCGGGGGCAGAACGGCAACTCCCAACGAAGCAACTGTGGATGTGCCAATCGACGACAGTGATCCGGAGAAGGTCCTTAAGATTGGATCCCAGTTAAGTCCGACTCTTACCGAAGAATTGACGACTTTCTTAAAGAACAACTTGGATGTATTCGCTTGGACCCATGCGGACATGTGCGGGATATCCCCATCAATCATGAGTCATTCTCTGAGCGTTAACCCCAAACATCCTCCGGTGAAGCAAAAAAGGCGAGTACTGGGCCCGGAGAGGTCCGCTGCCTTGAAAGAAGAAGTTGGGAGACTAAAGAGCAATGGATTTATCAGAGATTCAACTTACCCAGATTGGATTTCGAACCCAGTCCTAGTAAAGAAGGCCAACGGGAAGTGGCGAACGTGTATCGATTTCTCGGATTTAAATAAAGCTTGTCCCAAAGATAGTTTTCCTTTACATCGAATTGACCAGTTGGTAGACTCAACGGCAGGTCACGAGCTTCTTTCATTCATGGATGCCTATTCAGGATACAATCAGATTCCAATGCATGTTCCGGATCAAGAGCATACTAGTTTTATCACTGATCTGGGATTATATTGTTACGTAGTGATGCCCTTTGGTTTGAAGAATGCAGGCGCTACGTACCAACGTTTGGTCAACAGAATGTTTTATAACCAAATCGGGAAAACGATGGAAGTATACGTCGACGATATGTTGGTTAAGTCCAAGCAATCCTTTCAACACACTACTAACTTGGCAGAGATGTTCAGCATTCTTCGAAAGTATGGGATGAAACTCAATCCCACCAAATGTTCATTCGGTGTTGCCTCTGGAAAATTCTTAGGATTCATTGTCAGTTCGCGCGGTATCGAGATTAATCCGGACCAGATCGCGGCAATCAGGAACATTCGGGAACCTAGGCAAATTAAGGACGTGCAAAGCCTTGCTGGAAAAGTGGCCGCACTAAGCAGATTTATCTCCAGGGCTACGGATAAGTGCATCCCATTCTTCGAATTAATAAAGCGGGGAAAACGCCACTTTAAATGGACACCTGACTGCGTGGAAGCGTTTCAGAACTTGCTTAGACACTTGGAGAAACCTCCAATTCTATCTAAACCAATAGACCACGAGGATTTATTCGTATATTTGGCAGTATCATCTCATGCAGTCAGCTCAGCATTGGTAAGGGAAGAGGAGAAGGTCCAAAGGCCTGTGTATTACGTGAGTAAAAAATTAACAGCGGCAGAACGTAATTATCCACGGATAGAAAAACTGGCGTATAGTTTACTGATTGCCTCCAGAAAACTTCGGCACTACTTTCAAGCACATCCTATTATCATATATACTGATCACCCACTCAAGCAAGTTCTACAGAAACCAGAGGCGTCTGGAAGATTACTCAAATGGAATATTGAGTTAAGTCAATTCGACTTGAATTTTCAGCCCAGACGATCAATTCGGGGGCAAGCGATAGCTGACTTCATAGCAGAATTCACAGTTCCTGAAGAAGACATAGCAAACGAAGATGTGGAACCCTCAAAATTACTTTTCGACCCTGATATCTGGAGATTATATACTGATGGAGCTAAAAATAACGAAAGATCTGGTGCCGGGATAGTGCTTGAAACCCCCGAGAAACGATTGATAACTTATGCCATCCGAATGGAGTTTCAGGCCACTAACAACGATTCTGAATATGAAGCTCTGATAGCCGGACTAAAGATTGCAAAGGTGCTAGAAGTCACGAAACTGAACATCTTCTGCGATTCCAAGTTAGTCGTAAACCAAGTTACTGGGAGATTCCAAGCTAAAAGTGCGAGATTGATTCTATACTTGAAGAAAGTAAGAGAGCTGCTGAATGAGTTTGATCACTACAGCATATCTCATATTCCGCGGTCAGAAAATCAGCAAGCAGACAGGTTGGCGAAGATGGCTAGTTCTAATGATCCTGAAGTGATAGGGCTAGCCCCCGTTGAAGTACTTTGGTCTCCCAGCATTGATCAGATGGAAATTGAACTAGTACTTGAGACGGAACCAGAAAAGGAATCGTGGATGACCCCTATAAAGGATTTCCTAATGAATGGAGCGCTTCCGACGAAGAAAAGCGAGAGGCGAAAAGTGATTCGTAAGTCCGCCCGATACGTCCTGCAAGGTGGAATCCTTTATAGACAAGGGTATTCAATGCCCCTTCTTCGGTGTATAGCCCACGATGACGTAAAACGTGTGCTGCAAGAAGTCCACGAAGGTGAATGTGGCGACCATACCGGGGGGCAAACTTTGGTAAAAAAGATATTACGGCATGGTTACTTCTGGCCTACCATAAACAAGGATGCAGTAAGATATGCACGACGATGTGATGCATGCCAGAGATTTTCAAAGATACCCAGAGCACCTCCAAGCCAGTTAAAAACAATGATGAGCCCGTGGCCATTTGCTATGTGGGGAATTGATATCATCGGAAGTCTCCCCATAGCAAGGGGTGGAGCCAAGTTCGCCATTGTGGCTGTGGATTATTTCACTAAGTGGGTCGAGGCAGAACCACTAACTACAATCACGACTAAACGAGTAATCAACTTCATCGTGAGAAACATCATCTGTCGATTCGGGATTCCAAAAATTGTGATAACCGACAACGGAACTCAATTTGATAGTGCTGAATTCAGGAACTTCTGCCAGAAATACCACATCGAGAATCGATACACATCTGTGGCACACCCGCAATCGAACGGGCAAGTTGAAGCTGTAAATAAAGTAATTAAGTCCATCCTGAAAAGAAGAATGAAGCGGGCTAGAGCCATGTGGGCTGACGAATTGCCCTTGGCACTATGGGCCTACAGGACGACATATAAATCAGCAACAGGACATACCCCGTTCTCCCTTGCTTTTGGAACGGAAGCAGTCATCCCGATTGAGATAAAGGTACCTTCTCATCGGGTGACCTATTATGATCCAATGTCCAATAACGAATTGCTTCTTGAGTCCCTGGATATGATCGAAGAAAAGAGGGATGAAGCCGACCTGCGTGCTCTGAGGTGCAAACAACAGGTCGCCCAATACTACAACAAAAAGGTCCGAGCCCGAACCTTGGAACCCGGAGACTTGGTTCTGAAACGTGTCTTTCCACCCCCAACTCATATGGGAGCGAAGTGGGAAGGACCGTATTCTATTCTCAGCAAGCTTAATAACGGAACCTTCAAGCTGGCAACTGTAGATGGAAAGGAGATCCCCAGAGTGTGGAATGCCCAACATCTACGGCCATATCTAACATGAGAAGTTTCAAATCTATTCTTTTGTTAAAAAAAAAAAAAAAAAAAACTATGTACAGGGCATGACTTGCCTAGAACAGTCTGATTTCTTAAAGCAAGAGGTTATAAAGTGGACGTAGGTCACGATTCGACCGAACCACTATAAAAATACTGCGTGTCATTTACCTTTACTGCATCTTTATTTACTTGCTTATGAAAATCAGTGTGAATATTGCAGGTACCCGAAGTCCAGCGCTGACGGTTCCTATCGTAAACTAATCAGATGAACCCAAAAGCCTTGGTAAACGCTCTAGCTGCTTGTCCGACTGGTTTGTATCCTCGGAGCTTGGATTAAAATGTAAACCTGAGACGAGTATGGGGAGCAAATAAATCGCTGGGTTCGAACTCTAACTCTCCAGAGAGAGAGAGAGTATAAAAGCGTCTCCGATTGAGCGCTGAGAAAGAGCTCCTTTCCCGCTGAAGGATCGGGGAGCAAATAAATCGCTGGGTTCGAACTCTAACTCTCCAGAGAGAGAGAGTATAAAAGCGTCTCCGATTGAGCGCTGAGAAAGAGCTCCTTTCCCGCTGAAGGATCGGGGAGCGAATGAATCGCTGAGCTCGAACTCTAACTCTCCAGAGAGAGAGAGAGTATAAAAGCGTCTCCGATTGAGCGCTGAGAAAGAGCCCCTTTCCCGCTGAAGGATCGGGGAGCGAATGAATCGCTGAGCTAGAACTCTAACTCTCCAGAGAGAGAGAGAGTATAAAGGCGTCTCCGATTGAACGCTGAGAAATAGCTTCTTCCCCGCTGAAGAATCGGGGGACGAACGAATCGCCAAGCATAAAACTCTAGCAGTCGATTAGGGGGCATCGCGCTCTCCTATGCGAACACTAAACTTTGATATAACAAGTGTAACATAGCATGAACATTCTTCTTCCTGTAGATTCACTGATTTATAATTATTAATAGCTGGCTAACGACTAAATGTGGAAAGTTTCTATGAATACAGGTACACAATGATGTAAGAAGAAACAAACCCTTGTTTATGTACTGCAAATCAGCAAAGTGAAAACAAGTTAGAAACAAAAGTGAGGGCCAGTCTCACAATTACACTTCCTGGCCAGTGGGAAGCTTAAAAAACAAAGTATCAGTAAACATCCTATTTATGCTTTGATATCTTCTCTCGCTTCTGCCTCTCCAACCTCTCCTTGTCGGCTTCGGATGGGTCCCCCTTTTTCCTTTTTCGCTTGTCCACGAGGGGAGCATCTGGGTCCTCTGAGGCTTCCTCTCCCCCATCTTTCCTCTCGCTCCTGCCGGAGAGGGAAGCAGGGAAATCATCAGGGTTTGCAAAGTGAAGTTGCCGGCTGATGGACTTGGATTGGATTTTCATAATCATCCCAGTTTTGGGATCGAACTCTGCGAGAGGGACCACATCCAAAGCCTCATCCCCCGCCTTCTTCAAAGCCAACTCTTTCTCTTGCCTGGCTTTCCGGCTGGCCAGGGGTTCCTCATCATCATCATCATCGTTGGCCTTCTTGGTGCCGGTGATATCCTCTTCATCATCCACATGCCGACCATCCAAGTCTTTTAAAGCCTCGATAGTCTCAGCATCTTTGGGTACGTCGGCGCTAGGCACCGAGATGCTTCCTTCAGCTGTTGCGGCCTCGACTCGCTCTGAAACGTCGATTTCGGCACCCGGCAGGACGATCTCCTCCTCCACCTCCCTCTCTTTTCCAACACCCTTGTCGGCGGGCTCGCCACCTGCATTATGAAAGACACACATTACTAATTCAATGGGTTGCCCTGTTAGACGACGACAATTCGCAATCGCTTTAGCAAATCGTTGAGAATAGAGAAAGATACCTTCAGCAGATACTCCCTCTTGGATAGATCCGGATGCTCCAGCAGCCACGGGAGTTAAGCCTAAGGGGATCAGCGGATCGTCAGGATGATACTCCTCGACTTCGGAAGTTTTAGACTTGGCGGCGGAGCTGGAACCTTCGTCAATTTTTCTTTTGCCTTTAGCCATGGTTCTCTCCTTTTCCATCTCCGCCAAGATCAAGCGACGGCCCTCTGCCAGATCCTCAGGCTCGTTGTCCCTTAGGATGCTTTTCATCAGTTCATCTTCATCGATCTCTTCGACCCCTAGCCTATGTTTTTCGCCTTCCACGATGGCATCCCACAAGTTGGCCAAAGTAACATGATAATCCGGGATCCATGAGATATTGCGAGTCTTGAGAACCTGACCGAGGAAGTCAAAGATCATCTCCTCAAACCCCTCGATTTCTTTCTCTCTTTCAAGGAGTTTATGGTTGGAGGCAGTGGCCATTTCAATGGCGCTATCAACGTTCTTTTCGGCAAGAGCTGCCCGTCTCTCCGCATCGGCCACCTGATCATTCAAAATCACTTTTTCCGCCTCTGCCAGAGCCAACTTTTCTTTTAAGCTTGCTCTTTCCGCTTCCCAAGCAGCCTTCTCCGTCAAAAAATGGCCTTTAGCCGTTGTCAGTTCAATGTTGGCCATTCGGAGGTCTTCAACTTCCTTTTTCAAGGCCATTTTTTCCTGGCTATTGGAATCCAGTTCTACATGAAAGCGCTGCTTGGCATTTTCTAATTCAGTTTTATAGTTTGCGGCGTCTCTCTGTGCCAGGGCGAGCTGGGCTTGAGCGTCTTCCAGATCCTTCTCTAGTTTTGTCCTGGCCCTTTCATTATTTTCGAGTTTTGCTTTAGACCTGTGAGCTTCTATCTCGAGTGTCCGGACGACCTCCGAAAGATTAAGTGCGTGCTTTTTCATCGCCTCGTATTGCTTGGCCACGTGACGGATATGCCCAATAACTTCTTTATCCCAGTTTTTAGGAACTGGCTCCAAGGCGGGAACAAAGACCATCCTATCGAAGAACATTCCTGGAAATTGTTCCCGTAGCTTTTCCAGCCTACCTTGGATTTCAGGACCGTGAACGTAGTCCCGTGAGCCGGGGGCAGCTAATTCTGGTTGGCTGATGGGGACTATGTTGCTTCTCGTTTGCTCAGTATCTTTGGATGAATCCCTGTCCCCATCCTTGGATTCGTGGCGCCTTTTGGACGACCGACTGTGGGAAGGCGCACTCTTTGGAGGAGTCAACTCTTTTGGAAGTGTCTTCCCCCCGGTCGAAGATATTGGGTGACTCGAAGGCCTGGTAGAGGTTGATTTGGGTGAAGATCGAGGTTGCGAAGAGCTCGACTTGTGAGAAGGACCGCGAGGGCGCTCAGTACCCGAACGAAGACTGGGGGTGCCTTCGCGAAGAGAACGGAATGAATAAGATCTCCTGCGTGACATCGCTCCTGCAAAAAAAAAAAAAAAGAAGAACATATTATCACTTTGCAAAATCCACGACATAGTAGTGCACGATCAGGCAGTGTGTGTGAGGTGTGCATCCCGTATAATTCCCCCTAACAGACCCGGGCCTTGAGACAGGCTCGTCTGACCCGTTTCACGTCCCCTTGCTAAGTCAGCCACCTCTTCGGAAGCAGAAAAGAAAGGCTCCTCGCCGAAGTCTTTTTCCGTGTATTCAATGTCGGGCAAAGGGATTTTATTCAGCTCATCGAATAATTGTTCTTCTGTCAATTCGTCATCACCGACAGTTTCCATTGGAGCAGAAGTAGGGATTTCTTTTGACGCATCGCCACGGGATTCATCTCCCCGGTATACATTCAAGTCTTCGTCGTCCTGGATGACTATCGGAGAAGGGCTTTTGTGAAATTTGGTTGTCTCCACCGCTTGTGAAGTTCCCTCTCCTTCCGTCGGGGGCACGTATTTATAAGGTTTGCCGCCGGTCCCAAGTCCAAACTTCCTATCCAAGAGGCGATGCTTGTGAAGGTTGTCATCCGTAATGCATTTTTTAATCCTTAAAAAGTCGGATCTGCTTTGCAGAAGAATGGATAACCGGTTGTTGTACAATGCGCCCTCTGTTTTCGGGAAGACATGATCTGTTTAAGACAAAGGAAAAAGCGGAAGAATGTTATTACTTAGACTCCCCCAAGCAAGATATTCAACTAGACGATCAAAATTTACTTGATTTGAGCCATCTCCGTGAGCATCCAGCCTGTCTTCTTATGTAAAACCAGTCAGACTTAGGATCCCCGATGTTGCTGTACCCGTCATACAGAACTTTCCTGTTCGCCACTGATTCAAAAAAGGAAAAGTTGGGAGTTGCAGAAGAACGGTGCTTGAAGAGAAAGAAGAACACCAGGTCTCTGAATTTGAGTTCGGCGTGCAAGATTTCCGCGTAAGCAACATACAAAGAATATAGAGACGCGTAGGCGTTTGGATGAAGCTGCATCGGAGCAATGCCTAATCGTCTCAGAGTTTCAATGACAATTGGAGGGAACGGAGGGATAGCTCCTACTAGACACATTGTCCGACTGATCGACATATACCCTTCCGGTGCTAAATGAGGTCTGTCTTCGCTTCCCGGTGTTAAGACATCGTCCCAAGGAATGCCGTGTCTTAGGCAGATTCTCTTGAGTTTTACTTCGTCGAGCTTGGACGCTAAAGAGTCAGAGAATTTATCTATCCCGACTGCGCCTGGAATTTCGTCCGGAGCTCGCTCGTCAGAATCGGAGTTGTTGCTGGATGACGTGCTTTCTATCGGATCCGATTCTGTGGCTTCATATTCGGACCCCGAATCTTCACCTTCTGGACTGATTGGAGGAATTTGAGGATTATGCTGTTCAGGAGTCTCAGATTCCGTTTCGGCTACAGATCTTGAGGAAGAGTGGTCGTTCGACATTGCTGCTAGGACGAGAAAATATGAACGATAAGATTAACACTACCCGTCCCCCGTGTGTGCAAGTGCAGCTGTGTGTGTTTGTGTGTGCGCATTATTAAAAACGATAACGAAACATGAAAGTAGTCGAGGTTATTAAAAGTCATTAGTCGTCATATGCAGTCAAATCATGAAGTCATTTAGTCCAGAGAGATCAACGTCAGGGCTCTATCCTAACTGTCCAGAGTTTTGTAGCGGCAAGGCGCTGATTAAAATTTCTTCGTATCACCAGCCGTGAGACGGATCGCATAGCAGAGGGATCGCCCCCCCTCCGACTCGCACGACCAGGGGATCGCCCCCCTTCGACTCGCATGGCAGAGGGATCGCCCCCCTTTCCCGATCGCAGAGCAGAGAGTTTGCCCCTCACCGAATCGCCGGGCGAAGGGAAGGCTCCCTCACGAACCGTTGCGACTACCGCGGTACGACCCTTGGTTGCCCTCTCAATCTTTCGTCTCGCCACTTGCTTCCGTCCTCAGTCACTGACCACGATCCGAGTTAGCCTCCTTCCTCCTTCTCCATCCTTCTTCTCCCTCGTCTCCTTCCCATCCACGAGTTCTGAGCTCCACGTTCAATGGCCATGGTGATTTGGTGATTACTTCGAAAAGTAGCGGATTTATATTGTTTCTCTCTGGAATCAACCGAAGAAATTCAGGAAAGTAGTACGAGGGTGCTTCCTATAAAGTTACCTTTCTAAAAAATGAGAGAGTTCTTGGATTTTCGAAAGTTTTAAAGGGTTGGACTCGTTATTCAACAGCTCGCGCGAAACGATTCAGCAGAGAGGAGAAAGAAGGAAAGTGAAGGGGGGAACGTCGGTTTATATAGGCAAAGAAGGTGACCGTTGGCCTCCCCTCCTTTGTCTTATTCGGTCCACGAAACGCCCCCCGAACCGCGACCTGAAGACGGAATCGCAATAAAGCCCACGGACCGCTTTGAAATGATGGCCCACGAAACTCAGAGCCCGATACGACTCGAAGGAAGATGCGCCCTGTATCGCGCAAGACCCTAAGAACTCAGCACGCGACGAGCAGATGACCAAATCGGACCGTGTCGGCCTATGGCGATCCGATTCATCCATGTGTCAATTTGAACCAATGCGACTGTAAACTTGCATCCTTTCAGGAGAGGATCGATAAGTATCTTCGAAGCATGTTTCATCATCAATAAAACATACTTCGAGGGGGCAAAATGTTGGCTTGCTTTTTGACCAAGCCATCCAGGGTCATTCGTGAAAGGAAATCAGGAAACCAAGTCCTCCAGGAGAGTGGAAGAATGGATCGCACGCCATCGTCTCGCCCCTCTTGGATCGCACGCCATCGTCTCGCCCCTCTTGGATCGCACGCCATCGTCTCGCCCAGGGAACGGATCGCTCTCGTCTCGTCGACGAACGCCACCTCCAGGCGATCCGATCCCCAGCAACGAACCGAACCCACTGACCCGTTCAACCACGAGCTGGTCTTCAGCGATCCGAATCGCATGGATCTGACGACACCTGTTCATAACGGCTAGTTTGACTGTTTCTTCAATGGTGGCGAGGCGATCCGAGGATCTCGGGATTCGTGCCACGTGTCCGCGATCCGTCCGACAAAATCAGCTATAAATAGCCCAGAGCTTGGCATTTTTTGGGATCTTTTCGGCAATAGTGAATACTGAGTCCGCCATTGCTACCAAATCACTGGAATATTGGGAGAAATCACTGTTGTACTAGCTTTTAAAGCATAATCAATAAGATATAAAGTGGACGTAGGCTCGTTAACGCCGAACCACTATAAATTCTAAGTGTTCTTTTCTTTTTCCTTATTCCTCATTTAGAATTCTCTATAGTTTATAACAATTTGGGTGTTAGGTCCAAATTTCGATCTAACATAATTTATGTAAATTTTAGTTATCTTTGTCTTTAATAATTGTTGTATTACTTTAGTGGCCACCTTGCAAACTTTCATTAAAACATTTTCTTCATGTAATATTCTATTCTTTAATACATTATTATGTTTTCTAAAGATTAATATTAGTCTAGGAAATTGTTAAAATAACAAAAAATGAGTTAAAGAAAATTAGCACAAGGTATTAGTGACTTGGTCTCACATATGGGGTCATAAATGTAGCCATATAGCTCTCTTTTTTAGTATAGTTAGATAATTCCAATGTAAATTTATACTTGAATGTGACAAAAGAGCAAATTGTTTGTCAGCGACCATTTCTATTTTTGTTTCCTTTTTACCAAACAGTTTGTCGACTCCTGTTTTTCATTATAGCTATTTATTGAACCATCCTCTTCTTTTTCTCAGGAATCCAAGTTGTTAGCTAGAGTAAGCATAATTGTACATTTGTACAATTCATAATACCATAAATTCAGAATCCAAGTTATCAGGAAGTTGAAGCTGTTATTCAAACTGCTGCATTCGCTTTGCCTAAGATACATTTACATCATGTGAATAATGGATTTTGTTTCACTAGAAGAGGAGGCTTTTATTAGTCGGAGACGGATATCCTAGAATTCTCAACAGAGGATGGTGAAGAAATAAATGGATTATTTACCAAAAGCCTAGAAATAACATGTTATAATTTGGATAGAGGACAACATATGATACATGCACCATTTGATCCGATTCTTTTTGTAGCTGCTAAGTCTAAAATTTTCCACTTGAGAATCACTGTTGATGAACCACTGGAGAATGCCGTCCTTAATGGTTCAATTGACGAAGAAAATGGATTAACGCCTTAGTGGGTGAGGATGTTCATCTTTTAGAATCATTATCTAGTAAAATGTTGTAATGCTAATTGCTTAAGTTGACCTTTGATTGGAAGATTTTTCTTACGTAAAGTCTGAAATTGAACACCAGACTTATGTGTATTTAACTGCTTTGTTTGTGTAGAATCATTTTTTTAAAACAACTAATGTGAATTTTCTAGATATTAATATTGTACTTGATTATTTTAGGATAAACAATGCAAAGTTTGCTAATTTTAAAATACGCAGAAGGAAGGGCCAATGTTTTTGTTTGTTGTAGTTGTTTTATTGAGTACATTTGTTTGTTTGTTTTTCATCATCGGTTCATGTAACTGAAATACCGTAGTATAGCTTGCGTTCATTTTCCATTTTCTATTTGTAAATATAGTACTATACACAGTAGTATAACCGCTTTTGTAGGCAACTGACGTTATATTCTCAACTACAATTACATTGTTTTTACTTTTATCCACTTTGAATCCTATGCAGACTTTATTAATCTAAAACTATCTAACGAGAAAAAATAATAATAATAACTTTGTCATCTAACTCTTCTTAATAATACGCCGGTTTCAAGCCTGGAAAATAACAAGGAAGAATGCTTGCCAGAACAAACCAAAGTTAAGGCAAAACAGTGGAATTTTGGTCTCATCTTCAATTAGTATCAATTTTTTCCACATCCACGATCATGCACCAATGGTGTAAAATTTAACTCAATTTCAGCTTTTGTCACTTTGATCTATGCATATAAATTCATATATTTCAGAGTACGCAGAAGTCTCACATATTTATTTATATCGACACATTATTTATGCATATGACTAAAAATACACAATTCATAATCGGAGAGCGAATGCGTGAAATTATGTTTTGTGAATTCGATTTTGTTGAAGGTAGGGAGTGAATTGGAGGGAAGGGTGAAACCAGAGGGAGCACGAAAATTAGATATTGTGAAAAGCTGAAAACACAAATTGGTTATCGATACGACTAGGTTTGAGTTTCACATGAGCGAGTCGAATCACAGATGAACGGAAGGTGTCGCTCTTAGCAAGCATATTAGCCATCTGCTCCTCCATGGCATTGGCTGCTTTCACCACATAAGCCGAATAAATCTCTTTCCAAACCATTTGAGCCGAAATTTTACTTCGGAGAAGAAAGAGTATAATTATCGGGACTCCAAAATTGGCTAAGTAGGGTTAAATTTTAGGGTTTGGCTTATTTGCTCTCACCACTGTAACACCCCACGTCCATTAATGTCACTCACAAAGGGAATGCATTAACTTCCATGGAGGTCATAAGTGAATATAGAACAGAGAAATTACAACAAGACAGACAATAAATATCACTTGGAAAACTAAAACTTCGTTTTATTGCAGCGGAAATTAAATATGTCTGTTACATCATAAAACCATAGATTATAACCAAGTACAACATCCGTCTTCAAAAACAAAATACATAATCCCATTACAATAAATAGCCATTAAAAAGAAAGATAACAAGCTGGACTTTACTTCTGCAGCCCAAGCTTCCCAAGAGATAAGCGATCCAACTAGACTCCACTAGAACTTGGCCCAACCTGAGGACCTGAAGGAAAAGAAAGATGGAAAAGAGGGGGTCAGACATAAAGTCTGGCGAGTATGATAATTCTACAATACTACTATCAAAATAACTGGACTAAGACATGAGCTGGAAAACAAGGAAATGTCTATGTAAGAGCTTATTAAGGACATAGACAATCGCTAAAGGCAACGTTATAGGCGCTCCTAAATACTAAAGGATAAACACTTTACTGCACCACACCAGTCACCCTAAAGATTGATCCCACTTAGCTTCACTTAGAAACTTTCTTAATGACTTTACGTACTCCTAGCTGACTACATAGGTGTCGCCTGCCCCTATCTCCACTAGGTGTACCCCACTTTCCATTTTTCGATCGGCTCCCTACTCGTAGATACCCGTGCTGGTCCCACAGTGGGGTGTATCATTCCCCTAAAGTGGCAACCCGATATAACGGAGATGCACGGCTTATACCTACACGATGCAACAACGTCTTACCTACCAGCCCGGGTCCACACACGCATATGAAACCCGTTGGACTTGCGTTGCCACTGCTCCCTGTTTTGGCCTCTTATAGTCAAACCCAGTATGCGTGTCCCGTCCTCGACTTGGGTCGAGCCCACAAAGATACGTTTTGGGATACTGGTTGAAATGGGCCCCCATTATTTCCCACAAGCATTCCACCTAAGCTTGTCCCATTAGTCCATCCACTTAACCCACTTAGTCATGTTCATTTACATGTGTATTTGGTTAAGTCTAATCGTATTTCAAATGCCTCTAGAGGCATCCACTAGATTCCTCATGCCACCCTAGGCACCTACTTAACCCCCATGTCCCACCTTACATGATTATCTAGCTAAGTATTTCTTAATTCATTAAGGCCATAACCTCATAAAGACCTCTCACATTAGACTGGCATTTATGGCAGCTGGATTTGCCGGGCGGGTCCGGGCAGTCTTATACCAAAAAGAGTCTAACCTCGTGTCTTTACAACTGTTATGCTTTAGTTTGGGCCTAGGACCTCTCACATTGGGCCGACATTTGTGACTACTGGATTTGCCGGGCGGGTCCGGGCAGGTTTACGTCACAAACGGGTCCAACCTCGTGTCCTAAGCATTGATTATTATTAATAATCCACTTTCCCCAATTTTAATAATTCCCTACTTGAATTATTAATTAATTCCAAATTCAACAATGTCCATAATTGACTCAATTAAGGACATCCATTTAAGGCATGCAAAATCATATCAATTGCACCCCCAATTTATTAATTTCCTAATATTACCCCTACCCCACGTTTGAACGTTTATTCGTAAAATGTATGCTAGACCCGATTAGTCTAACTCATAGCATAAAAGAAATTATTCACAACAACAACATATATATGTGACTAAATAAATCATAACAAGGGGTGAAACTTGCATACATCCGAAATTACAACTTGCACAAGGTTGTACATGTCATGGATCTAAGGGTGTCAACTTATTCATATTCACATAATATGATTTTGATCAAATTTCATAAACTTGTATAGGACATGTGTGAATCAACATCATTAACAATATGGTTTTATATGGGTACACCTAACTCAATAGGCAAATTCCCAAAAATCAAAATTCATTTAATCATAGATTCATGTATATGGGTACACCTAACTTAATAGGCAAATTCCCATATTCAAGATCCAATTAATTTGTAGATTCATGTATATGGGTACACCTAACTCAATAGGCAAATTCCCATAATCAAGATCTATTATAAAAAAAACATAAACTTTAAACATGATCCAATTCGCATAAATAATAACATCATGATTTTACAGCTTGTATGATTCAACACAACTTAACATGACATCATTATCATATAACATAAGTATTTCAACATATGTGATAATATGAGATCTACAACATATATAAGATTTACAACATAGCATATCATAATTTGCAACATAGCATGATATGATTTACAACATAGCATAGCATGATTAATCACATATGACATAGCATAGGATTATTTACAACATAATCACTACAACATAACAACATATATATGATAACAAAATAGCATAACAACATAATTCACAAATACATAACAATTCATATCACTTTCTTGTGATCCATTTATAACTTAATCAAATTATTTTATAATAATATTCTGAGATTCATCATACTCACAATTTAAAGAAGAGAAATAGAAAGAGTCTTTGATTTAATTTGTTTGTTGAGTAGATTTAGTTGTAGGCTAGGCTTTCTCCTTCTTCTTTAGTTTGTGACGGCTACGCTGAACTCCATGGCAACGGCATGTCGGTAGCTCTCCAATTTTTCAATTGATTTAAGGTTAGAGTCTACCCACTTATTTATAGATGTTAGGATGCATTTAGGCCATTAGATTTACCCTAGAATAGATTAGATCCATTTGATTTCGTCCAGCCTTCAAAACACAGCCCGAAAACCCAACCAGATGCACCCAGGTCACCTCGGCTCGACCAGGGAGGTCGACTCCCCAGTCGACCTGCCACCCCACCCAGGTCGACCTGGTCTGGGCGGGAGTTTTCCCGCCTGCCTCCATTTCTGTGTTTTTGAAATCTGTTTTAAAATTTGAATTTTTCGTGAAACTTCTCGAGGCCATATCTCGGTCATACGAACTCTGATTCACAAAATTTCGGACTCTATTTCGCGTATTTTTCCGAGTCGAACACAATGGCGCAGCCCGTTTCCCAATATTCTTATATTTGAAATTAATTATTCTTTCATTTGTGAATATTAGTATTAACTGATTTACGGGGTGTTACATTCTCCCCTCCTTAAAGGATTTCGACCCCGAAATCTTCAAGTCAAGAAGAATGTTTAACCTAACATCCAATCAACCATCTACTCAATCATCAAACACTGGCATCCACTGTCCTTATAGACTTCTAATGCTTTTATGTTTAAATGCATAGTGTGTGTATATGTCCGTATCTAATGCAAAATCAGGCGGTCCACTGATTCAGTTGACCTCCTTGATGCAATTCATGATAGTGCCATGCATCCATTATGTATGCAAAAGATCCTAATTGCTTACATACTACTTCTATATGCGTGCACATCCATTCAACCGAATGCAGCATCTATATGATGGTACAACCATTATACATCCATTATACTAAATACATTCATTTATGCAATATGCAATATGTAGTGACTGAGCCGATCTAGTGCCTAAAGTGTGTGTATATATGCATCCACGAGCAACCACTAGCAAACACTTGCATCCATTTTGCATCCATCATACATAACATGTCTCAAACACATGTTTCAACCATAGGATTATCCTAACTAAAGGTCAAAGATACTAAAGAGAGGACATACTAAAGATAAGACAAGATAAGCTAAGCGATAAAGGAGAAATTAAAAGACATACCCTCAAAAAGAAAAGGGTACAACGAACGCATCTTCTCTTCTGTCTCCCAAATAGCGTTGCTCTCATCATCTCCCCATTGCACTTTAACTAGTCTGACCTCTCGATTCCTCAACTTTTTGATCTCCGACCCAAGAATGCATGTAGGAGCTCGTCTAATTGTTGCATCACGCTCTATTTCCACCTCTTTAAGCAAGCTCGGCTCTACCACCTCCGCAGTCTTGTGCAAACACTTCCTCAAATGTGATACATGGAATACGTCGTGTACTCCACTAAGTTTCTCAGGCAACTCCACCCTATACGCCATCTTCCCAATCCTGTCTTTTATAGGAAACGGCCCTACAAACCTTGGCGCTAATTTCCCAACGGACCCAAAGCGAACAACATTCCGTAACAGAGATACTTTGATAAAAACCATGTCCCCAATGTCAAACTCAAGATCTGTCCTCCTCTTATCAACATACGATTTCTGCCTATCTTGTGCTGCTTTCATCCTCCTTCGAATCAAATCAATCTTCTCCGAGGTTTCCCTAACCATATCGGGCCCAAGTAGGATTTTATCGGTAGATTCCCACCAACATGTAGGCGAACGGCAAGGCCTTCCATAAAGAGCTTCAAAAGGTGCCATGCCAATACTAGACTGAAAGCTATTATCATATGCGAATTCTACCAACGGAAGGTGCTCTTCCCATGTACCCCCAAAGTCTAGGATACAAAGCCTTAAAAGATCCTCTAGAATACGATTCACCCTCTCGGTCTGGCCGTCCGTCTGAGGATGATATGCGGTGCTCAAACATAGCTGAGTCCCTACCGCCTCTTGTAAACTCTTCCAAAATTCGCTAGTGAAGATGGGATCACGGTCGCTTACTATACTAGAAGGAATACCGTGCAAATGAACTATCTCTTTAATGTATACAGAAGCCAACCACGGAGCAGTCCTCTTACTTTTCACGGGAATAAAATGGGCGCTCTTAGTAAGTCTATCTACTATAACCCAAATCCCCGTATTACCCTTCCTTGATCTTGGTAATCCATCCACAAAATCCATTGAGACGCTTTCCCATTTCCACAGTGGAACTTCCAATGGGTGAAGCAACCCACCGGGTTTCTTTTGTTCCGCTTTTACTTGTTGGCACACCAAGCATCTAGCGACGTACTCGGCCACATCCTTTTTCATACCGGCCCAAAAGAAAACCCGCTTCATATCTTTGTACATCTTGTCTCCGCCGGGATGAATGGTCATCTTTGAACGATGAGCATCATCAAGAATGGCCTTGCTTAAGTCTTCATCTTGTGGTACACAAAGTCTATTATCCCTTCGTAACCAACCCTTATCGTCTTGGGTATACTACGAAGATGGCTAGATGACTCCCCTCCTTTGAGCTTTTCTACTATCTCAACCAACTGTGGGTCGTCTTGTTGTGTCTCACCAACTCGTCCTAGAAGTGTAGGTCTAACCTCCAAGGATGCTAACAAACCAGGTACTAGGTCAACGGAGGGTCTAAAGTCAAACATGGAGATGAATTCTAAGCTTCGTCGTTCAACAAACAATGGACTCAAGGACAACGTTTTCCTACTTAAGGCGTCTGCTACCACGTTACCCTTGCCCGGGGTATATGCTATTTCAAAATCGTAGGAGGCTAAGAATTCCATCCACCGTTGCTGTCTTAAATTCAAATCCTTCTGAGAGAATAAGTATTTTAATGATTTGTGGTCAGTGAACAGTTCGAATTTCTCACCAAGAAGATAGTGACGCCAAGACTTAAGCGCGAAAACAATTGCGGCTAACTCAAGGTCATGCGTAGGGTAATTCTTTTCATGAACCCTCAACTGCCTTCCACCATAGGCTATTACTCTTCCCTCTTGCATGAGGACCGCGCCAAGTCCCGTCCCACAAGCATCAGTATAGACAGTAAACGGTTTATTCCCGTCTGGCAGCACTAAGACTGGGACTGAAGTTAAGGCTCTCTTTAAACGTTGGAACGCATCATCACAATCTTCGTCCCACGTAAAAACCAGGTTCTTCTTCGTTAACCGTGTTAATGGAGCTGATATTTTTGCGAAGTCTTTGCTAAACTTCCTATAATAGCCAGCCAACCCCAAGAAACTTCTTACTTCGGTTACATTTTTAGGGACCTTCCAATCTTGGATGGCCACCACCTTTTGCGGGATCCACTGCTATCCCTTCCTTGGAAACCACATGCCCTAAGAACCGTACTTCTTTCCTCCAGAAGTGACACTTAGAAAATTTTGCCTTAAGGTTATGCGCTCGAAGGGTTTCCAACACTTCCCTAAGATGTAGGGCATGCTCTCCTTCATTCTTAGAAAAGACTAAGATGTCATCCACAAAAACTACCACGAATTTGTTAAGGTACTCCCTAAACACCCTACTCATCAAATCAACAAAATATGCGGGGGCGTTTGTCAAACCAAAGGACATCACTAGCCATTCATAAAATCCGTCAGGAGTCCTAAAATCAGTCTTATCTATACTATCCTCAGCCACTCTCAGTTGATGAAAGCCAGTGGCTAAGTCCAACTGCGAAAACACTGAGGCGCCAACTAACTGATCAAAGAGATCGTCAATCCTCGGCAGTGGGTGTCGGTTCTTTTTAGTAAGCTTGTTTAGTTCTCTATAGTCCACACAAAGTCTAAGGGACCCATCCGCCTTTGTGGCAAATACTACTGGAGCACCCACTCCGATATACTACGTCTTATGAACCCCTTCTCAAGCAACTCCTTCACTTGCTTATTGAGTTCCCTCCTTTCACGAGGAGCCATGTGGCGCACTGGCAAAGATACGGGTTTAGCATTATCCACAAGATAAATTAGAAAGTCTATCTCCCGCTTTGGAGGTAAGCCCTTCACCTCCTCAAACACATCCGGATATTCCCAGACCACCTCTACCGATCGCAGATTCTCTACAGACGCGTCAAGCGATTCAAGATAACTCAGCATAACGGAATCTATGGGATTACAAAAGATGTCGAGAGTGTTACCAAGGCGAGTTACAAGCCTAACTACTCTCCTTTCACAATCAAGAATGGCCCCATTTCTAGATAACCAATCCATTCCTAAAATTAGCCCATAGCCGGTGAAGCCCAGTACATAAGCATCACATCTAAATTCAACGCTAAGTATAGAGATTTTCAAATCCAAACATATCATGGCCAAATGAGCCGAACCCCCAATTGGATTTGAAACAACCAAGGGATCCCCTACTAAACTGGTGTTCAAGTGCAGTAATTCAACTAATGATGCAGAGATAAATGAATGAGATGCGCCAGAATCGAATAAGGTACGGACATGATGATCAAACAGAAAAACTAAGCTTTCAACAGAAATTGTTCTACCTCTTTCTTGCAGCGGTGGGGCCGCAATAGCCTGAACTTGCCCCCTTGCCTGCCCTGGTGCCATAAGAGCCTGCACCTGTCCTCCCGAGGTAGACCCTGCCCTCTGCCCCTTCTTTGGGCAGTCTTTCACCAAATGTCCCGCATCTCCACAATGAAAACAACCAGTCTTCTTTTCCTTTCTACAATCTTTGCGGAGATGGCCAGGCGTCCCACAATTGAAGCATCTCTTCTTCCCTTTGCCATTATTGTTTTTACCACCCTTCTTACTTTGCTGTTGGGGTTTCTTCTGATCCCCTTTTTTTCCAACTGCCTTATCCTCATGCATAAGTGCCATTTCTACTAGCCTTTCAAAGGTGGCTCCCATAGGGATGTGGGTCATAGCCAACCTTTGCAACGGTTCATTCAAGCCTCTAACGAACCTCAAAGCTTTCTTCTCTGGCGTGTTCACCAACTCCAAACCAAACCTTGCTAACTGATTAAATTTATTAACATATTCCTTCACTGATAAGCTCCCTTGCTTTAATGTCAGGAATTTTTCCATATTTAAATTCTCCTCTGCCCTTGAAAGAAACTTTGCCTCAAACCTTCGTCTGAAATCCGCCCATGAATCAACTGGACGTTCCCCGTTAGTGACCTCCCACCAAAACGAGGCCTCTCCCTTCATTAACCAAGCAGCTAAACGGACTTTCCTCCCATCTTCCACTTCAAAGATATCCAACAATTCCTCAGTCTCCTTAAGCCAGTCTCTGGCCTCCACAAACGTCTCAGTCCCTTGAAAAGTTTTTCCTCCCATAGCCTTAAATTCCTTGCACATCTTTGCAAAAGTGTCAACACGAGGAGGAGGAGGAATGGGTGCAACTGGGGGTAGAGGAGCATCTGCTGGGCCTGCAGTGGTGGCCCTAGCCTCCAAATATCTCCTAAACCACCCTGGAACCATCACACCTTCTGGGAGATTAAGATCTTCAGCCATGCTGAAACGAAAAAGGAAAGATTCAAAATGGAGAATTCGAAAGATAAAGATAAGGATATGGCTATTTGGGATTATGTTTTTCATAAAAACTCTCTCTGAATAACATGTTTTTGAAAGCACTTCTTCCAAAAATACTTTAGAAAAATAGTTTTCTAAAAATTTTATCTGTTCTGGTAACCTTATGCTCTGATACCACGTGTAACACCCCACGTCCATTAATGTCACTCACAAAGGGAATGCATTAACTTCCATGGAGGTCATAAGTGAATATTGAACAGAGAAATTACAACAAGACAGACAATAAATAGCACTTGGAAAACTAAAACTTCGTTTTATTGCAGCGGAAATTAAATATGTCTGTTACATCATAAAACCATAGATTATAACCAAGTACAACATCCGTCTTCAAAAACAAAATACATAATCCCATTACAATAAATAGCCATTAAAAAGAAAGATAACAAGCTGGACTTTACTTCTGCAGCCCAATCTTCCTAAGAGATAAGCGATCCAACCAGACTCCACTAGAACTTGGCCCAACCTGAGGACCTGAAGGAAAAGAAAGATGGAAAAGAGGGGGTCAGACATAAAGTCTGGCGAGTATGATAATTCTACAATACTACTATCAAAATAACTGGACTAAGGCATAAGCGGGAAAACAAGGAAATGTCTATGAAAGAGCTTATTAAGGACATAGACAATCGCTAAAGGCAACGTTATAGGCGCTCCTAAATACTAAAGGATAAACACTTTACTGCACCACACCAGTCACCCTAAAGATTGATCCCACTTAGCTTCACTTAGAAACTTTCTTAATGACTTTACGTACTCCTAGCTGACTACATAGGTGCCGCCTGCCCCTATCTCCACTAGGTGTACCCCACTTTCCATTTTTCGATCGGCTCCCTACTCGTAGATACCCGTGCTGGTCCCACAGTGGGGTGTATCATTCCCCTAAAGTGGCAACCCGATATAACGGAGATGCAAGGCTTATACCTACACGATGCAACAACGTCTTACCTACAAGCCCGGGTCCACACACGCATATGAAACCCGTTGGACTTGCGTTGCCACCGCTCCCTGTTTTGGCCTCTTATAGTCAAACCCAGTATGCGTGTCCCGTCCTCGACTTGGGTCGAGCCCACAAAGATACATTTTGGGATACTGGTTGAAATGGCCCCCCATTATTTCCCACAAGCATTCCACCTAAGCTTGTCCCATTAGTCCATCCACTTAACCCACTTAGTCATGTTCATTTACATGTGTATTTGGTTAAGTCTAATCGTATTTCAAATGCCTCTAAAGGCATCCACTAGATTCCTCATGCCACCCAAGGCACCTACTTAACCCCCATGTCCCACCTTACATGATTATCTGGCTAAGTATTTCTTAATTCATTAAGGCCATAACCTCATAAAGACCTCTCACATTAGACTGGCATTTATGGTAGCTGGATTTGCCGGGCGGGTCCGGGCAGTCTTATACCATAAAAGAGTCTAACCTCGTGTCTTTACAACTGTTATGCTTTAGTTTGGGCCTAGGACCTCTCACATGGGGCCGACATTTGTGACTACTGGATTTGCCGGGCGGGTCCGGGCAGGTTTACGTCACAAACGGGTCCAACCTCGTGTCCTAAGCATTGATTATTATTAATAATCCACTTTCCCCAATTTTAATAATTCCCTACTTGAATTATTAATTAATTCCAAATTCAACAATGTCCATAATTGACTCAATTAAGGACATCCATTTAAGGCATGCAAAATCATATCAATTGCACCCCCAATTTATTAATTTCCTAATATTACCCCTACCCCACGTTTGAACGTTTATTCGTAAAATGTATGCTAGACCCGATTAGTCTAACTCATAGCATAAAAGAAATTATTCACAACAACAACATATATATGTGACTAAATAAATCATAACAAGGGGTGAAACTTGCATACATCCGAAATTACAACTTGCACAAGGTTGTACATGTCATGGATCTAAGGGTGTCAACTTATTCATATTCACATAATATGATTTTGATCAAATTTCATAAACTTGTATAGGACATGTGTGAATCAACATCATTAACAATATGGTTTTATATGGGTACACCTAACTCAATAGGCAAATTCCCAAAAATCAAAATTCATTTAATCATAGATTCGTGTATATGGGTACACCTAACTTAATAGGCAAATTCCCATATTCAAGATCCAATTAATTTGTAGATTCATGTATATGGGTACACCTAACTCAATCGGCAAATTCCCATAATCAAGATCTATTATAAAAAAAACATAAACTTTAAACATGATCCAATTCGAATAAATAATAACATCATGATTTTACAACTTGTATGATTCAACAAAACTTAACATGACATCATTATCATATAACATAAGTATTTCAACATATGTGATAATATGAGATCTACAACATATATAAGATTTACAACATAACATATCATAATTTGCAACATAGCATGATATGATTTACAACATAGCATAGCATGATTAATCACATATGACATAGCATAGGATTATTTACAACATAATCACTACAACATAACAACATATATATGATAACATAATAGCATAACAACATAATTCACAAATACATAACAACTCATATCACTTTCTTGTGATCCATTTATAACTTAATCAAATTATTTTATAATAATATTGTGAGATTCATCATACTCACATTTTAAAGAAGAGAAATAGAAAGAGTCTTTGATTTAATTTGTTTGTTGAGTAGATTTAGTTGTAGGCTAGGCTTTCTCCTTCTTCTTTAGTTTGTGATGGCTACGCTGAACTCCATGGCAACGGCATGTCGGTAGCTCTCCAATTTTTCAAGTGATTTAGGGTTAGAGTCTACCCACTTATTTATAGATGTTAGGATGCATTTAGGCCATTAGATTTACCATAGAATAGATTAGAGCCATTAGATTTCGTCCAGCCTTCAAAACACAGCCCGAAAACCCAACCAAATGCACCCAGGTCACCTGGGCTCGACCAGGGAGGTCGACTCCCAGGTCGACCTGGCCTCCCCCAGGTCGACTCCCAAGTCGACCCCCAGGTCGACCTGGTCTGGGCGGGAGTTTTCCCGCCTGCCTCCATTTCTGTGTTTTTGAAATCTGTTTTAAAATTTGAATTTTTCGTGAAACTTCTCGAGGCCATATCTCGGTCATACGTACTCCGATTCACAAAATTTCGGACTCTATTTCGCGTATTTTTCCGAGACGAACACAATGGCGCAGCCCATTTCCCAATATTCTTATATTTGGAATTAATTATTCTTTCATTTGGGAATATTAGTATTAACTGATTTACGGGGTGTTACAACCCCCCTATTAAAATTTAAGAATTTTATTTTCAAATTTACCTTTTGACGGCCAATTAGGTAACATATCTTATGTTGTACAATGAATAAAAAGATTAACAATGTCAACCATATACGTATATGGGTATTAGAGACTAAAATGCAAACAATGATTTAAAATTTAAAATAAACAATGTACATGATCTTTTTAAAAATAAAAATAAAGATAGAAATTACAAATAATGATTAAAAAATTAAAACAATAATAAAAAAAGTTAAAAATTGTACTATCAGTTATATGTATCATGTATTTTGAGACCGAGTACGTTATCTGCATACAGAAATTGCAAAGACCTAAACGGTTGGTAAATAAATTATTAGTAAAGGATGTGTTGTTCAAATAAATTGACATTCAGATGAAGTGTTGATTACCCTAACCAACATTAGGGTGGCGCGCTGGTTTATTTCAACAAACGATGTTGCATATAAATGTCAATTAATTTAATCAAAATTTGAGAGAGAAAGTGTTACACCCCGTATTTATGTTAACACTAAAGTGACAAATTAAAGAAAAACTAATCTCAGATGTGAGAATTAAGGGAAACGGGTTGCGCCATTGTGTTCGTCTCAGAATTCTGGTTGAGATAGAGTCTGAGTTTGTGTGAATTGGACTTCGTATGAAGAAGTTAGGGCGATCGGAAGTTTCAGAAAATTCAAAACAAATTTCGAAAATTCAAATTTCAGAGTTAGATTGGGCTAGGCGGGAAATTTTCCGCTAGGGCCAGGTCGACCTGGGGGTCAACCTTCCCTCACCAGGTCGACCATAGGGTCGACCTGGGGGTCGACCAGCCCCTCCCCCCCCCCCCACCCCGAGCAGATTTGATTGATGACCTGTTTATGACTGTATGCTGAGTCATTAGGGTTTCTGATCTGCTCTGAATGGCTGGGGTTAATTCTGGGTTGATCGGACGGTCTAAACTAATCCTAAACTCTATAAAAAGACATGTAGACTCAAAACCTAAATTCAAATTAAAATTAGACTCATAGCCTCCATGCCGTCACCTTGCAACCTGGAATAGCCGCCACCAATTAGAGAGGAAGAAAAGCTAATCAAATTCAATTCTATTCAACTATAACAACGAATCCACTACAAGGGAAAGCTAATTCAACTTCAGAACTTAGATTTCAGAACTCAAGACCTTCTTTGAGTTGTGAGTTCGATTTCTTTAGTGAATTAATTTACAATTTAATTGTATTGAGATATGATGTGGGTTATATGGTTATGTTGTGAATTATTGATCGTATGTTATCATCTATGTTGTAAAATTGTGATGTTATCATTTATGTTGTAAATTCTATGATGTTATCATCTATGTTGTAAAGTTGTGATGTTATCATCTATGTTGTAATTCTATGATTGGCTTATGTATAATCAAGTCATAATGTTATTTCATATGCTAGTTTGGCTATGTGGTTGGGACTAATTCTTATGATAAGTCATATATGCAAGTTAGGATGTAAATTAAGGCATGGATCATATGCAAGTTAGTGAAAACTATATATAACCTCACATGTTTCATGACATCTATTTTATGGGTAAATTGGATATCAAAGTTAGGCTATGACATGTGTGAGTTATATGCTAGTTTACATGCTTAGATGTAAGTTTACACCATCGTTATGATTGCATAAATCACATATGCAAGTATATGTACATATATGTTTGGAGTATAAATCATGTAATGTAAGTTTGTGGTTAATGCCTATGCAAGTTTACCCCTTATGGTTAGATCCATGACATACATGGTTTATGCAAGTTGTGACTATTACCTAAACAAGTTCACACCTTTAGATTTAGATCTATGACATATGTAGTTTTATGCAAGTTTGTGACTTTTGCCTATGCAAGTTTTAGATGGAGAACCTCATTCACACATGCAAGTTCACCCCTTATGTTTAGATCTAGTTTTATTTCTATGTATGTTGTGATGTTTTCTCTTTAAGACTATTCGAGTCTAACATATATTTTACGTTAAACGAATGAACGTACAACGTGGGGTAATGGGATAACATTAAAAGATGTAATACTGAGAATTTGCATAAATGCCTTAAAAGGCATAGAATAAATTTGTGATGACAATTGGTATGATTTTACATGCCATAAATAGATAGACATAACTGAGTCAATTATGGCCATAGTTAAATTTGGAATTGAATGATAGTTTGAATAGGGAAATTAATTCAAATCGGGGAATGATTAATTAGGTGTAATTAATCGTCTAAGACACGAGGTTAGGCTCTTTTGTGGCGTAAGACTATCCGGACCCGCCTGGCAAATCCAGCTGCCATAAATGACAGTCTAATGTGGAAGGTCTTAGATATAAATTAAATGTGTAATAGTTGTAAAGACACGAGGTTAGGCTTGTTTGTGGTGTAAGACTGCATGGACCCGCCCGGCAAATCCAGCTGCTACAAATGCCAGTCTAATGTGGGAGGTCTTTATAAGGTTACAGTCTTCATGAATTAAGAAACACTTAACCAGATAAACATGTAGTGGGACATGAGGGGGTTAAGTGGGTGCCTTAGGTGGCATGTGGAATTAAGTGGGTGCCTTGGGTGGCATTTGAAATACGATTAGAAACACTTAACCAAAATTTGAAAACATGTAGGTGAACATGAATAAGAAGAGGGTTAAGTGGGATGTACTAGAGGGGACCAAGCTTGGGTGTATAGCTTGTGTCAAGTAATGGGGGCCCGTTTCAACCAGTAACCCATAAGTATCTTTGTGGGCTCGACCCAAGTCGAGGATGGGACACGCGTACTGGGCATGACTTTAAGAGGCCAAAACTGGTTAGCGATGGCAACACAAGTCCAACGGGTTCATATGTGTGTGTGGGCCCGGGCTGGTAGGTAAGACGTTGTTGCATCGTGTAGGTATAAGCCATGCATTGTTGGTGGTATCGGGTTGCCACTTTGGGGAGTGATACACCCCATTGTGGGGCCAGCATGGGTATCTACGAGTTAGGGAGCCGATCGCATGGGGGTAGTGGGTACACCTAGTGGAGATAGGGGCAGGCGACACCTATGAAGGCAACTAGGGGTGCATGAAACTACCATTATCATTATTAAGTTTTGTAGGCGGGATCGACTTTAGGGTGACTAGTGATGGTGCAGTATAGTAATTATCTCGTAGTGGTTTAGGTGTGCCTTTAACGTTATCTTTGTTCATCTTATTTCCTTGTTTACTCTGCTTACCCAATTGTTCACAGACATTTCCTTATTTTCCAACTTATGCCTTAGCCTAGTTATTTTGGTAATTATATTGTTAAAGTTATCGCACTCGCCAGACTTTATGTCTGACCCCTTTGTTTCCACCACTTTTCTTCCTTTTCCCCCCCAGGTGCTCAGGGTGGAACTAGCACCAGTGGAGCTTGATTTTGGACAGCTGTATCTCTTGTTTTAGAAGTTGCTTGGATCGCTGAAGTAAAAGTTCAGCTTATCTTATTTATGGCTATTTTGTATTGGGGTTATGTCTTTCAATTTATGTACTCTGAATTATTCAAGATGAATATTATGTACTTTGACTCTGGCTTTTGATAATGTAATCAAACCTATGTGTTTACCGCTGCAATGAATAAAATATTAAAGTTTTAGTACTGTTTATATCTGTCTTGTTGTTAAGTTCTGTTCTATACACACTCAAAATGCTCCATAGAAGTTAATGCATTCCCTTTGTGAATGACATTAATGGACGTGGGGTGTTACACGTGGTATCAGAGCTGAAGGTTACCAGAACAGATATGAATTTTGAAAAACTGTTTTTCAAAAACACTTATATAAAGAAGTACCTTCAAAAGTATGTTTCAAGGAAAGTATTTTCAAGAGAAAATCTTATTTTAGAAAGCATAACCCCAAGAGCCATATGTCTTTCCTTCGGTTCTTTTGTATTGAATATTTCCTTTTTCGTTTCAGCATGTTTGGAATTCCCGAGACACCCGAGGGGATAACGATACCAGGATGGTTTAGGAGGTATTTGGAGACTAGGGCCACCACCGTAAGTCCAGCAAATCCTCCTCCTCCTCCTCATGTACATACTTTCGCAAAGATATGTAAGGACTTTCGGGCAATGGGTGGAAAACCTTTTCACGGGACGGAGACATTTGTTGAAGCTCGAAATTGGCTAAAGGAGGTGGAAGAATTGTTTGGAATCTTCGAAGTGGAAGATGGAAGAAAGGACCAGTTGGCTGCCTGGCTAATGAAGGATGAAGCCTCGTTTTGGTGGGAGGTCACTAATGGAGAGCGTCCAGTTGATACATGGCTAGATTTCAGGCAAAGTTTCTCTCACGAGCTGAAGAGAATTTATACATGGAAATGTTTTTGGCGTTGAAGCAAGGGAATCTATCGGTGAAAGAATACGTCAACAAGTTCAATCAGTTGGCGAGATTTGGCTTGGACTTGGTGAATACACCAGAAAAGAAGGCCCTGAGATTTGTTAAGAGTTTGAACGAGCCGCTTCATGGGTTAGCTATGACCCACATCCCTATGGGGGCCACCTTTGAGAGGCTAGTTGACATGACACTTATGCATGAAGAGGAGAAGGGCGCCAATGCTGATAAGGCATCCGAGAAGAAAGGGGATCAAAAGAAACCGCAACAGCAACAACAGAACAAGAAAGGTGGAAAAGGCAACAATGGTAAGGGAAAGAAAAGATGCTTTAACTGTGGGACACCGGGCCATCTAAGCAAAGATTGTAGGAAGAAAAAGAAGACTGGTTGTTTTCACTGTGGCGAAGCGGGACATCTGATTAAGGACTGCCCAAGGAAAGGGCAGAGGGCAGGGTCTACCTTGGGAGGACAGGTGCAGGCTCTTATGGCACTAGGGCAGGCAAGGGGGCAAGTTCAGGCTCTCGTGGTCCCACCGCTGCAAGAACGAGGTAGAGCAATTTCCGTTGAAAGTTTAGTTTTTCTGTTTGATCATCCTGTCCATACTTTATTCGATTCTGGCGCATCACATTCGTTTATTTCTACATCATTAGTTGAAACACTGCACCTAGATACTAGTCTAGTTACAGATCCCTTAGTAGTCTCAAATCCTATTGGTGGTTCGGCTCATCTTTCTATGATTTGTCGGGATTTGAGAGTGTTTATCTTGGGCGTTGGGTTTGAATGCAACGCCTTTGTTCTTGGCTTCATGGGTTACGACTTGATTCTAGGTATGGATTGGCTAACTAGATACGGGGCCATCCTGGATTGTGAAAGAAGGGTAGTTAGATTGTTGACTTGTTGTGGAAAGACCCTTGATATTTCTTGTGACCCTAGAGGTCCAGTAATGCTTAGCTACCTAGAATCCCTTGACGCATCCGATGATGATTTACATTCTGTTCATATAGTCTGTGAATATGTTGATGTCTTCGATGAGGTGAGGGGTCTACCCCCAAAACGTGAGATAGACTTTCGAATATGTCTAGTGGATAATTCAAAGTCAGTTGCATTGCCAGTGCACCATATGGCTCCAAGAGAGAGAAGAGAACTCAGTAAGCAAGTGAAAGAATTGCTTGAGAAGGGGTTCATCAGACGTAGTATATCGGAGTGGGGTGCTCCAGTAGTATTTGCCACGAAGGCGGATGGGTCCCTTAGATTTTGTGTGGACTATAGAGAACTTAATAAGCTTACTAAGAAGAATAGGCACCCACTGCCGAGGATTGACAATCTCTTCGATCAGTTAGTTGGCGCCTCAGTGTTTTCGCAGTTGGACTTAGCCATGGGTTTCCATCAGTTGAGAGTGGCTGAGGATAGCATAGACAAGACTGCCTTTAGGACTCCAAACGGCTTCTTCGAGTGGCTTGTGATGCCCTTCGGTTTGACAAACGCCCCCGCATACTTTGTTGACTTGATGAGTAGAGTGTTTAGGGAGTACCTTAATAAATTCGTGGTAGTCTTTGTGGAAGACATCTTGATCTTTTATAAAAGAGAGGAAGAGCATGCCCTACATCTTAGGGAAGTGTTGGAGACCCTTCGAGCGCATAGCCTTAAAGCTAAATTTTCTAAATGTCACTTTTGGAGAAAGGAAGTGCGATTCTTAAGGCACGTGGTTTCCAAAGAAGGGATAGCTGTGGATCCCGCGAAGGTAGTGGCCATCCAAGATTGGAAGGCCCCTAAAAATGCTATCAAGGTGAGGAGTTTCTTAGGGTTGGCTGGCTATTATAGGAAGTTTATCAAAGACTTCGCAAAAATATCAGCCTCATTAACATGCCTGACAAAGAAGAACCTAGTTTTCACATGGGACGTAGATTGTGATGATACGTTCCAACATTTAAAGAGAGCTTTGACCAAAACCCCAGTCTTAGTGTTGCCAGATGGGAGTAAGCCATTTACCGTTTATACCGATGCTTGTTTGATAGGACTAGGCGCAGTCTTAATGCAAGAGGGAAGGGTAATAGCCTATGGTGGAAGGCAGTTGAGAGTGCATGAGAAAAATTACCCTACACATGACCTAGAGTTGGCCGCTATTGTTTTCGCAATTAAGTCTTGGCGCCATTATCTTCTTGGCAAGAAATTCGAATTGTTCACTGACCACAAATCGCTAAAATACTTGTTCTCTCAGAAGGACTTGAACTTAAGGCAGCAAAGGTGGATGGAATTCTTAGCGTCCTATGATTTCGAGATAGCATATACCCCTGGCAAGGGTAACGTGGTGGCAGACGCCTTAAGTAGGAAAAGGTTGTCCTTGAGTCCATTGTTTGTTGAGCGGTGAAGCTTAGAGTTCATCTCTACGTTTGACTTTAGACCTTCCATTGACTTTGTACCCGGTTTGCTAACATCCTTAGAGGTCAGACCAACGCTTTTGGGACGGATTGGTGAGGCACAGCGAGATGACCCACAATTGGTTGAGTTAGTAGAAAAGCTCAAAAGGGGGGAGTCATCGAGCCATCTTAGTAGGTATACTGTAACACCCCACATTGTTTAGTGTCACTCTTAAAGGGAATGCACTAAGTTCTGTGGAGCGTTATAGGTAAAAGATGCAGATAAATTACAAGACAGAAAGAAAAAAAATTAAAACAGCGGAAAATAGAACTTTACTTTATTGATAAAATAGTTTGTACAACAATTGTTTTACAACACAAGAATATCTGTCTTACAAAATAAAGAAGCATAAAATAACAGTTTATATTCTCCAATGTAGCATGAGCCAGCCATAGCAATGGAAAAGAGAATCCAAGCAAAACTTCGACTAATCTTCAGCTTGGAAAGAGACTGAGCTTAAGTAGTAACATTCTGTCCCTGCGGACCTGGGGGGGAACGGAAGACAAGAAAGCGAAAGAAAACAGAGTCAGACATAAAGTCTGGTAAGTTCAGTAACTTTCAGCATGTGAACAGGGAAAATCAACACGACATGAACTAACTGAATACAAGATAATACCATGATGATAGGGCAAACAAGATAACATAAGATTAACGCAAGATATGCTAAGACAAGATAAGATATGCTTCACTACTTCCTCTGCTTCACTATTACCCTGTTATTCTAGTTTCTATATCTCTGCACCACCTAACTAGTGTCTCAACTAGTAATCTGTATAAAATGATAACGTGATCCCAATCCCTGTAATTGCGGTTGCCTTTAGGTGTACATCTATTATTTATTACCTAGATCTAATCTAGGGTTTTCTATCGAGTGCTTTCCAGATTTAACTAGGGTTTACACGACCTAGATCCAACTAGGGTTTATGTTACTTATTAAACGCTTCTCGGATTCAGGGTTTATGCCACCTAGGTCCAACTAGGGATTATGCTACCTGTCGAACGATGCCCCTTAGTCTAGGACACACTACCTAGAACGGTATATGTTCCTAGACGTTTCCCATGTATGTGTCGCGAACCGTCATCGCTGTCTAGATGCACATGTCCTGTATATGTGCTGCCAAAGTCCCGTGGCAGGGCTTCTTTAGAAACACGGAACTCGGTCAGGAGCTTTTCAGATATCTGCCGATGCAGATACTAAGGTATGTTTTTCTACCAGTGGTTACGGTCCCACGTGACCCCTCCCTCAACTAATGAAAGGCAATCCAAGAAAACCAAGCACGAGAACTATACTTTTGCTACCTTATGCCCTACTTTCCTATTGGCCAGTCTCACCCATAACTAGATAGCGAGTATAGGGTATGTTGGGAGTTCTCTGCCTTTCCGTATGCGTACTACGATTGACTGAAGATGGTAGGTAGACAATGAGTTGCTATCACAGGGCAAAAACTAGTCTCGTCGAATCACGCTGGTCCACCCTAGTCTTTAGGTTGCCTTATATTACAACCAAGGCATACTCTTGGTTCTTCTACCGCAGACCTTAACCTCTGTGAGCCCAGGAGGATCATCTGCCACCTCACAGAGGGATACCAAGAGTACCCTCACGTCCCCTCGAAGCCTCGGGCTTCGTAACCCAATTCGTTGGAGCCTTCTCTAAAATTAGATGCTCGCTCCTCCTCGTGTTATACTAAGGATTACTACTTAGTTTTCTTAACTAAGGTTTACCACTTAGTTTCCTGAATCGTCGTTTTCTTAACTAAGGTTTACTACTTAGCCCTTTTAACTAAGGTTTACTTACTTAGTTCTCCTTCTCGTCAAGTTGGATTGGTTAAGTGTCATTAGTCAATTCGAGTTAACTTAACCCATTCCTTTGTCTTATTAAACTGGTTAAGTGTTATCAGTAGTTCATGTTAACTTAACCCTATCCCAAACCAAGTTGTATTGGTTAAGCATTTTCTTATTACTTAACCTTACCCATTCACCTTGTATTGGTTAAGTGTTCTTTTTAACTTAACCTTAACATCTGTTTAATAATCATGTTCTAATGGTTAAGTATTGTCCCTTTCATGTTTTTAACTTAATCCTATTCATTTATCATACTATGATGGTTAAGTGTTCTAAGTTCACTTAACCCCACCCTCTAGTCTAGTTAACATGTTAAATTGGCCAAGTGTATTAAATTTACTTAACCCCACCTTCTAGTCTGGTTAACACGTTAAATTGGCTAAGTGTTTTTCTTGGTTACTTAACCCTTACAAATCCTGTCTTGTTACCATGTTAAGTTGGTTAAGTATTCCTATGGACTTAACCCTCCCATTCTAGCTTAACTGTGTTAAGTTGGTTAAGTATTTTATTAAATGGACTTAACCCTATCAATTCTAGCTTAGCTTTAATTGTCTTATTAAAGCACCAACCACTCACATTAGACAGGTATTGTTGCGGTTACTGGACAGCCGGTCAGTTCCGGGAAGGTTTACACCGCAACTCAGTCTAACCTCGGGTCCTTATTGGACTTAATGCCTTAACCTCCCACATTGGATAGGTATTGTTGTGACTACTGGACAGCCGGGCGGGTCTGGGCAGGTTTACATCACAACTCAATCCAACCTCGGGTTAAGCATATTCGTATTGTCTAAATTTACATTTCTCACTTAGGACGAATTCTATAAGTAAATTATTCCTAATTTGCTTATTCCAAAATTACTCTTTTAATGTACATTGTCAACGTTTATTATTATGGCCCATTTCCCCCATAAATCAGTTATACTTAGACCATTTTTGCCCAAGCCTAATGTATATGTCAATTACTCACAATTATGACTAAATTCAAAATTGTGCTAGTATGCTCATTATGCCTAATTAACTTAATTTAGCTAGTCCAATTCTGATTCAATATTCTAATTATAGTTCATGTCAAGACTAGACTTATTATTCTAGTTTACAGTTTATGTAAAAACTAGATTTACAAGCCAATACTAGATTCAAATTACATATCCTATAATTCATGTCAGAATTACCCAATTTGCATTTTAATAGTTATGCTATAGTACATGTTCTAAATTATGTCAATCGCACTCATGTTCATGTTCCAAACTATGCATATTTCCAAGTTTACAACTACATTTAAGTCAATTCCATGTTTTGCCCAAATCGCGTTCCCATCGTTTGTGTATTCGTGATTCACCCTAGATTGTAGATAAATCTAGATTCGTAGATAAAAGGGAATGAACCAGAATGCATGAAAAGATAGACATAATAACTGGCATAAGATGATGATTCCTAATTCACTTAATTACAAATCTAACAAATTACACTGAATAAATTGATTAAAGCATCACAGGCCTATAGATCTGATAATATTATGACCTGAAAAGGGTTGAAAAATAATATAGGTTCAAGAATATGGGTAGACCTAACTTAATAGGTAAATTCCCAAAATCAAGATCCAAGGACAATAGGTCCGAATAGAGAGTCAAATTTAGATCTAGTTCCATAGTCACAATCCTGAGGCAATACTTTCATAGTCATGAATCATAGACGAATAGTTCACAAATGTCCTTGTCTTAGTCATGGGAAATAGGTTCATAGTCATAGTTTCATAGTCATGGTCATAATCGTAGGCATAAGCATATTCTTAAGTTCAATAGTCATAGGCAATGAATCATGGTCATTGATCACAACAGTTCTTAATCAGATCCAAAGACATAGATAAGCATAGATTCAAACGAAATGATAAGGCATATTTCTTATATCCATTTGATTTCATGTCACAAATAGAAAAGGCGTTCAAATCTAAAAAAGTAACCGACTTACATTGATCGGTTTTCTAAAAAGAATAACAAGATAGCGTTGCTTGAAGCCGTTGAATCTTTACTTGAATCCTAACTAGATTTGAATCTCCTCTTGAAAGACTTGAACAGCATATCCTCGTCTCAGACTCATGTATTATTTTATTCATTTATTTATTCATTTTCTCAGAGGCAGCATAAGGAAAAAATGAAATGGTGTAGAGAGAATGAGGCTAGAGGTTGTTTATATAGGATTAGGGTTATGAATCTGGTCAGAAAATCGGGCTAAAAGCCTCAGAATGAACCCAGGTTCAAAACCGGGTTCTGGCACCAGGTCGACCCCCAGGTCGACTACCCAGTTGACCTGGTCAGGGGGGTCGACTACCCAGTCGACTCTCCAGTCGACCTGGGTCCTAGACGGGAATTTTCCCGCCCAGCCCGCTTCTGGGTTTGAATTCGAATTTCGAATTCGAATTTCGAGCTGTTTTCGATTCTGAAAATTCCTGATACTTCGGAGGGTCATATCTCCCTCATACGGACTCCAATTCTCGCAAGCTCGGACTCCTTTCCAAGAAGAATTTCGAGACGAACGCAATGGCGTAACCCATTTCCCTTAATTCTTCTTCTAAAATTTAATTATACATTAATTTGTGAATCTTAATGTTACAGAATTACGGGGTGTTACATTCTCCCCCTCTTAAAAGGATTTCGTTCCCGAAATCTTCAAGTTAGGAAGAATGTGTCCTACCATCCAATCACCCATCTACTCAACCATTCAATCACAGGCATTTATTGTTCTTAAAAAGATTTCTAATGCTTTCATGTTCATATGCATAGTGTGTATATGTCTTTATCTAATGCAAAATCAGGCGGTCTACTGATTCAGTTGACCTCCTTAATGCGAATTATGTCAGTGCCATGCGTTCAATCATGTATGAAAACATCCCTAGTTATGTAAATATTACATGTGTGCATAGTCATTCATCCATATGCAACATCCATATGATAACATACCAAGTTAAATCCGTTAAGCAAATGCATATATGCGAATGCAATATGAAAGTAACTGAGTCGTTCTAGTGCCTATGTTATGTATATGCATCCACGAGCAACCATTTGCAACCATCAATCATAACATGTTTCAAATACATGTTTACACCCATCGGCTTCTACGTAAGGATTGATGATACGTCCTAGAGGATATACCTTGAAAGCTAGAAAGTATGCATAAAATTCCTAAAGAAAGAGATCAAGGATGTACCCTTAAGAAAAAGGGTATGATGCGTGTATCTAGTTTACAGTCTTCTAAGTTGCATCTTCTTAAGCTTCTCTGTACCATACCTTATCTAGTTAATCTTCACGATTGTGAAGCTTCTTGACCTCCATTTCCAAAACTGTCGTTGATCGGATAGCTGACTTTCATTATCAACTGGATACATGCGGAAGTCTATCCTGCGTTTTGGGGTAAACTCCTAACCTAATCAAAGACATCTGCGTACTCATGGACTACTCTAACGGATTGCAAATCGTTGATAAATGCATTAAGCGATTCTAGGTAGCTAAGCCTAACTGATCCTAAAAGGATCACACGAAACCTCGAGGGTAATTCCAAGGCTAGTCAAAAAGTCTAACTTTCAGAATTACTAGCCAACCAACCTATGCCTAGAATCAACTCATAGCCCATGGAACCAAAAACATAAGCATTACGCTTAAACTCAACACTTAATGTGGCTGTTCTCAAATCCTTACAAACCAAAGGTAAACGGGTCGAACGACCAATTGGATTTGAGACACTAATGGGATCTTCTACTATACAAGTACTAAGGTGCAGAGACTCAACTATGGAAGCTGATATAAATGAATATGAAGCACTAAAATCAAAAGAGTACTAACAGGTTGATCAAAGGAAAAGCTAAACTTTTCCAACAAAGACTTTTACTATCTCTCTCTCAGGTATGCTGGTGTTGAGAGCACGTACTTGTCCTTCTAAGAATCCTATCCCTCGTTCTTGCCCTTTTGTCCTTAATTATATGCCCTATTCTACCCTAGTAAAGATACTTCCTCTCGTATTAGGTTTTTCAATTTCTTCCTCCCTCGTGAGCCAAGTCTATATTCATGAATTTCTCATCCTTGGGTTGTGCTCCTTAGCAAAACTCCTCATCCTCTTCCGTGTGTAATCATGTTAACAAATCTCTCGAAAGCTGCCTCCATCGTACAGAAAACCCTACAAAGCTTGAAAGAAAATTAGCCGCAGGTGAAACTACTATGGCTATAGATGGAAGTCGGGCACTACTTCGCCCTTCGATATGTATCGTAGTCTTATCAAGCCTACGGAACCGTGCTGCGATGAGGTTACCTCCCAGAAAGCCAAGAGCCCCGAAGACTTAAGAAAGAAGGGGACAAGAATTCAAACAGAGAATCAGAGGATAGTGCGTATGGCTTTGGGGAATATTCCTTTAAACCAAACTTTTCTTTTGAAAATGCTTCTTTTAAAACCATTTGAAAATAATTTTTCAAATCTCTTATCTGATCCGGTAACCTTCAGCTCTAATACCACGTGTAACACCCCACATCGTTTAGTGTCACTCTCAAAGGGAATGCACTAAGTTCTGTTGAGCGTTATAGGTAAAAGATGCAGATAAATTACAAGACAGAAAGAAAAAAAATTAAAACAGCGGAAAATAGAACTTTACTTTATTGATAAAATAGTTTGTACAACAATTGTTTTCCAACATCAGAATATCTGTCTTACAAAATAAAGAAGCATAAAATAACAGTTTATATTCCCCAATGTAGCATGAGAAAACCATAGCAATGGAAAAGAGAATCCAAGCAAAACTTCGATTACTCTTCAGCTTGGAAAGAGACTGAGCTTAAGTAGTAACATTCCCTCCCTACGGACTGGGGGGGAACGGAAGACAAGAAAGCGAAAGAAAACAGAGTCAGACATAAAGTCTGGTAAGTTCAGTAACTTTCAGCATGTGAACAGGGAAAAGCAACACGACATGAACTAACTGAATACAAGATAATACCATGATGATAGGGCAAACAAGATAACATAAGATTAACGCAAGATATGCTAAGACAAGATAAGATATGCTTCACTACTTCCTCTGCTTCACTATTACCCTGTTATTCTGGTTTCTATATCTCTGCACCACCTAACTAGTGTCTCAACTAGTAATCTGTATATAATGATAATGTGATCCCAATCCCTGTAATTGCGGTTGCCTTTAGGTGTACATCTATTATTTATTACCTAGATCTAATCTAGGGTTTTCTATCGAGCGCTTTCCAGATTTAACTAGGGTTTACACGACCTAGATCCAACTAGGGTTTATGTTACCTATTAAACGCTTCCCGGATTCAGGGTTTAAGCCACCTAGGTCCAACTAGGGATTATGCTACCTGTCGAACGATGCCCCTTAGTCTATGACACACTACCTAGAATGGTATATGTTCCTAGACTTTCCCCACGTATGTGTCGCGAACCGTCATCGCTGTCTAGATGCACATGTCCTGTATATGTGCTGACCGAGTCCCGTGGCAGGGCTGCTTTAGAAACACGGAACTCGGTCGGGAGCTTTTCAGATATCTGCCGATGCAGATACTAAGGTCTGTTTTTCTACCAGTGGTTATGGTCCCACGTGACCCCTCCCTCAACTAATGAAAGGCAATCCAGGAAAACCAAGCACGAGAACTGTACTTTTGCCACCCTATGCCCTACTTTCCTATTGGCCAGCCTCACCCATATCTAGATAGCGAGTATATGGTCTGTTGGGAGTTCTCTGCCTTTCCGTCTGCATACTACGATTGACTGAAGATGGTAGGTAGACGACGAGTTGCTATCACTGGGCAAAAACTAGTCTCGTCGAATCACGCTGGTCCACCCTAGTTTTTAGGTTGCCTTATATTGCAACCAAGGCATACTCTTGGTTCTTCTACTGCAGACCTTAACCTCGGTGAGCCCAGGAGGATCATCTGCCACCTCACAGAGGGATACCAAGAGTACCCTCACGTCCCCTCGAAGCCTCGGGCTTCGTAACCCAATTTGTTGGAGCCTTCTCTAAAATTAGATGCTCGCTCCTCCTCGTGTTATACTAAGGATTACTACTTAGTTTTCTTAACTAAGGTTTACCACTTAGTTTCCCGAATCGTCGTTTTCTTAACTAAGGTTTACTACTTAGCCCTTTTAACTAAGGTTTACTTACTTAGTTCTCCTTCTCGTCAAGTTGGATTGGTTAAGTGTCATTAGTCAATTCGAGTTAACTTAACCCATTCCTTTATCTTATTAAACTGGTTAAGTGTTATCAGTAGTTCATGTTAACTTAACCCTACCCCAAACCAAGTTGTATTGGTTAAGCATTTTCTTATTACTTAACCTTATCCATTCACCTTGTATTGGTTAAGTGTTCTTTTTAACTTAACCTTAACATCTGTTTAATAATCATGTTCTAATGGTTAAGTATTGTCCCTTTCATGTTTTTAACTTAATCCTATTCATTTATCATACTATGATGGTTAAGTGTTCTAAGTTCACTTAACCCCACCCTCTAGTCTAGTTAACATGTTAAATTGGCCAAGTGTATTAAATTTACTTAACCCCACCTTCTAGTCTGGTTAACACGTTAAATTGGCTAAGTGTTTTTCTTGGTTACTTAACCCTTACAAATCCTGTCTTGTTACCATGTTAAGTTGGTTAAGTATTCCTATGGACTTAACCCTCCCATTCTAGCTTAACTGTGTTAAGTTGGTTAAGTATTTTATTAAATGGACTTAACCCTATCAATTCTAGCTTAGCTTTAATTGTCTTATTAAAGCACCAACCACTCACATTAGACAGGTATTGTTGCGGTTACTGGACAGCCGGTCGGTTCCGGGAAGGTTTACACCGCAACTCAGTCTAACCTCGGGTCCTTATTGGGCTTAATGCCTTAACCTCCCACATTGGATAGGTATTGTTGTGACTACTGGACAGCCGGGCGGGTCTGGGCAGGTTTACATCACAACTCAATCCAACCTCGGGTTAAGCATATTCGTATTGTCTAAATTTACATTTCTCACTTAGGACGAATTCTATAAGTAAATTATTCCTAATTTGCTTATTCCAAAATTACTCTTTTAATGTACATTGTCAACGTTTATTATTATGGCCCATTTCCCCCATAAATCAGTTATACTTAGACCATTTTTGCCCAAGCCTAATGTATATGTCAATTACTCACAATTATGACTAAATTCAAAATTGTGCTAGTATGCTCATTATGCCTAATTAACTTAATTTAGCTAGTCCAATTCTGATTCAATATTCTAATTATAGTTCATGTCAAGACTAGACTTATTATTCTAGTTTACAGTTTATGTAAAAACTAGATTTACAAGCCAATACTAGATTCAAATTACATATCCTATAATTCATGTCAGAATTACCTAATTTGCATTTTAATAGTTATGCTATAGTACATGTTCTAAATTATGTCAATCGCACTCATGTTCATGTTCCAAACTATGCATATTTCCAAGTTTACAACTACGTTTAAGTCAATTCCATGTTTTGCCCAAATCGCGTTCCCATCGTTTGTGTAGTCGTGATTCACCCTAGATTGTAGATAAATCTAGATTCGTAGATAAAAGGGAATGAACCAGAATGCATGAAAAGATAGACATAATAACTGGCAAAAGATGATGATTCCTAATTCACTTAATTACAAATCTAACAAATTACACTGAATAAATTGATTAAAGCATCACAGGCCTATAGATCTGATAATATTATGACCTGAAAAGGGTTGAAAAATAATATAGGTTCAAGAATATGGGTAGACCTAACTTAATAGGTAAATTCCCAAAATCAAGATCCAAGGACAATAGGTCCGAATAGAGAGTCAAATTTAGATCTAGTTCCATAGTCACAATCCTGAGGCAATACTTTCATAGTCATGAATCATAGACGATTAGTTCACAAATGTCCTTGTCATAGTCATGGGAAATAGGTTCATAGTCATAGTTTCATAGTCATGGTCATAATCGTATGCATAAGCATATTCTTAAGTTCAATAGTCATAGGCAATGAATCATGGTCATTGATCACAACAGTTCTTAATCAGATCCAAAGACATAGATAAGCACAGATTCAACCGAAATGATAAGGCATATTTCTTATATCCATTTAATTTCATGTCACAAATAGAAAAGGCGTTCAAATCTAAAAAGTAACTGACTTACATTGATCGGTTTTCTAAAAAGAATAACAAGATAGCGTTGCTTGAAGCCGTTGAATCTTTACTTGAATCCTAACTAGATTTGAATCTCCTCTTGAAAGACTTGAACAGCATATCCTCGTCTCAGACTTATGTATTATTTTATTCATTTATTTATTCATTTTCTCAGAGGCAGCATAAGGACAAAATGAAATGGTGTAGAGAGAATGAGGCTAGAGGCTATTTATATAGGATTAGGGTTATGAATCTGGTCAGAAAATCGGGTTAAAGGCATTAGAATGAACCCAGGTTCAAAACCGGGTTCTGGCACCAGGTCGACCCCCAGGTCGACTACCCAGTCGACCTGGTCAGGGGGGTCGACTACCCAGTCGACTTCCTAGTCGACCTGGGTCCTGGGCGGGAATTTTCCCGCCCAGCCCGCTTCTGGTTTTGAATTCGAATTTCGAATTCGAATTTCGAGCTGTTTTCAATTCTGAAAATTCCTGAAACTTCGGAGGGTCATATCTCCCTCATACGGACTCCGATTCTCGCAAACTCGGACTCGTTTCCAAGCAGAATTTCGAGGCGAACGCAATGGCGTAACCCATTTCCCTTAATTCTTCTTCTAAAATTTAATTATACATTAATTTGTGAATCTTAATGTTACAGAATTACGGGGTGTTACATATACCCTAGATGATATGGCTTGGTTACGTAGGGACGGTAGACTTTGTGTACCACGGGACGAGAATTTGAGGAAGACCATTCTTGATGATGCACATCGTTCGAAGATGACCATCCATCCCGGCGGGGACAAGATGTACATGGACATGAGACGAGTGTACTTTTGGGCCGGTATGAAGAGGGACGTGGCGGAGTTTGTCGCTAGATGCCTGGTGTGCCAACAAGTAAAAGAAGAGCAGAAGATGCCTGGTGGGTTGCTTCACCCGTTGGAGGTCCCACAATGGAAGTGGGAAAGTGTCTCGATGGATTTTATTGATGGGTTACCGAGATCAAGGAAGGGTAATACGGGGTTTTGGGTCGTGGTAGACAGACTTACTAAGAGCGCCCATTTCATTCCCGTAAAAAGTAAGAGGACTGCTCCATGGTTAGCCTCTGTATACATTTGAGCGATAGCTCGTTTGCACGGTGTTCCTTCTAGCATAGTGAGCGACCGCGATCCTATCTTTACTAGCGAGTTTTGGAAGAGCTTGCAAGAGGCGGTAGGGGCTCAGTTATGTTTGAGCACCGCATATCATCCTCAGACGGACGACCAGACCGAGAGGGTGAATCGCATTCTAGAGGACCTATTGAGGTTGTGTGTCTTAGATTTCGGAGGTACATGGGAGGAACACCTTCCGTTGGTGGAGTTTGCATATAATACTAGCTTTCAGTCTAGCATTGGCATCTCACCGTTCGAGGCTCTTTATGTATGGCCGTGTCGTTCGTCTACATGTTGGTGGGAATCAACAGATAAGGTCTTGGTTGGGCCCAGTATGATTAGAGAGACTTTGGAAAAGATCGATTTGATTCGAAGGAGGATGAAGACGGCGCAAGATAGGCAGAAATCTTATGCGGACAAGAGGAGGACAGATCTTGAGTTTGATATTGGGGACATAGTCTTTGTCAAGGTGTATCCATTACGAAATGTTGTTCGCTTTGGGTCCGTTGGGAAGTTAGCACCAAGGTTCGTAGGGCCGTTTCCTATTAAGGAGAGGATTGGACATATGGCGTATAGAGTGGAGTTGCCCGAGAGACTTAGTGGTGTACCCGATGTATTCCATGTATCACATTTGAGGAAGTGCTTGCACGAGACCGCGGAAGTGGTAGAGCCGAGCTTGCTTAGAGAGGTGGAGATAGAGCGTGTTGCGACGATTCGACGAGCTCCTACATGCATTCTTGGGTCGGAGATTAAGAAGTTGAGGAATCGAGAAGTCAAGCTAGTCAAAGTGCAATGGGGAGATGATGAGAGCGACGCTACTTGAGAGACGGAAGAGAAGATGCGTTCATTGTACCCTTTTCTTTTCTAGGGTATGTCTTTAAATTTCTCCTTTATCGCTTAGCTTGTACTTGCTTTATCTTTAGTATGTCCTCTCGCTAGTATCTTTGACCTTTAGATAGGGAAGTCCTATGGTTGAAACATGTGTTTGAGACATGTTATGTATGATGGATGCATGTGGATGCAAGTGATTGCTAGTGGTTGCTCGTGGATGCATATACACACACTTTAGGCACTAGATCGACTCGGTCACTTCATATTGCATATTGCATATAAATGTGTGTACATATTTAAGTAATGGATGTATAATGGTTGTACTATCATATGGATGTTGCATTTTGGTGAATGGTTGTGCACACATGTAGAAACAATATGTATCGATAGGATTCTTTCGCATACATAATGGACGCATGGCACTATCATGGTTTGCATTAAGGAGGTCAACTGAATCAGTAGACCGCCTGATTTTGCATTAGATAGAGAGCATATACACACACTTCTTGCATATGTTCATACAGCATTAGAAATTTTATAAGGACAACGGATGCCTGTGTTTGATGGTTGAGTAGATGGTTGTTTGGATGGTAGGATATGCATTCTCCTTAACTTGGAGATTTCGGGGGCGAAATCCTTTAAGGAGGGGAGAATGTAACACCCCGTATTTCTGTTAACACTAAAGTGACAAATTAAAGAATAACTAATCTCAAATGTGAGAATTAAGGGAAACGGGTTGCGCCATTGTGTTCGTCTCGGAATTCTGGTTGACATAGAGTCCGAGTTTGCGTGAATTGGACTTCGTATGAAGAAGTTATGGCGATCGGAAGTTTCATAAAATTCAAATTTCAGAGTCAGATTGGGCTAGGCGGGAAATTTCCCGCCAGGGCCAGGTCGACCATAAGGTCGACCTGCCCTCACCAAGTGGACCATAGGGTCGACCTTGGGGTCGACCTGCCCCCCCGGACAGATTTGATTGATGACCTGTTTATGACTGTATGCTGAGTCATTAGGGTTTCTGATCTGCTCTGAATGGCTGGGGTTAATTCTGGGTTGATCGGACGGTCTAAACTAATCCTAAACTCTATAAAAAGACTTGTAGACTCAAAACCTAAATTCAAATTAAAATTAGACTCATAGCCTCCATGTCGTCACCTTGCAACCTGGAATAGCCGCCTCCAATTAGAGAGGAAGAAAAGCTAATCAAATTCAATTCTATTCAACTCTAACAACGAATCTACTACAAAGGAAAGCTAATTCAACTTCAGAACTTAGATTTCAGAACTCAAGACCTTCTTTGAGTTGTGAGTTCGATTTCTTTAGTGAATTAATTAACAATTTAATTGGATTGAGATATGATGTGGATTATATGGTTATGTTGTGAATTATTGATCGTATGTTATCATCTATGTTGTAAAATTGTGATGTTATCATTTATGTTGTAAATTCTATGATGTTATCATCTATGTTGTAAAGTTGTGATGTTATCATCTATGTTGTAATTCTATGATTGGCTTATGTATAGTCAAGTCATAATGTTATTTCATATGCTAGTTTGGCTATGTGGTTGGGACTAATTCTTATGATAAGTCATATATGCAAGTTAGGATGTAAATTAAGGCATGGATCATATGCAAGTTAGTGAAACTTATATATAACCTTACATGTTTCATGACATCTATTTTGTGGGTAAATTGGATCTAAAAGTTAGGCTATGACATGTGTGAGTTATACGCTAGTTTACATGCTTAGATGTAAGTTTACACCATCATTATGATTGTATAAATCACATATGCAAGTATATGTATATATATGTTTGGAGTATAAATCATGTAATGTAAGTTTGTGGTTAATGCCTATGCAAGTTTACCCCTTATGGTTAGATCCATGACACACATGGTTTATGCAATTGTGACTATTACATAAACAAGTTCACACCTTTAGATTTAGATCTATGACATATGTAGTTTTATGCAAGTTTGTGACTTTTGCCTATGCAAGTTTTAGATGGAGAACCTCATTCACACATGCAAGTTCACCCCTTATGTTTAGATCTAGTTTTATTTCTATGTATGTTGTGATGTTTTCTCTTTATTCCATAAGTTAGACTATTTGAGTCTAACGTATATTTACGTTAAACGAATGAACGTACAACGTGGGGTAATGGGATAATATTAAAAGATGTAATATTGAGAACTTGCATAAATGCCTTAAAAGGCATAGAATAAATTTGTGATGATAATAGGTATGATTTTGCATACCATAAATAGATGGACATAATTGAGTTAATTATGGCCATAGTTAAATTTGGAATTGATTAATAATTTGAATAGGGAAATTAATTCAAATCGGGGAATGATTAATTAGGTCTAATTAATCGTCTAAGACACGAGGTTAGGCTCTTTTGTGGCGTAAGACTGCCCGGACCCGCCCGGCAAATCCAGCTGCCACAAATGCCAGTCTAATGTGGGAGGTCTTAGACATAAATTAAATGCGTAACAGTTGTAAAGACACGAGGTTAGGCTCGTTTGTGGTGTAAGACTGCCCGGACCCGCCCGGCAAATCCAGCTGCCACAAATGTCAGTCTAATGTGGGAGGTCTTTATAAGGTTACGGTCTTAATGAATTAAGAAACACTTAACCAGATAAACATGTAGTGGGAAATGAGGGGGTTAAGTGTGTGCCTTGGGTGGCATGTGGAATTAAGTGGGTGCCTTGGGTGGCATTTGAAATACGATTAGAAACACTAAACCAAAATTTGAAAACATGTAGGTGAACATGAATAAGAAGAGGGTTAAGTGGGATGTACTAGAGGGGACCAAGCTTAGGTGGGTAGCTTGTGTCAAGTAATGGGGGCCCATTTCAACCAGTAACCCATAAGTATCTTTGTGGCCTCGACCCAAGTCGAGGACGGGACACGCGTACTGGGCTTGACTGTAAGAGGCCAAAACGGGTTAACGGTGGCAACGCAAGTCCAACGGGTTCATATGCGTGTGTGGGCCCGTGCTGGTAGGTAAGACGTTGCATCGTGTAGGTATAAGCCGTGCATTGTTGGTGGTATCGGGTTGCCACTTTGGGGAGTGATACACCCCACTGTGGGGCCAGCACGGGTATCTACGAGTTAGGGAGCCGATCGCATGGGGGTAGTGGGTACACCTAGTGGAGATAGGGGCAGGCGGCACCTATGAAGGCAACTAGGGGTCCACGAAACTACCATTATCATTATTAAGTTTTGTAGGCGGGATCAACTTTAGGGTGACTAGTGGTGGTGCAGTATAGTAATTACCTTGTAGTGGTTAAGGTGCGCCTTTAACGTTGTCTTTGTTCATCTTATTTCCTTGTTTACTCTGCTTTACCCAATTGTTCACAGTCATTTCCTTATTTTCCAACTTATGCCTTAGCCTAGTTATTTTGGTAATTATATTGTTAAAGTTATCGCACTCGCCAGACTTTATGTCTGACCCCTTTGTTTCCACCTCTTTTCTTCCTCCCCCCCCCCCCCAGGTGCTCAGGGTGGAACTAGCACCAGTGGAGCTTGATTTTGGACAGCTGTATCTCTTGTTTTAGAAGTTGCTTGGATCGCTGAAGTAAAAGTTCAGCTTATCTTATTTATAGCTATTTTGTATTGGGGTTATGTCTTTCAGTTTATGTACTCTGAATTATTCAGGATGGATATTATGTACTTTGACTCTGGCTTTTGATTATGTAATCAAACCTATGTGTTTACCGCTGCAATGAATAAAATTTTAAAGTTTTAGTACTGTTTATATCTGTCTTGTTGTTAAGTTATGTTCTATACACACTCAAAATGCTCCATAGAAGTTAATGCATTCCCTTTGTGAGTGACATTAATGGACGTGGGGTGTTACAGAAAGGGAGCAGTAAAAACAAATTGCAAGGTTGAAACTATGAAAAGAAGGAAAAAATACGAGGAAGAAAATGTTATAAGGGCATTTTTGGATTAAACGGGGTGGAAAGAGGAAATGATGGGGTGCACATTTTATTTTCAAGTTATTGGGGGATGAAGAGCAAATAAAGGGGTGTTAATATATGCACCCTAAATTTTATTTTCACTCCAACCCAAATTAAATTAGAGGCCAAACTCATTTATAAAGAAATTCCTATTTTACCCTTCAATTAAAATAAACCAACATACGATAAACATAATTACACAAAACCCTATTAGAGATGGAAATCTAATCCACGGAGATGGGTACCCGCGGAGACCCGCCTCTAATCGAACGGGGATTCCCTGACTTAGCGGTTAATGGGACGGTGACGGAGGATTATTTCAGTACCCGAAACGGATATGGTGGGGGTACGGAGGTGATACCATTCGCCCCGTATCTGACCCATTACATATTGTTTTTATTGCAAGGCGTATATAATACATATAGTTTCTTTTTATATTTATAATGTGTATATACATACTAAGAAAAAATATTAACTGGTGTATTAAGTATTGATTCTATTGACCATTCATCTTCCTTTATTACGTTCAATTAGAAAACATAACTAATATTATTGATGTGTTGGGTATTGCTTTGTCGAATATTGATTATGAAGCATAATTAATATTTGTTTAATTTAAATTTAAATTTGTTGTTTTACCTTTTATTTTTATTTATTATCTTTTTTCCCATCATGTCTTAGTGGGTACCCAACGGATTTCCCATAACCAATGTGTATTCCCCTACCTGAATCCGATGGGTATTAAACGGGGATGGGATGGGGATGGAAGCCAAAAATGGATAGCGGGGATGGAGGCGGAGGATGCGTTCCCCACATATTACCCGCCCCAAAAATGCCATTAAAATTCAATAATTATTTTAAAAAAAATCTCATGAAATCATGAGAATTATAGTTCATATAAATGCGTTCAATTTTAAACATTTTTTTGTTATTAATTAATATAATTATGGTAGGATATTGCATTCCTTGTATGGCATTTGATTTGTCTAATTGCATTTGATTTGTATAATTACTTTATATGCCCTATGTCATTCAAATATTAATTAATATAATTATGGTAGGATATTACATACATTATCTACATCAAACTTTTGATAAGTTTGTTTCAAACGGACTAAATTGATTGTGCTATAAATTGATTGGTTAAGATTATTATATCCATATTTACAATATAGCTATATGGATATTCATGAAAGGATATCTTAAAATTTATAATAATTTATTTTTTGTGAATGAGATGTTTGAATCAAATCCATCTATTTGTATAAAATGAATAATATGTATAATTTTATATACTTGAATATATCAGGTAACTTTGGAAAGTATTAAATCTATATGCTATATCTACCATATTAAATTTACAGTATATCATAGTACAATATTATAGGCATATACCAAATCTTATATCAATAGTATAAGCAATTCTTAGTGGAATCTTATATCAACAGTATTATAGGTAAATACCAATCTTATATCATTATCACTCTAATTTCTACCACATTTCCATCATGTTCACTATGAAATCTAAAGTAAAAAAAATCCATAACAATAGATTTTATTACTTTAACTCGATGATAAATAATACGTATATTTTATTGCATTCCTAAAATGCACTGTCGAAATAGTATATTACAGATTTGAATATAAATAGTTACATAACACTAAGTTTTTATTTGTGTATATTATATTATTGTTCACCAGTGTTTCAGTATCATCGTGATAGAATTGTTGCTTCCTTATTTTACTTTCTATTTTTATACATAGACAATTTGAGAAATGTTTGCAGCTCTTATAGAGGCTCTTTTTAATCCATTTCTATTCAATACTCTCTTTGGACAGTAAATTAAAAATGTTGAAAGAGATTTTATTTGAATCATTGGCTATATTTCATATTTGCATTTGGCTACAATGTATATGTAGTGTTTGTATAACTAGAAGTGTGATAATTTCTGTAGCTATATTTGCATTTATTAGGTGAACTCCTGGGCATATGAACCAAGCATACAAAGCTTTTATAAGGATATCCTATTCTTTCCACATTGTATCCAGGTATGAAATTTTTGATTTGTTGACCTTAATACTTATTTTAAATGAATATTGCATATTTGATAGTTGGTGCATATGGAAACCAGCTTGAAATCAAAACTTTGTAAATAAATATGTATCATTTTACTAAATGAAGCAGATTAAGCAATTGCCTAAATTTGACTAATATTTACCTACAATATATGTACTATTTCGTTAAAAATTGAATATATATCTTCATTCTTTCTTCTCAGTTGTTCTTTCTGCTTAATCTATATATAGTTATATCTTAAAAAGTGGATATGCGATTATTATTTTATCTCATTTTTTGATTTATTGTTTAAAATGTTGATCTTTTCGTAAGTCGACCACAAAATCTAAAATTATCAAATTTGAGACAAATTTTCATATAAAATATGTGTGTGTATATGTAACACCCCACCTCCGCCAGGGTGTCTCTTGCAAGCACTCTGACTTTGAAGGGGCGTTTGAATCGGGTAAACATGCATAATGATATATCAAGGCAGAACAAGAACATATGTATATATGTAAACATGGTAAATAACATAGATAAAACAGCAAAAGATTTCAAACCATTTCAAAACAAGTCTGGTACAACATAATGTCAACTTTCCAAATACACAAGTCTAGATAAAAACAACATCACCGGAAAAACTGAAATACATAAGTACTATCCCCAAAATAAGTGATAACCATAGCTAGCTTCATGTCAAGACCGTACATGAGCTAAAATCCCACAAGCAAGCGATCAGAAATCCAAGTTAAGCTCCAATATTCCCACCCTGAGAACCTTGGAGGGGGGGTGGAACGGAAGAAAAGAGGCGAAAGAAAACAGGTCAGTCAAAAAGACTGAGTAAGCCCTACTACAATCAATGTAAACTGATAAAGTTAACTGGCATGAGAAGCAGGGATGAATATAAGGATAACTACATACTGGCATGATACATAAAGGTGTCATCGCATAATCAGGTTTAAGGTTTTGCACCACAGGTGTACTAGCAAACTAACATGACTTGAATAAACAAGTATTGATCCCTTGGCCCAAGCTTTGGCCCAATAACATGAAATGACCCTAATACGAGGTCCAATAACATGAAGTGACCCTAATACGAGGTCCAATAACATGAAGTGACCCTAATACGAGGTCCAATAACATGAAGTGACCCTAATACGAGGTCCAATAACATGAAGTGACCCTAATACGAGGTCCAACCAAGCGGTCTAATCGATCGACTCCCTAAGCCTAACTCGTCACGTGTTGGTGTCAATACGGCCCAAACATAATTGTAGTCGGACTGTGCCGGGTCCACCCTTCGGGTGTATCAAGCCCTAGGGTGTAAACCCCTGGACAACATAAACATAAGTGCACAGTCTCGATCTACTGGTACCCGTGCATGTTTTCTCCGGCTACGGACTATGTGCACGACCATAGTCCGTCCGGAACTACACCGGCGTACCACTCTGCCGTCGTTTTTGGTCACTTACCTCAAGTCCAGTAATCGTGCCCCCTCCCTAGCCTAGTCCCTAGGGTCTTAATGATACAAACTTGGGATTACTGCTGGAGTGGACCCACATTGCTAGGATTTTCTAGTGGGTTAAGTACGGTTTAACCCTCTTGCTAATCATGGATTAACTTGGTTAAGTGTAACGATGAGTTCACGACTTAACCCTGATTAATCTACCAAGCCCAAATTGGTTAAGTATTAAGTGGACCATGACTTAACCCTAATCATGAGGCATTAATTAATTAATGTGCCTTAACCTCTCACATTAGACTTCGTTGCGGTTACTAGTTAAGCCGGTTGGTTCCGGGTAGCTTTATACCACAACTTGGTCTAACCTCGGGTTCAAGGTACAACATGACCAACTTCTCACATTGGGTCCTATTGTTTGTAGCAACTAGTTAAGCCGGTCGGTTCCGGGTAGGTTTACGCTACAAACTCAACCCAACCTCGAGTTGGTCACACTTATATTTTCTAAGTGTCATGTCCATTATGTTTCCAAAACATATTACAAGTTTTCAAGCATTTGGGTAGACCTAACTTAATAGGTAAATTCCCAATGGGTAAACCTAACTTAATAGGTAAATTCCCAATCTTATGTTTTTATGTCTTTTAAGTTTACCCAACCCCAAACGCAATCCCATCGCTTACATATCGCAATAGCGCATAAAGGATAGAAAGAGGGAACTCGGCATAATCATGACATAAGGTGTTGAAGCCACAAGTTTAACATGGTGGCATATGAAATGGACATATGTTCATATACTTGCATATTACATTTTTAGGCCTCAAAAGCATGCATAAAACCAAACTTAGCATATTGGTGATACATGGTGATAAATGACATGTAGATATGGCCATAAGTTCGCATTTAGCCTCACATGCAAGTTATCATAAGAGATATGATAACTTATATGTTGCCAAAATGCAACCTTTAGCATAAAGCTTGAAGCTTTAAGCTCATAAACCCAAGATAAGCTTGCATAACATGATAACATGAACAAAATGATCAACCCAAACTTGCATAACATAACTTGCATATCATATGACAAACTTGCATATCAAACTTGCATAACATAACATGATAAACTTGCATATCATAACATGGCAAACTTGCATAACATAACATGATAAACTTGCATATCATAAAATGGAAAACTTGCATAGCATAACATGGTAGACTTGCATATCATAACATGGCATACTTGCATATCATAATGATCAACCAAACTTGCATCATTCATTTAACTTTAGAGTTTAAATATGAAAGTAGAAAAGGGCTTACAATGCTTATGAAGACTCAAATGAGTATAAGCAAATATAAGATTGAGACAAAGCCCTTATGCAATCAAATAAACCCAAAATGCAAGCTCCAATAGAAAAACCCTTGAGCCAAAATGATCAAAACCCTTGCTTTATGATGTAAATATGGAAACTTGACTTGAATGCAAGCTAATGACACTCATACAAGCTTGAAAACACTTGTATGCATGGAAAATCTCTCATAGAAATAACTTAGAAATTTGATGAAGAGAGTGGAGGCCATAAGAGGAATGATTTTTCCATAGTTTAGTTGTAGGTTTGATTAATGATGATTTAGGGTTAGGTTAGGGGCTTATTTATAGAGATTAGGATTAGTTCTAGCCTTAGGATTAAACCCTAATTCCAATCTCAGCCCTCAAAACCGAATCTGGCCCCCAAACTCAACACAACTCCAAAATGGTGCACCAGGCAAAACTGCCCGGCTGAACCAAGTCGACAGCCAAGTCGACAGGGCTGTCGACTTGGGTCCAACCAAGTCGACTCCCAAGTCGACAGGGCTGTCGACTTGGGTGTTCTGGCGGGAATTTTCCCACCTAGCCCAATCTGACCCTAATTTCCAAATTCAAACTTGAATTTGAAATCTGTTTTTACTTGGAAATTTTCTGAAAACTTCGTTGGGCCTTAATCGGGTCATACGGACTCCGATTTTCGAAAACTCGGACTCTATTTCGCGTATTTTTCCGAGACGAACGCAATGGCATAGCCCGTTTCCCTTGATTCATATTTTAGAATTAAATTCTGCCTCGATTTATGTTATAACAGGTTATTGAAAATACGGGTTGTTACATTCTCCCCTCCTTAAAGGATTTCGTCCCCGAAATCTCTAAGTTAGAAAGAACGTATCCTACCATCCAACATCCATCTACTCAAAACATCATCCACGAGCAATCATTGTCCTTACAAGATTCTAAATGTTGTATGAACATATGCAAAGGTGTGTGTATATGTACTTATCTAATGCAAATATCATCAATGCAAATTATGTTAGTGAAATGAATCCATATGTATGCAATTCCTAACATAATGTATAACATCTACATGTGTGCACATAACATACATCCGTATGCAACATCCATGTGATAATCCAAAAATTTTCATTCATGAATAAGCATAAACACTCATGCATATGCAATACGAGGAGTGTGTGAGCCGATCTAGTGCCTAATGTGTATAATGCATCCACGAGTAACCACTTGCAAACACTTGCAACCACTTGCAAACATCAAGCATAACATGTTTCAAACACATGTTTCATCCAAAGGGTTTCTACCTAAGGTTCTTATGACGAGATTAACACGATAAACTAGATAAACATGGATAGCAAAGAGAAAGATATGCTAACAAAGAAAAGAGATTGAGAGTGTACCCTCAAAAAGGAATGGATAAAGCCCACGCATCTTCTCCTCGGTTTCCCAAGTTGCGTCTTCTTCGGCTTCACCCCATTGAACCTTCACCAACTTGACCTCTCGATTCCTTAGCTTCTTGGTCTCCGTCCCCAAGATACGAATCGGAGCTCTCCTCAAGGTAGCCTCTTTCTCCACTTCCACATCTTTCAGAACACTTGGCTCAACAACCTCTGCTGATTCATGTAAACACTTCCGGGGATGCGAGACATGAAAAACATCGTGTACTCCGGCAAGCTTCTCGGGCAACTCCACTCTATAAGCCATCTGCCCGATCCTCTCTATAATAGGGAATGGTCCAACAAACCTCGGTGCTAACTTCCTAACGGCTCCAAATCGGACCGCATTCCGCAAAGGAGAAACCTTCACGAAAACCATATCCCCAACATCAAACTCCAAATCAGTTCTTCGCTTATCAGCATAGGATTTCTGTCGGTCTTGGGCCGCTTTCATCCGTCTCCAAATCAACTCGACCTTCTCGGATGTATCTCTGATCATATCAGGCCCAAGTATAAGCTCATCTGTAGTCTCCCACCAACATGTAGGCGACTTGCACGGCCTCCCATATAAAGCTTCGAATGGTGCCATCCCTATGCTTGCCTAATAACTGTTATTATATGCAAACTCAACAAAAGGAAGATGGTCTTCCCAAGTACCACCAAAATCCAGAATACAAAGCCTCAACAGATGCTCGAGTACCCTATTCACCCTTTCGGTTTGACCGTCCGTCTGTGGGTGATAAGTCGTACTTAGATTCAACCTCGTGCCCATAGCTTCTTGCAAGCTATTCCAGAATTGACTTGTAAAGATTGGGTCACGGTCACTGACTATACTAGAAGGGACTCCATGTAGTCTCACAATCTCACGAAGATATACAGACGCTAGCCAAGATGCGGTCCTCTTGCTCTTCACCGGAATGAAATGAGCACTCTTCGTAAGTCTATCCACAATAACCCAAATGCTCGTATTCCCTTTCCTTGATCTTGGTAGCCCATCGATAAAGTCCATGGAAATACTCTCCCACTTCCATAGTGGAACGTCTAGAGGATGCAATATCCCACCGGGCTTCTTCGACTCGGCCTTAACTTGCTGGCAAATGATACATCTAGAGACAAACTCTGCCACATCCTTCTTCATCTCAGGCCAAAAGAAAATGCGCTTCATATCTTTACACATCTTATCTCCTCCCGGATGTATAGTCAACTTAGAGCGATGCGCTTCCTCAAGAACTTTTCTTACTAAATCTTCTACCATTGGGACACATAACCTTCCGTCTCTCCTCAGCCAACCCTTGTCATCAATAGAATATCGAGCGAGATGACTAGACGCCCCTCCTCGAATCAGCTTATCCATAATCTCAACTATCTGAGGGTCTTCTCTCTACGAAGCCCCAACTTGATCAAGAAGGGTAGGCCTGAGTTCCAGAGATTCTAAAGAACCGGTCATCGACTCAATCGCCAAAGAGAAATCAAAGGTTGCCACATACTCTAAATTCTTCATCTCAACGAATAGAGGACTTAGAGTCAACCTTTTTCTACTCAATGCATCTGCTACCACATTCCCCTTGCCAGGGGTGTAAGCTATCTCAAAATCGTAGGACGCCAAGAATTCCATCCATCTTTGTTGCCTCAGATTCAGATCCTTCTGAGAAAAGAGATACTTCAATGACTTGTGATCGGTATAAAGCTCAAATCTTTCTCCCAGAAGATAATGGCGCCAAGCCATGAGTGCATATACTATTGCTGCCAACTCTAAGTCATGAGTGGGATAATTCTTCTCATGCACTTTGAGTTGTCTACCGCCAAAGCATATCACTCTTCCTTCTTGCATCAGAACAGCTCCTAATCCCGTGCCACATGCATCAGTGTATACTGTAAATAACTTCCCTCCATCGGGCAAAGCTAGAACAGGTGCTGATGTGAGAGCTCTCTTGAGCCTCTGAAAAGCAAGCTCGCATTCTATGCTCCAAGCAAAAACTAAATTCTTCTTCGTCAATTTAGTGAGAGGAGCGGAAATCTTCGCGAAGTCCTTGATGAACTTCCGGTAAAAGCCTGCAAGACCTAGAAAACTTCTCACTTCGGTTGCATTCCTTGGAGTCTTCCAATCCTGAACTGCAACTACCTTAGCGGGATCCACCGCTAAGCCTTGCTTAGATACTATATGCCCAAGGAATCTAACTTCTCTTCTCCAAAAGTGACACTTGGAGAACTTGGCCTTCAACTGATGCGCTCTAAGCGTATCCATCACCTCCACGAGATGCCTTGCGTGCTCTTCCTCATCCTTAGAGAAGATCAGAATATCATCTACGAAGACCACGACAAACTTGTTCAAGAACTCCCTGAACACCCTACTCATCAAGTCCACGAAATATGCGGGTGCATTAGTCAAGCCGAACGGCATGACAAGCCATTCGAAGAATCCATCTGGAGTTCTGAACGCAGTCTTGTCTATACTATCTTCAGCTACCCTGAGCTGATGGAATCCAGTAGCAAGATCAAGCTGAGAGAAAACAGAAGCACCGATAAGCTGGTCAAAGAGATCATCAATCCTCGGTAACGGATGTCTGTTCTTCTTGGTCAGCTTATTCAACTCTCGATAGTCAACACAAAGTCGGAGAGAACCATCTGCCTTGGTAGCAAATACCATAGGCGCTCCCCATTCAGATATACTTCGTCTAATAAAGTTCTTCTCAAGCAACTCCTTCACTTGCTTACTTAGCTCCTGCCTTTCACGCGGAGCCATGTGCCGAACGGGCAAAGAAACCGGCTTTGCATTATCCACCAGATAAATGCGGAAATCAATCTCTCGCTTAGGGGGCAACCCCCTAACTTCATCGAAAACATCCGGATACTCTCGAACCACTCTCACAGACTGAAGAGTTTCCATTGACGAGTCGAGTGATTCAAGATAGCACAACATGACGGGACCTCTCGGATTACAAGAAATTTCTAGGGTGTTTCCGAGGCGAGTCACGAGCCTCACAACCCTATGCTCACAATCAAGGATGGCTCCATATCTGGACAACCAATCCATGCCCAATATCAATCCGTATCCCCTAAAACCAAGAACATAAGCACTACACAAGAACTCTACACTCAGTATAGAGATCCTCAAATCCCCACATATCATAGACAGATGGGCGGAACCCCCAATAGGATTTGAGACACAGACGGGATCATCTACCAAGCTAGTACTAAGGTGCAAACTATCAACAAGATCAGATGAGATAAAGCTATGCGATGCACCAGAATCAAACAAGGTACGAACTGGAAAATCGAAAATATATACAAGGCTCTCAACAGAAATACTACCTCGATCGGGAACTGGAGCGACATTGAGAGCATGAACTTGCCCTCCTGAAGGTCCAGCACGCTGAGTCTGACCCTGGCCTTGCCCTTGCTTCTTCGGGCAATCCTTACTGAAATGTCCAGTCTCACCACAGAAAAAGCATTCACCATTCTTCCTTTTCCTCTTCTTACAATCCTTAATAAGATGCCCAACTGAACCGCAATAATGGCACTTCCCCTTGTTGTTCTTGCCCTTGTTGGTGTTCCCCTTGTTGCCTTGACTCTTGTTCTTGTTCTGATTGCCTTGACTGCTCTGACCACTTGGATTACCCTGATTTCCTTTCCACTGGGAATCAGTCTTCTTGGCTTGAGTATCATTCGTCTTGATCTCTTTCTTGACATCTCCCTGAAGTAACGCCATATCAACCAAGCTCTCAAACGTGGCCCCATGGGGAATATGTGACATAGCCAATCCCTGCAACGGCTCATTCAATCCTCTAGCAAAACGAAGAGCCTTCTTCTGAGGAGTATTCACCATATCCAAGCCAAAACGAGCTAACTGATTGAACTTGTTCACATATTCTTTGACAGACATATCTCCTTGTTTCAGAGCTATGAACCTCTCCATTTGCAGATTCTCCTCAGCAGAAGATAGAAACTTAAGCACGAGCCTTGCCCTGAAATCAGCCCAAGTCTCAACAGGCCTAGTACCATTGGTGACTTCCCACCAATAAGCGGCTTCATCCTTTATAAGCCAAACCGCCAACAAGATCTTCCTCTGATCGTCTAACCCAAAGATAGCAAATAAATCCTCGGTCTCTTTCAACCAATTTCTGGCCTCTACAAAAGTCTCAGTGCCTTGAAAGTTCTTGCCACCCATTGCTTTAAAATCTTTGCAAGTCTTTGCGAAGTCAGCTTGAGGATGCTGAGGGGGAGGAGGAAGAGGAACCTCAGCGACAGGAGGAGGAGGAACATTAACTACTGGAGGAGGAGGAGGAACATCTGCGGGGCCGGTTTCGGTCGCCCTAGCCTCCAAAAGTCTCCTATACCAAACAGGTACGTGTACTCCCTCCGGAATAGCAAAGTTATCGGCCATACTGAAAACGAAGAAAAAGATAGATTCAGAATGGAGAAAAACGAAGAAATTTTTCTAATGGCTTTTTGGGGAATAGCATTTAAAATAAACTAGACTTTTCTTTGGAAACTACTTTATACTTGGTTTTGAAAATAGTTTTCCAAAAGTTTTCTAAAAACCTTTTTGTTCCTTCTCGTAAACCTGGCTCTGATACCAAATGTAACACCCCACCTCCGCCAGGGTGTCTCTTGCAAGCACTCTGACTTTGGAGGGGCGTTTGAATCGGGTAAACATGCATAATGATATATCAAGGCAGAACAAGAACATATGTATATATGTAAACAGGGTAAATAACATAGATAAAACAGCGGAAGATTTCAAACCATTTCAAAACAAGTCTGGTACAACATAATGTCAACTTTCCAAATACACAAGTCTAGATAAAAACAACATCACTGGAAAAACTGAAATACATAAGTACTATCCCCAAAATAAGTGATAACCATAGCTAGCTTCATGTCAAGACCGTACATGAGCTAAAATCCCACAAGCAAGCGATCAGAAATCCAAGCTAAGCTCCAATATTCCCACCCTGAGAACCTGGGGGGGGGAAACGGAAGAAAAGAGGCGAAAGAAAACAGGTCAGTCAAAAAGACTGAGTAAGCCCTACTACAATCAATGTAAACTGATAAACTTAACTGGCATGAGAAGTAGGGATGAACATAAGGATAACTACATACTGGCATGATAGATAAAGGTGTCATCGCATAATCAGGTTTAAGGTTTTGCACCACAGGTGTACTAGCAAACTAACATGACTTGAATATTGATCCCTTGGCCCAAGCTTTGGCCCAATAACATGAAATGACCCTAATACGAGGTCCAATAACATGAAGTGACCCTAATACGAGGTCCAATAACATGAAGTGACCCTAATACGAGGTCCAATAACATGAAGTGACCCTAATACGAGGTCCAATAACATGAAGTGACCCTAATACGAGGTCCAACCAAGCGGTCTAATCGATCGGCTCCCTAAGCCTAACTCGTCACGTGTTGATGTCAATACGGCCCAAACATAATTGTAGTCGGACTGTGCCGGGTCTACCCTTCGGGTGTATCAAGCCCTAGGGTGTAAACCCCTGGACACCATAAACATAAGTGCACAGTCTCGATCTACTGGTACCCGTGCATGTTTTCTCCGGCTACGGACTATGTGCATGACCATAGTCCTTCCGGAACTACACCGGCGTACCACTCTGCCGTCGTTTTTGGTCACTTACCTCAAGTCCAGTAATCGTGCCCCTTCCCTAGCCTAGTCCCTAGGGTCTTAATGATACAAACTTGGGGTTACTGCTAGAGTGGACCCCCATTGCTAGGATTTTCTAGTGGGTTAAGTACGGTTTAACCCTCTTGCTAATCATGGATTAACTTGGTTAAGTGTAACGATGAGTTCACGACTTAACCCTGATTAATCTACCAAGCCCAAATTGGTTAAGTATTAAGTGGACCATGACTTAACCCTAATCATGAGGCATTAATTAATTAATGTGCCTTAACCTCTCACATTAGACTTCGTTGCGGTTACTAGTTAAGCCGGTTGGTTCCGGGTAGCTTTATACCACAACTTGGTCTAACCTCGGGTTCAAGGTACAACATGACCAACTTCTCACATTGGGTCCTATTGTTTGTAGCAACTAGTTAAGCCGGTCGGTTCCGGGTAGGTTTACGCTACAAACTCAACCCAACCTCGAGTTGGTCACACTTATATTTTCTAAGTGTCATGTCCATTATGTTTCCAAAACATATTACAAGTTTTCAAGCATTTGGGTAGACCTAACTTAATAGGTAAATTCCCAATGGGTAAACCTAACTTAATAGGTAAATTCCCAATCTTATGTTTTTATGTCTTTTAAGTTTACCCAACCCCAAACGCAATCCCATCGCTTACATATCGCAATAGCGCATAAAGGATAGAAAGAGGGAACTCGGCATAATCATGACATAAGGTGTTGAAGCCACAAGTTTAACATGGTGGCATATGAAATGGACATATGTTCATATACTTGCATATTACATTTTTAGGCCTCAAAAGCATGCATAAAACCAAACTTAGCATATTGGTGATACATGGTGATAAATGACATGTAGAAATGGCCATAAGTTCGCATTTAGCCTCACATGCAAGTTATCATAAGAGATATGATAACTTATATGTTGCCAAAATGCAACCTTTAGCATAAAGCTTGAAGCTTTAAGCTCATAAATCCAAGATAAGCTTGCATAACATGATAACATGAACAAAATGATCAACCCAAACTTGCATAACATAACTTGCATATCATATGACAAACTTGCATATCAAACTTGCATAACATAACATGATAAACTTGCATATCATAACATGGCAAACTTGCATAACATAACATGATAAACTTGCATATCATAAAATGGCAAACTTGCATAGCATAACATGGTAGACTTGCATATCATAACATGGCATACTTGCATATCATAATGATCAACCAAACTTGCATCATTCATTTAACTTTAGAGTTTAAATATGAAAGTAGAAAAGGGCTTACAATGCTTATGAAGACTCAAATGAGTATAAGCAAATATAAGATTGAGACAAAGCCCTTATGCAATCAAATAAACCCAAAATGAAAGCTCCAATAGAAAAACCCTTGAGCCAAAATGATCAAAACCCTTGCTTTATGATGTAAATATGGAAACTTGACTTGAATGCAAGCTAATGACACTCATACAAGCTTGAAAACACTTGTATGCATGGAAAATCTCTCATAGAAATAACTTAGAAATTTGATGAAGAGAGTGGAGGCCATGAGAGGAATGATTTTGCCATAGTTTAGTTGTAGGGTTGATTAATGATGATTTAGGGTTAGGTTAGGGGCTTATTTATAGAGATTAGGATTAGTTCTAGCCTTAGGATTAAACCCTAATTCCAATCTCAGCCCTCAAAACCGAATCTGGCCCCCAAACTCAACACAACTCCAAAATGGTGCACCAAGCAAAATTGCCCGGCTGAACCAAGTCGACAGCTAAGTCAACAGGGCTGTCGACTTGGGTCCAACCAAGTCGACTCCCAAGTCGACAGGGCTGTCGACTTGGGTGTTCTGGCGGGAATTTTCCCGCCTAGCCCAATCTGACCCTAATTTCCAAATTCAAACTTGAATTTGAAATCTGTTTTTACTTTGAAATTTTCTGAAAACTTCGTTGGGCCTTAATCGGGTCATACGGACTCCGATTTTCGAAAACTCGGACTCTATTTCGCGTATTTTTCCGAGACGAACGCAATGGCATAGCCCGTTTCCCTTGATTCAGATTTTAGAATTAAATTCTGCCTCGATTTATGTTATAACAGGTTATTGAAAATACGGGTTGTTACAGTATATGTGGGACATACCTTCTTCATCTGCCACTTTCAACCTTTATACTGTTTTTTTTCTTCATTTGAGGTGATTTCTAGCGTTGCACCATTTCACATTGAGCCCAGCACTTAACGTGCAAGGCGTTGGTTGCATTTTCATTAATTGATTTGTGTATTTTGACATAATATCTGATATTTTGATTATTCATTTTATATACAAATTATTCAAATTGCTAATGTGTTCAAATGATATGGAGGGCGTAGATGGATGAGCACAATAATGTCTAGCAATCACCTCAAATGAAGAATAACCAGACATACATTTGATAAGCACTTAAACCCATTTTATCTTCTTTTGAAGTGCCCCACCATTTTTGTTTGTTCCAGCCAAATTCATAAATAAATAAATCGTATTTATAAATTTTTGGTAATATGTTATCTAATTCATTAAGAAGCCAAAAACATATTTATACTTGGTTTAACTGATGATGCTGACAGTATGAAGAATTTTAATATACATGAGAATTATAACATAGATGATGCTAAAAATTGGATGCATATGTCCCAAGGGGCAACTGAATCTTACTACCTTAATTTGCTAATTTATCAACACGTCGAGCTATATATGTGGTATAAATAGTGTTCTATATTTCCACCTTTGACTTCAGTAGTTTTTGCACTAGGTAATTCTGACCACTAATTTCAATGAGCTGCTTTTAACTAATATATATTTCTTCCTTTTGCTATATGCTTTTATGCAATTACAATTTATATTGTTTTACTATAATACAAGATATTATATTTCTTCTTGAATGAGCTTGTTTAACTCTTAATTAGGTGCAATCTATTTAATTTGTTTTTAATTTAGAACTATATTTTCTATTAATTTAGGTGATGTTTAGTTCTGCACATAATTAATTGATTGGTTGATTGATTGGTTGATTAATTGGTTAATTGATTGATTGACTGTGTCATAAAAGGAAAGAAATGAACAACTTTATTTTGGATATATTTCTGAGGGGCAAATTGGATATTTGCCTAGACCTTCTATTCTCCTATATTAGCAGCATCTAGGATTGGATTAAAAGCATGGGATTGAGACTGAAATATTTAATCCAAAGGTTGCCGATGTTTTTCATTGTTCTCCTTCTCCAACAAAAGTTGTAGTCATCTAGAATTCTTTCCCTATCTCAATAAGGTTATTGATTCTTGTAATTTTGTATATTTCTAGTTGTAGATCCATTGTATGTAAACAAAATTTGTATTGTTGAATCAATAAAGAGGGTGGTCGGGTGGAATATCTTGTTTGCACGTGTGATTTCATGTCTGTGTTGTTTTTCATAGAAATCATCTTTAAGTATTTGGGTGAATAAGATCCTGGTTGCTTCCATAAAGGCGCAATTTTCCCTAATGATTGATATTAGAGCGAGATCATCGCAAAGCTTAGAGTGATTTCGGATTGAAAAAAAAAATCATTTTTTTGATGTCGGAGATGATGGCGTTTCCGAAAATGACTATTTTTGACGGAAGAAATTGGGGGATCTGGAAGCCAAAGATGGAGGATATGCTTTACCTCAACGGTCTTCATGATCCGATGAATGGAGATGGGATGAAGCCTGTTGGATCTAGATTAACCCTAGAGGGGGGTTAAATAGGGTTTATTGAATTTTGTCTATATATTAAAAATAATCACAGCGAAAATAATAGCAGAGTAAGTAAATGCGGAATGTAAATGACTCAGATTTTATCTACATTCGGCAGACTCTGCCCACTGCTGCATTCACTAAGGTTTCTACTAGGTAATAGAACAGATCCCGCTTACAATACCCTGTAAATTCGCGAACCCCTCCCTCCTATTCTAATCCAACGCTCAAAACCCTTGACTAATCTATATCCCCTGGATCAGATTTTCTCCGGATTACAAACCCATAAACCCTAGTTTATACAGACTTTAGTAATCTGCTAGTTAAAACCCTTACTAGATGACCTAGTTTTTACAGACACTAGAAAACTGACTGGATTGGTTTACAAATGAAAAAAAAAAAAACAAAACAAAATTAATTTAAAAACAAACCCTAATTTTAAAACCCTAGAAATAAAACAATGATGATCCCCTTTAAAAAATATGGCTGGTCATTTGTTTATTTATTGAGCCCGACTCCCCTTCTCCCTAAAATAAAAATGGCGACCTTGATATAAAAATTAAGGCTAGAATCCTTTCCCCAAATCGATGATGTTTCTTTAAATAAAATTGGATCCTCGATGCTTTCTGTTCGTTGCGGATTTGGGTTTAGATTCCTCGTCGTAAATTGAACGATCGAAACTCTCTGGAGAAAATTGTGAGTGATTTTGAATTTTCTGATTTTCTTTGACTGATTGTGGTTTCGATTCCAATCTCCTGCCTATGATGAAAACGGTGAAGATTATATAGGATAATTAAATCGTAAAAATCCTTCCCTCATTTCACCCGAATGGTTTGATCTGATTATGCTTGATTTGCGCGTGTAAATGTCCCCTTTTGGTTGCCTGGATAAAATCGGCTTTGATTGAAATGGAACCTTGAATTCTTGCGTTATATTCCAGTTCGATTCTTTGGAAATATATAAAGAAAAAAAAGGAATTTTAAATCCTTGCCCAAATTTGTTGCGTTGCGTGATTGTTGCACAGATAAAATATCCTTGTGTAAAATCCCCAGATTGATGTTGATAAAAACTGGAAACAAAGTTGCAATTTCTTACCCAATATGAATTGTGATTTTCTGCAACTGATTTTGTACTTGTCAAAAAAAACTTTTCTAGAATTTATGGAAACAAAGGCAGTTATCCTGCTTGCTCGAAATGAATTGTTCAATGCTGGAAACATTTCGAATTTTATTCTTGCTTGAAAACTAACATCCAGTTTAAATGCTCTAGTATAATTCCTGATTAAAGCCTTGACTGTGTATTTCTAATTTTTGATTACTGGAAATATTTTCTTGCCAAATATAAGTGATGATATTCTGGAGTGATTTTCTGCCCATTATACTTTTGCCAAAAACACTTATTCCCTTGCTTAATATTGTTCATTTCTGGAAACAATTAAAACTTGGTTTGCTATATGGATTTGTAGTATTGCCTTGGAACTTGCATTCATCTGCTCTTGTATTAGTTCGCGTTGACTTGCTTGATTTTGTCATTGAGCTAGCTTGGCCTGGTTACTTGTAAATGTTGATTGAGCGTGTGCTTTGACCTGTTGATGCTTCACCTATTTTTGTCAAATGTGATGCATTTGAACAGTTGCATTTCTGAACTGACTTGATCACTATGTTGGCTTGTCCATATGCTTGTTCATGTACCCTTGTGCTACATGCTTTGGTGTTTGAAAAACTGTTCTGAATACTTGTTTTTCTTTTCATGCACATATTTATGCACTTTGATCATGAAACTTCTCCTGGCCTGCCCTGTCTTGTCATTCACTGACTTGTTATATATTGATCCTCCATGACCTTGACTAGTATATGCATGTTGCTCCATGAATGTTTCATCACATGTTGCACCCAATATGTTACCTCCTGCTCCATGTAACATTGCTGCATGTATATTGCACTATTGCCTTTGTTGTGATCATTGATGTCTTGAACTTGATTTAAGCTTGAAGATGGTTTGAATGGCGCCACTCCATGTAGCTGCGTATGTGCATGCTCCCATTTGTATTGTCTTGAATCTGTCCTTATTATTTATTGAGCAGAACCATGCTTCGACCATGTTTATGTTGCTCGGCCTTGATCATTTTATTTTGCTCATCCACATATTCATGATGATCATATATGTGCACTGAGTCGAGTTGGTCCACGTGACTGCTCCTCAGTTGCTATACTGCATTTTGATTGGTGAGGCATTGCACGCATGGAAATATACACGTGTGTATATGCAGTCATTCAGAATAATTTTCCTGTCCCTGCACTGTAATATGTGTATATACATACAATGTATGTGTATACATGTATAGTGAACGTCCAGAGAATATATACGTGTGTGAGTACTACAGACGATGTCTACCTTGTGGTATTTACAATGTACCACTGTGAATATCACAAGTAGTCCAGTCACAGATGGATATACAGATAAACCAGATTAAGTCATGAAAAATGATGAGAAACACATCAAAAATTCTGAGAAAAATAATTTTTTACAATAAAATTTATATCTGCTAGAATATAAAATTATTTCTGTTCCAGATACTATGTGTGTATTTCTGTATGTGGCAGGTGTGGATGACTGGACAGACTGAAAGCTGTGAAGACAGAAGACATGATGAAAATAAATGTAACAAAGAATGAATTTGTATATGAATAAGTGTGAAATAGTGTAACTGAGTGAAACTAAGTGAATATATGTACATGTGCTGTATAACTGAGTGACAGAGTGAATCTGTAGTGAGGAACATTGTATTGAATGTGAATGAATTGTATTTCAGTGAAATGTACAAATAGTGGAGTTATAATTTTGTATTGTTGAAATGTTAAAATATAAATATTATATTCCTGTCTATGATGAAGTATAACAGTACAATTACAAACACATTCATAATAATAAAAATATGTTTGTTATCATCAAACAAAAATCATAGAATTGTTAGATACAACAATCTCCCCCTTTTGATGATCACAAACATAATATAAAATTTTGAATATATAAATGTGTTTGACAATGAATTGTTGAACTCCCCCTATTTGAATGCTCCCCCAACAACGAAAACTCCCCCTAGAAATGTGAATGAGTGAAAAGAATAAATTGAATGAAATTTTCAACATTAAAATCTATTACTTAAACATAAAAGCACAATCTCGATATTGCTGATGTGGCACCGTCTTTTGGATTGTCGTTAATTTTTCCTTTCCCGACACAATCTCCCACGTTCACGAACATTATGCGGTTATTATCCTCTCCCATCTCTCCCTTTCATTCTTACCCGTTCTCTCTCCTCTATCAGACCGCTTCCTTCTCATCTCACCCTCTCTCCCCCTACATGCTTTTTTCCTTCTGAAACCAAAATTAGAACTCCAAAACCAACATCTAATTTTCGTTCTTCGCAGATTTAATCCCTCTTCACCGTCTTCTAATTTCAATTCCTCGCTGATTTAATGATCTTAACTTCTGATTGATCATGGATTTTGCTCCCAAACGACTGCAACTGATTTGTCAGATCCAAAGTTTTTAATTCCTGCGAAAGGTTTACAAGTTTTTACCCTTCTGCGATTTTGTTAATCATTTATCATTTCGTATGATTTTTCTTCCAACTTTGAATGTTTTGACCTTCCATCCTAAACCTAATACTGTGCAAAATTAAGATTTCCTAACCCACTAATTACAAATTTTTGGATGAAACCCTAAATTTATCTTCGCTATTGGAAGTATTTATGTCCATGACTACGACGCTGATGATGCTATGTTAGTGTAACCTTGATTTGGCTACTGCTATCATGAATTATTTCTCTAATATTGGGTTTACGGTTTGTACACCGAGTTTATATAAACATAATTATGCGGTTTTGTCTAAACATAATTGTTTTAACGCGAATTATTTCCTAAAATCTGATTTTGTTAATGATAATTGTTTACATCTATGATTTTTTTTCCACCAGGCTAAGAAGAGGAGACTATAATACAACATGAAGGTGGAATCAGTGGTTATCAATTGCTTGCACCTGATACTATTGCATTATTTGTAAGACTACTGTACTTAAATTAGATTGCACTTTGATTTATACCCCTACTTGCAATGCTATTTTCTTAGTAAGGCTTGCCTTTTTCGGAAATAGATATAATAAATTATTTCATTATGACTTATATTCATAATTTTGGAGCTACACTCCTATGTTTACTTCATAGCCTTGGCGCCAGATTCTTGATTATGAGTTCTTTAACATATCTAATAAATTGTGGTAGCGGAAAACAACTTCTACCAGCTCTTTTATGTGTTCAGTTGATATCTCTCACTTATTACTTAACACTTGAAGTTGTCTGCTGCTAATTAGAGAAGTCTGTTTTTCGATGGCCACAGCTCTGCCTAGATAGTTGCTCATCTTGCTATGGTAAGTGTGAACTTTCAAAAATGTTTATTTGCTCCATTCCCATTTTCAATGCATATGTTCTTTTTGGTATAAGTTGATAAATGCAATTCCGGATTCAAACTCAAGTCAACTATGTTGTCCTCTTCATTCAACACCTATACTGCTAACTGACACACTAATCTTATTTTTCTTGATCGCTGCTCCGTTCTGGCGATTGTGTTTCTTGCTATAGCAAGTGGGAACTTCCAACTTCCTCTATTTTCTCAATTCCAATCTTGAATCCAAATGTTCAGTGGGGTATAATAGTCACATGTAAATAAATAGTCAATCTGTATGCTCTCCATCAATAGATAGTTTTCTCTATTTAATGCTTACAATTCGTATATTTTCATATTTGCTTATCATAAAATAATTAATCATGGTTTATTGATAATACTTCAAATTTGCACGCATTCCGTTATCCATTTTGGACTGATAATAAAAAAATAACATAAATTATTCCTGTGTAATTCTTCTAACAGCTTCCTCACACTGATCCGCAGCTTCATCTCAATTATTCAATGATTGTAGGTTGGTGCTATTTACTTCACATATCTTAGCTATAGAACTGTACATCTTGGACACTAGATTAGCAATATATAAATATAGTAGTTGCTAACATACAAATACTGTCATACAAACTAATTTAATGTCAATCCTAGCGAAATGATTTATAGTTTTGGCATATATGCCTACATATATGACCCCTAAACCATGTTTATTTGCACATTATTGTTTAATAATGTGCTATCTGTGTATAATATGTATCACTAAGATTAGTTTGTTGATATTAAATTTTATTCCATTTAAGTAAAAAATTCACAGGATTTGAATGTTCTTTGAGGAGCCTTGTAGCGTATCATAAATAATTCTCCTCCCTTTTACGTCTTACCGTCAGGCCTTACTTATTTACAACTGTCATTATTTGCAACTAATTAAGAATATACCACCATATTTGTTTCTCCCTTTTTTTACATTATAACATGTTGATTGTGGTTCTTTCATGTTTATATCCTCGCCTACTTGGGTATATGTGCAAAATAATTTATTTATTTCAAAAAAAAATTGAAATTTTATTAACCAAACAAATGGAAAAATAAAATATAATGAATATTCATCTCTTTTGATAAAAGGAAATGTCACCATAAATTAAAATTACGAAAAGTTATATTTGAAGGAGAGACAGTTGAACCTATTCTTTTAACCATGAGTTTATTATCAAACAATTGTTAGAAGATGACAAACAAATCAATGATATATTTTGAAATTAGAAATATATGATTTTTCTTTCCAAACAATAGGTAAGCTTTATGCTCTTGGTTTGAACCTCCTATAGTTTTTGCATCTGCATGATCAAAAAAATCATAGATAAGAGTAAGCTTTAATATGCCCCTCTTGCAAAAAATTCAAATTCTAGATATAAACTTTGAAATGATCTTATCAACATCATTGGCTATATCTATCTCCACTTATATGTAGCATTATGAGTCATTGGAGATTCTGTCTACCGATTTTCAGTGGATATCTTTTCTTTATCATCTAAACCACCCACTTGAGTTAGAATCTTACCTTCCATTGTTAAGTTGAGTATCTAACATAGTGCTTGGATCATCTATATATGTATTTCAGACTTTCACAGCTTTAAGGATACTAGAATTGACTTGCGGATGACTTAATTTGAATTGTGTATTGGTTTTAGAATTAATGATCACATTTCTTTGATTATTATTTTTTAACTGTTTATCAACTTTGGGTTTTGGTAAAATAACATTATATTTATAATCTGTAAGATAACATACTACTGTTTACATTATTAGGTTGAAGTCAGGAAGTTGGTAATAATAATACCTAAGTACCTGAAACACCCCACCTCCGTTAGGGTCACTCTCAAATGGAATGCCCTAATTTTGGTGGAGGTTTAAAAGTATAAGTCACAGATATACAAGACAGATATAAGAACACATATTTGTAAACAGTAGAAAAACAACAACTTTTATTTCATAAAAGCAAATACGTGTTACAACAACATTACCGTGATTGTCTTACATCCTTTCCAAAAACATAACATAACACTTTCATAATCTGTCTTGATTACATCATTTAAAGAAGCATAAAAAAAACATAAATAAACTGCAAAAGCCCCATAGTGGTTGTCCAAAGCCATAGTTCAAAACAAAAAGGTCCAAGCAATACATTTTTCCTCTTCAAGCTGGATATGAAGGCTGGTCAAGCTGCAGTATTCCCTCCCTGTGGACCTGGGGGGGAAACGGAAGAAAAGAAGACGAAAGAAAAGTAGAGTCAGACATAAAGCCTGAGTAAGTCTAGGACTATTCTGTCTATGAATAAAGAACTGGGTATGATAAGTATAAACAAGAAGTAGGAAAGCACTATAAACTTAGTTAAGTTGTCTAGGGTCGAATATACTATCGTACCCCATATTAATCTCTGAACCCATATAAACTAGTTCCCAACTAGCACCCCATAATCCGGGTGAAGTGATCCATTCTATGATGATCGGCTCCTACTCGCATAGTTACATGTGTCTTACGGCCCCCGATGTTGTAGTTACCTATGCTGGTCCCACCATGGGGTGTATCAAGTCCCATGGCGGCGGCCCGACACAACCCTAGAATGCACAGGTATGCTACTGGTGCCCAGTGCCTTATTTTTCTGCGCCGGAGTGTGTGCACGCCCGCACCCCGTTAGAACCTACACTGCTACACCACTGCCGTCGATTTGACCTCTTACAATCAGCCCAGTAATCGTGCCCCACCCTGCCTAGTTTCAGGGTATCATGATACACCTTATAGGGTTACTGCTGAAAAGGGTCCCCCGCTACTAGGTTTTCTATTTCTAGCCAACATGCTAAGTTGGTTAAGTGTTTTATAACCTAACCCCCAATCAGTCTGTTTAGTTTAGCATGTTCCATTTTGATTAAGTCTTTAGTCCACTTAATCCTAACAATCCTGACTCAGCTTTAATTGTCTTATTAAAGCCTTGACCTCTCACATTAGACAGGTATTGTTGTGGCTGCCTGTTGCCGGTTGGTTCCGGGCAGTCTTACGCCACAACTCAGTCTAACCTCGGGTCCTTATTGGGCTCCATGTTTAACCACCCACATTGGATAGGTATTGTTGTGACTACTGGACAGCCGGGCGGCTCCGGGCAGGTTTACATCACAACTCAATCCAACCTCGGGTTAAACACATCGTATTTTCTACATTTACATATTTTGTCTTTCTTCTTTATTTTTCTTATATGTAAATATTTGCGGCCCATTAAAAATCAATGGTGTGAAGGTTACACCAATCATGGGCCCAACCCATACTTGAATTTGGGCCCCTTTTCTTTATATTTTCATTTATTAGTAAATTTAACCCAACGTTATTTTCCCCCGTTTAATACGTCCGTTTATTATATATATCTTGGGCTTAGCCTTTTTAAGCCCAACCTAGCTATGTGAAAAGGGGAGGCTTAAAGCGTGATTACATACACAAAAAGGGGAATGTGAACGTATGAACTTGCAACATGACGTTGGAATAGAAACTGGTGTACTTGCATAGTAGTAACATATACTTTGGTCATAAAGCATAAGTGACATGAATCAAACCATGTAAACTTGTAGTTAAGTTAAGAATATCACTATTGACACATAGGCTTAACTACAACATAAACCTATATTTTATTTAGGCATAATATCAAACATAAGCAAATCATGTTTATAAGATTACTACATGTTTACAAAGGTGCTTACTTTTGTGACTAATACAAAAGTATAATTCAACTAGAATTAATCCAACTTAATCATGATTCTAAATCTATTCACATAACCATGGCACACATATACTTATGGCATAAATATTTCTAACATGAAATCATGATTTTTACTTTAGTCATGCAAACTTGCAAATGGGATTTTGAATCTAACCTAGCTATGTACCACATATGTCATCATATAATTCTTGTTAACAATATAGACCTAACATGGTTTTCAATTATGCAAAATATCAATCATAGCCTAGTCATATTCATAAGTTCACAAAGAGGTTTTCTAGTATAAAAGTATGGCTTAATACATAGATCATGATGCCAAATTTTCAACATAATTTCATATGGATTATAATAACCCAAATTTGCTTCAATTACTCACAAAATGATTTTTGTATAAAAGTACACATTATGATGGCATAGTAGCAAAACCCCAAACTTGCATGAATTTCAATTAAACAACTACATACATGTAGCTTCAACATGGATTACATAATTTGCGAATATTCCAAACGTATACTTGCATAAAACTACCGCAAACATGTAGTTTTTATAATGAATAACATAATTTGAGAATATCCAAACGTATACAATATCCCAAATCGATAAGAATCATAGTAACGCACAAATATGGATTACTTTATCACCACAAATCAAGTATACAAACCAACACAGTTATTTGTTCATACCAAAATAATACTCTACTTACAATTGTGTGGCGAATTCTCCAATTTAGGAATTTGGAGATGCGTCTCCTTTTGACGTAGGCGTTTGATTTGATTTGTCTAAGTTGCTTTATGCTTTAGAATTTTCCTCCTAATCTTCTCTCAAATTGGTGGCTACTCCTAGTCGCTCCTCTGCAGCATGATGGCCTCGTTCTTATTTTTGAATGAATAGATTAGGTAGAGTCTAGGGTCATTTTTATAGAGTTTATGAACTGATTAGGACCATCGATGTTGCTTGGATTGATCGTAGCCATTCATTCGAAAGAGAGACCAATTAGAGCCTGCCACCTAGCCCTAATGACAAAGCAAGCTTCTGAAAATTGACCAAACACAGACCTGGCCAGCCAGGACTTGACCAGACCTGACCAGCAGGTCATTTTTGACCTGGGCGCACTTGGCAGGTGCGCCAGGTCAAAAATGTACTGGCGCACTTCCCAAGTGCGCCAGTGCATTTTTGTTCTGGCGCACTTCCCAAGTGCGCCAGTGCATTCTGACCCGTTTTCCGGTTTTTCGCCCAACTTCGTTCGTCCATAACTTCTTCATACGATATCCGTTTTACGCAAACTCAGACTCTATCTCAAGCAGAATTCCGAGACGAACGCAATGGCGTATCCCGTTTCCCTTAATTCTTTGATTTAAAATTATTTATTGTTTAATTTATGAATTTCACAGTTATATAATACACGGGGTGTTACAGTACCTGTTCGTCTCCCAACCCTACGTTGATTTATTCCTAAAACTCATCTGCGTTACCCCCTATAAGGTATGCGTTCCCTCTTCCTCCTTTACTTATATGTCGACACCTTGATTTTGAAATGCTTTCCTATTTTAAACTGACCGGAAAGTACTATTTTCGTTCCTCGATAACCATAATCAAAATATGGTTACAGAAGCATTATTTTAAATATGCGTATTTTTCATTTTGTATTTTCTTAAATCATATCATATGGTAAGTTAAGATTATGTAGTTAGATAATTTCAAAAGTTCATGGAAATTATGGAAAATCTGATGAATGCATGCATGGGCATAATTTTATATTTGTATCATTTGTAGCTCAATATTGCTAAGATAAATTTGGTTGATTTTACCATTACAATCTGCGTATAATATTTCTTTCCGGTTTGAAATAGATCTTAGACTAAGATATGGTAACAGAAGCAGTATTTTAAATATGCGTATTTTAAATATTGTATTTTCTTAAATCATATAATATGGTAAGATAGGATCATGTAATTAGAAAACGTTCAAAAGTTCATGGAAATTGGGGAAAATCTGATGAATGCATGCATGGGTATAATTTTATATTTATATCATTTGTAGCTCAGTATTGCTAGGATAATTTGGCTGATTTTACCGTTAGGATCTGCATATAATCTTTTTTTCCCGTTTGACCTAGGTCTTAGAGTATAGGAAAGTGTTTGCAAAGTTAGTTTAGCAAAATAGTATTTACTGATACATTTATGGCTTTAAAGTATGTTTCTTCAGTTTACATATGCTATTATGATGAGTTAATTACTCCTTCAGAAATTAAAGGATCATGCAATCAGGATCAACATTGGTTAATATAGTGTCACTTTTATTCAAGTGAGCTGTTTTAGATAAATCCAAGCTGTTAGAATTCTGACATACAATTACACAAATGGTTAACCAAAGTATATTTTTTTTAGAATGGTCCTGGCTACATAATTTTTTTATGTCCTTCAGTTTGATAGAAAATGCTTTCTTAATCAAGAATTAAGGGAGTTCTTTTTTGTGTCTCCAAGTTTTCAAGAAAAACAAAAATCTTATGGATTGCAGGTTTACATGAAACATTTCAAGAAAAATAATGTAGCCATTGTATTTTTCCCTATTTTTCAAACAGCTAATTTATCTAAATTCATGTCTAAAATGTTGTGTTTGAAGAAGATGTTGTTTCGCAATTTTCATACATTTACAACCCTGTATCATTCGTGAAAAATATGTATCCATGGTCTTGAATGTAGCTATGCCAGCTGTTGAAATTTGTTATAGTAAAAAAGAGTTCGTTGGTACATTTAGTTTTTTTTCCATCTACGAGAAAAAGTAAGTTCCACCATATATTGGTATATTATTTATGTCTTGAAACTGTAAAAATTGTGGAGTCTATTACTACCCCTAATGAATTTAGGTTTGATATGAAAAAACTGATGAAACCACAAAAGCTAAAATCTAAGATATTTCATATGGAAAATGATCACTTTTTCTAATACCTTGGCTGGTTCATCATAAAACTCCATTGCTTTATCAAAGAAGCAATCAAAATTTTACTTATTTTTTTCCAAAATGTTATTCTGATTTATATTTCTATTGTTGTTTTATTTGAAATGAACTAAAGCTGTTATAATGGTGAGGAAACCATGGTGTAGGTGTTTGATTAGATGAAGCCTAGGAGCTTGGAAACCTTGGTACAATAGCGATCTTGAGTCATGACTACCAAATTGCAAGAATAAATCCACGATTTTTATTAAAATACTATAAAGGTTGCAAATATCTTGAGGCAAATGAGGAAATATTCTGCAATCTGCACAAGTGTGCTGTATACATTATTTCCTTTCAAAAGCACAATTTAATCACTAACTTTGACAGATGTTAAACAAATATATACTCAGTATAAACCTGGCTTTCAGGTGATAATCTGTTGAACAATTTCTCCATATTTTTTAACCCTGCTCCTGTCAATACCGCACAAGCAAGTTCAGTGATGTAAAATTTGAGTTATAGTGAACCATCAATTGGTTTATATTGCAACTTTCAAACAATTTTATGCATATACCACTGAAATTACACTTAGTTGGAAATGAGTTTGGTCTTTAACATATCATTTCTACGTCTTTTGTCTTTCATAATAGTGAACTTCTATGATATAATGCCTTTATGATATTAATCAAAAATGTTTTTTTGGTTGATTAGTGTGTGTAATCCATATAGGTTACCTTGGTTATTATACTATAAGTTGTTAGACCGATGGTTATCAGAAATTATCGCAAGTGTCCCTTACATTTTGCAGAAAAAATATGTTGTATGCTATTCTGTTCGTTATCTGTTTACTTAAGTTATATTTTGTTTGAGGCTGTCGTGGACTCATGATTATAGAATTAAAATCAAGTTCTGTTGATAGCTAATGGTAGAATTCAAGAATTGCCGTACAAAATTTTAACGTGATTCGACCAACATACCATAGTTAAAAATTATCTTATAGCTGCTTACTTGATGTGACCAACCTAACATCGGTACAAAACGTATGTGGTGACTAGATGATTATAACTGCAGCAAGGGCATACGAAGTTTCATATTTTAATTGAAGTTGATTTCATGTATACTTGCAGTGCTGACTGAAATATGGGGATTAGGGATGATGATGTTAGTTTAGTAACAAATGTGAAATAATAGGTAATTTTATGATTTAATCTATACTATTTTTATTAATTCCGAGTTCGATTTTTTAGCTGTGACGCATGCCACATGTATTTGGAGCCCAACCATCCATGATATTTTTTCCTCTCCTATAGGATGCCTCAAATTTCTAATTGCTCTCCCATTCCCAAATTATCATCCTAAGAGCATCTTCAATCTTTAATTATTTTTAATGTTATGTTAAGCCACACCAACAATTAAATAATGTCTTCTAGAATACTTTCTTCAATGATAATGTAATTTATACTCTTATTTTCAGTGTACTGTAGGTCAACGTGCGTGGTCTGCTAATGATCAAAAACATAGGCGTACTAGCCATGTGTGGTGTTGCAGTTCAGATGGAAACACATAAATTATTAATAAGCACCTTTCAATGTTTGCTTCACAAGCCCAAGTAAGAACATTGTATTTTCAGCCTTTATTTTATTACAAACACGACTTTATTTGAATATATCCTTTTGGATTTCATATGTCAAATTTTAGCTTTTACGATTTTCTATGTCGTACATAAATGATTTTTTCATGTTTCTGTAATGAATATGTGGTCATCATATTTAGTTTGCACACCTCCAAAGAGTATACTTATATAGTTGTATCGTTATACATCATTTGGAGTTGTTGCCAAAGTGAGAGATTACTACAGAGATGCTTTATGCAGTAGAATAGTGTACGTTAATGTTGAGTTCACTGTTGAATGTCTGCTGTTACAATTAAGTAAAGGACCTCTGTGGATTTGTTTCGAGTGTTTGACTTCATGTAGATTTTAACGATAAGGCGGTAGCGTTGTAGGCTGAATTTGTATGGGATTCATATAAGTTTAATCCACATGCTACTCTTTAGTTTGTACCATGTTGAGTTCAGCTGTGGAGCTAACGAGCAATGTAAGATGGGGGTGAAAATTCAAACAGAACAAAAAATATGATTTAATATAGACACTACATGGAATAATTATGAATTTAAAAAAGATGACTCATTGGGATAGGGCATGATCCACACCTGGATCCTAATTGTCTCTTCCCTTGATTGAGACTGTTAGAATTCCATGTAATACATTGTTGTTGCATTGATAAAAATTCTTAATTTTCAGGCAATACCATTTTATTTTCCAGTGAAAACAAATGTAGGAGAACAAGTCTTAATTGAGCTTGCATTGAACCAAGTGAAATTAATATTAATAATCTGAAATGCCTAGACTTATAATTGATCTAAGGTTATATATTGGCATCGAGGACCATGATTCAAATATTTGTCAGAGTTTTCATAGAATTTAGTGCTGTATAATTTTGTAATGTTTTCTTGATCACTCTTTCCAAATAAAACCACTTGATTTGATTCTTTAACACATGGAACAAGTCATTGTTGTAGCAGATGGGATTTACTTCATATTCAAGGATTGAATCAAATCAATGTGGTCATTATATTGAAACTTCAATATTGTTTTTGTAACAAGTAATATATCTAAATTTCGAATCATATATGTTTTGCATGTCTTAAGGAAGGTTTTATCATTTAGTTTTATTTTCATATTTTTTTTTAACCCTTTTTATTACGTTGGTTAATCATGAATAAAGGCACAAAATTTGTTAAGCATACATTTATTTCTTTGTTGCGCTCTATTGCAATGATCATTGTTGCCTACTGTTTATTTGTTTATTTTTTATTTGCATGGCTATCACCATCTATTCAAACAATAAAAATTTCCGAATTTTCTTTACTTTGTATGCCTTAAACTTAGGATAAAGCATTTTAGTATTGCCATTATACTTGAATGTTAGTGGATAATTTGGTGTAGATTTCGATGGTTTTGAAAGATGAAAATTTATTGGTGTTATCCGCTAACTTAACAACATGCATGATTCAAAGCGACTAGCACCTGAAAATGCAAAAAATGGATTAATCATTGACGTGTATAATCATTCATCCATACTGTTATCATGGGCATGTTAACATGGTTAAGAGGTAATTATATAGTAAAATTTATGATTTCCAAACAAGGTTTCTGAAATTTATGTTATGTTATATAGAAAAATATGGGTCATTTGGCAGATATGTTGTTTATCATCCACCATATTGATAAATTACTAATTACAAATCAAGTTTCAGGATGGTTTTGTATGAAACTACCCTGTATCTTTGTTTAGAGTTTAATAATGCTAAATCCATTTTTTAAAAATTTAATCTAGGATTTAAATATACAGCTGAAATAAAACAAACTTATGTATCTTTGGTTATCACTTCCATGTGTATTTCAGTAAGCTTCTTTTCAATATCGTAAAATTTTGTGATTTGACGTTCTGCTACTTGCCATACTTTTTTTTTATTTTTTATTCCTTATGTCGATGATCTTTCTGTTTTTCATTTTGCTTTGTAAATACAATGTTTTTCACCATGCCCACTTATTACTAACCTTAATTTTAATTTTGGGTGCTCAAGCTGGTTAGTTCTCTCCGTCAGCAGGTTAGTTCTCTCCGTCACCTGAAAATACAATGTTTTTTCATTTTGATCTTTGCGGTTAGTTCTCTCCGTCAGCTGCTCTTCGCACCAACGTTGCCAGTTCCCAATCTTCCACAATCGTTGTTCTAAAGCAGTTATCCTGCCCTAGCTCAGACTAATTTCTTTTAGGAAGCCTGAGCCATCAATTTGATGCTACGTTTCCTTCATTAGCCTAATTACCTATCCTATTAAAGGTAAAAAATCTTTGTTATGTTTTGTTCTGCTCTTCACATGAATGTCGGCAGTTCCCAATCTTCCCTGACCGCTGTTCTCTGCCAGCTATCCTGCCCTAGCTCAGACCAATTTCTTTTAGGACCCGTGTCATTTATTTGATGCCACTTTGTCTTCGTTAGCCTAATTAGCTATCCTATTAATGGTATAAATCAGTACTTTTGTTTGTTCTGCAAGGTCTGATTTGTTATGCATCACCGAACTCGGTACTTGCTAGATTTTCATCCGTGCACGATAGTTGATCCACTACGGTCATGCAGTCGGTTTCATTTCAACAGCATATTTTATTATTGTGCCTTATAGCAAAACGAAAAACTCTTTGTATAGAATACTGTATTACCTTGCATACATAGATGCATCATTCTTAAATTTCTACAACATAACATATTTACCTCCATGTTTGACTGATAATGCAATATTTGTTAGTATGTGTGAAGGCCGGCTAAATAAAATAGATATAATTTTGATATGCTATACACACGCACACCCATCCACCACCCCTCCCCCCTACCCCCCCCCCCCCCCCCCCCCACACACACATCCCCAGTGGATATTAAAGGGACTAATTGCTTTTTTGTGAAATTTGCACTATGAGCTATGGGAATTAAACATTTAGAGATAAAAAAGGGTGAGGAATGAACTATTGCCTGTGTACAAAACAATTATGTAATGGAATAGATGTTTACATAAGATTAAATGAGTTTGAATGGAAATGCAACCAGTTCTATTGAATATATAACTTGAACAAATTAAGATATAATTTTGGTATGCCAAGTTTATTTTATGTTTAACACGACTAAAGTCTAATTATTGCAAACGACTTAGTTGCTTTCAATGCTATTGCTTTCAAAGCTGGTACTTTATTTTAAATGTAAATGTTTTTCTTATTTGATTGGTAATCTTTGTGAATGCAATTTGCAAAATCAAATTTGTTTCCTATTGTAAATAACAAATTACATCAACTTGCACGCTCAAAAGTTCAAATGATTTCTCTACTTTGCAATATATAACCGATATGCATATCAAATGTTACTTGATATTGATACATTCTAACTTTTGTCTCAGTAGTTAAATAGATTCCTCCTATATGCGTTGATACAAGGAATTCTTTGTAGCCTTACATGTCAGTAGGGAGAAAAAATCACTGAACCTTTGAAAAGGCCTAGCTGATTTATACTCCATAGCGTTCATGGTACACGGTGATCCATGAGCTTATTTCAAGCTAGCTGCTTTGTTCAACTTAATAATTCAATTTTCCTTCTCTTGGGTTCAATTGTTGATCGATACACTAGCGCTGGATTATTTAATTTATTTAAAGTACATGATATTTCTTCCTTAAATGCTAGATTGATGGACTACCTGATTAGTGAGGTGCTTGCATTGCGGTGAGTAGCGCAGTGTTTAATTCTAACCAACGTAAAAAAGATATTTGTTTAATGCTTATTTTTCTCTTGCAATTGTGCTGTTTTTTTATGGTTAATTCAGTTTTAGTGTCTGCTATATCTATTATGATTGTGTTCTAAAAAAAGAGGTGATAACCAGCGGATGTCCCAAAGATAAAGGGTTTGAAACTTTGAATGATCAACCTTCCAGTTTTTTTCCATGGCTACAATGGAGGACAAATGCACAAAGTTCAAAGGTTGATTGAGTAGCAAAATGCAAAGGTCAGTGAGGAAGTGGTCTCATATGAGGGTTTCTTTTTTTTTAGTACTTGGTTGTTATTTTCTTCATCTATTATTTTTAGCTTAGAATTAGTGAATTTCTTATGGACAATATTTATGGTTCATAAAAGCCGCTTTTGCTTATTAGAACCAATTTGGAATATAATACAACAAATGCCACATATCTCATAGCTTAATTTCGCCATAGTAGAGAAAATAGTTGTTAATGAAAGAACAAATTAACTTGATGCAACACGTTTATAGAATACATGGAGGCAAGTGTTTGCGACTGTTCTTCTACGGAAATAATATTTAAAACATATGTTGAAAATTAACAAACTGTGCACATCTACTTGACTATCTGAGTGTACTATACACTGAACTTTCATAATTATTTGTTATAATTCATACAATTTCTCATGTCTAATTATCTTTGGATTTAGAAACATATGCAACTTTGTAATGCTATTCCATTTCTATTTGAATTTTAGAGTTTACTTTGACAGAAAATAAATTCTCTTCTTTTTAATTTTTTCTGTTCCTTTAAAATCAAGAAAATAGCTCTAATGAACTTTGAAGTGTGAATGCAATTATGTATATAAAGAAGGAAATAATATAAAACATTTGAATTCCTATTCATGGTTCTGTTAGTCTCCAAGGTCAATATTTCTCTCGATGCCCCAAACTTTTATGAGATTCTGAAGGTCTTCTTTAAGCATTTAAGCAAAGCTACGATGACATATTAAACTTGGACTTCGTTCATCCATGTAGTTTCTTTGAGATGTCAAATATTATGTATTTTACTGTAAAATAGGTATAATCAATGTGGATAACCATAATATTGCATTCAAGTTTGTGACGGCCGGGAATTTCGCTCGATCTGAATCAGTCGTTAAACCGATCTAGACCGTTCGAAACCCCTGATCGTTTTGAGAACAGGACAAATCTGAACGCAGACGGAAGAACATTTCATTGCTATTACAACAATTCCATCAGAATACAAGAATATACAGAGTATAAATGAATAAAATTACATTCGATAAATATCAGAGATTTAAATTACATTACTGCAGCGGAAAAACAATACAAAACACAACTAAAAGTAATACACGGATACAGAGCTTTCCGAGCATCGTTCCAGCTATAAATCAGGATCTTGTGAATATAAATATGCAAAACTAAAACTACTAGCTGCCCGTGTCGAAAATAAGGGCACCCAGAGTTTAGGTTAAAACAATAAACTCCAGGTCAGTCATGTGACTGGTGTGAGAACTAAAACAGTTATTTAAAACTTTACTTTAAAAGAGAGTAATTCAAGGGACCATGCCGTATAACATGGAACGGGTTTCCTCCCAAGAATACCAGTGCATAGAATAAACAGCGCAATGCTTTTTCGAAAAATGAAGCTATTATAAGACCCAGGTCCCATCACACAATGCAACGCAAGCCGGAGGATAGGGTTTTCCCTTATAATAGCCAAACATGCTTGGTACGTTTAAAACAAATCATTTGATACTATAATAAGTGTATAGTGTCAAAACAATTTCAATCATAAATATAAATCATAGACGACATGGGTACCATATATCATGTCGCCATACTAGTTCTACAATTAAAACCGCAATACACGTATTGGAAATTGGATTTCCGTCATGAGTCGAGGCAAGGGGCAAGCTCCTCTCCGCTTCGAGACACTCTAGCAAATGCCTCACGACTACACACTCTGGGCAACCCCGGATTCGGCTGGGCCGGTCCTCTCTTACGTTTGAGGATTAGTTATTCCTGAACACACGTTTCCCGGTCCTTACAGACCTATAATCGAGGCGCCTCGCATCCAACAACCACATAGGTGAAAATTATATAAATGTCAGGGCTGGTAAGTCACTGACACCACCAAAGCTAGAAAGAAACGTCGTGTTCTCCCAACGGTCCGTATCCCGTTTTTAACTCATACCGAGATGTGAGGCTCGCGAATCCACGCTAAACACAAAGCTATGCCGCGTAGGCCGTGCTTTGATCATCAACCACAAGACTTTTCTTTTCAACAGAAGCCTTGATCCATGCAACTCAGCATGCCACACAGGCAATTCATGCCATGCGATTGATATCTATCGATATATAACCTCTAAGCTCGTATGTCTCAGAGAAGGGCGTTAAGCAAGAGAATAAATTCTCCGCCGCCAAACAGATATATATTTAACAGAAATCAATCAACACAGAGTAAAATCCAATGTTAGACACACAATCCATTTACAAGTTCGTTCTGGGCCTGAATGAAACCGGAGGCTCTTTCCTCGCATATCCATCCATCTCCAAGTACGTCTGGATGACAACCAACTGATTCCCTCATCTTGGGTGTACAGCCAAATCAAGATCATCAGTAATCACCCAAACGATGTGAAGACTTCCGGTCTTCGACCACCGTCTTCATCTTCGACATATCGTCGAATCGGTTATTCAGAATGGGTATAAACCCGGACTTTCCGAACAACCCGCGTATATTAAAACAAATGTTACACAAACACAACATACGCCTCATTTCAATTCAGAATATTCTTTTATTCTCAAAATCACATTCTTAGGGAAAGGTTCCCATTAATTTTATCCAAGATAAATTCTTTAAAATTTATCCTTTAACCTACCTTTGGATGACATTTCAAACCAAATTATGGTTTTTCCAAACTAGTCGAGATTAGCGAACCGTACCGAAGAAATTATTTATTTTAATTCCCAATCCCAACCTATTCATCCCATGAAGAAAAACTGGTAATACTCGATATCTAATACCACGGTGTTATCGGTAAAATTAATTACCATTTCACGTCCAAATCTAATTAAAGATTTAACTATCGCTTTGGAGCAAAACTGGTGATACTCCATTCTCGCCCAATTTCTAAATTTGATAATTTAGATTATCTATTCACATTTCAATCTAATTGCAGATTCATTGAAACTTCTTTTACTGGGTTAAAGAACTAATGTTATTTAAAACACAGTTCACGACAAACCCAAATCACATTCTATTTATTATCGGGTTAAAGAACTAGTGTTATTTAAAACACAGTTCACGATAAACCCATGAATCAGTTCTATTTAAATCCATTTCAAATCCAATTTATTTATTTAAAAATAAATGGATTTTAATTTTAGTTCAAAACTAGTTCATTTCGATAAAAATTTATTTTTATCTTTTCAAACATGGTGTAACACCCCGAATTTTCTATTAACACTAAAGTTGCTAAAATAATAATAAGTGTGTAGAAGAGGGGATGTATCTAATATGAATATAAAAATATTAATAAGTGTGTAAGAGAGGGGATGTATCTAATATGAATATAAAAATATTAATAAGTGTGTAAGAGAGGGGATGTATCTAATATGAATATAAAAATATTAATAAGTGTGTAAGAGAGGGGATGTATCTAATATGAATATAAAAAATATTAATAAGTGTGTAAGAGAGGGGATGTATCTAATATGAATATAAAAATATTAATAAGTGTGTGAGAGAGGGGATGTATCTAATATGTATATAAAAACAATAATAAGTAAAGGGGGATGTATCTAATATGTACATTGTAGAATATATATATATATTTATGACATGAATAGAAGTTTATTGATATGCTGAGTGTTTGCTGAGTCACTTCTGACTCATTGCTGAGTCAACAAGATAAACCCCATCTTGTCTGAACGGCTGCGGTTATTTCTAGGTTAAATCTAATGGCCTAAATGAATTCTAAAATCTATAAATAAGTGGGTAGACCCTAGACCTAAATCACTTGTAAAATTAGAGAAGCTACCGTCATGCTGCTGCCATGGAGTTCAGCATAGCCGTCACAAACTAAGAAGAGGAAGCCTAATCATCTACAACTAAATCTACACAAATCAAATCAAAAGATCTCTCTTTCTCTAATTCTTTTCTTTTGTTGGTGAGTATGATGATTCTCACAAGACTATTACAAACTAATTTGACTCAGTTATGAATGGATCACAAGAAAGTGATGTGATTTGTAATTGTAAATTCTATATATTGTGGATCTCTTATTATGTTATTATGTTGTCGTATGATGTAAATTATATATGCTATGTCATGCTATGTTGTAAATTCTCTTATGCTATGTCGTGCTATGTTGAGAATCATGTCAAGCTATGTTATACTATCATACTATGCCATGTTATAAATCATGCTATATTATGTTGAAAAATCATGATGTTGTTGGAACATGCTTAAAGTTATGTTTTTTTTTTTTAATTTAAATAGATCTTGTTTATGGGAATTTGTCTATTAGGTTAGGTGTACCCATAAACTTGAAACTATAATTAAATAAAACTTGAATATGGGAATTTGCCTATTGAGTTAGGTGTACCCATATAAAACCATGTTGTTAAAAAATTAGATGATGTTGATTCACACATGTTCATATGTAAGTTTATGAAAATTGATTGAGATTATATTAGGTGAATTTTGAACAAGTTGACACCTTTAGGTCCATGACATGTATAATCTATGCAAGTTGGACATATGCAAGTTTCACCCCTTATTATGATTCATTTGGTCACATATACATGTTGTTATTATGATAATCTCTTTTATGCTATGAGTTAGGCTAGGGCTGTCAACGGATACTTTCGGATTCGGATAGTGCCATATCCGTATCCGCATCCGGAACCATTTTCGGATATCGGATATCCGCATCCGCGGATACGGACGGATATCGGATAATTATCCGCTCCGCCAACGATCAATAAATCAGTGAACATTATTGAATTTTTTTGGCTTAATATCAAGCTTTTTCAACCTAATTAATTACTAAAGTGCTAAAAATAAATAAATATGATGATAATATATAATTTTGAGCAATTAACATGCATTTAGTAGACTTTTAATTTTGCAAAACAATAAATTATTATATTTAATTATGCTAAAATACACGTAACTTAAGCTATAATCGTGAGAAAAAAGCGGACGGATAATTTTCGGATGCGGATATGCCTATATCCGCATCCGCATCCGCTTTCCCGGATATCGGATATTTATCCGTTTTTCGGATGCGGATGCGGACGGATTTCGGATTTTTCGGATATCCATTGACAGCCCTAAGTTAGGCTATTCGAGTCTAACATATATTTTGCGAATAAACGTTCAAACGTGGGGTAGGGGTAATATTAGGAATTAATAAATTGGGTGCAATTTTGTAAGATTTTGCATACCATGAATGGATGTCTATAATTGAGTCAATTATGGACATTGTTAAAAATTGGAAGTAATTAATAATTCAAGTAGGGAATTATTAAAATTGGGGGAAAGTGGATTATTATTAATAATCAATGCTTAGGACACGAGGTTGGACCCGTTTGTGATGTAAACCTGCCCGGACCCGCCCGGCAAATCCAGTAGTCACAAATGTCGGCCCAATGTGAGAGGTCCTAGGCCCAAACTAAAGCATAACAGTTGTAAAGACACGAGGTTAGACTCTTTTATGGTGTAAGACTGCCCGGACCCGCCCGGCAAATCCAGCTGCCATAAATGCCAGTCTAATGTGAGAGGTCTTTATGAGGTTATGGCCTTAATGAACTAAGAAATACTTAACCAGATAATCATGTAAGGTGGGACATGGGGGTTAAGTAGGTGCCTTGGGTGGCATGAGGAATCTGGTGGTTGCCTTTAGAGGCATTTGAAATACGATTAGACTTAACTAAACACACATGTAAATGAACATGACTAAGTGGGTTAAGTAGGATGGACTAATGGGGACAAGCTTAGGTGGAATGCTTGTGGTAAATAATGGGAGGCCATTTCAACCAGTATCCCAAAACGTATCTTTGTGGGCTCGACCCAAGTCGAGGACGGGACACGCATACTGGGTTTGACTATAAGAGGCCAAAACAGGGAGCGGTGGCAACGCAAGTCCAACGGGTTTCATATGCGTGTGTGGACCCGGGCTGGTAGGTAAGACGTTGTTGCATCGTGTAGGTATAAGCCGTGCATGTCCGTTGTATCAGGTTGCCACTTTAGGGGAGTGATACACCCCACTGTGGGGCCAGCACGGGTATCTACGAGTTAGGGAGCCGATCGAATAATGGGAAGTAGGGTACACCTAGTGGAGATAGGGGCAGGCGGCACCTATGTAGTCAGCTAGGGGTACGTAAAGCCATTGGGAAAGTTTCTAAGTGAAGCTAAGTGGGATGAATCTTTAGGGTGACTGGTGTGGTGCAGTATAGTGTTTATCCTTTAGTATTTAGGAGCGCCTATAACGTTGCCTTTAGCGATTGTCTATGTCCTTAATCTGCTCTTCATAGACATTTTCTTGTTTTCCAGCTTATGCCTTAGTCCAGTTATTTTGGTAATAGTATTGTAGAATTATCATATTCACCAGACTTTATGTCTGACCCCCTCTTTTCCATCCCTTTTCTCCCTTCAGGTCCGCAGGTTGGGCCAAGTTCTAGTGGAGTCTAGTTGGATCGCTTATCTTCTGGAAAGCTTGGACTGCTGAAGTAAAGTCCAGCTTGTTATCTTTCTTTTTAATGGCTATTCATGTAATGGGATTATGTACTTGTTTTATCAAGATAGATATTGTACTTGACATTGAATATGGTGTTATGATGTAATCAAACATGTTTTGACTTCTGCTACAATGAAATAAAGTTTTTGAATTTCCAAGTACTATTTTATATCTGTCTTGTTGTAATTTTACTGTTCTATATTCACTTAAAACCTCCATGGAAGTTAATGCATTCCCTTTGTGAGTGACATTAATGGTCGTGGGGTGTTACATGTGGTATCAGAGCATAAGGTTACCAGAACAGATAAAAAAAAATTTTAGAAAAATATTTTTTTTCTAAAGTATTTCTGGAAGAAGTTCTTTCAAAAAAAAAAAAAAAAAAAAAAACATGTTATTTAAAAAGAGTTTTTATGAAAAACATAATCCCAAATAGCCACATCCTTATCTTTATCTTTCGAATTCTCCATTTTGAATCTTTCCTTTTTCGTTTCAGCATGGCTGAAGATCTTAATCTCCCAGAAGGTGTGACGATTCCAGGGTGGTTTAGGAGATACTTGGAGGCTGGGGCCACCACTGCAGGCCCAGCGGATACTCCTCCACCCCTAGTTGCACCCATTCCTCCTCCTCCTCCTCGTGTTGACACTTTTGCAAAGACGTGCAAGGAATTCAAGGCTATGGGAGGAAAAACTTTTCAAGGGACTGAGACGTTTGTGGAGGCCAGAGATTGGCTTAAGGAGACTGAGGAATTGTTGGATATCTTTGAAGTGGAAGATGGGAGGAAAGTCCGTTTAGCTGCTTGGTTAATGAAGGGAGAGGCCTCGTTTTGGTGGGAGGTCACTAACGGGGAACGTCCAGTTGATTCATGGGCGGATTTCAGACGAAGGTTTGAGGCAAAGTTTCTTTCAAGGGCAGAGGAGAACTTAAATATGGAAAAATTCCTGGCACTAAAGCAAGGGAGCTCATCAGTAAATGAATATGTCAATAAATTTAATCAGTTAGCAAGGTTTGGCTTGGAGTTGGTGAACACGCCAGAGAAGAAAGCTTTGAGTTTCGTTAGAGGCTTGAATGAACCGTTGCAAGGGTTGGCTATGACCCACATCCCTATGGGAGCCACCTTTGAAAAGCTAGTAGAAATGGCACTTATGCATGAGGATAAGGCAGTTGAAAAGAAAGGGGATCAGAAGAAACCCCAACAGCAAAATAAGAAGGGTGGTAAAAACAATAATGGCAAAGGGAAGAAGAAATGCTTCAATTGTGGGACGCCTGGCCATCTCAGCAAAGACTGTAGAAAGAAAAAGAAGACTGGTTGTTTTCATTGTGGAGATGCGGGACATTTAGTGAAGGACTGTCCAAAGAAGGGGCAGAGGGCAGGGTCTACCTCGGGAGGACAGGTGCAGGCTCTTATGGCACCAGGGCAGGCAAGGGGGCAAGTTCAGGCTATTGCGGCCCGACCGCTGCAAGAAAGAGGTAGAACAATTTCTGTTGAAAGCTTAGTTTTTCTGTTTGATCATCCTGTCCGTACCTTATTCGATTCTGGCGCATCTCATTCGTTTATCTCTGCATCATTAGTTGAATCACTGCACTTGAACACCAGTTTAGTAGAGGATCCCCTGGTCGTTTCAAATCCAATTGGGGGTTCGGCTCATTTGACCATGATATGTTTGGATTTGAAAATCTCTATACTTAGCGTTGAATTTAGATGTGATGCTTATGTATTGGGCTTCACGGGCTATGGGCTAATTTTAGGAATGGATTGGTTGTCTAGAAATAGGGCCATTTTTGATTGTGAAAGGAGAGTAGTTAGGCTTGTGACTCGCCTTGGTAATGCTCTCGACATCTTTTGTAATCCCATAAATTCCGTTATGCTAAGTTATCTTGAATCGCTTGACGCGTCTGTAGAGAACCTGCGATCGGTAGAAGTGGTCCGGGAATATCCGGATGTGTTTGAGGAGGTGAAGGGCTTACCTCCAAAGCGGGAGATAGACTTTCGAATTTATCTTGTGGATAATGCTAAACCCGTATCTTTGCCAGTGCGCCACATGGCTCCTCGTGAAAGGAGGGAACTCAATAAGCAAGTAAAGGAGTTTCTTGAGAAGGGGTTCATAAGACGTAGTACATCGGAGTGGGGTGCTCCAGTAGTTTTTGCCACAAAGGCGGATGGGTCTCTTAGACTTTGTATGGACTATAGAGAACTAAACAAGCTTACTAAAAAGAACCGACACCCACTGCCGAGGATTGACGATCTCTTTGATCAGTTAGTTGGCGCCTCAGTGTTTTCGCAGTTGGACTTAGCCACTGGCTTTCATCAACTGAGAGTGGCTGAGGATAGTATAGATAAGACTGCTTTTAGGACTCCTGACGGATTCTATGAATGGCTAGTGATGCCATTTGGTTTGACAAACGCCCCTGCATATTTTGTTGATTTGATGAGTAGGGTGTTTAGGGAATACCTTAACAAATTCGTGGTAGTCTTTGTGGATGACATCTTAGTCTTTTCTAAGAATAAAGAAGAGCACTCCCTACATCTTAGGGAAGTGTTGGAAACCCTTCGAGCGCATAACCTTAAGGCAAAATTTTCTAAGTGTCACTTCTGGAGGAAGGAAGTACGGTTCTTAGGGCACGTGGTTTCCAAAGAAGGGATAGCAGTGGATCCCGCAAAGGTGGTGGCCATCCAAGATTGAAAGGTCCCTAAAAATGCAACCGAAGTAAGAAGTTTCTTGGGGTTGGCTGGCTATTATAGGAAGTTTATCAAAGACTTCGCAAAAATATCAGCTCCATTAACACGGTTAACGAAGAAGAACCTGGTTTTTACGTGGGACAAAGATTGCGATGATGCGTTCCAACGTTTAAAGAGAGCCTTAACTTCAGCCCTAGTCTTAGTGCTGCCAGACGGGAATAAACCGTTTACCATCTATACTGATGCTTGTGGGACGGGACTTGGCGCGGTCCTCATGCAAGAGGGAAGAGTAATAGCCTATGGTGGAAGGCAGTTGAGGGTTCATGAAAAGAATTACCCCACGCATGACTTAGAGCTAGCCGCAATTGTTTTCGCGCTTAAGTCTTGGCGTCACTATCTTCTTGGTGAGAAATTCGAACTGTTCACTGACCACAAATCATTAAAATACTTATTTTCTCAGAAGGATTTGAATTTAAGGCAGCAACAGTGGATGGAATTCTTAGCCTCCTACGATTTTGAAATAGCATATACCCCGGGCAAGGGTAACGTGGTGGCAGACGCCTTAAGTAGGAAAAGGTTGTCCTTGAGTCCGTTGTTTGTTGAACGACAAAGCTTAGAATTCATCTATATGTTTGACTTTAGACCCTCCGTTGACTTAGTACCCGGTCTGTTAGCATCCTTGGAGGTTAGACCTACACTTCTAGGACGGGTTGGTGAGGCACAGCGAGACGACCCACAGTTGGTTGAGATAGTAGAAAAGCTCAAAGGGGGGGAGTCGTCAAGCCATCTTCGTAGGTATACCCTAAACGATAAGGGTTGGTTACGAAGGGATAATAGACTTTGTGTACCACAAGACGAAGACTTAAGGAAGGCCATTCTTGATGATGCTCATCGCTCAAAAATGACCATTCATCCCGGCGGGGATAAGATGTACAAAGATATGAAGCAGGTTTTCTTTTGGGCCGGTATGAAAAAGGATGTGGCCGAGTACATCGCTAGATGCTTGGTGTGCCAACGAGTTAAAGCAGAACAAAAGAAACCCGGTGGGTTGCTTCACCCATTAGAAGTTCCACTATGGAAATGGGAAAGCATCTCAATGGATTTTGTGGATGGATTACCAAGATCAAGGAAGGGTAACACGGGGATTTGGGTTATAGTAGATAGACTTACTAAAAGCGCCCATTTTATTCCCGTGAAAAGTAAGAGGACTGCTCCGTGGTTGGCTTCTGTATACATTAAGGAGATAGTTCGTTTGCACGGTATTCCTTCTAGTATAGTAAGCGACCGTGACCCCATCTTTACTAGCGAATTTTGGAAGAGTTTACAAGAGGCGGTGGGGACTCAGCTTTGTTTGAGCACCGCATATCATCCTCAGACAGACGGCCAGACCGAGAGGGTGAATCGCATCCTAGAGGATCTTTTAAGGCTTTGTATCCTAGACTTTGGGGGTACATGGGAAGAGCACCTTCCGTTAGTAGAATTCGCATATAACAATAGCTTTCAGTCTAGTATTGGCATGGCACCTTTCGAAGCTCTTTATGGAAGGCCTTGCCGTTCGCCTACATGTTGGTGGGAATCTACCGATAAAATCCTACTTGGGCCCGATATGGTTAGGGAAACCTCGGAGAAGATTGAGTTGATTCGAAGGAGGATGAAAGCAGCACAAGATAGGCAAAAATCGTATGCTGATAAGAGGAGGACAGATCTTGAGTTTGACATTGGGGACATGGTTTTTATCAAAGTATCTCCGTTACAGAATGTTGTTCGCTTTGGGTCCGTGGGGAAATTAGCACCAAGGTTTGTAGGGCCGTTTCCTGTAAAAAAAACAGGATTGGGAAGATGGCATATAGGGTGGAGTTGCCTGAGAAACTTAGTGGAGTACACGACGTATTCCATGTATCACATTTGAGGAAGTGTTTGCACAAGACCGCGGAGGTGGTAGAGCCGAGCTTGCTTAAAGAGGTGGAAATAGAGCGTGATGCAACAATTAGACGAGCTCCTACATGCATTCTTGGGTCGGAGATCAAAAAGTTGAGGAATCGAGAGGTCAGACTGGTTAAAGTGCAATGGGGAGATGATGAGAGCAACGCAACTTGGGAGACAGAAGAGAAGATGCGTTCGTTGTACCCTTTTCTTTTTGAGGGTATGTCTTTTAATTTCTCCTTTATCGCTTAGCTTATCTTATCTTATCTTTAGTATGTCCTCTCATTAGTATCTTTGACCTTTAGTTAGGATAATCCTATGGTTGAAACATGTGTTTGAGACATGTTATGTATGATGGATGCAAAATGGATGCAAGTGTTTGCTAGTGGTTGCTCGTGGATGCATATATACACACACTTTAGGCACTAGATCGGCTCAGTCACTACATATTGCATATTGCATAAATATATGGATGTATTTAGTAAAATGGATGAACGATGGTTGTATTATCATGTGGATGCTGCATTCAGATGATGGTTGTGCACGCATATAGAAGTATTATGTAGCATTAAGAATCTTTTGCATACATAATGGATGCATGGCACGATCATAGTTGCATTAAGGAGGTCAACTGAATCAGTGGACCGCCTGATTTTGCATTAGATACGGACATATACACACACTGTGCATTTAAACATGAAAGCATTAGAAGTCTGTAAGGATAATGGATGCCTGTGTATGATGGATGAGTAGATGGACGTTTGATGGTAGGATATACATTCTTCCAGACTTGAAGATTTCGGGGACGAAATCCTAAAAGGAGGGGAGAATGTAACACCCCGAATTTTCTATTAACACTAAAGTTGCTAAAATAATAATAAGTGTGTAGAAGAGGGGATGTATCTAATATGAATATAAAAATATTAATAAGTGTGTAAGAGAGGGGATGTATCTAATATGAATATAAAAATATTAATAAGTGTGTAAGAGAGGGGATGTATCTAATATGAATATAAAAATATTAATAAGTGTGTAAGAGAGGGGATGTATCTAATATGAATATAAAAAATATTAATAAGTGTGTAAGAGAGGGGATGTATCTAATATGAATATAAAAATATTAATAAGTGTGTGAGAGAGGGGATGTATCTAATATGTATATAAAAACAATAATAAGTAAAGGGGGATGTATCTAATATGTACATTGTAGAAAATATATATATATTTATGACCTGAATAGAAGTTTATTAATATGCTGAGTGTTTGCTGAGTCACTTCTGACTCATTGCTGAGTCAACAAGATAAACCCCATCTTGTCTGAATGGCTGCGGTTATTTCTAGGTTAAATCTAATGGCCTAAATGAATTCTAAAATCTATAAATAAGTGGGTAGACCCTAGACCTAAATCACTTGTAAAATTAGAGAAGCTACCGTCATGCTGCTGCCATGGAGTTCAGCATAGCCGTCACAAACTAAGAAGAGGAAGCCTAATCATCTACAACTAAATCTACACAAATCAAATCAAAAGATCTCTCTTTCTCTAATTCTTTTCTTTTGTTGGTGAGTATGATGATTCTCACAAGACTATTACAAACTAATTTGACTCAGTTATGAATGGATCACAAGAAAGTGATGTGATTTGTAATTGTAAATTCTATATATTGTGGATCTCTTATGATGTTATTATGTTGTCGTATGATGTAAATTATATATGCTATGTCATGCTATGTTGTAAATTCTCTTATGCTATGTCGTGCTATGTTGAGAATCATGTCAAGCTATGTTATACTATCATACTATGCCATGTTATAAATCATGCTATATTATGTTGAAAAATCATGATGTTGTTGGAACATGCTTAAAGTTATGGTTTTTTTTAATTTAAATGGATCTTGTTTATGGGAATTTGCCTATTAGGTTAGGTGTACCCATAAACTTGAAACTATAATTAAATAAAACTTGAATATGGGAATTTGCCTATTGAGTTAGGTGTACCCATATAAAACCATGTTGTTAAAAAATTAGATGATGTTGATTCACACATGTTCATATGTAAGTTTATGAAAATTGATTGAGATTATATTAGGTGAATTTTGAACAAGTTGACACCTTTAGGTCCATGACATGTATAATCTATGCGAGTTGGACATATGCAAGTTTCACCCCTTATTATGATTCATTTGGTCACATATACATGTTGTTATTATGATAATCTCTTTTATGCTATGAGTTAGGCTATTCGAGTCTAACATATATTTTGCGAATAAACGTTCAAACGTGGGGTAGGGGTAATATTAGGAATTAATAAATTGGGTGCAATTTTGTAAGATTTTGCATACCATGAATGGATGTCCATAATTGAGTCAATTATGGACATTGTTAAAAATTGGAAGTAATTAATAATTCAAGTAGGGAATTATTAAAATTGGGGGAAAGTGGATTATTATTAATAATCAATGCTTAGGACACGAGGTTAGACCCGTTTGTGATGTAAACCTGCCCGGACCCGCCCGGCAAATCCTGTAGTCACAAATGTCGGCCCAATGTGAGAGGTCCTAGGCCCAAACTAAAGCATAACAGTTGTAAAGACACGAGGTTAGACTCTTTTATGGTGTAAGAATGCCCGGACCCGCCCGGCAAATCCAGCTGCCATAAATGCCAGTCTAATGTGAGAGGTCTTTATGAGGTTATGGCCTTAATGAACTAAGAAATACTTAACCAGATAATCATGTAAGGTGGGACATGGGGGTTAAGTAGGTGCCTTGGGTGGCATGAGGAATTTGGTGGTTGCCTTTAGAGGCATTTGAAATACGATTAGACTTAACCAAACACACATGTAAATGAACATGACTAAGTGAGTTAAGTGGGATGGACTAATGGGGACAAGCTTAGGTGGAATGCTTGTGGTAAATAGTGGGGGCCCATTTCAACCAGTATCCCAAAACATATCTTTGTGGGCTCGACCCAAGTTGAGGACGGGACACGCATACTGGGTTTGACTATAAGAGGCCAAAACAGGGAGCGGTGGCAACGCAAGTCCAACAGGTTTCATATGCGTGTGTGGACCCGGGCTGGTAGGTAAGACGTTGTTGCATCGTGTAGGTATAAGCCGTGCATGTCCGTTGTATCAGGTTGCCACTTTAGGGGAGTGATACACCCCACTGTGGGGCCAGCACGGGTATCTACGAGTTAGGGAGCCGATCGAATAATGGGAAGTAGGGTACACCTAGTGGAGATAGGGGCAGGCGGCACCTATGTAGTCAGCTAGGGGTACGTAAAGCCATTGGGAAAGTTTCTAAGTGAAGCTAAGTGGGATGAATCTTTAGGGTGACTGGTGTGGTGCAGTATAGTGTTTATCCTTTAGTATTTAGGAGCGCCTATAACGTTGCCTTTAGCGATTGTCTATGTCCTTAATCTGCTCTTCATAGACATTTTCTTGTTTTCCAGCTTATGCCTTAGTCCAGTTATTTTGGTAATAGTATTGTAGAATTATCATATTCACCAGACTTTATGTCTGACCCCCACTTTTCCATCCCTTTTCTCCCTTCAGGTCCGCAGGTTGGGCCAAGTTCTAGTGGAGTCTAGTTGGATCGCTTATCTTCTGGAAAGCTTGGACTGCTGAAGTAAAGTCCAGCTTGTTATCTTTCTTTTTAATGGCTATTCATGTAATGGGATTATGTACTTGTTTTATCAAGATAGATATTGTACTTGACATTGAATATGGTGTTATGATGTAATCAAACATGTTTTGACTTCTGCTACAATGAAATAAAGTTTTTGAATTTCCAAGTACTATTTTATATCTGTCTTGTTGTAATTTTACTGTTCTATATTCACTTAAAACCTCCATGGAAGTTAATGCATTCCCTTTGTGAGTGACATTAATGGACGTGGGGTGTTACACATGGAGTTTTTCATCCCAATTTTTCCTAAATCATTTCATATGATTTTACACAAATTATTACTATTTTTAATAATTTTATCAAGGCCCGTACAGCCGATTTCCATCAACGGCCATCGAACTGCACTTACAGCGACCTTTTTCAAATTTGATTTGGACGTATCTCCAAATCCATCCATTAGATTTCAAATTTCTAATATTCGTTAGAAAGCTCTTTTCGATACGAAACCAACGGTTCCGGTTTTAGGAGAATCCGACAGTCGGATCTCCCGTAATGTCCATTCGAAGTCAATGGTCGAAATTCACAAACTGCCGCGGCGCGGCGCGTTCTATTCAGGCCATTATATTATATATATAATATATATTTCATCGATTTCTATTTAAAACGAATTTTATAAATAGTTTTGAATTCGTTTCAAAAACAATCTCAACCTTTATTTTAAATTCAAATCAAAATTGAATTTTCTATTATAAATCCTTTTTACTTTCATTTCTATTTGATTTCAATTCAAATTCGTTTTCTATTCAAATCAAATTCAATTCGTTTTCTAATCAAATCAAATTCGTTTTCTATTCAAATCAAATTCAATTCGTTTTCTAATCAAATCAAATTCGTTTTCTATTCAAATCAAATTCAATTCGTTTTCTATTCAATTCATTTCGAAATCGTTTTATATTCAACTTATTTCGTAATCGTTTTATATTCAATTCATTTCGTTTCAAAATATTCGATTACGAAATCACTTTAATATTCATTTTAAAATGAGTAAAATCGATATAAATATCGTTCACGTCAAAATGGCGTCAATCTAATCAACCCGACTTCATGTATTTCTATTTTCTAATATTCTATTTCAAATATTTCTTTTTCAAATATTTCTATTTCAAATATTTCTATTTTTAAAATATTTCGTTCAACACATGACTAATCTCAACGGATGACTACTGTCAACACATGAACCTTTATTTTGTATTGATAAAGATGTAAATTTTATTATTAAAATATTTCGTTCTACACATGACTAATCTCAACGGATGAGTACAGTCAACACATGAACCTTTATTTTAAATTATTCTTTATTTTCTAAATTGGAATGAGGCCCAATCAATTACCATATAATGCTAATTATATGGATTTTCATACATCACACGTATATAATAGCATTGAAAAATAATCAACCATCAACCAAAGTGCACTACACTGTATAAGCATCAAATATAGATATCTAACGCTTATAACAGCCTGTCAATCAATCGACTGACATATTTAATCAATCAGGATGAGTGAACTTCAAATTTCATCCCAACACCCGTGTGGGGTTTCAAACAATCAAACACAGATTTTAGTTGTGCAGTTGGGCGATGTGTAAAATTTTATCGTCCCAATCAATGTCATTCAAATAGGTGTACATAAACAAACCGTCCGGTTTGTAAATGAATATTTATTTATTCACATTCACGTTAAAAATTATATTTTTATGGATAAAATATTTTTAACTATATAAATATTTTATTTTCTTCCAACACATTAATTTCTATTCAGTTCATTTACACAATAAAATGATGTTTTATTTTTCTAACTTGTTTTAGAAAATTTCGGCGGCATAACGGCACGATACTAGAAACGGGACGAGGCCTAGCCTTATCCCCGGTCTAGTGAAGGCCCACGCCATTCACACATCAGTCAATCCATTCCATTTCACCAAAAAACTCAAATTTCGATCAAATAATCTAACTAATTTTTGCAATCAAACAAACAAGTCCATAGTCTGTGGACGATTGTGTCGGGTGCTACTAAACACTGTCTGCATCTTAGTATATATATAACTAGAAAAGAAATCGAAGAGTGAGAAATTCTCACCAATGGCTATCCCAATTCCACGACTCTTCTAATGTAGAAAATCTTGTCGTTCTTGCATTTTGTCACTTTCGCTGCTCGTAGTCACTACATATATAAAAATCACATTTTTATATACTGATGTCTTTAAAATAAAAATCACATTTTTATTTGTTCACTTTCAATTTAAAAATCATATTTTTATAATCACTTCATATATTTAAAAATCGAATTTTTACATCGCTATTCAATATATAAAAATCGAATTTTTTCTTTGCTATTCAATATATAAAAATCGAATTTTTACTTCGCTATTCAATATATAAAAATCGAATTTTTACTTCGCTATTCAATATAGAAAAATCGAATTTTTACTTCGCTATTCAATATATAAAAATCGAATTTTTACTTCGCTATATGGATAAAATTTCTATTTTCACACCGTAGCTATATAGATAAAAATTCTATTTTTACAACTGTATTCATATAATAAAGATTATATTTTTATATCGCTATTCTCTATATAAAGGTCTCACCTTTTCAACTATAAAGATTTCGCCTTTTCAAAAATATAGATTTCGCCTTTTCAAATTTAAAGATTTCGCCATTTCAATTTCAAAAATATAATCTTTGGCAAGATCATATCTTTACATCCCATATAAAAATATCGTCTTCTCCAATTTAAAAATATCGTCTTTCTTATTTTAAAAATATCGTCTTTCTATCTGAATAAAAATCATTCTTTTTCTTTGTTAAAAATCAAAACTTTTAGCATGCTATACATATAACAAATCTGATTTAAACTAATTTCATTAAATAAAAACAAAATAAAACAGTATATAAAAGAAACTCACCTCAGATTTAGAAAAAAAACTAAATCTCGTTCGCTGGAGGTTCAAAGAGGGAGAGGCGCTGTCGGCGTTGGCCGGAGGTGGCGCTGGCCGCCGCTGAAGGTGGTGGTGGGCCAGTGGACGTCGGCAGCGGTCGATTGGGGGTCCTGTGGCTCGATTAGGGTGCGGATGTAGAGAGGGGAGGTGGATCGACGGGGCGTGGAGTGGAGGAAGAAGAAGAAGAGGCCGCGGCAGCAGCAACAGGGGGGACTTTCGATTGCGACTGAGGAGGAGGAGGGGGTCGCGGGTCCTGGTGGTGGCAGTTATCGAAGTGGAAAAGGGGGAAGATGGAGAGGGAGGCGGCGGTTGCTGGGGGGCGCGCCTGAGCTGGAGGGGGCTGATGGGGAGGCGCGGCGGTCTCCCTTGGCGGCGCGTCGATCGATTAGGGCATAGTGTTTTTTTTCTTTTCTTTTCGTTTTGAAATGAACGGGCGGGGGGGCTGATAAAAGGAGAGAAGATTATATTTTTTTTTTATTTAATTATGAAAAATTGACTTTTACATACGACCTCTAAATGAGGCCCACCGCCTGTCGTCCATAGCATTTCACCCCCATTCCGAACACAATGAGATATGTATCGTAAGCTGATTTGGTCGTTACAATCAGTTTTCGTCAAAATCAACATATAACTCTATATATTGAATTTGAACGCGTATTTAAATTTACTGGGGTCACATACTAACTCTAAAAATCCCAGAAAAATATTTTCTAGCTTCGTATTGACGATACGGTCCTAGCAAAACTAGTTTCGTCGAATTCCGAGACCGTTGGAAAAATGGCCAATTTCTAGTCGATTAAAATCAACTGAAACTGGTCAAACGCGTTTTCCTTTGCCACGCTCACATATTGAATCGAAAAATTATGAAATTTGGAATCTAGCAATAATTCGACATCACGGATCCAACAAAAGTGGTTTCGTCGAAATCCGAGATCGTTTGCAAAATTTCCATTTTTAAGGGCCTGAATTCAATAGCGACTATTCAGAATTTTCAACTGGACATATCTTTTGATTCCCGCTATGAAATTTTGATTTGTCGGATTCGTTGGAAAGATATTCCCAAATAGATCCTATTATTTTTGGTTTCACTAAAATCCGGATTGTTCTGCACCCGGTACATTCAATTGAAGTTTGAAATCGAATTATCGAACTACCGCGCCATTTTCAATTCCTTTTATAACTATATATAATTATTTATATTCTAACGACGGTGTATATAGTATATACGTTCTAATTATATTCAAAATAAATTTTTTGTCGATATTATTTAAAATACTCTATTTTAAATATTCAAAATTCGCCAAAATTGTCAAAATAAAAATTTTAAACTGGCCCAGATTTTTGGGTTGTTTCAATCTCCCCCACTTAAAACTTTTCGTCCCCGAAAAGGAACAAAGTCGAAAGTGGTTTGATTAATCAACTCTACGTTAGATCTGGCTTCCATTCTCCAACTTTTCAGTTTCTGAGAATTTTCAAATTTTCAAAAATTTGGCTAACACCCTAAATTTTCGAAAAATTTCGCCATAACCTCCTCTGCATCGGGGGCAACGGGAAAATCCCGAAATTGCCATATAGGCCTTCTGATCTCAAAAAGAAAAAGAAAAAGCCAAGCGGCTAGCAAATCGGCTCATAAAATCATCATCACCCAAACAAAACAGTAAATTATATAGTAAACATGTACCTTTTTGTCGGGCAAACAAATTTTATTCTCTGCTCTAGCCTCCTTGGTATGACCTGTTCAATGTAAGTACATGTATATGCAAGCAAATGCGACCAAATTCCAATATAATTCAATATGTGATTCAATTAGGCTAAATGGTTCAAAATTATCAAACAAATAAACAAACAACACAAACATCAATCAATTAGTGAATTAGAGTTTCAAATTCATAATTTGATATATATACTGAAAATCTTGTTTTTGATGCCAATTCACAACAATGTGTTCTAGCTATATAAGTTTTGGTTCTCACACCAGTCTAATGGAAATATACAGAAATCACACCTTCGAAACACGAACATAAATACTGATGATGTCATGACAATTATCAGTACCATCTCCGGGCGACTAGAATGTGATTCTATATCTATCCAGTATATCAAAACTTCGAATATACGTTCATGACGCGTATATGCAAAATCTTTACATACTAGATTGTCCAAATCTATACAAATAAAATATTCAAATACGTATAAAACGATTTAAATTTTAAAAACAAAATTGTTTTCATTTGAAAAAATATACTCTTCACACTCGTTCTAGGATACTACTGATCCAATCTCTAACGAGTCATTCTAATTGGATATTGCTAATCCAATATCTGATGAATTCTTTTGTATGGTTCTAATGTGTTTTGTTCTCGAGCTCTGTAAACCAAAGCTCTGATACCAAATGTGATGACCGGGAATTTCGCTCGATCCGAATCAGTCGTTAAACCGATCTAGACCGTTCGAAACCCCTGATCGTTTTGAGAATAGGACAAATCTGAACGTAGACGGAAGAACATTTCATTGCTATTACAACAATTCCATCAGAATACAAGAATATACAGAGTATAAATGAATAAAATTACATTCGATAAATATCAGAGATTTAAATTACATTACTGCAGCGGAAAAATAATACAAAACACAACTGAAAGCAATACACGGATACAGAGCTTTCCGAGCATCGTTCCAGCTGTAAATCAGGATCCTGTGAACATAAATCTGCAAAACCAAAACTACTAGCTGCCTGTGTCGAAAATAAGGGCACCCAGAGTTTAGGTTAAAACAATAAACTCCAGGTCAGTCATGTGACTGGTGTGAGAACTAAAACAGCTATTTAAAACTTTACTTTAAAAGAGAGTAATTCAAGGGATCACGCCGTATAACACGGGACGGGTTTCCTCCCAAGAATACCAGTGCATAGAATAAACAGTGCAATGCTTTTTCGAAAAATGAAGCTATTATAAGACCCAGGTCCCATCACACAATGCAACGCAAGCCGGAGGATAGGGTTTTCCCTTCTAATAGCCAAACATGCTTGGTACGTTTAAAACAAATCATTTGATACTATAATAAGTGTATAGTGTCAAAACAATTTCAATCATAAATATAAATCATAGACGGCATGGGTACCATATATCATGTCGCCATACTAGTTCTACAATTAAAACCGCAATACACGTATAGGAAATTGGATTTCCGTCATGAGTCGAGGCAAGGGGCAAGCTCCTCTCCGCTTCGAGACACTCTAGCAAATGCCTCGGGACTACACACTCTGGGCAACCCCGGATTCGGCTGGGCCGGTCCTCTCTTACGTTTGAGGATTACTTATTCCTGAACACACGTTTCCCGGTCCTTATAGACCTATAATCGAGGCGCCTTGCATCCAACAACCACATAGGTGAAAAGTATATAAATGTCAGGGCTGGTAAGTCACTGACACCACCAAAGCTAGAAAGAAACGTCGTGTTCTCCCAACGGTCCGTATCCAGTTTTTAACTCATACCGAGGTGTGAGGCTCGTGAATCCACGCTAAACACAAAGCTATGCCACGTAGGCCGTGCTTTGATCATCAACCACAAGACTTTGCTTTTCAACAGAAGCCTTGATCCATGCAACTCAGCATGCCACACAGGCAATTCATGCCATGCGATTGATATCTATCGATATATAACCTCTAAGCTCGTATGTCTCAGAGAAGGGCGTTAAGCAAGAGAATAAATTCTCCGCCGCCAAACAGATATATATTTAACAGAAATCAATCAACACAGAATAAAATCCAATGTCAGACACACAATCCATTTACAAGTTCGTTATGGGCCTGAACGAAACCGGAGGCTCTTTCCTCGCATATCCATCCATCTCCAAGTACGTCTGGACGACAACCAACTGATTCCGTCATCTTGGGTGTACAGCCCAATCAAGATCATCAGTAATCACCCAAACGATGTGAAGACTTCCGGTCTTCGACCACCATCTTCATCTTCGACATATCGTCGAATCAGTTATTCAGAATGGGTATAAACTCGGACTTTCCGAACAACCCGCGTATATTAAAACAAATGTTACACAAACACAACATACGCCTCATTTCAATTTAGAATATTCTTTTATTCTCAAAATCACATTCTTAAGGAAAGGTTCCCATTAATTTTATCCAAGATAAATTCTTTAAAATTTATCCTTTAATCTACCTTTGGATGACATTTCAAACCAAATTATGGTTTTTCCAAACTAGTCGAGAGTAGCGAACCGTACAGAAGTAATTATTTATTTTAGTTCCCAATCCCAACCTATTCATCCCATGAAGAAAAACTGGTAATACTCCATATCTAATACCACGGTGTTATCGGTAAAATTAATTACCATTTCACGTCCAAATCTAATTAAAGATTTAACTATCGCTTTGGAGCAAAACTGGTGATACTCCATTCTCACCCAATTTCGAAATTTGATAATTTAGATTATCTATTCACATTTCAATCTAATTGCAGATTCATTGAAACTTCTTTTACTAGGTTAAAGAACTAATGTTATTTAAAACACAGTTCACGACAAATCCAAATCACATTCTATTTATTATCGGGTTAAACAACTAGTGTTATTTAAAACACAATTCACGATAAACCCATGAATCAGTTCTATTTAAATCCATTTCAAATCCAATTTATTTATTTAAAAATAAATGCATTTTAATTTTAGTTCAAAACTAGTTCATTTCGATAAAAATTTATTTTTATCTTTTCAAACATGGAGTTTTTCATCCCAATTTTTCCCAAATCATTTCTTATGATTTTACACAAATTATTACTATTTTTAATAATTTTATCAAGGCCCGTATAGTCGATTTCCATCAACGGCCATCGAACTGCACTTACAGCGACCTTTTTCAAATTTGATTTGGACGTATCTCCAAATCCAACCATTAGATTTCAAATTTCTAATATTCGTTAGAAAGCTCTTTTCGATACGAACCCAACGGTTCTGGTTTTAGGAGAATCCGACGGTCGGATCTCCCGTAATGTCCATTCGAAGTCAATGGTCGAAATTCACGAACTGCCGTGGCGCGTTCTATTCAGGCCATTATATTATATATATAATATATATTTCATCGATTTCTATTTAAAACGAATTTTATAAATAATTTTGAATTCGTTTCAAAAACAATCTCAACCTTTATTTCAAATTCAAATCAAAATTGAATTTTCTATTATAAATCCTTTTTACTTTCATTTCTATTTGATTTCAATTCAAATTCGTTTTCTATTCAAATCAAATTCAATTCGTTATCTAATCAAATCAAATTCGTTTTCTATTCAAATCAAATTCAATTCGTTTTCTAATCAAATCAAATTCGTTTTCTATTCAAATCAAATTCAATTCGTTTTCTATTCAATTCATTTCGAAATCGTTTTATATTCAATTCATTTCGTAATCGTTTTATATTCAATTCATTTCGTTTCAAAATATTCGGTTACGAAATCACTTTAATATTCATTTTAAAATGAGTAAAATCGATATAAATATCGTTCACGTCAAAATGGCGTCAATCTAATCAACCCAGCTTCATGTATTTCTATTTTCTAATATTCTATTTCAAATATTTCTTTTTCAAATATTTCTATTTCAAATATTTCTATTTTTAAAATATTTCGTTCAACACATGACTAATCTCAACGGATGAGTAATGTCAACACATGAACCTTTATTTTGTATTGATAAAGATGTAAATTTTATTAATAAAATATTTCGTTCAACACATGACTAATCTCAACGGATGAGTACAGTCAACACATGAACCTTTATTTTAAATTATTCTTTATTTTCTAAATTGGAATGAGGCCCAATCAATTACCATATAATGCTAATTATATGGATTTTCATACATCACACGTATATAATAGCATTGAAAAATAATCAACCATCAACCAAAGTGCACTACACTGTATAAGCATCAAATATAGATATCTAACGCTTATAACAGCCTGTCAGTCAATCGATTGACATATTTAATCAATCAGGATGAGTGAACTTCAAATTTCATCCCAACACCCATGTGGGGTTTCAAACAATCAAACACAGATTATATTTGTGCAGTTGGGCGATGTGTAAAATTTTATCGTCCCAATCAATGTCATTCAAATAGGTGTACATAAACAAACCGTCCGGTTTGTAAATGAATATTTATTTATTCACATTCACGTTAAAACTTATATTTTTAACGATAAAATATTTTTAACTATATAAATATTTTATTTTCTTCCAACACATTAATTTCTATTCGGTTCATTTACACAATAAAATGATGTTTTTATTTTTCTAACTTATTTTAGAAAATTTCGGTGGCATAACGGCACGATACTAGAAACGGGACGAGGCCTAGCCTTATCCCCGGTCTAGTGAAGGCCCACGCCATTCACACATCAGTCAATCCAATCCATTTCACCAAACAACTCAAATTTCAATCAAATAATTTAACTAATTTTTGCAATCAAACAAACAAGTCCATGGTCTGTGGACGATTGCGTCGGGTGCTACTAAACACCGTCTGCATCCTAGTATGTATATATAACTAGAAAAGAAATCGAAGAGTGAGAAATTCTCATCAATGGCTATCCCAATTCCACGACTCTTCTAATGTAGAAAATCTTGTCGTTCTTGCCTTTTGTCACTTTCGCTGCTCGTAGTCACTACATATATAAAAATCACATTTTTATATATTGATGTCTTCAAAATAAAAATCACATTTTTATTTGTTCACTTTCAATTTAAAAATCATATTTTTATAATCACTTCATATATTTAAAAATCGAATTTTTACATCGCTATTAAATATATAAAAATCGAAATTTTTTTTTGCTATTCAATATATAAAAATCGAATTTTTACTTCGCTATTCAATATATAAAAATCGAATTTTTACTTCGCTATTCAATATAGAAAAATCGAATTTTTACTTCGCTATTCAATATATAAAAATCGAATTTTTACTTCGCTATATGGATAAAATTTCTATTTTCACACCGTACTATATAGATAAAAAATCTATTTTTACAACGGTATTCATATAATAAAGATTATATTTTTATATCGCTATTCTCTATATAAAGGTCTCGCCTTTTCAACTATAAAGATTTCGCCTTTTCAAAAATATAGATTTCGCCTTTTCAAATTTAAAGATTTCGCCTTTCCAATTTCAAAAATCTAATATTTGGCAAGATCATATCTTTACATCCCATATAAAAATATCGTCTTCTCCATTTTAAAAATATCATCTTTCTTATTTTTAAAAAAATCGTCTTTCTATCTGAATAAAAATCATTCTTTTCCTTTGTTAAAAATCAAAACTTTTAGCATGCTATACATATAACAAATCTGATTTAAACTAATTTCATTAAATAAAAACAAAATAAAACAGTATATAAAAGAAACTCACCTTAGATTTAGAAAAAAAAACTAAATCTTGTTCGCTGGAGGTTCAAAGGGGGGGAGGCGCTGTCGGCGTTGGCCGGAGGTGGCGCTGGCCGCCGCTGAAGGTGGTGGTGGGCCAGTGGACGTCGGCAGCGGTCGATTGGGGGTCCTGTGGCTCGATTAGGGTGCGGATGAAGAGAGGGGAGGTGGATCGACGGGGCGTGGAGTGGAGGAAGAAGAAGAAGAGGCCGCGGCAGCAGCAACAGGGGGACTTTCGATCGCGACTGAGGAGGAGGAGGGGGTCGCGGGTCCTAGTGGTGGCGGTTATCGAAGTGGAAAGGGGGAAGATGGAGAGGGAGGCGGCGGTTGCTGGGGGGCGCGCCTGAGCTGGAGGGGGCTGATGGGGAGGCGCGGCGGTCTCCCTTGGCGGCGCGTCGATCGATTAGGGCATAGGTTTTTTTTTCGTTTTGAAATGAACGGGGGGGCTGATAAAAGGAGAGAAGATTATATTATTTTTTATTTAATTATGAAAAAGTTGACTTTTACATACGACCTCTAAACAAGGCCCACCTCCTGTCGTCCATAGCGTTTCACCCCCATTCCGAACACAATGGGATATGTATCGTAAGCTGATTCGGTCGTTACAATCAGTTTTCGTCAAAATCAACATGTAACTCTATATATTGAATTTGAACGCGTATTTCAATTTACTGGGGTCACATACTAACTCTAAAAATCCAAGAAAAATATTTTCTAGCTTCGTATTGACGATACGGTCCTAACAAAACAAGTTTCATCGAATTCCGAGACCGTTGGAAAATTGGCCAATTTCCAGTCGATTAAAATCAACTGAAACTGGTCAAACGCGTTTTCCTTTGCCACACTCACATATTGAATCGAAAAATTATGAAATTTGGAATCTAGCAATAATTTGACATCACGGATCCAACAAAAGTGGTTTCGTCCAAATCCAAGGTCGTTTGCAAAATTTCCATTTTTAAGGGCTTGAATTCCATAGCGACTATTCAGAATTTTCAACTGGACATATCTTTTGATTCCCGCTATGAAATTTTGATTTGTCGGATTCGTTGGAAAGATATTCCCAAATAGATCCTATTATTTTTGGTTTCACTAAAATCCGGATTGTTTTGCACCCGGTACATTCAATTGAAGTTTGAAATCGAATTATCGAACTACCGCGCCATTTTCAATTCCTTTTATAACTATATATAATTATTTATATTCTAACGACGGTGTATATAATATATACGTTCTAATTATATTCAAAATAAATTTTTCGTCGATATTATTTAAAATAATCTATTTTAAATATTCAAAATTCGCCAAAATTGTCAAAATAAAATGTTTAAACTGGCCCAGATTTTCGGGTTGTTACAAAGTTTTTATTGAAAAAGGTTTTTTTTTTTTTTTTGGAGTCGGATGTTAGATCCTGCTTCGCCTTCTAATTCCCTCACCTTTTGGGGATTGCTATTTTGCTTTTCTTCTGTTACCCGACTAAATCTAAGATTTTACCAGTATTTCAAATAAATAGCTGAAAGAAATTTTCATTATGGAGAGACTCTTTCTAAATTAAAGGTGAGCTATTAATGTAGTTTTATGATTACACTTTAATATGTTCTTATAAAATCATGGGTACAATTAAATAATTTCACTAGAAATCTATTGGCTGTATTAAATTGTGCAAACCATCCCCATTACGTTTGTTCATACAACAATTAATTATAAGTTATGTAAAGACAAGCTGAGCAAATAAATAAATTTTAGTGAGCAAGCGTTATTTTTTACCTTGATTTCAGTGGCATACTTCAATGTGTTCATCTTGATGGTATTCATTTGGTGGTATTTGAATATTCACTGGTATTACCTCTCCTACCACCTTTTTTTGCAAACTTTGTTGCAGTTTTAATATTTAATTGCATACAAAGATGTCGATGGCTTATATTTGCTGATGCAAAAGAAATCATAAACCAGTTGCCTTTTTCGGAGCATGCGAATCTGCTAGGATTGGTGGTGCGTTTGTTTCTGACTCTTGCAAAAAAGTACGAGCTTGAACTGAAGAGTTTTGGCTCAAGTTCATAATATGAAAGTACCTTTCGTGCTTCTAACCAGACAGTATACTGACTATTTTCTTTTTTATCTTGGAATGGCAAAATAATAATTTGTGTAGTTGTCTCATCTGTATGTAACAATGTAATGATTAATTAGTCAACAAAGAAAAATATTAAGTATTGTGTAATAACTATTAGTGGCGATCACTGCAACATGTATTTTTCACAATTCTGCGTTCATTTTTATGCAGATTTACTACTGTATTAAGTACAGATGGTGACGATAAATGTAAACATATTCTGGCATAGGAAAAGGAAACAATCACCTCAAATCTTATTTCAATCGAAACTAAATAATTTTGTAATATCAACAAATTTATAATATGAAATCACTACAGATGAATTTTTAAGCACTATTTTCGTCACTGTGATAATATTACTCTTATTTATTTGCACTTGGATATTAAATTTCATGTTAAATTAGGGACATTTTGATATAGTTTTCCTTCTACAAGCAAGCTACGCACAATTGGCGTAGAGTATTAGAGTTTGATCTCATTTATGTTACTAGGATTATTCTATTATCTGCCACTTAGTTTGTATCCAAACAACATTGCATTCATTAATTTATTAACTGGTTACTTACATTTATTTTGTTTAGAAATGAAGACAGATGTCAAGACTTTAGGAGTAGATTTAGATTATTGGTTTCACATAGTTCTTTGTTTTGAAACATAAATTCCAAACAGTGACTTATAACCAGCTAATGGAAATACACATATATTAGTCTATCTCTATGTGTTTGTGTGTATATATCTACAGACACATAACTATATACATACATATACACACGCACACATATATTCATCAAACATTATAATGTCTCCTTTACAATGTATCTACTGCTGATTGTGACTTTGAAAGCTGAGATGTACATGTTTTCCAACTAATTGAATTGTCAAAGTAGATATTCTGCTATTGACTTATACATATATATATATGTGTGTGTGTGTGTGTGTGTGTGTGTGTGTGTGTGTGTGGGAAATTCTATTTGAACACAAAATATAGACACAATTGGTGACACAATGCATTTCTACCATTGGATCCCCCCATGATTTTCACCTCTCCACTTAAAGACAAAATGATCCAACGGCTAATACTCTGTGTTCCTTGATTTGTGTTTAATTTGGTGTCTAAATAGCCGCTCCCTATATATATATATATATATATATATATATATATATATTTATATATTTATATATATCTTATATTATAATGCAAAACCTTGGTCAAACCAATCAAAATGAAGCCATTTTAGGTTTTTCTTTTATACCTTTTTTTTCAAATGGTGTTTAGCAATATTTCCCCTAACTTCGTAATTTTGAATGCGGTAGTGGGAATACCCCGTCTCCACGTTTTCCTTCCACTTTCCCAAAATAGAAACACACAACATTGGCAGAAAGGAATGCTAACTAGAGATTTCTAATGAAGCAAATGCATATCCAAAATAACTGACATAATCAATCCCTTCTACCAAATCCGAATTAAAACCGACGATCTACCTCAACACGCCATGTTGATTTCACCCTTCTGAGTTCTAATTCCTTCGCTTCATAGGTTTGTCCATCGGTTTGATTGTCTATAGGAATTCCTAATTGAGCTTTATATGATTCTGGCTTTACTTTATTCATGATTACTTCTATTTTTTCCTATGTCAGACATCATTCAAGTAGGCGACGTACTACCAAATCGGTCAGAAATTGACCTAGGCCGTTCACTAGATTAAATGTTTATGTGTTGTGCGATGTAAGCCTTCTCATATATTTCTTCTTCTCTTATACGTTTTAATATCGTTGCATCTAGGTTTCTTGTGAGTCTTTTATTTTGGTCGAAAAGCATTCAAGGGTTAATTGTACGCACCTTATGGAAGATTAATTTATTGTTTGTACAGCCATCTTAAGGTATGTGCTTCTCTGTTTGTTTATTTATTCCTGAAAAGTCATTGGATTCTATTATTATATTGCTTCTCAATGGAAATCTGAATTGTTCTGCGTGCTTCATATGTATTCCACATAATGAACTGTGCTTTCATGTTTCATATGTTTTCTTAAACCTTCTGCAGTTTGGAGCATGAGTACTGCTATAGTAATCATGCCTTCTAAAAAATCATGATTACACGAGAAATGAGATGAATTCAAAAAGAAGGTGACTGCAAGTTTATATGTATAATTTTATGAGTGATGGCTGAATTAAATTTGATGATAATTTTGATATATCAGATGGAAGGCATCCATGTTATTGTGATCCACGAGTTAGAATGTCATCTTCAACATTCCCACTACCAAGATGAATATCAGCCAATATCTACCTCAGAAGTATCAAAAAAGCGTTTGAAGAGGTGCAACAAAGTGAAAAAAAGTTTAGTAATCACATATGGTACGATTAATTTTTACTATCCCTTTTGCTAAGACTACATACCACTATGTTTTATCTAATAATATTTTTCTCACATTTTTCATTTATAATAATAAAAATCGTGGCACGGCCGGAGATGGAAGCATTGATAGCACAAAAGTTAGTTAGTATCCATATTAACATGTATATGTTATGTTTTAAGTACATGTGTTGTGCATGGAGACTTAACTTCCATCAAAGTTACACTACATTTAAAGTTACAAATGCATGCATGGTTTTACCACATGCATGAAGCCAGCTATACATGGAGTTAGGTATGAGCAAGGGTAGGAGATGTGGATCAATAATAAATCCACCAGGTGATATCATAGCCTGACACTTATCTATTCGGTGGCATAGTGGAAAATCAAAGTAAACATTGTCATTTAGAAAAACTCAAGTTACTGTTATTATTATTATTATTATTTTGTAGGTTTTCTCTAACAGCAACTGGCAGTTTACATTCTATCGAAGAAGCAAACAATAGTTGTGAAGCAAAAAAATGTTGAAAAAGAAATAAAGAATGCCAATGGAACTACAAATGACAAGGGTAAAGCTAAACTTCTCAAGCGAAGGAATGCATGGTAGTTAGGTGAACACTTATTAAGCACATGTCTGATTGTGTTACACACACACACACATATATATATATATATATATATATATATATATATATAAAGTTTCCCTTAATTGAATATTTAATTAACTTATTGTGAATCATCAACCACATAAAACCAATCGTAGTAAAAATCCATGCCCTATCTATATCCAAATGGGGTCCAACAAACCCAACTATTTCAATGTTTAATCATTAATCATGATGTCTTTATTATTGCGTGCTTTTTTGCTTAGTGGGTTATATGTAGTTTAGTGCTATTTATGTCATAGTTCACTCATAGTTTCTTCCTAGCTAGGCAAAACTAGATAATAATTTAATAATTCACAAATTTCAGCTGATGTTGTTTTTGTCATAATTTGCTCACACTGTGATTAAGTTGTTCATATATTGACATGTATATTGATCATGTTTGTCTACTCCAAATATAAATGATATATAACTACATTATTGCTATGTTATTAGATTATATTTCTTTTGCATGATGAAAACGATAAGTATAATTATCCGTGATGCGCATGACAATGCAGGTGTTGTTTCTAATAACATTCGGCTAAAATATGGATGTAAAAGAACCTAAACCTTAAAGTTATGTTGGAATAAAATTCAACATTATATGCTCTGTGTACATAAGTGTATGTTGTTTGGCTGTGTTTGTCTGTCCACATTATTTTCGTTTATGACGCCCTTATCTTTGTACAATTGTTGACTTTTTTTATATATTCAATGCCAAGTTGTTGATGCCTGTAGTTGTACGTGTCTGGTTTCATTCTTTTTACATAATATAACACTGTTAAGGCTATACGGACATGAATGTGGTATAATGTAACAATGTTTCTGAGCTAAATGGTTACTTTAATATGTCCCTGTCACAGTAGATTTTCCTCATATTTTCCATGCTCCAACTAGAGTGTAGATTTATTATACCATACGTTATTTCCTATACTTGATTATGTATTGTTTGTGATCAGACCAAGTGATCCGTTTGAGCATAAATGCAAGATCCCAAACTAGTAGTTCGTTCCATGTCACTAGACATGCAGATAGTCAACTACCAGGTAGATGTTCCTAAAACAATCTACTTCAAAAATATGTTTATTGTGTCTACAGAAGCCACCTGATGCAATATATGAGTTGAATAAATGAAAATGAGGTACATACTTCAAGCGGTTAGCTGAAAAGGAGGAGAACCAAGCATTTGGATAAGAGCCGCATATACATCTTCCCAACTACTTCAACGTGCCTTCAACGTATACCTCTTAATTTATTACTTACATTGAAACTACTTGATTTATTTGCACACACTACTTTTATTTCCTTTCCAAACCCTTCACTTCAACATATCGTTAACTACCCGTGTGCGTAGCATGAGATCCAACCTAATATTTATAGAATATTCACTCATAAATCAAAATCTTAACTTATTCTCCCCCTTTTGTTATCATCAAAAGGATACAGAAATAGTGATGAAAAAATGACTAATAAATTTAATATCAGCTTAAGAGAGAGAATAATCATCAGAAATCTCAATCAGTCAAACAAAAATCATAATATTCTAAGAACTAGTGGCAAATTTCACATTTTAGAAAGATGGATTTACGATGAAATTTTTTTAAATGGAGAGAGTTAAAAAATATTGATTCCAATTATTTTCAAAAGAATTTTTATAAAAATTGAGCACAAAAATAGTGATGGTTTTGGATTATGATTATAAATTCAATTTAAGTGACGCAATCAAATAATCTTAAATCCTAATAGCTATCAATTAACAAATCATAATATATCATAATATGTTAACACATTTCACAAATTAGAAAATGGATTGATAGGTTGGTTTTTACACACTAAGGAGAATTTCATATAAAAATTTATTTATAGCAATTTATTTTCTTTTCTTTTTATTTAAGAGCACACTGACCACGCATAACCAGATCTTGAATATTTAAATGAGATCCGTTGCAGCTTAAATATAAGTAATCTCGTAACCATGCATGACCAGAACTTGGATTTTTAAAAGAGGTTAGAGAAACACTTATGAATATTATATTTTAATTTTTTGTTTTCAAAAGAACTCCTCAGTATATAAAACCAATATGGATGATAGAAATGTGGTAGGTACAGAAATGGTTTGTGAAATAAATTTCTAAATTAATCAAATTATGAAATATGCTCAATTGTACCGGGATTCTTAAAAAATTTCAATTATCACTATTTTTGAAAAATAATATAATCACAATTCCATCACAAATATTTCCACTTTTTACTCAAGATGATTTTTTAAAAAATAATTAAACTCTCCACATTAATATAAAATCATGATGGATGGCAGAATAATGGTAGATAAGGAGATGTTCATGAAATAATCGCCAATTCAAAGATATTATAATAACTGTTCAACCATCATGAAAATCTAAATAAAATCTCCTCCTATTGTGTAACATACTGTAGTCACAATTCATCACAGTTTCAAAATCTAATTTTTTTTCCGATGAAATCTAAATACAGTTCAATTTGGTTATTAATTTCAATTTGTGAATGAATAATCAATAAATAATTTAAAATTGAAATTCAATTACAAGAGGAAAACAGAAGGATTTATACAAGACAAAAAGAATCTATACAAGGTGAATATTCAAAACAAATGAGTGAGCAAAATTTCAGAGCATGAGAGACTGATACCACTTGTTATTTCTGTTAACGGGGATTTTGATATGACATTTGTGGTTAACAAGGGTATCTCAGACAACAACAAAAAACTAATCACATAACCCAAGCAGTTAATTTAACGAACAAGAATATTAATTCCATATATCAGAGCATCAAGACAAATTTTCATCAAAACAAGTAGTCACCAAAATATTTTCAAATCAATATCAAGCAGCACAAAAATCAATTTTAAAGCAGACTTGTCATGAAATTTTTTCAAAAATATTTCTAATAGTCACAAAAGATGATTCATCACGCAAGATTAAAAAATATAATTTATTTTAAATCATTTGAAGGAATATGAAAACCTCAAGTTCAGTGAATCGATCACACCATATTATAACTTTCAATCCGAGATGTTTAAGATTCAAGAAATCAATAGTTTCAAATGATTTCAAACAAACAAATATTTAAATTAAATAATCATGAGATAACAGTGAGTTACAAGACCAGGTTTTTAAAGAATTTTTCATAATTTTTCTGACAAGCACAAGAAAGATTTCAAATTATTTACAACAAGTTTGAAAGATATTTATGATCCAAAAATAATAATTTATTTGAAATCACTTGAATGGATGTAAATTTTGAGATAAAAAGAATCAGTCACACAGGATTATTAATTTCAATTCTAAGAGGTGTGTGAGATTCAAAATATCAAAAATTTCAAATGATTTCAAACAAACAAATTCCAAATAAAATGATCATGAATAAAGATGAATTTCAAGATGTAACACAAGATTTCAAGTCAATTCAAGATATCCAAGCCAATCTGAAAATCAATGAAATTATCACAACTGGAAAATAATAGTGTGCTGTAATGAATATAATATTTCAAACCTTTCCAAAATGAATTAGAAGAAACTCAAAACAACAAAGGTGTGTGAAATTTCATTAAATATTTAGATCTTCAAAAAAATTATAATTCAAATTAAGAGTGTTCAAGATATGATATGAATGCTTCAGCACTGTTAGGAATTCACAAACCAGAAAATAAACTTCAAAACAATTGCAGAAAATTAATAATTTGAATTCAAGATCTGGAAATTGGTAAAGCATCAGAGTTTTAAACGAATGAAGTGAATTTCCAAAAAATTATGAATTCTGCAGTTTGAAGTAAAGAAAGCTCAAAGAAAAAAAAATATAGCAGTGACAAATCAAATCATCGTAATCAATAAAATAAATTCAGAAGGGGTAGAATGAGGAATACACAAAGAAAAATATATTTACAAAGACGAGTTTAAAGGTCATACCTGAAATCGATGTAAACCAGAATCTCTAACTCATCAAATCTTGGCTAAGGAACTGTGAATAATTCAATGATATGAAGCAATTTGAATTCTGTAACAGCCCGCATTTTACGTATCGAAAGATCGTAAAATAATTTTATTTTATTCCCTGAGGGTTGGATCATTCTCATGTTTTAATATCTTGCTTATGAGGATGTGAGACATGTCCATATTTTTTACCAATTTTGCTTGTGGCCATTTTGCTCATGTCAGTCTTGTACAGGGAATAACTTTTGACTTAGGTTGAATCAGGTGTTCAAACTTGTGCCATTGGAAGGGAAATGGTGTTTTCCTTTCCGTATAGTGATTACATTAAAGATTTGGCTCAGCGGTTTGGGAGGAATCATTGTTTTAAGGTTTTTAGTTGGATGTTCAGGTTTGTGAAGCCTTAATGGGCTGATTTGGAGAGGCCCATTAGTGGGCTAGTGGAAGGGTATAAATAGGGGGTGGGAGGTATGAGAAATAGTTTAGTTTCTCAATTCTCTCATTTGGTGGCCTATGTTCCTCCTTCCTCTAACACTTTTCCACCATTAAGAATCGAGATCTAAGGAAGGAAATCGAAGATCTATACCATTGGAGGCTAGATCTACATCATTTGAAGTAATAATTCATCGGATCAAAGGGTTTGGTTCAAAGTGCTTGCTGTCCGAAATCTTGGCTTTTTTGGGAGAATCGGTGAATGATTTGCATCTCTCACATGGATTCAATGAAGTATATGAATGTTTGATCATGTTTTTCATCAAATTCAAGTGTTTTACCATTGATCTATACCTTGGTAAGTCCATGTTCATATGAACCATACTAGGGTCTATGTTAGCATGTTTAAACCGGTAATTTCTATATCATTTCATATGCTTATGCAAGTTAGATCCATAAATTTGTTCACATGTTTATTTATAATGATTTTGGTGAATTTGCATAATTCTAGTGAAAATCGTCATATTCATGTTATTAGTGACTTCATAACATGCTATTGATTGTGTTGAATGAATTAGACGAGTACATTTCGTCGATTGTGCCGATTGGAGAAGTTTTGGTCGAAATTGGGCTTGCATAGGGGTTACGCAGGTTTTGGGTCAGTCCTGATCTGGTCGGCCTTGAAGTACACACGGCTGGTCACGATATTTGAGTTTGGGTCGGGTCGATCGTGTTCTGGTTGTTCAGAACTGGAGAGTGGGATTGATCTGGTGCCTTCGGGTCAGTCCCGTGTGAGTTGGATCGGGTCGGTCGAGACAGGGCTGGTCGAGTCGGTCTAGACAGGGCTGGTCGGGTCAGTCGAGATAAGGGCTGGTCGGGTCGGTCGAGACATGGGTTGGTCGGTCAGATGAGACAGGGTCTTTTCTTAAAAATTTATATTTTCGGGTATGACTCAGATTTAAATAAAAAGGCTTGAAGAAAAAATTTCGGGGTCGATGCCCTCGAACCCGTGCCGCAGCGCAGTGGTGTTGTGACTTCGAGGTGAATTCAAGGAGGAAGGTTCGAAGTGTTGAAATGTGTTTGTTGATTGAGGTAGAACAACGAATGAGGTGACAACTCAAAGGTCGTGAGTTTGTGAATAACGGTTGCTTAAGAAGGTTCCTTGAGCTATGAAAAGTCGTCAGGTTGGATGACTAGAAACGTGAAGGCCGAGAGATTATCATTGTCGTACGTTCTAGCAGGCTCAAAGCAGGGGTACAATAAGGGCACATAAAAGACCGGTTGTAGGTCGAGTACCTTGGGTATCATTGAAAGGCCTAGTTGTCAAGATCAGACAAACATACGTATCGTTGAAAGGCATATGGAGTTTATGCTAGAACTGGGGTTACCATTAGCCCTTGACATATGGCAAGGTTGGCTATCATACGATTAACGATGGTTTCGAAGCAGGATTGGCAGTGATAGCCAGAGTCTATCATGGATGATTGGTTGTTTTTTTTGAACCATCTCATGTAGATTGTCAAACGTCGTATGAGATGTTCCTTGGGTGCTTGTCTGATATTGGATTAGGCCTCTGGGGCTTGTGCTTGAGGGATATTGAGTTCAATTAGGATGGTTTCCATAAGATATATAATTTTGATGTCATGAGTGATTTGCCATGATTAAATTGGTGTTCTGGTTTTCATGGATGTATGGTTGAAATGTTGTTGTTAAGGCTATCACTGTCCGATGTAGGGAAGATAGGGTTGAGTTCTTCTCCGGAGTTGTGGATAGATTAGTATGTTTATCTATCCATTTTCATATACTTTATTGTTGATGTTTGTTAGCTGTTTTATCGCTTACCAAGACTGTTGTCTGACTCAAGGTTTTATGTTTCCCTCTTATTACCTTGGGTTGTTCATCCGGTTGTGGATGGGCATACTAGGTGGCAGGTGACAGGTGATAACTTAGTGAGCACGATGTTGCAGTTCAGAGGCAAGATGGAGCTTACGTACCAGTTTTATTATTATCTAGTATTTCTGTTTCCGCTGTTTGAGTTGCTCTATTAGTGTTGTACTGAGGCTTTATGTACAGACTTTGATATTTCCTATGATGTTTTGGATAATCTTTCAGGATGTTGTGAAAGTTTCAAAAGTTTATTATATGGTGCTTCACTATTAATACTTGTTGTACATATTCTATTATATCTTATTCGTGTGCTGTGAGACTTACGATGGGTTCTGATGTTGTTATTTACCTATGATGATCGTCCATAGCTGCCTGGCACACTTTTCAGCATATTATTCCTCTTGTTTAATGCAGGGGTTGTGGGCGGTCATCACAAATTCAATTTCTCTTTCGTAAAGTAGTTCCTTAGCCTCCTCCGATACCTAACAATTTAGGGGATCGAGTGGTCTAACAAAATTAGTTAAACCACTCACAGTTGTATTCATATGTTTTGGTACCCAGACTTGTTTGTACAACAAACCATTAGAATTAACTTTTGTACCCTTAGGAACCCAAATCTGTTTGAATTTAACGAAGCCTGTTTTATTTCCTTTTGGGATCCAAGGTTGTTTAAATGGTTTGTTATGAAACAAATTTTCATCTCGGTTATGATTCAAAAATCCTTTGAAATTATCAGAGTTCTAATTATCAAGTCGATTCTTTTCAAAGAAGTTTGAAGGAATTTTAAAATAATTTGAATTCCGTTTTTCAAAAATATTATTTTTCCCGAAGCTAAGACCACATTTATTTCCAATAAAATTTTGGTTTTGCAACAGCATATTCAACGATTTTTCCCCATTAGAAAATTTATCCAAAGTTGATTCTAATCGTTGAATTTTGGATTTAAGATCGCTATTTTCTTTTATTAAATTTGAGCAATGATTTATAGCGATCTTCTATTCAGCATTGGACTGTTTCAGAACTAAATTCTCATTTTCAAGTAATTTAATTTTGGCTTGGGATTCGGAAATTTCAAGTTCAAAATGATTTTGCTTTTCAGATTCAACTTTTTCAAAGGTTTTGAGATTTTCAATCTCATTTTCAAGCTCTTTCAAAATAGATTTAGTTTTCAGCAAATTTTGTTTTTCAGCAAAATCATGTTTCGAAAATTTAATCATCTTAAAATTTTCAAATTCCTTTTGCAGAAGAGTGTTCAAACTTAATAACTCAATCTCGTTCTCTTTTAAGATCAGTATTTCGTTCTCAAGTTTTTGAATATTTTAATTAAGATGAACGAGATCGGTTTACAATTTCAAAAAAAATTTACAATTAGAATTTTCCAATTTCCTGACGTTTTCAAGCTTTAATTCCAAATCATGATTTTTGCTGGTCAACTCAAGATTGTTTGATTTCAGAGTTTTATTTTTCCAATGGAGTTTATCATCAGATTTAGTTAGATTAGCATTCATAAAAAACTAAATCTTCATATGAGAAACTTTCAGTCTCATTGTCTGTTGAATCTCCATTATCTTATCTACTTGAATTTTCATCTGTTTCTCCTTTCAAGCATAGATCTGAATCTGGGTTGACATTCTGGGATTTTGAGCAGTTGTTGTCTGTTCCATACAACTTGTCGAGAGTATTCCAAATATCCTGCGTAATCAAACAATGAGAATTAAGTTTAAGCTGATTAGTACTGAGATAAGAATACAGAATATGCATAACACGAGCATTGACAACTTTATTTTTCTTATCAAGCATATCCCCCAAATTTTCAATAATATTCCAATATTCAAATTAATAGATTTAAATTAGATTTAAATTTTCAATTTCCAAATTAAAAAGTCTGTCCCATTGAAAATATTTGGAATATCACTGAACTGACTCTCGTTATATTAACAATTAGGGAACACCATGACCCTAGAGTTAATGAATAACCTGCTCTGATAACACTTGTTGGAACTAGATTAACCCTAGAGGGGGTGAATTGGGTTTACTGAATTTTACTGGGATATTAAAAATAATCACAGCGCAGATAATAGCAGAGTAAGTAAATGCGGAATGTAAATGACACAGATTTTACCCAGCTTCGGCAGACTCTGCCTACTGCTGCATTCACTAAGGTTTCTACTAGGTAATAGAATAGATCACGCTTACAATAACCTGTAAATTCATGAACCCCTCGCTCCTATTCTAATCCTACGCTCAAAACCCTAGACTAATCTATATCCCCTAGATCAGATTTTCCCCAGATTACAAACCCGTAACCCGTAAACCCTAGTTTATAAAGACTCTAGTAAACTGCTAGTTAAAACCCAAACTAGATGACCTAGTTTTTACAGGTACTAAAAAACCGACTGGATTGGTTTACAAATGAAAAACTAAATACAAAAAAAAATTAATTTAAAAAAGCCCTAATTTTAAAACCCTATAAATAAAACAACGGTTATCCCCTTTGAAATGTATGGCCGGTCATTTGTTTATTTGTTGAGCCCGACTCACCTTCTCCTCGAAATGAAAATGGCGGCCTCGATGTAAAATTTTGGGCTTTAATCCTTCCCCAAATCGATGATGTTTCTTCAAATAAAATTGGATCCTCGATGCTTTCTGTTCGTCGTGGATTTAGGTTTGGATTCCTCGTTGTCACTTGAGCGATCAAAACTCTCTGGGGAAAATTGTGAGTGATTTTGAATTTTCAGATTTTCTTTGATTGATTGTGGTTTCGATTCCAATCTCCTACCTATGATGAAAATGACGTAGATTACATATGATAATTAAATCGTAAAAATCCTTCCCTGATTTCACACAAATGGTCTGATCTGATTATGCTTGATTTGCGCGTGTAAATGTCCCCTTTTGGTTGCCTGGATAAAATCGGCTTTGATTGAAATGGAACCTTGAATTCTTGCGTTATATTCCAGTTTGATTCTTTGGAAATATATATAGAAAAAAAAAGAATTTTAAATCCTTGTCCAAATTTGTTGCGTTGCGTGATTGTTGCACAGATAAAATATCCTTGTGTGAAATTCCCTGATTGATGTTGATAAAATCTGGAAACAAAATTGCGATTTCTTGCCAAATATGAATTGTGATTTTCTGCAATTGATTTTGTACTTGTCAAAAAAAAACTTTTCTGTAATTTATGGAAACATAGGCAATTATCCTGCTTGCTCGAAATGAATTGTTCAATGCTGGAAACATTTCGAATTTTATTCTTTCTTGAAAACTAACATCCAGTTTTAATGCTCTAGAATAATTCCTGATTAAAGCCTTGACTGTGTATTTCTGATTACTGGAAATATTTGCTTGCCAAATATAAGTGATGATATTTTGGAGTGATTTTCTGCCTATTAAACTTTTGCCAAAAATACTTATTCCCTTGCTTGATATTGTTCATTTCTGGAAACAATTAAAACTTAGTTTGCTATATGGATTTGTAGTATTGCCCTGGAACTTGCATTCATCTGCTCTTGTATTAGTTTGCAGTGACTTACTTGATTTTGTCATTGAGCTACCTTGACCTGGTTACTTGTAAATGCTGATTGAGCTTGTGTTTTGACCTGTTGATGCTTCTCCTATTTTTGTCAAATGTGATGCGTTTGAACTGTTGCATTTCTGAACTGACTTGATCACTTTGTTGGCTTGTCCATGTACTTGTTCATGTACCCTTGTGCTACATGCTTTGGTGTTTGAAAAACTGTAATGAATACTTGTTTTTATTTTCCTGCACAGATTTGTGCACTTTGATCTTGAAACTACTCCTGGCTTGCACTATCTTTCCATTCACTGACTTGTCGTATATTGATCATCCATGACCTTGACCAGTATATGCATGTTGCTCCATGAATGTTTCATACCATGTTGCACCCAGTATGTTACCTCCTGGTCCGTGTAACATTGCTGCATGTATATTGCACTACTGCCTTTGTTGTGACCATTGTTGTATTGAACTTTATTAAAGCTTGAAGATGGTTTGAATGGCGCCACTCCATGTAGCTGCGTATGTGAATGATCACATTTGTGTTATCTTGAATCTGGCCTTATTATTTGTTGAGCTGAACCTTGCTTCGACCATGTTTATGCTGCTCGGCCTTGATCACTTTATTTTGCTCGTCCACATATGCATGATGATCATATATGTGCACTGAGTCGAGTTGGTCCACATGGCTGCTCCTCAGTTTTTATACTGCATTTTGATTGGCGAGGCATTGCACGTGTGTATATTTATACATGTGTGTATATGAAATCATTCAGAATAATTTTCCTGTCCCTACATTGAAATATGTGTATATACATACAATGTACGTGTATATATGTATAGTGAACATCCAGAGAATATATATATGTGTGAGTACTACAGACGATGTCTACCTTGTGGTATTTACAGTGTATCACTGTGAATATCACAATTAGTCTAGTCATAGATGGATATACAAATAAATCAGATCAAGTCTTGAAAAATGATGAGAAACACACCAAAATTCTAAGGTAAATAAATTATTAAAATAAAAATTATATCTGCTAGAATATAAAATTATTTATGTTCCAGATACAATGTGTGTGTTTCTGTATGTGACAGGTGTGGATGACAGGACTGACTGAAAGTTACAAGATGAAAATAAATGTGACAAAGAATGAATCTGTATCTGAATAAGTGTGAAACAGTGTAACCGAGTGAAACTAAGTGAATATATGTACATGTGTTTGTATAACTGAGTGACATAGTGAATCTGTAGTGAGGAGCATTGTATTGAATGTGAATGAATTATATTTCAGTGAAATGTACAAATAGTGGAGCTATAAATTTGTACTGTTGAAATGTTGAAATAAAATATTATATTTAAATAAAATACTGTTTGAATATTTGAATTCTTCTGCAGTAGTATTCTATTTAAATATAAATATTATATTCTTGTTTGTGATGAAGTATAACAATACAATTACAAACACATTTATAATAATAAAAATATTTTTGTTATCATCAAACAAAAATCATAGAATTGTTAGATACAACAAAGCCCTCGGGTGTGGATGAGGGAACATGGAAGAAGATGGATAAGAAGGGGATTGCCTTGATTCAGCAATACCTTGATGATTCGGTAATCCATCATGTGGCTAGTTGTGAATCCGCGAAGGATTTGTGGGACAAGTTGGTATCTTTGTATGAGTCAAGGAGTGCTACACTAGTACAAAACTGGCTTGTTGCTTCGCCTCATTTGCATCGGCTGTTAATACAACTAAAGCAACCGATACTATATGCTTCGGTTGTTAATACAACTGAGGCAAATACACCGAAGCAAATGGTGAGATTTCCAGTTGCTTCATAGCATTTGCTTTGGTTGTGAATACAACCGAAGCAAAAGTATCATTTGCTTCGGTTGTGTTAACAATCGAAGTAAGTGCATTGAAGTAATTTGTGCTATTTGCTCGGTTCTTCTTACAATCGAAGAAAATAGCGTTACTTGCATCGGTTCCTTAAGAACCGAAGCAACTGCAGGGAAGCAAATATTCTTATTTGCATCGGTTTCTTAGGAACCGAAGCAAATGCGTCGAAGCAACTGTAAATCAATAAAAATACACATATCAATAATTATATGCAATAGCTTACATATGTTAGTATTTATAGTTTATTATAATTAATGATTATCAATAAATAATCTACAACCACTAGTTATTATAAATAATCAATAATTATTTTTTATATTCAATATAATATTATAGTTAGTTATTAATAATTAGTAAATTATACGTATAGTTTAATGATTACATTTAACAATTAATTAATAAATTGATAATTAATATCAAATATTTAATAGTTAATAATCAATGTCAAATTAGCAAACTTTAACAGCTAATTTTTTTATGTTATTATAAATAATTTTTAAATACTCATTATTATAGATAATCAATAATTATTTTTTATATTTAATAATTTTATAATTAATTTTATAATTAGTAAATTATATTTAATATTTATTAATTACATTTAATAATTAATAAATAAATTAATAATGGGTATTAAATAAATAATTAATATATTTAAAACTTATAAATTAATAATGGATATTAATTACATTTATTAATTAGTAAATTATAGTTAGTATTTATTAATTACCATTAAGTAATACTTAATTATTAATAATTATTTAATAATTAAGACTAATATTTGATAATTAATAATAAAGTTTAATACTTCTAAAGTGACATTTAGTATAATAATTATATTTAAAATATTATTAATTAATAAAGACTATTAGAAGATTACTAATTCGTAACTAATAGTTAATAAATATAATTACTAATTAATAAACTTAAAGTAATTAAGTAATAAATAATGAATTATTAGCAATTAATTATTATGATTAAATTATTAGCTATTGGTAAATAGAGTTTGTCTATAATTTATTAGGATTAATTATTAGCAATTAGTAAATTACAGGTAAAATTTATAGATTACATTAAATAATTTATAAATTTATAATAAGTAATTAATAATTAATAAATAATATTCAATACCTAATGTTGACATCGAAAATTTAATTAACAAGTAATATTCGATAATGAATAAGTAATATTTAATTATAAAGAAGTAATACTTAATATTTCATTTTTAATATTTACTAATTAATCATTTCTACTAAATAAGTAATTATTAATAATTATATAACAATTAATAATAATATTTAATTACACTTATAGTGATACGTCATATCTAATAGTTAATTTTTTATAATAATGACTATTAAAAAGTTATTGCTAAATAAAAAATCAATAACTAAAAAAAATTTAATAATTCATAATTAGTAAGAAGTATTAATAATTAAGAGATAACATTTAGCATTATATATTTTATAATCATATTTAATAATTATATTCTATATTTAATATTTAAAAAATTAAAATTTTGAATTTATCAAATAAAAATTTCAATTTAATGATTAATATTTGTGAAAATTAGGGTCACATCCTTAAAATAAAACTTAATTAACCTCACATCCTCCTATTTCAAAACATATAAATTACATCCCTAATTTCAAACAGCGGCTAATATTTTTACAAAACTGCCCTTTTTTTAATTCACGCCGCAATTACCTAGGTCGGATTTACTCATTACGTATTTAGTATTTTTTTAATTTCCAGAAACCTATATTTCGTTCTCCATGGCGGCGCCGTCATCTATTGAAGCAAAACAGGAGCGATTAGGAGCAAATCTGGACGATCTTGGCAGAGAGAAGTAGCAATCAGATTGCAGCGATAAAAAGAATGGACTTCGACCTCGTTCTTTGTCCTGGCGGCTGCATCTTTTACCTGAAGTTCTGGACGTCGAACTCATGCGAGATGAAATTCAATTTCATTTACGGTTTTTCCAGAGATATATTTTGATCGAGCTTTTTTTAAAAAAAATGGATCCGTCCTCGTTAAGGTAATTTATATGTTTTGATTTTTTAAAATCAGTTCGTTCTCAATTATCCATCTGCATGTATGTATGTGTCTGCATGCTTGCACCCAGTAATCATTTATATTTCCATACTTGTATGCAATTTATGATAATATGTGCATGCTTGTATGTAGTTATTTACAATTTTTCCACATTTTTTATGCAGATATTTTAAACATAGGCATGCTTGTATGAATATATTGACAATATCTGCATGCTTTTATGCAAATATGAAGTATGTTTTGCACGCTTGAAGTCAAATATTAACAATTTTTGCATACTTTTATACAGAAATACAGTATCTTTTGCATATTTGAATGCATGTAATATGAGTACTTGTACACATGTATTCATTTGTTATGTAAATTATTCAAACAAACATGATAATATTTTAATCGATTTTTTTTTTTTAAACTGGATCCGTCCTCGTTAAGGTAATTTATACTGTATATTTTTTAAAATCAGTTCATTTGCAATTATCCATCTGCATGTATGTATGTTTGTGCATGCTTGTACCCAGTTATCATTTATATTTCCATGATTATATGCAATTTATGACAATATGTGCTTGCTTGTATGCAGTTATTGACAATATTTCCATGTTTTTTATGCAGATATTTTAAAATTATGCATGCTTGTATGAATATATTGTCAATATCTGCATGCTTTTATGCAAACTTGAAGTATGTTTGCATGCTTGAAGTCAAATATTAACAATGTTTGCATGCTTGAAGTCAAATATTAAAAATTCCAGGTTATCATAAACAATCAAAATAACTTGAAGCCCTGCATAATATTCCCCAGTATTTAATTATTGATAATAATAATCAACAGTCCATAGTCTGAAAACAAAATATCAGTTCAAATATTCACAAAAAACTCTAAACATCAATCTTTCCAGTTTTATTTCACGTTCTTGGCATTCGATATTAACTAGTTCTGCATATATTCTTAATATATGCATATCTATATGCAACTTTTTATCAAACATGCAGAAAAACACAATATAGATTAGATGTATATTTGCATGCATATATCTAGAATATTTGCATATAAATATGCATATTTATTATTTTTTTGCTGAATTGTATAATTCTTAAATTCCAGTTTTATTTCACGTTGTAAGTAATCAGATTTATACCTTTTTTCGTTATTTCTTCTACTTTGATGACGACGACAGCGAAGCAAAACAGGAAGATGTTGATTAAAATTATAAACACCGGCTTTAGATTATAAATCGCGATTTATTGATCGATAGTTTTGCAGAATTGTGGGATTGGGGTGTCGAGCGAGATAAGAGGAGCGATCGGACTGAGTAAATGATGATGAATCGCTGTTGGAGTGATCGAAGGTTTTGTAGAATTATAGGATTAGGGCTTTGAGCGACAAAGAAGGAGCGATTGACTGAGTGAATGGCGGATGACTAGTTGTTGGATAATTTTGTTACAGCGTAAGGTTAGATCTGTAAATTTTTTAGCGTCATTTCAAAAATAGGGATGTATTCTATATTCTTTTTATCAGCGGGTTTTTTTTTATATTTTGAAACTTAATAGGGACCTGTAAAAAACACACCCTTAATATTTAATTAATGTAATTGATTATGTTGTAACGATTATTAATTATTTAGTAATTAATAATTCCTATCGAATAATTAATAGTTAATATTCAATAATTAATATTTAACATTTAATGTTCAATAAATGGGAAAGTCTATTTAGACAAAAAAGTGACCAACTTAGACACAAACAATTTGAACCACTGGATCTCCCCCAGAATTCCACTCACCATAAAAAGAAAATTATTCCAATGGTTTACAATTTATGTTTCTAATCATTTGTTTAATTTTGTGTCATCGTCGCTTCTTTAATGAATATTTGATAATAATAATATCAAAGTTTTAGCAGAAAAACTGTAATTGTATTGATAAATGAATTGCGAGAGTACAAAGGAATATATAGAGTTTGTACATGGGCTTTTTAGAACAGCCCAGATATTATACACGTTGGTCCATTGATGGATATAAACCAACGCACCATGTACTAAGAAATAACAGAAGAAATGTAATAGCCGCATCGTATTGTTCTGATATGCCCCCTCAAACCCAACGGCTTGGTTAGGGTTTGCTAAATACTGAAAAATGCAGGCTAGATGAAGCGATCTCCTCAAATTTTCTGATCTCCTCGAAATTTCCAGAAGGATCGACTTTAATCCTCTTCTCTGATGAAGGATCTGTGTCTTCATAGTTGACTTGATTCTGATTTCTTCAATTTTCGGCCTTGCTTGATACGATTGAGTTGATGGCGACTTTTTCTTTTTGATTTTGCAGGATATCTTTGCTTTTGCAGTCCTTGGAGTTCAGATTTGATTTTGATTCTTCTTTTTCGCTGATGGAGCCAGATCCGAGCACTGATTTGCCGATGCTTAAATTATCCCTGTGCTTTATGAAGTTCATCTTTGACAGTGGCTTCGTCAGGATGTCAGCAACTTGGTAAGTGGAAGGTACATGGTTGATTATGATTTTTCCCTTCATAACTTGTTCTCGCACAAAATAGATGTCAAGTTCCATATGCTTTGTCCTTGAGTGTAGACCTGGATTTGCAGTTATTGCTATAGTGCTTAAATTATCACACCAAATTGTAGTTTTGCCACTGGTTTCAATTTTTAGTTCACTCAGTAGGGATTGAATCCACATTAGTTCTGTTGTTGTACTTGCTATGCACTTGTACTCTGCTTCTGTGCTTGAACTGGATACAGTTGATTGTTTTTTTGCACACCATTATATAGGACTTTTGCCAAGAAATATGCAATAGCCAGAGGTTGACTTTCTATCATCTTTGTCATTTGCCCAGTCTGAGTCTGCATAGCCTGTTAGGTTTAGGGTTTTGCTGTACTTCATGCTTAGACATAGATCAATAGTTCCCTTTAGATATCTTAGTATTATCTTTACAGCAACCCAATGATCGCTTAGTGGTTTATGCATGTATTAACTGACTTGGTTCACACTATAGGTGATGTCTGGTCTTGTAATTGTAACATATTGCAGAGCTCCCACTATACTCCTGTATTGCCTTTCATTATCAATTGATTCTCCTTTGTCTTTGCTGATTTGAATATTGCTGACCATAGGAGTTGGTAGTGGGTTTTCTTTGTCCATATTGGCTCTTGTAAGAATTTCTCTGATGTACTTCCTTTGATTTAGCTGTAGCTCATTGTTATGATTTCTGATAGCTTCAATCCCAAGAAAGTATGACAAGTCTCCTAAATCCTTGATTGAGAATTCCTTATCTAGTTGTCTAGTGACATTCTGAATTTCCTCAATGCTGTTACCTGTGATTAAAAAATCATCAACGTAAATCAGTATGTAGGTAATAGTGTTGTTGAAAAATTTAGTAAATAGGGAGTTGTCAGCCTTTGTGGGGTTGAAGCCAAGTCTTGACAGAGTTGACTTGAGCTTGTCAAACCAAACTCGTGGAGCCTGTTTAAGACCATAGATTGCTTTGCTGAGCTTGCAAACAAAATTTTCTTTTCCTGGTTTTCTAAAGCCTTCAGGCTGATCCATATAAACTTCCTCCTGTAACACACCATTTAAAAAAGCATTATTGACATCTAGCTGTTTGATGACCCAATTCTTGTGTAAGGCAATAGTTAATATTATTCTTATAGTGGTGGGTTTCACAATAGGTGAGAAAGTTACTATGAAATCAATTCCATACTGTTGTAAATATCCTTTAGCCACTAGTCTTGCCTTATACTTTGATATTGAGCCATCAGAGTTTCTTTTAATTCTAAATGTCCACTTGCATCCTATGATATTTTTATTTTTAGGACATGGGACAAGTGTCCAAGTGTTGTTTTTTTATTAGTGCATTGTACTCTTCTTGCATGGCATCCATCCACTTATCATTTAGCTTTGCTTGATGATAAGTGGATGGCTCATCAAGAGATTCTTCAATGTGAAACACTTTGGGTTTGAAAATGCCACTTTTGCCCCTGGTTGTCATATGATGCTTGTTCTGAACTTGTGCAGTAGTGTCTTCTTTGTTATGATCACTCTCATGAGGTGTAGTGTCATCTTGATTGTTGTCACTAACACTCTTTTGAGAGATTTTGTTGGAGCTTTCAGATGCTTCATTTGACCCTTGAGCAGTATCATGCCTGATTGGTGTATGTTGAGAGCATGAGTCATCAACATTCACTTGATTTGACTATGTGTTGTTCTGATTATAAACTGGAATGATCTCTTCATGAAAGTCAGGTATAACAGGAATGGATACCTTTGGATTATATACTTTCTTGGTTGTTTTATACTCTTCCTTGCTAAAAGGAAATATTCTTTCATTAAAGGTAACATGTCTAGATATATAAATTCTGCCATTATTGTCTAGACATTTATAACCTTTATAGTTAGGAGCATAACCAAGAAAAGTGCATGGAGTTGACCTGAAGTCAAGTTTGTGTGAATTGTAGGGCTTATGTAAGGGAAGCATAAACACCCAAAAACCTTCAATTCATTATATTTTGGCTTGATGTTATTAAGTACTTCCATAGGACTTTTAAAATCAAGCACTTTTGTTGGTAATCTGTTTATGAGATGCACTGCAGTAGCAAAAGCATTAGGCCAAAACTTAAGTGGCAATGATGCTTGTGCTAGTAGTGTCAACCCAGTTTCAACTATGTGACTATGCTTCCTTTCTATGAGACTATTTTTCTCAGAGGTATGAGGGTATGTTAGTCTATGAGTAATACCCTTTTTGATAAAAAATTCTTTCAAGGGCAGGAATTCTTTACCTCCATCAGATTGAATCACTTTGACTTTGTTATTCAACTGATTTTCAGCATTTGTGATAAATTTTATAACTGCATTGTAAGTCTCAGACTTTGATTTCATAAAGTAGATCCAAACATGCCTAGAATATGCATCAATAAATGATATATAATAGTTATATTTGTAATCAGTGTTCACTGGGGCTGGACCCCATAGATCCACTGCAATTAGTTCAAGTGGCTTGTTATAGGATGTTTCAGAATTTTGAAACATCAGTTTGTGACATTTACCTAGTTGACAGTATGAGCAAAAGTAATGTTCAGGAATACTGATTGCAATATTACTATTATTTAGAATCTGTTTGACAATTTTCATGCTAGGATGACCTAGCTTACAATGCCATACATCAAATGCCTTACAGTTTTCACCATTTTTCAGTTCTGTCATATTACATCCACTAACTTGTTTAGAGATAGAACTATTTCTTGAATCAACATCAAACTTGTAAAGCCCATTTTGTTCATTACCCTGCAAAATGATGTTCTTGGTTAGAAGATCTCTCTCTAACCAAGCAATGATTTGGGTAGAATTCAAATGAGACATTATTATCTCTAGCACACTGTGAGACACTTATGAGATTTTTCCTTATATTTGGCACCCTCAACAGATTATTCAGAAATATTTGTCTAGTGCCCTTAATACTAGTGTGACCAGTGTGTGTGATATAGGCAGTGTTGCCATTACCCATGGATAAAGATTGTTTACCTCTGTACTCTCTGTTCCCCAGATTTAGATTGCTTAGATTGTCGGTCACATGATTTGTGGTACCAAAATCAGGGTGCCATGCATCATCCTGCACATCTGAAATGCTAGTAGCCTCATTTCCATTATCTTGAGAGATTTTATTGTCACTTTGGTTGTTAACCAAATTTGCTGCAGGGTTATTTCGGTTGTTGTTGGCATTTTGGCCAGTGTTGTAGTTATTGTTAAACCTGAAATAGCATCTGTTTTCCATATGTCCAACTCTATCACATATCTGACATTTTGGTCTGCTGTTGTTTCCTCTACCAGACCTTCCTCTTCCTCTGTCGGGTTGTCCACCTCTCTGGTATGTATTTGACTGATTTTTTGAGCTATTCCCTTGTTCTTGATTCTTGAATTTGCTAGTGGTCAAGTTGACTTCAGTATTCACATCTTTTTTCTGTTGAATTATCCCTTCATGACCTAGCAGCATTGAATGAACACTATGTAGTGAAGGGGTTGGTTCTATTGATGTTATGAATGCAACAACCACCTCGTATTCGTCATCAAGACCACTTACTATATAAAGAACTTGTTCATTTTCTGTGATCTTTTGGCCAGTGCAGGGTAATTGATCACACAGTTTCTTTATTTTCATGAGATAGTCGTTCATAGTTAAGTTCTCTTTCTTGATGTTTTGCAGTTGTCTTTTGTAATGTAGGACCCTTGCAGAGGATTGAGAAGTGAAGATTCTTTGTAATGTTACCAAATTTCATGTGAGGAATTGCAACCTATCAGTTGTGGCAGCAAATTTGCGCTCACTGATGACATGATCCAAGAATTGATCAAATTATCTTGCCTCTAGTAAGTGGTAAATTCTGAGTTTAATACCAATTTATCCTATGCATCTCTTATGTATTTTCCAGGAATTGTCTTTGTTCCATACAGGTGCTCTTCAAGCCCATACCCTTTAGCTGCTGTTTCAATTTGCAGCTTCCAGAGCAAGAAATTTGATTCATCAAGTTGTATTGAGATAAGTTGGCTTTGCAGTTTAATTATAGATTTGATGGATTCTTGTGTCAAGTCAACTGATGAATGGCCTGTTTTTGACACAGATGATGGTGAGGTTGGTGGTTCAGCCATGATTCGAGGGAAATGACGGGAAAAAAGGTCAAGAACTGTTTCAGGAACCACTTGTGATACCGGGTTACTCAGATACAAGAATTTATTCTTGTATCTGATGATCAAGGATGGCGCAGTGGAGAAATGCAGTCAAGAACTGCTTCAAGAAAGATGTTGATGAAACCAGATCACTTGAATACAAGAATTTATTCTTGTATTTGATGATCTAGGATGGCACAACAGTGATGAAAAACAATGAGGCTGAAGGTGACTGTTGCAACCGGTGCAGATGATCTCTGATCAGCTGTGCGAGGACGGCACATGCCTAATGATGATGATTGATCTTGAATCAATCCCCTCAAGTTGAATCGCTGAAGGAATTTAAAGTTGATGTATATCAGATTTGCTGTTAAGCAATTATTGCTCTGATACCATATCAAAGTTTTAGCAGAAGAATTGTAATTGTATTGATAAATGAATTGCGAGAGTACAAAGGAATATATAGAGTTTGTACGTGGGCTTTTTAGAACAGCCTAGATATTATACACATTGGTCCATTAATGGATATAAACCAACGCACCATGTACTAAGAAATAACAGAAGAAATGTAATAGCCGCATCGTATTGTTCTGATAAATAAGTAATATTTAATATTCAACAGTCAACTTTCGTTAATCATTTAATTAAAAATTGCAGTTAAATAATTAAATTAGACTAATATTAATAAAATTTAATACTTATGAGGTGATATTAATTGATGAAATCCAATAGTAAAAAGTTGATATTTAATAAAAACTTAAAATTTAATAAAATATTATTACATATAAAAATAGTGGATAAATAATAATATATACTCAATATTTGACATTTTACACTCAATTGTTTATAAATATTTAGTTGTTAATTATATTTATTACTACAAATATGTAATAACTAATAAATAAAAGGATAAAATTAATAATTAGTTGATAATTAACAGCTGTGCCCCTATTCAATTTTGGTTGCGCGCTGGTTGTTTCGTTCCACCCTAATCTTTTCGTTCTGTCGTAACTTTTTGTTCCCCGCTGGTGCTTTTCATTTCCCTCTTTTGTTATTTATCATCCTCCCGCATCATTCTTTGTTAATCTTTTCATGCGTTTTCCCTTTTCTTCTCCGCCTCCCATAAACAAAATAAAAATGAACAGAAATTCCTCTTTATCTCCGATCTTAAGCCTCGAAAAAAACTCGTAGTTACCCTAATCGATCCAACTTCGGGAAGCCTATACTCTAGATCCTCCAGATCTTAAGCTTGTGCTCCCTCAGATCTAACTTCGGGAAGCCTATACTCCCCTAGACCCTTGTAGTCACCTTCTACATTTTTAATGTTATCAGCTACCCTAATCGATAAGTGATGCGACCAACTATTGGAGTGATTCTGTTGGAAGGAGAAAAACATGGTAACTCGCAAATCCGAAAATTTCTATGATTTAATGCTATCGTACTCGCTGGAATTTGTTCGATTTGCGTTCAGGTAATGGCGATATCGAGGATGGGGTAGTCAATTTGTTTGATTTAAAGTGGGTAGTTTGGATACTTCATGTTAATTGTCAACTGGGAGTACTGGTGGATTGATCAGAGCTTCATTTGATGATAGAAGAAATCATCATCATTCTTGCATCAGATATTTTTAGTTATATGGTTTGTTTTCGTAATTATTTTGTTGGGAATGGATTAAAAATTACATATCATAAACTGTGCGCTTGATTTTGTGTATGGTTGAAACTCTACATAACTGCAATCAAAAGAATGGTATCTTCTAGGTTCATAAATACACAAAAAGCGCCCAACTGCAGTTCATTTTACATTTCGTTTTGCATTTCTGATACATGGCTATAGTTCTCATTATAAGTGTTCTGTTAGCACTGGTTAAAAAATAAATCCGCTGTGCATTTTATTCTTTGTTATAAATTTACATTGCATCTCTGTTCTTTGTTATCTGTTCTCTTTCTCAATTAACAAAATTTTGTCTTGTTCTCATTTTTTTAAGTTACTGCATTTCATTTTGGGGGTTCTTTTGTACATCTCTCCCACTTTGTTATACCCTATTAGTCACTGCACCATAAGTAAATCTAGCATTGGTGACTAGTGAAACCTGAAGATAATCTGCTATATAACAATTAACATCAAAATATGATGTGTTGTGAGCGTGGAGCTTTTTAACTGTCCTGATTAATTATAGCATTGTCAGTTGTCCTATTCTATAACAATTTTTAATTATAGTTCCTGTAATCAATTACAGAGCAAACATGAGTGGTTGTGGATGCAAGCAACTGCAAATAGAGGGGCTCTTATGGAGATGTCTCAGTAGTATTTACCAATAATTTCTACTCCATATTCAATATTCTTAGTAAATGCTAATGAGTTAACTGTATATTTGTATTTACTTGTCACTCTTATGGATCTCCCATGATCTTTTTGCTTGTAGAATTTATAGCGTACATGATGAGACAAAAGACAGACTTTGAATTGGAATTGAGCTGGTTATGTGATGAATCCAAGCGCCTACACCAAAAGGTAAGTAAACGAATGTTAATGTATTGTTTCAGGGAAAAGAAATATACACTCCACTAACCTAAACTCTTACAAATTATAATCCATTTCAGTTTTTAGCTTAAACTCATATCCTAATACCATCCTATTGTCATTTGCATTCCCATATGTATAAGGTTTTGAAAATAACCGTATTTTGTAGATTATTACTTAGAATTAAGAAATGTGCATTGAAATTTTATTAACTTGACAAATTTCTACTACACATTCCCTTAGTTTTGGTACTTGGTTGTAATCGGGATATAAGAGAGTAGGGAATTGTTCAAAAGTAGAGCTCTAACACAGTCAAGTCAACCACTATAAATGGACCATACCAAATTTGTACCCTCAAATTTGAGAACAATTTGTGGAGTTATTATTATTATTGATGCTAGATTATTCATTATTAGTTATAACTATTTACTTGTAGGATTTTCATACTCACAAATCATCTATGTTCACAAAATCAGTGAGTTGTTGGACGAACTTGCACATTGATATTACGCTCCATAGCTTCAATACCTAAACAACTTTCTCTGTCAAGGTATGTTATTTCAATTTTTTTGATTATGCGGTTCATTGCTAATTTGAATAAAATTGGCATCGTTGTTGTACATAATGATTGAATGTGCTCGAATATGGATTGCCATTTCCTTAGATGTACAGGTACTGTATACAACCCAGTTAAATTATATTTTGAAGGCATGTGTACTTTGATGTAACCGTAACTAGGCTGTTATGAACAAATAAGTGTGACCCCTCTACTGTTACTGCTGAAGCTGTTTTCCATGTTATCAATGCCAATTTGAACAACTGAAATTAATGGGAAACCCAAAACTGTGTACTATTCAGCAATATGTGAGATCTTTTATTTTTTACATTTTAAAGCAAGGATAGAAAAGTTGATCTGGTGCAAATATAAAGGATAATTGAGAAGCTGTTTAATTAGACATGGTAAAGATATAATCTTTAATGCTTGATTTTTGTTTTTATGTTGATTTGTTTTTCAGGTCCACATACAACAAACTGTTCGACTGGCCAGTTTGGTAATAGTTAAAACAAAAAGTAGGACACCATTATTAATTAGGATAATTGAAAACCACTTCTTCTGTATTTCAGCTCCGATATAAAGTTCATTTATACATGCTTATATATTGATTTTCAGTCTACCACAAATTATATATATTTTAAATATAATGTTGTGTTTAGGTTGTGATATGGTTTTCACTGCAGTTGCAACATCGTTGGTTATTGTAGGTAGTTGTATAACATTTATTCCATGAAAGTATGTTTTAAGTCAGTGTCAGCAACAAATCTGCATATTTCATTGCACGCTTTAATGTTGTGACACATGTTACTTACTTAGCCGTTTGCTACTACATGCAGAATTTAATCGGACTATCTAAAATAATGGCACGAACTCTTGATCAACTATTTCTGTCCACTTCCACGAATAGCAGCTTTTGGTAATCTTTGTGCTACCTTTATTATATTTGTACGTTTGTGTTTACAGCATAGGAGTAGAAAGATTGTGTCAAAATAGAGTGTTGGCGATTTTGATATTTTCTTTGTCATCCTGTTAGATAATTAAAGTGTATAACTGGTTAAACAAAATTAAATGGTATAAATATGGATCGAAATTTGATTAACTATGCTTGATGATGGTATTGTTTGACATATGGTTTTCATGGATAAAATTAGAATTATTTATAATAACTTGATTTTTACTTCTTTTTATAAATGCATACTTCTTTAACTCAAATCCAGAATTTGCTTGATGGACTCTATATAAAAAATAATATGTTGTACCATCATTTATTTCAGATCCTGATATCTTACTTCACTATAGAGTCCACTTAAATTATACATGACTTGAGTTTACTGCAGATAGATCATAAATTTATATTTTGGTTGGAAGGTGACTGATTATCATCTTCCCAATATTAGTTTCAGTTATGATTTAGAATTGGTTTCGGTCTAAAGACAAATAACTTAGTAACATAGGATAGTATAAATGTACTCCTATATGAAAAATAGTAACACACATAACACATGTACTAAAATAATTTGCATGTAAATATTCATGGTTATGAAATATTATTATGCATTTCTTTTGAAAAACTATGCTATGAGTTAATGAGTCATGATAGTTAGTTCGTCGAAATCCTTTCATTTTTAGAGAACAGAACTTAGTGGTAGAATATAAAAAGAAAACTGTTTAATGTTCAGCTATATCATCTTGATCAGAGTCTCATTTCATTACCCTTGCAGTCTTATGTGCTATAAAATTAATTCTAGCCTTGCAGTATAATAGATTTAATACAACTAAGTAATGTTTACCTAATATTCACCTGATCTGTTTATCTGGGTAATGTACACAAACAAAATATGCCTTCTCACTTAACAATTGCATATAAGGTCGATTACTAAATTAGCAACATGTATTGCAGATTTTTGATATTTTCCTGATGTGTTTATTCTCAACTTTTTTTACTACAAGCACACAACATGAAGTCCTCCATTTATTGCTAAAGCCTTTTCATTTACCACCAATTTAATCAGGAAAATTTTATGCAATTATGGTTATCAACAATGGAAAAATACTTGAGCATTTTAGATTATTAAACAGTATGCATGCATTGATTTGTACATATTAAATTGTCATGACACCAGAGGAAGCATTGATTCCTGAGAAGGCTGAACGTGATATGTGTCTAGAATTATTTTCCAATCATGTCCATTGTTGATTGTTTTTTTTTTCCATACTTCTTCCACCACAAAAAAAAAAAAACTAATTTTGCTCCAGTTTCTAGCTGCACAGAAGATGGTCTTAGTATCTCACCGCCATTAGACCCATGTGCTTTGAATGACTGGTAGTTTTGTTTACATATGATTAATATAAAACTATAAAAACACATTTTTGTACTTGATGCCACTTTAATTATGAACCCCTAAGAACGTATTGTATTAACAAACTATTTTGGAAGCTTATTACAAATTTAGACATCATTTTGGTTTCCATCTAAAGTGCTATATCTGTATTTTTGCTTGAAAAATTTTGTGGCGCAATTCGCAACTATACTGCATTTTAGGTAAATATATTCACAATTGTACTGCATTTTACGGGGTATGATTCACAACTAGAATGATATTTCAAGTAGTTAGAAGGCACATTGGTAGGGCTGCTGAGGTTGTCCATTGCATCACTATTTAGTCTTAGGATGTTGAAATGGTTATGGTTCTCTCTTTGAAACCAGTGGTTAGTGCTTTCATTGTAGTATATAATTTTTTATTTGGTAGTCAATGTCCTCATCAATGGGTGTCTTGCTCAAATAAGTTAACGCGTACTCGTATACCATAATATTTTCTCTGCTATTGAATTGAAACTGTATGAGCATCAGGTTTAAAACATATCAGTAATCTTGTGCTTGCACGGTGGTTATGACAACAGAAAATAATGGTACAACGCTACCCGTGTGGGAAGCACGGGCCACTCACTAGTTTCTTAGTATAGAACTGAAACATGTTATTTGCAAGAAGTTGACATGCATCAATCATTACATATTATCTACAAAGGAATTTAAGTTGACATCAGATAAAATATAACTAAAATTTCCGGGTTGAAACAAATTATTCAGCATTGTTTATGAATTCCTCGGTCTTCCAAGATAGATGAACAGTAGCTTCAGTTTTATATTCATGATATTAGAGATAGTAAAGTATGCGGCTGTACATTGTAACATTGTATAAGTCAGGATAGATGAACAGTAGCTTCAGTTTTATATTCTTAATATTAGAGATAGTAAAGTATGCGGCTGTACATTGTATAAGTCTTTATGTTCATCGGGTTACATATTTAATCTTATGGGCCTGAACTGTTGTCTTAGCGGTAAAACATTGATAACAAACGCTAAATACAAAGGGATGTACAAAGGGAAAGTACATTTTTAATTATCAATAGTTGCTCTCAATAACATCAGTACGCAGTTTAGTTAATTTATCATGCTGAAAATGTTTGTCAAATATTTTTATTTTTTATGTCAAATATTTATGCAAAAATTCAGTTTTATCACGCTGAAAATAGAATCACTGATTATCTCTGTTACTTCATTTCATGTTCTTGTTTTGGATTGATGTAATGGCGCGTTTTGTTAGCTGTTGAATAATTAAATTTATTTAATTATTTATATATCGATTTGGCGATATCGATAACTTAAAGTAAAACGTTCGAACTTATAATTTATAATTATAATTAAAACGAACCTGAAACGTCGCGGCAGTTCGCAATTTGGTGATTTGAACTTCAACTGAATGTACATGATTCATTTTAAGCCGGATTTCTGTGAAACAAGAAACGTGTGGAGCTGGTGGAGTATATCTTTCTAGTGGAAGAGAAAAATCAGGATTCCGTCGTGTAGATTTTGAGTTATGTCCAAATCAAATTTCAGATTTGTCGCTATAGAATCATTTATCGACCGTAATGGTTTATTCGATATAACTAGAGATCGGGTGTGAATTCGGACAAGGTTCTTTTGGGACATAGCGATAATTTAATTTTTAGAATTTTTCTATAATTTTTATTTAATTAAATAAGCAACTTTTTATTTGAAGTATTTTGCACCCTGTAGTCAACATTTTGGGATTTCAAAATATGAGTTAATCTACCGGTATTAGTATATTTCTGGGATCGTGACATCTCACTGAGCACGACTGTACTCTTACTTCTGTCTGTAGCGGTCCGTACATCATCATGATTGTGTACATAGGGGTACATAATTTTACAAAATAAAAAGGAGAAACCAACATATACAAGTTTCCCCAATGTATAAAGTTTTCCCACGTCCTCTGTGCTCCATATATTTATTTAAATAATTAGTTGTAATACAGCTTCCACCCAATTCATCATGAAAAGAAAAGACTACCATACGTGGGCACCTACCTGCCCTACTCCTTACCAACCAAGAAAACGTGGACAACCCTCTCGCATAAATCAAACCTGCTCAATACCATAGCCGACCTACCTCTACAACTTGTTTCTTAAGGTTTAAATTTCTTTTATTATAAAAATAACACACTGCTTACTTGCTTTCGATTGCTGAAGTTTTATGGCAGTCAAACTTTAAAACAAAACCGTAGGAAGCACTTCAGTTTGAACAATTTTAGTTCGCTGGTTTCTTTTTGCCGTTCATCAAGTTTTGACTCTTTAGAAAGAGAGAAGCTGTTGCTCGGCAGGGAGTTTGGATCTTGCGCGTTGAAGGCCATGTACAAGTAAGGCGTCAGGGTGTATGCTTGGAGAGTGGGTTATATGGGGCCATAGCGTTTAAACCATGAAGGTGAAGGATGGATAGCCATAACGTGTTTTGCATTACAGTTGAGGCAGGTTCGGTTATTTGCACGCAAGAAAGAGCAGACGTGATGTGGGGAAGAGAACCGAGAATGGAAGAGGATGAGTGTGGTTCCATGCAAATTTATGGGGTAAGGAGGATTCCGTGATTTGCATTGTTTGGGGGTTTACTGTACTACCGAGAGCAACAGGGTCACGGTTTACAAAGGACGACCGGAGTTGTTTTTGGTGAGGTGCGGCATCGAACTGGGATGTGCGGTTCATGGTAGCACACGAGGTTGACCGAGAGCGACGGGTTGGTGCTCAAAACAGGAAGAAGAAGGAGATGTTTTAAAGGGGCCGTTGTTTATCTAATTGGGCCGAAGTGGAAAGGTTAAGCCCAAGTCCTTTTTAAAGAAATTCAAGTTATTTTTCTTATTTAAATTGTATTAACTTGCTTAAGCGATAACTTGGCCATACAATATCAGATTTACAAACCGTAAGTTGCGTCGGGATCGTGTGGACGAGCACTCCACAATGAGACTGACCGCGAGTCAATCCGAGCTAGTTACAATTTATGGCGAAATAAATTGTTCGACTGAGTCAATGAACGCAAACCGATATTTATCAGTTAACGCGCAAAAGTGAGTAAATCTCACTAACTCTGAACAGTTTATAATTTCATGTTGTATTGTTAGAACTGTTAAAATTGTCTGTTTGACTGTGTGTTGATTGTTTGATTGAACTGCTAGTCAGTTAGTTAAATTTCTATATTGATTCTGTTTAACAGAATACATCATATGGAACTGAAAGTGATGTTATCTATATTGTCTAACATCTGTGATGCAAGGAAACAGGTCGGAGGAATCCGACTGGATTCCTCAACATTTATTTCACCGTTTTTCATATATTGTGATATATGATGTGTTATGAAATCTGTTATTGATTTCATATGTTTGAATGATACCAATCATTGTTATACGACACGGTAAACACCGTAGGTGATACTAGAATGTAAAAAGGGAATTTTCAATGTTTATATTGAAAAAAAAATCTTATTTAGAAAATCGATAGGATTTTATAAAATGAAAACATTTATTTATTTAGGAAATAAATAAAGGAACATTTATTTAGATTATAAATAAATGGAATAAAGGAATATTTATTTAGGGAATAAATAAAGGAACACTTGATCGGAAAATAAATAGAATTATACAAGGATAGATTTAAACACGTGCTTCGCACACGGTATAACACGATATAGATTTAAATGAGATATTAAATAGGAAATCTGTTTTAAACAGATAAATTGAAGTAGATTAATTTATAAATAATGTTTTATAAATTAAATAAATTATTTATCGTTGATAAATGGAATATATATGAGTCTGGACTTATATAGAGAAGTAGAAACGTTATTAAAAGGACATTTATAAAGTGAAGAACCGTTACTAGAAGTAAACCTTTATAAATGGATAAACGTTGTAAAAAGTAAATCTTTATCAATGGATAAACGTTGTGAAAAGGAAATCTTTTGAAATGAAATAACGTTAATAAAAGGAGTTAATCGAATTTAGTTATTCGAAATGAGTTATTCGAATTAGATATTTGAATAGAGTTAAACACATTAGAGTGATTCGAATTACTTATTCGAATAGAGTTACACAAAGTAATTTGTTAGGTTAACCAAAGTAAATTAGTTAAGATAAACTAAGCGGTTAATCGAAGTGAATTAGTTAAGTTAAACTAATTGGCAAATCAAAGTGAATTAGTTGCGTCAAACTAAGTAAATTAGTCAAGATAAACTAGTTGGTAAATCGAAGTAAATTAGTTGGGTTAATCAAAGTGAATTAGCTGAGTTAAACTAAGTAAATCGGTTAGAGTTAATCAAAGTGAATTAACTAAGTTAAACTAAGTGGATTAGTTCAGTTAATCGAGACAAGTAAATCAAGTTAGGTTAAACCATTTGAGTTAACCAGTTAAAGTTTACCAGTTAAAGATAAACAGTTAGAGTTGACCAGTTAAAGTTGACCAGTTAAAGTTGACCAGTTAGAGTTGACCAGTTAGAGTTGACCAGTTAGAGTTATCCAAGTGGAGTTAATCGAGTAGACTTGCCGAATATCACTTATTCGAAGTAGAGTTATTGAATATAGTATATTCGAGGGAAGAGTTAATCGAATATAGTTTATTCAAGTGGAGAAATCAAATGTTATTCATTTGAGAAGAGTTACCGAATATTATTTATTCGAAGAGTAGTTATCGAATATTGGTTATTCGAAGTTAGTTAATCCAAAGGAGTTATTCGAAGTTAGTTAATCCAAAGGAGTTATTCGAAGTTAGTTAATCCAAAGGAGTTATTCGAAGTTAGCTAATCCAAAGGAGTTATTCGAAGTTAGCTAATCCAAAGGAGTTAGTCGAAGAGTTAATCGAATATAGTTATTCGAAAGAAGGTGTTAATCGAATATAGTTATTCGAAAGAAGGTGTTAATCGAATATAGTTATTCGAGTAAAGTTAAAAGAGTTAATCGAATTTAGTTATTCGAAATGAGTTATTCGAATTTGATATTTGAATAGAGTTAAACACATTAGAGTGATTCGAATTACTTATTCAAATGGAGTTAAACACGTAAGAGTTAATTGAATATTAGTTATTCAATTAGAGTTAAATCGAATTTAGTTATTCGAAAGGAGTTAATCAATTTGAGTTAAGTTAATCGATTTGAATTAAGTTGAATCGAAATGGAGTAAATCGATTAGAATTAAGTTCATCGAGTTAGAGTAAATCGAATATTGGTTATTCGAAGGTAAGTTATTCGAATTAGTTATTCGAATTAGTTATTCGAAGGAGTTAATCAAATGAGTCGATCCAAAGGAGTTAGTCGAATATTAGTTATTCGAATAGAGTTAAAGGAGTTATCGATTTTAGTTTGATCGAAAGGAGTTATCGATTAGTAAATCGAAAGGAGATTTTCGAATATAGCATATTCGAAAGAAAGAGATCGAATATTGTTTATTCGAAAGAAAGAGATTTCGAATATGAGTTATTCGAAGAGAGATAATCGAATATAGGTTATTCGAAGAAGAGTTAATCAAATAGAGATTACTCGAAAGAGAGTTATACGTCAAATTCGATTATAGCGAATTCGGGAAAGTACTATTTACTTTCCAGGGTTTAAATCAAGATTTAGTTATTGATTTAGAAATTAGGTGTCTGTTAAATTATTCGAGTTAGGAGATAAAGTTATAATTTAGGTTAGACATTGCAGAAGTAGGAATTATAACGTTATAGTTATAATCAAACGTTTTCATATAAGAAGTAGATTCGTAACCTGAATCCGAGAATTTGCGTAAACAGATGATTGGAAAAAGTCAGTGACGAACTTCATCTATTTCACAGTAAAGGACGTTGTTCAATTAAGGTCTGAGAGGTAATTATACCCCAACTTGATTGACTTCAGAATTGACAAAGGAATAGTTGTGGTTCGATAGAAAAGGTTGATTTGAAATATAGTTAAGTAATAAGCGATTAATGGATTAAGCGTAACGATGTTTTATACAACGTTCATTGGAAATCCGTAAATGAGTTTTGGAAACGTTTTCCAAATATAGTCAGATATGTTTTCTAAACATAGAAAATGAAATGTTTTCATGATAAGAATTTAAGAAATAGAGTTAAGCAAATTCAGAAACTAACTGGAGAGGGTAAGTTGAACGGTTTTCTAAGTGACGATCTGATGTTGGTTTCGACCTTCCGGATTGATACTTAGAGAATTGTTCTCATACTAGTTACAGTTAGGGACTGATAGTTGCGAAATAATGGTGATGTGAAAATAAGCTATGGAAATGTTTTCCAATGATTAATAACATATATTTTCTAAATATATGAAATAAGGAAATATGAACATATGATGATTGATCGATCGAATTTCCATTTGGAAATAAGATCGTTGTTTGTACACCGACATGTTTTCATTTGATAGTTGAATCACAGACTATCAAAGTTTTTACCATTTTAACGTTGTTAATATGGAGAGACCGGTTGGATTATTATACAAAGAACCACTCTGTATCGGCATAAGCGTTGCGAGCAATATATGCCAAAGATAAATTGAAGACGGAGTAAAGTGCAAGGGCTGTTGTATAAGTCTTAGATAATAGTGACTAAGATGGATATACTGAATAGTGCCTTCGGTTTGTCCAGTCCCAGGACAACGTATATGGAAGAAGGTCTGACAGAGTATATCCAATGGATCGCGTAAGTTGATCTGTTCAAACGTATTCACGTTTGGTGGCGGAGGAATTCGTTTCTCTTAGCTGTATACCCGTGTTATTTTTGGATAAGTCAATTTGTGATTTGGCGGGTATGACGATGTGGCATTCAAAATGAATGGTGATCAGATGTTCTGAAGATAGACGTAGCCTCTAGCCTCACAACCAGGAAGTAACAAAAGTTGGGCTAGGCAGCATGGCTAGTTGGGTCATCCCCAAGCAGGGTGTATTGTCACCGATCTAGGGAATATTCATATTTATACTTCTTTTTGATTCTGTATCTTCGGATGACGGTTTGATGGCCTATAACCGTGGTGGCAATATATTCGCGACACTCAAGCTAAATGAGTGAGCGGTCATGTGTGGCCGGGTTGCAAGACGTTCTTGTTGAACCCTGAGTGTATCACCTCTAGAGTACACTATTCAGAAGGTGCTCCCATACCTTGTCTGTTGGAATCCATTCTCCGATAAGCGCCCTGCGGTTTATGATTTTATACTATGTATGTAGAACGTGAGATGCAAGCGTTTCTGCTAGATTGATATTTATTTGTACTTAGACATTATTATAATATCACAATGATATTGCTTGTCAAAGTTGTTCAGATACTCATAAGGAAAAACCCGTTCCGTATTTACGGCGTGGTCTTATGACATACCCTATACCCGTTTTAAACTATTTTACTCATACCAGTCCCATGACTGACCCGGAGTTAATTTGTTGTTTTCCCTAAACTCTTGGGTGCCTAAATTTGTACGGGCAGTCAAGTAGTCGGGATTTACAGATATACTTGGAGAGCTTGGAGCAGGAGGCTGCAAGATTTTATAGCTATAGTTATTTCCGCTGTGTTGTAAGTGTTGTACTCTGATAAGTGCTATTGTATATATATAACTGTTTACTTCAAAGTTATGTTATATATTATATGTTATTCGTTCCGCTGTGAGATTCGTGTTACTCTGATGATTCTGATGTTCTTCTTCTTCTTCTATTCTATTAGTTCTATCTTTTCTTTCTCACCTTCTAAATTCTTTCACTAACGTCTCGGAATTTCCGACTCTCGAGGAGTCGGAAATTTCCAGCCGTTACAGTTGGTATCAGAGCTTAAGTTAAGTGAATACCTTGGCTCTGTGGCATAACTCGATAGAGATGGGATTAGTAATATCCTAGATTGAGTTTGAGTGTATATATTTGAGCGCGTAATTGTTATTCAATATAAAATGGTTTTATATTGTGGAGACTCATTGGTTGAGTGGCTTATGAATTCTGGTCGATCAGTTTGATCCACTGTATCAGTAAGGGTTACTAAACACTCGAATACGATGAACCGTCATGGTATGTTTTGAAAGGAGGGTAAAAGAAATAATTTTACCCGAATATATTTTGATATAATATATTGGTAGTGTTGGTTGTTATTATAATCGAGTAAGATTATAACATGTGAAATGGTTATATATAAGTAATCAGAATTCATATAAGTAAAGTATATGAAATAAGATGAATTAAATATGAATTTAAATCAGATTTGGAATTAAAATACGGAAATTTTAAGTTCCTGGGAGATTTTGAAATGTTTTCAAAATGGAAGTATTTAGTAATGGTTTTGAAAATAATATAGTATTGAAATCACTTGGGTCGCTGGAAAGTAATTCCGATGATGACTGCGCAGTATCATCGGTGTGATTTTCGAGTTCTAAGGGGTGGATTACTACCAAAGATTTTATTTTAAATTGTTTTGAGGAAACAAGTTGTTTAGAATATTCAAAGGCTTTGAATTGGCAGTATGATTTCGAATTGATTTGAAATTTACCCAGAAATTTAAGTTCTAGAAATTAAAATTTAACTTGTGAAGTTAATTCGAATGGGATGTTAAAAGTAAATAATAAACCAGAATTTAACTTGAGATGATAGCTTAAGAAAACTGGAAGTGATTTGAGAATAATATGGTTTTGGATTTGAAACGATTAGTTGAGAGTTTGGAATTTGAAACTCGAATTTGAAATTAAATTCGGTCTGAATAAGCGAATGGTTGTGTTAAGAATAAATTGGTTGGAGTTGATTGGGATGGCATTTGTATATGCCGAGTTGATAACAGAGGGTAGGGATATAATGATACGACCGACAAAAAGGTACAAGTTTATATTATATATGAGTTTGGATTTTATGAGCCGAATTGGCAAGCCGCTTGGCTGTTTGATTTTCTTTTGGGTTGGAGAAGGCCTAGAGAGGCGAGTTGTGGTTTGTCATATTGACCAATAAAAAGGAGGTTATGGCGAAATTTTTCGAAAATTCCAGGCGTTAGAACATTCTCATGATTTATGGAAATTCAGTTAGCCAGAATGAATTAATAATTTAATTGAAAATTTAATGGTTCAGTTGAAACTGGAGTTGAGAAGTAAACTAAAAGATATTTGAATCTAGTTAGTAGAGTTAGTAGCATTTTTCTAACTTAGCAATTTCGAGGACGAAATTATTTTAAGGGGGAAAGTCTTTAATGGCGCGTTTTGTTAGCTGTTGAATAATTAAATTTATTTAATTATTTATATATCGATTTGGCGATATCGATAACTTAAAGTAAAACGTTCGAACTTATAATTTATAATTATAATTAAAACGAACCTGAAACGTCGCGGCAGTTCGCAATTTGGCGATTTGAACTTCAACTGAATGTACATGATTCATTTTAAGCCGGATTTCTGTGAAACAAGAAACGTGTGGAGCTGGTGGAGTATATCTTTCTAGTGGAAGAGAAAAATCAGGATTCCGTCGTGTAGATTTTGAGTTATGTCCAAATCAAATTTCAGATTTGTCGCTATAGAATCATTTATTGACCGTAACGGTTTATTCGATATAACTAGAGATCAGGTGTGAATTCGGACAAGGTTCTTTTGGGACATAGCGATAATTTAATTTTTAGAATTTTTCTATAATTTTTATTTAATTAAATAAGCAACTTTTTATTTGAAGTATTTTGCACCCTGTAGTCAACATTTTGGGATTTCAAAATATGAGTTAATCTACCGGTATTAGTATATTTCTGGGATCGTGACACCTCACTGAGCACGACTGTACTCTTACTTCTGTCTGTAGCGGTCCGTACATGAACATGATTGTGTACATAGGGGTACATAATTTTACAAAATAAAAAGGAGAAACCAACATATACAAGTTTCCCCAATGTATAAAGTTTTCCCACGTCCTCTGTGCTCCATATATTTATTTAAATAATTAGTTGTAATACAGCTTCCACCCAATTCATCATGAAAAGAAAAGACTACCATACGTGGGCACCTACCTGCCCTACTCCTTACCAACCAAGAAAACGTGGACAACCCTCTCGCATAAATCAAACCTGCTCAATACCATAGCCGACCTACCTCTACAACTTGTTTCTTAAGGTTTAAATTTCTTTTATTATAAAAATAACACACTGCTTACTTGCTTTCGATTGCTGAAGTTTTATGGCAGTCAAACTTTAAAACAAAACCGTAGGAAGCACTTCAGTTTGAACAATTTTAGTTCGCTGGTTTCTTTTTGCCGTTCATCAAGTTTTGAGACTCTTTAGAAAGAGAGAAGCTATTGCTCGGCATGGAGTTTGGATCTTGCGCGTTGAAGGCCATGTACAAGTAAGGCGTCAGGGTGTATGCTTGGAGAGTGGGTTATATGGGGCCATGGCGTTTAAACCATGAAGGTGAAGGATGGATAGCCATAACGTGTTTTGCATTACAGTTGAGGCAGGTTCGGTTATTTGCATGCAAGAAAGAGCAGACGTGATGTGGGGAAGAGAACCGAGAATGGAAGAGGATGAGTGTGGTTCCATGCAAATTTATGGGGTAAGGAGGATTCCGTGATTTGCATTGTTTGGGGGTTTACTGTACTACCGAGAGCAACAGGGTCACGGTTTACAAAGGACCACCGGAGTTGTTTTTGGTGAGGTGCGGCATCGAACTGGGATGTGCGGTTCATGGTAGCACACGAGGTTGACCGAGAGCGACGGGTTGGTGCTCAAAACAGGAAGAAGAAGAAGATGTTTTAAAGGGGCCATTGTTTATCTAATTGGGCCGAAGTGGAAAGGTTAAGCCCAAGTCCTTTTTAAAGAAATTCAAGTTATTTTTCTTATTTAAATTGTATTAACTTGCTTAAGCGATAACTTGGCCATACAATATCAGATTTACAAACCGTAAGTTGCGTCGGGATCGTGTGGACGAGCACTCCATAATGAGACTGACCGCGAGTCAATCCGAGCTAGTTACAATTTATGGCGAAATAAATTGTTCGACTGAGTCAATGAACGCAAACCGATATTTATCGGTTAACGTGCAAAAGTGAGAAAATCTCACTAACTCTGAACAGTTTATAATTTCATGTTGTATTGTTAGAACTGTTAAAATTGTCTGTTTGACTGTGTGTTGATTGTTTGATTGAACTGCTAGTCAGTTAGTTAAATTTCTATATTGATTCTGTTTAACAGAATACATCATATGGAACTGAAAGTGATGTTATCTATATTGTCTAACATCTGTGATGCAAGGAAACAGGTCGGAGGAATCCGACTGGATTCCTCAACATTTATTTCACCGTTTTTCATATATTGTGATATATGATGTGTTATGAAATCTGTTATTGATTTCATATGTTTGAATGATACCAATCATTGTTATACGACACGGTAAACACCGTAGGTGATACTAGAATGTAAAAAGGGAATTTTCAATGTTTATATTGAAAAAAAAAATCTTATTTAGAAAATCGATAGGATTTTATAAAATGAAAACATTTATTTATTTAGGAAATAAATAAAGGAACATTTATTTAGATTATAAATAAATGGAATAAAGGAATATTTATTTAGGGAATAAATAAAGGAACACTTGTTCGGAAAATAAATAGAATTATACAAGGATAGATTTAAACACGTGCTTCGCACACAGTATAACACGATATAGATTTAAATGAGATATTAAATAGGAAATCTGTTTTAAACAGATAAATTGAAGTAGATTAATTTATAAATAATGTTTTATAAATTAAATAAATTATTTATCGTTGATAAATGGAATATATATGAGTCTGGACTTATATAGAGAAGTAGAAACGTTATTAAAAGGACATTTATAAAGTGAAGAACCGTTACTAGAAGTAAACCTTTATAAATGGATAAACGTTGTAAAAAGTAAATCTTTATCAATGGATAAACGTTGTAAAAAGGAAATCTTTTGAAATGAAATAACGTTAATAAAAGTAGTTAATCGAATTTAGTTATTCGAAATGAGTTATTCGAATTAGATATTTGAATAGAGTTAAACACATTAGAGTGATTCGAATTACTTATTCGAATAGAGTTACACAAAGTAATTTGTTAGGTTAACCAAAGTAAATTAGTTAAGATAAACTAAGCGGTTAATCGAAGTGAATTAGTTAAGTTAAACTAATTGGTAAATCAAAGTGAATTAGTTGCGTCAAACTAAGTAAATTAGTCAAGATAAACTAATTGGTAAATCGAAGTAAATTAGTTGGGTTAATCAAAGTGAATTAGCTGAGTTAAACTAAGTAAATCGGTTAGAGTTAATCAAAGTGAATTAACTAAGTTAAACTAAGTGGATTAGTTCAGTTAATCGAGACAAGTAAATCAAGTTAGGTTAAACCATTTGAGTTAACCAGTTAAAGTTTACCAGTTAAAGATAAACAGTTAGAGTTGACCAGTTAAAATTGACCAGTTAAAGTTGACCAGTTAGAGTTGACCAGTTAGAGTTGACCAGTTAGAGTTATCCAAGTGGAGTTAATCGAGTATAGTTGCCGAATATCACTTATTCGAAGTAGAGTTATTGAATATAGTATATTCGAGGGAAGAGTTAATCGAATATAGTTTATTCAAGTGAAGAAATCAAATGTTATTCATTTGAGAAGAGTTACCGAATATTATTTATTCGAAGAGTAGTTATCGAATATTGGTTATTCGAAGTTAGTTAATCCAAAGGAGTTATTCGAAGTTAGTTAATCCAAAGGAGTTATTCGAAGTTAGTTAATCCAAAGGAGTTATTCGAAGTTAGCTAATCCAAAGGAGTTATTCGAAGTTAGCTAATCCAAAGGAGTTAGTCGAAGAGTTAATCGAATATAGTTATTCGAAAGAAGGTGTTAATCGAATATAGTTATTCGAAAGAAGGTGTTAATCGAATATAGTTATTCGAGTAAAGTTAAAAGAGTTAATCGAATTTAGTTATTCGAAATGAGTTATTCGAATTTGATATTTGAATAGAGTTAAACACATTAGAGTGATTCGAATTACTTATTCAAATGGAGTTAAACACGTAAGAGTTAATTGAATATTAGTTATTCAATTAGAGTTAAATCGAATTTAGTTATTCGAAAGGAGTTAATCAATTTGAGTTAAGTTAATCGATTTGAATTAAGTTGAATCGAAATGGAGTAAATCGATTAGAATTAAGTTAATCGAGTTAGAGTAAATCGAATATTGGTTATTCGAAGGTAAGTTATTCGAATTAGTTATTCGAAGGAGTTAATCAAATGAGTCGATCCAAAGGAGTTAGTCGAATATTAGTTATTCGAATAGAGTTAAAGGAGTTATCGATTTTAGTTTGATCGAAAGGAGTTATCGATTAGTAAATCGAAAGGAGATTTTCGAATATAGCATATTCGAAAGAAAGAGATCGAATATTGTTTATTTGAAAGAAAGAGATTTCGAATATGAGTTATTCGAAGAGAGATAATCGAATATAGGTTATTCGAAGAAGAGTTAATCAAATAGAGATTACTCGAAAGAGAGTTATACGTCGAATTCGATTATAGCAAATTCGGGAAAGTACTATTTACTTTCCAGGGTTTAAATCAAGATTTAGTTATTGATTTAGAAATTAGGTGTCTGTTAAATTATTCGAGTTAGGAGATAAAGTTATAATTTAGGTTAGACATTGCAGAAGTAGGAATTATAACGTTATAGTTATAATCAAACGTTTTCATATAAGAAGTAGATTCGTAACCTGAATCCGAGAATTTGCGTAAACAGATGATTGGAAAAAGTGAGTGACGAACTTCATCTATTTCACAGTAAAGGACGTTGTTCAATTAAGGTCTGAGAGGTAATTATACCCCAACTTGATTGACTTCAGAATTGACAAAGGAATAGTTGTGGTTCGATAGAAAAGGTTGATTTGAAATATAGTTAAGTAATAAGCGATTAATGGATTAAGCGTAACGATGTTTTATACAACGTTCATTGGAAATCCGTAAATGAGTTTTGGAAACGTTTTCCAAATATAGTCAGATATGTTTTCTAAACATAGAAAATGAAATGTTTTCATGATAAGAATTTAAAAAATAGAGTTAAGCAAATTCAGAAACTAACTGGAGAGGGTAAGTTGAACGGTTTTCTAAGTGACGATCTGATGTTGGTTTCGACCTTCCGGATTGATACTTAGAGAATTGTTCTCATACTAGTTACAGTTAGGGACTGATAGTTGCGAAATAATGGTGATGTGAAAATAAGCTATGGAAATGTTTTCCAATGATTAATAACATATATTTTCTAAATATATGAAATAAGGAAATATGAACATTTGATGATTGATCGATCGAATTTCCATTTGGAAATAAGATCGTTGTTTGTACACCGACATGTTTTCATTTGATAGTTGAATCACAGACTATCAAAGTTTTTACCATTTTAACGTTGTTAATATGGAGAGACCAGTTGGATTATTATCCAAAGAACCACTCTGTATCGGCATAAGCGTTGCGAGCAATATATGCCAAAGATAAATTGAAGACGGAGTAAAGTGCAAGGGCTGTTGTATAAGTCTTAGATAACAGTGACTAAGATGGATATACTGAATAGTGCCTTCGGTTTGTCCAGTCCCAGGACAACGTATATGGAAGAAGGTCTGACAGAGTATATCCAATGGATCACGTAAGTTGATCTGTTCAAACGTATTCACGTTTGGTGGCGGAGGAATTCGTTTCTCTTAGCTGTATACCCGTGTTATTTTTGGATAAGTCAATTTGTGATTTGGCGGGTTTGACGATGTGGCATTCAAAGTGAATGGTGATCAGATGTTCTGAAGATAGACGTAGCCTCTACCTCACAACCAGGAAGTAACAAAAGTTGGGCTAGGCAGCATGGCTAGTTGGGTCATCCCCAAGCAGGGTGTATTGTCACCGATCTAGGGAATATTCATATTTATACTTCTTTTTGATTCTGTATCTTCGGATGACGGTTTGATGGCCTATAACCGTGGTGGCAATATATTCGCGACACTCAAGCTAAATGAGTGAGCGGTCATGTGTGGCCGGGTTGCAAGACGTTCTTGTTGAACCCTGAGTGTATCACCTCTAGAGTACACTATTCAGAAGGTGCTCCCATACCTTGTCTGTTGGAATCCATTCTCCGATAAGCGCCCTGCGGTTTATGATTTTATACTATGTATGTAGAACGTGAGATGCAAGCATTTCTGCTAGATTGATATCTATTTGTACTTAGACATTATTATAATATCACAATGATATTGCTTGTCAAAGTTGTTCAGATACTCATAAGGAAAAACCCGTTCCGTATTTACGGCGTGGTCTTATGACATACCCTATACCTGTTTTAAACTATTTTACTCATACCAGTCCTATGACTGACCCGGAGTTTACTTTGTTGTTTTCCCTAAACTCTTGGGTGCCTAAATTTGTACGGGCAGTCAAGTAGTCGGGATTTACAGATATACTTGGAGAGCTTGGAGCAGGAGGCTGCAAGATTTTATAGCTATAGTTATTTCCGCTGTGTTGTAAGTGTTGTACTCTGATAAGTGCTATTGTATATATATAACTGTTTACTTCAAAGTTATGTTATATATTATATGTTATTCGTTCCGCTGTGAGATTCGTGTTACTCTGATGATTCTGATGTTCTTCTTCTTCTTCTATTCTATTAGTTCTATCTTTTCTTTCTCACCTTCTAAATTCTTTCACTAACGTCTCGGAATTTCCGACTCTCGAGGAGTCGGAAATTTCCAGCCGTTACAATTGAAGTTGTCGCTTAGAAGGATGACATCTATGGATTACACATTTATTAAGTAATGGGTACTACGTAATTATATTGGTGTAGCTAACAATGTGAACTATATTACATCTTAATGATTGTACAGAAGATCTGAATCATATTACTATTTTGTATGGATTACGAAAACATTATATACTTGAAATATATATGTTTTACCATTATATATGTTCAATTTGTATGTCATTTAGTTGCATTTTAAATGATTATGCAATTACCAGCTTATCTACTAATATATATATATATATATATATATATATATATAGCTGTGTCATTTGAGAATTTCGATGATTTATGTAGGGAAGGAGGTTTCTACAGAAGACGAACATTTTGCATCGGTTGTTAGATTAGCCGATGCAAAAATAAAATATCAAAAATGCTACATTTTTTAGCATCGGCTATAAATAAAATCGATGCAAAATTGTAATTTTATTGCATCGAATTTTTAAGCAAGCGATGCAAAATTTAAGACTTCACTAAGCAAAAGTATCATTTTTGCATCGTCTGTTACTGAAATCCGGTGCAAAAAAGTCATATATTGCATCAGTTGATTTCAAACAATCGGTGCAAATAATTGATTTTGCATCGGATTTATAACCGATGCAATAGAAACAAGCTTTTTTGCATCGTCTGCAATTGCATCGGTTGTTGGACCTATGCAATAGGGGGGTAAGCAACCAAAGCAATTGGTCTGTTTTGTACTAGTTCTACAAGTAAGGCTTTTCTGGTTTGAAAGCTTGTTCGGCTGAGATTGGATGAGGAGAAGTCTGTTGCAGGGCACCTGAATGAATTTCAAGATGTGATCAATCAATTCGCAAATCTGAAGGTTAATTTTGATGATGAATTGCAGGGTCTTTTGCTAATGAGTTCGCTTTCACAAAGTTGGGAAACTTTGGTTGTTTCATTGAGTAACTCCAATGCTAGTGGAGCTATCTCTTTGGAAATGGTATGAAGCAGCCTTTTGAATGAAGAACTAAGGAGAAAAGGGTCGGATTTGAAACAGTTCGAGGTGAGGCTATGGTAGCAAAGTACTCGGGGAAAGATACAAGGAGGAAGAAGAGAGGGGCTAATCATAAAGGTGTCATCACTTGTTACTATTGTAATAAGCAAGGTCACATACACAAAGATTGCCATTCTTATCAAAGGGATAAGAGGAAGGTTGCGGATGGTGATAGTAGTAGTGATGAGGCACAAGCATGTCTTGATGTAGGTTCCTTTAGTGATGTTTCTTGTGATGTCCTGTTTAGCGAAGTTAATCCTTGGAAGATGGATTCGGGAGCTAGTTTTCACATTTGTAAGGACGTGAAGTATTTTTCTTCTTATGAGAAGAATGTTGACGCGATTAGAACAACCAATGGAGTAGAGCTACCAGTTTGTGGTATTGGATTTATCCAGTTTCGTATGCATGATAGCGTGGTGAGAGAAGTCTCTGGAGTTAGACATGTACACACGAGTTCGCATAACCTCATTTCTCTCAGTCAGTTGGATCGCCGTGGTTGCACTTATGTTACTCAAGGTGGAGTTTTGAGAGTGAAGAAGGGTGGTCATGTTGCGATAAGAGGTGTCTTGGAGGAGGGAAACCTGTATAGATTGGTTGGTTCTGTGGTCAACTGTGGAAGACAAGTGACGGTTGAAGAACCTAGTTCACAGCAAGGTGGAGAGGTTAATTTGGTCACTGCTGATGGTATAGACAGGGGTCTTCATGTTGATGATGCTCGAGGGATCCAGAGTGATCAAGGAAGGGGCTCAGATCAAGTGGTAGACAGGTGTCGATGTGGAAAATCCATAAGGAGGAGAACCTTGTGGTATTACAAGCATTTTTAGACTTTTAGTATTGCGTTGTGCATCTCGGGAGGGGGGATGCCTTCTTTTTGGTAGGCAGTGGGTTGTCTTTGTAATGGTTTAATTGAGAGTAGGCGTCATTGAAAAAGTTAGATGAATTGTGTGTTTGAAGTTCGTTTGATGTGATGTGATTTCATACCAAGGTGGAGTGTTGTAATTTGTGACATGAAATCACATATGTTAATGAAGATTGATTTGATAAATTGATTGACTGGTTTGATAGATTACTTAATAAATTAATTGACTAATTTATTTGATTGATTTGTTGATTGATTGATTGATTGGTTAATTGATTGATTGATTGTATCATAGAAGGAAAGAAATGAATAATTTTATTCTGGATATATTTCTGAGCGGAAAATTGGATATTTGCCTAGGCCTTCTATTCTCCTATATTAGGACATAGGATTGGATTAAGAGCATGAGATTGAGACCGAAATAGTTAATCCAAAGGTTGTCGCTATTCTTCATTGTTCTCCTTCTCCAACAAAAGTTGTAGTCATCTAGAATTCTTTTCCTATCTCAATAAGGTTATCGATTTCTTGTAATTTGGTTTATTTCTGGTTGTAGATCCATTGTATGTAAACAAAATTTGTACTGTTGAATCAATAAAGTGGGTGGTTGGCTGGAATATCTTGTTTGCGCGTGTGATTTCATATCTATGTTGTTTTTCATAGAAATCATCTTTAAGTATTTGGGTGAATAAGATCCTAGTTGCTTCCGCAAAGGCGCAATTTTCCCTAACAGAGTTTACTCACTATTTACTTTATGCAAGTTTTTCAACATCAATGCAAATTGAAATACTACAACAAAAAAGTATTTAACAACGGTTAAAAAATGTTGTTAAAGTCCAAGAAAGACATTTATTTTGTCGTTGTAATATGCATAGTTGCATAAAGTATTTACCTTACACAACGCTCAGTTGGCATTGCATATGCTATTGTTGATAATATTTGTACAACAATTGCCGAGAGTGGTGGACATCTTATATATTCATTTATAAGATTTTACACAACAGAATCTAAGCATTGCAACATGTGATTTTTACAATACATCGCAAACATTAAGGAATTTTTTTCAATAACGCTCCTAAACATTGAATTTTATTTATTCTAAATGTTTGTTATTAATTGTGAATCTAAAAATTAAAAAAATACTGAAACATCGTAGTTTTACACAATGTTCATAAGAAGTGATGTTCACATTTTATACAGCGTCCTCTAAACATTGTTAAAATCTAAAAACAAACCATTGTGTTTGTTACTTTAGTCATGTTTAACAACAGTCAAATGAGTACTTTTGACAACCTTTTAAATTATTGTAAAAAATAACATTTACAACACCATAAAATAGTAAACATTTCTATATAACAGTTCAAAAACATCACAAGCATTTTTTTCAACAATACATTGTCGTCCACAACTGTGTACAGAAGATATATATAACTAAGACGACAATACACTTATATTCTTTAACAAAGTTTATTATAGTAATCTAGCATTATTGCTTAAATGATGTGAACTTATGTGTTGCTACCATCATTTAGCATCCGGCTTCACTATCATTTAGACTCAGCTCACCCTTCGACTGTAGTTCCTGAGTCTATCCTCAGCTAGCTAGCCTGTCACCTCCTTAGTCATTACAGCAGCATAAAGCACTTGTTTCTCGACTCCTCACCTTCAGTTGGCATCTTGAATTCCTTCTGCACTCCATCTCAACTCATGAGATTCGCTTAATAACGATTGTGGTTCATGGACCCGGCTATTCCTATCTCGATACTTCATGCAATGCTTAACCTCCCAACTACGTCATTGACTCATTCCTCCGGGTAGCATTATTCATTCCTCCATCACTTGCTGCTTGCTCATCCTTCTAACATACCGTAATTTTCTATCCTGAGCCTTCTTAAGAATCAACTTCAGCTTTAAAATCACTAATTAGCATTTGCACCAAATCTAGGACTTTGTGCCTAAGATCATAATAGAATGTTGTTTTGTTTCCAATGTTGATTGATAATAATTAAAAGAGACTACATACATTTTTTTTCTTTGAACATTTTTTGTACCTTGATCATCCTTGTGATGATCCTTAGACCCCACCGTACAATTTTCTTTTTCATTTGTAGTAATAATACATACCACACCTTTGAGGATCACTGCTTCATCTACAAATAAATAAATAAATAAATTGTGTGCTAACATTGGTTCTTGAATAAGAAACAATGTTCAACCAGAATTTCATTAACACTGGCTAGTATTTTCTACATGTTGGACTCGTTCAGTGCATCACAATTTGGAAGGTTAGGAAATAGCCGTAAATACACTCTTAATCAGAAATAACCGGTAAATTATTAGATGATGAATAACATTTTTTGTGATAATAGGCATACAATGTTCACATGTGTCCTCAAACATAGCTCAGAAAGTTCAATTCAGACATATACTAGTTGGATAACTACCTGATCAATCAATGGAATGATGATGACCACCTCATCACGCTTTCACTAAAGTCTTATGACCTTTAACCTTAAAGCGATGGGCATATATTATCCCAGTGAACTGCACAGTGAGGAAATTGAAAAGAGAATTAATAGTAAACAAGGATGACTGGAACATTGTTTTTATACAGTTAAATAAATGAGTTCTGATCAAGTTGTGGTTTTGTCCAACTTTTCCATGGAAACATATTACTGAGCTCTAATGTAACTTCATATATAGTTGTCAAAGAGAAAAATGCCCAAGCCCTCGCCTAGCGCTTTTTTGAGCCTTGATTTTTTTTTTTTGTTTCTTAATTAAAAAACTGCATTTAGTAAACCCAATAAAGCACAACTTTTGTTTCAAAAAGTGCATGTAAATGCAATATTAGAACAAAAATCATACAACTAGCATAAATCAAACCAAGAATGCACAATGTCATTCACACTCAAGTATAAAAACAAACTGTTGCTGCTCCTAGGCGAGGGCTTTGATAATAGTGCAACTTGCTAGGTCAATAGTGTTTTTTTTCCTTCTTTCCCTTTCTTTTTTATCATGACTTGAAATTTGATAAAGTGCACGACTCATAACGTAGAAATAACTGAAATTATTCTAAGACCTATGCATATTCTTAAGCATTATATAATTAATATTAACCCTTATGATGCACTTGGATATGTTTATGTTAACAATTTCAAATATTTCATGCAAAAATTACATTTTCTAAAACTAATTTGATACGGTATGTATAAATATGTTTTCAAGTACAAACATTCTGCATCAACATAGTTTGTTCAAAATACATGCACAAACTCAGTCAGTATGACGAGAGTTGAAAGTTGAATTATATTCATGGAAAGTAAAGAGAATCTAATTTTTGAAGTATTCATTGTAATTCAGCATTTCAACAATTTGTACGTCAATGGTACTAATTTGGGCTTTCACATTACTCATCGATATCAGCAAAATATAACATCAGTTATGTAATTTATTTACTAACCAAGTATAAAGTATTTTCGTGTAATTTGAGTAGAGTATATGCAAACCTTGTTTTACAGTTAGGCTGGTAGAGAATTCCTTTTCATGTATTCTTATTTATTCATTCTACTTCCTCTCCATGACCTTTTTGGTTAATGTCGTAAACAAAAATGACTCAGTTCACCAATCAAAATTAGATATGCAAACAATTTAGTTGATGTTCACCTGATAACAATACTCTTTAGTAGTTTATATGACAATGCAGTGACCTATATGTATATCGTGTTATCACTCTTCTATTAACCAGTAAATGGTCTATAATATTTTAAATATATCATTATTAGTAAATGAAACATTGGAAAACTTTCTAAAGTTCTTTAGTTTGTATGATTCCGTATTAAAATCACAAATCATAAAATCTTAAACACCATTCAGTTTACCATTTTCAGCTATAGGTTTCCATCTAAAGAAAAATGTGCATGGAACAAGCATTTTCGAAAAACTGCCAATTTGGAAGATGAAGTTAAATCAAAAAATAGACAACATATTAATTTTTTAACATATGGTAAACATAGCAGATGAGTTGATAATGTATTTTGTCCGCCCTTTTAATTTTGGCACATGTGCATGTGCACCACCAATGAGCAAATAATATAAGGGTATGAGGACTTAATGACAATTATTTTACAAAATTCATTATATCTCAAAGTTTATATTTCAAAACACTTTAATTATGAAAAAATTGCTTGGAAAGAGATGGAATTATTGCCACCAACCAACATTGACCAACATAATATGTTGTGCAAGTGCATATAAGAACATTTGTAATGACAGACTTTGCATTATTACTCTTGGTATGTTTAACTTATAGGTTGGATGAAGATGATTTCTAGTTAGTTTCTAAAATCATCGAGCGAGTGAACAAGCAAGTATGTACATTTCTGCAATATTATTATTATCTTTTAGAAAGAATAATATAATCTTCCCTTTTAGAATTGAACACTGCGTAAGACCTTATTGGCTCTGGAATCAGAAATACTAAATTGATTAATTATAACCAAAAAAAATTCTATGTAATAAGATATCTAGAGCCATTGAGATTGCCAAAGCAAAGTATGCTAATTTTAAAATTTAAAGGTCCAGCCAAACAACTAAATGTTTGAGAAATATTAGGGACTAAAGCATGGAGCTTGTGCATTACAGAAACAGGTAAAGGAGGTTATTGGTTGCATGTAATCCATACTTCTTATAAAATAAGTCCACTTTGAAAAGAATTGTTTCACAGAAAATTGAAAACGTAGTACATGTCATTTTAAATACAAAATTACAAACGTTAATATATTCATATTGTTTTCAAAGTTAATTTGCTTTAATTGCCTAACTTCTCTTCATCAATAGTAGATCTCTAGTGGCATTCAAAATTAGTATGTTATGGAAGTCTACTAATGTGCATTCGATGAATATGTTAATTTTTTTACAGTTAATCGTTTGTTAAATAATAGTAGCATACAACTGACTTCACATTCCAACAAATACTTTTTTCATATGATCATGCTTGCTTCTATATTTTTATCTTATGGTCTATGAATTTTTTAATCGAATATCATTACACGGATGAAAAAAATGCAGATCTTCCAGCCTTATAGAAAAAGTTTGACTAAATTACTTTTCATGAGTTAAGGAGATTCTACTTACATATACACAACGATTCTTATGTTTATTAACAAGGGACAAATTTTCAGAAGTTTATCAAAATTATAAAGCATTTTATAATTTTAGAAATCATTATGTAAAGGTTGATTATGTGCAATTATGATAAGGTAAAAATAGGCTAACTTTTGAATAAAAATAACTCAAGAAATAACAACATCTTTATTTTCAAGGTCTATAACGAATTAAGGGTGAGAATATTTGCATACCTTTTTTTCATAAGATTATTATCTTATTTTGTGATATTATTGGTGCAATTCCGACAAACATTAATTCAATATATACTAATGAAAAAATCCTATGATTGTAAAAAAAAAAGATATACATTGATGAGAAAATTTAAATTCTTCCATAAACTGATAAAATCATATGACAAATTTTATGCTAAGAGATGAAAATAAACTTATTAGATCAAATCAGAATGTTAAAGTATTGCAGGCAAAATTGGAAAGTTTGCAAATTGTTTAGGTATATGAGTCAAAGTAATATAATCACAAATCAATCATGGAAAAAATTAAGCAAATCAGAACAAAATATTGAAATTATTTTGGCCAAATCAATTCTAATTCGCGAATTGAGTATTAAAAAGTTAAAGTTGAAGATATTACCTAAGCCAACATTGAAGATGATATCATATTCAATTGAATAGGAGATAAACCGAAGTTTTTCATTTAAACCATAAATTATGGAAGAATCTGAAAAAAGAGAGAGAGGTAAGAACGTGAATTATGTGCAAGTTTCGAGGAAAAAAATTAATGCTTCATTGGGACAATAAATTCATATAACGTGTAGGAAATTATATAGGGGATTGTTAAAGGGACTCCACTTTTGGTTAAGGGGAGGACAATTTTTAAACTATTGTTAAATTGTTAAGGGGAGGACCAAAATAATTAGCCTCCCCTTAAACATTTAATTAAATATTCCAATATTAACCTCATAATCATATTTAATGTAAACTTTAAAACCTAAACCCCTAATTAATGAGCACAATTTAATGAAATAAAAAGGGATGTAATTAACATAATGGAGAAAAAAGAAAGTTGTGTGGGTAATCAGAAGATATCAGATCAAGTAAGTTAATAAATTTCGTTTTGGAATTCGATGGTTCAATTTAAAATACTTAAATATTCATGAACAAATCTGATCCAATCTGTATAATCAGAACATTAATTGAGATGCGAATGTTTGTGCGTCTTGGAAATGGTAAGAAATTGTATTCGTGCGCATGCAAATCAGCGCGGAATATAAAAATATGCGGTGGCTCAAGACCGTGTTATGTACCAGAGCGTTGAACTGTTAAATTAAATTAAACGCAAAACATGGCCGAAATAGGTGTTTTAAAACGACATGTGTTGGCCGAATTTGAAGATTTCATTGCAAACATATGTACAAAATACTTACTTTACATTGCAAGCATGAAATGTAAATGATAAAATTTATCATTTATAAATGAGTATATAAAGTGTCTTATAATTTTTATTAATTTTCCAAAAAAATGAATACAAAGTCCTATTCATGTCTAACAAATCATACAGTCTATGCACTCGTTCAGCGCACATATTTTTTACATTCTACCAGTAAAAATACATATTAAAGGTGAAAACATGAAGGAAACGTTTCTAGAACTCAACAGCCGTTACTGATTTTATGACATAAGAGAGCATCATTTTACTAAATATTGATGTTCTTAACTACTGAAGTATCGTTGTTGTCCTCATAATGTCTATGAACCATCTTCTTGTACTTTGGAAAAACAAAAATAAAATATTGTTCTCAATCATGAATTATGGGTTCTTATGATGTAAACCTTAATTCTATGTTTCGATAAAAAATAAGAACGATAGTGAATTGTATGTTGTGACGAAGGGTAGTTTAGTCCAACTTTTTTCTAAAATAAAATAAACCAAACCCTCCCTTAACAATATTTTTTTTAAGTGGAGTCCCCTTAAAATTGTCCTCCCCTTAACCAAAAGTGGAGTCCCTTTAACAAACCCCATTATATATTATAGAGAATAATATTAGTATCTATTTTATAACAACATATATATATATATATATATATATATATATATGAAACCTATATATAACCATAAAAAAAATGGCGGACGAGAAAGGGGATTTTCCCCTTTTATCGAATGCCTAAACAAATCTTAAATCCTCAATTTTCTAATTCAAATCTATCATTTATCTTATGAATCGAGACAGGGATTAAGTTCTTTCTTTATCTATGGATGTAGCAGATCTGGATCTGAAGTTTTTCCAACCGGAGGAGGATCATGTTTTTCTTCCTACTGAAACTCTCAATCTATCTATTGATTCATGGCAAAGCACAGTAGTACTACATCCTGTAGTTTTCAGATTATCGGTTGTCAAATTAAGAGATTACATCTCTAAAGTTTGGAGACCTAAAGGTAAATTTATTATCCATATTGCGCTAGGGTTTTATTACACTGTTAAATTTGAAGATGTCGAGGATTGTTCACATGTTCTAAAATCTTCCACATATTCTAATTTTGGTAAATTGTTGATGGTCTTTAAATGCGTCCTGGATATGAATTTGATAAAGTCAGAGCTACTAGAGTCCAAATCTGGGTTAAATTGTTTAATTTAGAAATGGAAATGTGGTCCAATAAAGGTTTCTCTAGAATAGCTAGCTACTTGGGGGATCCTATTAGATTAGATATTAGAACAGCAAATAAAACAGTTACTCGATTTGCTAGGGTTCTAATTGGTGTGGATACTAACTATAAAATCATTTCCCAAGTTCCTATTATTCTTCACAATGGTTCAAATAAAGTCATTCATGTTGAGTATGAATTTATTCCCCCTTGTTGCAATATATGTCAAAGGTTTGGTCATAAAAGCTCTATACATGATAAGTCTTCAGATCCTACATGGACAGCTAAGGATAATGATGCTGGTCCTTTAAATTTAGGAACTGAGAATTCTGGTGAAGTTGATGGTTCAAATGGATCAAATGTAGGCTTTGATAATGGTCATATTGGAAATACAGGAATAGATAATGATGTTAATAATGCAACTGATGGATTGGGTTTTTTAAATTCTAAATTACCTGATAAAATTCTTCCAGATATTATTAATCATGTTGCAGACAACATTAAGGATCCTGTAGTGAATGAAGAAATAAATGATGTCTCTGAAGGAATTGAAAAAAATGAAGAGTACTTGCGGGATTTGAAGGGTAAGAACAAGGTGATCACACATGTCTATGTTACTCCTTCTAAAAGAGCTACAAGGAGTAAGGCTGCTGTTAAATGACACTAATGACATGGAATGTTAGAGGAATTAATACACCACATCGTATGGGTGATGTATTAACTCTTCTAACAAAATTCAAACCAACATTTGTTGGTTTGGTAGAAAATAAGATTAATTTTGAGAATTTAAAGGTTTTTGAAAGATATATCCCTAAGTCTTGGAATTTTATCCCTAAAACCAACTCTGATTATTTTGGTAGAATTCTGTTGTTATGGAATACGAATGTATGGGATATTTCTGTATTATCTTCTTCAAATCAACATGTTACTGTGCAGATTACAAATAAGGGAGGACTGATATTATTTGTCTCTGTCATATACGCTAGTAACAATTTCTATGAGAGACAAAATCTTTGGCAACATATCATCCATGAGGCTGCTAACATTCATGGGTTTTGGATTCTAATGGGTGACTTCAATAATGCTACATCTCGTCTTGATAAAAAGGGAGGCTTTCCTGTTCCTTTTCAGTATATTAGAGCCTTTAACAATTGCTTGGATCAAGCATGTCTGATTGAAATTAAAGCTTCTGGATTTCATTATACTTGGAGACGCAAAGGTATAGCAAATAATATTGATAAAATCTTTGTAAATCATTGTACTTTACAAAAAAAATCAGATCTGAAAGCTTTATCTTTGTCACAAATGTCAAGTGATCATAACCCTTTGCTTTTAGAGATTGCTTCTTCTTCTAGTTCTAAAGGCTTTCCCTTCAGATATGTAAATGATTGGTTTTCTAAAGATGGCTACACTGATTATTTTTATAAAGGATTTTCTTTAGTTGTTTTGGGGTTCCCAAGTTATATATTTTTGCATAAGCTTCATGCATGTAAAGAAGAGTTCAAGAAATGGAACAATACTAGAATAAAAGATAATGAAGCACTTTTGGCTGCAGAAAATCATTTCAAAGATAAAGAATTAGAATCTGATTTAGATCCTGAAAATTTGGACAAATATGAGGAATTATTTGAAGCAAAAAAAGCATGGTACATACAAAAGCACTTGAAGTTTTGGAGTTTGAAGCAGAAATCCAAAGTATCATGGTTATAAGATAGAGATACAAACACTAAGTTCTTTCATTCCAAAATGTCTATGAGAAGGTATCACAACAATCTTAGAGTTTTAGTAAATGCTAATGGTGACTTGTTATTTAAGCAGGAGGAGTTAGCTATAGAAGCTATTGCATACTTTGATAAGATGTACAATGGGGCGGTCTGCAATGAAGTTCCTGCATTCCAATCTAGGTTTACTATCAATTCAAAAGGCCAGGAAGCTCTCTTGAGACAAATTATTATGGATGAAGTTAAAACTGCAGTGTTTTCTGTACATGATGATTCTAGTCCAGGCCCTAATGGTATGAATTCTAAATTTTATAAGCTTCATTGGGATGTTTTGAAGACTGATTTGTTAGCTACTATGAATGATATGTTTAGTTCAGCTAAAATTCCAAAGGGTAGTAATCATACATTTATTACATTGGTTCCTAAGGTAGACAGACCAACTGAAATTTCTCAATATCGACCTATTGCATGTTGTAACATGTATTATAAAATTTTTAGCAAAATTTTATATAATAGGTTAAAATGGTATCTACCTCATCTAGTGTCCCCAAATCAATGTGCATTTATCCCCTCTAGGTATATTGGTGATAATATTCTCCTTGCACATGAATTGTTAAGAGACTTTAAAAAGTCAGGAGTGAACAAGTTTTGTGTCAAAGTTGATCTCCATAAAGCCTTTGATATGCTGAATAGAGAATTTATATGTAACATTATGGTTAAAATGGGTTTCCCTGTTCATTTTATAAATGTTATATATGAATGCATATCTTCCCCTTCCTTTTCAATTTTAATTCAAGGTGTTCCTACTGGATTTATTTTTTCAAATAGGGGATTAAGGCAAGGTGATCCATTATCACCCTATTTGTTTTCTATTGCTTTGGAATATTTCTCCTATTGTATGAATGTAGTTGTGGGTCAAGACAGATTTTATCCAGTGCATAAATTTGAACCCATTGTTTCACATCTACTATATGCTGATGACTTGATGGTATTTGGGAAAAGTTTTGTTATTTGTGCTGAAGCTTTAAGGGAAGTGTTTGATAAACTCCAAAAATTTAGTGGTCTTACTGTGAGTAATATGAAAACTAAGATATATTTCAGTGATCATTCAAGAAATATTGAGGATATCATTTCTATTTTGAATTTTCAAAGAGGTAATCTACCAGTCAAATATTTAGGTGTCCCCATTTCTTCAAACTACATTCATTATAATGACTGTCAAGCTTTGTTGGATAAAGTTAAGTCAAAAATTCAAGGATGGGGTGTCAACTTTTTAAGTTTTGCTGGTAGGGCTGAATTAATACAATCTGTGATAACTTCTACTGTGTTATACTGGCTTTTTGTTTATCAACTCCCAGAACATTTAATAGACAAATTACACATGATATGTGCTGATTTTTTTTGGGGTAATTCCTCTCATAAGATAAGCTGGCTTAAAATGTGTTTTCCAAAAAATGAAGGCGGTATTGGTTTTAAATCCTTTTCTGACTTAAAAAAAGCCTCCGGTATAAAACTGATGTGGAAAGTTTTAACTTCTGATTCTTTATGGAGCTCATGGATGATGAAAAAGTATTGTGTTAACAAATTCTTTTGGAAAATGGATATTGATAATAATGCTTCTAGTACGTGGAAAACCATTCTTAGACATAGAAATCCTGGTAAACAATTATTTACCAAGGTGATTTCCTCTGGTTTGGATACTCTGTTATGGTATGAACCATGGATAAATAGTAAGTGTTTGGTTGACATTGTGGGTTTGTCCAGAATTCAGATTTTGGGAAATAATATGGAGTTGGTTTCTTGCATTGTTCAGAATGGGAAAATTAATGCAGCCTTACATGCAGCCACCAAGGAAATTCAAAATGAGGTTAATAGAATTAAAATTGATACTAAATCTAACTCTGATTTTTATGAGTGGACAGATGGTGGCCTTTTTTCATTTCATAAGGCTTGGCAGTTTTCAAGGATGAAACAGCAAGTCAATGATATTTATAAAGTGATATGGCACAATTCTAATGCAAAAAGGATGTCTATGATTGCATTTTTGGCTTTTAACGAGCGGCTTGGTACTAAGGACAGACTGAAAAGATTTGAGATCCTTGAAGAAGCTACCTGTTTGTTATGCAATAATGAAGATGAAAGTGTAAGTCACCTATTCTTTTCATGTGTTTATTCATAATATGTTTGGGAATATTTTCTTCAGAAGCTCGGTTTTATTTCTGTTGCATGTGGAAACTTGGAGGAGGAAGCTAGAAAATTGTTGAGAATATTCAAAGAAAAGGACCAACTTTTGGATGTAGCTTGTGGTGTTTTTACATATGTGATTTATCATCTTTGGATGGAAAGAAATCTGCGGCAATTCAACAACAAATCTGTGACCAAAGAGACTAAAACTAAAATGATAGAGAGAGAAGTGTTCTATTTGATCAATGGTAATGGAAGGAAATCTCGAAGAAACGACTTTAACTTGACTTTCCTGAGAAGATGGGGAATTAAACTCATAGATACAGGCTGATCTTTGTTTTTGTAATGTATTCTTTGATCAGATTTGTTTGTTATGTGTTGTAAGAGCTTTAGTGAGAGTTCACTGTGGTGATGTTCAGTCATATTTGAGAGAGTTTAGTGAGTGGTTGTGAGTGTTTCTTGAGTATCTTTGTAATTTTGAGACTGTTTCTTTTGTATGTTAATATATGACGTATATATGTCCTCTTTTTCCTTATGTGGTACCTAGTAGGGGGCATGAGGTTTTGATGAGGCATATATACAAAGTATATGATTGGTTTTGTTATAAAGTAACCAATTTTCAAAATATATATATATATATATATATTCTAGAGAATAGTGTATCTATTTTATAACAGTAATAGTTAAAAAAATGTTGGTGTCATCAAAACCGTCATCATCAACATCTCAATCCCTAGCAGGGGACCACTCAACCCCATTGGCTTTGCTAAAAAATATGAAGTCTCATTTCCCTTTCATTGCAACTTCATTCGAGTTATTAGTTATCTCAAAAGCTACAATTTAATCTCCCTAAAATATTCTCTGCAAATTTACCTTATATTTTCAATTAATTTATGAGAATATAAGTTTATTTATAATTTTTTTATTTCCTTTTGTTCTCAACAATCTACTTAAATTGTATTCCCATTTTTTTCTTCTCTAATCAATTTAATTACTAATCATTTCCTAAACATTGACTAAATGTATAATATTTATTATAACAACTAAATCTCATTGTAAAAAGTTCTTTAAAGAAAATCATTATAAAACAATTTATTACCTAAATTCATGCTGGTGTAATATTTCATCACATACTTTTACTAACATTTCAACTTTTTTAACATTTTGGGTAAGTTTTATATACATTTTTAGATGCAATCGAGTATTATACAAACTTTTCCTATTTCATTTTACTTTAACAAGAATTTTCAATAGTTTCTATCTTATTTCAAATTTTACCATCCTTAAACTTAAGAGTTACAAATTCGATTTATATTTTCTCTTAAATAGCTTAGATTTATTCACTTACTTAATTTCACAAAAGTTTCTGACTATTCAAAATACTCAAAAAAATTATTTACTTTGATAACTTAATTTAAGAACCAAACAACGACTTTATTTCAAAACATTTAGAATTAAATATATACATGTATTGTTTTATATCAAATCATACTTCAAGATTTAAATCCAAAATTGTTGAACAAAAACAATTCTGTAACAAAGCTACTAAGTGGGCACCACTTCGAGACTTGAAAATGGAAATCAATGATGCACACACTCATCATCGAGATTATTTTCCAACGACAGAAGATAAGAGTAGTGACCTTTCTTTCTTCAAATTCTTTTAAATACTTTCTATTTGTTAATATTTTTAAATAAAACTAATACAATTTTTCAAAATTTAAAAAAAAAACAAAAGAACTAGAATTTAAGTTCTCAAATTATTTCATTTACTAATTTCGAAAACAATATTGTGCCAAATTGTCTTGTTCAAGTGTTTTGAAATCCCTCTCGATAACGTTACATACGGATATCGGTTAGAACCACAAACTCATCCTCTACAAATAAACAACACAATATAAAACAAAATTTTGTGTTCTTGAAATTAAACTAATGTTTCATTTAATATGATGAATTTGCCAATTTCAAAATGCCGTATTTATGGAACATAATTAATATTATGCTTAAACCAGGAAATTTATTATTCTTTTCACCTCTATTTCGTATTTTATGTTCTAAATAAAATTCTTTTTTTGATGGACCTTTTTAGCAAAATTCTTAAAATTTATTAAAAGATAATTATGAGCTATTTCCACTTCAATTTCGAGTAATGTACCGAAAATATCATTCGTCTTTAAAATAAAATCATTTATTTACAAATAGTTATTCTCAAAAAGATTAAAAGTGGGTTTCGTTTAAGAATCGAGATTTTAGGCTTAAGCAAATCCTAATCGAAGAAATCCTTACAAGGAAGATAGATACAAAAAGAATGGAAAGTTTGGGGGAAAGATTTAAATTTTTAAAACGTTTTTTTTAATTATGATATCTCAAGAATGATTCCAGGCTATGATTCCACTCACTCTAGGGTATTACTACCCTATCTCTGTGGAGTGTAAACCTCATAGGCTAAGTTTCCTCAAACCAAAGTTCTGATATCAACTTTAACAATCTATTTTCTAACAAACCCAGAAGAGAGAACCCCTATCATGTTGCACTCTCTGAGTGCCAAAGTAGACACACATGTCCAACTTTAATCGTTCAAAACGATAGATTGTTATTATTTTGGGGTTTACAGGCTAAATCACAGAATCACGGATATTGAAAAATACAATATCTGGTAGCGGAATAAAATAATACAACAGTAGTTCATGAAGCTTCTAATAAAGATACATCAGAGTTCTAAACAAAAAATACAACAGAAGTCCAATACTAAGAAGTTCTAATACAAACAGACTGAAATAAAGAGATAACTGGAAATAGACAAATAAAATGGATTCTTCAGCTCTAAAAGGTGAATCTCAAATACCATGATACTCAAGCTAACCCGAGCATAAAGTAAAACAAAACATTCGATCCAAGGCTAACATTCTTATGCAAGTAAATCAATTTAAGGATCCACTAAACTATATATATAATAGATTACAGTATTATTGTAATTTCTATCAGCAAAGTATAGTATTGAAAATATTGTTAAGGAGTTGCATTTTTACCTTAACACATTTGTATAAGATTGTAGTCTATATAGTACTGTAACTCTACCGTAAAGAGGTGGGCTATCAGAGGACACTCCATAGATGCAAGACAAACCAAACATGTTGCTGACTCGATCAAGATAATATGATAAGGCACATAAGGCAATACACATGGTAGGATTGTACCATTTTACGGAGCCGGGTTGATGTAACATATAGCGTGCAGCTACCACCCACCTCGAACAACACTCTCATAAATCGAAGGATGAACATCAAATCAAACTGAGGGACTGAGATAATAAACGAAGAAGAGTGTCCGATAAGGGAAGCACCCCACCTGGCCTCGGCGTAGCTCCTGTTTTATTCATTTTGTTTATGACCCGAAAGTCAAGGCTATTCATCATGATTCTCTTTCTTCAATGCAGTAATCGTTCGGCAAACCATCCTACTTTATTCTGGATTCTCCACCGGGTACACAGTTGTTAAATCGGCTATGGTATTTGTTAGAATTTGTGATACAATATTTCCATTTGCTGAAGATTGGAATATATTATTGATTATGGTGATAGAATATTTCCAATTAGAGAAGATTTGGGAAATATTGTTAATTTGGGAATATAGTATTTCCAATTTGTAGAAGATTTGGAATAAATCAGAAATTTATTGCTCTTTTATTTGTAAAAGGAATAGGCAATAAATTACCTACATAAGTGGAAGGATTTCAAGAAGGTTTTTTTTTGGGATAGTGAAGTAAGGAATTAATTCCCTAATTGGTTGGTTAAACAAGGAAGACTATCAGGAGAATTAGAGAATTAATTAGGCATTGATTTATATCATAAATCAATTACTTCAACCCCAAGCATTAATCCTTATATAAGGATAGGGATTAGGTGAATGTATTATCATCTCAAAAATGTGAGGTGGATCATCTCTTAAAGTTTTTCTTCTTCCCTACTATCAGTCTTGTAATTTTTTCTTATTGAGAAAAGTAATAAAATCTCCTCTCCCCAAGTGGACGTACACTAACAAGACGTTAGTGGAACCACTATAAACCTATTGTGTTATTTCTTTTATTGCTAGATCTGTGATTGTTTTGCTGGTGTTATCTGTTGTTTGTTTTGCCTCACCATCAATCCGTTCCTATTTTTATTTTTCCGCAACAATTGGTATCGGAGCTATGAGGTTGATTGAAAAAGGGTGTTAGGCATTATGGCAGGAGATAAGGAGAATTCAGCAATTGTATCAAGGCCATATGTTAAAGGGACGTATATGGCAGCAGGATCTCAGTTAGCAATAGAAAGATGGAATGGGGATAAAGACTTCGAGAAGTGGCAATGGAGGATGAAAGCTGTTTTGATGAGGAATAATGTTTATCCTGTGGTATTTGCTCCTGAGGAGTTGACGGATGATATTTCAGCCGTGGAAAGGAAGGGGATGGAACGATGGGCGTTTACTACTTTACAATTAGCAATGGGATAAAATGTCATTTCATAGAATAGAAGTGAGACCACTGCTAAGGACATTTGGACCAAGCTGGAAAAACTCTATTTAAAGAAGTCACTAACCAACCATCTGATTTTGCTGAAGACGTTTTTCACCATGCAGATGAGAGAGGGTACTTCAGTGAAGGCACATCTTGATGTGAAGGCAGGTCTTCTATCTGAGGACTTGAAAGATCAGATGAAGGGGTTGAGTGAAGGTAGAGGAGGAAGTAGTACGGAAGCCTAATTAGCTGGTATGGAGAGAGGGGAGAAGAAGAAGAAAATAAAGTCAAGAGATGGGAAGCACTGTACTTGGAGAGTCAAGGGTTGGAGCCTACAGTTCTCGTGGAAAGATGTCAAAGCTAGGCATACGAGAAGGGACTTTGAGTTTCTGCATAGACAAAATATGATCAAAGGGGAAAGCTTCAAAAAGGTGAGATTTTTCCAAGAGGATGTGCTTGATAAACGGAAGAAGGGATCGTCTGAAGTTGGTCAGAGATCAAAGGAGAAAGCAGTGGATATGCATAAGTCTTTGCTGACTGCTAAGTTCGGGCGTTGCTCGAACTGGAATCGCTTATAAAAATGCTAGGTGCCATGAGGTGGCACGGTGTGGGGAGAGGGTTGAGATGGTTCATGGAGACGTTTGTTTTCATGGTGAAGATTGATAAGTCTTACTTGAAGGGATTACTTTGTACAATTTGTTGGCAAGCGGTGGCGTTGCCGGAGTTTGTTAACAAAGTGCAATGGGTGATGGCCATGCCGAAGCTCATTGGGGAAGGTAACCATGGTGTCTTATCCGAGAAGATGCTTAGAGTAAGAGGATGTAGGTGGAGTTGGTATGCTTTCAAGGAAATATAGTATCAAAGTGGAGATTGTTAGAATTTGTGATATAATATTTCCATTTGCTGAAGATTGGAATATATTATTGATTATGGTGATAGAATATTTTCAATTAGAGAAGATTTGGGAAATATTGTTAATTTGGGAATATAATATTTCCAATTTGCAGAAGATTTGGAAGATATCCGAAATTTATTGCTCTTTTATTTGTAAAAGGAATAGGTAATAAATTACCTACATAAGTGGAAGGATTTGAAGAAGGTTTTTTTTGGGATAGTGAAGTAAGGAATTAATTCCCTAATTGGTTGGTTAAACAAGGAAGCCTATCAGGAGAATTAGAGAATTAATTAGGCATTGATTTATATCATAAATCAATTACTTCAACCCCATGCATTAATCCTTATATAAGGATAGGGATTAGGTGAATGTATTATCATCTCAAAAATGTGAGGTGGATCATCTCTTAAATTTCTTCTTCTTCCCTACTATCAGTCTTGTAATTTTTTCTTATTGAGAAAAGTAATAAAATCTCCTCTCCCCAAGTGGACGTACACTAACAAGACGTTAGTGGAACCACTATAAACCTATTGTGTTATTTCTTTTATTGCTTGATCTGTGATCGTTTTGCTGGTGTTATCTGTTGTTTGTTTTGCCTCAACATCGATCCGTTCCTATTTTTATTTTTCTGCAACAGTATTAACAGAGGGTATGTCAATATCTGGCCTTAGTCTCTTTAACAACCATATTCTTATTTCACATTGTTGTTTTTTTATCTAAAATAAAAATCATATATCAGTGTCATAAATCAGTTTACCTCAATTATTTATTTTATTATCATTTTCCATTCAATTTCAAATCTTATATTTACAAAAACAATTTATTACCAAAATTTAGACTTCAGTTTTAGATTTCTATATTACAAATGCCGTTTTTCAATGAAATCTTTATATTAATCAATCTATACTTAATTGCTCTAATTGGAAATAGACTTTTATTTTAAACTAGTAAATTATAAAATAGTAATAAAATATATAAAATAGTTAAATTTATATAAAATAGCTTGATTAAAATAGTTGTAAAATGTATCATAGTTATAAAAATAAATAGTAAAAGAGAAAATTATTTCAAATAATATATTTTTAGTATAAAATAATAATAGTTTAAAATAATAATTCAACCCAAACCAAATATCCGCATTTTCAAAATTTGGCTAAACTTTGATTCAAATTTTAAATTTCAATTCAAACCAACTTAAAGTTTAATCATTAATTTAAAATTAAATAGAAATTAAATTTCTAAATCAGTTTGTTTGAATCAAAACATAATTACAAACTTTGGAAAATAATTCTATTTGACCAGCGGTGCCCATATATAATTTTCTATCCTATGGTCAAGTAATTCGGGTATGTGCAATTTTCAATCCAAAATGATTAAATTTTTGTGTATGCATCATTTCAACCCATATTCCAATCCAGTATCATGTAAGTTTTTATAAACAATATATAATGTCCGGAACTTGAAATGTGATAACATGATCATGTCAATATAAACAAACTATTCAAAGCATACAAAATGTACATATATAAACTGAATCTTTGACATTTCATAACAATCAGGTTCATATGCAACATATAGATAAACTTATATAGATCAATCACTAACATATCATAACAATATCATCCAACATTAAACATTTCAATGTGAATATCAATACTTGCAAATAAATATTAGTCGTGAGCGCAGTCTCACCTTTCTTGGTTTAGATGTAGACATAAGCACGAATATAAGTAAAGCAACGACAAATCAAGTACCAATTACAACTTTTTTTTTATTTTTTTTCCTTTAGAACGGAAGAGGGCAATAGGGTTTCCAAAGAATCAATACAGGACCAGAATTTTGGTGACTTTGAAACTGACTTTCGAATATGCTAAACACCAAGTTTGAAAAGTGGTGAAAAATAAATTTTGCAAATTCTTTTCTCTACAATTTAAAAAAAATGGATTTCAATTATTATTTAAGAAGATATGGATGAAACACTGAAGATCATTTTCAGATCTAAAAATCTGGACCTAAAAATAAGTTTAAAAGTTTTGCATTTTTGGCACAGTAAAACTAAAAATTTGAAAAGGTGGTCAAAACGAAAAATGTAGCCAACTCAGTTATACTAAATCGAAAAAAAGATATGGTTAATTTGGAATTTCTAGACAGAGTTATGGTCGTGGAAACTAAAGGCAAAATCTAAAGGAAAAATGGAGAATTAAAATATGGATTTTGGGTGATAGGGTTAGGGTCTTCTAGGTTTTAGGGTTAATCATTCTAGGCTGGAGGATTTGGTCAAGGCAAGGGGAGGTGCAACTGTTGGTGGTGTTCGGTGCAAGGAGGGGTGGAAACGATGGGACTGATCGAGATGATAGTGGCCAAGGGAAGAGAGTGGAGGGAGGAGAGATGATGAGAGGAGATGATAGATCTTGATGTAGAGAAGTAAAAGAAAAGGAGAAATGAAAAAAAAAAAGATTTAAATAAAATTTTAGATCTAGACACTACAACAACAAAAAGTACTTAACAACAGTGAAACAATGTTGTTAAAGTACATTAAATGCATTTATTTTGCCGCTACAATATACATAGTTGCATGAAATATTTATCTTTCACAACACTCAATTAACAGCACATATGGCATCGTAAATAGTATTTGTATAACACTTACTGATAGTGGTGGACATCTTACATATTCATTTAAAATATTTTACACAATGATATCTAAGCATTGTAGAATGCAATTTTTACAACATGATATAGGCATTAAGGATTTTTTTTAATAACATACTCACAACATTGCATTTTTTATTTTTAATGTTTATACATTGTAAATTTAAATATTAAAAAATACTGGAACATTGTGAAAATAACTTACACAACGTTTACAAGAAGTGATGTTTATATTTTATACAACATTCTCTATACATTGTTAAAATCTCGTTATAATTTTTTTAACCATTGTTTTTTTTAATTTTAATCATGCAAACTGTTAAATAAGTACTTTAGATAACCTTTTTAATTATTGTAAAAAATAATGTTTATAACACCACAAAAGTTGTAAACTTTTTTTTTATAGCAATTCATAAACATCATAAACTTTTTCTTTAACAATAATACATTGTCATCCACAACTGTATACAAAAGTATATATAACTATGACAACAATACACTTTTATTCTTTAACCAAGTTTATTGCAGTAATCTAGGATTATTACTCCAATAATTAGAACGTATGTGCAGCTAGCATCATTTGGCATGTGGCTTCGCTATCATTTAGACTATGCTCACCCTTCAATTATAGTTATCCAGAATCTATCGTCAATTGGCCATCCTGTCACCTCATTACAACAACATAATCTCAGTAGAACTCAACACTTGCTTGCTTTCTCAACTCTACACCTTCAGTTGGCATTTTAAATTCCCTCTTCCCTCCAGCCCCTAACAACGATCATGGTTCATGGACATAGTTGTTTATATCTTGATACTTCATGCAGTGCTAAAGCTCCTAGCTACGACGTTGACTGACTCCTCTGTCTAGCATTGTTCAGTCCTCTATCACTTCTGCTTTTTTGTTCTTCTAACCTACCTACAATGTTCAATCTTGAGCCTGCTGCACCTAAGAATCAACTTCAGCTGTAAAAATCACAAATTAGCTCTTGCATCAAATCTGGGTCTTTGTGCCTAAGACCATAATAGAGTGTTGTTTTTATTTCAATGTTGTATGATAATAATTAATAGAGGCTGGACACATTTGTTATTCTTTTGAACTCATTTTTTGAAACTTGATCATCCTTGTGATGATGTCTAGGCTCCATTGAACAATTTCCTTTTTCATGTATAGCAATAATATTTACCAACTCCTTTTGCAATGCACTGATTCATCAAAAAAAAATTGTGTACTAACATAAGTTATTAAATAAGAAACCAGTATTCCATTTGAACTTTATAAAGACTAACTAGTACTTCTTACGTGTTGGAATTATTCAGTGCATCGCAATTGGAAAGGATTAGGAAATGGTCGCAAGCACCCTATTAATTAATAAAAAATATCTGATAAATTATTAGATAAAGAGTAGTAGTATTGTAATAATATGCATATAATGTTCGCATCTTTCCTCAAACATAGTACCGAAAGTTCAAATTAGACATATACTAGTTGCGATGGCTACCTGATCAATCAATGAAATGATGATGTGTAACACCCCGCCTCCGCTAGGGTCACTCGCAAAGGAATGCAGTAGCTTTAGAGGGGCATTATTGGTAAACATGCACAGAAATATCACAAGACAGAACATATAAAATAGCGGAAGTAAAATCAAACTTTCATAACATGAATAAATAAGGTCTAAAGCCTTTTACATCAGAGTACATCAAAACCTGTCTTGCAATAGTAAAGAAGCATAAAGACATTTTCATAAATTATTCCCCAAGTAAAAACAGTAAAGTAGCCATTAGCCAAGAAAAGTCCAAGCCATCCATGATGACCTTCAAGCAGAAGAAGTCCGAACTAAACAACAGTATTTCCTCCCAGTAACCTGGGGGGAAACGGAAGAAAAGAGGCGAAACAAAACGGGTCAGTCAAAAAGACTGAGTAAGCCCTATCTACTATTAGCATAAAAACTAGTAAAGTTAACTGACATGAGAAACTGAGATGAACATAAGCATGATAACAAGATAGATAAGCTAAATCAAGATGACAGGATGAACTACTGAACTCAGATAAACTAAGGTGTCATGATAAATTACGATGTCAAGATAAAACAAGGTATCACATCGTCAGGTTTCTATCAAGTATAATATCCCCAAGATATCTATCACGTATAACGTCCCATGATATCTATCCTGCATTTTAGCTCTGCACCTACCGTACTAGTATCCCCACCGTATCATGTGTTAACCAAGAATGACCCTCACTCAAAAGTCGTGTAATGGTCCATGTCAACCTAATATATCGCATATATAGGTTACTCAACTTGTATGTTTTATTCCATGTAAATGTTCAGTCCCTTGCCGTAGACCATACGGGCTTTCCCATGAGATTCTACATTACTTTAACATAGTTCCATGATCCTTAAGATCGGTTTGGACTGTTACCCTAAACCTAGCTAGGGTCTTCCAACATGAATTATCGTTTGTACAACTAGGACTTATGCTACCTAGGGCCACTAGGGATTACGCTTACCTATTGCACGTTTTCGTATCTCGGTTTTGGTTCAACCACCCAGGGCCATTGGTATTTACGCTAACCGTCAACCGCGCCCTTTTTCCCACGCATTCATCGTGAATCGTTTTCCCATGATTGTATGCACATGTATCACATCGTGCCATCCGAGTCCTGTCACAGGGCAAATCAAGAAATACAGGACTCGGTCGGGAGCTTTCGATTTATCTGCCGATGCAGATGCTAAGGTCTGTTTTTTATACGTGGCTATGGTCCCACGCGACCCCTCCCTCAACTAGTGAAAGACAAGGCAGGATAAATCCTGTATGAGAACACACTACTGGCCAACCCACAATCCTAGCCTTACCGCAACCATAATTAGATAGCAATTATGGTCTATTGGGTGTTCTCTGCCTTTCCGTACGTACACGCTTGACCAAAGATGGTAGGTAGTCTGACGAAATGCTATCTAGGGTACGACCGTGTATCGTCGACTATCCCCTATCCATCCCCGTCTTTAGGTCGCTCATATAGCAACCAAGGCATACTCTTGGTTCTTCTAACGCAGACCTTAACCTCTCATGAGCCTAGTATAATCACCTGGCAGCTCATAGAGGGATACCAAGAATACCCTCACGTTCCCCGAAGCCGCTGCTTCGTTACCCATTTCGCTGGTGCCTTTATCTAAATCAGATACTTGCTCCTACTCGTATACTTAAACGATGACCTACCGTATCAGGTTACTCATCTAACTATGAACTGGTCTAAATTTCCTCGACTAAGAATCATTACTTAGTTATTCCCCAACTAAGGTTTACCACTTAGCCTTATTCCCGTTATCCTTGTTAACTACGGTTATCCCCTATCCTCAGAACTAGGGTTTACATAATGGATTAAGTGTCACTTAAGTTCATGACTTAACCCGTCTACCAATCATGTCAAAATTGGCTAAGTATCCAAGTCCAAGACTTAACCCGTCTTCAAATCATGTCAAAATTGGCTAAGTATCCAAGTCCAAGACTTAACCCTACAAACCATGCTCACGTTGGTTAAGTATGTATTAAGCAATTCACGACTTAACCTCGTCCAATTATCATTCTAGATTGGTTAAGTATATATTAACTTGACCCTATCAATTTACTTAGTCAAATCGGTCAAGTGTATTCAAGCGATTCGTGACTTAGCCTTATCATGTTTTCACGTTAGATCGGTTAAGTATAGGTTAACTTAACCTCAATAAATTCACGAGTTAGATTGGTTAAGTATAGGTCACTTAACCACATCAATTCATCATGTTTAGATTAGTTAAGTGTTTAACTTAACCCCATTAAACTACCAAGTGGGATTAATTAAGTCTAGGCTAACTTAACCCCATCCGATTTCCATGTTTGGACTAGTTGAGTCTAATCTTAACCCCATTCGTTAACCGTATTTTTCGGTTAAGCGTCATTAAGAAAACTTACTTAACCTTACCAAGTTATCGCGTTGGATTGATTAAGTGTTGGTTAACTTAACCCCATCCACTAGTCATATAAAAATGGTTAAGTGTCATTAGGCAAATCAAGTTACTTAACCTACCCAACCTTGTCATGTTTTGTTAAGTATCATTAGCCTAATCAAATTACTTAACCCATTTGTCCATGTCATATTTGGTTAAGAGTCATTAATCAAATTAACTTAACCCTATCATGTGGCATTAATTACTTAATGCACCTTCACCTCTCACATTAGACTTTGTTGTGGTTACTAGTTAAGCCGGTCGGTTCCGGGTAGCTTTACACCACAACTTGGTCTAACCTCGGGTTCAAGCACAACATGACCAACTTCTCACATTGGGTCCTATTGTTTGCAACTACTAGTTAGGCCGGTCGGTTCCGGGTAGTTTTACGTTGCAAACTCAACCCAACCTCGAGTTGGCCACACTTATATTATCTAAGTGTCATGTCCATCATGTTTCCCAAAACATGTTACAAGTTTTCAAGCATTTGGGTAGACCTAACTTAATAGGTAAATTCCCAAAGGGTAGACCTAACTTAATAGGTAAATTCCCAAGCTTATGTTTTTATGCATACTTACATGTCAACTTCCATGTTATATTTCAAGTCATGTTTTCAAGTTGTATTTTCATGTCATTAGAAATTACCCATAACATAACCCAACGCTTTTAAACTCGCATATATGTTCGCGACAACGTAATGGATTAAAAGAAGAGACTTGGCAAAGGCATGACAAAAATGGATATTAAGCCACAAGTTAATCATGGTGGCAAATGAGGCACAAATGTGTTCATTAACTTGCATGTTACATTCTTAAGCCTCAAAACATGCATAAACCCAAACTTGGCACATAAGCGAATCATGGTGACAAAAGATATGGAATGATGACTAGTAACTCGCATATATCATCATATAAGGGTTATGACTTCATATGCAAGTTGACATAAAGGTTATGAGGGTTCTCATGTTGCCTAATGCAACATTTCAACATAAAGGTTGTAGCTTTTAGCTCACAAGATCAATATAATGACTTCATAAACTTGCATGACATGATAGCATGTATCATACTCAATGATCAAACCCAAACTTGCAACATGAACATTTAACTTCATAGTTAATATCTAAGAGTAGGGAAAGGGCTTACATTGCTATGAAGGCACAAAAGATATGACAAAGCCCTTATGCAATCAAATAGACCCAAAATGCAAGCTCTAACATAAAAACCCTTGAGCCAAAATAATCAAAACCCTTGCTTTATGATGCAAAGATAGAAACTTGACTTGAATGCAAGCTAATGACACTCATACAAGCTTGAAAACACTTGTATGCATGGAAAATCTCTCATAGAAACCATTTAGAAATTTTATGAAGAGAGTGGAGGCCATGAGAGGTAAAATTTTGCCATAGTTTAGTTGCATGAATGAATAATGAGGATTTAGGATAGGTTAGGGTCTTATTTATAGATTAGGCAAGTGTTTTAGGCCATAGAATTAAACCTAGATTCAATCCAAGCCATCAAAGCATGTCTTGGGGAAGAAGTCAAGTGTAGGAACCATCTAGGGCCTTTAGATTAAAGATGAACCATGAGAACCATCCAAATGAAAAATCTGCATTTGAGCGAATCGGCCCACGGGTTGACAGCCAAACACCCTGGATTAACCCCTAGTCGACCCAGCAGGCTCGGGTCGACCTCAAAAATCGGCCGGTTCGGTTATTCCCCTCTCCCAATTCGCTGTTTTGAACATTTTTGCATATTTATTTATTTATTTTTCAATTATATATATATATATATCAATATATATATATATATATATTTTTCTGCGCAACCCATTTCACTTAATTAAGTATACTTTAATTTGGGAATTTTTCGTGAAACTTCGCGAGGCCATTTCTTGGTCATACGGACTCCGATTCTCGAAAACTCAGACTCTATTTCGCGTATTTTTCCGAGACGAACGCAATGGCATAACCCGTTTTACTTGATTCAGAATTTAAAATTAAATTCTGCCTTGATTCTCGTCTTAACACGTTATCGAAAAATACGGGTTGTTACATGATGATATCCCACCTCATCACACTTTTGTTGAAGTCTTGTCACCTTTATCCCCAAAGCGGTGGACATAAATTATCCATGTGACCTGAACAGTAAGGAAACTAAACAAAGAATTGATAGTAAATCATCAAAGATGACAAAAATATTGTTTTTATACAGTTAAATGAACGAATTCCGTTCAAGTTGTGGCTTTGAGCCACTGGTCCATGAAAACATATTACTTTGCTCTAATGTAACTTGCTAGATCAGTAATGCTTTTTTTCTTTTCTTTTATTTTCTAACTTGACTCGAATTTTGATTAAAAAATACGTTGACTCGTGACATAGAAATAACTGAAATCATTCTAAAATCTATGCATAAATGCATGTTCTTAAGCGCCATATAACTAGTATTAACCTTCGTGATACACGTATGTCAATGATATCAGATTTAAATATTTTGTGCAAAAATTACATTTTCTAAAAATAATTTGATATGGTATGGATATGTATGTTTTTCGATACCTATATTTTGCATCAACATAGTGTGTTCAAAATACATGCACAAACTCATGTCAATAAGATGGGAGTCGACAATCAAGTTATATTCATGGAAGAAGTAAAGACAATCTTATTTTTAAGTATTCATTATAATTCAGCATGGCACCAATTTGTACGTCAATGATACAAATTTGGGTATTTACATTACTCATGGGTATAAACAAAATATAACATTAGCTGCGTAATTTATTTTGTAATTCAGTATAAAGTATTTTCATGCTCTACGACAATAAGACCTTACCATAGCATAGGAAAAATGCTATTAAATCCTATGATAACAGTTTTATAAATGTCGTATAATGACATGTTATAAAAAAAATGGATAATTCATAACGCTAAAACAACCACTATAAAAAGTTTTCGTATTATAGTACAAATCATCCGTTGTCTTTCTCTCTAACATAACACTGATAATTCACTTTAAAGTAAGTTCATAGCAGATTCTAAATGTTGCACGTTGACATGTTAATGTGGATGTCGAACTTTCCACAGCACTAACAAACCGCTATAATAAAATTAGCAACGATAGCCTTTATACAATAATGTTATGATATGTTATAGCAGTTATTCAACTCAATTAAGTTACTATAATTTTTCTTATGCGTAACGGTTTCTTTTCATAGTTTTGATGTTTCCTATTACTTATTTATATATTACAATATTCAACACTATAGTAAAATATGCAATAATTTTTTTTAATATAATTATTAAAATAATGCAAAAATCACAGAAGATGATAAACATAGAGATGTAACATTATATTAAACATATCAAATATTCATACATGTAATATCTCATAATTGAAACTGTACAAACAAAAACATAGAGATGTCACTAATAAACGATTCAGCGAGGGCCCTGACTCCACATCTTCTCCTTTTCTCTTTTATTTGGGATGTCCGACTTCCTCCGAAGATTTCTTTGTTTATGTGGAGAACCCTTTATCACGGGTCACCACTGGATGAGAAACTTCAGAGAATTAACATCCCTATCGTGTCTCGTTGCAGGTGTCGTGGATCAGGTGAGTTGGAATTCTTAACTCACTTGTTTTTCCGTAGCTATTATGCTACTATTGTCTAGAATTACTTCGGGAATCTAGTTGGTCTCTGAGGTAATGCCACTTCCCTTTAGGATTGACAGAGATACTGGTGGGATGGTATCTCAGTTAAATCTTTTCGGCCGATCTTTTTCGTCTCATTCTTTGCCTTATCTGCTGGCATATATGGTGCTCGCGGAATAAGGCAACATTTGATGAAATTCCTAGGGATCCTCCTACCATCATTTGGCGGGTTAGGAACAATGTTTTCCTTGCTTTTCATGGTAGGCCGTTTAGGGGAGTCATTGGCTCTCGTTCGAGGAGGATAGTGGGTTTTATGGTTGTTTCCACGATTCCGTCTGCCCTTAGGGAGGGGATCGGCTAAGTCGCTCTGTATTTTTTTAGGTTCGGACTGTTTCCTCACTCCCCTCTTCACACCCTCACCTCCTCCCTCCCCACTTCTGCTTTTATTTCTTATGTTTTTCTATTGTCGTAGATCTTGATTTTACATTTTCTTTTTGGATTGTAACTCAATGGGATTACTGTTGCTGGAGGTGCTAATCTGGAGCTCATAGGAGTTGGAGATTTGGTTATAGAGCTAAAGCTTTCAGCTGGATTACTTGGTAGGCGGGGAGCTGGAGACTACAGTTGTCTGTCTTCGCATTTTGTCCTCTTCGACCGTCTTGTATTGGAGCTCATTCCTTGTTCTTTGGATTTGAGGAGGCGTTGGCGTCTACGGCGTCGATGGCGAGAGACTCCGGAGGGTCCTCTTGGTTTTGACTCTCACTTTTCGTTTGGTGTTGGCTGTAATATTTTTCATATCTGTCATCTGTTATTCTTGTTTATTCATGTTTGTGTGTGAGCACAGAATATGTAGCTATTTTTATATAATCTGTTTTTGTGAGTCATTGGAGAATGGCTAGATTCTCCCTTTTGTTGCATATATTTATATTTGAAAAAAAACGGCCCTAACATCACCTACTCCACAGAATTTCAAATCATTTTGATGCATCTACTATCCTCTGGATCTTCTGATGCGGTTTGCAACAGCCTAAATAATAAATAATGTGTAGAAACATTTTGGTTGTTCCTTATGAACACATTAAAAGAGGGTGAAAAAGTTACACTAATTGATAATTTACTATTTTGGATATTACTTATGAGCATGTTTTAGATATTCTCAATTCATGTATGGGCGCAACAATAAAAAAGTCTCCTATGATTGATGTAGTCCATCACAAATAAATAAACACTCTCAATCCATCTTGAGCAAGCTGCACTTCTAACCCCTCTCTAAACAAATTGGAACAAAATTAATTTTAGATGGATGAAAGTAAAAAATTAGATTGTAGCATGACCAGTAATTGAAAGAAAGAAATAAATTTTCCTATAAACAATTTAATATAGTTACATTGGTATCTTACTATGGCCTAAATGCTCTTTTACCTATTGGTAGTTAGTTTTGAAAAGAAAGGGACAATATAAAAGAAACATCTCGATAGGATTTGTCCAAACCATTTTGTGTAGTAGCAAATATGATATATGCAAGAATTAGATAATACCATAGAATGGTTCTATGTACTTTTTTTATTATACTTCACAGACAATCATTTATAAATGGGATACCGTGATTAAATTGAATAACAGATACTATACATGTTGACCATTCTGCAAATTTCATGTTGTCCTCAATGTGACCGAACTCATGTGTCATACTAGTGAGGAGCTCGTTTTAGACATATCCACTTAACTGCTTCAAGCGTCCATAATGAAATTAAATATAGACATAAATTTCAGAATATATCATAAGTTTGGCAAACCAATCTAGACTAGGTTACATATTTATCGCAATTCCAATTCTACAATACCTAGGGCAAACAAAAATGAGTATTGGTGACTTCCTTCCTGTAAAAGGGTATGATTAATGTAAGAAATCTTTTAATGATAAAAAAATTGAACTAAGAAAGAAAAAATAGTGAAAGAGAATGCAAAGTCAAATGCCTTGTAGAAAAAGGAAACACTTTCAGTACCACAGAGGCACAAAGTCTAATTGTTACGTAGTCATAAGTTAAGACATGCAGTAGATCAGTGAGAAAACAGTACTGCAGTACTGCATTATCACTAATTTCAATGATGCATTCCCACTAGTTCTAACTATTTTACTAAATAATGGTCAAAGCCGCTACTGTGTTTACCTAAGTATATAGTATTACCGGTTATACAAAAAAAGAGTAACTTTCATTTGATGGCAGAAGCATATTCATGGAGACTAACTTGCAAGGAAGACCCGATTAACTTAAAATTTGGGATTTATGTGAGAGAACTGACTCTGTTTAAGTTTTTTGATCATTTATGAGTGTGATAGATTACTTTTACGGAAGGAGATTTGATTTTCATAGAGAAAAACAACCATACCGAGGATGATGCAGTAAATAGAATATAACTAAGATTGTTAGAAAGTGTAATACATAGGTAGAGGAAACCTTGTACAATGTGTCAAGAATGTGATGGTCAAGTTGTCTAGCTTCTGGTTTTGAAATGGCAAAGGAGAATGGTCAGAAACTAATAAAGTGTGTTTATATATGCTATTCGTGTAAAAAAGGAGTTAATACATTATGGGAATTAAATATATCAACTGTAAATGTCTATCCTTTTGTAGTAGTCATATTTGATATTGGAAAATTCTAATTCAACCCCCATTTAGTTAGTAGCCCCCTTAAAAAAATAAAATTTTAATGACAAAAGTACCCTTAAGAAGTTATCTTCTCATCTATTATCCGCACATCGTAAAATTCTACTATCTCTAAAAACATCTAAGCTTCAAAACCCAAGATTTCGAATCATTGAAGGAAAAATTCATTTCCAAATAAGAATACAATGGATTTTGAAGGAGAAGGTGATTCGCCATCACAATCACAGCAGGTAATAGAAGATAAATAAAACTTTTGAGTTTTATTTTTATTTTTCAAGTACAGCCGATGCACAACGAATAGTGTGATTTTAGTCAAAACCACGTAATAAGCCTACTAGGAAGTATAGCAAACCTAGTATCGATTCCGCGGGGATGTACTGCTAACCATGCAGTGAGAGTGTGGGGTACAGGAATAAACCACGCAAGATTAAAACGTGGTTTTGGTACTATCCACGCATGAATTCAAAACCCTAACCTATTCAATGCAAAGATGAGATGAAGTCTTCCTCTCTTTGGAGACCGACTTCGAAGTCAATGCCTTCACTTGAAGAAGAACGATTACTAATTGATTTTATTATTTGATAAAATCGGATGATGTTGCTTTCGATTTATGCGTTATTTACTTATTCGAACAATGTAGGAGAGGGTAAAGGCATTTGTGGAAAAAACGGAGGGGGGGGGCTACTACCCAATTATCTGGGTATATGAGTATTTTAATTTTTTGTGGGGCTACTAATAAAAAGGAGGGTTCAAATAGAATTTGTATTTGACATTTTGCAACTCAATAATAAATGTTAGCATCAAATTGTCCAGAAAAAACAGTAAGTGAGCAAAAGTGATCAGAAAGCGGGGAAGGAGAAGGAAATAAAAAATGAACATAACTTTTAATTCCTGAAATATGTGACTTTACTGTTCCCTTTTGGAAGCATTTTGTTATATTCACTTATTGCAAATGTTTTCTTGTAGAGCCTCTTGCATCCATACTTGCTATGTCGCTCCTTACTATTAACACATACTTAACTCGCTTCTATACAACTACTCTAATGTAGCCTTATAATCTTTCATTATTTTTCATCATCCCTCTTTACATATTTTTCTGGTCTTCAGGTTCTACAACATGACTTGCCACATTAGAAAATTCAAGTGGAAGTAATTACGTGAAAACACCATGGCATGTCAAAAACACAACCACTCAAATTTGAACAAGACATAATTTAACTAATGGTGTAAAACATAATAACACAAAACAAATAAAGAGTAATGGCTTCTCGATGCAAGTTAAACTGTTAAAGATGAACTGTAAACATTTAAAGTACGTAATGCTTACCGTGTTCAGCGCTGGGCAGGAAGATATACATACATACATACATATATATATATATATATATATATATATATATATAAAGGGTTCCATGGCACCCCAAATTTGTAGCACCCCTAAAGCCCCTTAATGAGAGCCCCTCATTTATTATTAAATAAGTTAGTGGGGGGAGAGGGGGATAGTGGAGGAGAGAGAAAGGGGATTGTATGGTGGAAATTGGGGTGGCTAAAGGGGTGCTACACTATTTGGGGTGCTCTTGATCGTATCTCATATATATATATATATATGCATACATACATATATATGAGGAGCGATCGGGGGCACCCCTATTGCATCCCCTATCCATTCGTGAGCTACGACGATCCATAGATGGCCAATCCACACATATATAATGATATATCCTAAATTTGAGCTTGTTCCGACATTCATAACATTTTCAAAATCATAGCTTAATTATTCACCATTCAGACATTTATTCAAACTGTAAAATTTAAACATCAAATATATTATTATACGAATGTCGGAACGAGCTCAATTTTGGATAGATGCTAATACATATGTGGATTGAACATCTACAAAGTTTCGTTGGATTGGTATCGTCGTATCTCTCGAACGGATAGGAGGTGCAACAGGGGTGCTGCAAACAGGGGTGCCCCTAATGCTCCTATATATATATGCAACTCTAGATTTTTGTCCAAACAGAAAGCCCAAAAAGATGTAATGCTCTTCTCGCATTAACTATACTGATATTATATGTCAAGGAAAAAAATAAAGGATGGGAGATACAAAATAAATGAGACTAAGAATTAAAGCAACTAACCGGTAAAGGAGCAAACTGTAACACCCATGTCCATTAATGTCACTCACAAAGGGAATGCATTAAATTCTATGGAGCATTTTGAGTGTGTATAGAACAGAACTTAACAACAAGACAGATATAAACAGTACTAAAACATTAAAATTTTATTCATTGCAGTGGTAAACACATAGGTTTGATTACATCATCAAAAGCCAGAGTCAAAGTACATAATATCCATCTTGAATAATTCAGAGTACATAAATTGAAAGACATAACCCCAATACAAAATAGCCATAAATAAGATAAGCTGAACTTTTACTTCAGCAATCCAAGCAACTTCTAAAACAAGAGATACAACTGTCCAAAATAAAGCTCCACTGGTGCTAGTTCCACCCTGAGCACCTGGGGGGAAAAGGAAGAAAAGAGGTGGAAACAAAGGGGTCAGACATAAAGTCTGGCGAATGCGATAACTTTAACAATATAATTACCAAAATAACTAGGCTAAGGCATAAGTTAGAAAATAAGGAAATGACTGTGAACAATTGGGTAAAGCAGAGTAAACAAGGAAATAAGATGAACAAAGACAACGTTAAAGGCGCACCTAAACCACTACAAGATAATTACTATACTGCACCACCACTAGTCACCCTAAAGTTGATCCCGTCTACAAAACTTAATAATGATAATGGTAGTTTCGTGCACCCCTAGTTGCCTTCATAGGTGCCGCCTGCCCCTATCTCCACTAGGTGTACCCACTACCCCCATGCGATCGGCTCCCTAACTCGTAGATACCCGTGTTGGCCCCACAGTGGGGTGTACCACTCCCCGAAGTGGCAACCCGATACCACCAACAATGCACGACTTATACCTGCACGATGCAACAACGTCTTACCTACCAGCCCGGGCCCACACATGCATATGAAACCGCTGGACTTGCGTTGCCACCGCTAACCCGTTTTGGCCTCTTACAGTCAAGCCCAGTACGCGTGTCCCATCCTCGACTTGGGTCGAGCCCATAAAGATACTTATGGGTTACTGGTTGAAACGGGCCCCCATTACTTGACACAAGCTATCCACCTGAGCTTGGTCCCCTCTAGTACATCCCACTTAACCCTCTTCTTATTCATGTTCGCCTACATGTTTTCAAATTTTGGTTAAGTGTTTCTAGTCGTATTTCAAATGCCACCCAAGGCACCCACTTAATTCCACGTGCCACCCAAGGCACCCACTTAACCGCCTCATGTTCCACTACATGTTTATCTGGTTAAGTGTTTCTTAATTCATTAAGACCGTAACCTTATAAAGACCTCCCACATTAGACTGGCATTTGTGGAAGCTGGATTTGTCGGGCGGGTCCGGGCAGTCTTACACCACAAACGAGCCTAACCTCGTGTCTTTACAACGGTTACGCCTTTAATTTATGTCTAAGACCTCCCACATTAGACTGGCATTTGTGGCAGCTGGATTTGCCGGGCGGGTCCGGGCAGTCTTACGCCATAAAAGTGCCTAACCTCGTGTCTTAGACGATTAATTACTCCTAATTAATCATTCCCCGATTTGAATTAATTTCCCTATTCAAACTATCAATCAATTCCAAATTTAACTATGGCCATAATTGACTCAATTATGTCCATCTATTTATGGTATGCAAAATCATATCAATTATCATCACAAATTTATTCTATGCCTTTTAAGGCATTTATGCAAATTCTCAATATTACATCTTTTAATATTATCCCATTACCCCACGTTGTACGTTCATTTGTTTAACGTAAAATATATGTTAGACTCGAGTAGTCTAACTTATGGAATAAAGAGAAAACATCACAACATACATAGAAATAAAACTAGATCTAAACACAAGGGGTGAATTTGCATGTGTGAATGAGGTTCTCCACCTAAAACTTGCATAGGCAAAAGTCACAAACTTGCATAAAACTACATATGTCATAGTTCTAAATCTAAAGGTGTGAACTTGTTTAGGTAATAGTCACAATTTCATAAACCGTGTATGTCATGGATCTAACCATAAGGGGTAAACTTGCATAGGCATTAACCACAAACTTACATTACATGATTTATACTCCAAACATATATATACATATACTTGCATATGTGATTTATGCAATCATAACGATGGTGTAAACTTACATCTAAGCATGTAAACTAGCATATAACTCACACATGTCATAGCCTAACTTTTAGATCCAATTTACCCATAAAATAGATGTCATGAAACATGTAAGGTTATATATAGTTTTCACTAACTTGCATATGATCCATGCCTTAATTTACATCCTAACTTGCATATATGACTTATCATAAGAATTAGTCCCAACCACATAGCCAAACTAGCATATGAAATAACATTATGACTTGATTATACATAAGCCAATCATAGAATTACAACATAGGTGATAACATCACAACTTTACAACATAGATGATAACATCATAGAATTTACAACATAAATGATAACATCACAATTTTACAACATAGATGATAACATACGATCAATAATTCACAACATAACCATATAATCCACATCATATCTCAATCCAATTAAATTGTTAATTATTTTATTAAAGAAATCGAACTCACAACTCAAAGAAGGTCTTGAGTTCTGAAATCTGAGTTCTGAAGTTGAATTAGCTTTCCTTTGTAGTAGATTCGTTGTTAGAGTTGAATAGAATTGAATTTGATTAGCTTTTCTTCCTCTCTAATTGGTGGCGGCTATTCCAGGTTGCAAGGTGACGGCATGCAGGCTATGAGTCTAATTTTAATTTGAATTTAGGTACATGTCTTTTTATAGAGTTTAGGATTAGTTTAGACCGTCCGATCAACCCAGAATTAACCCCAGCCATTCAGAGTAGATCAGAAACCCTAATGACTCAGCATACAGTCATAAACAGGTCATCAACCAAATCTGCCCCGGGGGGGGGGGGGGGGAGGTCGACCTGGTGAGGGCAGGACGACACCCAGGTCGACCCTATGGTCGACCTGGCCCTGGCGGGAAATTTCCCGCCTAGCCCAATCTGACTCTGAAATTTGAATTTTCGAAATCTATTTTGAATTTTTTGAAACTTCCGATCGCCATAACTTCTTCATACGAAGTCCAATTCATGCAAACTCGGACTCTATCTCAACCAAAATTCCGAGACGAACACAATGGAACAACCCATTTCCCTTAATTCTCACATCTGAGATTAGTTATTCTTTAATTTTTCACTTTAGTGTTAACAGAAATACGGGGTGTTACACAAACTCTAGTCTAGACCAGATGACATGAATGGTTTATCGATGCGACTGTCAATTACTTTCCAATCAAGCTGAGCAACGCGACTCACTACTTCGCCTTTTTTGAATTTTCTCGGGATCAAGTATGGAAAAAAAAATGTATGCTGTTTTGGAAGTATAAAATTTATAATTAACTCTTTTTTATATAAATACAATAAAAACAGTGATACAAAATATTCAGAAAAGAACTTAACAGACTTCAATGAAGTCCAGGAATAAATTATGCTATAAAAATATGGTCAAGCAGCAAACTTGATAAAACCTAACTGAAATCGGTTTTGAACTGCCACAGGGGAAAGTATGCCAGCTGATGTAATCATCCAGGTAAATGTAAATGTAATAAATAAAAACACAAGGTAAAATAAGTTAGAAAGAAAGAAATCTTAGTTTTCAAGTGGCTGCAAAATCCTTTTCTTTTAAATTGGGTGTACAGGAATAAATTACTACAATCATTAATGATTCCATTACATGATAAATTATGCTCATGATGTGAACGTCTTGACCAGTACATTAACTTTTTTTTACTTATCAAATCAATTAACATTAAAAGATCAAATGCTCTGATATCGTTATATTAGTTTTTCCACTAAATCATCAATTAGGTTTTATTCCGGAGTATGATCATGCTAAATTTAATCATGAACTCCAGATTTAAGAGATAAGGGGAAATGTTATACTAAATAACATAGCACTCACGAATCATTACTTCAATGTTGTTTACTAACTATAGTTTAGGCAGGTGTTAATTACACTGGCATAGACAAGTTTATAAATCATGATACCGGTCCATTGTGTGCTGGTTAAGATAAATAGGAGTGGGATCAATGTCATTAGCAGGGCTATAAGGTTGCACCACCCATATATCACCCAAACTAAGATTGCATCAGCATGTTCATGCATCAAAATAATCTGCAACACAAAAAAGTTTGTTATTATTTGCCTTTTCCTAGAGATATCTATCTCTCTCTCCATCCACCATCCTCCCTATTTTCCTTCATGCAGAGCCAGCCCTGAGTGATGGGAGGCCCTAGGCCAAATTTGCCAAATAGCAGTCAGGGCCCTAGGCCAAATTTGCCAAATAGCAGTCAGGGCCCTAGGCCAAATTTGCCAAATAGCAGTACAAGATAGTGGAAGATGGGAGAGGGAAAAAAGCAAATACCAAATATGAAGCTGCCCAGGATCGATCTTGAAACCTCAACATGGGAGATAAATGCCCTTTCCAACCAACCACTATTACTTTCAATAACATAGCACTACCCTATGTGTGTGTGTGTGTGTCTATATATGAGGCACGCTCTATGGCATCCCAAAATTTTAGCACCCCTTTTGCACCCGATTTATAACCACTCATTTATAGTAAAATAAGTTAGTAGGGAGAGAGAGAGTTAGTGGAAGGAGAGAGAATGAGGAATGTGTGGTGGAAATTAGGGGGCTAAAGAGGTGTTGCACTATTTGGGGTGCTCTTGATCCTATCCCTATATATATATATATATGTATGTATGAATTTATCTTGAGGCCCCAGCCCAGCCCGAGGCCCTAGGCGACCGCCTAGGCCTAGGGTCGGGCCTCCCTGCATGTCGTCGTTGTTGTGCGCTAATGGTAGAAAGAATATGATGGTTACTAAACATTCGTAGATAAAGAATTTATCAAAATAGCAATTATCTATGTTCTAGTTTTAAAGACGCGCAAGTAATTTATTTGACTTGGCAAACAATTAATGGTCTTTATAACAATGAACTCACAAAATCAAGCCGAGGAATTTTAGGGTTCTTATCTTCACGATTTGAATGGAGAGGAGGTTGGGTTGCCTTATTCGGTGGCCTATAAGGTTTGCTTAATAACCAACTTAATGTAGCAAAAATTATATGTGGAGGCAGATGTGGCAAGAAAGGAAATTATATGTTTGGATTTGAGGAAATGTTTGGAGGAAGAGGGATGATGCAAATAATTGAAGAAGGAAAAGTGAAATAACTTGAAGAGGCGGTCACAGAAGACAAAAAACTTTGGAGAGCCTGCTTTCTCAAAAGTGTTATGCAATGGATCCATGTTTTAAACAAAACAAATTAAAAAAGACAATAACACTATCGAATAAGGCGTTATCTTATGGGGTTATAAGATGGAACTTTTCTTGTAGTGATGTAAATTGAGTAAAGTACATGTAGACCCTGTTTTACGATTTGGCTGGCAGGGAAGGCACATAGGGTAGCCACCTGGACGGTTTGGTTAATGTTATAAAGTAGTTTTCATATACTCTTATTTATCCTTTTCTACCTCCTCTCCACGACCTTTCGGTTAACGTTGTAAACAAAAATGACACTCAATTCGCCAATCAAAATAAGATATGCAAACCATTTAGTTGATGTTCATCTGACAACAATACTCTTTAGTAGTTTGTATGACATTGTGGTGACCTATATGTATATTGTGTTATAACTCTTATATCAACAAGTATATGGTTTAAAATATTTTAAATATGTCATTATTAGTAAATGAAACATTGAAAAACTTTCTAAAATTCTTTACGATTCCGTATGAAGATCAAAAATCATAAAATTTTAAACAACATTTAGTTTGTCTTTTTCAGCTATGAGTTTCCATCCAAACAAAAATGTGCATTGCACAAGTATTTTAGAAAACGACCAATTTGGAAAATGAAGTTAAATCAAAAATAGACAGCAAAATTATTTTTGCACATTCGTGAACATATCAGATGCGTTGATAATAAATTTTGCCTGCTCCTTTAAATTTAGCACATATACATTTGCACCACAAATGAGCAAATAAAATATAAAAGGGCATGAAGACTTAATGTTCATTATTTCACAAAATTTATATTATCTCTAAGTTGATATTTTAAAATGCTGAAATACTGATAGAAAAATTGCTTGGAAAGAGCTGAATTTATTGCCACCAACCAACATTGACCAACATGGTATGTACTTGTTTATGATCTTATTTATGATATTATTTGCATTCCTATAACAAAGGGTGAGAATATTTGCATTCCTTTTTTCCATAAGATTATTTTCTTATTTATGATATTATTTGCGCGATTATAACAATCATTAATTCAATATGTACTTGTTGGAGAATGGAATTTTGATGACACCAACCTTGTTTCAATATTATTGAGTATAAAATATATACTAACATTCTTGCCTAGAATATATATATATATATATGTATATGTATGATATATATGCAGGATATAAATATTGAAGACTGTACAGTATTAGAGATTCAAGATATCAAGAAACTCAGAGTATCAAGAATCAAGATTTCAGAAGCTCAAGATTATCAAGTAACAGAGTCTAGTTTATATGTAAAACTCCGGTTAGCACTTTCAAATTATGTTTTCAAACTCTGTTTTCAAACTCCTTTTCAAATTAATTTCAAACTCCCATTCTAAAATGATTTCAATTTATTAAGATTTTACTTATAATTTTAAATATATATATGTTTATACTTTATAAAGTTTTATAATATACATGTTTATAATATATAGGTTTTATAGTTTTATATTATATAATTTTATAAATATGTTTATATTACATATCACTATGTTTTTATATGCTTTTACACTTTAGAAAATTCATTTTGAAACATTAGCTTTGATTCAAGAATTTCCAGAATATATATATATATATATTGATTTAAACAGTTGAAAAATGGTTTTAAAAATCAAAATACTATGTATATGTCGACATACATAGATGAACATGTCGACATATAATTGTTATATTTTCAATTTTCAAAGGAAGTGTCTTTTCATATTTTGAAACGGTTCGGAAACGTTACAACCTTTCAAACACTATAAATAGAGGTTAAATTCGAATTTTTTATCAATTCTTCTTCTCATCTTCATCCTATCTCACCATTATCAAAACTTAATTTCTTGATTTCTACACTTATACACTGCCGATTTCTACTTAAATTATATCAAACTTCTTCTTTTCTCAATCTCTATCAAATAACCTAGGATTGGAAGTGCTATTCAAGAGTTGTAGGGCTGTTGTAATCATTTGGGAATTATTTGGGCAAGGGTGTGTTCCTTCTAGCTCGAAAATCATGGAAAGGGGGCGGTGTTAACCTTGCAGTCGTGAAATCAAGGATGGTGGAACCGGTGTTAACCTTGTACCCGTGAAATCAAGGGTGGTGGAATCGACGTTAACCTTGTAGCCGTGAAATCAAGGGTGTTGTAAGATTGATACTAGTATTAATAAAACTCTGTGCAATCCAGCATTGTGCAGGACTGAACGTTAGAATAATCCGAACCAGTATAAAACCGATGTGTTCTTTCCTTTTCTGCATTTTATATTTACTTATATCTGTGTTTATGATTGTTTCTGTGTTTGTGATCATTTATAGTGTGATAATCATTGTGTGATTCATATAGTAATTCAAGTTAGTTAAAAATTTCTGTAATTTTCTATAAACACTATTCACCCCCCCCTCTAGTGTTAATTTTTCCTTAAGATCCTTAATCTGCATCCTTAACATTTGGTATTGGAGCATAGGTTTTCAAAATTTCATCATATGAATTTTGGAAATATTAAATGGCAACAAACATTGGAATTGCTAATAACAATAGTTCATTTGTAGAGGGTCAGTCCACCGTTAGACCACCATTATTTAATAGAAGTACGTATTCATATTGGGCATGTAGGATGAAAATATATTTACAATCGATAGGATTAAACACTTGGAATAGTACACAAACTGCATATGTTGAACCCACTACTAATTTTGCACAATGGACTAATGAACAAAAGGTGGCTGCCAAAGTAATTCTAAGGTTATGAATATGTTATTCTGTTCATTAGATAGAAATGAATTTAATAGAGTCACAGTTTGTAAATTTGCTTATGAAATATGGAGAACATTTCAAGTTAATCATGAAGGAACTAATAAAGTAAAATAGACCAAGATATTTATGTTAACTAATCAATTTGAGTTATTTAAAATGGATCAGAATGAATCCGTCTCTGATGTATGCTACAAGTTTTAGGAAATCATGCATTCACTAATGGCTTTGGGAAAAACTTATTCTAAGGAGCATCAAGTTAGAAAAATTCTCAGTTCACTATGTAACGTACCATATTTTTAACGATTTAATAATTAAGTGATTTAATTATATGAATATTGATTTGTCAATTTAAACGGCAGTTGAACGTATTAATTAAAATATAATTACAAACGAGCCCGTAATGTCGTCGTAGTTCGTAATATTGTGTTTTGAACTTTAAACGTCTATATATGATTCGTTATTTGTCGAATTTCTTCGAAAGAAGAAACGTTTGAATCTATTGAAATATATTTTTCTAATGAAAATAAAAAATCGAGATTTCATCGTATAAATTGTAAGTTATGTCCAAATCAAATTTCTAGAAAGTTGCCATAGAACCGTTTATAAGCCATAACGATTATTTATTATAATAAATCATTGATTTCTAATTTGAATAAGATTTTCAAGACGTATTATTAATTTGATTTATAGAATTTTTCCACAATTTTTAATTTGGGAAAATAAGCAACTTTTTGTATAATGTATTTTACACCTTATTTCAGCATTTCTGGAATTTCACAAAATAACGTAATTAGTCAATTTTATTATAGTTTTGTGATTGTGGCACATTGCGGTATGCGATGATATTTTTATTTTGGTCGTTAGCGGCCCGTATGCGAACAGAGTTATATATAATGTGGTACGCGGAACTTATAACTCAATATAAAATTTAACTGATCTGTTCCTTATGCAATGAGAAATGATGGTATGGGCATGCTTGCAAGAATTCACAACATGTTCTGAAAGGAAATATGCTCATGTTGTGCTTAACTTTTGTTTCAAGGTATGAAAGAAAAGTAATAAAGTAACCACCTTATCCTATTACATCATATCACAAGTTTATTTGAAGCCATTACATTGTATGTTTTGTTAAACACCATCAGTTTACCTCCGCCTTTCCATGTAATTCACTTTTAGCTATCTTAACAAGAGACGGACTATATCGCTAATTCATACATCAACTGACCCACTAGCTTTTATGTTAATAAACTAACACGGCTTTCGAAGAAATCTCCATAGAAACTGCACGTTGGTGAATGTATCATTGTATCGGATATATATATAAAAGTTGAAGCACCTGCTTTCTCACGTGGATGGTTTGAAACTTTCGGCTTAAGTTTTCTAAAATATTAATAACACACATACCAATTAAATTTACACAGACCAAGCACATGCAAGCTGAAATTTCACATGCCTACATCTAGTATTTTCAAATTAGTAAATTCACGTCGACCTCATGACAGGACGCTGTTCTTATCCTTCCCTTCTTCTATTTATACTAGCGTCGTTACTCTTTTTTTCATCCATTTCCAAACATGGATCCCCAGGCATTCGATAACTTCAAAAAAAAAAAAAAATCCATCCTTCAACTAAAAATCATGGAATTTATACATATGACGTCTTGAGAAGGTCCTCTTCAACATTAACTAAGTTTTGTGTGATTCGAACACAAACTGTCATTGCTAGGAAAATCACCGTGAGCACTAGGGTTCGGCAACGCATAAATTTTGCGCATTAATGGATGAAACAAAGTCGATTTTAGAGTTGCAGAGATCGTTTAGCACATCGGGGTGAAATCTTTGTGGATATTCAAAGAAAAGGAGTTAGATATTTTAGTAGTACGGCGCACAGAGGGCCTGAGAAGTGAAGAATCTTTTGAAGCTGTGATTCGTTAGGTGGTTGTCGGGTTAACGAGGACGACTGGAGTTGGAAGATGGTTCAGAGAGAGGCACGTGGGTGGTTACCGTCTGTGGAATGGAGAAGTAATGATGGATAAGTGGGATCTAAATAATTGGTCATGTCATGCCTGCATTAGCAGGTTATGGGAGTGTTATATTTGTTTGGAGAAGGCAAGGATTAAGGGGAAGATCATGGAGGCTGTTGTTTTTATCTTCGTGAAGAAATAGGAATTGAAGCTTTTGAATATTCAAAAATGGTGGAGTTCTGTTTACTAGAAGCGTGCATCATTTTGTAATGAGGAAGATGAATCCTGTAGATGGCAGGTGAAGTATGGGTGGGCCGACGTTACATAGAGGTTGACTGGGTTTATTATTTGTGAAGCCCAAAAACAAAAGAAAAATGAATGGAACAATTCGATTCCAAGTGTAAATTATTAAAAGCCGGTATTACTTATCATGAAGCCGGCGGGTTCCTTTTGCAGGTTCAATCCATACATTTACTCCACTAATTTGTGGGTTCCTTTTGTTGTTGGGGAAGACAATTACTTCATGCGGTCTGTGTATAAGGGTGGAAGAACTTGGGACGTTTTCAAATGGGTAAGCCCAATATAATTATATATAATTTAACTCTAGTTTTAAAATTTAATAACGTATAAACGTGTAAATGTTGTACCATGCTCATATGTTATCTAAATTCAACAAAACATGATCTGTTGGAATCATAGGTTATGTACTGGAATTGGTTTAAAGCTATTTGGAGGTCGTAACAATTTTTGACAGGATTAGATGCCTGGTCAAATAAACTGACGTTAATCGTTATTTAACTGTTAACTACCAAGGTGAGTAAACTCACTAACTCCGTCTAGTATTATAAAATTATAAACATATTTTAGAACTGATAAAAAATGATTGAATGCAGTGTGATGATTGTTTGGACGGATTGCTAATAAATTAATTGAAATAATATATATAGGTACATATATGAACCATTGCCTGGATATTGATTTTGTTTATTATTATATTTCATATTGATATGAAATAAATGTTATTCATGTTGACTAACATCTACGGATGTAGGGAAACAGGTTGGAGGGATCCAACTGGATTCCTCAACGGTTATATTATTGTTTTCATATTTTGCATTATATGATGTGATGAATAATCTATGATTGATTATTGTGTGTTTGTGATGTTTGAATAACATTGACCCTGAAATAATTGATATCTAAATACCGTAAGAAAATATATTTGACTGAAATGAAAGATGAATTTGGGTTTCGAAAAAGGGAAAATTTATTTTTGAATAGAAATTGAATTTTGATTGGAATTGTATACAATAACTTGTTTAATTATATAAAAACAAGAAGTTTGATTTAAAAGGAAATGTTTTGCGAATTTAAAATGGTTATAAAAGGGAATTGGTAAATATTTGAAGTGATAAATTCGAAGGTGAATTTAGAAATTGAATTAATCTGAAACGATGAATTTATTCTGACGTTCGGAACATTAACCGAACATTGATTTTTCAAAAGACGGTTGTAAGTTGGAATTCGATTATATCAAATTCAGGAAGGTACTACTAACTTTCCTCTTTAATTAAGATTTATTTAATTAATTAAATATTATTTATTTATTCTAATGAAAGATTCAAAGTTATATTTTAAACTTAAGTATTTTGGAAGCATGTATGGTAACACTATCATATAATCAATGTTTTATATAATGTTCATTTTAATCTTTATACATGGATTTTGGAAATGTTTTCCAAATATAACCAAAGACGTTTTCTAAGTATAGAAAATGAAATGATTTTTGTCAATAAAGAATTAAGAAATGTAATTATGGAAATTAGTCAAGTTGAATGGTTTTCTGAATATTGATCTGATATTGGTTTTGGCCTTTGTGGTTGATACTTAGGGAGTCATACACTTACTAATTGACGGTTAAAGGCTGATCATGGGGGAAAATAGTAATGCATAGATAGGAAATGGAAATGTTATCCAATGTTAATAACGTATATTTTCTAAATATAGAAAATAAGAAAATGTGAGTGTATATATAGAAATGCCTCTCCGAGATTAATAAGAAATATTTTATGAAATATAGAAAATAAATAGTTTAAAATAAATGGAAATGTTTTCCAAAGATCGTGAGAGGTTAAATGAGTTAGAGAGATATTTGGGTAAAGATATTGGAGAAAATTGAGAAATGAATAAATTATTGATAAATTAAGGGGGTTCAGTGTTGATTGTTGATTGATCGATAGTATTTCCATTTGGAAATAAGATCGTTGCTTATATGGATGTTTTTCCTTTGATAGTTAAATCACCGGCTATCAAAGATTTTTTTGACCATCGTTGTTAATACGGAGAGACTGGTTAGATTTGTTATCTGAAAACCACTTCATATAGGCATAAGCGATGCAAATTAGATTATGATGAAGATAATTGAAGACGGTGTAAAATGCAAGAGATGTTCTGTTTACAGGATAGTGCCTTTGGTTTGTCCAGTTCCAGGACAACTTACATAGACGAATGTCTGACAGAGTACTCTTAACAGATCACATAAGACGATCTTTTCAAGGTATTACGTCTAGTGGCGGATGAATTCGTTTCTCTTAGCTTTTATACTCGTAATATTTTTGAGAAGATCAACTAGTGATTTGACGGGTTTGACGATGTCACATTCAAAGTGACTGACCCTAAGTTTATTTTGTTTGTATTCCCTAAACTCTTGGGTGGCCAAATTTTTACGGACATCCAAGTGTTTCGGGGTTTTATATATATACTTGGAGGAGCTTGAAGCAGTTTAGACTTACTTCCGTTGTATATGTAGTATACTTTGATGGATGTATGTACACATACAATTTTGCATTTCAAAGTTATGTTATATATTATATTTTAATCGTTCCGTTGTGAGATTCCTGTTTACTCGGATTTTGTTCTATTGTATTCTTCTTCTTCTATTCTAACTTTCTTTCTGTTTCCCACCCTCTAACCTTTTTCTATTAATGACCCGGTATTTTCGATGCTTGAATAGTCGACATGGGATTTTATGTCGATTTTCGGGGTCGAAAATCCCATGGCCATTACAGTGGTATCCGAGTTGAAGGTTAGTGATTACCTTGGCTCTATGGCATAACTCAATAGGGATGGGGTTAGTAATACCCTAGATTGAGTTTGAGTGTATATATATGAGCGCATATTTGTATATTGATATAAAAACTATTTTATATTATGTTGATTGGTTTGTCGAGTGATTTATGAATTATGGTCGATATAGTAATGCAAACTATATCGATAGGTGTTTCTATACTCTTGGATAGAGTAATTTGACATAATATTGTTTGAAAAGCGGGTAAATGAAATAATTTAACACAAATATATTTTGGTATAAAAAAGTGATGATCGATATTGGAATTATTATAGTATATTGGATGTGTTGGTGGTTATTATAATCGAATGAGATTATAATTGAAATGGTTATAAATACCCAATCATAAATCGTATAATTTTAATGCATTAGAACTGAATATAAAATATATTGAAATTAAAAATTCCAAAGACTTGGAAAGGTATTTGAATTGAATTTTGGATTATATATGGAAATTTTAAAATACTGGATGAATTTGGAAATAGTTTCCAAGCATTTTGAAAGATGTTTTGAAATGGAAGTGTTAATAAATGATTTTTGAAAGTGGTATAGTATTGAACTCACTTTGATCGCTGGGAAATAATTCTGATGATGAAGTCGACCATCATCGGTGTTCATTTTCGAGTTTCTAAGTGACGAATTACTGCCAAAGATTTTGTTTTGAATTGTTTTGAGGAAACAAGTCGTCAAAAATTCAAATATTTTGAATTGCTATTATTATATGTAAATTTATATAATTTCAAACTGATTTGAAATAAAACCCAGGAAATTTGAATTTAGAATTTTGAATTTAACTTATGAAGTTAAATAGATCAAAATGGTAAAAGTGCATAAATAAATTAGAATAAAATTGGAGTGCATTAGAGATAATCTGGAATGGAATTGGATGGTTGAGTAAGAATTTGGAATTGAGATTGGAACTGGAATTTGACTTTGGAATAAGGTAATTATTGGTTTGAGGATGAATTGTTTGGAGATCAATTGGGATGCATTGATATATGCTAAAGTGATAGCAAATGGAAGGGATAAAGTTGGATGCCCGACAAAAAGGTACAAGTTTATATTTTTATGAGTATGAGACTTATGAGCCTGTTTGGTAAGTTGCTTGGCTATTTGATTTTCTTTCGGATTGAAGAAGGCCTAGAGAGGCGAGTTGTGGTTGTACCAATTGAGCCGTGCAGAGGAGATACTGGCAAAATTTTTCGTGTTAGAAATTATTTAGAATTTTTGAAAATATTCGTTAATAAGAAGGAATTAATATTATAATTTAAATTAATTGGTTAAGTTGAAACTGGAGTAAGAAATTAAAAAAAAATAACCTAGTTAATAGGGATTGTTGCATTTTTCCTACCATAGTAATTTCGGGGACGAAATTCTTTTAAGGGGAAAGGAATGTAACGTTCCGTATTTTTAATGATTTAATAATTAATTAATTTAATTATTTGAAAATTGATTTGTCAATTTGAACGGCAGTTGAACATATTAATTAAAATATAATTATAAACGAGCCCGTAACGTCACGGTAGTTCGTAATATTACGTTTTGAACTTTAGACAACTATATAGGATTCGTTATTAGTCGGATTTCTTTGAAACAAGAAACGTTTGAATCTATTGAAATAATTTTTAATAAAAGAGAAAAATCGAGATTTCATCGTGCAAATTGTAAGTTATGTCCGAATCAAATTTCTAAAAAGTCATTATGGAACCGTTTATAAGCCATAACGATTATTTATTATAATAAATCATTGATTTCGAATTTGAATAAGGTTTTCAAGATGTATCATTAATTTCATTTATGGAATTTTTCCATAATTTTTAATTTGGGAAAATAAGCAACTTTTTGTTTAATTTAATTTACACCCTATTTCAGCATTTCTGGAATTTCATAAAATAAGTTTACTAGTCTATTTTATTATAGTTTTGTGATCATGGCACATTGTAGTATACGATGATATTTTTATTTTGGTCGTTAGCGGCTCGTATGCAAACGGAGTTTTATATAATGGGGTATGCGGAACTTATAACTCAATATAAAATTTAACTCGTCTGTTTCTTATGCAATGAGAAATAACACGTTCTGAAAGGAAATATACTCCTGTTGTGCTTAACTTTTGTTTCAAGGTTTGAAAGAAAAGTAATAAAGTAACCACCTAATCCTATTACATCATATCACAAGTTTATTTGAAGCCATTACATTGTATGTTTTACTAAACACCATCAGTTTACCTCCGCCTTTCCATATAATTCACTTCAGCTATGTTAACATGAGACGAGCTAGATCGTTAATCCATACATCAACTGATCCACTAGCTTTTACGTCAATAAACTAACATGGCTTTTGAAGAAATCTCCATAGAAACTGCACGATGGTGAATGTATTGTTATATCAGATATATAAAAGCTGAATCACCTGCTTTCACACGTGGATGGTATGAAGCTTTCGGCTTAAGTTTTCTAAAATATTAATAACACACATACCAATTTAAATTTACACACACCAAGCATATGCAAGCTAAAATTTCACATGCCTTCATCCAGTATTTTCAAATCAGTAAATTCACGCGACCTCATGACAGGACGTTGTTCTTATCCTTTCCATCTTCTATTTATACTTGCATCATTACTCTTTTTTTTGGCCATTTCCTGACATGGATACCCAGGCATTTGATAACTTAAAAAATCAAAAAATAAAATCCATCCTTCAACTAAAAATCATGGAATTTATACATATGATGATGTCTTGAGAAGCTCCTCTTTAACATTAACTAAGTTTTGTGTGATTCGAACACAAACTGTCGTTGCTAGAAAAATCACCGTGAGCACTAGGGTTCAGCAACGCATAAATTTAGCGCATCGATGGATGAACAAAGTGGATTTTTGAGTTGTAGAAATCGTTTAGCACATCAAGGTGAAATCTGTGTAGATATTCATGGAAAAGGAGTTCGATACTATACTAGTACAGGGCGTGGAGGACCTGAAGCGGTGAAGAATTGCCTGAAGCCGCGTTTCGTTTGGTGGCTACTGGCTTAACGAGGACGACCGGAGTTGGAAGATGGTTTGGAGAGAGGCACGTGGGTGGTTACTGTCTATGGAATGGCGAAGTAATGATGTAGAAGTGGGATCTAAATAATTGGTCATGGCGTGCATGCATTAGCAGGTTACCGAGTGTTATATTTGTTTGGAGAAGGCGGGGATTAAGAGGAAGATCATGAGGGCTGTTGTTTTTATCTTCATGAACAAATAGGAATGAGAGCTTTCGAATATTCGGAAATGTGGACTTCTGTTTACCTGAAGCGTGCAACTTTTTGTAATGAGAAAGATGTATCCTGTAAATGGCGGGTGAAGTATTGGTGGGCCGACGTTATATATGGGTTGGCTGGGTTTATTATTTGTGAAGCCTAAAAACAAAAGAAAAATGAATGGAACAATTCGATTCCAAGTGGAAACTAATTAAAAACCCGTATTACTTGTCATGAAGCCTGCGGGTTCCTTTTGTGGGTTCAGTCCATTCACTTACTCCATTAATTTGCGGGTTCCTTTTTGGAAAGACAATTACTTCATGCGGTATGTGTATACGGGTGGAAGAACATGGGATGTTTTCAAATGGGTGAGCCCAATATAATTATATATAATTTAACTTTAGTTTTAAAATTTAATAACATATAAGCATGTAAATGTTGTATCATGCTCATAAATTATCCAAACTCAACAAAACAGGATCTGTAGGGATCGTAGGCTATGTACTGGAATTGGTTTAGAGCATTTGGAGGTCGTTACAATTTTTGACAGGATTAGACGCCTGGTTAAATAAACCGACATTAATCGTTATTTAGCGATTAATGACCCAGGTGAGTAAACTCACTAACTCTGTCCAGATTTATAAAATTATAAACTTGTTTTAGAACTGATAAATAATGATTGAATGCGGTGTGATGGTTGTTTATATGGATTGCTAATAAATTGATTGAAATAATATATATAGTTACATACATGAAGCGTTGACTGAATATTGATTCTATTTATTAATATATTTCATATTGATATGAAATAAATGTTATTCATGTTGACTAACATCTGTGGATGCAGGGAAACATGGTAGAGAGATCCAACTGGATTCCTCAACGGTTATATTATTATTTTCATATTTTGCATTATATGATGTGACAAATAATCTGTGATTGATTACTGTGTGTTCGTGATGTTTGAATAACATTGACCTCGAAATAATTGGTATCTAAATACCGTAAGATAATATATTTGACTGAAACGAAAGATGAATTTGGGTTTTGAAAAAGGGAAAATCTATTTTTGAATAGAAATTGAATTTCGATTGGAATTGTATATGATAACTGGTTTAATTATATAAAAACATAGTTTGATTTAAAGGGAAATGTTTTGCAGATTTAAAATGGTTCTATATGGGAATTGGTAAATATTTGAAGTGATAAATTCAAAAGTGAATTTAGAATTTGAATTAATCTGAAACGGTGAATTTATTCCGACGTTCGAAACATTAATAGAACATTGATTTTTCAAAAGACGGTTATTAGTTGGAATTCGATTATATCAAATTCAGGAAGGTACTATTTACTTTTCGATTTAATTAAGATTTATTTAATTAATTAAATATTATTTATTTATTCTAATTGAAGATTCAAAGTTATACTTTAAATTTAAATATTTTGGAAGCATGTATGGTAACACTATCGTATAATTAATGTTTTATATAATGTTCGTTTAAATCTTTATACATGGATTTTAGAAATGTTTTCCAAATATAACCAGGGGAGTTTTCTAAGTATAGAGAATGAAATGATTTTTGTCAATAAAGAATTAAGAAATGTAATTAAGGAAATTAGAAACTGACTGGAAATTAGTCAGGTTGAATGGTTTTCTGAATATCGATCTTATGTTGGTTTCGGCCTTCGGGGTTGATACTTAGGGAGTTGTTCCCTTACTAGTTGACGGTTAGAGACTGATGATGGGGAAAAATAGTAATGAATGGATAAGAATTGGAAATTTATCCAATTTTAATAACGTACATTTTCTAAATCTAGAAAATAAGAAAATGTGAGTATATATATAGAAATATCTTTCCGAGGTTAATAAGAAATATTTTATGAAATATAGAAAATAAATAGTTTAAAATAAATGGAAATGTTTTCCAAAGATCGTGAGAGGTTAGTTGAGGTGGAGAGATATTTGGGTAAAGATATTGGAGAAAATTGAAAAATGAATAAATTATTAATAAACTAAGGGGGTTCAGTGTTGATTATTGATTGATAGATCGATAGTATTTCCATTTGGAAATAAGATCGTTGCTTGTTTGAATGTTTTTCCTTTGATAGTTAAATCACCGACTATCAAATATTTTTTTGACCATCGTTGTCAATACGTAGAGACCGATTGGATTTATTATCCGAAAACCATTCCGTATAGGCATAGGCATTGCGAATTAGATTATGCTGAAGATAATTGAAGACGAAGCAAAAAGCAAGGGTTGTTCTGTTTACAGGATAGTGCCTTTGGGTTGTCCAGTCTCAAGACAACTTGCATGGACAAATGTCCCGATAGAGTACTCCTAACAGATCACATAAGATGATCTTTTCAAGGTATTACGTCTGGTGGCAGAGGAATTCGTCTCTTAGCTTTTATACCCATAATGTTTTTGAGAAGATCTACAAGTGATTTGATAGGTTTGATAATGTGACATTCACAGTGAATGGTGGCCAGATGTTCTCAGAAGATAAACGTAGCCTTAAGCCCCATCAACCGGGAAATGACAAAAATCGGACAAGCAGCATGGTTAGTTGGGTCATACCCAAGCCGGGTGTATTATCACTAATTTAGAGAAATTTCTTATTTGTTCTTCTTTTACTTATCTCCTTGGATCACTGCAACAAAATATGATATTTATAACGTCATTTAATCACAGGTTATGCTGAAGTGTCCTTTACGTTTATGAAACCCTACCAATCTTCGATCTCGATTCTGGTCAGGCCCCGGCCCTTTGTACAAGCGAGAGGAGCAATGGCTTGGGCACCAAATAAACAAGGGCACCGCTTAAAAATCGCGATACCCAGATCAGGAAGCCGAATCGCAGAATCGAAATCACAAAATCGCCTATACAAACCACGAAATCATCGACAACGACGATCCACAAATAGCGACGTTCCAAATCGCGATTCTTCAAGAAGGGCCCAGGCAAAAGTTGAAAGGCGCGCACGATAGTTCTTATTCAACTTGAAGCCGAATCAGAACTGCGAGGGATCTTATTCTTAGGTTAGTAATTTGCTAATTTGGAAAATTGGTTCGATGGGTTTTATGTTTTAAATTTAATTTAATGTATTGTTTGTATTACTGTCAATGAACACTCAGCAAACATTGATGATGATTTTTGGTTTACCCTTGTTGTTGATCATTCTCATTGCTGATGTTCATATATTCAAATCATGGGTTTATTTTATTTCATTCAAAACGTTAGATTTGGTTACTTCTTGTTTTCTGAACTTAGCGATTGGATTGTGCAACTAGCAAAAATTCCTTTAGCTTGATCTGAAATTGACCAACCTGTGAAACGGTATAGCTTGGACGATAGGATTTTACATCTGAAAACAAAGTATGGGAGACAGTTTCTCGCTTACCACTTTCAGGAGGCGATTCCGGTAACAGAGCTTGTTAGGAAACCGCAGCTATTATACTGGAATTTACTCAGTCTGGATATGTTTTTTTTTTGGTCTCTCTGTGTGTGTGAGATACTGCATGACAATCTGTCAGTAACTTTTAGTGAATTATGTTAACTTATCTTAATCCAGTGATGCTTGTCTCAACCCTTTCTTGTTGTTGTAAATTTTGTGCTGACTGCCGTGTGCTGAAGTGACAGCAGAATCAACTGCATTGAATTGAGTCCAAAAAAAAAAAAAAGATCATTTTGATTGCTGAGGCTGAGTTTGTAAAACAAAATTAATCAAATTATGAAGAGCAACATCTTTGCTGATTACTTCATATGTATACATCTCTATTTTCTGTTAATAAAAAACGTTCAAAGTAATGTCAATCCACAGAAATGCTAAAACATTGTCACTGGTCTTAGTCCTTAATGATCCATTTACAGTATGAAGAATATATTAGATTACAATAAACCCAAAAATTCATGAATGGTAAAACTTGGAGATTGTACATTGATATAAGAAGTTTTCCTTAGCTACCGCTTCAAGGGTACATGCTTACCATGTGCAAGTGCATATTCCACTAGCCTGATGTCGAGCTTTGAGAAGCCTGTGACTTCTGGTAATTTTCAAGATCAATATTCAATTCATGTTTTTGCCAATCAAGAGCGGATGGAAAGAAAATGAGCAAATACTCTAGCAAAGGAAGATAATGTAAATATTCAAATGGTCCCATCGGGTAAGTTTGTTAAGCTTATTGATTACAAATCTAACTTTCGTACAATGGGTAGACATGCAGTCCGAACATATGTAACTGTAGCCTTCTCAGCAACGTCTTTGGAACACCTAGAATAATTATTATACTAAAATTTACCATTCAATTAGAAGTACATATAACTGATGTGAACCATAGTTGAACATAAATAGGCCGTGTTGCATTCATTTAAAAAAATATAAACAAATATATGTACAAACCGTTCTTGTTTAACTTTTTCTATATGATGATCACTTGCAGGGGCAAAAGATCATGTGATTTTCCTATTCATGGCAAAATGGTAAGCACTGGACAACTATGAATGAATATAACAGATATAAGAGATCTAGAACTTACCCTGTCCCCATAAAGAAATATTCTATTACTGTTATATTAACCATACCAACTTTGTGCCTCAGGGCATGATATCTTTCTTAGCGATGTAAAAAAAGAGAGTATGTTAGGTATCATGTATAACAAAAAGAGTATGTTAAGTATCAAACATGGATATTCATTGGTTTTAGAATAGAAAACAAAAAAAGAATATTATTTGATGAGCATGTCATATAAGCTGACCAAATTGCTGCTTTATACATTTTACATCTTGAACTGGAGGGGGGATTTACACCTCAATGATTATCGTTTTATCTGGCTAAATAATTTTGTTTTGATGTTATTTTTCTTTGATCCTCGTTAATCTAACAACGTGCATGCTTTCAAATCCCAGGCTAGCTCTAGGTGGCAGAAACAGCAATCAAAAGTGCTGGTAACTCTTCTTGTTCTTACTTCGAATTTTTTTTACCTTGAGCATTGCCCTCTGCATAATCTTGTTGATCTTAATCAGAATAGCAACACATATGTCTAGATGGTAGTGAAATCGGGCATAAAGTTAGAATAAACTTAGGAATATATGGATGATGAGTACTCTACATTGAACAGCCAACACTCTTTGGATTGCTTTCTCTTTCTCTCACACATACTGAATCATGTTCGCTATAACAAAGTTTTTTTTTTGGGTAGTTTCATGTTACGATAACATTTAATTTTAACTTTATCTAAAACATCATAAAGTGAAAACAATAAAGTTAGAAATGTACTAAATAACTTACCGATGTTTCCATAAATGAAAGCTACTATATATATTGATGTTTCATTTCTAGAACAATCTCCACATCATGACTTGGCTAAGGTGACGTAAAGGCTTTAATATTCTTTCAAGTGCGAAGAAATTGGGAATATTGTGAGAGGTAATGTACATGAAAACCAATATATTTAACTACCATGAATAAAAGAATTTATCAGTCATCATTAATAAACCAAAACAAAAAGGGCCACCTATCATAATTTTTATAAGCGAGCATTTTGTTTAAATTCAAAAATAGTTGTGAGTAAATTCATATTAATAAATACCACAACATGTATTTGACAGTGATGAATAATCAATTTAATAGCTCAACAGGTGAATAGATGATTTGAAAGTTAATAGATAATTCAAATCTAAAGACAAATTGCAATTTTAAATTTAAATCATGAAGTCAAATGAAATACGGTAGAAAAATGTCAGTACAGGCAAACACTCATAATTGCTTCATTGGTCAATACTATTTTCAACTTCCTGCGAAGTCCAAAATTTAAATTTCAGTATACCATGTGCCATCCAGTGTACGCTACTCTGACTAAACTCAGCATTGACACGATACATTTTAAAATAACAATTAAATTGCATAATAAATAGTTAAACCACAACTCAAATTTTTGAGAAAAACATTATGGATGATGCAAATAAGTAAATCAAAGAATTAAACAAAGCGGACTAAAATTTGGTTCAGTAAACATCGCAAAGATAGGTAAAGATGTTAATATTCCAGTATGCAGCAGTTGAAGAAAACCAGTGTGGACAAATGAGTTGTGCTGTGTAACAGAGCAGCATTAAATGTTTGCCTAGAACTTAAACTTGTTGCAGTTATCTATACCGTACGTATTCAAGGAATAAGCACACGTATGTTGGAGCATAAGCCTCTCATGACTGTCACAATAAGCTGAAAATGTGGCAAATTGCAGTTAGCCGGTAGAAATAGGGTCGACAAAATGTAGTCGTAAGCAGGCTGCTTATTAACAATTTTTTGTGTTTACATACTTGTGTATGCATATGCATGGAAAGTTTTACATATTTTGTTATGAAACCTCAATTAGATGCCATCATATGCAGAGGTACTAAAGCAAAGAACATTGAAACTAAATTCTAGCAGTACATGGGAAGTTTTAAAATACAGAACCTTTCGGGCCTGATAATGTTACAGCATCTAATGGAATTCATAGGTAGAGCAAGATTACACTTATCATATACAAAAATAATGACCTTAAATTTTATGGTAAGTGATTCCTAATCAGTGGCACACATACGTCGATAAGTTTATGGAAGAAGTAATTCAGCAATATAATTGATGGAAGAAGCACAAGTATATGTTGACAGCACCATAATTGTTAATTTTACATATTTATGTCCAAAATAATAAACTCAATGTATATTGGATTGGATTAGTGGTTATAGCTAAAATAATAAATCATTATATGCACTATAGATTACAAGGCTGCATGATTACATTTTGAAGTTCTGCATGTTAAATATGCTTTCAGCTCATATATGGATGTACATGCAGTGATAATGCAATGGTGCAATGGTGATGGTCTTCGACTTGTGCGTTTTGACCCTGGTGTTAGAACAGCATTGGCTTTTGTCACTCTGAGAACTAATGGTGAACGCGAGTTCATGTTTTATCGAAATCCAAGCGCTGATATGTTGCTTCAAGAGGAAGAGCTTGACCTTGATATCATTAAGAAGGTAGCTACATGTATCTTTTAGAGTGTTGTCACTTAAAGGACATATTTGTTGAATTTGATTAGAAATCATGATTCTGAGTATGTTATGTCTAGTAGCAATCCCATAGTTTTATAAGCTAAACATTTTATGAAATTATTAATAGTAACTTTATGGACATTAAATTTTTACTGGAAATACTATAATCGTAGTCTTTATCAAAATTGTATTTAAATCATTATGTATGTTTTTACGTATATCATTTCTTTGGAATATCGAATTAACAACAATATTACAAACTTTATGCTGGTAATATGATCATATGTGTGTGTACGTAGCCAAATGTTTTGATGCTGGTTCTGCTGGAAGAAACTTACACGAAAAAGAAGTTATAGTTGGAAACATACATTTCAGTGCTCTTGAATCACGAGCGTGCATGTTTCAGCTCATTTTCTTATTAATTTCCGTTCTTTTTTATTTTATTTTTTTGGCTTTTCAAATGTATACGATGAAATTTTTATGTTTAGTAGCTGTTATGTTTATTAGCTGATTTCCAAAGGTATGCTAAAAAATTACTGTACCTTGATTTCTCAGAAGGTATTTACTAGGCTTATGATTGTTCATTGAAGTTAAAGAACTCACGTTTTACTGTATCTTTCCAATAGTGCATGGAACTTGGCTTTCACATTAAAGTAGCATAATAAAGTAGCCTTTTTGGGCACTGACAAATCTTTTAAGTACATATATACCAAACCTGCAGTTTTTTGGTTTCTTACTATGAGATTATATACACAAAATAAAAAAGACAACATAGACAACCGTCTAAAAGTAAAGTAAATCCTAGAGTAACGCCTCAAGCTTGGTGTCAAAGAATATTTTCATGAAACATGCTTTTTCTCATTTTTGAAGAAGGAAAACCTAAATTTTGATGTGATTTAAAATCTAACTTGATCATCTTAATATTTTCCTTATCATTTGTAGTGTTGAAGTTTTAAATAATGAGATATAGTGTTTCCAAACAAATAAATTTATCTTAACATAAATTATATATCTCTTTCTAATTAAAGTGTAATACGTCGTTGATATATTCACATTTAGCAGGAAAAGATCGTTTAATCTGTATGTTGAATTCCCATTGCTACAACTTCTTTTCGTGTTAAATGTATTCATTTTGATATATTTGCTTATATTCATTCTGAGTGATTCGTTTCTGTGCAGGCCGAAGAACGTGCATTAGAATCTGAACTTTGTTATTGTGAAGATAGATGGAGGTTTGTTTTGTGTACTATGAACTGTGAAGTAACGTGGATTAGATTCAGGTTTGGGGTGTTTTGTTTTGTGTACTATGTTTTGTCTTGTCTTTTGTGTGTTAACCAAACAAATATGAACTATGTTTTGTCTTTTGTGTATTCGAGTTGACATCAATGGAAATAGAAAACATATGTATTGAAATTGTTAACTCATTGATTGAAATTTTTTTGTTGGTTGATATTTTATTTTGTTGTCATATATATGAGTTATGCGTTATATTTGCTGATTATTATATTTTTTTTCGTTCATACATTGCTCTTTAACTTGTTATGAATATTCATTTTGATTGTTATTATTAAAATGTATGGGCTGTAAAAAGATTTAACAATACTATAACATGTTAATTTAATAGCGTCATATAGAAGTTATCGAATAGTTGTGTTATAGCGGCAAAACAGTGTTATAAAGTTTTTCGTTTCCATTTAGATTTAGATGAATTATAGCGGCCATAATGAGCTATTGTAATTAAATAACATAGCGGTGAAATTCCGCTATAAAACTATGCCTTTTTTGTAACAGCCCGCATTTTACGTATCGGAAGATCGTAAAATATTTTTATTTTATTCCCTGAGGGTTGGATCATTCTCATCTTTTGATATGTTGCTTATGGGGATGTGTGACATGTCCATAATTTTTACCGATTTTGTTTGTGACCATTTTGCCCCTGTCAGTCTTGTACTGGGCATAACTTTTGACTCAGGTCGAATCAGAGGGTGAGACCTGTGCCATTGGAAAGGAATTGATGATTCCCTTTCCGTAGAGTGGTTACATTAAGGATTTGGTTCAGCGGTTTGGGAGAAATCGCTGTTTTAAGGTTTTTCAGTTGGCTGTTTAGGTTTTGGAAGGCTAATGGGCTGATTTGGAGAAGACCCATTAGAGGGTGGGTGGAGACTATAAATAGGGGGTAAGGGGTATGGAGAAAGATTGGCATTTTCCATTCTCTTATGGGGAGGCTTTGATCTCCTTCTTCCTCTAACATCTTTCCACCATTAAAATTCCAAAATCCAAGGAGGGAAATCCAAGGAGGGAAATTCGATTGAAAGGGAATTTCATCGGATCTAAGGGTTTTGTGCAAGTTGCTTGCTGATCGGAATCATATTTCATTGTTTTTGCATCGATTTGAAGAATTGGTGAGTGATTTACATCTCTCATTCGGATTCATGCAAGTATATGAGTTTTAGGATGTTAATTTCATCATTTCCATGTTATTTTCCTTAGATCCACACCATGCTAAGTCAATTTTATATATGAATCACCTTAGGATCTGATCTAGATAATTTAAATGGTTAATTTTATGATTTTTCTCAAGATTATGCAAGTTAGATCCGTTTTTATGTTCATATGATTCACTTATCATGTTTTGGGAAATTTATGTGTTTTGATGGAAATTGTTAGATTGATGATATTGTTGGTTGCATAACATGTTTGTGATTGCGTTTGGATGAATCGGATAAGCTGGTTTCGTCGGATTCGTCGTTTGGCGAAGTTTTGGTCGAAATCGGAGTCGAATTGGAGATGTGCAGGTTTCTGGTCGTCCTGGAGTTGGTCAGGTCGGTCTGGAATGAGGTGGTCGGTCATAGTATGGCTTGGGAAGCAAGTCAGGGAGCTGGTCGGTCCAGAAGGAGCAGAAGTGTTTCTGGTCGGTTTCAGATGGTGGCATTCTGGTCGGTTTCAGATGGTGGCATTCTGGTTGGTTTTTACTGGAAGCAAATCCTGGTCGCTCTGAAGGAGCTGGTCGGTCAGGTAGAGCAAAATCTGGTCGGTCTTGACGGGGTCGATCCAAAGCTGGTCGGTCCCAAGGAGGTCTAGTCGATCCAAAGCTGCATGGAGGCGGGTCGTTCTGGAGCAAGGCTGGTCGGTTTTTGGCGGGTCGTTCTGGAGCAAGGCTGGTCGGTTTTTGGCTGGTCATTCTGGAGCAAGGTTCTGGTCGGTTTTGGCAGGGTCGTTTTTTGAAAAAGTACGTTTTCGGGTACGAACCAAAAAGGTCTGAAAAAAATATTTTTCGGGGGCAACCCCCCCGAACCCTAGCCGCAGCGCAGTGATGTGTTTTGGTTCGGTGATGGCGTGACTTCGAGGTGATTCAAGTAGGAAGACTCGAAGTGATGAATGTGTTCGTTGATCAAGGTGGAACAACGAATGCGGAGACAACTCAAAGGTCGTGAGTTGGTGGATAATGGCTGCTCGAGAAGGTTACTTGAGCTATGAAACATCGTCAAGGTTGGACGATTAGAGATGCGAAGGCCGAGAAGTCATCGTTGTCGTAAGTTCTAGCAGGCTCAAAGCAGGGGTACGATGGGTATCGTTGAAAGGCCCAAAAGACCGGTTGTTGGTCGAGTACCCTAGGTCTTTCTGGTTGGGGAAAGGCCTAGTGTCAAGGTTGGACATTGCCAAGGTTGGGCATATGGAGTTCATGCTAGAACTGGGGTTACCATTAGCTCTTGACATATGGCGAGGTTGGCCGTCATACGATAGTGATGATTTCGAAGCAGGATTGGCGGTGATAGCCAGAGTCTGTCATGAATGCTGGATGTTTTGCTTGTGCCATCTCACGTGGGTTATCCATCGAAGTAGATGTTCCTTGAGTGCTTGTCTGATATTGGTTTCGGCCTCTGGGGCTTGTATTCGAGGGATGTTGAATTCGACTAGGATGATTTACATGAGATATATATAATCTCGATGCCATGATTGCTATTGCTGGTTGTTTCTGTTTTCCATGGATAAATGGTTGCTCTAGTTTCTATGGATTAATGGTTGAAATGCTTGGTAAAGGCTATCACTGTTCGATGTGGGGAAGATAAGGTTGAGTTCTTCTCTGGTGATGTGGGTGGATAAGTTGTTCATTTACCCATTCTCATATGCTTTCTTGTTGAAGTTTGTTAGCTGTATTATCGCTCACTAAGACTATTGTCTGACTCAAGGTTTTATGTCTCCTCTTATTACCTTGGGCTGTTCATCCGGTTGTGGATGGGCAGACTAAGTAGCAGGTTACAGGTAATGGAGCTTAGTGATACGAGGAAGCTGAGCGATGACGAGCAGGAAGCTGGCGTACCAGTTTTATTCTATCTAGTATTTCTGTTTCCGCTGTTTGAGTTGCTTGAGAGTTGTAGTGAGGCCTTATGTACAAACTTGGATATCAGTTGGATAATCTTTCTGGATGTTGAAAGAGTTTCAAAAGTTTGCTATATGATACCTCATTACTATCACCTGTTGTATATGTTCTATTATATTTTATCCTTGCGCTGTGAGTTCTACGACAGGTTTCGATGTGTTCACTTACTATGATGATCGTCCATAGCAGCCTGGCACGCCTTTCAGCGCATTATTCCTCTTGTTTAGTGCGGGGGTTATGGGTGGTCGTCACATTTGGTATCAGAGCCAGGTTAACGATTTTGGCCAAAGTTCGAACACGTAATTACGTATGATAGACGTATTTGTAGATTTTAGTTGGATGTTTGCTATATATATTAGTATATATAGTAGTAGCGGTTGTATCTCTTTAGCAGTTTTCTTGGAAGTGGCTAATTATTCTAAATTGCAGATTTAGAATGAGTAGACGACCATCAAGACACGCTGCTAGGGGAGCTAATACTGGAGTGGGAAATGGTGGTGAACCAGATTACCCGGCCATGTTTGAAGCCATGGCAGAAGCAATTATGCGAAGGGTACCCGCTCCAGTGGCGACTACGGTAGATGTAGGTGTGCGAGTTCCTAGGGTAGATTTTGCAAAGATGTGCAAGGACTTTACATCTCTAGGAGGGAAACCATTCAAGGGAACTGAGCCAGCTGAAGAGGTTCAGAGGTGGATGGATTCATGTGTTCGAATCTTTGAAGACTTGGGTATTGAGGATGCAATGAAGAGAAAGCTTGCATCAAGGCAGCTGCAGAGCAGGGCCATGGAATGGTGGAATTCTGTTATACTCGAGACTCCGGAAGAGGAGATTTCATGGGAGCAATTCCAAGCTAAGTTTGAGGCAAAGTTTATCTCCACTGCTCAAAAGTCCGTTCTCTTCAAGAAGTTCGTAGAGTTGAAGCAGAATGGCAGATCAGTTCTTGACTACATTTCTGATTTTGAGGCTTTGTCTAGATATGCTCGTTCATACATTGATACACCCTATCAGAAGAACGAGAAGTTTGTCTTGGGTTTGGATGCTCATATTGGAAAGCCGCTTGTGGACCACCTTGATGATTCATTTGAAAAGATTGTGGAAAAGGCTATTCGTCATGAGAGCTTGTTTCCCAAGGAAGCAAATGTTGTCGCTGCAACCAAGGAAGCTCAGAAACCACAGCAGGGTGGTAATAATAAAAAGAGGAAGCAACAACAACAGAAAGGAAAGGATGGCCAAAAGAAACCCAAGAGTGAGGTGTTTGCTTTAACTGCCAACAGAAGGGTCATTATTCAAATGAGTGCAAGAATCCCAAAGCTGAGAAGAAGTGCTTCAAGTGTGGAAAGCCTGGGCATGAGAAGAAAGATTGTCCAGAATCAGCTAAGGGCAAGCAGATTGTGAAGGCATATGCTTTGGAAGCCGTGCCATCTTCTTCGAGAGCTCCTACTGCAGAGGGGAAGGGAAAGGGTGTTGTGGTGCAAGGTACTTTTTCCGTTAACGGTGTTTCAGTTCGAGTTTTGTTTGATACTGGAGCATCACATTCATTCATCTGCAATGAGCTTGTGTGTCGCTTGGGTTTGGAACCCGAGATTTGTGATAGACCATTGATCGTGACTAATCCAGTTGGGGGTTCGTCCAGTTTGTGCATGGTTTGCCGTGGTTTAGTGTTATCGAGTCATGGTTGCTCTTTTATGTGTGATTGTTTTGTTCTTAACTTCGCTGGGTATGGGATCATCTTGGGCATGGATTGGCTCAAGAGATATGCGGTAAGGGTGAATTGCGAGAAGCTAGAGGTGAGGGTCGGGGATGTGGAAGGGCGAAAGGTGTTGATTAGATGTAAGCGCGAAGACGGGGTCTTCGTGACTTATCTATATTCGCTTGGGATTCCACAGGAAGACCTGTCATCAGTGCTGATCGCTAATGAGTATGTTGATGTCTTTGACGAAGTCAAAGGGTTGCCGCCGCATCGTGAAATCGAGTTTAGGATCGATTTGGTCGAAGGTGCTAGACCAATTGTTATGCCCCTTAGGCGGATGGCGCCTAGAGAACAGCGAGAGTTAGAGGTGCAAGTTCGTGACCTTTTGGGAAAAGGATTCATTCGGAGGAGTGTTTCCGAGTGGGGTGCACCAGTCGTGTTTGCAACTAAGGCAGATGGCTCGTTAAGGTTGTGTGTGGACTATCGTGAGCTGAACAAGGTGACTAAGAAGAACAAGTATCCGTTGCCAAGGATTGATGACTTGTTCGATCAGCTTCACGAAGCCAAAGTGTTTTCTCAGATGGATCTGGCAACGGGGTTTCACCAGTTGAGAGTAGCTAAGGATAGTGTGCCAAAGACTGCTTTTAGGACACCGTCCGGGTTTTTCGAGTGGTTGGTGATGCCATTCGGGTTGACTAACGCACCAGCGTATTTCGTGGATCTTATGAATAGAGTGTTCAGAGATCAGTTGAATAAGTTCGTGCTTGTGTTCGTGGATGATATATTGGTTTACTCTAGGAATGTGGAAGAACATAAGATGCACTTGAGATTTGTGTTAGAGATCTTGCGAAAGCATCATCTTAAAGCTAAGTTCTCAAAGTGTCACTTCTGGAAGGATGAAGTGAGGTTCTTAGGTCATGTTGTTTCTGGAAAAGGTATAGCGGTTGACCCCGCTAAAGTTGCAGCAATCCAGTACTGGGATAGACCTAAGAATGCAACGGATGTTCGGAGTTTCCTTGGATTGGCTGGTTACTACCAAAGGTTTATCAAGGATTTCTCTATGATGGCTGCACCATTAACAGGATTGACGAAGAAGAACCAAGTGTTCACATGGGATTCAAAGTGTGAACAAGCGTTCGAAATCTTGAAGGAGAGATTGACGAGTGCACCTGTGTTGACCATTCCAGGTGGGAATGAAGAGATGGTGGTGTATACTGATGCATGTGGTACTGGACTTGGAGCAGTGCTCATGCAGAAGGATAAAGTTGTGGCCTACGCGAGTCGACAGCTAAAACCGCATGAGAAGAACTATCCAACTCATGATTTGGAGTTGGCAGCGATTGTGTTTGCTCTGAAGATGTGGAGACATTACCTGTTGGGAGTACGATTCGAGTTGTTTACGGATCACAAGTCGTTGAAGTATCTTTTCTCCCAAAAGGATTTGAATCTTCGGCAACAACGATGGTTAGAGTTTCTGGCATCGTATGATTTTGGTATAGCCTATACTCCTGGCAAAGGCAATGCAGTTGCAGATGCATTGAGTCGAAGACACGCAAGTTTGGGAGCGATGTTTTCGGTATGGAAGGGCCTCGAGTACTTGGCAAGGTTCGATTTCAGGCCAAGGTGTGAGTTGGAACCTGAAATGTTGGCAAGCTTGTCGATATGACCTACCCTTATCGAAAGGATTGGCGAGAGCCAAAGGAAGGATGCGAAGCTTGTCGAATTCATTCAGAAACTGGAACCGGAGGATAAAGAGTTCGAGGTCGATCGAGAAGGTTGGCTTCGAAAGCAAGGACCGTTAGTTGTTCCTGATATCGACGGATTGAGGGATGAGGTTCTAAGAGAATGTCATCACTCGAAGCTAACGATTCATCTCGGTGGTAATAAAATGTATCAGGACATGAAGCGAGTCTACTACTGGGAAGGGATGAAAAGAGATATTGGAAAATTCATTTCCAAGTGTATGAACTGTCAGTTAGTGAAAGCTGAACAGAAGAAGCCGAGTGGTTTACTTCAGCCATTAGAGATTCCTACGTGGAAGTGGGAGTAGATATCGATGGATTTTATCGATGGACTACCTAGAACTAGGGCAGGGAATGAAGGGATTTGGGTCATTGTGGATCGTTTGACCAAAAGTGCGAGATTTATTCCTATCAAGACGACTAGGAAAGCGTCAAAATTGGTTGAGCTTTATGTGAAATGGATAGTTCGATTCCATGGTGTCCCAAAGAGTATAGTAAGTGACCGGGATCCATTGTTCACGAGTGGATTTTGGAAATGTTTGCAAGAATCTTTGGGAACCGAGTTGTGCTTAAGTACGGCATACCATCCCCAAACTGATGGTCAGACCGAGAGAGTCAACCGAGTTTTAGAAGATTTCCTGAGGGCTTGTGTGTTAGACTTCGGAGGATCATGGGAGGACCATCTACATTTAGTCGAATTTGCATGTAATAATAGCTACCAGTCGAGTATTGGGATGGCACCATATGAGGCGTTGTATGGAAGGCCGTGCAATTCTCCAGCTTGTTGGTTAGAAACTGGAGATAAGTTGATACTTGGGCCTGAGATGATAAGAGAAACCTCGGATTGTATCGAGATAATTCGGCAACGAATGAAGGCGGCCCAAGATCGTCATAAAAGTTACGCCGATAAGCGTCGTAAGGATTTGGAGTTCGACGTAGGTGATATGGTTTTCATAAAGATTTCACCGTTGAAGCAAGTGGTTCGATTCGGAAGTAAAGGAAAGTTGGCTCCTAGGTTTGTTGGACCATTTCCGATAGTTGAGCGAATAGGAAAGCTCGCATATAGGTTGGAGTTACCCGAGAAGATGTCGAGTGTGCATAATGTTTTCCATGTGTCGTTTCTACGAAAGTTTGTGCACGACTCGAATGTGGTGGTATCTCCAGAACAGTATGAAGATTTAGAAGTTGAGACCGCAGTTGCGAAACCTCGCAAGCCACTTCGTGTTGTGGGGAATGACATGAAACAGCTTAGGAGGAAGACGGTTAAGCTAGTCAAGGTACAATGGAGTGAAGATGACGATGATTGTACATGGGAGACGGAAGAGAGCATGAAGGCGACTCATCCAGAACTTTTCATCGGTAGGACCCTTTGATTGTATCATCGTTATATCGTTGTATCTTGTTGTTGTTTGATAGAATTCCGCGTGCTAGGATAAGGCTATGGATGTATGGCTTGATGGTTGCTAGTTAGGATGATAGGATTGGCTTCTCATGAATGATAGGCATGCGGAATTGTTGTGGTTGCTTGGAATTTCGGGGGCGAAATTCTAAAGGGGGGGAGAATGTAACAGCCCGCATTTTACGTATCGGAAGATCGTAAAATATTTTTATTTTATTCCCTGAGGGTTGGATCATTCTCATCTTTTGATATGTTGCTTATGGGGATGTGTGACATGTCCATAATTTTTACCGATTTTGTTTGTGACCATTTTGCCCCTGTCAGTCTTGTACTGGGCATAACTTTTGACTCAGGTCGAATCAGAGGGTGTGACCTGTGCCATTGGAAAGGAATTGATGATTCCCTTTCCGTAGAATGGTTACAATAAGGATTTGGTTCAGCGGTTTGGGAGAAATCGCTGTTTTAAGGTTTTTCAGTTGGCTGTTTAGGTTTTGGAAGGCTAATGGGCTGATTTGGAGAAGGCCCATTAGAGGGTGGGTGGAGACTATAAATAGGGGGTAAGGGGTATGGAGAAAGGTTGGCATTTTCCATTCTCTTATGGGGAGGCTTTGATCTCCTTCTTCCTCTAACATCTTTCCACCATTAAAATTCCAAAATCCAAGGAGGGAAATCGAAGATCTACACCATAAGAGGCTAGATCAACATCGATTGAAAGGGAATTTCATCGGATCTAAGGGTTTTGTGCAAGTTGCTTGCTGATCGGAATCATATTTCATTGTTTTTGCATCGATTTGAAGAATTGGTGAGTGATTTACATCTCTCATTCGGATTCATGCAAGTATATGAGTTTTAGGATGTTAATTTCATCATTTCCATGTTATTTTCCTTAGATCCACACCATGCTAAGTCCATTTTATATATGAATCACCTTAGGATCTGATCTAGATAATTTAAATGGTTAATTTTATGATTTTTCTCAAGATTATGCAAGTTAGATCCGTTTTTATGTTCATATGATTCACTTATCATGTTTTGGGAAATTTATGTGTTTTGATGGAAATTGTTAGATTGATGATATTGTTGGTTGCATAACATGTTTGTGATTGCGTTTGGATGAATCAGTTAAGCTGGTTTCGTCGGATTCGTCGTTTGGCGAAGTTTTGGTCGAAATCGGAGTCGAATTGGAGATGTGCAGGTTTCTGGTCGTCCTGGAGTTGGTCAGGTCGGTCTGGAATGAGGTGGTCGGTCATAGTATGGCTTGGGAAGCAAGTCAGGGAGCTGGTCGGTTTAAGCTGGTCGGTCCAGAAGGAGCAGAAGTGTTTCTGGTCGGTTTCAGATGGTGGCATTCTGGTCGGTTTCAGATGGTGGCATTCTGGTTGGTTTTTACTGGAAGCAAATCCTGGTCGCTCTGAAGGAGCTGGTCGGTCAGGTGGAGCAAAATCTGGTCGGTCTTGACGGGGTCGATCCAAAGCTGGTCGGTCCCAAGGAGGTCTAGTCGATCCAAAGCTACATGGAGGCGGGTCGTTCTGGAGCAAGGCAGGTCAGTTTTTGGCGGGTCGTTCTGGAGCAAGGCTGGTCGGTTTTTGGCTGGTCATTCTGGAGCAAGGTTCTGGTCGGTTTTGGCAGGGTCGTTTTCTGAAAAAGTACGTTTTCGGGTACGAACCAAAAAGGTCTGAAAAAAATATTTTTCGGGGGCAACCCCCCCGAACCCCAGCCGTAGCGCAGTGATGTGTTTTGGTTCGGTGATGGCGTGACTTCGAGGTGATTCAAGTAGGAAGACTCGAAGTGATGAATGTGTTCGTTGATCAAGGTGGAACAACGAATGCGGAGACAACTCAAAGGTCGTGAGTTGGTGGATAATGGCTGCTCGAGAAGGTTACTTGAGCTATGAAACATCGTCAAGGTTGGACGATTAGAGATGCGAAGGCCGAGAAGTCATCGTTGTCGTAAGTTCTAGCAGGCTCAAAGCAGGGGTACGATGGGTATCGTTGAAAGGCCCAAAAGACCGGTTGTTGGTCGAGTACCCTGGGTCTTTCTGGTTGGGGAAAGGCCTAGTGTCAAGGTTGGACATTACCAAGGTTGGGAATATGAAGTTCATGCTAGAACTGGGGTTACCATTAGCTCTTGACATATGGCAAGGTTGGCCGTCATACGATAGTGATGATTTCAAAGCAGGATTGGCGGTGATAGCCAGAGTCTGTCATGAATGCTTGATGTTTTGCTTGTGCCATCTCACGTGGGTTATCCAACATCGAAGTAGATGTTCCTTGAGTGCTTGTCTGATATTGGTTTCGGCCTCTGGGGCTTGTATTATAGGGATGTTGAATTCGACTAGGATGATTTACATGAGATATATATAATCTCGATGCCATGATTGCTATTGCTGGTTGTTTCTGTTTTCCATGGATAAATGGTTGCTCTAGTTTCTATGGATTAATGGTTGAAATGCTTGGTAAAGGCTATCACTGTCCGATGTGGGGAAGATAAGGTTGAGTTCTTCTCTGGTGATGTGGGTGGATAAGTTGTTCATTTACCCATTCTCATATGCTTTCTTGTTGAAGTTTGTTAGCTGTATTATCGCTCACTAAGACTATTGTCTGACTCAAGGTTTTATGTCTCCTCTTATTACCTTGGGCTGTTCATCCGGTTGTGGATGGGCAGACTAAGTAGCAGGTTACAGGTAATGGAGCTTAGTGATACGAGGAAGCTGAGCGATGACGAGCAGGAGGCTGGCGTACCAGTTTTATTCTATCTAGTATTTCTGTTTCCGCTGTTTGAGTTGCTTGAGAGTTGTAGTGAGGCCTTATGTAAAAACTTGGATATCAGTTGGATAATCTTTCTGGATGTTGAAAGAGTTTCAAAAGTTTGCTATATGATACCTCATTACTATCACCTGTTGTGTATGTTCTATTATATTTTATCCTTGCACTGTGAGTTCTACGACAGGTTTCGATGTGTTCACTTACTATGATGATCGTCCATAGCAGCCTGGCACGCCTTTCAGCGCATTATTCCTCTTGTTTAGTGCGGGGGTTATGGGTGGTCGTCACATTTTTATAGCTGCAATTTGTGCGTTATAAATATTCAGCAGTTGTTTATAACATGTCGTTTTACAGCAGTTATCAAACCGCTATAGTTTTCATTCATAGCGATTTTAGGCCGCTATAAAACACATTTTCTGTTGTAGTGGATGGACGTTGGGCCCTTAAAACCGTCGGGTGATAATACATTCGCTACACTCAATCTAAATGAGTGGGAGGTAATGTGTGGTCGGGTCGCAAGATGTTCATGTTGAACCCTTGTGTACCCCTCTAGGGTACACTGGTCGGAAGGTGGTCCCATACCTTTTCATAGTTGGAATCTAATCTCCAATAAGTGCCCTGCTGTTTTTGACTATAGACTATGTATGTAGAGCGTGAGATGCAAGCGTTCTACTATTTGATTAGACATTACTATAATATCACCGGATTTCATATCAAAAATGTTTTGGGTTGTAATAAGATAAAACCCATCGATTTTTATGTATGGGCTGGTCTTACTATTATCCTTTCCTTTCAAAAGGTATTTTTTCATAGTTAAACAATATGGTTGGAGTTTACTCACACCAGTCCCATGACTAAGCCAGAGTTTATTTTGTTTGTATTCCCTAAACTCTTGGGTGCCCAAATTTGTACGTGCCGCCAAGTGTTTCAGGATTTTACAGATACACTTGGAGGAGCTTGAAGCAGGAGGCTTCACCGTTAGTTATTTAGAGTTGCTTCCACTGTATATGTGGTGTACTTTGATGATGAATGTAAGTACAGATACAGTTTTGCATTTCAAAGTTATGTTATATATTATATTTTAATCGTTCCGCTACAAGATTCTTGATTACTCTGATTTTGTTCTGTTGTGTTCTTCTTTTTCTATTCTAACTTTCTTTCTTTCTATTTCCTACCCTACCCTCTAACTTCTTTCTATTAATGACCATGTATTTTCGATGCTTGAATAGTCAATATGAGATTTTTATGTCGATCTTCAGTGTCGAAAATCTCGTGGCCGTTACAATGGTATTAGAGCTAAAGGTTAAGTGATTACCTTGGCTCTGTGGCATAACTCAATAGAACCCTAGATTGAGTTTGAGTGTACATATATTAGCGCGTATTTGTAAACTGATATAAATACTATTTTATATTGTGTTGATCGGTTTGTCGAGTGGTTTATGAATTTTGGTTTATACGGTAATGCAAACTGCATCAATAGGTGTTTCTAGACTCTTGAACAGAGTAATTCGACATAATATTGTTATAAAAGCTGGGTAAATGAAATAATTTTACCCAAATATAATTTGATATAAAAAAATGATGATCGATATTGGAATTATTATAGTATATTGGATGTGTTGGTGGTTATTATAATCGAATGAGATTATAATTGAAATGGTTATAAATAACCAATTAGAAATCTTTTAATTTTAATGCATTAAATCTGAATATAAAATATATTGAAATAAAAATTCCAGAAACTTGGAAAGGTATTTGAATTGATTTTGGATTATATATGGAAAATTTAAATTTTGGGTGAATTTGGAAATGTTTTCCAAGCATTTTGAAAGATGTTTTGAAATGGAAATGTTGGAAAATGAGTTTTGAAAGTGGTATTGTATTGAACTCACTTTGATCGCTGGGAAATAATTTCGATGATGAAGTTGTTGAGATTTGTGATACGCAAATCACAAAATTGTAGGCAACAAATTTTCTATGTGGATCCATTTTTGGTGGAGATATTTGTTGCTACTTTTGTGGGATATTTGAAAATGAAGGCAAGGATTATTTGGTGCTTATCCAAATAGATATTTGATATATATGAGGATATTTTGGGTGGCAAATTACTTGGATGCCAAGAAAACTTGGGTATGAAGCAATTCACTCTATAAAAGGCCTAGTTGATATCTTCATTATATGTGGTGGAAAAATTTGTCATTGTTCTTCATTATCTTTCTCCTCAAATTGTTTAGCCATTAGATATTCTCTACCTATTTCTCAATAAGGTTATTGATTCAAGTTGTGTTTGTTTAACGATAGTTGAGATCGGTTGTAAACAATATTTTGGTGAATCAATAAAGAAGGTGGTTGGGTGGAATATCGTGTGTTCATATTTCCGATATTTTTTTTGTGTTGTTGTTTGTTTTTCAATCATATTCATCTTCAAGTGATTGGATGAAAAAGATTCATTTTGTTTTTGGGTGTTTTGTCAAAACTTCCGCTGCGCACAAAACCCCAACAGTTGGTATCAGAGCTCAGATCACCGCATAGCTTGGAGTGTTTGTTGGATTGAAAATTTTTTTTTTGATTTTTTGTTTGAAAAAATTGATTTTTTTGATGTCGGAGATGATGACGTTGTCGAAGATGGCTATTTTGAATGGGAGGAATTGGGGTATATGGAAGCCGAAGATGGAGGACGTTCTATATCTCAATGGTTTGCATGATCCCATTGATGGAAATGGGGAGAAGCCCTCGAATATGGATGAGGGAAAGTGGAAGAAAATGGACAAAAAGGCGATTGCGTTGATTCGCCAATATTTGGATGATTCTGTGTTCCACCATGTGGCTAGTTGTGAATCCGCAAAGGCGTTGTGGGACAAATTAGTATCGCTGTATGAGTCACAGAGTGATACAAGCAAGGCTTTTCTGGTTCGAAAGTTGGTGCAACTTATATTGGATGAGGAGAAGTCCGTTGCAGAGCATTTGAACGAGTTTCAAGATGTCATCAATCAATTGGCAAACATGAAGGTCAATTTTGATGATGAGTTGCAGGCTCTTTTATTGATGAGTTCTCTTTCGGAAAGCTGGGAGACTTTGGTTGTTTCATTGACTAATTCCAATGCTAATGGAACTATCTCTTTGGAAATGGTTCAAAACAGTCTTTTGAATGAGGAGCTAAGGAGAAAAGGGTCGGAGTTGAAATCGGTTCAAACTGAGGCGATGGTAGCAAGTGACTTAGGTAAAGATACAAGGAAGAAGAAAGGTGCTTTTCATTATTGTGGTAAGAAAGGCCACAAGCTCAATGATTGCTATTCATATATACGAGATATGAAGAAGAAGGCGTAAGGTGATAATAATAGTGATGAGGCACAGGCAGGCTTTGCTGAAGGTACCGAAGGCGATTCTTCATGTGATATCCTATTTAGTGTTGTGGAGCCTTGGAAGATGGATTCAAGAGCCAGTTTTCACATATGTCGAGATGTGAAAAGTTTTTCTTCGTATGAGAAGAGTGTTGGCATGATAAAGACGGCCAATGGAGTAGAGCTACCAATTTGTGGAGTTGGAGCTGTTAGGTTTCGGATGCATGATGGAGTGGAGAGAGAATTTGCCGGTGTGAGGCACATACCCACTTGTTCGCATAACCTCATATCTCTCGGTCAGTTAGATCGCCGCGGTTGCACTTATGAGACTCAAGGTGGAGTTTTGAGAGTGAAGAAGGGTGGTCGTGTGATGATGCGAGGAGTTTTGGAGGAGGGGAACCTATATAGTTTGGTCTGTTCAGTGGTCAACAGTGGAAGGCGGGTGACGGTTGAAGAACCTAGTCCACAGCAAGGTGGAGAGGTTAATATGGTCACTGCTGATGGTCCTAAGGTGGAGGATCATGGTATTGACAAGGGTCTAGATGTTGATGATGCTCGAGGGATCCCGGAGATGAAGAGATCATGTCAAGCGGAAGACGGATGTCGAGTTGTGAAATCCACAAAGACAAGATGGAGGTCTTTGTGGTATTACAAACGCTTTTGAAGATCGCTATTGGTGTGGTGCACGGATGAGGGAGGTGCACCATTAGTGGGCGATGGTGGAGGTTTGTAATGATGTTAATTGACAAAAGAAGGTTGAAAGTGAGAGCTAAGTTGGCTAGTGTTGAGTGAAGGAGATGTTGTGATTTGGTATCAAGGTGGAGTGTTGAGATTTGTGATACGCAAATCACAAAATTGTAGGCAACAAATTTTCTATGTGGATCCATTTTTGGTGGAGATATTTGTTGCTACTTTTGTGGGATATTTGAAAATGAAGGAAAGGATTATTTGGTGCTTATCCAAATAGATATTTGATATATATGAGGATATTTTGGGTGGCAAGTTACTTGGATGCCAAGGAAACTTGGGTATGAAGCAATTCACTCTATAAAAGGCCTAATTGATATCTTCATTATATGTGGTGGAAAAATTTGCCATTGTTCTTCATTATCTTTCTCCTCAAATTGTTTAGCAATTAGATATTCTCTACCTATTTCTCAATAAGGTTATTGATTCAAGTTGTGTTTGTTTAACGATAGTTGGGATCGGTTGTAAACAATATTTTGGTGAATCAATAAAGAAGGTGATTGGGTGGAATATCGTGTGTTCATATTTCCGATATTTTTTCTGTGTTGTTGTTTGTTTTTCAATCACATTCATCTTCAAGTGATTGGGTGAAAAAGATTCATTTTGTTTTTGGGTGTTTTCTCAAAACTTCCGCTGCGCACAAAACCCCAACAGAAGTCGACCATCATCGGTGCTCATTTTCGAGAGTCTAAGTGACGAATTACTACCAAAGATTTGGTTTTGAATTGTTTTGAGGAAACAAATCGTCAAAAATTCAAATATTTTGAATTGCTATTATTATATGTAAATTTATATAATTTCAAACTGATTTGAAATAAAACCCAGAAAATTTGAATTCTGAAATTTAAATTTAACTTATGAAGTTAAATAGATCAAAATGGTAAAAGTCCATAAATAAATTAGAATAAAATTGGATTGGATTAGAGATAATCTGGAATGGAATTGGGTTATTGAGTAATTTAGAATTGAGATTGGAACTGGAATTTGAAATGGAATTTGACTTTGGTATACGAGAATTATTGGTTTGAGGGTGAATTGCTTGGAGATCAATTGGAATGCATGGATATATGCTAAAGTGATAGCAAGTGGAAGAGATAAAGTTGGATGCCCGACAAAAAGGTACAAGTTTATATTTTTATGAGTATGAAATTTATGAGCCTATTTGGCAAGCCGCTTGGCTGTTTGATTTTCTTTTGGATTGAAGAAGGCCTAGAGAGGCGAGTTGTAGTTGTACCAATTGAGCCGTGTAGAGGAGATGCTGGAGGAATTTTTCGAAAATTTAAGTTGTTAGATTTTTTTTAGAATTTTTGAAAATATTTGTTAATAAGAAGGAATTAATATTATAATTTAAATTTAATTGGTTCAGTTGAAACTAAAGATAAGAAATAAAACAAAAGATTTTAACCTAGTTAATAGGGATTATAGCATTTTTCCTACCTTAGTAATTTCGGGGACGAAATTATTTTAAGGAGAAAGGAATGTAATGTCTCATATTTTCAATGATTTAATAATTAATTAATTTAATTGCTTGAATATTGATTTGTCAATTTAAATGACAGTTGAACGTTTTAATTAAAATATAATTATAAACGAGCCCGTAGCATCGCGGTAGTTCGTAATATTATGCTTTGAACTTTAAACGACTTTATAGGATTCGTTATTAGTCGGATTTTTTCAAGAAAAGAAATGCTTGAATCTATTGAAATATATATTTCTAATGGAAGTGAAAAATCGAGATTTCATCGTAAAAATTGTAAGTTATGTCCAAATCAAATTTCTATAAAGTCGTTATCGAACCATTTTTAAGCCGTAACGATTATTTATTATAATAAATGATTGATTTCGAATTTGAATAAGATTTTCAAGACGTATTATTAATTTAGTTTATAGAATTTTTCCATAATTTTTAATTTGGAAGAATAAGCAACTTTTTTAATGTATTTTACACCCTATTTCAGCATTTCTGGAACTTCACAAAATAAGTTGACTAGTCTATTTTATTATAGTTTTGTGATCGTGGCACAATGCGGTGTACAATGATATTTTTATTTTGGTCGTTAGCGGCTCGTATGCGAACGGAGATTTATATAATGGGGTACGCGGAACTTATAACTCAATATTAAATTTAACTAATATGTTCCTCATGCAATGAGAAATGACTACATGGGCATGCTTGCAAGAATTCACAACACGTTTTGAAAGGAAATATGCTCCTGTTGTGCTTAACTTTTGTTTCAAGGTGTGAAAGAAAAGTAATAAAGTAACCACCTTATCATATTGCATCATATCACAAGTTTATTTAAAGCCACTACATTATATGTTTTTCTAAACACCCTCAGTTTACCTCATCCTTTCCATATATTTCACTTTCAACTATGTTAACATGAGACGGGCTAGATCGCTAATCCATACATCAACTGACCCACTAGCTTTTACATCAATAAACTAACATGGCTTTTAAAGAAATCCCCAAATAAACTGTCGATGGTGAATGTATTGTTGTATCAGATATATATAAAAGCTGAAATACCTGCTTTCTCACGTAGATGGTATGATACTTTCGGCTTAAGTTCTTTAAAATATTAAGAAAACACATACCAGTTTAAATTTACACAGACCAAGCACATGCAAGCTGAAATTTCGCATGCCTACATCTAGTATTTTCAAATCAGCAAATTCATGCCGACCTTATGACAGGACACTATTCTTATCCTTCCCTTCTTCTATTTATACTTGCATCATTAGTTTTTTTTTTCCATTTCCAAACATGGATACCCAGGCATTCGATAACTTCAAAAATCAAAAAAAATAAAATCCATCCTTCAACTAAAAATCGTGGAATTTATACATATGATGTCTTGAGAAGCTCCTCTTCAACATTAACTAAGTTTTGTGTGATTCGAACACAAACTGTCATTGTTAGAAAAATCACCGTGAGCACTTGGGATCGACAACACATAAATTTAGTGCATCGATAGATGAAACAAAGTGGATTTTTGAGTTGCAGAGTTCGTTTAGCACATCGAGGTAAAATCTTTGTGGATATTCATGGAAAAGGAGTTCGATACTGTAGTACTACAACGCACGAAGGACCTGAAGCCGTGAAGAATCGCCTGAAGCCGCCATTCGTTTGGTGGCTGGAGGTTAATGTGGATGACCGGAGGTAGAAGATGGTTCGGAGAGAGGCACGCGGGTGGTTACCGTCTGTGGAATAGCGAAGTAATGATGGAGAATTGGGATCTAAATAATTCGATTCCAAGTGTAAACAAATTAAAAGCCCGTATTGCTTATCATGAAGCCGGCGGGTTCCTTTTGCGGGTTCAATCCATACATTTACTCCACTAATTTGCGGGTTCCTTTTGTTGTTGGGGAAGATGATTACTTCATGCAGTCTGTGTATAAGGGTGGAAAAATTTGGGATGTTTTCAAATGGGTAAGCCCAATATAATTATGGATGCGTTTTTTACAGGTCCCTATTAACTTTCAAAATAGAAAAAAAACTCGGTGATAAAAAGAATGTAAAATACATCCCTATTTTTGAATTTCCGCTCAAAAAATTACAGAATTACCCATACGAACGCACTAAATCTCCAAATAACGACTCATTCAACGAAGCAGTCAGATCGCTCCTTTAATCTCTCCCAAATCCCTAGCTGAACGATTCGTGAAAACCCCAAATCAATAAATCGTGTATCAGAATGTACAGCCGACGTTCATCACTTTTTGCAAGATCGTCCTGTTTTGCTCCCAACGATCGTAAAAACCCCAAATCAATAGATCGACTATCAGAATCTAAAGCCTGCGTTCATCAGTTTTTGCAAGATCGTCCTTTTTTGGTCCTAATTTGTTGTCGTCGACATCAAGTTACAGGAAATGGCGAAAAAAGGTATAAATCCGAATGTTTATTTTTCATATTCGACTGTAGATGATACCTTCTTCTATGATACTGTAATTTAAAAAAAAAACATTGCAATTGAGTGTATGATGTTCGTAATAATTGTTGAATTTTTTTGTATATGTTTTTATGAAAATATTACATTTTTTATAATAGATGCACACTTTTGAGCATTTTTTTACAATAGTTGCACACTTGTGGGCATTTGTTCAGAATACTTTCACAGTAATGTTCATGTATACAGAATACTTGCACACTTTTGTGCAAGTATTAAGAATATTTGCTCACAAGTGTGCATCAATTCAGAAATACTTTCACTTTAGTGTGCATCTATTCATAATACTATCACATTTGCGTGCATATATTCAAAATAATTGCATATTTGTATGCATTAATTTGGAAATTTAAGAATATTTATTAGAATTCTTGTATGCAGATTTCCTAAATATTAGCATACTTATATGCAGATATTCAGAAAAATTGTATATGTTATATTGCATTCAGATATTGAGGATGCTTGCATATTTGTATGCATGTTTTCGTATCAAAAACAAGTATTCAAACAAATTGACAACTTTTTACAATTATACAGAGTCAATTGCAGAATGATCATTATCAATATAACGAAACAAAGAAGCGAGGACAAAAAAATTGATAAAGGTGATGAAATATACAATGGTGATGCTGTTAATGCTCAACGACCTGTGCGTGCTCACAAAATTCTCAGTTGCAAACATTATAGTTGGAATGTTGATGGTCAACGTACACAGACGTACCTGCTATTAGATGCAAACGTCCGAGTGAATAAAATTATGAAAAAATGTTGTTTTTATTTCTTGTAAAAATGTAGACTGATATTCTGTTTTCGAACTATGCAAAGATATTTATGTAGTTTCTAGACTGAATTTCTGGGGGATTTAATGTACTGAATTAATTTCTTATGAATTTAATTGATATTATGAAATTTTGCTTACTTGTGTACAGGTATTCGTAATAATTGCATACTTATTTGCAAATATTAAGAAATGTTCCGCAATTTTTTTTTTTGCGGTCCAAAATGTTCCACATATTTGAATTGCCAAAATATTCAGGATACTTTCATACCTATACGAAAGTATTATTATTATTTGCATACAAGTATGCAAATGCTGTAAATGTTTGATATGTGAATTTTTTTGAATACTTACATACATTTATGCATTTTTTACTAATAATGGCTTTAATAACAGCAAATATTTGCAGTATTAATCAAATAGCTAATGTTGTTTTTGATGTTTAAAATACTTGCTGTATGAAAAGAACTGCAAAAGTTTTACAGAATATGTAACAAAAATAACTACAAACATATAATTGTGAACTTATAAGCTAGTAAATGTAAACATCATATTAATTACTGCAAACATATCGATGTAAACAACACAGAAATTAACAAATTGCAGAAACCACATTAGAAAAAAAAACTACAAACATACAGATGTACAATTCAGCAAAATAACAATAAATATCTGCATATTTATATGCAAGTTTTCTAGATATATGCATACAAATGTACATATATTCTATATTCTGTTTTTCTGCATGTTTGATAAAAAGGTGCATACAGATATGCATATATTAAGAATAGATGCATATTTCTATGCACCTTTTTAACATAAATGCTGAAAATAAATATTTAAAATATACAGAGATTTGTATGCATATATCTAGAATATATGCATACATATAAGCAACTTTCCTGGATAAATCCAAACATATATACACAAGTTCTAACAATATTTGCATACATATATGCTCATATTAACAATATATGCATATTCCTATAGTATTAAGAACATAAGATCAAATAAAATGAAAAAATAATACATACAACTGTATGATAAAAAAAGCCATAAATTTTATACAAAATTTGCGTTAATTCCACGATGAACGACTTCTCCACCTCCACAAATCCTCCATTCACATCTACTCATTATTGAACCACCTTTACTGCTAATAAATCGCGACTTGATACAGCAATCTCCCATACACGATCGCATGAAAAATAGCAACCACCAGCTTCCCAAGGGATGTATTCCACTGCGTTCATCATTTAAACCAAGTATGGATCTAATTAGATCACTGAAGAAATTCCGAGCAGTGGAAATTATACATCGACGGAATCAACATCTGAAGAAAAAAAAAAATTGACGGCGCCGCCATGATTAAGAAAGATAAGTTTCTGGAAAAATTAAAACCCTATTACGTTTCTGGTTTCTGGGTATACTAGATCCGTATAACGTGATTTAGGACCACGTTAATCGCACCTTAAATTGCGAAAAGGGAAGTTGTGTAAAAAAATTAGCTGCTATTTAAAAACAGGGATGAAATTTCTATGTTTTGAAACAGAAGGATGTGAGCCTAATTAACTTTGCTTTTAGGGATGTGTGCCTAATTTTCACTATAATTATATATAATTTAACTCAAGTTTTAAAATTTAATAACGTATAAACGTGTGAATGTTGTATCATGCTCAGACGTTATCCAAGTTCAAAAAAAAGGATCTATCGGGATCGTAGGCTACGTACTTGAATTGGTTTGGAGCTATTTGGAGGTCGTTAAAAATTTTCACAGGATTAGACGCCTGGTTAAATAAACTGACGTTAATCGTTGTTTAACGGTTAACGACCAAGGTGAGTAAACTCACTAACTCTGTCCAGTTTTATAAAATTATAAACATATTTTAGAACTGATAAATAATGACTGAATGCGGTGTGATGGTTGTTTGGATCGATTGCTAATAAATTGATCGAAATAATAAATATAATTACATATATATGAATCGTTGACTGAATATTGATTCTGTTTATTTTTATATTTCATATTGATATGAAATAAATGTTATCCATATTGACTAACATTCGTGGATGCAGGGAAACAGGTTGGAGGGATCCAACTGGATTCCTCAACGGTTATATTATTGTTTTCATATTTTGCATTATATGATGTGACAAATAATATGTGATTGATTATTGTGTGTTCTTGATGTTTGAATAACATTGACCCTGAAATAGTTAGTATCTAAATACCGTAAGAAAATATATTTAACTGAAACGAAAGACGAATTTGGGATTTAAAAATGGGAAAATCTATTTTTGAATAGAAATTGAATTTCGATTGGAATTGTATACAATAACTTATTTAATTATATAAAGACAAGTAGTTTGATTTAAATGGAAATGTTTTGCGGATTTAAAATGGTTATAAAAGGGAATTGGTAAATATTTGAAGTGATAAATTCAAAAGTGAATTTAGAAATTGAACTAATTTGAAATGGTGAATTTATTCCGACATTCGGAACACTGATTTTTCAAAAGATAGTTATAAGTTGGAATTCGATTATATCGAATTCTGGAAGGTACTATTTACTTTCCGCTTTAATTAAGATTTATTTAACTAATTAAATATTATTTATTAATCTAATTAAAGATTCAAAGTTATATTTTAAAATTTAAAAATTTGGAAGCATGTATGGTAACACTATCGTATAATTAATGTTTTATATAATGTTCGTTTAAATCTTTATACATGGATTTTGGAAATGTTTCCAAATATAACCAAAGACGCTTTTTAAGTATAGAAAATGAAATGATTTTTGTCAATAAAGAATTAAGAAATGTAATTAAGGAAATTAGAAACTGACTGGAAATTAGTCAAGTTGAATGGTTTTCTGAATAATGATCTTATGTTGGTTTCGGCCTTCGGGGTCGATACATAGGGAGTTGTTCCCTAACTAGTTGAAGGTTAGAGACTGATGATGGGGAAAATAATAATAATATGTGGATAAGAAATGAAATGCTATCCAATGTTAATAACGTATATTTTCTAAATATAGAAAATAAGAAAATGTGAGTATATATATAGAAATATCTTTCCGAGATTAATAAGAAATATTTTACGAAATATAGAAAATAAATATTTTAAAATAAATGGAAACGTTTTCCAAAGGTCGTGAGAGGTTAAATGAGTTGGAGAGATATTTGGGTAAAGATATTGGAGAAAATTGAGAAATGAATAAATTATTGATAAACTAAGAGGGTTCAGTGTTAATTGTCGATTGATCGATATTATTTCCATTTGGAAATAATGTGATTGCTTGTATGGATGTTTCTCCTTTGATAGCTAAATCACCGGCTATATAATATTTTTTCGACCATCGTTGTTAATACGGAGAGACCTGTTGAATTTATTATCCGAAAACCACTCCGTATAGGCATGGACGTTGCTAATTAGATTATGCTGAAGATAATTGAAGATGGAACAAAATGCAAGGGGTTTTTCTTTTTACAAGATAGTGCCTTCAATTTGTCCAGTCCCCTCTAGAGTTCACTGATCGGAAGGTGGTCTCATACCTTGTCATAGTTGGAATCCAATCTCCAATAAGCGCCCTACGGTTTTTTATTATAGACTATGTATGTAGAGCGTGAGATGCAAGCGTTCTACTATTTGGTTATTTATTTGATTAGACATTATTATAATATCATTTGATTTCATATCAAAAATGTTTTGGGTTATAGTAAGGTAAAAACCGTCTATGTTTATGTGTGGGATGGTCTTACTATTATCCTTTCCTTTCAAAAGGTATTTTTTCAAAGTTAAACAATATGGTTGGAGTTTACTCACACCAGTCCCATGACTGACCCAGAGTTTATTTTGTTTGTATTCCCTAAACTCTTGGGTGCCCAAATTTGTAAGGGCAACCAAGTGTTTCAGGATTTTACAGATACACTTGGACGAGCTTGAAGCAGGAGGCTTCACCGTTAGTTATTTAGAGTTACTTCTGCTGTATGTGGTGTACTTTGATGATAAATGTAAGTACAAATATAGTTTTGCATCTCAAAGTTATGTTATATATTATATTTTAATCGTTCCATTGTGAGATTTCTGTTTACTCTGATTTTGTTTTGTTGTTTTCTTCTTCTTCTATTCTAACTTTCTTTCTTTCTATCCCCCCCCTCTAATTTCTTTCTATTATTGACTTGGTATTTTCGATACATGAATAGTTGACATAAGATTTTATGTCGGTTTTCGAGGTCGAAAATCCCATGGCTATTACACACTAACACCAGAATGAGATCAGAAAACACTGGCAAGCGAAGAGGCAAATAATGTTAGTGAAATGAAGATTGAGGAGTTAATAGGAAATTTGATGTTGTTCGAAGTCCAGTTACAGAAAAGAATGGAGAATAAGCCGACAAAAAATAAATCTATAGCATTCAAAGTAACAACTGATGGTTCTGATTCAAGTAGTGAGGTTAATGAAGAAATTGCCTTAATGACAAGGAATTTCAGAAATTTTCTGAGATATAGAAGGTGAAATAATTTTCCGAGAAATAATCAAAGAAGTTCAGGAAGAAATGATGACAGATGTTACAACTCTAATAGACCAGATCATACAAAGAGAATGTGTTCATGTACAGATAAATCAAATCAACAACCAGATAATAATAATTCATCAAAGAAGAGAAAAGGGCATATGCAGCAACTTTAAATTATTCAGACTCATCATCAAGCGATGAAGAGCCAGAAACAGGAAATTCAAATATGTGCTTTAGCGATTCAAAATTCAGAAAATATTGAATAAATGAATCCAAAAAACAGGTACGCCTTAATTAATTTTGATTGAATTGGTTGAATGGATGTTTTTTTGGATGTTTTTGATTGCTTGCGTAGTATGAATTAAAAATTCAAACTTGAACTTTAAAATTCAAATTTAAAATTTGATTCAAAATAATAATAATAAAGTAATAAATAATAATATAAATTAATTTTAGATGTTTGTTAAGATTAATATTATTTCACAAAATAATAAACCTGAAAACATAAAACGTTAAAATAAAAAAGCAAAATAAAAAAGCAACATGTCTTTTGAAAAACACTCATATATGTCGACATACCAGAAAAGACATATCGACATATGTGCCAGTAATTGAAGTTCAAATTTTGAATTTCAAGAGTTTAAACTTTCAAACTTCCCTCCATCTTTTCACTAAGTCTCAAGGTCTAAAAAGATGTCCTTATTTTCAGAAAAGTTATGTCCATTCACTCTCTATTTATTTGTCTATTCAATTCTATTCTCTTTACCTCTCATTCAAAAATCAAAACAACCATCTTCTTTCTATACTCTTCAAAACTTATCTCTAATGGCTTCCTCAAGCACACCAAAAACCATGAGATTCACCAAAACTCTCAAAGGTCATCTCTACAATGATCCGGAAGCTATTCAAGCATATATTGACTATATGACAAATGGAAAAGTCAATAAAGGCACCATTAACTTCAATAATCTTGGCAGCTATATCTTCCTGACCTCCAAGTCAAGGTAATTCTCTTAATCAAATGGTATTGGATGAAATAGCCGAAGTTGGTGATACTATAAAAGTGAATGAGAACACTGAGAATGCCAACTCTAATGATAGCTCTAATTGCATTACTGTGCCGGAGGTTGGTTTGAATTCGACTGTATTGCCTATTACCACTGAGAGTAGTGTGCTTCCGGAGTGCACGCATGGTGTTCGGTCAATTTCCAAGACACTTTCAGTTCCATGGTCCTCCCTTTTTGGCTCACTTCCGATCATTGCTGAAGTATATGAACAAATACACCTCTATATCCCTGACGCATAATTTGGTCCAGCTCCTCCTCCTGAAATTGTAAATGAAGCAAAGACTTTTTGGAAAGATCATGTTGTTGGGTTCTTCTTAGATTCCAAATTTTGACATGCAAGTTGCGTGCCGTGGAGCTTGGCGGCTTAAAGGGCAGCTTCGGGTTACTCTTGTCAATGGTATGTTTTATTTGAAATTCTCATCTAATGAAGAAAAGCATAGGGTCTTGGAGGCAGCACTAGCTATTATTGGAGGAAAACCATTTATAATCACTCCTTGGAATGTATCAGTGGATAGAGTTAGAGATCAGGTCCTATCTAACTAGTTTGGGCCTAGTTTAACAACACCCCTTCTGCTTTTCAACCACTTATTGAGCTCAATTGGCTTGCGTGCCATATTGGCAAGATCAAATGTTTTCACTCTAACACGGTAGCCAGAAGAAATCTTGTATTTGCGAAGGTAACTCCAGACAAGCCTCTTCCAACGCAGGTGAAGGTATGCATTGAAGATCATCATTATTATGTTGATGTGACATACAAATGGAATCCGAAGATATGCAGCTCGTGCAAATCATTTGGTCATGTTTCGGAGAAATGTACTGCATCGAATGATAATATTCAGACTGAGAAGATTATTCCTCTACCGATGGCCCCGCCTATGATTTGGGTTCCCAAAATCAAGCCCGTTGTCACTCCACCCGCTAGCAATGTGGATAATGTCGATAATCTAACTAATAAACCACCGATTGAAAGTTAGAATTTTGAGTGGAGCAAGTTACAAAGGGTTCTGACACACACTAATACAGGAATGAAACACAAGTTGAGTGAGGTAACATATTACATTCATGTAGATGAGGAAGATGAAGCACGAAAGTTAATGTACCAAGTGGAAGTGGAAGGTGAAGGGCTAATTTTAGCAAAGGATGGTGACGATGGAAAAAATAACGAGCAATTACTTCATGACTCAGTATGGGACAGACGACATCTATATTCCGAGTTTTCTCCGCTCTTTGTTTCAGACCTGACAACCCATATTACTGAGGCCAATGCAGGAAGTATCACCAGGTGATGCTGATAGGGGCTAACATCCCTATTAGCGCTTAATAGTCTTGACATTCAGTCAACTCATGTTTATTTTTCTAATGCAGTATAGTAGATAGCTAGCTCCTGTGCTGTAAGCCTGTTTAGGTTTGGTGGATGGTCCACCTAAAAACCGATTAGCTGATTGTCTACTAACAACCACCTGTATTTTTCTGTATTTTTATTAATAGTTATAATAAAATGTGTTTGCGGTCACCATAAAAACTGGTCGGCTTTGCCAAAAAAATAAAAATCAATACGGGAGTCTTCTCTATCTTTGAATATTTTCCTTCTTATGATCTTCGTTCTCTTTTTCATCAAAATGAAGATCTAAGTTTGATTGACTCTCGGGATAACAATGAAGTATGTTACCCGAATCTACTCAAAATGTTTTATGCAAACTTAAATAGAGGCTTTTACAAAGGAAATGAAAATCAAGTTTAGAGTAGCGTAAAAGCACTCAAATCGCTTTGGATTGTGAAATTTTGGGTACCATTTTAAATTGTAATAGTATGGGATCGGATTTTTCTTAATTTGAAATTGATGAAATGGATTTGGAAATTTTTCATCACATCTTCGAAAGTGATGAACATTTGGAATGTAAAAATCGCTTTTTCCACCCAAAAGCAAGAATCGTCAACCTCCTTCAACATACTCTCACTCCCTCCTGCAGAAATTTCAATAACCGTACCCTCAAGGTCCAAAAAGCTCTTTTTGCCATCTTTGGCACTTATGATATTAATTGGGCCGATGTAATTTCGAAAAAGTTTAAACCCAACGAAATTTCCACCAAAGAAAACACTTTATATCATGGAGTTTATCTTACTCAGATTTTAAAGTATTTTGAAGTGGATCCTAAAGGAGAAGAATTTGTGTCAAGAAAGTTTTTAACTCGGGAAATATACACCATATGCAAATTCCAATCATTTTTAAACCTTATGAGACATTTGAGGATAAACATGCTCGAATGCAACAAAAAGAAATTCACTAGTACAGAAAGTGTCTGTTGCTTCTTCTCATTTGCTTCTGATGTGCTTGCAACGGAAGCAAATAATATTATTCGCTTTTGTTCCGTCATTACGTCAGAAGCAATTAGTCCAAGGAAAACAGCAGAAAATCTAGCTATAAAGGTTTGCTTCAGTTGTTGTAGAAACAGAAGCAATAAGAAGGAAGCGAATTTATTTTTTGCTTCTGATAATTGTACAATGGAAGCAATTTCTTTTTATTTGCATCGGACCTGATCATTGGACGCAAATTATATTGGACTGTAAGCCCAAATCTTCCCGCCCAAACAATGTCTCACCGCGCCCAAATTTCACCGAACGTAAATCGTATCGAAGGGGAAAAAAAGAAAAAGAAAGTAAAATTTTTCTATCCGCATTTTCTTCCGCTTAATCCAATCGACGTCGACTCTTCAATGTTGAATTTTCCTATCGACTTTGGATCTGCGTGTATCGACGTCAAGACGGAATTTTTCTCTTCAACCCTAATTTGGATCAGCCTGATTTACCGATTCACTAGTTTGGATTGCTTCAGGTATTAATCGATTTATTAATTCCCTTGTTTGTGTTTCCCTAAATTTATGTTATGCGTTTTTAGTTTAGCGAAGAAAGGCTCAAGCTTAGCCTCAAGTTTTCGTTTTCAGGCTTAAAAAAAAGTCTTCGTTTCCAGATGCCATTGATATAACCTTAGTTCTCTCTTTTATTTACTGAAGAGAACGATTGAATGAAGGATAAAGTAATGAAGAGTGTGTGATTGTTGTGGTTCTTTTTTTTTTTTTTTTTTTTTTTTTTTTTTTTGAAGCAATTGTTGTGGATTTAAATAGGTTATTTGTGTTGTTAATGGAAGTTATTAATTAAAGCTTAGATCTGATGGAATAAATAATGATATTTATGGACTAAAATAACACTATATCATGGGGCAGTCTTTGTCTAAATAAATCCTGGGTTGGCAGTTGGATTAGCGTATGTTTAACTAATTCTCTGTACCTGTCTTGTGTATCTGATTGATTAGTTTGTGTCTATCTAACTCTAACCTGGTGGGAATAGGCACATTACCCATGTACAACTAAAGTAAATTTCAAGAAATGTACAACTAAAGCATATAAATAAATAAATAAAATCATGTATCTTGACATATGACCTTTAGATGCACATAAATATGTGTTTCCTAGTATGCAAATGCCTGGACCTCTTTATAGATTTTTGCATAAGAAGCCTTCATATTCAAACCTAGCTAAAGAGTTTTAGAACCTACCACTATACTATAATTATTTCATATTTAATATAGTATGCAGTAAAAAAATCCTCCAAGACTATCGTAGGAACATCACTAGACAGTCTTGCACAAAATGAAAACATCCTATATCCTGACATTCAGCCATTAGGAACTTAAAGAAACTATACTTTCCTTTCTATAAGAGTATTAAAACACTTTAAATTTTTATTGTTCATTCAAGTCATTTCATACTAGTATGTAGCCCGTGCCGATGGCACGGTGAACTAAACGTAAGTTTAAATATAATTTGTGAATGTTATGCAATTGATGCCAAATTTTTTACATGTGAAAGTTATATAAAAGAAGAATGATTTGGTGCACAGCTGTCATCAAAATTTATCAGTAAAAAACATCAATTACTTTCACAATTAAATATAAAATTGGAATGCAATTGACTGTTTATAAATGGATAACCGAATATTTAGAAGGTTACTTATTAATATGAAATATGCCGGCAAAAGTGTAAAAAAATGGGATTGAATGAACTTGAATTCTTTTTTTAATACATTTGGTAACTCATGTTTTTGTTGACATCACATATTCAGTAACCAGTCTTTAAATGAATTCTGTTCACGTGTTTGTATCCACTCATTACCTTAGTTACTGTTTTTTTATAAATAATTTGTACATTTTGAACTTATACCAAAACTATCATATTGGAACAAAAAAGGTAAATCTGGGTAAACAAACTGAGTAATCAGTCGATGTTAGACCGAAATTTGGGCCTAACACCCAAACTCTATGTGAAAACCTCACAATCACATAATAAATGCAGAAAAAGCAGTAAAATAAGAGGAGATACACGAGATTTTTATAGTGGTTCGGCTCAATCCAAGCCTATGTCCATTTTATAGTTTCTTAAATCCTAAGAGAACTATTACAATGCTGTTTGATTGCGGTTTATACACGAAATTCTCGTGTTTACAATGAAGAAGAGGAGATTAAAGGGGAGATTATACAAGAAATCCTCGTGTTGTAATGTGGAATTCGACTTCTAGGTTATGCAATAGCCTTGCGAAGAACCATAGTTGAAGCCATGGAGAGTTAGAGTTCCAAAAGTCCCTTGAAATGACCATCTCCTGGTATATTTATAGGTGTAGAGAAGCAGCTAGGTACTCTGAATCGGATCGGATCGGAGGGGCACGTGGCATGTGGAGAGGCCATCTCGGAGATAGTGGAGAAGTGGTCTTCAGATCGTGCTAGGACAGGTGTAAGCCGATCCGGATTAATAGGAGGTAGTTACTCCTTGAGAATATGTCAAAGTTGAGGTGTAGCAGTAGGTCGAAGCGGTTCGGTTCGGGTCCTCTTCCTTCCGAACCGATCCGGAGCATTCCAACCGAAGGCGAGACGTGTTGCTATACATCTGGTGCAAGGCGGGTCGGTTCGGACTTCCGATCCGAACCGAGTTGGTGTCTTCGATCCGAAGAGTGGAAGCACTTCAGTGCAGTGTGTAAGGCGGGTCGGTTCGGTTGTCCGATCCGAACCGAGTTGGTGTCTTCGACCCGAAGACTTTGTGCTCTTGTGAGGATCCGATGCGAAGCGGGTCGGATTGCTCCATTCCACCCGATTCGAACTGAGTCAGAGCTCTGCCAAAACCATCCAATGCTATGCTTCTTCGAAGAGAGGAGTCGGAGCGGGTCCGATCCGATCCGGGAGGTCAAGCCAATTTCCAAATTCCAAGTTTCCGGTTCTGCATGCATTCACGGAAACGGGCATAACTTTCAAACCGTAAGTCCGATTGAGCTGAACCAACGCTCAAACTGAAGCTGATTCAGAGAGCTACAAGAGTTACAGAGCATAGCTCCGTAATCGCTGTTTTCGGGCCCAAAAAAGGTCATCTGATAGGAGTTCCGGGCCATTCTTTGTTTGTGACGCGACTTCAACCAAATCGCTTGCTGTCTTCTGACGGTATTCTCAATACTCTAGTGTGTTGTTTATCAGAGATTCCATATGTGACTGCTTTGACTAAAAAGCGGGTCAACAGTCGAATTTTAAATAGATTGTCAAAATCATGAAAAGCTCGCACAATGACGAAAAATTAAGAGTAACAATGAGTTCGTTTATCTTTACTGTAAAATTTGATCTTCTTTTACTATTATTTAGTGGAAATTTCATTTATTCAACAAATTAATGTATATAATCTTTTTTATTTACACAAGTAACAGATCAAAAAAGTTTCAAGTGGCATGTACCAGCAAACTATAATGCCGTAGTAGTTCCATCATTTAATATGTATGTTTAATTTTATAAATTTAGATCGAATTTATTTCGGGGAATAGTGTGCTTGCTCGTGTGAAATTTTGTTGTTATGGATATAAATATGATCTATTAGACTTAGGCCATAGGCAATAAATATATATTTAAAATTTTAGTTTCAAATAATTCTATATTTCCTCATCAGGTTGTCATATAAGTCAGCAAATGGTTGCAAAATGTGGTAGAACCTAAATATTGGAATAACAATATACTGAGAATAATGCTAAGAACAATTGATTCTCAAGCTTCTGCTGTAACAATTTCTTGCTCATTGGATTGATATTTGAAAATGGATCCCACAGGCCATATATATAAGAAATAAAAGTTGTATCCAATGCCACATGGAGTGTAATAGATTTTGATCTTAGGGACGAACTTAAGATAAGGGAACTAATTTATGAAAGAAAAAAAGAACGAATGTCCTGAAACCAAATGTCGGGAGAGATATGCACAAAACACAAAATACATCATTTTCAAAATTTCATAGATTAAATAAATGCATGTCAGAGTGAAACTTGCACATGTTAGAATTAATGTTGAAGCCAATGGGGAGCAGAAGGTAGAAAATGATTAATTGGATTCAAAAAAATTAGTGATTTGAAAGAGACATTCTCTTGATCAGGTAAATTAAAATTCATAGGTTGAGAGTTAATACCAGCACTAGTTCGAATAGTTCCATTAGGAAATGATAAAGAATGAGTGGTATTATTCGGGTTCAATGCAACAGATTCATGTTCTAAAAGATTAGAATTGGAAATATCCTCGTTATTTAAGTGGATAAATTAGAGAATGTTGAACACATTTGATGTAGTAAGCGTCATGGAGCTATCAATAACTGGAGGAAGCTGACTGGTTGCATGCGGGGACTTATTAGGAGGGACAGATGTAATTAGGTTGGTGGACACCTCACTGTTCCCATTACCACGAGGAAAACTATATTTAAAAGATAGGCTTATTTAATACATTCACGGCCTCAATTGAATTTTTTAGTGCATTGGACTGGAAGTAGTTTTCATTTTATATTGAGGATTTACAAGTTTGAAGAGAACGTGGGGAGAAAAGTAAAGGCGTTAGTGTAATTCAACAGGCGGATGGGGTTAGTTTTACCTTCAACTTGATTAGCCGTCTGATGTCTTTATCGGTGTTAAATCTGGTCTGTTCTTTGTCTCTTGTTTATATACCAAGGAATTCTATTATATAGATTATTAAGTATCGTCTCCTTATCCAAGTCTTGATCCTTCAACACTCAAGGTCTAGTCCAAGAGCGTATCTTAGCTATTTGATTTAGCACTTTGGTTTGCAATCAGCTAAAATCGAGGATAATTTGGAGAATTTTCATAGTTATACTCCTGCGAAGAAGAAATTAGGAAAAAGACCGAGTTTTGAAGAGGAAGAGTTTTTTAATTTGTTGCAGGGATCTAATCCTGTTAAAATTGAGCTCAGTTGACTGCAAAATGAAGTTAAAGAGAAGGATCGTGAATTAGCTGAAGCACTTAATGAGATTAAAGGATTGAGATTAACCGAGCGAGCAAAAGATAAAGCTCTTACCTAGGTAAGTGAAGAACTTGAAAAGGTGATTGAGAAGTTGGATGCATCTGAAGCTGCTCTCGAGAACAAAAACATAGAAATCAAGAAAATACACGAGGAGAAAAAAGAAGCATCGGCAGCACAATTTGCAGCAGAAGCAACTGTAAGAAGAGTTCATGCTGCTCAAAAGGATAAAGAGCTACCACCTTTGGAGCTTGCTCCACTGGAAGCAGAGATCAAACTTTTAAAGCAAAAGTTATCAAAGCTTCAAGATGATAATAAAGCTTTAGAAAGGCTAATGAAAACAAAAGAATCTGCGCTGCTATAAGCAGAAAAGGAAGTCCAGTGCGCAAATTTTAAAGCTGCATTAGTCGACAATTCTACTCAACAAAAACCAAGATTTGACTAAGCAGAATGAAATATGTCAGGAAGAGTATAAAATATTAGATAATATGCACCGTCAAAAAGTTGCAGAAGTAGAGAAAATAGGCCAGGCTATCCGTGAATTAGAAGAAGCTGTTCTTTCAGGAGCAAAAGCAGCAAATGCTGTACGCGATTATCAGCGGCAAGTTAGTGAGCGCAAAGATGAGATTAAAACTCTTAAGAGAACATTGTCTCGCGCAGCAGTGGTTACTTAAAGTAGAATAGCAGCAGCTACAGCAAACGAGTGGAAAGATGCAAACGACAAAGTTATCCCTGTTAAACTGTGGCTCGAAGAACGATGCATTATATTGGGAGAAACGCAGCTGTTACGTGACAAACTCTCCACAACAGAGCGTGCTACCAGAGTAGAAGCTCAACTGAAAGAAAGATATTTGTTTCGCTTAAAAGTAGTTGAAGATGGTCTAGAATCATCTCTGAAATCCGGCATCAATTATGAGATCTGAAGCAATGCAGTCTTTTCTAGGAGTCGTTCTTTAAACGGAGTCGATATTTCACTAAATCCTTCTACACCTAGTAGAAAATCATCTTCAATAAGTTCAAAGTCGCCTAGCATGCTCTTGAGACATGCTAAAGGAGCATCAGGTCATACGATGAAGACTGTCTTTTAATAACTGTATTACAATGGCTATTGAGTACATATTCTTGTTCTACTTGTGGTATTCTTTCAGTGTTAGCAACATAGGACACTAATATATGCACAAATGCTATGTCAGTGTTAGCAACAGTTCTCAAATGGCCGATTTGATTCCAGAGATAAATCAAATAATTTAGGTAGAGTTAGGAGCTTGAGAAAAAAGTTTGATTTAATCCACGACCAGATAAACCATCATCATCATGATATGCTTAAGCCGTTAATTCAGTGAATATAATTCATCGTCTGAACATTAGTATAGATATATGCTAATCTATAAGGAATATAAAGCTTAGGATGGCAATATAAGATATAAACAAATAACATGTTTGGTTTTTAGATTTTGTTGAGTTTCCGGTTTTAAAGAGATCAAAATTGTTTTCAACATCATTGCATTGACAGAAGTACATTATGTGAATTTTGGTTTGGTTCCCCAGATTAGCTGTTTATGAAATCCTTTGTTGCTGATTTAAATTTTGTAACTGCACCAAAGTCCAAGCTTTAATAGATCTTTTTTCTGTACGTCACTGTGTATTATGATTATACAGAGTCTAATATCATTTCATTTTTTCCGAAAATTTCTGAAAGCAATATAGTCTATTTTCATACAAACCCTCATGTGTATTAATACTGCGTATCAAATCAGAACAAATCTTTACGAAAATGCAAATTTAAATCTTACTATGAACATATTAAGGATACCGAAGCTGTAAATATGGTCTTAAATGGAAAGATTCAAGCTTATTGAAACTATGAGGAATTTTTTATAGATTAAGTGACAATAATATAACAATTTGGTGCATGGAGAAAACAGTAATATTTACAAGTAGGGTGAAAAATGAAAATCAAATTATAAGGATGTTCTATAGTACGTACTTTTCTTTTTCTATGCATAAATTAGGTGGTACAAAGATACGGATAACAAAAATCTGCATCACATCATAGTATATTTTGAGAAACTAAAGAACTGCATATGTTTTTTCACTATGTATTACATAGAAAGAATTATGCATGTTTATCGGATCAAGCAAGTAGGCCAGGGGTCAGTATATTTTCATGCGTATTCCTTTGACCTAAACCATTGTCTCTAACGAATTTTTCAGTATCCGTTTTCATGCCATTCCAATATAAAACCTGCTTGATCTTGTGTCTTCCCTTCTTAACCCAACATGCTCGCCCAATGAAATTGAATGACATTAATTCTGAAATATGTAACGACCCAAAAAATCTGAACCAATTTAAAATTTTTAAATTGGCAAAAATAATGAATTTTAAATATTTAAAATAAATATTTCAAATAACTGAGGTGAAAAGTGAGTTGAATCGACAATTGAAAACGAATATAATTAATTATAATTATAAACAAGGCCTGAAATGGCGCTGTAGTTTCAAAAATTGAATTCAAACTTTGTCGGACTGTACCGGGTGCAAAACAAAACGGATTTTAGTGAAACCAAAAGTATTCAAATCTGTTAGTGAATACCTTTCTAACGAATCTGAAAAATCGAATTTTCATAGCGGAAAGCAAAAGTTATGGCCGAATGAATTCTCAGAACGGTCGCTATGGAATTTATATAGCCCGTGAAATTAGCCATTTTGCATACGACCTCGGAATTCGACGAAATCACTTTTGTTGGATCCGGGATGGGAAGGTATTGCTAGGTTTCAAATTTCATAATTTTTGAAGCTAGTATGTGAGCGTGGCAAAGGAAAATGTGTTTTAGTCAATTACAGTTAAATTGGATCGACCAAAAATGGGCCTTTTTGCAAACGGTCTCAGAATTCGACGAAACTAGTTTTGTTGGGACCGTATCGTCAAAACATAGCTAGATTTATTTTTCTGGAATTTTTCGAATCAGGTTGTGACCTTGGCAAATTGAAATGTTCGTTCAAATTAAATATTGAATGTTATATATTTTAATTTGAAGGAAAACTAGCTGAAACAGTCGAATGGGCCTACGAAACATATCCCATTGTGTTCGGAATGGGGGTAAAACGCTAGGGACGACAGTCGTTGGGTTTGGATTGGGGTTCGCGAGAGGCAAGGGGTATTTTCGGATTTTAAAACTTTATAAATATATAAAAAAGAAAAATCCCATTAGCCCACGTCAGCCCCCCCGGTTTCTCTCTCCCCGAAACGACCTAACGGCGGAAAACTTCCCCGACATCTCCCCTCAATCGCCGCCGCTACAGGCCACCAGAGCCGCCGCCACCACCTCCAGTCGAAGCGCCTCCCTTCCCCCTTCAAATCCGACTGGGCCCCACCCTCTCTCCCTCCGCTTACCTCGAGAACGAAGCCCGCAAAGTCAATGACTTGGTCACCGTCGTTCGCCGCCGTCTGACCACCGGAATTGCCGCCACCACCACCGATCTGAGCACCATTCGTAGCTCTTCGATGCTGCAGCACCCGATCGTCCTCTAGCTTCACGGATTTCGCGATAATTCAAAACCTAGTTTTGAATCAAAAGGAAGGTATTGGCTGTTAATTATTTAACTGATTTCGACAGTTTAAAACCGTTGCAAACTTTGAAAAATCGTATCTTTTTCATTCGTTAACGAAATTCGATGAAACAGGAAACATCATGACCGTGTGGACGTCTTCTACATTTTAGAAGAGACCGCGTGTTTTTCTGAGCCTTCTGCTATTTTTGGTGGAGTGGAACCGAATGTGAGATTTTTAATTTATAAACAATATGGAAAACGACGATGTATAAATTATATAGTCGATGTATGAGTTATATAAGCGTTGTACACCTCTTGTATAAGCGTTGTATAAGTTGTACGTTCGATGTATAAGTTATATATGCGTGTAAAAATTATATATGTGTTGAAATAAAAGTGAATTGCTATATATATATATATATATATATATATATATATATATATATATATATATATATATATATATATACGCCCCTCGTCCACAAACCATGGACGATATTTATTGGTTGTGATTGGTGTGCAAATTGATTGATAGCGAATGGTTGTTTGGGATTGTTTGTGGTTGATATTGATTGATTGTGATTGAAAAATACCCGTTTGTGGTTGAGAAATATTTGGTTGAAACCACATAGGATTAGTTTGTGGAAATGAAATAAATATATACATGCCGCCTGCGTGCGAACTAGATGCATGATCCCCAATGTCAAAAACCGCGAGGTTTTAAGGTAGAGCGAGGAGCCGTACTAGGGACGGTCCCGGTTTTAACTACCCTGCCGTTTTGTTGCCGAAATTTTCTGAAATATACATGTGTTAGAATAATTTTCATTCGTTGAAATAAATTACATATGTTGAAAGAATATTCATGTGTTGAGTTGCAATTCATTCGTTGAGTTGAAATTCATGTGTTGAATATTATTTGAATTTAAAACAAATAGTTTTAGCGATAAAAACCACATTTTTATATATATACAAACTATAGAGAATATTCATGTGTTGAGTTGCAATTCATTCGTTGAGTTGAAATTCATGTGTTGAATATTATTTGAATTTAAAACAAATAGTTTAGCGATAAAAACCACATTTTTATATATATACAAACTATAGAGAATATTCATGTGTTGAGTTGCAATTCATTCGTTGAGTTGAAATTCATGTGTTGAATATTATTTGAATTTAAAACAAATAGTTTTAGCGATAAAAAATCACATTTTTATATATATACAAACTATAGAGAATATTCATGTGTTGAATTGAAATTCGTTCGTCGAGTTGAAATTCATGTGTTGAATGTTATCGTATTTTAAAATAAAATGAATAGACAATAAAAACTACATTTTTACTGTGAATATGAAGTGTTAAAAACATTCACGTGTTGAATAAATATTTTTGATGATAAAAATATTTCTTTTATCATGTATACGCTTTGATAAAAATACACACGTGTTGAAATAAATAATAGTTTGCTAGAAATATTATTATTAGCTTTGTTCTGCATATATATACATGTGTTGAACAGGAAAAATGGATTAGCTGTAGAGTAAAGAAATTATTTGCGTGTCCGACAAATAGGTAAGCCTTGATGAGTTGGCTGCGAAATTTTATTTTTATATCAACTCCTGTGAATGTCATTGGATGCAGAGTGCTGGTTATTCTTTGTGAAATAATAAATATCGCCATAGGACAGTAACAATTAAATATGAACTACGCTACATGGCATACTTCTTGACGATAGGCATACTTCATCATATTCCACGTAAGCAATTGGAGCTTGTGTGACGAGGTGGAAGATTTACCATACGAGCGAGAGGCTTGTATGGCGATGATTATATACTACAGGTTGAGCTGATGACTGATATGGACTCTATAAAATATAACGATAAATTGCCAGATTAATAAAAACCCCACACGGGTCTGGAGTTGACAATAATCACGTCTCTCTAGTTATTAGATACGGCACATGGACTATTTATTTCCACACGGAAACGGGGTGATGAGAATTTATTCTCTGGAGTGATTATCTATACATGCTCCCCCGTAAACACCAGAATATATCACTATAAATATGTGAATGCTTTTTAGGATTTATTGGGTAACTAACACGGCCCAATAAATTTCCAAACCCCTCCCCATACAAAGGTGGTTATGGCGAAATTTTTCGAAATATTAAGGCGTTAGTGAAATATTTAAAGTGAAAACGAAGTTGAAAATATAGAATGAACTATAGTTGGAATTATAGAATGAACTATATATATATATATATATATAAAATTAAAAGGAAACGTGGCCGTGCAGTTCGCAATTTGAAACCGTGATTTCAAACGATTGTACCGGGAGATCCGACCGTCGGATTTTCCCGAAACCGAAACCGTTGGGTTCGCCTTGGAAATATCTTTCCAACGGCACCAACTTTGTAAAAATCCAACGGTTGGATTGTCTGGAATGTTTAATTCAAGTCTGAAGAAAAACAGCGCCAGAAACGATTATATATATATATATATATAATTATATTTAATCGAATAACGACGCTGTAGTTCGTATTTTGAAATCGAAACTTCAAACGATTGTACCGGGAGATCCGACCGTCGGATTTTCCCGAAACTGGAACCGTTGGATTCGTTTTGAAAAGACCTTTCTAATGATGTAAATTTTTGTGAGGATCCAACGGTTAGATTTTCAGATATGTGTAAATCAAATCTGAAGAAAAACAGCGCCACGACCGCGTTATGGCCCGAAGCGTCGTTATGAATAAATTGGCTATTTTAAAATAAATAAAAATAGCGATAAATCGTTATAAAATATCATAAACGATATGGAATGGAAATAAACTGAATTTGCACGATTTATGTGGTATTTGATGGTTGAATGTGTTTGTGTGAAAATTACCTTAAAGAACAAAATTGGTGTTGTCAAATAATTTAACCATTGAAATAAATTGATTTGAAATTCTAAATATGCGTAAATTATTTGAAAAGGCCGAGTTAATCCTCATTTCAAATAATTGACCGACGATTGAAAGTCGAAGATGAAGACGATGGTCGAAGACCGGAGATCTTCACCTCGTTTGGATGGTAACCGAGGTCCTGATTGGGAGGCATCCCGAAATATGGATAATGAGTGGTGATCGTCCAGGCGTACGTGGTGATCGATGCGTTTGCGAGGTATTTAGTGCATCCGGTTTCGTTCAGACCCAGAACGGACTTGTAAATGGACTGTGTGTCTGACATTGGAGTTTATTCTGTGTTGATTGATCCCTATTAAATATACATATGTTTGGCGGCGGAGAATTTATTCTTTTTCTTAACGCCCTTCTCTGAAACGCACGAGCTCAGAGGTTGTGTATCGATGGACATCAGTCGCATGACATGAATTGCCTGAGTGGCATGCTAAGATGCAGTGATCAGGGCTTCTGTTGAAAAGCAAAGTCTTGTGGTGATGATCAAAGCACCGCCGGTGTGGCATAGCTTTGTGTATAACGTAAAATCGCGAGCCTCACACCCCGGTATGAACCAGAAACGGGAGAAGGACCTCAGGGACGGCATGCGTTTCTTCCTAGCTAGGGTGGTGTCAGTGACCTACCAGCCCTGACATTTATATACTTTTCACCTGTGTGGTTGTTGCTGTTGTGAGGCGCCTCGGTTTGATCGGACGATCCGGGTCCGATGGAGTCATTCGTTGGCTCGTTTACGCCCCAAAGGGCGGGGAAACGTATTGTTCAGGCATAATAATCCACATCGGTGGACCGGCCCTGACGATCCAAGGGGCAGTTGCGGTTGTTCCTGAGGCTCGGGCTAGGCAGTCTCGAATTCGGTAAGGACTATCTTTTGCCTTGGTTCATGATGGAAATCCAATTTCCAAATACGACGTCGTGCGATTTTGATTGTGTATATATATGGCGACATGATATATGGTACCCATGCCGTCTATGATTGATAGTTATGATTGAAATTGTTTTTGAAACATATAAAAACTAGTCATAATACCAAATGCTTTTGTTTTATTCGTATCAGTCATATTTTGGCCATTATAAGGTAAAACTCTATCCTCCGGTTTGCGTTGCATTATGTGATGGGAACTGAGTCTTATAATGGCTTCATTTTTATAAAATGCATTGCGTTGCTTAAAAGAAAGATTTGTTTTAAAGCACTGGCAATTCGATGGAGTAAACCCGTTCCACGAAAGTGGCGTGGTCCTGTGATTAGCCATATTTTGAATGTGTTGAGTAGATTTCTCATACCAGTCCCATGACTGACTCGTAGTTTGTTTCACTTTCAAACTCGGGTGCCTCTTTTTCTGCACGGGCAGCCTTGTATTCAGGTTTAGCTGGTTCTTTCTGGATAGTTGGAGCTGAAGATGGGTTCTATTATTTATCTCTTTTTATGCTGTTCAGCTCCTATTGTGCATATTATGTTTGTTTTCCGCTGTAGACATTTATGTATAGCTGAACTGTATTTTTCCTAAGTATGATCCTGTATACTGTGTAACTCTGATGATTACTTTTATCCAGTATATTCTATTGTTCATTATCTAGTGTATTTATTTAATTTTGTTCTGCCATTTCTATTTCTGTGTTATATTCTAAGGATAACCCTTGTCTCCGTGAGAACGGGATTTGGGGCTGTCACAACGTGGTATCAGAGCTTTGGTTAAGCTTGGTTCTGGAATATAACATTTGAACGAACTCGTCAGAAATAGAACCAGTAGTGTTCTAGGATGGGCAGCTCTATACAGATAGGATCAGTAATATCCTAGTATGAGTAAACCAGAATGAAATTACACCTCGATAGACGCATTTACATTTGAAGTATATGTTCCTATGTTTAAAATACCTTTTCTGTGACCTGACACTTGATCTGCCATTTGCAGAAGTACTATAAAAATGAGTGCAAGAAACAGAAGAAGTAATACTGACCCGGATATAGAAGCTCTATTTATGAAATATAGGAATCTGGGTGGAAAGCCGTTCTCGGGCGAAGAATCTATTATGAGAACACAAGCTTGGATTCGTTCGGCTGAGAAAATCTTCGAAGCCTTAAAACTGAGGGATGACCAGAAAAGATTACTGGCCTCCTGGGCACTCGAAGACGAAGCTTTATTCTGGTGGGATTCAGTTATTAAGGATAATCCAGAAGGTGATATCACCTGGGATAGATTCAAAGTAATTTTCCTGGAAAGATTTACTCCTCCCGAAGCGACTGAGCGCCTATGTGATGAATTTTCTTATTTGATACAAGGAGATATGACCATCCCAGAATATCATAAGAAATTCAACGAACTTTCTCACTTTGCTCCCCATTTAATTCAGAATACGAGGAGAAAGAACCTGAGATTTATTTACGGGCTTCAAAGGAAATATCAGAATAAAGTAATGGGGCATGTGAAGCTTCCTTTTTCAGAAATGATTTATATGGCTTATCAATATGAAGATCTCCATAAGAAAGGCATGTTGCGCGACGAAGAGGAAGTCAGTTCTAGCAATAAAAATGAGTCTGAAACTGATCGTCCTGAGGGCAGTACGGTGTCTGAGGTCAGTAAGAAGCCCAAAGTAAGTCGGAAAAGGGCCAGACCTGAGAAAGAATTAGCAATGACCGCTATGTGCTTAAACTGCAATCAAAAAGGTCATTTGTCCAGGAAATGTAAGTTCTTGAAATTGCAAAAGAAGGAGGGATTTAAATCAAAGAGCAAGGTTAAAAGAAATAGAAAATGCAATCTCTGCCATCAGGCTGGTCACGTAAAACAAGATTGCTGGCAGTTGAAAAAGACTGAAATAGTTCAAGTGAATGAAGTGGCAGAAACTTCTGAGCCCTTAGCTATTCAGGAAAGGCCAAATGTTTTAGAAGGCACGCTAACTTTCAAAGACATCCCAGTTATAGTACTGTTTGACACAGGCACGTCACGAAGCTTCATTGCCAAGAGTGCAGATGAAAAGCTAGATTTGAATTTGAAGAAGCTCAAGGAACCAATGACTGTCCAGAATCCGGTTGGGGGTTCCATCGATCTCAGTTGGGTTTGTGGAGTGCCGATTTCCTTTTCTCGTTATCGATTTCCTACCATCGCGGTCGTCATGAATTTTAAAGAGTTTGATCTTATCTTGGGGTTAGATTGGTTGACTAAATATGAAGCTGAAGTTAAATGCGCCGACAGAGTCGTAAAGGCGAAGATTAAATCAGGTGATTATATAACTATCCCCTGTGAAGGTCAGAATACTAATAGAAAAGACTTCTGGGCAGCTTTGAATGTTTCTCCAGCCCAAATAGAAAATATCCCAGAAGTCACAGAGAATATTCCTGACCTCATCAAAGACATTTCTGTCGTCAAGAACTATGCGGATGTGTTCAAAGAAGTTGTTCGCTTACCTCCACTGAGAGAAATAGATTTCAAAATTGCTTTAATTCCGAATGCAAGGCCGGTAGTTCAAGCTATTCAAAGAATGTCCTTAAAAGAGAAAGAGGAATTAGACAATCAAACACGACAGCTAGTATGGAAGGGTCTGATCAGGCCTAGTTTCTCTGATTGGGGAGCAGTAGTGGTTTTTGTCCCAAAATCTGACGGTACTCTACGGCTATGTGTGGATTATCGTGATCTGAATAAACAGACGATAAAGAACAAATATCCATTGCCGCGGATTGATGATTTGTTGGATCGATTAAATGGCGCACAAGTAATTTCACGAATGGATCTAGCTACAGGCTTCCATCAACTTCGAATTGCCGAAGAGTGTGTTCCAATGACAGCATTCAGAGGCCCCGATTTATTCTATGAGTGGTTGGTAATGCCGTTCGGCTTATGTAACGCTCCCGCCTACTTCGTCGATCTGATGAACAGGGTATTCAGGGGAGTATTGAATAAATTTGTTCTGGTTTTTATTGACGATATTCTAATCTTCTCTAAATCAAAGGCCGAACATGAAAAGCATCTGGAACAGGTTCTAGAAATTCTCAAACGGAATGTATTAAAAGCCAAATTTTCCAAATGTATCTTCTGGCAAGATGAAGTAAAATTTCTGGGCCACGTCGTATCGAAAGAAGGAATCGCTGTGGATCCAAGAAAAATCACAGCTATTCAGAATTGGAAACAGCCCAGCGCCCCCACTGAAGTCCGCAGTTTTCTCGGATTGGCTAGCTATTACCAGATGTTCGTTAAAAACTTTTCGAAGATATCTGGCCACTTAACGAAGCTTACAAAGAAGCACTCTAAATTCAAATGGACTCCAGAAAGTGAAGAGGCTTTCGAAGAGCTAAAGTTGAGATTAACAACTACTCCAGTGTTAACCATCATCGATGGCAACCAAGATTTAAAAGTCTGGGCTGATGCTTCTAGAGAAGGCCTTGGCGCAGTGTTAATGCAAAGGGGTCAAGTGATTTCTTATGCTAGCCGTCAGCTAAAGCCGCACGAGAAAAATTACGTAACTCATGATCTTGAGTTATTGGCTATTGTGTTCGCTTTGAAAATCTGGAGACACTATCTTCTGGGTGAGAGATTTGAACTGTTTACAGACCACCAGTCGTTAAAGTATCTGTTCACTCAGAAAGACCTGAATCTGAGGCGACAACATTGGCTGGAGTTTCTTGCAGCTTATGACTTTGAAATTCTATACACTCCAGGGAAAGCCAATGTCGTGGCCGATGCGCTGAGCCGAAAGAATGTAATGATTGCCAGCTTTATTATCACGACTTCATTGCTAGATAAAATATCTGCTCTTCAGAAGGATGATTACTTCATTCAGAAGATCAGAGAGATAATTCAACAAGGCGAACCCTCGAGCTTTCAAGTAGATAATGATGGGATTTTAAGGCTCAAAGGTCGAATCTGTGTCCCTAACATTCCTGAGCTTCGAAAGTAAGTACTGGATGAATGCCACAAGTCGAAACTTAGTATCCATCCAGGAGTAAGAAAAATGTATAATGACATCAAACGCACTTTCTGGTGGAAGTCGATGAAAAGTGACATTTCCTTATATGTTAGCCGATGCCCTACTTGCCAACTAGTCAAGAGCGACCAACAGAAACTAGCTGGATTATTACAACCGCTAGAAGTTCTTGGTTGGAAGTGGGAACATATTTCTATGGATTTCATTGATGGTCTGCCCAGAACCAGAAAAGGAAATGACAGTATTTGGGTGATCGTAGATCGCTTCACGAAGACCGGCCATTTCATACCTGTCAGATCAAACAGAACTGCTCAGAGTCTGGCGCAGATATACTTCAGGGAAATAGTAAGGCTACATGGAGTGCCGCTCAGTATAGTCAGTGATAGAGATACAATATTCACCTGCAAATTCTGGGAAGCATTTCAAGTCGAACTGGGAACAAAATTGAACTTGAGCACCGCTTATCATCCTCAGACAGACGGTCAGACTGAGAGGGTGAATCGTATTTTAGAAGACCTATTGCGGGCTTGTGTTATAGACTTCGGTGGATCATGGGAAGACCATCTGCATTTGGCTGAATTCTCATATAACAACAGCTACCAAGCGAGTCTGACAATGTCGCCATTCAAAGCATTGTATGGTAGACCGTGCCGATCTCCCGCTTGTTGGGTCGTACTAGGTAATAGACTTGTGTTGGGTCCTGATATGATTCGGGAAGCTGCCGACAAAGTCAATTTTATTAAGAAGCGATTATTCGCCGCTCAAAGCCGACAAAAGAGCTATGCCGATAAAAGAAGAAGAGGTATATCCTTTGCTGTTGGCGACTATGTATATTTGAAAGTATCGCCGATGAGAGGAGTTATCCGGTTCGGTAAAACTGGAAAGTTGGCACCCAAATTCATTGGTCCGTTTCCTATTCTGGAACGGATCGGAACTCTCGCTTATAGGGTTAAATTGCCTGATTGGTTGCCTGGAGTTCATGATGTATTTCATATATCTCAACTTCGGAAACACGTTCATGATCCAGACTTGATCGTGGAAGAAGCAACTCAGCAGGACATTGAAATTACCCCAGAACTAGGTGTGAGAAGAGAGCCGCTAAAGATAATAGGCAAAGAAACCAAAGAGCTGAGGAACAAGAAGGTTCACTTAGTCAAAGTGCAATGGAGTGGAGATCCGCGAGATTGTACTTGGGAAACTGAGGAGAGCATTCAGAAAGCCTATCCCAGATGCCGAATAGATATCTCTGATTGACTCCGGTGCAAGGTACATTTATCATACTTTGCATTACCATTTAATTCTCTATTCTGTTGCTATTTTCTTCCCATGGGTGTGCACTATTTATTCTATACTCTGAATGATTTTTAAAGGAATATAGGATTTGATTAGTATATTTTTGGAAGGTTAAAAACAAATTGGTTGTTGTGTTGTGTGATTGTAGATTTATCAAACCACTTTCGACTTTGTTCCTTTTCGGGGACGAAAAGTTTTAAGTGGGGGAGATTGTAACGACCCAGAAAATCTGAACCAATTTAAAATTTTTAAATTGGCAAAAATAATGAATTTTAAATATTTAAAATAAATATTTTAAATAATTGAGGTGAAAAGTGAGTTGAATCGACAATTGAAAACGAATATAATTAATTATAATTATAAACAAGGCCTGAAATGGCGCTGTAGTTTCAAAATTTGAATTCAAACTTTGTCGGACTGTACCGGGTGCAAAACAAAACGGATTTTAGCGAAATCAAAAGTATTTAAATCTGTTAGTGAATACCTTTCTAACGAATCTGAAAAATCGAATTTTCATAGCGGAAAGCAAAAGTTATGGCCGAATGAATTCTCAGAACGGTCGCTATGGAATTTATATAGCCCGTGAAATTGGCCATTTTGCATACGACCTCGGAATTCGACGAAATCACTTTTGTTGGATCCGGGATGGGAAGTTATTGCTAGGTTTCAAATTTCATAATTTTTGAAGCTAGTATGTTAGCGTGGCAAAGGAAAATGTGTTTTGGTCAATTATAGTTAAATTGGATCGACCAAAAATGGGCCTTTTTGCAAACGGTCACAGAATTCGACGAAACTAATTTTGTTGGGACCGTATCGTCAAAACATAGCTAGATTTATTTTTCTGGAATTTTTCGAATCTGGTTGTGACCCTGGCAAATTGAAATGTTCGTTCAAATTTTTTTTTTTTGATGCAACGTTCAAATTAAATATTGAATGTTATATATTTTAATTTGAAGGAAAACTGGCTGAAACAGTCGAATGGGCCTACGAAACATATCCCATTGTGTTCGGAATGGGGGTAAAACGCTAGGGACGACAGTCGTTGGGTTTGGATTGGGGTTCGCGAGAGGCAAGGGGTATTTTCGGATTTTAAAACTTTATAAATATATAAAAAAAATCCCATTAGCCCACGTCAGCCCCCCGGTTTCTCTCTCCCCGAAACGACCTAACGGCGGAAAACTTCCCCGACATCTCCCCTCAATCGCGGCCGCTACAGGCCACCAGAGCCGCCACCACCACCTCCAGTCGAAGCGCCTCCCTTCCCCCTTCAAATCCGACCGGGCCCCACCCTCTCTCCCTCCGCCTACCTCGAGAACGAAGCCCGCAAAGTCAACGACTTGGTCACCGTCGTTCGCCGCCGTCTGACCACCGGAATTGCCGCCACCACCACCGATCTGAGCGCCATTCGTAGCTCTTCGACGCTGCAGCACCCGATCGTCCTCTAGCTTCGCGGATTTCGCGATAATTCAAAACCTAGTTTTGAATCAAAAGGAAGGTATCGGCTGTTAATTATTTAACTGATTTCGACAGTTTAAAACCGTTGCAAACTTTGAAAAATCGTATCTTTTTCATTCGTTAACGAAATTCGATGAAACAGGAAACATCGTGACGGTGTGGACGTCTTCTACATTTTAGAAGAGACCTCGTATTTTTCTGAGCCTTCTGCTATTTTTGGTGGAGTGGAACCCAATACGAGATTTTTAATTTATAAACAATATGGAAAACGACGATGTATAAATTATATAGTCGATGTATGAGTTATATAAGCGTTGTACACCTCTTGTATAAGCGTTGTATAAGTTGTACGTTCGATGTATAAGTTATATATGCGTGTAAAAATTATATATGTGTTGAAATAAAAGTGAATTGCTATATATATATATATACGCCCCTCGTCCACAAACCATGGACGATATTTATTGGTTGTGATTGGTGTGCAAATTGATTGATAGCGAATGGTTGTTTGGGAATGTTTGTGGTTGATATTGATTGATTGTGAATGAAAACTTCCCGTTTGTGGTTGAGAAATATTTGGTTGAAACCACATAGGATTAGTTTGTGGAAATGAAATAAATATATACATGCCGCCTGCGTGCGAACTAGATGCATGATCCCCATTGTCAAAAACCATGAGGTTTTAAGGTAGAGCGAGGAGCCGTACTAGGGACGGTCCCGGTTTTAACTACCCTGCCGTTATGTTGCCGAAATTTTCTGAAATATACATGTGTTAGAATAATTTTCATTCGTTGAAATAAATTACATATGTTGAAAGAATATTCATGTGTTGAGTTGCAATTCATTCGTTGAGTTGAAATTCATGTGTTGAATATTATTTGAATTTAAAACAAATAGTTTTAGCGATAAAAACCACATTTTTATATATATACAAACTATAGAGAATATTCATGTGTTGAGTTGCAATTCATTCGTTGAGTTGAAATTCATGTGTTGAATATTATTTGAATTTAAAACAAATAGTTTTAGCGATAAAAACCACATTTTTATATATATACAAACTATAGAGAATATTCATGTGTTGAGTTGCAATTCATTCGTTGAGTTGAAATTCATGTGTTGAATATTATTTGAATTTAAAACAAATAGTTTTAGCGATAAAAAATCACATTTTTATATATATACAAACTATAGAGAATATTCATGTGTTGAATTGAAATTCGTTCGTCGAGTTGAAATTCATGTGTTGAATGTTATCGTATTTTAAAATAAAATGAATAGACAATAAAAACTACATTTTTACTGTGAATAAGAAGTGTTAAAAACATTCACGTGTTGAATAAATATTTTTGATGATAAAAATATTTCTTTTATCATGCATACGCTTTGATAAAAATACACACGTGTTGAAATAAATAATAGTTTGCTAGAAATATTATTATTAGCTTTGTTCTGCATATATATACATGTGTTGAACAGGAAAAATGGATTAGCTGTAGAGTAAAGAAATTATTTGCGTGTCCGACAAATAGGTAAGCCTTGATGAGTTGGCTGCGAAATTTTATTTTTATATCAACTCCTGTGAATGCCATTGGATGCGGAGTGCTGGTTATTCTGTGTGAAATAATAAATATCGCCATAGGACAGTAACAATTAAATTTGAACTACGCTACATGGCATACTTCTTGACGATAGACATACTTCATCATATTCCACATAAGCAATTGGAGCTTGTGTGACGAGGTGGAAGATTTACCATACGAGCGAGAGGCTTGTATGGCGATGATTATACACTACAGGTTGAACTGATGACTGATATGGACTCTATAAAATATAACGATAAATTGCCAGATTAATAAAAACCCCACACGGATCTGGAGTTGACAATAATCACGTCTCTCTAGTTATTAGATACGGCACATGGACTATTTATTTCCACACGGAAACGGGGTGACGAGAATTTATTCTCTGGAGTGATTATCTATACATGCTCCCCCGTAAACACCAGAATATATCACTATAAATATGTGAATGCTTTTTAGGATTTATTAGGTACCTAACACGACCCAATAAATTTCCAAACCCCTCCCCGTACAAAGGAGGTTATGGCGAAATTTTTCGAAATATTAAGGCGTTAGTGAAATATTTAAAGTGAAAAGGAAGTTGAAAATATAGAATGAACTATAGTTGGAATTATAGAATGAGCTATATATATATATATATATATATATATATATATATATATATATATATATATATATATATATATAAAATTAAAAGGAAACGTGGCCGTGCAGTTCGCAATTTGAAACTGTGATTTCAAACGATTGTACCGGGAGATCCGACCATCGGATTTTCCCGAAACCGCAACCGTTGGGTTCGCCTTGGAAATATCTTTCCAACGGCACCAACTTTGTAAAAATCCAACGGTTGGATTGTCTGGAATGTTTAATTCAAGTCTGAAGAAAAACAGCGCCAGAAACGATTATATATATATATAAATATAATTATATTTAATCGAATAACGACGCTACAGTTCGTATTTTGAAATCGAAACTTCAAACGATTGTACCGGGAGATCCGACCGTCGGATTTTCCTGAAACTGGAACCGTTGGATTCTTTTTGAAAAGATCTTTCTAATGATGTAAATTTTGTGAGGATCCAACGGTTCGATTTTCAGATATGTGTAAATCAAATCTGAAGAAAAACAGCGCCACGGCCGCGTTATGGCCCGAAGCGTCGTTTTGAATAAATTGGCTATTTTAAAATAAATAAAAATAGCGATAAATCGTTATAAAATATCATAAACAATATGGAATGGAAATAAACTGAATTTGCTCTATTTATGTGGTATTTGATGGTTGAATGTGTTTGGTGTGAAAATTACCTTAAAGAACAAAATTGGTGTTGTCAAATAATTTAACCATTGAAATAAATTGATTTGAAATTCTAAATATACGTAAATTATTTAAAAAGGCCGAGTTAATCCTCATTTCAAATAATTGACCGACGATTGAAAGTCGAAGATGAAGACGATGGTCGAAGACCGGAGATCTTCACCTCGTTTGGATGGTAACCGAGGTCCTGATTGGGAGGCATCCCGAAATATGGATAATGAGTGGTGATCGTCCAGGCGTACGTGGTGATCGATGGGTTTGCGAGGTATTTAGTGCCTCCGGTTTCGTTCAGACCTAGAACGGACTTGTAAATGGACTGTGTGCCCGACATTGGAGTTTATTCTGTGTTGATTGATCTCTATTAAATATACATCTATTTGGCGGCAGAGAATTTATTCTTTTGGTTAACGCCCTTCTGTGAAACGCACGAGCTCAGAGGTTGTGTATCGATGGACATCAGTCGCATGACATGAATTGCCTGGGTGGCATGCTAAGATGCAGTGATCAGGGCTTCTGTTGAAAAGCAAAGTCTTGTGGTGATGATCAAAGCACCGCCGGTGTGGCGTAGCTTTGTGTATAACGTAAAATCGCGAGCCTCACACCCCGGTATGAACTAGAAACGGGAGAAGGACCTCAGGGAGGGCATGCGTTTCTTCCTAGCTAGGGTGATGTCAGTGACCTACCAGCCCTGACATTTATATACTTTTCACCTGTGTGGTTGTTGCTGTTGCGAGGCGCCTCGGTTTGATCGGACGATCCGGGTCCGATGGAGTCATTCGTTGGCTCGTTTACGCCCCAAAGGGCGGGGAAACGTATTGTTCAAGCATAATAATCCACATCGGTGGACCGACCCTGACGATCCAAGGGGCAGTTGCGGCTGTTCCTGAGGCTCGGGCTAGGCAGTCTCGAATTCGGTAAGGACTATCTTTTGCCTTGGTTCATGATGGAAATCCAATTTCCAAATACGACATCGTGCGGTTTTGATTGTATATATATATGGCGATATGATATATGGTACCCATGCCGTCTATGATTGATAGTTATGATTGAAATTGTTTTTGAAACATATAAACACTAGTCATAATACCAAATGCTTTTGTTTTATTCGTATCAATCATATTTTGGCCATGATAAGGTAAAACTCTATCCTCCGGTTTGCGTTGCATTGTGTGATGGGAACTGAGTCTTATAATGGCTTCATTTTTATAAAATGCATTGCGTTGCTTAAAAGAAAGATTTGTTTTAAAGCACTGGCAATCCGATGGAGTAAACCCATTCCACGAAAGTGGCGTGGTCCTGTGATTAGCCATATTTTGAATGTGTTGAGTAGATTTCTCATACCAGTCCCATGACTGGCTCGTAGTTTGTTTCACTTTCAAACTCGGGTGCCCCTTTTTCTGCATGGGCAGCCTTGTATTCAGGTTTAGCTGGTTCTTTCTGGATAGCTGGAGCTGAAGATGGGTTCTATTATTTATCTCTTTTTATGCTGTTCAGCTCCTATTGTACATATTATGTTTGTTTTCCGCTGTAGACATTTATGTATAGCTGAACTGTATTTTTCCTAAGTATGATCCTGTATACTGTGTAACTCCGATGATTACTTTTATCCAGTATATTCTATTGTTCATTATCTGGTGTATTTATTTAATTTTGTTCAGCCATTTCTATTTCTGTGTTATATTCCAAGGATAACCCTTGTCTCCGTGAGAACGGGATTTGGGGCTGTCACAAAATAGCATTTTTTTTTAAATTATTACAGACCGAGTATCATATTGATGACAAAATGAAAGCTATTGTGTTGAGAAATATTTGAGAACGGTGGAAGGATTTCCAAACAAAATTGGTTAGTGGTTGGATTACGAAGACAAGAAAGCTTTTAGAGGACCACAAAGAGCCGTTCGAGTTCTATGATGGCATTACAAAAGCACAATGGGAAGAATTTAAGAAGAATTGTGAAACGGATGAATTTTAGGTACATATCTTTTTATCATTTATAATATTATAGTTGATCAAAAATTTAATGTCAGCGATAAGCAACTAGCATAAAAACTGGTACTTCATGATCATAAAACCCCAACAAGACTAGAATGTGTGCACTAAAATACCAGATGTACTGGATTGGGTTTCTATAATTTCGGTATCAATAGATAATATCTCTGTGTGATTAACCAGCCGAATGTGTGCACTAATTTAAATGAAATAATATATGTATATAACTAGTATTTCTATTTAATTAGGAAAGTAAAAACTTTTATCATGTAATGAGTCCTGACATGCAAGCAGTGAAGCTCTACCTTTGTTGCATATTACTGCGTTTGCATGTATATAACTAGTATTTCACTATATATTCTTACCCTTACTGTATCCGCTTGCAACAACTTATGAGTTTGCACTGTGTGCTTTATAAGCATTTCATTTCAGACATCAGCAACACTAATTTATTTCGTATACATTACCTCTAGTAAGCATAACAGTACAGTGGACGTTTAGTAAGCCTATTTGTAATAGTGAAGATTAATGTTGAGCACAATCATAGATATTCACCACAAATTCTAGTCTAAATGGATAACTGGATAATTATGTTGTAACTGATTTGTTTAGCTGGTAAAATATTTATTTATTGAGATTTGGACAGAGACAATGATCTTACACACCAAAACATTGATAAAAACACTCACCGATGTCTTCCATTTTAAACAACTGGTTGGCAGTGGTGAGTAAATCATGAAATAGCTCATATTTTTTAGTTAAATAGAGGACAATTTGTTTCCAAGTACCTTTTGAAAGCTCATCACTAAACTGCATCCATTTTTAGGTTTTCCTACGAAGGGAGTACAATTGGATTGATCAAGTTGTATGCAGTGTTTAATTATAGCCAATAAGTTATGCAAACTACCAAATTATAACCAGTTTAAATACCTTGAAATGTTTTAGTTGTTTGGTAATCCGGAAATGATGATGGTTAGACTATTCTTACCTTGGTGTTTGCATGTTACTGCGTTTTTATAAAATATACAGTTAACTGTAGTGGTTTGGTAAATGTTAGTAAGCACAAAATACCAGCAAGAATGTATTTTTGGCATATATATCTTGGGATTAGTTTCAAAGATTGCTCTAATTTTGTGATGATTTTTCTTATAAATGCAAAACCATGATCCTATATCTATTCATTTTACGAACAACAATTAAGTAAGAAAGCTAGAAAGAATAAGAAGTATAATGAGCATCATCACTATTTAGGACAAGCTGGATACATAGGGAAAAGAGCTAAATGGAAAACCAAAGGCTATAATTCTTCGATGACATTACCTAGTGGATCTTTTTTGGATCGAAGCATCGATTGCAACCAGACAGATCGTACTGAACCTGAGTTTAATTTCCTCTTAGTCCAGTTATTGTTCTACATAGCATCAGACAGATCAGATGCAATCCCACTTGTTTCGAAGTATTTGGAATGCATCAGGTTCGGTACCAATATGATTGCATCGGACAGATCAGAGAAACATGTAGTTTAGATATTTAGGCCTACCAATATGATTGCATGTATGATTGTAGGCGCATATTGTCTGCAAGTGACATGCACAAAAGGAGGTGCATAATTATGAGTTATAGATATGTTAAGTGCCCTCTTAGCGCATGCTCTCTTTAAATTACACACAGACAGTATTAGTTCATGACCTGTTAATAATCAGTTGAACTGATTTAAGCATTGTTATACTGTGTTTTCTATATAGCATTACTGTACTATGGAACAAACACGTGCTGTCATCACTTTTAGATCAAATGCATTGTTGTACTGTGTTAAACCGTAAAGTGGGTAAAACCTTTTCTAAAAACAACTGTGATTGCGCAAGGCAAAAACTTTTCTAAAAATTAAACAACGATTATGTTTGCGTAAACATGGATTGAACAGATATAAAATTTTGTCATATGAAAAAATGATTTATTTTTATAATGAGTTTTGAATGTGACCTTATAATATAAATATGTTTTTTGTCTTTAACTGTCATGGATGCTATTGCGTCTGATAGCGTTATCCCTATCATACCCACTATTTCATTTGATAGGCACGTGAATGCTTTACCAATCATGCACATTACATTAACAGTACTTCAAAATGCGTGGGATTTAAAATACATGATTCAGTTATGTTGTTGTAGTGGATGCCGTTGTATTTCAACAGCGTGAATACTTCAACTGTGTGTTTGTTGCATTACTGCTGTGCGGCAATGAAATTAAGCATATTGCTGAACTGTCCTTGTATTCATGTATTGGTCTTTTTGGGGTGTCTTTTTATTCATCATTGAATTGCTTGAACTTGTCCTGAGCAATTGTTGGATATTTTCAACATTACCTTCACTGTTTTTGTTTTTCGAAGGAAGAAATAATAATCTCGCATTTGCTTTATTGTCCAGGTACTGCATTATATCAAATTGTAGCCAACAACCAACGAGCAACATGTTTGAAGAAACTCATGAGAAACTATATTCACCGAGGTTTGGTTTGTTTATGAAAGTTTGCTTTTTAGTAAGAGTTGCATTTTGTGAATACCACACTCTATCTTAAAACTATGATTTTGTAATTAGTAAGTTGTAGTTCGTAATTTGTAATTGATACTTTCTTGTGTTAAGACCAGATTATTAGCAGTATTACATAATTGTTTTGTTTTCTGTTATGTTGTTGCTCTTGAATGTATGGATTATAACATTATCAATGAAATTATTACATTCAATTGTTTAATTTATATCGTTATATAGTCTGATTATATAATTGCAAGATATATATATATATATATATATATTCGTTGTTTTTTTGAGAACTATACTGATATGCAAGGGTGTTTTTTTTTGGTTAAATATAGTTTTTTGCTTCTAATGTAAGCACAACAGAAGCAACAAGTAAGATCTTTTTAAATTTCATTACCCCTTTTTTGCTTCGATGACTGGGAACGGAAGCAAAAAAGGACATTTTTTTTGCTTCAGTTGCGTACCAGAAGCAACAAGGTTGGATTTATTTGCGCCTTCTTCATTTGCTTCTGATGTTGAACCGAAGCAACACGGGTAAGAAACCGAAGCAAAAAATACTTTTTGCTTCTGTTTCCCAGCCGAAGCGACAGATTCTATCTTATTGCGTCGCCTGCAGTTGCTTCTGTTGTAGAACAGAAGCAATAGGGGGCAAACAACAGAAGCAACATGCCAGTTTTGTATCCAATGGAAATCGGCGATGATGAAGAAGAAGAATCCTTTTTAGAAAGTGTAGAATGTCCAACAAATAGTAGGACCATAACCAAAGAAACACTTGTCCAAAACCAAGCCAAGTTAGTCAAAAGCCAAAAGAAGATCAAGAAGACTCTTACCCACATGTCTTCTAAAATGAACAAGTTCTTTGGAAAAGTAGGAAGAAAACTTGGATTAACATCTTCCTCATCTTCATCCGCTGAAGTCTAAGTTTATTAGTTTAAGTTATCCTTTCGTATTTACTTTAATTTTCATTTCGAATCTTGTATTTAGTACTTCATATCATTCGAATGTGCTTTCTTTTAAGTAGTAATAAATAGTCTTGTTTGCTGTCAAAATTGATCTCTAGTACTGTAAAATCTTTAAAATTAAATTAAATAATATAATATAATAAGAAATAACTCAAAAAATAAGCAAAAAATTCAAATACCCAAAAATTGACATGGGTATCTCGACATGTAGAAATGAACATGTCGACATATATCTGTCAAGAAATTCAAATTGTTTCAAATTTGAATTTTTAAATAACTACCTTATGTCTCTTCATTTTAAACAAATTACAGCCTCTATAAATACTTTTTTCTTCCACAAAAATTTATTTTAAACTTTCTCCTTCTTCTCTAATCATTCCTTATCCGTATAATCAAAAAATGGCCAATCCTATTCACAATTTGAGTGAGAATCTCGAAGAAACACTCAATTCATTTAAGAATATCCTTTATAATACTTCGCAATAAGCGTCATCTAGAGTTAAGTCAGATAAAGATGGTTGAATATCAAGAGAAACACTTTGATGACATTCGTTGACTAATCTCTTCTCTTTTCAGAGATGAAGACAACAACCTTGCTAAAGCACCACTTACCGAAGAAGATGAAGACTGGGAAGTCATCAAGAAGGATCCAATCATTAGAGGAGATGGACGGGTGGAAGTCCCAAGAGACGTTTGAATTAACTAGTATGCTTTGTTTGAATTTATTTGACAAACTTGTACATATTGCTTGTTTTGAAATGCTTGGATTGATTGATTGTAAATATTAAACAAATTGTTTGTAGATACTTTATTGATTTGCTTAGTATTGTCAAAGAGTTCGGGGGAGTTGTTTATATTTAGTTATTTAAATATATTTATAGCATGGATTTGTGGGGAGTATAATTTAGCTTAGTCTAGTTTAGTATAATATAATTAAGTCTAGATTAGGATAATATAGGTATAATACAATATAGTTTAGTATAGGATAGTTTTGATAATGACAAAGGGGGAGAAATTATAAAATTGAACAGGCACAGTTTAAGGGGGGAATTAGAAGAAATTCATGGTGAAAGGAGGAGTAATCAAGGAAGCAGATCAACAGGTAATATCAGGTATGAATATTTTATAAACCAAGGTTGTCATCATAAAAAAAGGGAGATTGCTGGAGAATGGAATTTTAATGACAACAACCTTGTTTCAATATTATTGATTATAAAATATATACTAACATTCTTGTCTAGAATATATATGTATATGTAGGATATATATGCAGGATATAAATATTAAAGACTGTGCAATATTATAGATTCAAGATATCAAGGAATTGAAAACTCATGAGTATCAAGAATCAAGAGCTCAAGATTATTAAGTAATAGAGTCTAGTATATATGTAAAACTTCGGTTAGCACTTTCAAAATCTGTTTTCAAATTCCTTTTAAAATTGATTTCAAAATAATTTCAAACTTCTATTCTAAAATGATTTCAAATTATTAAGATTTTACTTATGATTTCAAATAAATATATATGTTTATACATTATAAAGCTTTATATTATATATGTTTATAATATATAGGTTTTATAGTTTTATATTATATAATTTTATAAATATGTTTATATTGTATATCACTATGTTTTTATATGTTTTTACAATTTAGAAAATTCATTTTAAAACATTAGTTTTGATTCAAGAATTTCCAGAATATATATATTGGTTTAAACAGTTGAAAAGTGGTTTTAAAAATCAAAATACTATGTATATGTCGACATACATAGATGAACATGTCGAAATATATATGTCATATTTTCAACGTTTAAAGGAAGTGTCTTTTCATATTTTGAAACGGCTCAGAAATGTTTCAACCTTTCAAGCACTATAAATAGGGTTAAATTCGAATTTTTATCAATTCTTCTTCTCCATCTTCATCCTATCTCTAACCACCATTATCATAACTTAATTTCTTTATTTCTACACTTGTACTCTGCCAATTTCTACTCAAATTATATCAAACTTCTTCTTTTCTCAATTTCTATCAAATACTCTCTGATTGGAAGTGCTATTCAAGCGTCTAGGGCTGTTATAATCATTTGGCAATTGTTTGGGAAATGTTGTGTTCCTTGTATTCCGAAAATCATGGAAAGGGGGCGTTGTTAACCTTGTAGTCGTGAAATCAAGAGTGGTAGAATCGGAGTTAACCATATAGCCATGAAATTAAGGGTGCTGTAAGATTGATACTAGTATTAATAAAACTATACGCAATCTAGCGTTGCGTGAGACTGGACGTAGGAGTAATCTAAACCAACATAAAATCCAGTGTGTTCTTTCCTTTTCTGCATTTTATATTTACTTATATCTATGTCTGTCTTTGTTTCTGTGTTTGTGATTATTTCAGGTGTGATAACCATTGTGTGATTCATATAGTAATTCAAGTTATTTAAAGATTTCTGTAATTTTCTATAAACACTATTCACCCTGCCCTCTAGTGTTAATTATGTGTTAAGATCCTTAATCTGCATCCTTAACAGTAATCATGAAAAAAGTCTACAATTGTTAAAAGAAAAATTATATGTTGAGGAGAAAATGTTAAATTCTTCCAAAACCTAATGAAATTGTATGACAAATTTTATGCTAAGTGATGAAAACAAGCCACTTAGATCAAATCAGAATACAAAAGTACTACATGCAAAATCGGAAAGTCAAAATATTTAGGTATATGAATCAAAGTAATATAATCAAAAATCAATTTGGGAAACAAATTAAACAAAATTGGAACGAAATATTAAGATTATTTAGGCCAATCATTCTTATTCGCAAAATGAGTATGAATAAAATTCAAGTCGAAGATATTACCTAAGCTAACATTGAAGATGAGATCATATTCAGTTGAACAGAAGATAAACCAAAGTTTCATTTTGGATATCATTTAAACCATAAATTATGTAAGAATTTGGAAAAAAGATAGAGTAAGATCTCGAATTATGTGCAAATTTGAAAGAAAATAAATTAATTCTTCATTGGGACAATAAATGAACGTAAATCACAGGAAATTAGGAAATAATTTTGTTAATTTTATAAAAAAGAAATGTTAAGGGTCGGTGATTCAATTATAATAAATATAGAAATAAATGTGCTAACCAAGTGAAAAATATAACTCGGCTCTGTTGTTATCGTTGAATTTTCCTGCACATATAAGTTACTTTAGTAACATGTTAGCCACCCAACTCTGGAAAACAATAACATAGATCATTCTTGTACATTTTTCACAACATTTAGATCTGTCTTGAAGTTGTTCCGAAACACCAACTTCAAAGATTTTGTTTATATGGAGCAACAAACAAGTACACTGCACAAAGTTGAGGAAAGGGGAATTCACATAAAGTCGAATGTAAACTAAACATTAAAGTATTTTATTTGTGAACATATTAATGATAAAAGAGCATGTTGGCTCAAGTACTATCGCTGATCTGGGGATGCCAAATGGGTGGGTTAGATGCTTAAATTTTCTTTTTTTCTTTTCAATGGTGCAATCATTCTGAGTTTCTCTTTAGGATTCAAACCTTGAAGCTAAGATACACGTTTAAATGCTATTTTGACATCTTACTTTTGAGCTTATTTGGTCACTCTTTTAACTTTCAAATTACACACGTGTATCATTAAAAGAAGTTGTTAAATATATATCTTTTCATATGTTTATAAAGGAAAATATGGTATTCGAATAAAATAACATAATTTTACGCTACGTCATAGATTGCATATTGCAACACCAGAGAAGTGATGCAGTAAGTGCCTAAAAATGTTGCTATAGGCAAAAAAGGATCTATGGCAATACTTTCTCGGTGTTGCATTTTGCCGCGTTGCCTTAGAGTCAAAGGCAACACCTTTGCGACTCTATGACAACATCTGTATAGTTGTTGCCACAGGTACCACTACAATTAAAAAAACCTTTCACAACCACCAAAAACAGTTGTAATATGTCTACTACAACAGGCATGCGCCACTAGTTATATCCGCAATCGTAATAAAGTCAACCTTTTTTACAACTAGTTCTAGCAGTTGTTAAAATTTGTTTTAAACTACTGAAAGTAATTATACCTCAACTGCTATTAATCAAAAATTTAATAATATTATAATAAATATTATTATAACACAGTATTCAAACACAGTATTTTATTCAAATAAATATTTTATTTCAACATTTCAAATGGTGCAAATTTTTTGACTCCACTACTGTACATTCACTGGTATATTACACAATAATTCATATTTACATACATTCCTCACTATATTGTCACTCAATTTACTCATATACAAACTCTCACATACAACCATAAGTAAGAAAAAATACAGGAAAATGATTATATAAACTACTACCTTTATTTTTTTCCCATCTGATGATTTGCTCACAAAGTATGCGCAACTTCTCTAGTTCAATCATGAATGACCTCTGATACATCGGCATTCCTTCATCATTGATCACCTTGAATTGATCTGCATCACATACATTCATGATAACTTCCAAGCAATAGTAAAGATTCACAAATGTGATCACACATATAGAAAGAAGCAAATTAAGTTACATACATTTTGGAATGAAAGCAGTTACGAAATCCTCCTCATGTATATAGAAAGAATAAACTTAAGTTACAAATATTAGACTCTGTATCATCTAAAATATAAGAAAAGGTATTAATGCATTGTTGCAATATAAGAACAGGTATGAGTATTTACCAGAACACCGAATTTAACTATTTGTATAACTTCAGCATCCTTTGTGAATAGGCTGGCAAGATAAAACATACCCATATCTGCTGATTTAACTATTTGAAACCAAGACTGTCTACCCCAAAATGGCAGCCTCCTAGGGTAAAAGATTAAAAAGCATTAGATTCAATTACATAAGAAAATATTTTTCCTCAGTGTTTACGAGCAAAGCTTATTTCTCAGGATTTTCAACCCAAAAAAAAAAGTTTAAAAAAACAAGGAAAGCAAACCATATGAAACTGAGAGTGATATCATTGAGAATAAAAGAATAAAATATAGTAAGCTACCCTTTGAAATGTATCTTCAAATATTTATGTTTGTTGGTTCAGTCTTCAAATTCTGGTCAGTGCACCCTCATGCTTGACCGCACATTCAGCCTCGCATCAGCACATTCAGCCTTACATCAGTCTTGCAGCGCAACTGCTTATCCGCTCCTGTTTCGCTTTGACCATGATTTTATTCCTACCTAGCACTCAGTGACTCCATCTGCACCAAGATCTGCACCTGCCATTTGTTTCTCATATTCTCACTTTGACCTGCAGCCCAGTGTACTCAGTAGCTGCTGCACTAAACTTGTATCCCTAGCTGACGTGCATGCTTCTGTCACTAATATATGGGTCAAGAATTAACAGGTTAGCGAGCCATAATCTGGTAAGATTGGTGTGCACTACAGAGGATTTTGCACATGCTGTGCAAGCGCTTAATTGTATATGGAATCATATTCATTTAATTATCCAAATTTCACAAACGGTCAATCATTATACTCTAATACCTTAAGCTGCACAAGGTGATTTTACCCCCATGCAGAACACAAAAGTTCTTTCTTAGTGGCAAATATCTTACAATTCAAACTGAAATAAACAACCAATCAGAAGCAATCTGGCTAAAATGGTTTGGATGTTTCCAGCGATAATTATTTCTACGAACTATAAATCAATGATGTAAGCATTTCAAGGCACTAAATTGAAATAACTAACCGGACAAAAGCTATCTGTTTAACATGTTCGGTTAAGTAAACAAACTGAAATGCCCAAAGAATATTGCATAGCAAATTATTATGACATTATAATTTGTAATTCTTTAGTAGCTTTTTAAGAATAAAAATGTTTGTTATCTAATCGTTTACGTAGATGCCAAAGGTACAAGAAGCTTGGGTCTAGTGTGAAAGAAAATTAAATTACTACTTTCATTTGTCGAAATTATTGTTATCACCTTTCTATAAAATCACAGTTTTAGGGGAAAGTTGCCGCCATGTCGCCACACTTAATGTGCTTAAAAATTTGCTAAATGGTTTAGATTTGTTATGGATATTTGTTCCAATATTTATCTAAAATAAAATTATTAAGGAAACAAACAGTGAAAATGATGAACAAAATTGGAATAACATAAATGGTACATTTAAAGAACACAACACTAGAATCATATAGTACTTCCTAAGATCATTCTCCAAGTGGACGAAGCGCTCATGTTTACCTCTTATCTATAACATCATATGCAAATCAATAAATGGCTTTTCTTAATTCTATTAATCAAAGTTCAAAAAATGGAGAGACAATTCATATCATGTGCAATGCCTAAGCGTACAACCTGTATGAAGCACTTTTACTATCAAACCTCTATAGTTTGTAGCATAAATGATTCTAAACTGTGAGTTGTGGAGTAGATATCAAGACTTGTGCAATATAATTAATAAAGCAATATGCTAGCACTGAAGACGAAAACCAAACTAATGTTTAAAAAAAGCCTAAAATAGAAGATACACAATTATATTGTTTTTCATTTTCTTATATATCATCACATTATTATATTAGATCTGGTGACTAATATGGAAGATACCTCTTCATACACTCACAAGTTTCATGTGTAAATTTTGTTCTGATGAAGTCTAGCCATCTTAATATCCGATCTTAAAACAGATAAATAGTATATAATATTTTTCTTTGAAACAAAGAGTGGAAAACCTTTTGCAATCGATTACTTAACAATATCCATATGTGAAGTAAATAAAAAATTTCACATTCCGAAACCGAAAAGGCTCATGGCGGAATTGCGATCGGATCTAAATCAAACCTCAACCTGTTATAGGATATTATGTCAGAAGCTTCTTTCTCAAAATTGCGAGTGCCCTAGCTTGAGTCGAGCTCCAATCTTGCGATGGAATCGCGATGTCCATTTTCTGATTTTTTTATACGACGAATCGATTTTAAGATGGAAGAAAAAAAGAAGGAAAGGGGAAAGAGTTCATTGATTTGAGAAGAAGAAGAAAAATTGAAGGCAATAGCATGAATTAGGTTGCAGCGGGAAAATGAAAATTTGGGGCAAAGCAGCTGAGGCATTCAAGGAATCGGTAACGTGGACCGTTGGATCGTGTTGATGCGGATTGATAATTTTATTCATGCAACACATGGTTGATATCTATGCTAACACATTGAAGCATGCATTGCAATAGACAAAAAATCAACATAGCTGTGGCAACATTTTAGCTGGGAACACCTTGGATTTTTGTTGCAATTGTCCATCTATGGCGTAGCGTTAACATTCAACATTTGAATAAGCAATATTTAAATGTTTTGACATTTTTTCCATTTATCCAGCATTTTAGAAGAAAGTTTCCAAACTTGCCGATCTAGCTTGGTTGAACAATTCAATAGGAAGTATAAAAGAATAAAAGGTAGTTCGAAAGTAGAAGAACACGCAGTATGTAGATGGGTAAAATAAAAAAAAAAGTGTTTGTAATTGTGCATCAATCCCGGATGGTGATCCGCTTTCTATTTATAAAACAAAGATGAACTCCACTTAGTCTTTGTATTAAACCCCTTAATCAAAAAACCAACCAATTAATGGATTGGTTGAAAATTAACCGAACCAATTAATCAAAAAATCACCCAACCCATTAAACCCATTTTTCTAAATGGATAAATATGGGTAAAACCAACCCAGTTCATTTAACCATTTTGACCTGGAAAATTTTCACATGAAGGCTCATTTTATATGGTTATTACGCATTTAAGCCTGTTTCCAAAGTATTTACGAATATAGGCCTTTTTCGGCCACGTTAGAGCTAACTGGGCATTTCCCAGTTTGCAATTTTTGGAAAATCACGTGTTCATTTAGTCACAGATTTGGCCAGTCGATTTCCTAAAAGTCTACATCATTTATTAACACCAAAAAATCACAGCAGCTAGTACAACCAAAACACCACCAAACCACCATCACTACATACACAACCAACAAATCAGCAACACCACCATCACTACAAACACAACCAATAAACTCAAAAAAGAAAAAGAAAAATATAGTCAATACGTACAACACATAACAACTACCCCAAAACACTACAAACATCATAATGACAGTAAAGCATAATGAAACAGTAAAAGATGAAAGCTTCAGCTGCTCCCAATCGAAGCTCTGTCCAAGTCTACATCATCTCTAGCTTGCAATGAATATCCAGTAAGGTCCACATACTTCCACTCCAGCCCATGTCCACAAGTGAAGAAATCTCCACACAGTGTATACAATCACATCAAGATGTTTACTAGAATTAGAACATCTAGCATTTCTTTCGTTCCACAAAATCCAACAGTAAGCAAGGTTAATGAAATCAAACATTTCTCTCTTTCTACTATCCAGCAACAACCCTATCACGTGATCCCAATACCCTAACTGGTCTTCAATGAAAACTCTCCAATCAACACAAATATCGAAATGCACAAAATCATTTGGTCATAACATATAACCTAAAATCACACTTCATAAACAGATGCTAGTAGTTTCCTCCTCCAAACCATAAAAAACACAATTTTCTATTGATCACAAAATTCTTCCTTCTCAACATAGACACTGTATTTAGCCTTCCATGAACAAGCACCCATATATACACTTTAACTTTCAGCGGTACATTCATTATCCACAAAGCACCAAAACCAACAAATCTTTTGCCTAAAAAATTCAAGTAGTCATACATAGCTTTAACCACGAAAGATTTTCCAACCTATGCCCATGAAAACAGATCATTATTGGACTCATCCATTACAACATCTACTAGAAAATTTACAATCAAACTAAACTACCTTAATGTTCTACCCATCAAAGTTCTAGAAAACGAAAAATTATATCCAAAATTACCACCACTATCAAACATCTCTGCCACCGAACAGTTCTTGTTAAGCGAGATGTCAAACAAATTAGCAAACTCAACAGCCAATGGAACAGGCAATATCCAGCAGTCAAGCCAAAATGCAATGCTTCTACCATACTTCGGCAAACAACTTGTATCCAGTTTAAAGAGATGCGATGGAGCCCAAATATTTCTCCAAAAAACCGAACAATATCTAAAATCATTCCTCCTCCTGAAACAGTTATCAAAATAAATGTTCAATACGCATTTACACCACATTACTTCTTTTCCAGACATAAAGTTCCCAAATTCATCTACACAACAGTGCACTGTTCATATTTTCCAAATTCAAAACCCCCAACCGCCTTGATCCACTGACTTGCATACCTAATCCCAAGCTACCAAGCAAGACAACGAACTCCCATCGTTACCACCATGCCAGAAAAATCTTTTTCTAATGATGTCAATACAATTTACAACCCAACAAGGACACTTATGAAAAGACAACCAATATAACGGTACAGCCGACAACACCGAATTAAGCAATACCAATCTGCCTACCTTTAACAATGTCGATCCCTTTCATTCAGCTAATCTACAATCAATCTTTTCAATTATCTGCTGCCAATTAGTTATGTGCAATTTTCCTGGTCTTATTGTTATACCTAAATAAGATAAAGGGAAACTACCCATTTTGCAGTTCAACATATCTGCAATCATTCCACCGTCTTCTCCAATTCCAACAATATATACAAAGCTCTTATGAAAGTTGATTTTCAGAACCGATAGCTTCCCATAGGAATACAATTGTACTTTCAAAATAGCAATGCGTTTGCATTCCATGGAACTGAAAATAATAGTATCATCTGCATAGTGTAGAGAAGTAAGACCATCTGAAATTATATCATTGCCAAAACTCTCAATTACGCCATCTCTAGCAGCCAACTTAAGAATATAGGTGAACATGTTAGCCACTAAATCAAATAATAGCAGTGATGGTGGATCTCCTTGCCTTAATCCCCTCTTTGACTTCATCAAATTGCCATTGATGCCATTGACGCAAATCAATACATCAGAAATGACCTTTAGCAATATTAGAAAAACGCTACGAAAACCTTTTGGCAGCGTTTTAAAGAACACTACTATAGGTCCCACAACTAAAAGTCTTGTTTTTTGGTTGCGTTTTGATAAACGCTACCAATTTTTCTGTATAGTTTCATTTTCCAAACGCTACTAAAGATTTGTATGTGTGTCTTTTTTGATTTTCCGTAGCGTTTATTTTATACAACTAAAAACTTTTCCTTAAATTTATTTTGTGCTACTAAAAATTCAGATGATGTGTTATGTTTGTTTCTGTAAATGCTACTAAAACGTGTTAATTGTTTTTTGTAGCATATTTTAAATTCTACTATATACTGTTAATGGCTTATATTTTTTCCAACAACCGTTTATATAATAGTCATATTAAAATCATCAACAATCAATCATTCCTATAATCATCATACTCAAATAATTGAGAACACATTAGTCACATAAGTATTTTCCATAAACATATAAATAATAGTTATTTGAAAAAATCAGCAAATTCTCATATTACAAACATTCCAAAACAAGTTTACACAATAAGTATTAACAAATACCATAATACATATAAAAATTAAAGTCATGTCCATTGTGTTGGTGATCTTCACTCCAGAAAAGCTAATTACCTGTAGAAAAGGTTGAGTCATGTCCATTGTTCCCGGTGGCATATTTGGATACAACGCTTATTTGATGGAGTCATGAAGTAAACCACTGAAACTACTACAAACGTTATGAATTTGGTCAGATATATCCAAATTTTAAAATAAAATAAAATTACTCGTTTTTTAGCTTGGAAGTTAGTCGAGCTACTACCCGTTAATGAAGTTTAAACACGAAATTAATTTGCATATATAACTAGCCATGTTTTTTTGTTGAAAACATGTGTAGTTATTTAATTTTTTCAATTTACAAGTAAAATAAGAGTTCAATGTAAAACTCGGCAAAAATTCAATACATGGAAAGCGATTGATCTTCGAATACTTCATTTTTAACAAAACGAAGAACCTATCAATGATTCTGTTGGGGATTCTTTAGAATTGTTGTATGGTATATATGTGAAATGATCACATCGAGAAATTGCTAACTTTGATTTAATAATAACATCCATGAGAATTACAGATGCCCACTTTATGCGGGTTAAATTTTTATCTAGCTACATTAAGACACTGAATCCCAGATAACCTCTGCCTTATCTCCGCAGTCCCTTACTCTAGTAGCGGTCAATCACTCATTACATACAACAACAAATGATTTTGGTGCACTTTATTTTTGTAGTGTGTACATGGTTTCTAGTGCACTTAGTTTTATAGTATTTTTTATCCTAAGTTAAAACTGAGGTTCAATTGCAAATAGACGTTACAACCAAAATTGCAATTTTCAACTAAGTTATAATACTGACCTACAAAAACTCAGTTTTGTGCTCCTAGTTGCAAGTGAAATTCAGTTTTGACTTAATTTTTTTATTAACCCAGTTAACTTAATCAATTTATTATAATAATAACAACATATATTATAATTATTATTAGAACTCAGTTAACTTAATTATATTATTATTACAAATTTAGTTAATTTTTAAAAACTTAATTAATCATCATCATTATTTATAAAACTTTTAAATTAGTTATTATATTATTATTTATAAAAATTTATTAACTTAAACTTAGTTAATTTTTTAAATTTTGTTTATATTTAACATAACTTAGTTACTTCTATAAAACTGGTTAAACGTACACGAAACATGATTTGTGAAAATAGTGTTCATTGATAAAATTATTTCCAATAATAATTACAAATTTAAATAGTAGGGATGTCAATGGGTCGTATTGGGTTGGGTAAATTCGGGTTTGGGTTGATTTTTAATGGGTCGGGTTAACCTGTTTATTAATTGGGTCAGAAATAGCTCAACCCGAACCCGACCCGACCTATGTAACCCGTTTAATTTGGCTCGGTCAGGTCATAAATATGTTAGGCCATAAACGGGTCAGGTCAACCCGTACAAGGTATAAACGGGTCAAATTCGGGTTCACGGGTAATAAACGGATCGTAAATGGGTCATAAACAGGTCAAATTCGGGTTCAGGGGTCATAGAGAATTGATATAATTGCAATGCAAAATTGATGCCATAAAAAAGGAGTGTTATATAACCTCACTATATATATAACGCGTGAACGTATGTGAATAAATGAATAGATTAAAATTTTAAGAATAGTTTTCTCAAACGGTATGCAACCGAGCCTCAAACATGTGTATGGACGTGGACAAATACAGGTATTTTATTGTGGCTTTGGTCAAGAAAAATAATAGCTATTGCATTGCGGTGCTTGTGATTCATGTTTTTATTGTTAAAGTTTAACCGTAGTATGGACTATGGATGTAAGAGAATATAATTTTAATATCAATTGATAAAAAAGAACATGATATGGTTGGCTTTAACGAATTTGATGTGTCCTGCTAGGAATAGAATCTCACTTGCTCACTTGGATAGATTCATGTAACGAAGACAACAAAGTTAGAAATATAATTCAAACGTACAGGTTTGTAGAGAACACAGATAAGAACTATCACTAAAGGATTAGTACGAAAACGAAAATAAAATAGTATTTGAGTCGATTCTGCTTGAAACAAAATCCATGATATTAACATCCTCGACTCATTTGCGTGTCATAGAAATAACTACTGCTAAACACATCTTCTACCATATTCTAAAATGGACAAATAGGTAGAATCCTTTGTTCTTTCTTTTCTGATATACTGGCGATCTCTCCAGTCTGCTTCGTGACATCTCCAATTAACTTTAAGATCTTCTTAGCGTGGTTTGTGATCCCTACGTTATGGTTAGCAATATGCTTAGCTTGTTTGTGGTTTCCCCTTAAGTTTTGCCTACTCTCCAGCCTGCTTTTTAGATTTTCCAATAAGCGCCTAGAATACAAAATATTATCTACCTAAACATGCGTACCATTTTTGCATATTTCTCTTTCTCATCGGAATGAACAAAAAAATTCACTTCGAAAGATACCACCGCAACAAGAAAGAGATCGAATGCAATTTTTGAATCAAATTCAACCGCTTCTTCTTTCCTAATTGGTAGCAGATCAACTTTTTTGCCGAATACCCTACCTACAACGATGGGGGTATTTTGGCTGGCCTGGTTTCAAAATATAACTTATCCAGTTAAGTGCTCATGCATATTGCAAAGTCCATTTACCAGTATAAAACAAGTGCAGCATAGCAAAGAGTTGAAGACAACACACTCGAAAAGTATACAAAAACGCACAAAATGATATAGCAGCGCACACTATTATTTACACACAGCAAAGACACACACTAAAAAGGAATATAAAAATGCACTGCGAAATATAGCAGTGCAAACTATTATTTACACTAAAATGGTACATAAGGATACTAGCATTACTGATATTGTAAAACTGCCAAAACATGTTTATTTTAACAAACGAACAAAATAAATTTTTAGTTATGTTTAACTATATTGAACACAGGATAACATTTGACATTGTACTATTATATGGGATATAATATAAATCATAAAAATCAGATGGTGCTGAGTTTTAATGATAATTCTTCATGAGCTAGTTTATATGAATATTAGAGATAATTCATTAACCGAATACAGAGAATAAGAGTATAATCTAAGATATTTGGGTTCCAAACTTTGAAAGTACTTGTTATTTTGTTTTCCAGTTTGCAGTTAACATATAGTTTCAGGATAACAATTTGGAATTAGCATTCCAAGAAGGTAAGGAAATTCACAAACACATCAACCATTGATGCACTGACGCACCCACTACTTACTCAACAGGTTTGTATTTATGTATATAAATGTATTCACATGCTTTTGCTGTTTATGTTCCAATGCAGGCACACATATACTTAACCGAATATGAATGATGGTCATTTTCGTTTTCAGATAATCAGTATTAAAGATAATCGTTTTCATTTCCAGTTCTTTAATATTCATACACATATTATCTTAGACTATACCCCTAGTTCTAACCATGATAAAACATTTATGCTGCTGCATTATTTCTTGTATAATGTAATCTGGTCCAGTTTAAAACGGTCGGTTTCACCCTTCAAACCTCAACCGGACCATAATAAATAGTTCGGGTCAGTTTTGAATATCCGGTTTAGAAAGATAATACGGAACGGTCTTCCGCACCGTTTCATCGGTTTGGTGCAGACGGTTTCTGCTTACCAAGGAAGTTTATGCCCACCCCTACTATGAGAATATAAATGCTAATGTGAATAAATATTAATAGTGTTTGAAACAGCCCACCTCCGTTAGGGTCACTCTCAAAGGGAATGCCCTAATTTTGGTGGAGGTTTATAAGTATAAGTCACAGATATACAAGACAGATATAAGAACACATATTTGTAAACAGCGGAAAATCAACAAACTTTTATTTCATGAAAGCAAATACGTGTTACAACAACAACACCATAATTGTCTTACACTTTTTCCAAAACATAACATAACACTTTCATAATCTGTCTTGATTACATTATTTAAAGAAGCATAAATAAAGCATAGATAAACTGCAAAAGCCCCATAGAGTTTGTCCAAAGCCATAGTTCAAAGCGAAAAAGTCCAAGCAATACATTTCTCTTCTTCAAGCTGGATGTTAAGGCTAGTCAAGCTGCTGTGTTCCCTCCCTGTAGACCTGGGGGGGGGGGGAACGGAAGAAAAGAAGACGAAAGAAAAGTAGAGTCAGACATAAAGCCTGAGTAAGTCTAGTACTATTTTGTCTATGAATAAAGAACTGGGTATGATAAGTATAAACAAGAAGTGGAAAAGCACTCTAACTTGGTTAAGTTGTCTAGGGTCGAATATACTATCGTACCCCATGGTAATCTCTGAACCCATATAAACTAGTTCCCAACTGGCACCCCATAATCAGGGTGATGTGATCCGTTCTATGATGATCGGCTCCTACTCGCATAGTTACATGTGTCTTACGGCCCCCGATGTTGTAGTTACCTATGATGGTCCCACCATGGGGTGTATCAAGTCCCATGGTGGCTGCCCGACACAATCCTAGAATGCACAGGTATGCTACTGGTGTCCAGTGCCTTATTTTTCTGCGCCGGAGTGTGTGCACACCCGCACCCCGTTAGAACCTACACGGCTACACCACCGCCGTCGATTTGACCTCTTACAATCAGCCCAGTAATCGTGCTCCACCCTGCCTAGTTTCAGGGTATCCTGATACACCTTCTAGGGTTACTGCTGAAAAGGGTCCCCCGTTACTAGGTTTTCTATCTCTAGCCAACATGCTAAGTTGGTTAAGTGTTTCCTAACCTAACCCCCCACCAGTCCGTTTAGTTTAGCATGTTCCATTTTGATTAAGTCTCAAGTTCACTTAATCCTAACAATCCTGACTCAGCCTTAATTGTCTTATTAAGGCCCTGACCTCTCACATTAGACAGGTATTGTTGTGGCTGCCTGTTGCCGGTTGGTTCCGGGCAGTCTTACGCCACAACTCAGTCTAACCTCGGGTCCTTATTGGGCTCCATGTTTAACCTCCCACATTGGATAGGTATTGTTGTGACTACTGGACAGCCGGGCGGTTCCGGGCAGGTTTACATCACAACTCAATCCAACCTTGGGTTAAACACATCGTATGTTCTACATTTACATATTTTGTCTTTCTTCTTTATTTTCTTATATGTAAATATTTGCGGCCCATTATTAAGTTAATGGTGTAAAGGTTACACCAATCATGGGCCCAACCCATACTTGAATTTGGGCCCTTCTGTTTTATATTTTCATTCATTAGTAATTTTTAACCCAACGTTATTTTCCCCCGTTTAACACGTCCGTTTATTATATATAGGTTGGGCTTAGCCTTTTAAAGCCCAACTTAGCCATGCGAAAAGGGGAGGCTTAAAGCGTGATTACATACACAAAAAAAGGGAAATGTGTGCGTATGAACTTGCAACATAACGTTGGAACTACAAAATAGAAACTGGTGTACTTGCATAGTGGTAACATATACTTCGGTCATAAAGCATAGGTGACATAAATCAAAACATGTAAACTTGTAGTTGAGATAAGAATCCAAATTGGGTATCATTATTGACACATAGTCATAACTACAACATGAACCTATATTTTTATATAGGCATAATGTCAAACATAATCATGGCATAAATATTTCTAACATAAGCATGGCATAATGTCAAACATAAGCATGGCATAATGTCAAACATAAGCAAATCATGTTCATAAGACTACTACATGTTTACAAAGGTGTCTACTTTTGTGACTAATACAAAAGTATAATTAAATTTGTTCACATAACCATGGCATAAATATTTCTAACATGAAATCATGATTTTACTTTAGTCATGCAAACTTGCAAAAAGGGATTTTGAATCTAACCTAGCTATGTACCACATATGTCATCATATAATCCTTGTAAACAATATAGACTTAATTATGCAAAATATCAATCATGGCCTAGTCATATTCATAAGTTTGAAAATAGGTTTTCTAGTACAAAAGCATGACTTAATACATAGATCATGATGCCAAATTTTCAACATAATTTCATATGGACTATGATAACCCAAACTTATTCCAATTACTTCACAAAAATGATGTTTGTATAAAAATACACATTATGATGGCATAATTTGCGAATATTCCAAACGTATACTTGCATAGAACTACCGCATGTAGTTCTTTATAACATAATATGAGGATATCCAAACGTATACAATATTCCAAATCGATAAGAATCATAGTAACGCACAAATTATGAATTATTTATCACCACAATCGAGTATACAAACCAACACAGTTATTTGTTCATACCAAAGTAATACTCTACTTACAATGGTGAGGCGAATTCTCAAATTTAGGGATTTGAAGATGCGGTTTGATTCGATTGAGTTGCTTTATGCCTTAGAATTTGCCTCCTAATTCTCTCTCCAATTGGTGGCTACCCCTAGTCGTTCCTCAGCAACATGGCGGCTTTGTTCTTATTTTTGAATGAATAGATTAGGGTTAGTCTAGGGTTGTTTTTATAGGGGAAATGAACTGATTAGGGCCATTGATGTTGCTTGGATTGATCGTAGCCATTCATCTTAAGGAGAGACCAATTAGAGCCTGCCACCTAGCCCTAATGACAAAGCAAGCTTCTGAAAATCGGCCAAACACAGACCTGGCCAGCCAGGGCTAGACCAGACCTGGCTAGCAGGTCATTTTTGACCTGGGCGCACTTGGCAGGTGCGCCAGGTCAAAAATGTACTGGCGCACTTCACAGGTGCGCCAGTTCATTTTTGTTCTGGCGCACTTCCCAAGTGCGCCAGTGCATTCTGACCCATCTCCGGTTTTTCGCCCAACTTCGTTCGTCCATAACTTCTTCATACGATATCCGTTTTTCAAAAACTCGGACTCTATTTCGCGTATTTTTCTGAGACGAACGCAATGGCGTATCCCGTTTCCCTTAGTTCTTTGATTTGAAATTAATTATACTTTAATTTGTGAGTTTCACAGTTATAGAATTCACGGGGTGTTACATTCTCCCCCACTTAAAAGGATTTCGTCCCCGAAATCTTCAAGTTAGGAGGAATGTATATCCTAACATCAAATCATCCATCTACTCATCCATCAAACACGAGCATCCATTGTCCTTAAAAGACTTCTAATGCTTCATGATCATATGCGAAGTGTGTGTGTACATGAACTTATCTAATGCAAAATCAGGCGGTCTACGGATTCAGTTGACCTCCTTAATGCGAATTATGTAAGTGCCATGAATCCATTATGTATGCAAATTTTCCTATTCTTGATTCTACATGAGTGCACAATCATTCAATACAAATGCAGCATCCACATGACAACACATTAAAGTTCAACCACATATGAATGCAAACATATATGCATATGCAATATGAAGTGACTGAGCCGATCTAAAACCTAGATTGTGTGTGTATATGCAACCACGAGCAGCCACTAGCAATCACTTGCAACCACTTGCAACCATCATCCATAACATGTTTCAACTACATGTTTCCATCCAAAGGGTTTCTACCTATAAGATAAGGTCGAGGAAATATACCTAAAAAGATAGATAAAAGCGCAACTTAAGGAAAAGGAAAGATCAAGGATGTACCCTCGAACAGAAAAGGGTAGGCTGTACGGATTCTAGCTTCAGTTTCCCAAGTCGCGTCTCCCTCGGCGTCGCTCCACTGAACTTTGACGAGCTTGACTTCACGGTTGCGTAGCTTCTTCACTTCCGTTCCTAATATGCGGGTTGGAACTTTTCTTATGGTTGCTTTGCGCTCCACTTCGGCCTCTTCGAGGATATTTGGCTCTACCACTTCAGCAGACTCATGCAGACATTTTCGGAGATGTGAAACGTGAAAAACGTTATGGACTCCAGCCAACTTCTCGGGTAGCTCTAATCTATATGCCATTTTCCCAATTTTTTCGATGATAGGGAATGGCCCTACGAACCTTGGTGCCAGTTTTCCTGTGGTTCCAAAACGAACAACGTTTCTTAGCGGTGATACCTTGAGAAAAACTCTGTCTCCAACCTCAAATTCAAGGTCGGTCCTTCTCTTGTCGGCATAGGACTTTTGTCTGTCTTGGGCCGTCTTCATCCTTCTTCGTATTAAGTCTACTTTCTCTGAAGTCTCTCGGATCATATCTGGTCCAAGTATGAGCTTATCAGTAGACTCCCACCAACAAGTGGGCGATCGGCACGGTCTTCCATATAAAGCTTCGAAGGGCGCCATTCCGATGGTTGCTTGATAGCTGTTGTTGTAGGCAAATTCCACCAAAGGAAGGTGGTCTTCCCATGTCCCTCCGAAGTCGAGGACGCATAGCCTTAAAAGGTCCTCCAAAACTCTGTTCACTCTCTCTGTTTGGCCGTCGGTTTGGGGATGATAGGCTGTGCTCAAGCATAACTGCGTTCCTACCGCTTCTTGCAGACTCCGCCAAAACTCGCTGGTGAAAATGGGGTCTCGGTCACTAACAATGCTAGATGGTATTCCATGGAGTCGAACGATTTCCTTGAGGTAAAGTGATGCTAGGGATAAGGCAGTTCTTTTACTTTTGACAGGTAAAAAGTGGGCGCTTTTAGTAAGCCTATCCACTATTACCCAAATGCTAGTGTTGCCTCTCCTAGACCTAGGCAGCCCATCGATGAAGTCCATTGAGATGCTATCCCACTTCCACTGCGGGACCTCCAAAGGATGTAGCAGTCCGCCAGGCTTTTTCTGTTCCGCCTTAACCTGTTGGCACACCATACACTTAGAAACGAACTCTGCCACGTCCTTTTTCATGCCGTTCCAGAAGAAAGTCCTTTTTATATCTTTGTACATTTTATCTCCGCCTGGGTGTATCGTCATCTTGGAGTGATGTGCTTCCTCGAGAACCTTCTTTATTAAATCTTTTGTCTGTGGGACGCATAGTCTTCCGTCTCGCCTTAGCAAACCCTTATCGTCGATGGAGTATCTGTTGAGGTGACTTGAAGTCTCACCCCTAATTAGCCTATCAATTATTTCAACAAGCTGAGGGTCTTCGCGCTGTGCTGCCCCTACCGAATCCACTAAAGTTGGGCGCACTTCGAGAGATGCTAGCAAGCCTGGTACGAAATCGGAGGAAGGCCTAAAGTCGAAGCTGGCTATAAACTCTAGGCTTTGTCTTTCAACAAACAACGGGCTTAGGGTCAATTTCTTTCGGCTCAACGCGTCTGCCACTACGTTGCCTTTGCCCGGAGTGTAGGAGATTTCGAAGTCGTACGAGGCAAGAAACTCCATCCATCTTTGTCGCCTCAAGTTAAGATCTTTCTGCGAGAAAAGATATTTCAACGATTTATGGTCAGTGTAAAGTTCGAACTTCTCACCTAGGAGATAGTGTCGCCAAGACTTGAGTGCAAAGACGATGGCGGCTAACTCAAGATCGTGGGTTGGGTAGTTCTTTTCGTGTACTTTCAACTGCCTCCCGCCATAAGCTACTACCCTTCCTTCTTGCATTAAGACGGCGCCTAGCCCTGTCCCACATGCATCCGTATAAACAGTGAACATCTTGCTCCCATCTGGCAGCGTCAAAACTGGGGCTGTTGTGAGAGCCCTTTTCAGTCGTTGGAAAGCAAACTCGCAATCCAAGTCCCAATTGAACACTAGATTCTTCTTGGTCAATTTTGTGAGCGGAGCTGAGATTTTCGCAAAATCCCTTATGAACTTTCGATAGAAACCTTCTAGTCCTAGAAAACTTCGGACCTCAGTTGCATTCCTTGGTGTCTTCCAATCCTGTACCGCCACTACCTTAGCAGGGTCCACTGCTAACCCTTGTTTGGATACTATGTGCCCAAGGAACCTCACCTCTTCTCTCCAAAAGTGGCATTTGGAGAATTTGGCTTTTAGTTGATGGACTCGCAAAGTTTCCATGATTGCCCTTAAGTGCTGAGCATGTTCCTCTTCACTTTTTGAGAAGATAAGGATATCGTCTACGAAGACCACTACGAATTTGTTAAGGAAATCTCTAAATACCCTACTCATCAGGTCCACGAAGTAAGCAGGTGCATTTGTCAAGCCGAAAGGCATGACAAGCCATTCAAAGAAGCCGTCTGGGGTTCTGAATGCCGTTTTATCGATGCTATCTTCAGCCAACCTTAGCTGATGAAAACCGGTCGCTAAATCGAGTTGGGAGAAAACAGACGCTCCTACAAGCTGGTCAAACAAATTGTCAATTCTAGGGAGAGGGTGCCTATTCTTTTTCGTTAGCTTGTTGAGCTCCCTATAGTCAACACATAGACGGAGTGAACCATCCGCCTTTGTAGCGAACACCACTGGAGCGCCCCATTCTGAAATGCTCCTCCTAATGAACCCCTTTTCTAGGAGCTCTTTAACCTGTTTACTGAGCTCTTTCCTTTCTCGTGGAGCCATGTGTCTAACGGGTAACGCAACGGGCTTTGCATTATCTACAAGATATATGCGGAAGTCTATTTCCCGCTTCGGAGGCAAGCCCTTCACCTCTTCGAAGACATCCGGATATTCCCGGACCACTCTAATTGATTGCAAATTTTCAACAGAGGCATCTAGCGATTCAAGATAACTAAGCATAACCGCATACGAGGGATTATAAGAAATTTCCGAAGTATTACCGAGCTGGGTTAGGAGCCTAACAACCCTTTTCTCACAATCAAGGATGGCCCCATTACTGGATAGCCAATCCATACCCAAAATCAAACCATAACCAGAAAAGCCCAAAACAAAGGCACTACATTGAAATTCTATGCTTAGAATAGAAATTTTCAATCCCACACAGATCATAGACAAATGAGCTGGGCCCCCAATTGGGTTTGAAACAATTAAGGGGTCTTCTACCATACTAGTTTTTAGGTGCAGAGATTCTACTAGAGCAGACGAGATAAAGGAGTGTGATGCGCCAGAATCAAATAAAGTGCGAACGGGGTGATCATAAAGATAAACTACACTTTCTACAGAAGTATTTATACCTCGTTGTTGCAGAGGTGGCGCTTCCAGCACATGAACCTGTGCCCCTGGGGTGGATCCAGCCCTCTGCCCCTGTCCTCGTTTCTTTGGGCAGTCCTTAGCCCTGTGGCCTGTCTCTCCGCAAGAAAAGCACCCACCATTCTCCTTGGCCTTCTTTTTCCGGCAAGTTAAGTTCTTGGGACATGCTGAAACAAAAAGGATAGATTCAAAACGAAGGATAAGAGATAGTACCTATGGCTTTGGGGGGGGGGGGACTTTGCCTTTTTAAAATAATATTTTCCTTTTAAAAATGCTTCTTTAAATTTCCTTTTTGAAAATAATTTTTCAAAATTTTTTATCTTATCCGGTAAACCTATGCTCTGATACCAAGTGAAACACCCCACCTCCGTTAGGGTCACTCTCAAAGGGAATGCCCTAATTTTGGTGGAGGTTTACAAGTATAAGTCACAGATATACAAGACAGATATAAGAACACATATTTGTAAACAGCGGAAAATCAACAAACTTTTATTTCATGAAAGCAAATACGTGTTACAACAACAACACCATAATTGTCTTACACTTTTTCCAAAACATAACATAACACTTTCATAATCTGTCTTGATTACATTATTTAAAGAAGCATAAATAAAGCATAGATAAACTGCAAAAGCCCCATAGAGTTTGTCCAAAGCCATAGTTCAAAGCGAAAAAGTCCAAGCAATACATTTCTCTTCTTCAAGCTGGATGTTAAGGCTAGTCAAGCTGCTGTGTTCCCTCCCTGTGGACCTGGGGGGGGGGGGGGGAACGGAAGAAAAGAAGACGAAAGAAAAGTAGAGTCAGACATAAAGCCTGAGTAAGTCTAGTACTATTTTGTCTATGAATAAAGAACTGGGTATGATAAATATAAACAAGAAGTGGAAAAGCACTCTAACTTGGTTAAGTTGTCTAGGGTCGAATATACTATCGTACCCCATGGTAATCTCTGAACCCATATAAACTAGTTCCCAACTGGCACCCATTAATCAGGGTGATGTGATCCGTTCTATGATGATCGGCTCCTACTCGCATAGTTACATGTGTCTTACGGCCCCCGATGTTGTAGTTACCTATGCTGGTCCCACCATGGGGTGTATCAAGTCCCATGGTGGTGGCCCGACACAATCCTAGAATGCACAGGTATGCTACTGGTGTCCAGTGCCTTATTTTTCTACGCCGGAGTGTGTGCACGCCCGCACCCCGTTAGAACCTACACTGCTACACCACCGCCGTCGATTTGACCTCTTACAATCAGCCCAGTAATCGTGCCCCACCCTGCCTAGTTTCAGGGTATCCTGATACACCTTCTAGGGTTACTGCTGAAAAGGGTCCCCCGTTACTAGGTTTTCTATCTCTAGCCAACATGCTAAGTTGGTTAAGTGTTTCCTAACCTAACCCCCCACCAGTCCGTTTAGTTTAGCATGTTCCATTTTAATTAAGTCTCAAGTTCACTTAATCTTAACAATCCTGACTCAGCCTTAATTGTCTTATTAAGGCCCTGACCTCTCACATTAGACAGGTATTGTTGTGGCTGCCTGTTGCCGGTTGGTTCCGGGCAGTCTTACGCCACAACTCAGTCTAACCTTGGGTCCTTATTGGGCTCCATGTTTAACCTCCCACATTGGATAGGTATTGTTGTGACTACTGGACAGCCGGGCGGTTCCGGGCAGGTTTACATCACAACTCAATCCAACCTCGGGTTAAACACATCGTATGTTCTACATTTACATATTTTGTCTTTCTTATTTATTTTCTTATATGTAAATATTTGCAGCCCATTATTAAGTTAATGGTGTAAAGGTTACACCAATCATGGGCCCAACCCATACTTGAATTTGGGCCCTTCTGTTTTATATTTTCATTCATTAGTAATTTTTAACCCAACGTTATTTTCCCCCGTTTAACACGTCCGTTTATTATATATAGGTTGGGCTTAGCCTATTAAAGCCCAACTTAGCCATGCGGAAAGGGGAGGCTTAAAGCATGATTACATACACAAAAAAAAAGGGAAATGTGTGCGTATGAACTTGCAACATAACGTTGGAACTACAAAATAGAAACTGGTGTACTTGCATAGTGGTAACATATACTTTGGTCATAAAGCATAGGTGACATAAATCAAAACATGTAAACTTGTAGTTGAGATAAGAATCCAAATTGGGTATCATTATTGACACATAGTCATAACTACAACATGAACCTATATTTTTATTTAGGCATAATGTCAAACATAAGCATGGCATAAATATTTCTAACATAAGCATGACATAATGTCAAACATAAGCATGGCATAATGTCAAACATAAGCAAATCATGTTCATAAGACTACTACATGTTTACAAAGGTGTCTACTTTTGTGACTAATACAAAAGTATAATTAAATTTGTTCACATAACCATGGCATAAATATTTCTAACATGAAATCATGATTTTACTTTAGTCATGCAAACTTGCAAAAAGGGATTTTGAATCTAACCTAGCTATGTACCACATATGTCATCATATAATCCTTGTAAACAATATAGACTTAATTATGCAAAATATCAATCATGGCCTAGTCATATTCATAAGTTTGCAAATAGGTTTTCTAGTACAAAAGCATGACTTAATACATAGATCATGATGCCAAATTTTCAACATAATTTCATATGGACTATGATAACCCAAACTTATTCCAATTACTTCACAAAAATGATGTTTGTATAAAAATACACATTATGATGGCATAATTTGCGAATATTCCAAACGTATACTTGCATAGAACTACCGCATGTAGTTCTTTATAACATAATATGAGGATATCCAAACGTATACAATATTCCAAATCGATAAGAATCATAGTAACGCACAAATTATGAATTATTTATCACCACAATCGAGTATACAAACCAACACAGTTATTTGTTCATACCAAAGTAATACTCTACTTACAATGGTGAGGCGAATTCTCAAATTTAGGGATTTGAAGATGCGGTTTGATTCGATTGAGTTGCTTTATGCCTTAGAATTTGCCTCCTAATTCTCTCTCCAATTGGTGGCTACCCCTAGTCGTTCCTCAGCAACATGGCGGCTTTGTTCTTATTTTTGAATGAATAGATTAGGGTTAGTCTAGGGTTGTTTTTATAGGGGAAATGAACTGATTAGGGCCATTGATGTTGCTTGGATTGATCGTAGCCATTCATCCTAAGGAGAGACCAATTAGAGCCTGCCACCTAGCCCTAATGACAAAGCAAGCTTCTGAAAATCGGCCAAACACAGACCTGGCCAGCCAGGGCTAGACCAGACCTGGCCAGCAGGTCATTTTTGACCTGGGCGCACTTGGTAGGTGCGCCAGGTCAAAAATGTACTGGCGCACTTCACAGGTGCGCCAGTTCATTTTTGTTCTGGCGCACTTCCCAAGTGCGCCAGTGCATTCTGACCCATCTCCGGTTTTTCGCCCAACTTCGTTCGTCCATAACTTCTTCATACGATATCCGTTTTTCGAAAACTCGGACTCTATTGCGCGTATTTTTCCGAGACGAACGCAATGGCGTATCCTGTTTCCCTTAGTTCTTTGATTTGAAATTAATTATACTTTAATTTGTGAGTTTCACAGTTATAGAATTCACGGGGTGTTACAGTGTTGGTGCATTTAATTATCGTTAAAAATAAATTTAAATTGTGGGTTTATAAAATGTACATCAACTTTGTTGTATTAATAAATTGGTAAATTGTGTTTTTAAATACCAACAATGCATATAATATATGCATGTATTGTAGAATTGATGTAAAAGAGTAAAAGTATTTTATGAGGCAATTATTGAGTTGAAACCATTTTATTATGGCTTGATAATAATAAGTGTAAATAATGGACAATCAAGGCAATTATTTTAATTTTGAGGTATAACATATATTGTTGTATAAACTTTAATTGTTGTATTTAGTAATAACAATAAAATAATAAAAGTGTATATTTCGATGAAATTAACAATGAAAGGGTAAAATGTGTATTTTTTCAAGTTTGATAAATTTTTATGTTTTGGAATGAATACATTAAAATATTAAATTTGTGTGTTTTGTCAATTTAAACAAATTTACATTAAAAATATTCATATCAGTGAAAATTGTAAAATTTGTGTAAAATATGAATTTGAGTGTTAACAAGCTTTATGATTCTTTACAAATGATGTATGCCCATTTATTTAACTTAGTTTGTTGTAAATTTTTGATTGTGTGTAATCAACAATGTAAAACATAGCGTAAAACATAGTGTAAAACATGGTCATTTGGGCTAATCTTGCTTGAAATTAGCCTAAGTAAGTGTAAATATTAATTGGGATTTTGATTATCATTTGGGTTCAAGATAAGGATTAGTGGGCTTAATTATTACTTAAGCCTTAGAAATTTCTGGAGGAAAACTATGTTAATTTCTTCCTTAGTATTTCCTCCTTCCTCCAGTAAACAAAAGAAAGGAAATGGTGGAAACCTAACTACAATAAATTTAATCCAAGCCTCAAACCACTTCAAATCAAAGATTTTTGTTTCTATTGCTTTCTAACACCAAGTAATTTGCTAGAAACTCATATTTAATCTCCAACTCCTATTTGTTTGCTGAGATTGTTGAATTACAGTAGAATCTTTCTTGGATGTTGCTACAATCTCGTTTTCACGTGAAAAGTTGGTCTTTTGGAAGTAATCGAAACTCCAATAGCTTCAATTCTTTGTAAACGTTGTCGTCAATCCATCCTATGGTGAGAGTATGCTCACAATTTCTAGTTTACATGTGTTTATATTTTCTTCTGTAGCTTGCATGAAGAAAAATACATTGATTTCTGTACCGTATTTCATCCATGTCCTTGATGCTGAAATCACAACAAAAACTCATGTTTGAGCTGCTGTAATTTTTGATTGGGTTGATCTTTTTGAGTAATTCATTTTTCATGTGGTGGTGGAGTTTCTAGAGAGTAAGTCTACAAAATTTCATTCAATTCTGATCAATGGAAGTAGGTGAAACAAACTGCAAAAGTTAGAGTTTCGTCGTTCTATAGACCTGTAGCGAAACCCGTAAAGTAGGTTAACCCACTTTGCACCTAGGTCGACCTAGGGATCAACCCACCTTAGTTTTGGGTCGATCCGTCTTAAGTATTCACTTCTGTGACTTCATGTGGCCTCTATTTTGCTTATGCATCAAAACAGCGTCAAGTCCCAACTTTAGGAAGTTGTATCTCCTTCGTTATTGATCCATTTTGGGTAATTCTTTTTGCGTTGAAAAGTTTGGAGCCTTATCTATATGGCATCAAATTTTAGGCCAATCTGATGTTGTTGGGTCATCCAAACCTGGTCCCAAAGTTGGACCTGGAAGTGATTTCAGCCTAGGCTGAAATCTTGTTCGGAGTCCAAGTTTGGGGCCTTATAACTTTTTCATGCGATGTCGGATTTTAACGGATCCTTTTCATTTGAAAGTTTGGTCTTTATAGTTTGTGTACACCAAATTTTGGACCAATTGGATATCATTGGATCACTCGAAACTATTCCCAAATTAGCAACTCGGATTGATTTCTGGGCATATTTTCATGTCTTAGTGTAAATTTGGGCATCCTTCCTTAAGTGTTTTCATGCTTCTCTTGCTCTAGTTTTAAGCCATGATTTTTGTGTTTTATTTTGGCTCACTTTTATAATAGAGAAGCCTAAATTAGCGCCAACACATCGTTTGGATTTGGTGAATTTATTGATGAGTTTTGAGCACATGTTGCACTGTTTTAAACTAGTTTTCTAGTATATAAATAAATATTGAATTCTCTGTAGTTTTGGGGCTAAATGAGTTTTTGGTTTTGGTTTTGAAATATAAATAGCCTCAAAACAATAGTATAGATATCAATTCATAAATAAACAAATTTAAGAAAGAAAATAACTTACTTTCAAGGAATCGTTTTACAAGTGGTTTTGTTAAATCAAATATTTTTCTTATATAGAACCACACATATTCGCACACATCGAAAAGACGTGTTGATGATCAAATATTTCCATAAACCTCACGGTATGGGACGTGGTGGTATATGGTTTTGTTCAATCCCATATCCGTTTGATAGAAGTAATAATTTTAGTGTTTATTAGTGACCTCTGTGATCCTTTGTGACATCATGTTTTTGTGATTCTTGTGGCCTTTGAGTTTAATCAATGACCATTGTGACCCTTTATGACATCCCATGTCTGTGATTCTGTGGTTTCTAGGTTTTACCAGTGACCTCTGTGATAGTTTGTGTTAACTAGTATTTTGTGATTTTTAGTGAATTTTTGTGTTTTCCTGTGTAGAGTTGACTTGCGTTGTGTGAACCGTTAAGTTGGAACATGTGGTATAGGACACACGATTACCACTTCTCGAGTTACTATCTGAGGGTCCACATTCTGTGAATAAACCAGTACAAGACCTTCGTGTCATCTTTCTATGGCTTTCGAGCCGTCTGTGTTAGACCTTCGGGTCGTCCGTGTTAGGCTTTGAACCATCTGTGCTAGGCCATTGGGTCATCCGTGTTAGGGCCCAAGCCATCTGTGCTAGACCTTCTGGTCAACCATGTACATACGGTACCCTCTCTATGAATAAGAGTACTGGCTATGGTGTTAAGCTAATCTGTGTAATTTCACGTGCAGTAGTAGCTTCGGCTTACCACTTTGTGTTGGATCCAAACTCCGTGTTTTTGTGTTTTGTGTATATTACTGATTTCACTATTAGTAATTATCATTATTATTTGTGGTGATTTTGTTAGCGGTTTCAAACTCTTAATAGAGTTCAGTGATTTTAAGCTTCCATGTTTCAGTGTTTTCGTGTTTCATAGATTTTACTATTCTTTGTTTTTAAGTGTCTGTGACTTGGTGATTTTGTGACTCCGTGAATTAGTGAATTACATGGTTTGTGATTCACATTGTGATATCTGTGATTCCATAGTCCATCAGTCGTTTATTCATTTTTAAGTGTTTATTATCTAACTAAGAAGTTTGGGTAATTCGTGACTATGCAGTGTTCAGATCCACTTTCGTGTTCTTTCCTCGCTTCTTATATTAACCTTGTGGACTTATGTTTGTGTCTCGTTGACTTCTAAATATGACATTCCCTTTGTAAGAAAAGGTGAATTTCCATATCTAAAATCCTGTTTGGACTCATGTGTTGAGACTTCCTTTCAGATGAAAAGGAATTAGTGTCGGGTTAATCTTTATTCACCTTTTGTCCTTATACTGATTTGTAAACTAGACTGACCCGTGTGTTTATTCCTCGGGTCAGATCGAGATGTTTCAACTATAATTGCTGATCTTGGGATTAGCGGGTTCTTTTGGGATATCTTTCTGTTGCAGCTTTCAGTTGAGTTCGAGATGCCGATGTTTCCCATTGATTCATTTGTATCATGTTGTATAAGTGTTAGAATTGTACCTACTGTTTTTTGTAGCACATGTATTCGTTGTACTCTATGATTGTAATATTATGTAACTGTTTTGTGGACTGTGATTGTGTTTTATATGTGTTGTGTTCTGAGATGATCCTGTAGCCACTATGGAATTGCATACGTAAGTGTTAGGTATGTCGAGCCACAGGAAGAAAATTAGAGATTATTTCATCGACTCACTTATGACTTGGTGATGCAAATCTATGTGTGGTTGCCCTTAACCAGCCATATTCTCCACTTTAATAGACAGTATTACGTAGTAATACTCTTTATTAGGGTGGGTCTCGGGGTGGGGCATTACAGTTGGTATCAGAGCAAAGGTTCAGAACAAAGTATATAAGGCACAAAACAGAACCATAATAGTACATGTGTTATAACGTAGAAGGATAATAATTGTGTCTACTTTATCGTCTCCTTTGTTATCCTATCTTGAGTTCCTTATCTGAGAGTCATGGGGATCCTTGTGGTTAGGAAATACATCTTGGAATAAGGGGTTTGTTCCATAAGTATTCCATTTTTCATATCTCTTTCTGTAATGTGATTTGATAAGAGAATCTTTCCATCCTCTTTGTCTTTCAAAATTTGAACCATTAGGTAAAAATTCTAGGAAATTTTTTCACCCTATCCTTGAATTTTGAGTTAGATGTTAGGTTTGGTAAAAGGGGATTTGAGGGTATTTGAAACTTAAATTTTACAATTGAATTTTACCACAAGTATGCAAAATTAGAATTGAGATAAGTAAATCAGAGTGCGCAGCGGAAGCAAGAGAATCTCTTCGGTTATGCTAAAATTTTGGAAGTAATTAAGCATGGGATAAGGGATGGGAATAATGAGAGTTACAAATATCGATGAGCTAATTACTTTGTAACCCGAAAATTGAATTAAATTTTTTGGGATATGGGTTGTTTAATTGGGAAATATTGAGAATGTTGTTGATTTGTAATAATAAAAACAACCCTTGAGTGAAATTAAACTGGTGATTGTTTTATGTGTTGAATGGTCGGACGAGTGTCTTAAGGGTTTTGGTCCATACGTCTTATCAACGATATCGATAGAAATTACTTAAAACACTTATTCGAGACTATATAACACTGAAGATGAGCAGTTAAATATGATTTATTGGAAAGTAAGATACAAAAATTATCGCGTTGGGATAGTGTTAAACCACTACATGGGATACAAATTATAGTGACTTTGGCGAGGCGATGGCGATGATTTGTCGACATTGTGGCCAAGTACTAAGAAGGATTGATGGAAAATAGCGGTTTAATGTTATTCCAATCAAATTGTAATTGTAAAATTATAACGGCTTCGATATAATAGCGTTTTAAATATGCAACTTTTTAAAACGAGTGTGTCACTTTTGGGATACATATTCATAAATACGTTCTCTTGACATGTTGCCGCCATTGAATTGGATATAAACCCGGGAAATGGCAAGGCTATTTGATGATTGAAAAGTCCAAGTAGCCTCCATAGTTGAGAAAATTTAGATAATTTCAATGGCAAGGTAGCGTCAAGTAATGATGTGGGAGTGAAAATCTTGAGTGTTTACTTCAAGATACGCCTTGTGAAAGGTATGTTGTGGTGTTCAAAGCTTGATACTAATGAGTTAATGAGTATGATTAAAACTTTGACTAAGATTTAGGCAATTTCAAATAGGGGATTTTGATATTAAAAATTTAATATGTTGGAAAATTCTAAATTCCATGTGTTAGCTTCCTAAATCAAGAAGTTTTTAAGAAGAAAATTGAGATAAATAGCTTGTAAAATCTAAATTAATGAAGTTCAAATCATAAAAAATTGCGAGGACGCAATTTATTCAAGTGGGGAAGTCTATAACAACCCATATTTTTGGGTAACTGGGAATTGCAGATTTATTGTGTTTTGTGATTCTTAAGATAATAGGTTGGTAACACGAGTTTGTATGACCAACTCGAATAACAATTAAATTATAAATGGTGTTTTTGAGCATTTCTAAATCGAGTATTTGGAATAAATTATATAACTTTGTTATAAAAGAAATTTATTCCAATCTATAATCTTAAGATCATAATTTAATAATTAAAGGGGATATTAAAAACATAATTTTGGGAGTCTATTTTTAAGAGGAAATGTATTTTCAATATTAAAGGGTAAATTCATTAAATTACATTAATGAATTTAGAGTGTAAATGTGGCTTTTAAAATATAATCAATGAGTAATAATTGGTTTGATTGATAGCATGAAAATATAAATACTGATGTGAATCAATATTAATAGTGTTGGTGCATTTTATTATCGTTAATAATAAATTTAAATTGTGGGTTTATAAAATGTACATCAACTTTGTTGTAATAAATTGGTAAATTGTGTTTTTAAATACTAACAATACATATAATAAATGTATGTATCGTAGAAGTGATATAAAAGAGTAAAAGAATTTTATGAGGTGATTATTGAGTTGAAACCATTTTATTATGGCTTGATAACAATAAATGTAAATAATGGACAATCAAGGCAATTATTGTAATTTTGAGGTATAACATATATTGTTGTATAAACTTTGATTGTTGTATTTAGTAATAACAATAAAAATAATAAAAGTGTAAATTTCGATGAAATTAGTAATGAAATGGTAAAATGTGTATTTTTCCAAGTTTGATAAATTTTTATGTTTTGGAATGAACACATAAAATATTAAATTTGTGTGTTTTGTCAATTTAAACAAATTTACATTAAAAATGTTCATATTAGTGAGAATTGTAAAATTTGTGTAAAATATAAATTTGGGTGTTAACAAGCTTTATCATTCTTTACAAATGATGCTTTCCCATTTATTTAACTTATTTTGTTGTAAATTTTTGATTGTTTGTGATCAACAATGTAAAACATAGTGTAAGACATAGTCATTTAGGCTAATCTTGCATTAGATTAGCCTAAGTAAATGTTTAAATGTTAATTGGGGTTTTAATTATAATTTGGACTTAAGATAAGGATTAGTGGGCTTAATTATTACTTGAGTCTTTGAAATTTTTGGAAGAAAACTATGTTATTTTCTTCCTCGGTATTTCCTCCTTCCTCCAGTAAACAAATGAAAGGAAATGGTGGAAACCTAATTACAGTAAATTTAATCCAAGCCTCAAACCACTTCAAATCAATAGATTTTTGTTGCTATAACTTTCTAGCACTAGGTAATTTTCTAGAAACTCATATTTAATCTCCGACTCTTTTTTATTTGCGGAGATTGTTGAATTACTGTAGAATTTTTCTTGCATGTTACTACAATCTCGTTTTCACGTGAAAAGTTGGCTTTTGCAAGTAATCAAGACTCTGTTGTCAGTCCATCCTAAGGTGAGTGTACGCTCACAATTTCTAGTTTACAAGTGTTTCTATTTTCTTCTGTAGCTTGCCTGGAGAAAAATACGTTAATTTTTGTACTGTATTTCATCTGCGTCCTTGATGATGAAATCACAGCAAAAGCTCATGTTTTGGATTTGGTGAATTTATTGATGAGTTTTGAGCACATGTTGCACTATTTTAAACTAGTTTTCTAGTATATAAATAAATATTGAATTCTCTATAGTTTTGGGGCTAAATGAGTTTTTGGTTTTGGTTTTGAAATATAAATAGCCTCAAAACAATAGTATATTCCCAAATAAAAAGACTTAAGATAGTAAATAACTGATTTTCAAGGAATTGTTTTATAAGTGGTTTGATTAAATCAAATATTTCTCTTATTTAGAACCACACATATTCGCACACATCGAAAAGACGTGTTGATGATCGAATATCTCCGTAAACCCTACGGTATGGGACGTGGCAGTATATGGTTTTATTCAGTCTCATATCCGTCTGATCGAAGTAATAATTTCAGTGTTTATTAGTGACCTCTGTGATCCTTTGTGACATCCTGTGTTTGTGATTCTTGTTATCTCTGTGTTTTATCAATGACCTTTGTGACCATTGACATCCCGGGTTTGAGATTCTGTGGTTTCTGTGTTTTACCAGTGACCTCTATGATACTTTGTGTTAATTAGTGTTTTGTGATTTTTAGTGAAATTCTGTATTTTCCTGTATGGAGCTGACTTGTAGTGAGTGAACCATTAAGTGGGAACATGTGGTATGGGACGCACGATTACCACTTCTCGGGTTACTATCTAGGGTTTGTGACACATTCTGTGAATAAGTCAGTATAAGACCTTCGGGTCATCTGTGTAAGGCTTTCGAGCTGTCTATGTTAGACCTTTTGGTTGTCCTTGTTAGGCTTCGAGCCATCTGTGCTTGGGCTTCGAGTCATCCATGTTAGGGTTCGATCCATCTATGCTAGACCTTCGGGTCAACCATGTACATAGGGTACCCTCTCTGTGAATATTAGTACTGGCTATGGCGTTAAGCCAGTCGGTGTAATTGCACATGCATGCATAGCTTTGGCTTGCCACTTTTTGTTGGATCCAAACTCCATGTTTTTGTTTTTTGTGTATATAATTGATTTCACTATTAGTAATTATAATTATTATTTGTGGTGATTTCATTAGTAGTTTCAAACTCTTAATAGAGTTCATTGATTTTAAGCGTTTCAGTGTTTCATAGATTTTGAGATTCTTTGTTTTTAAGTGTTTGTGACTTAGTGATTATGTGACTATGTGAATTAGTTAATTGCATGGTTTGTGATTCACATTGTGCTATCCATGATTCCAGTGTCCTCCGGTCGTTTATGTATTTTTAAATGTTTATTACCTAACCAAGAAATTCGGGTAATTCGTGACTATGCAGTGTTTAGATCCACTTTCGTCTTCCTTCCTCACTTCTTATATTAACCTTATGAACTTATGTTTGTGTCTCGTTGACCTTTGAATATGACATTCCTTTTGTATGAAAAAAGGAATTCCATATCTAAAACCCTGTTTGGACTCGTGTGTTGAGACTTCCTTTCGTATGAAAACAAATTAGTGTCGGGTAAACCTTTTATCCTTGTACTGATTTGTAAACTAGATTGACCCGTGTGTGTATTCCTCGGGTCAGACCGAGATGTTTCAAGTATAGTTGTTATGCTTTGGAATATCGGGTTCTTTTGGGATATCTTTCTGTTGCAGCTTCCAGTTGAGTTCGAGGTTTCCCATTGATTCTGTATCATGTTCTATAAGTGTTAGTATTGTATCTACTCTTTTTGTAGCATATGTATTCATTGTACTCTATGATTGTAATATTATTTAACTATTCTATGGACTGTGATTGTGTTTTATATTTGCTTTGTTCTGAGCTGATCCTGTAGCCCTTATGGAGTTACATATGTATGCATTAAGTATGTCAAGCCACGTGAAGAAAATTAGAGATCATTTCATCGACGTACTTTAGACTTGCTGATGCAAATCTATGAGTGGTCGCCCTTAACCAGCCCTATTCTCCACACTAATAGACAGTATTACCTTGTAGTGCTCTTTGTTAGGGTGGATCTCAGGGTAGGGCGTTGCAACTACTCTAAATCGCGGTCGCAAATAAAAATGTCACTCGCCATTAACCCGAATCATAGTTGACACTTTAGCCTTCTTTGATTCATCCATCCTCAATCGCATCTCTTCCTCGGTGGTAGAAACACAACTGCTTCTCGCTGACTTAACCACTGCTGGTGGCATTCTCCGACATCAGATTGTAACATGCTGATTGCATGATGTTTTTCTTTATAATTTCAACAGTGATAATGATTATCTATTGTAAATTGGGTCTTCCCAACCCACCTATGATAGTGCAGCTTTTAATACTGCAATGTAGTTCAAAATTAAAATGTATTAACTTTACTATATTCTATGTACATAAATTGGTGTATACCTCCAACCTGAATTCGATTTTACCCACTCGATAACTCCATGTTGAGATTCTACTACATCTAATTGGATTTTTGTTACTACATAGAATGATCTATGATAAGATTATGTTTTTAGGGTCAAATATGAGGTTTACAGCTCCTCGATTATGTTGTCGTCGATGACTGTAAAAGTCACTGGTGACGATTCTTACTTGTGTTGTATCTCCCACATAAAGCATAGAGCATACAATTGGAATTGGAAGGCGGAATGACCTGCTAATGGTCAACACCGTACTGAATTCTACATGTGTACTGTTAACGTCAAAAATGCCATTAACACCAGATTTTAGCGAAAGCACCACCCTCATTGCAGGGGAAACAATATAGAAAAGATAACCATATATGAATCATACAGGAAACAGAAAGTAGAGAGAGAGAGGATTTTTATAGTGGTTCAGCCATTGACAAGGCCTACATCCACTTTGAAATTTCATTATTATTGTTATCATTATCATGCCAGATTACAAGGAACATTGATTTGATTACAATAATCCCCAAAGTAGAAATAAACAAGAATCATAAATACTACTAGTTATCGCAGTAGATCTCGATAACTTGTTTAGATGATAAAGGCTTGCCGTCATTGGAGTTGAGAAGTGGTTGAGGATGGATTTTGGCAAAGGTCTGGCAGATCAAGATTGGATCCCCTTTCATGCAGCAATAGGTGGAGTATTTATAGAACTTCAGGAGGTATTGGACCCAGCCCAACTACACATAGGCCTAACGCAATATAACAAAGTGGCAAGGATCCCATCATAATAGAACTTCGTACTGTGGATCGGTACCAGTCCATGGGCTATGGACTAGTACCGGTCCATGTAAATGTGGTATTTCGGGACTTGGCATTCATGCCTTGTGTAACAATCCGGATTTTTGGGTAATCGAGAAGTACAGATTTATTGTGTTTTATGATTCTTAAGATAATTTGTTGATGATACGAGTTTATGAGACCAACTCGTATAATACTTAAATAAGAAATAAAGAAACGAGCATTTCTAAAATTGAGTATTTGGAGTAAATTATATAATTTTGTTTAGTAAGGGATTTATTCCAATATATGTATAATCTTAAAATTTTAATTAAATGAATATGGAGATATTGAAAGCATGTAATATTGATTCGGAATCAATATTTAAGAGGAAAATATATTGTAACAACCCGGAAATTCTGGGCCAATTTAAATTTTTTATTTTGGCAATTTTGATGAATTTTGAATATTTAAAATGATTTATTTTAAATAATATCTACGAAAAATTTATTTTTAATTGAATTCGAACATATATATTTATATAGATCGTCGTTAGAATATAATTATTTATTTTTAATTATAAAAGGAACTGAAAATGGCGCAGTAGTTTGATAATTCGATTTCAAAGTTCAAATGAATGTACAGGATTCAAAATAAATCGGATTTTGGCGAAACTGAAAATATTAGAATCTATTTGAGAATATCTTTCCAACGAATCCTAAAAATCAAAATTTCATAGCGGGAATCAAAAGATACGTCCAGTTGAAAATTCAGAGTAGTCGCTATAGAATTCTGGCCCTTAAAATTGGAAATTTTGTAAACGACCTTGGATTTCGACGAAACCACTTTTGTTGGATCTGGGATGTTGAGTTATTGCTAGATTCCAAAATTCGTAATTTTCTGAATCAATATGTGAGCGTGGCAAAGGAAAACACGTTTGACCAGTTTCAGTTGATTTTAATCGATTGGAAAATGGCCATTTTTCAAACGGTCTCAGAATTTGACGAAATTAGTTTTGTTAGGACCGTATCGTCAATACAAAGCTAGAAAATATTTTTTGGGAATTTCTAGAGTCTGTACGTGGCCCCGGTAAATTGAAATGCGCGTTCAAATTCAATATATAGAGTTATATGTTGATTTTGACGAAAACTGATCAAAACGATCGAATCAGCCTATGATACATATCCCATTGTGTTCGGAATGAGGGTAATTAGCTATGGACGACAGGCGGTGGGTCTCGTTTGGAGGTCAAAATAAAAAGTACCTTTTTGAAATTAATTAATTAATTAAATAAATAAAGATAAAAGCTCTCTCTCCCCTTATTCCTTTTATCTCAGGCCCCCCGTTTGATTTCATTCGAATAAAGAAAAAAAAGAAAGAGAAAAAATTAAAACCCATCGCGCTCACCCTAGGCGGCGCCGACCACCATCGAACCCCCCTCTCTTCTTCTCCGACGCGTGGATCCCCTCCCCCTTGCCCCAGACGTCGACGCTCAGCACCCCCCCCCACCGCGAGCCAAATCACACCGCACCTCCTCCATCTTCCCCGCACCCTCTCTTCCCTCCTTCAACTTAAACGCCGCCGTCACCTGGGTCATCCGCCACCCCTCCGGCCAGTGAACCCCCCCACCTCGCTGTAAGTTTTCAGTTTATTTTTATTTTTATTTTTATTTTGTTTTGTTTAGTTTGTTTTAAAAATTTAATTTAGGTTAATCGATTCAAAAACTGATTTTTCTTTGAATATGAAAATCCTTAGATTAAAAATATGATTTTTATATTGGTAGGAGATTAAAAATATAATTTTTATATTGGTAGAAGATTAAAAATATAATTTTTATATTGGTAGAAGATCAAAAATATAATTTTTATATTGGTTGAAGGTTAAAGATATGATTTTTATATAGTAAAGATTATAAAGATATAATTTTTATAGTATAGAAAGAATAAAAATACGATTTTTATATTATTTAGATCGTGAAAATATTATCTTTATATATGTAGCGAAATAAAAATATGATTTTTATTATATATATGTTGAAATAAGAATGTGATTTCTATAGCGTTGAAATAAAAATCCGATCTTTATATAAGAAGAAAACAAAATATAAAAATATAATTCTTATATAGAAAGAAGCATTGTAAATATATATGAAGTAGAAATAAAAATATGATTTTTATTTATTGAAATGAAGTAATAAAAATATAATTTTTATAATGAACAGCGGGACAAAGACTGCATTGGAATTTCAAACAGATCCAGACGGTTCAGCAATTCAAAAGCAAAGCACGACGGAGTGGAACCCTTTGTGAGAACTTCTCACCTTTTAATTTTGTTTTTCTAGTTTTATAATATATACTAGGATGCAGACGGTGTTTAGTAGCACCCGACACCCGTCGTCCACAGACCATGGACGGCTTGTTTGTTTGATTGATTTTGATGTGTAGTTGATTGTGTGATGTGAAATGAAATAAAATATTTATATAGAAAATAAATATTGTATAGTTAAAAATAGAATTTTTAACGTGTATATAAAATGAAATATATATTTATAAACAAATCGGACGATTTGTTCATATACACACATTTGACTGATATTGATTGGGACGATAAATTTTACATATCGCCCAACTGCACAAATAAAATCTGTGTTTGATTGTTTGAAACCCCACACGGGTATTGGGATGATATATGAAATACACTAGTCCCAATAATTAGTTGTATGTCGATCGATTGATTGACAGACTGTTATAAGCGTTGAATATCTATATTTGATGCTTATACAGTGTGGAATGCACTTTGGATGATGGTTGATTGTTTATCGTCATTGTTGTATATATGAATTTGATGAAATCCATATAACTGAAATTATATGGTAATTGACTGTTTTTAATTCCAGTTCGATATTATCGAAATATTTAAAATAACATTCGGTCAAAATTGAAATGTGAAGCCGTGTTAAGTAGTTAAACGCCATTTCAAAGCGAACAGGAATTTTGTCGATTTTATTTGTTTTATAATGAATATCGAAAAGTGATTTCATAATCGAATATTTTGAATTGAAATAGAATTGAAACTGAATTGAAATCAATTTGAAATGAATTCGAATTTAATTGAATAGAAATTCGAATTGAATTGAATAGAAGGTAAATTCGAATTGAATTGGATGAATTTGAAATTCGGATTGAATTGAATAGAAATGAATTCGGACTGAATTGAATAGAAATGAATTCAAATTGAAACTGAATTAAAATTGAATTGAATTAAAATAGAATTGAATTCGAATTGAAACGAATTGAAATCAAATTGAAATTGAAATGAATTTAAAACGAATTTATAAGGAAAATTTCAATTTTGATTTGAATTTGAAATGGAAGTTGAAATTGTTTTTGAAACGAATTTAAAACTATTTATAAAATTCTTTTTAAATAGAAATCGACGAAATATATATTATATATAATATATATAATTTAATGGCCTGAATAGAACGCGCCGCGCCGCGACAGTTCTTGAATTTCGACCATTAACTTCGAACGGACATTACGGGAGATCCGACCGTCGGATTCTCCTAAAACCGGAACCGTTGGGTTCGTATCGAAAATAGCTTTCTAACATATATAAGAAATGTGAAATCTAATGGTTGGATTTGGGGATATGTCCAAATCAAATATGGAAAAGGTCGCTGTAAGTGCAGTTCGATGACCGTTTGTGGAAATCGACTGTACAGGCCTTGATAAAATTACTAAAAATACCTATAATTTGTGTAAAACTATAATATATGAATTGAAAAGGACTAGGATGGAAAATCCCATATTTGAGAAGATAAAAATGTATTTTTATCAAAATGAACTAGTTTTGAACTAGAATTATAAATTTAATATTTTTAAAACAAATAAACTGGATTTGAAATGGTTTTAAAAATAACCAGAATTTTCAAAATATGTATCGGAATGGATTTGAATCGAAATCATCTTCGGAATAGTTTGATGTTGGATTTCGTGATTATACATATATTGTTATGGAAATTTGAAAGATATATGTATATTTTTATTTCCAAAACGATATTTGCTGGTTTCAGAATTTGATATTGAATATAAGCCGATATATTTTCTATTCAGAGCCTTGTATTTAATATCAAATGGGATTTTGGTTTGTCGTGAATGGTATCTTTAATAATACTGTTCTTAAACCCAAATGGAGTTAAGAAAATTAGGAACTAACTGGGATCAGTTAAGTTGAATGGTTTCTTGGATATTGATCTGATGTTGGTTTCGGCCTTCGGGGTTAATATTTAGGGAACTGTTCTCTTACTAATTAACAGTTAGAGACTAATAGAATGGAATGTGATGTGGGTTTATTGTGAACTGTGTTTTAAATGACATTAGTTCTTTAATCCAGTAAAAGGAGTTTTAATGAATCTTTAATTAGATTGAAAGGATCGAGAATGGAGTATCACTAGTTTTTCTCCAAGCGATAGTAAATCTTTAATAAGATTTGAATGGAAAATGGTAATTAAATTTACCGATAACACCGTGGTGTTAGTTATGGGGTAATAACAGTTTTTCTCCATGGGATGAATAGGTTGGGATTGGGAAATAAAATAAATAATTACTTCAGTGTGGTTCGCTGATCCCGACTAGTTTGGAAAACCATAATTTGGTTTGAAATGACATCCAAAGGAAGATTAAAGAATAGATTTTAAAGAATTTATCTTTGATAAAATCAATGGGAACCTCTCCCTAAGAATGTGAAATTTAGGAACTAACTAGGGATCAGTTAAATAGAATGGTTTCCTGGGTATTGATCTGATGTTGGTTTCGGCCTTCGGGGTTAATATTTGGGGAATTATTCTCTTGCTAATTTACGGTTAGTGACTGATGAATTGGAATGAGGCATATGTTGCGTTTGTGTAACACTCGTTTATTATATACGCGGATTATTTAGAAAGGCCAGGTCTATACCCATTCTGAATAACCATTTTGACGATAAGTTGAAGATGAAGACGGTGGTCGAAGACCAGAAGTCTTCACATCATTTGGATAATTACTGATGATCCTGATTGGGCTGTACACCCAAGAGGAGGGAAACAGTTCGTGGTCATCCAGACGTATTTGGAGATCGATGGATAAGCGAGGTATATAATGCCTTCGGTTTCGTTCAGACCTATTACGAATTTATAAATGGATTGTGTGTCTGACATTGGATTTTATTCTGTGTTGATTGATTTCTGTTAAATATATATCTGTTTGGCGGCGGAGAATTTATTCTCTTGCCTAATGCCCTTCTCTGAGACGTACGAGCTTAGAGGTTATATATCGATAGATATCAATCGCATGGCATGAATTGCCTGTGTGGCACGCTGAGATGCAATGATCAAGGCTTTGGTTGAAAAGCAGAGTCTTGTGGTTGATGATCAAAGCATGGCTTTAATACAGCGTAGCTTTGTGTATAGCGTTAATTCGCGAGCCTCACACCTCGGTATGAGTCAAAAATGGGATAAGGACTGCGGGGAGAGCACGACGTTTCTTTCTAGCTATGGTGGTGTCAGTGACCTACCATCCCTGACATTTATATACTTTTCACCTATGTGGTTGTTGGAATGAGGCGCCTCGATTTTAGGTCTATTAGGACCGGGAAACGTGTGTTCAGGAATAACTAATCCTCAAACGTAAGAGAGGACCGGCCCTGAAGCATCCAAGTGGTTACCCGGAGAGAGTAGTCCTGAGACATTTGCTAGAGTGTCTCGAAGCGGAGAGGAGATTGCCCCTTGCCTCGACTCATGACGGAAATCCAATTTCCAATACGAGATATTTCGGTTTTATTTGTAGAGCCTAGTATGGCGACATAGTAGCATGGGATACCATGCCGTCTATGATTGATATTTATGATTGAAATTGTTTTGACACTATACACTTATAATAATATCAAATGTTTTGTTTTAAATGTATTAAGCATTACTTGCCTATTATAAGGGAAAACCCTATCCTCCGGCTTGCATTGCATTGTGTGATGGGACCTGGGTCGTATAATAGCTTCATTTTTCGAAAAAACATTGCGTTGTTTATTCCATGCACTGGTATTCTTGGGAGGAAACCCGTTCCTTGTTATACGGCGTGGTCCCTCGAATTACTCTCTTTTAAATTAAAGTTTTAATAACTGCTTTAGTTCTCACACCAGTCACATGACTGACCTGGAGTTTATTGTTTGAACCTAAACTCTAGGTGCCCCTATTTTCGACACAGGCAGCTAGTATTTTTGGTTTTGCAGATTTATATTCACAGGATCCTGATTTACAGCTGGAACGATGCTCGTAAAGCTCTGTATCCGTGTATTACTTTCAGTTGTGTTTCGTATTGTTTTTCCGCTGCTATGTAACTTATTGTAATCTCTGATATTTATCGAATGTATAATATTCATTTATACTCTGTATATTCTTGTGTCTGATGGAGTTATTGCAATAAACAATGAAATGTTCTTCTGTTTGTGTTCTGATGTGGCTTGTCCTCAATTCTATCCGTGATTTCCCGTAAGGGGGATTTCGGGTCGTCTCAGCTTGGTATCAGAGCTCTGGTTTACAGAGCTCGAGAACAAGACACATTAGAACCATACGAAAGAATTAATTAGAAATTGGATTAGTAATATCCAATGGGAATGACTCGTTAGAGATGGGATCAGTAGTATCCTAGAATGAGTGTGAAGAGTATATTTTTAAAAATGAAAACAAATTTTGTTTTGAAATTTAAATCGTTTTATACGTATTTGAATATTTATTTATATTAATTTGGACAATCGAGTATATAAAGATTTTGCATATACGCGTCATGAACGTATATTCAAAGTTTCAATATACTGGATAGATATAGAATCGCACTCTAGTCGCCCGGAGATGATACTGATGGTTGATATATCACCATCAGTGTTTATGTTCGAGTTGAAAGTGATATTTCTATATATTTCCATTAGACTGGTGTGAGAACCAAAATATAGCTAGAATACATTGTTGTGATTTGGCATCAAAAACATGATTATCTGTATATGTATCAAAATTATGAATTTGAAAAGCTAATCGACTAATTAATTGATGGTTGTGTTGTATAATTATTCCTTTAAACCATTATGTGAATGAACGGTGAATTTAGGCCTAATTTAACCAAATATTGAACTGTATTGTAAATTGTTTGGAAATGCATGCATATACATGTATATCGATTGAACATGTCATAGCAAGGAGGCTAGAGAAGAGGAATAAAATTGTTTGCCCGACAAATAGGTACATGTTTATTGTATTTCTTGGGTTTTGGATGATTTTATGAGCCGATTGGCTAGCCGCTTGGCTTTTTCTTTTTCTTTTGGATTGAAGAAGGCCATGGGAGGCTATATGAAATATCCCGAAGTCCCCGGTGCAGGGGAGGTTATGGCGAAATTTTTCGAAAATTTAGGGTGTTAGCCAAATTTTTGAAAAATTTGAAAAGTTCTTAAAAACTGAAAAGTTGAAGAAATTAAGCCGTAGTGAAAATAACGAAAGTTGAGTTTGTTTGTAAAACAACTTTCGGCTTCGTTCCTTTTCGGGGATGAAAAGTTTTAAGTGGGGGAGAATGTAACAACCCGGAAATTCTGGGCCAATTTAAATTTTTTATTTTGGCAATTTTGATGAATTTTGAATATTTAAAATGATTTATTTTAAATAATATCGACAAAAAATTTATTTTTAATAGAATTCAAACGTATATATTTATATAGATCGTCGTTAGAATATAATTATTTATTTTTAATTATAAAAGGAACTGAAAATGGCGCGGTAGTTCGATAATTCGATTTCAAAGTTCAAATGAATGTACAGGATTCAAAATAAATCCGATTTAGGCAAAACTGAAAATATTAGTATCTATTTAAGAATATCTTTCCAACGAATCCGAAAAATCAAAATTTCATAGCAATAATCAAATGGTACGTCCAGTTGAAAATTCAGAATAGTCGCTATGGAATTCTGGCCCTTAAAAATAGAAATTTTGCAAACGACCTCGGATTTCGACAAAACCACTTTTGTTGGATCCGAGATGTCAAGTTATTGCTAGATTCCAAAATTCGTAATTTTCTGAATCAATATGTTAGCATGACAAAGGAAAACGCGTTTGACCAGTTTTAGTTGATTTTAATCGACTGGAAAATAGCCATTTTTCAAACTGTCTCATAATTTGACGAAATTAGTTTTGTTAGGACCGTATCGTCAATACAAAGCTAGAAAATATTTTTCGGGAATTTCTAGAGTCCGTATGTGGCCCCGGTAAATTGAATTGCGCGTTCAAATTCAATGTATAGAGTTATATGTTGATTTTAACGAAAATTGATCGAAACGATCGAATCAGCCTACGATACATATCCCATTGTGTTCGGAATGGGGGTAATTAGCTATGGATGACAGGAGGTGGGTCTCGTTTGGAGGTCAAAATAAAAAGTACCTTTTTGAAATTAAATAATTAAATAAATAAATATAAATAAAAACTCTCTCTCCTCTTATTCCTTTTATGTCAGGTCCCCCCGTTTGATTTCATTCGAATAAAGAAAAAAGAAGAAAGAGAAAAAATTAAAACCCATCGCGCCCCCTAGGCGGCGTCGACCACCATCGAACCCCCCCTCTCTTCTTCTTCGTCGCGTAGATCCCCTCCCCCTTGCCCCAGACGTCGACGCTCAACACCCCCCCACCGCGAGCCTAATCGCACCACACCTCCTCCATCTTCCCTGCGCCCTCTCTTCTGTAACGACCCAGATTTTTACGATCTTGGGTAACCGATATACAACACATATCGAACATCCAAGGATCGAAAATAACCGAATAGTTAATGAAAGAAATTAGAGGGTCACCTAACGAAAAGCGAGAACCCCCTATCATGCGACACATGCACCAAGCATGCAACATGGACTGGTATGAGTAAAATAGTTTAAAACAGTTCAAGCAGGTAAACGATATCTCATAAGACCACGTTGTATAACAGAACGGGTTTTTCCCTTATGAGAATCCAAAATATCTTTATATCAAAAGCTTTTGATATTATAATAATGTCTATCAACCACAATATAATAATCATCTAGCAGAAACACTTTCATCTCACGTTCTACATATATAGTATACAATCAAAACCGCAAGCACGTATGGGTAATGGATTTCCAACTATGACATGGTATGGAACCACTAGTGTACCTCTAAAGAGGAATACACTGGGTTCAACAAGAACATCTTGCAACCCGGCCACACATGACCGACCACTCATTTCGCTTGAGTGTATCAAATGTATATCACCAACGGTTGGGATCAGCAACCGTTTCCCGAATAAGACAGTATCGACAATAGATTTTAAGAAATAAATGAAACTCTAGATCAGGTGATTATACACCCTAATAGGTGCGACCTACATAGCCATACTGCCTGCCCGATTTCTGTCATTACCGGTTGATGAGGCTAGAAGCTACGCTTTATCATCACACCAGATTCACTTTGAATGCCACATCATCAAATCCATCAAGTCACCGATTGACGTCCCCAACAATACATTATGTGTTAGCTAAAAGAAGTTTCCTTCTCCGCTTCCACTCTTGGTACGGTTGAAGAAATCAATGTACGTGTCCTTTCTGGAAATACTCTGTCAGACATTCATCCATACAAGTCATCCAGGAACAGGATGAACCGAAGGCACTACTTAGTATACCCATCTTAGGTACTGTTATCTAAGATTTATACAACAGTCCTTGCACTTTTCTCCGTCTTTAATTATCTTTGGCATATATGATTCGCAACGCTTATGCCAATACAGAGTGGTTCTTTGGATAATAATCCAACCGGTCTCTCCATATTAACAACCTAAATTGGTCAAAAACATCGATAATTTATGATTTAACCATCAAAGAAAAACAGGTGTGCAAACAACGATATTATTCCAGGAGGAAATTATATCGATCACTCATCATTCAACATTTATCTCTTTATTTCATAGATTTACTTATCTCCTATTTCCCTATATTCAACATTTGATTACGTTTTTGATTCTATTTGGAAAACATTTTCAATCTTCTTTACTTGGATTTAAACAGATGTTTAAATCAACATCGCGACGACAACTCAAACCACTACACTTATTTACTAAATTCACTTAACCACTTTCACTCTCGAACCTTAACCATTTCTAAATTAAAAACGAAGTCAATCAAGTTAGGGTATAATTACCTCTCAGACCTTAACTGAACAACATTTCAAATCTCGAAATAGGGTAAGTTCATCTTTTAACTCTTTAACACTTCCTTACGAAATTCTCTTTCGAATAATCTCTATTCGATAACTCCTCCCTTCGAATAAACTATATTCGATTAACTCCTTTAATTCTATTCGAATAAAATATATTCGATTAACTACTTTAATTCTATTCGAATAAACTATATTCGATTTACTCCTTTAATTCTATTCGAATAAACTATATTCGATTAACTCCTTTAATTCTATTCGAATAAACTATATTCGATTTACTCTTTAATTCTATTCGAATAAACTATATTCGATTTAACTCCTTTTGATCAACTAAATTCGATAACTCCTTTCGATTTAAACAAATCGATAACTCCTTTCGATTAGACTATAATCGATAACTCCCTTCGATTAGACTATAATCGATAACTCCCTTCAATTAGACTATAATCGATAACTCCTTTTGATTAGACTATAATCGATAACTCCTTTCGATTAGACTATAATCGATAACTCCTTTTAACTTTATTCGATTAATTAATACTTGATTAACTTACTTCGAATATTTCTGATTCGATTTCTTACTTCGAATATCTCTGATTCGATTAACTTATTTCAAATATCTCTGCTTCGAATAAACTAAATTCGATTTAACTCTATTCAATAACTCTAGTTCGATTTAACTCTATTCAATAACTCTAGTTCGATTTAACTCTATCGATTAACTCTAACTGTTTAACTCTAACTGGTTTAACTCTAACTGGTTAACTCTAATTGATTAACTCTAACTGATTAACTCTAACTGATTAACTCTTTTAACTCTATTTATTCTAACAAGTAAATATCTCCTTTATACTCTATTTATTTTAAACCAATAAATATCTCCTTTAATTTATATTTATTTTAACAAATAAATATCTCCTTTAATTTCTATTTATTTTAAAAAATAAATATCTCCTTTAATTTCTATTTATTTTAACAAATAAATATCTCATTTAATTTTTATTTATTTCCTAAATAAATAACCCTTTCCTTTTGTTTATTTCCTAAATAAATAAATCCTAAATAAATCCTTTTACTTTTATTTATTCCCTAAATAAATAATCCCTTTAAATCTATTTGTAAATGTTTTACAAATATTTCCTTTTTAATTCTATTCTATTTGTAAATGGTTTACAAATATTTCTCTTTCTATATTTGTCTATTTATTTTCTAATTAAATTCTCCTTTGATTTAATCCTGTTTATCTTCCAAAGTAAATAATCCCTTTATAATATATAATTTATTTACCAAATAAATAATCCATTTAATGTCTTATTTATTTATCTTAAATAAATAATTCACTTTATAAGTATTCCACTTATGAATATCCTTTTTATAAATATTCCCTATTTATAAATATTCCTGTTTATAAAATCTTCTTTGATTTTATAAATAAATTTCCTTTTATAAAATCCTTTGATTTTATAAATAATTTATTTTCAAATATCACTTTGAAAATTCCCTTATCAACATCCCGGTATGTTATGGTATTTAACATACCATACAACAATGATCAGTATCATTCACACATGTATAATCATCAACAGATTTCATATCACATCGTATAACACAATATATAAAACAAAACAGTATTTATATATTGAGGAACCCTGTTGGGTCCCTCCAACCTGTTTCCCTGCATCCACAGATGTTACACAATAAAATCGACATCACTTTCAGTTCGGTATGAAATATTCTGATAGCAAAATCAATATCTAAATATTTAACGGTTTATATATATATATATATATATGTATAATTTCCACTAACTGACTAGCAGTTCAATCAATCAGTCAACACATAGTCAATCAGACAATTCTAACACTTCTAAAAATACAACATGAAATTTTAAACTGTTCAGAGTTAGTGAGATTTACTCACATTTGCAGTTCATCGTTAAAGAATGATAAACTGTTGTTTGATCTAAATCAAACAGTTTATTTCGCCATAAATTCAAATGGGCTTCAAATCCACTCCCAGCCAGTTCCATCGTGTAGCGCTCGTCCATACGATCCCAACGTGACTGACGGTTCGAATTTCTGACGACGTACGAACAAGTTATGCTAATTATTAGTTGATACATGATTTTAATTTAAATTAACTTAAACAATTGAAATGTGGGCCTCACCCCAAACTCTTCATCGGCCCATTAACCCAACGAACCAGACCCGCCCCAATCCTTTCTTCCCCAAATATCACGACAGCTCCAGGAACTCGCTCCGTTCCTCATTACCACCATCGATCGTTCCTTTCACTATTCCTCAACCATCCTTCTATTAAAAATGTAATAAAAATCACATTTAATCTCCTCTCAATCTCCTCTTTAATCTCATACCCAAATCATCTCGTTCGATCACCCATACCGCGGATCGCGTCCTCCAGCACTGCTACAGTAGTGCGACACTTATCACAACGGATCCTCACAAAACAGTACCAAATGATGCGCCTTCACACCCTGATCGCAACCGCGCCCTCAATCCCCCTTTCGGCCTTCACCCTTGATGTTGCTCGTCAGCCCTAGGTGCTAATAACGCATGCTGTACATTTTTGAACAACCGGAACCGACGTCGAACTCAGAAAAACACACATAGGAAGGTGAAGCAACTTCCCAGCGATCCAAATATAATTGTTTGAGAATTTATAGGATTTGATCGGATTTTATTTTGTTTTCTTTTTGATCTTTGAGCTCACGTTTTTGCTGTTGGAAATGTTTTTGTGGCGGCCTGAAATGTTAGGTCTTAAGGGAGGATAGATGGTATATTTATAGGCAATTAGATTTAGATATTTTGGTTTGGATATTCGATTTAATATTCGTATTCATCAATTGAAAATTCCTGTGATCACATAAAGTACCCAAAAATCACCAAACTGGACATACTGCTAGAGTTTGGCATTACGAACCCAATGAAACTGGTTTCGTCTAATTCTGACTCCGTTTGCTCACACAGCGTATTTTTAACTGTCGAAATACTGACAATTTTTCACTCTAAAAATCCATACGGCCACACAGTGACCCCAAAAATCACGAAACTGGAAATCGAACAACTATTTGATGTTGCGGATCCAGCAAAATTAGTTTCGTCGAATTCCGACTTCATTTGCAAAAGTGGCTATTTTTAAAGCTCTGGATGACCCATTTAAATATATGAATATTTAAATATAATTAAATTAAATATTTAAAAAAATTAAATATTAACGTCTATATTCACATGTAATACCGTACAGCTTCAAAATATTGCAATATGGATTTACAACTCGATATTACATCGTTAGAGTTATATCGATGTTCAATTTCTATTTAAATCCTTATATAAAATATAATTAGATCGTTATGTTCAGGGCGCTGCATTTCTGAGAATTTGATTTGGACATAACTCAAAATCTACATGACGAAATCCCGATTTTTCTCTTCCACTAGAAAGATATACTCCACCAGCTCCACACGTTTCTTGTTTCACAGAAATTCAATTTAAAACGAACCCTGTATATTCAGTTGAAGTTCAAATCGCCAAATAGCGAACTACCGCTCCATTTCGAGCTCGATTATAATTATATTATAATTCTACGTTCAAGCTAACGTCGATTGAATATATTTGTCAATATAATTCAACTCTAAGATGAATTAAATCCTAGGGACGACCCAGTTCATAGAATATTGTGATTTCCAATATTTTTGATTATTTCTGCATTAAATATATTATTCTATTATTTAATTTAATTAAATATTCCATATTATTTAATTAAACCACTATTTAATTCGCTATATCACTATTTATATAATTAGATAAATTAATTATAATACCTCTGACAATGCGGGTCATTACATTCTTCCCCACTTAAAATAATTTCGTCCTCGAAATTGATAAGGTAGAGGGTGACCCTCTCTATTTGGTAAAAGTTTGTCTGTCTACCCCTTAACTCTGGTTTCAACTGAACCAATTAATATTGACTAAAATATTAATTCCTTCCGACTAACTAAAATTTTCAAAAATTCTGAAAATTATCTAACACTTTAAATTCTCGGAAAATTTCGCCATAACCTCCTTTGTACAGCCATATCGGTAAAACCACAACTCGCCACTCTAGGCCTTCTCCAACCCAAAAGAAAATTAAACAGCCAAGCGGCTTGCCAATTCGGCTCATAAATCTCATGCTTATATCAAATATAAACTTGCACCTTTTTGTCGGGCATATCAACTCTATCACTTTTACCTGTTGTCAATTCAACATATACCGATGAAATTTCCAACTTGATCTCGAATCAATTTATCTTTAACACAACCATTCGCTTATACCTAAGTCGAATTTCATTTCAAACTCAAGCACTATTCTTGATTCCAACTATTAACCCGATTATTAAATTACACTTCAAATTCAAATATCACAAATCCAATTTGTCTCGATGTATTCTAATTCAATTTCAGTTACCACTTAACTGATTCCAATTCAATTTCTATTTGCTTCTGCAAATTCTATTTAATTTGATTTTAATTCAAACAACCTTTTTCTGGGAGTTTTTAAACAGCTTTGTTTTTTGTCAAAAACCAAACTTTCCTTAGCAAGATTCAAACAACTTGTTTTTCCCAAAACCAATTCAAAACAGTATCTCCGGTAGTAATTCGTTACTTACAACTCGAAAATGAATACTAATGATGCAGCTGTCGTCATCAGAATCTATTTTCCAGCTATCGAAGTGAGTTCAATACTATAAAACCATTTATAAACATTTCCACTTTGAAATTTATTTCAAAATATAGTTCACACTGCTTGTAAAACAAATTTAAAATCTCCTAGGATCTTAAATTTTCCTTATTTTTAATCCAAATCCATTTACAAACACTTATCCAATTTTCCTGAAATTTTAATTCAATTTCTGGTTTAAATTTCAGATTTAACTCATCTGATTTCACGTATTTCACTTATATGAATTCTGATTGGTTATTTACATAACCATTTAATTTATAATCTTACTCAATTATAATAACAACCAATATATCCACTATATTATAATTTTGATATATATATATATATATCTTCTTATATCAAGATATACCTTGGGTAAACTTATTTTAATTTACCCTCTTTTCAAAACATATCGTGTCGACCCATCGTATTCGAGTGTTTATAAACTCCTACCGATACAGTGGATCAAACTGATCGACCAGAACCCATAAACAACTCAACCAATGAATCTCCACAATATAAAACAATTTTTTATATCAATAACAAATACGTTCACTCGTATATATATACTCAAACTCAATCTAGGGTATTACTAACCCTATCTCTATCGAGTCACGCCATAGAGCCAAGGTAATTCACTTAACCTTAAGCTCTGATACCAACTGTAACGACCCGGATTTTTGCGATCTTGGTCATCCGATATACAACACATATCGAACATCCAAGGATCGAAAATAACCGAATAGTTAATGAAAGAAATTAGAGGGGCATCTAACGAAAAGCAAGAAACCCCTATCATGCGACACATGCACCAAGCACGCAACATGGACTGGTATGAGTAAAACAGTTTAAAACAGTTCAAGCAGGTAAACGATATCTCATAAGACCACACCGTATAACGGAACGGGTTTTTCCCTTAAGAGAATCCAAAATATTTTTATATCAAAAACCTTTTGCTATTATAATAATGTCTATCAACCACAATATAATAATCATCTAGCAGAAACGCTTTCATCTCACATTCTACATATATAGTATATAATCAAAACCGCAAGCACGTATGGGTAATGGATTACCAACTATGACAAGGTATGGAACCACCTTTCGCTAGTGTACCTCTAGAGAGGAATACACTGGGTTCAACAAGAACATCTTGCAACCCGGCCACACATGACCGACCACTCATTTCGCTTGAGTGTATCGAATGTATATCACCAACGGTTGGGATCAGCAACCGTTTCCCGAATAAGACAGTATCGACAATAGATTTTAAGAAATAAATGAAACTCTAGATCAGGTGATTATACACCCTAACAGGTGCGACCTACATAGCCATACTGCCTGCCCGATTTCTGTCATTACCGGTTGATGAGGCTAGAAGCAAAGCTTTATCATCACACCAGATTCACTTTGAATGCCACATCATCAAATCCATCAAGTCACCGATTGACGTCCCTAACAATACATTATGTGTTAGCTAAAAGAAGTTTCCTTCTCCGCTTCCACTCTTGGTACGGTTGAAGAAATCAATGTACGCGGCCTTTCTGGAAATACTCTGTCAGACATTCATCCATACAAGACATCTAGGAACAGGATGAACCGAAGGCACTATTTAGTATATCCATCTTAGGTACTGTTATATAAGATTTATACAACAGCCCTTGCACTTTTCTCCGTCTTCAATTATCTTTGGCATATATGATTCGCAACGCTTATGCCAATACAGAGTGGTTCTTTGGATAATAATCCAACCGGTCTCTCCATATTAACAATGTAAATTGGTCAAAAACTTCGATAGTCTATTATTTAACCATCAAAGAAAAACAGGTGTGCAAACAACGATATTATTTCCAAGAGGAAATTATGTCGATCACTCATCATTCAACATTTATCTCTTTATTTCATAAATTTACTTATCTCCTGTTTCCCTATATTCAACATTTGATTACGTTTCTGATTCTATTTGGAAAACATTTTCAATCTTCTTTACTTGGATTTAAACAGATGTATAAATCAACATCGCGACGACAACTCAAACCACTATACTTATTTACTAAATTCACTTAACCACTTTCACTCTCGAACATTAACCATTTCTAAATTAAAAACGAAGTCAATCAAGTTGGGGTATAATTACCTCTCAGGCCTTAATTGAACAACATTTCAAATCTCGAAATAGGGTAAGTTCATCTTTTAACTCTTTAACACTTCCTTACGAAATTCTCTTTCGAATAATCTCTATTCGATAACTCCTCCCTTCGAATAAACTATATTCGATTAACACCTTTAATTCTATTCGAATAAAATATATTTGATTTACTCCTTTAATTCTATTCGAATAAACTATATTCGATTAACTCCTTTAATTATATTCGAATAAACTATATTCGATTTACTCTTTAATTCTATTCGAATAAACTATATTCGATTTACTCTTTAATTCTATTCGAATAAACTATATTCGATTTAACTCCTTTCGATTAACTAAATTCGATAACTCCTTTCGATTTAAACAAATCGATAACTCCTTTCGATTAGACTATAATCGATAACTCCCTTCGATTATATTATAATCGATAACAAGGAGACTATAACCGATAACTCCTTTCGATTAGACTATAATCGATAACTCCTTTTAACTTTATTCGAATAATAAATATTTGATTAACTTACTTCGAATATTTCTGATTCGATTTCTTACTTCGAATATCTCTGATTCGATTAACTTATTTCGAATATCTCTGCTTCGAATAAACTAAATTCAATTTAACTCTATTCAATAACTCTAGTTCGATTTAACTCTATTCAATAACTCTAGTTCGATTTAACTCTATCGATTTACTCTAACTGTTTAACTCTAACTGGTTTAACTCTAACTGGTTAACTCTAACTGATTAACTCTTACTGGTTAACTCTAACTAATTAACTCTTTTAACTATATTTATTCTAACAAGTAAATATCTCCTTTATACTCTATTTATTTTAAACAAATAAATATCTCCTTTAATTTCTATTTATTTTAAGAAATAAATATCTCCTTTATACTCTATTTATTTTAAACAAATAAATATCTCCTTTAATTTCTATTTATTTTAACAAATAAATATCTCCTTTAATTTCTATTTATTTCCTAAATAAATAACCCCTTTCATTTTATTTATTTCCTAAATAAATAAATCCTTTTACTTTTATTTATTCCCTAAATAAATAAATCCTTTTACTTTTATTTATTCCCTAAATAAATAAATAATCCCATTAAATCTATTTGTAAATGTTCTACAAATATTTCCTTTTTAATTCTATTCTATTTGTAAATGGTTTACAAATATTTCTCTTTCTATATTTGTCTATTTATTTTCTAATTTAATTCTCCTTTGATTTAATCCTGTTTATCTTCCAAAGTAAATAATCCCTTTATAATATCTAATTTATTTACCAAATAAATAATCCATTTAATGTCTTATTTGTTTATCTTAAATAAATAATTCACTTTATAAGTATTCCACTTATGAATATCCTTTTTATAAATATTCCCTATTTATAAATATTCCTGTTTATAAAATCTTCTTTGATTTTATAAGTAAATTTCCTTTTATAAAATCCTTTGATTTTATATATAATTTATTTTCAAATATCACTTTGAAAATTCCCTTATCAACATCCCGGTATGTTGCAAGAGATAAACAATGGCGTCCGTCTCTTTCAATGCACCGCCTCTCAACCACTCCCAGCCTCCCAACCCTCATCAGCCTCTCAATCACTCCCGGCCTCTTGCCTCTAACCTCAGCCATTCTTCCTCCTCCTCTTTCCCTCGTCGACTGCCTGCAACCTCGCCGCTGTTCTCCAACCATCCCCTTGACACTGACTCCCTCCCTGTCCACCGCTTCTCTACTAGTCCACCACCTGCGTCTTCCTCTGCCAGATCGTACGCTCAGGTGGCTTCCTCGCCTCCGCCTCGCTCTCCCATTCTCTCCAATCCACCGCCCCTGAAGCGTAGAATCCTGCCGCCGTTCACAACAGTCAGAAACATGATCGATTTTTTGAAATTTGAACGTCGGTGCCTGAGATGTGGAGATAGACGACACGTGGTAAGCCAGTGTAGAAACTCATCGATTTGTTATTGCTGTTCGCTCTTTGGGCATGCAAGCCGGCATTGTCCTGATAAAAGAAAATCCTTCCAGCACAGCGCTGAGCTGTCGCTCCATCCCAAGGGTTCTCGAACATTGAAAGGCCGCGAGGCATTTAGGCTGCGCGATCAGAACATTGGGACCCAGCGGTCTACTCCTATTTCAAATCGTAATTATAGCCTGAATAATCCAAAAACACGTAACACCTTAAGCTTAACCCCCTGCAAACAACTCATTACCCTCATCCCCTCTCCTTCTCCAAATCCACTCAAAAAATTTCCAATCTTGCTTGAAATGGCGGATGCTTATCGCTATCTCTCAGCAACCATTATCGATGGACTCTGGTCTATTGAGCTGATCAGTCGAGCTCTTAATCTAGCCCTCGACGTTCACCTTAACTGGCCAATGTGGCATACCTCTGATAACACCTTTCTGATTTATTTCCCTGACTTAGATACCAAAAACCGTGCCCTTCAACTGAAATCCCTGACTAAGGAAGATGGAACCGTGTCCCTTTATCAAGCCCCCACCCTTTCTGAGCTCCTAGAACCAGCCTTTGAACAGGAATCCTAGGTGAAAGTCAGTGGCTTTCCCAAGTTTATGAGAACCTTTAATGCCATTAGTGAAGCCCTTAAGCCGATGGGACGCTTAATTGAAGAAGACTCTTGCGATTGGTCTCTGGTGGATCATCGCTATCTCTGTGTGAAGATGCAGTTGTATGAGGGCATCACCACCCCTTGTACTTTCATTTCCCACCTTAACAATCATGCTGTTAGGCTTTGTATCGAGCGTTGGGATCATGCCCACCCTCCGCAACGCCCTGAAACGCTCCTCCTTGGTATGGATTATAATCATGATGCTACATCTTCCAAACATTGGAGCAACATGACATGCAAATTGATGACAACATATACGATGTAATGACGGATGAAGCGGAGCGTTGGGTGCCTGGTCTCATTCCAACTCATGAGCAGGATCTGGAAATGTTGATTCATCACAATGTGGATCAGTTTGTGCCTCGTTGTGACCCTTTTGCAGATCTGGATCTTTCAGTACCCCTCCACCTTCAGTTGCCACCCCAGCAGGAGCATCAACATCAAGCTGTTCAGGAAAACCTCGAGCATGTTGATAGCGAGCAACACCCCCAAGCTCTCCAGGAACATCAGGACTCAACTTCCCCTTTGGTGGTATCCCCTACAATCAGGCGGAGTGCCAGGATCAGCAGGCCACAGTCCCTTCCGCCTGAAACCTCTGGTACCTTTTTTGTACCTGTTGTTTTTTCTTCTACTAATAAGGCTTTAAATAAAAAACTTGCTAAATGCATGGGCGTGAGTCTGCATGATACACACTATTCTGCCATGCAAACCCTAAAACAGCAGCGTACTAACCAAATTAAATGAAGATTGTATCTTGGAACATTCGTAGGTCAGGGGACCCTACAAAAAATCGTGTTGTCAATCTAATCATTTCTCCTCTTCGTATTGATATCTTATTTATACAAGAATCCAAAGTCTCTAATCCACCTAACGCTCTTATTCGTCAACTTTGCGGCCCCCACCTCTCTGGTTGGTCCCACGTGGATGCAGTTGACTCACGTGGTGGACCTATTACTACGTGGAATGAAAGTATCTGGAAGCTTTGCCACACCTCATATCACCCTTCTGTTTTGCACGTGATCCTCCTCCACAACCCCTCCAACACTTTCTTTCACTTCACCAATGTTTATGCTCCCAATGATCCTTACCTTAGATCAGAAGTTTGGCAATTCTGCCTCAACTTATCTCATAATATTAATGGCCCATGGATCATTGGTGGTGACTTCAACACTACTCGATTTTCCTTTGAACGTAATTCAGGAATCCCCTCCCCTGATTCCGACTCTTTTAACTCCCTCATCAATTCATGCCAACTCATCGATCCACCCATTAGTAATCGTAGATTCACTTGGTCCAGCAGAAGAGACAATCCTTCGTTATCAAAAATTGATAGATTTTTCTTTAATTTAGCCTGGGAAGATCTCTTTCCCCTCTCCTTGGTCAACGACCTCGCCACAACTATTTCTGACCATTGTCCAATTGTCCTTGACACTTAGGATAATGCTCCGATTAAGAGACCATTCAGATATGAGAGATTATGGACACTTGAACCCTCCTTTGTTGATTTCATCAAACACACTTGGTCACAACCTTTGAATTGTAATTCGGCAACAACCAGAATGGTTTGTAAGCTTCGCTCTCTTCGCAAATTAATTCGCCCTCGGGCTAAGAACATTTGGAATTCTTTGAAATCCAGAATCTCATCCACTCAAGATGCCATTTTAAACTTAAACATCATTGTGGAGAGTCGTCCACTAACTGACCTGGAGAAACATATCTTGAAAAACCATGAATTGGAACTAGAGAGACTTATCAAACAAGAAGAAATTGGATGGAAACAGCGATCCAAAGCTAGATGGATCAATGAAGGAGATAAAAACACTGCATACTTTCACCGTTTAGCTAATGGTCACCGACGTGCTTCATTCATTTCTGAAATAATTCACGCCAACATCTCATTTTCTGATCCCAAAGAAATTTTCTCCCTGTTCACACAATTTTATAGAAGCATTCTGGGTTCTTAACCCCCTCCATCCCCTTCGATTGATTGGCACAATCTTTATCCAAACCCTAAACATATTGCCATTGATCACCCATTCACAGAAGGGGAGATTTGGGCCGCAATCAATGACATGGCGGCAGACAAGGCTCCGGGGCCTGATGGCTTTGGCCCATGTTTTTTCAAGCATTTCTGGCCCACCATCAAATTTGACCTAATTGAGATGTGCTCTGAATTCTACTCTGACCCATCTACTATTGCTAAACTTAACTATGCTAATATAATCCTCATTCCTAAATTCCCCGGAGCTAACACCCTTCCAGCATTTAGACCCATTAGCCTCCTCAATACTACTTTCAAAATCATCACCAAGATATTAGCTAACAGACTCCAAAACCATATCTCTGAGTTAGTAGATATCGAACAATCCGCCTTTATTCTGGGAAGAAATATATTAGACTGTGTTGCTGCTACACAGGAGATCATCTCCTTCTGCCACACCACGAACTCCCCTGGAGTGCTTCTCAAACTTGATTTCTCTAAAGCCTTTGATTCGGTTAACTGGTATTTCATCCTGGACCTTATGTCTCACAGAGGCTTTCCCATGAATTGGTGTAACTGGATCAAGCATATCCTATTCACTAGCTATTCAATGATCAATATTAATGGAGAAATTGGAGGCAAAATTAAATCTAAAAGAGGCTTACGACAAGGAGATCCACTTTCAACTTTGCTTTTTGTCTTGATTGCTGATGTCTTTAATCAGATGGTGAAACTCTCATCAACTCACAACATCCTCTCTGGCATTTCTCTTCCTAACTCCAATCTCTCCACAACCAACTTACAATTTGCTGATGACACGATTCTCTTTACCGTTCCTTCACCTCAAAACATCCACAGCCTTAAAGTTCTCCTTTACACGTTCGAACTCATCTCTGGTCTTTCTATCAATTTCAATAAAAGTTCTGTTATAATGTTGGGAAATTGTTCTTCTCTTGGTGCCCCTATTGCCAAATGTCTAAATTGCAAGGTTGGTTCTTTCCCCATTACTTATCTTGGCATACCCCTTCGTCCTACCAAACTTCATAAATCAGATTGGATTCCTCTTATTTCAAGGATTGAATCTAGACTTTCATCTTGGAAGGCAAATTCCTTGTCCTCTGCTGGTCGCCTTGTGCTTCTCAAGCATGTTCTCTCCTCAATACCAATGTACTGGATGTCGTTTCACAAATTACCCATCTGGTTATCAACAAGATTGACTCTATTCGAAGTTCTTTCCCTTGGAATGGTGATAAGCTCAAAAGGCTAGTCAACTGGCAAACAGTTTGTCTCCCTTACTCTCATGGGGGATTGAATGTCCCTCAGCTTGCCTCCTTCAACCAAGCTCTGTTGGCTAAATGGATTTGGCGTGCTCTTTCCCCTTCTCATTTCATATGGAAAGATTGGATCTTAATGCGGCTTTACAATGCAAACCCAGCCTTCATCCTTCACTTCAGTCCTGCCTCTAACCCATCTCCGTTCTGGAGGGGAGTTTTATCCTCCCTCGCGAGAATTAAACCGCTTTTCCATGTTTAAGTAAATAATGGTGAATCATGTTTGTTTTGGCAAGATATTTGGTTCGGAGAACTTCCTCTTTCCTCCTCCTTACCCAACCTTGAATCTATTTACAATTCTAACCCACAGACAGTTGCTGAAGCCTTTAATTTGGGCCCATTGGGCTTGTTTCCCAGTTCAATATTTGGGCTGTCCAGTTTACAAGAGTTGGCTAAGATAAAAATACTCTTAGATTCTTTTCAACTCTCGCATGGGCCTGACTCTTTTTATTGGGCTTTGGGCTGTTCTCGAAAAATTTCAGTCAAGTCTTGTTATGATTATTTGATCCATCCTGGACGATGCTATTCTTTCTCCAGAGTCTGGAACTGTCATCTCCCCCCTCGCATCATTTTCTTTCAATGGCTCTTAATCCACAATCGCATCAACTCAAAAGACAGACTCTGCCGATTTGGGATCGATGTCAACCCTATTTGCGTTCTTTGCAACCTGAGTAATGAATCCCTCACCCATCTTTTCTTTGATTGTGTCTTTTCTTTTGCGGTCTGGGCCGCGGTTAGCTCATTCATTCTCGGGTTCGTCCCTTCTTTTTGCTCTTTCTTCGATTACTAGCAGCACAATCCCCCTGACCCCTCGTCTGACTCTCTGGTAGCGATCTTCTCCTGGTGTATCTGGTTAGAACGAAATGCATGCGTATTCGGAAGACCCAAAAAGTTATTCTGGGGAACTTGTTTTCATATTCTGCATCTCTTCGAATTATGGACAGGCTCGGCCAGGCACGCTCGCTTCAGACTCTCCCTCCCCCAGCCTCGCTCGCCTGGATCTCAAGAAAGCAGCTCGCCATTTCCTCTGTGATCAAGTATAAGTATGTAGCTCTGTTTTGGTAGTGTACTTATCACTCAGCTGTGTTGTGGTTGCAATATGTACATCTTATTAGTACTCTTTAGACTGTAATATATATGACCATCTTGGTCTGTTCTTAGTCTGCTACTGGTTGGGCCTGTCAACCAGATATTAATACTAGCTCTTTTGCATCTACGCGTAACCGGCTGTGTAGTGCCCGCTACACACCCGTTTTCCTCAAAAACGTCCCGGTATGTTATGGCATTTAACATACCATACAACAATGATCAGTATCATTCACACATGTATAATCATCAACAGATTTCATATCACATCGTATAACACAATATATAAAACAAAACAGTATTTATATATTGAGGAACCCTGTTGGGTCCCTCCAACCTGTTTCCCTGCATCCACAGATGTTACACAATAAAATCGACATCACTTTCAGTTCGGTATGAAATATTCTGATAGCAGAATCAATATCTAAATATTTAACGGTTTATATATATATATATATATAATTTCCACTAACTGACTAGCATTTCAATCAATCAGTCAACACACAGTCAATCAGACAATTTCTAACAGTTCTAAAAATACAACATGAAATTTTAAACTGTTTAGAGTTAATGAGATTTACTTACATTTGCAGGTCATCGTTAAAGAATGATAAACTATTGTTTGATCTGAATCAAACAGTTTATTTCGCCATAAATTCAAATGAGCTACAAATCCACTCCCAGTCAGTTCCATCGTGTAGCGCTCGTCCATACGATCCTAACGTAACTGACGGTTCGTATTTCTGACGAAGTACGAACAAGTTATGCTAATTATTAGTTGATACATGATTTTAATTTAAATTAAATTAAACAATTGAAAAGTGGGCCTCACCTTTAACTCTTCATCGGCTCATTAACCCAATGAACCAGACCCGCCCCAATCCTTTCTTCCCCAAATATCACGACAGCTCCAGGAACTTGCTCCGTTCCTCATTACTACCATCGATCGTTCCTTCCACTATTCCTCAACCATCCTTCTATTAAAAATACAATAAAAATCACATTTAATCTCCTCTCAACCTCCTCTTTAATCTCATACCCAAATCATCTCATTCGATCATCCATACCGCGGATCGCGTCCTCCAGCACTGCTCCAGTAGTGCGACACTTATCACAACGGATCCTCACAAAACAGTACCAAATGATGCGCCTTCACACCTTGATCGCAACCGCGCCCTCAATCCCCCTTTCGGCCTTCACCCTTGATGTTGCTCCTCAGCCCTAGGTGCTAATAACGCACGCTGTACATTTTTGAACAACCGGAACCGATGTCGAACTCAGAAAAACACACATAGGAAGGTGAAGCAACTTCCCAGCAATCCAAATATAATTGTTTGAGAATTTGTAGGATTTGATCGGATTTTATTTTGTTTTCTTTTTGATCTTTGAGCTCACGTTTTTGCTGTTGGAAACGTTTTTGTGGCGGCCTGAAATGTTAGGTCTTAAGGGAGGATAGATGGTATATTTATAGGCAATTAGATTTAGATATTTTGGTTTGGATATTCGATTTAATATTCGTATTCATCAATTGAAAATTCTTGTGATCACATAAAGTACCCAAAAATCACCAAACTGGACATACTGCTAGAGTTTGGCATTACGAACCCAACAAAACTGGTTTCGTCTAATTCCGACTCCATTTGCTCACAGTGTATTTGTAACTGTCGAAATACTGACTGTTTTTCACTCTAAAAATCCGTATGGCCACACAATGACCCCAAAAATCATGAAACTGGAAATCTAACAACTATTTTATGTTGCAGATGCAACAAAATTAGTTTCGTCGAATTCCGACTTCGTTTGCAAAAGTGGCTATTTTTAAAGCTCTGGATGACCCATTTAAATATGTAAATATTTAAATATAATTAAATTAAATATTTAAAAAAATTAAATATTAATGTCTATATTCACATGGAATACCGTACAGCTTCAAAATATTCCAATATGTATTTACAACTCGATATTACATCGTTAGAGTTATATTGATGTTCGATTTCTATTTAAATCCTTATATAAAATATAATTAGATCGTTATGGTCAGGGCGCTGCATTTCTGAGAATTTGATTTGGACATAACTCAAAATCTACACGACGAAATCCCGATTTTTCTCTTCCACTAGAAAGATATACTCCACCAGCTCCACACGTTTCTTGTTTCACAGAAATTCGATTTAAAACGAACCCTGTATATTCAGTTGAAGTTCAAATCGCCAAATAGCGAACTACCGCGCCATTTCGAGCTCGATTACAATTATATTATAATTATACGTTCAAGCTGATGTCGATTGAATATATTCGTCAATATAATTCAACTGTAAGATGAATTAAATCCTAGGGACGACCCAGTTCACAGAATATTGTGATTTCCAATATTTTTGATTATTTCTGCATTAAATATATTATTCTATTATTTAATTTAATTAAATATTCCATATTATTTGATTAAACCACTATTTAATTCACTATATCACTATTTATATAATTAGATAAATTAATTTTAATACCTCTGACAATGCGGGTCATTACATTTTCCCTCCTTCCACTTAAACGCCGCCACCACCTGGGTCATCCGCCACCCCTCCAGCCAGTGAATCCCCCACATCGCTGTAAGTTTTCAGTTTATTTTTACTTTTATTTTGCTTTGTTTAGTTTATTTTAAACATTTAATTTAGGTTAATCGATTCAAAAACTGATTTTTCTTTGAATATGAAAATCCTTAGATTAAAAATATAAATTTTATATTGGTAGGAGATTAAAAATACAATTTTTATATTGGTAGGAGATTAAAAATATAATTTTTATATTGGTAGAGGATTAAAAATATAATTTTTATATTGGTAGAAGATCAAAAATATAATTTTTATACTGGAAGAAGGTTAAAGATATGATTTTTATATAGTAAAGATTATAAAGATATAATTTTTATAGTATAGAAAGAATAAAAATACAATTTTTATATTATTTAGATCGTGAAACTATTATCTTTATATATGTAGCGAAATAAAAATATGATTATTATATAATAGAGAATATAAAAATATTATCTTTATATATGTAGCGAAATAAAAATATGATTTTTATTATATATATGATGAAATAAAAATGTGATTTTTATAGCGTTGAAATAAAAATTCGATATTTATATAAGAAGAAAATAAAATATAAAAATATAATTTTTATATAGAAAGAAGCATTGTAAATATATAGAAGTAGAAATAAAAATATGATTTTTATTTATTGAAATGAAGTAATAAAAATATAATTTTTATTATGAACAGCGGGCCAAAGACTACATTGGAATTTCAAACAGATCCAGACGGTTCAGCAATTCAAAAGCAAAGCACGACGGAGTGGAACCCACTATGAGAACTTCTCACCTTTTAATTTTGTTTTCTAGTTTTATAATATATACTAGGATGCAGACGGTGTTTAGTAGCACCCGACACCCGTCGTCCACAGACCATGGACGGCTTGTTTGTTTGATTGATTTTGATGTGTAGTTGATTGTGTGATGTGAAATGAAATAAAATATTTATATAGAAAATAAATATTGTATAGTTAAAAATAGAATTTTTAACGTGTATATAAAATGAAATATATATTTATAAACAAATCGGACGATTTGTTTATATACACACATTTGACTGATATTGATTGGGACGATAAATTTTACACATCGCCCAACTACACAAATAAAATCTGTGTTTGATTGTTTGAAACCCCACATGGGTATTGGGATGATATATGAAATACACTAGTCCCAATAATTAGTTCTATGTCGATCGATTGATTGACAGACTGTTATAAGCGTTGAATATCTGTATTTGATGCTTATACAGTGTAGAATGCACTTTGGATGATGGTTGATTGTTTATCGTCATTGTTATATATAAGAATTTGATGAAATCCATATAACTGATATTATATGGTAATTGACTGTGTTTGATTCCAGTTCAATATTATCGAAATATTTAAAATAACATTCTGTCAAAATTGAAATGTGAAGCCGTGTTAAGTAGTTAAACGCCATTTCAAAGCGAACAGGAATTTTGTCGATTTTATTTGTTTTATAATGAATATCGAAAAGTGATTTCATAATCGAATATTTTGAATTGAAATAGAATTGAAATTGAATTGAAATCAATTTGAAATGAATTCGAATTTAATTGAATAGAAATTTGAATTGAATTGAATAGAAGGTAAATTTGAATTGAATTGGATGAATTTGAAATTCGGATTGAATTGAATAGAAATGAATTCGGATTGAATTGAATAGAAATGAATTCGAATTGAAATTGAATTAAAATTGAATTGAATTCGAATTGAAACGAATTGAAATCAAATTGAAATGAATTTAAAACGAATTTATAAGGAAAAATTCAATTTTGATTTGAGTTTGAAATGGAAGTTGAAATTGTTTTTGAAACGAATTTAAAACTATTTATAAAATTCGTTTTAAATAGAAATCGAAGAAATATATATTATATATATAATATAATGGCCTGAATAGAACGCGCCGCGCCGCGGTAGTTCGTGAATTTCGACCATTAACTTCGAACGGACATTACGGGTGATCCCGTCGGATTCTCCTAAAACCGGAACCGTTGGGTTCATATCGAAAAGAGCTTTCTAACGTATATAAGAAATGTGAAATCTAACGGTTGGATTTGGGGATATGTCCAAATCAAATATGGAAAAGATCGTTGTAAGTGCAGTTCGATGACCGTTTGTGGAAATCGACTGTATAGGCCTTGATAAAATTACTAAAAATACCTATAATTTGTGTAAAACTATAATATATGAATTGAAAAGGACTGGGATGGAAAATCCCATATTTGAGAAGATAAAAATGTATTTTTATCAAAATGAACTATTTTTGAACTAGAATTATAAATTTAATATTTTTAAAACAAATAAACTGGATTTGAAATGGTTTTAAAAATAACCAGAATTTTCAATATATGAATCGGAATGGATTTGAATCGAAATCATCTTCGGAATAGTTCGATGTTGGATTTCGTGTTTATACAGATATTGTTATGGAAATTTGAAAGATATATGTATATCGTTATTTCCAATACGATATTTGCTGGTTTCAGAATTTGATATTGAATATAAGCCGATATATTTTCTATTCAGAGCCTTGTATTTAATATCAAATGGGATTTTGGTTTGTCGTGAATGGTATCTTTAATAATATTGTTCTTAAACCCAAATGGAGTTAAGAAAATTAGAACTAACTGGGGATCAGTTAAGTTGAATAGTTTCTTGGATATTGATCTGATGTTGGTTTCGGCCTTCGGGGTTAATATTTAGGGAACTGTTCTCTTACTAATTTACGGTTAGAGACTAATAGAATGGAATGTGATGTGGGTTTATCGTGAACTGTGTTTTAAATGACATTAGTTCTTTAACCCAGTAAAAGGAGTTTTAATGAATCTTTAATTAGATTGAAAGGATCGAGAATGGAGTATCGCCAGTTTTGCTCCAAGCGATAGTAAATCTTTAATCAGGTTTGAATGGAAAATGGTAATTAAATTTACTGATAACACCATGGTGTTAGTTATGGGGTAATAACAGTTTTGCTCCATGGGATGAATAGGTTGGGATTGGGAAATAAAATAAATAATTACTTCGGTGTGGTTCGCTAATCCCGACTAGTTTGGAAAACCATAATTTGGTTTGAAATGACATCCAAAGGAAGACTAAAGAATAAATTTCAAAGAATTTATCTTTGATAAAATTAATGGGAACCTCTCCCTAAGAATGTGAAATTTTAGAACTAACTGGGGATCAGTTAAGTAGAATGGTTTCCTGGGTATTGATTTGATGTTGGTTTCGGCCTTCTGGGTTAATATTTAGGGAATTATTCTCTTACTAATTTACGGGTAGTGACTGATGAATTGGAATGAGGCATATATTGTGTTTGTGTAACACTCGTTTATTATATACGTGGGTTATTTAGAAAGGCCGGGTCTATACCCATTCTGAATAACCGTTTCGATGATAAGTCGAAGATGAAGACGGTGGTCGAAGACCAGAAGTCTTCACATCGTTTGGATAATTACTGATGATCCTAATTGGGCTGTACACCCAAGAGGAGGGAAACAGTTGGTGGTCGTCCAGACGTATTTGGAGATCAATGGATACGCGAGGTATATAGTGCCTCCGGTTTCGTTCAGACCTAGAATGAATTTATAAATGGATTGTGTGTCTGACATTGGATTTTATTCTATGTTGATTGATTTCTGTTAAATATATATCTGTTTGGCGACGGAGAATTTATTCTCTTGCTTAACGCCCTTCTCTGAGACGTACGAGCTTAGAGGTTATATATCGATAGATATCAATCGCATGGCATGAATTGCCTGTGTGGCACGCTGAGATGCAATGAACAAGGCTTTTGTTGAAAAGCAGAGTCTTGTGGTTGATGATCAAAGCACGGCTTTAATACAGCGTAGCTTTGTGTATAGCGTTAATTCGCGAGCCTCACACCTCGGTATGAATCAAAAACGGGATAAGGACTGCAGGGAGAGCACGACGTTTCTTTCTAGCTATGGTGGTGTCAGGGACCTACCAGCCCTGACATTTATATACTTTTCACCTATGTGGTTTTTGGAACGAGGCGCCTCAATTTTAGGTCTGTTAGGACCGGGAAACGTGTGTTTAGGAATAACTAATCCTCAAACGTAAGAGAGGACCGACCCTGAAGCATCCAAGTGGTTACCCAGAGAGAGTAGTCCTAAGACATTTGCTAGAGTGTCTCAAAGCGGAGAGGAGCTTGCCCCATGCCTCGACTCATGACGGAAATCCATTTTCCAATACGAGATATTTCGATTCTATTTGTAGAGCCTAGTATGGCGACATAGTAGCATGGGATACTATGCCGTCTATAATTGATATTTATGATTGAAATTATTTTGACACTATACACTTATAATAGTATCAAATGTATTGTTTTAAATGTATTAAGCATTACTTGGCTATTATAAGGGAAACCCCTATCCTTCGGCTTGCGTTGCATTGTGTGATGGGACCTGGGTCTTATAATAGCTTCATTTTTCGAAAAAACATTGCGTTGTTTATTCCATACACTGGTATTCTTGGGAGGAAACCCGTTCCGTGTTATACGGCGTGGTCCCTCAAATTACTCTCTTTTAAAGTAAAGTTTTAATAACTGCTTTAGTTCTCACACCAGTCACATGACTGACCTGGAGTTTATTGTTTTAACCTAAACTCTGGGTGCCCCTATTTTCGACACAGGCAGCTAGTAGTTTTGGTTTTGCAGATTTATATTCACTGGATCCTGATTTACGGCTGGAACGATGCTCGGAAAGCTCTGTATCCATGTATTACTTTTAGTTGTGTTTTGTATTGTTTTTCCGCTGCTATGTAACTTATTGTAATCTCTGATATTTATCGAATGTATAATATTCATTTATACTCTGTATATTCTTGTATCTGATGGAATTGTTGTAATAAGTAATGAAATGTTCTTCTGCTTGTGTTCTGATGTGGCTTGTCCTCAATTCTATCTGTGATTTCCCGTAAGGGGGATTTCGGGTCGTCTCATATATTTTAAATATTAAAGATAAATTAATTGGTTGAGATAATTATTAAATTACTAATTTGGTGTTTTAAATACAAAATGTATTCTTGACAATAATAATAATTGAGGAGAAGAGTTCTAAACTACATTAGTGAATTTGAAGTGAATTCGTGGCTTTTAAATGATAACCAATGAACTAATTGGTTTGTTGTTTGTATGAAAATATAAATATTAATTACGAATCGATATTAATAGAATTGATGTATTCTATTATCGTTGATAATAAATTTAAATTATTGAGTCAATAAAGTTTACGACAACATTGTTGTACAAATAAATTGAGAAGTTTGTATTATTAAATACCAACTATATATATATATATATATATATATATATATAGTGTATGTATTGTAGAATTGAAATTTAAAGATTAAAGGTATTCCCATGGAATAATTAATGTGTAAAACCATTTTAAAGAGGTTTTAATGGCAATAAGTGTAATTATTTATTAAGAAAACGAAAATGTTAGATTTTGGGCTGACAGTGGAGTTTTGGGTGAAAACATGAAATCCTGTGTAGATTATGAAAGTTAAAATTGTTGGAGAATGGAGTTTTGATGACAACACCCTTAATTCAATTATCATTGATTATAAAATATAAACTAACATCTTTATCTAGAATATATATATATATATATATATGCAGGATTTGTATGTACGAATTTATACTGAAGACTATACAGTTTAAGAGCTTTTAGAGATTCAGAGTAGATTCAAGACTCATGAGTAATCAAGATTTCATGAGTTCAAGATTAATATAATATAGAGTCTAGATTTTGTAAGACTCTAAATAGCACTCCAGGTTCAAATCCAAATTCAAATTCTGATTTTTCAATTCTTTTCTCAATCCTCTCTATTTTGTTTCTCTATTTTATTCTCAATTGTAATGACCCGTATTTTTAACTATCAAATAATTAATTAATTTAATTATTTAAATATCAATTTGGCGATATCGATGACCTGAATTAAATAAAAATGAATATTTGGTTAATATTATAAAATAGAATAATATATTATAATGTCGAAATAATCAAAAATAGCTGAATTCACAATACAGTGTGAGTTGGATTATTTATACGGTATAATTCAGTTTAGTATTGAATTAGAATGGCGAATATATTATATGAACGCCATTTGAACGTATAATTATATTATTACTAAAATCGAGCTCAAAATGGCGCGGTAGTTCGCTATTTGGCGATTCGAACTTCAACTGAATATACAGGATCCGTTTTAAATCGGATTTATGTGAAACAAGAAATGTACAGAGCTGGTGAAGTATATTTTTCTAGTGGAAGAAAAAAATCGGGATTTCGTCGTATAGATTTTGAGTTATGTCTAAATCAAATTCTCAGAAAAACAGCGCCATAAAACCATAACGGTTTATTTAATTTTATATAAGGATTTAAATATAAATTAGATATCGATATAACTCTGAGATTCATGTTTACTCTGATGTTGTTGTTGTTGTTGTAAGAGGCTTCAAGATTATATAGCTATCGTTTATTTTCGCTATTGTTGTAAGTGTTGTACTCTGCAATGTTATTGTTTACATATACTGTTTGTATATTCAAAAGTTATGTTATATTTTATTCGTTCCGCTGTGAGATTCGTGTTTACTCTGATGATGATGTTCTTCTTCTTCTTCTATTCTAAAAGTTCTATCTTATCTATTCTCACCCTCTAACTTCTTTCTTCTTTCTATTAGTTTCCTGGTTTCCAGTTTTAATTGGGGGTTGGACTTGTGTTTTTGGTCAGCTCAAATTGGACCGGATTTTCGGGCTACTACAGTTGGTATCAGAGCTTAAGGTTAAGTAAATTACCTTGGCTCTGTGGCGTGACTCAGTAGAGATGGGGTTAGTAATACCCTAGATTGAGTTTGAGTGTATATATACGAGTGAACATATTTGTTATTTAATATAAAATAATTTTATATTACGGAGATGTAACAACCCGGAAAATACGAGCCAATTTAAAATTTTTAAATTGGTTATTTTAAAAGAATTTAAACCATTGAAATAGAAATTTTCAATAAAATGATGAATTGGAAATAGCGTGGCAGTTTGAAAATTTGAATTCAAAATTTGTCTGATTGTACCGGGTGCAAAATATAACGGATTTTAGTAAAACCAAAAATATTTAAATCTGTTAGTGAATATCTTTCTAGCGAATTTGAAAAATGAAGTTTCATAGCGGGAATCAAAAGTTATGGCCAAATGAATTTTCAGAAAGGTCGCTATAGAGAATATATCGCCCTTGAAAATAGACATTTTGCATACGACCTCGGAATCTGACGAAACCACTTTTGTTGGATCCGGGATGTCAGATTATTGCTAGGTTTCAAATTTCATAATTTTTGAAGCTAGTACGTGAGCGTGGAAAATAAAAATGTGTTTGGTCAGTTACAATTAAATCGGGTCGACCAGAAAAGGGCCATTTTACAAATGGTCTCAGAATTCGATGAGATCAGTTTTGTTGGGACCGTATCATCAAAACATAGCCAGATTTATTTTTTTGGAATTTTTTGAATCATTTTGTGGCCCTGGAAAATTGAAATGTACGTTCAAATTGAATATTAAATGTTTTATACTTTAATTTGAAAAATAACTAACTGTAACAGTCAAATTGGCCTACGAAACATATCCCATTGTGTCCGGGATGGGGGTATTTAGCTAAGGCGACAGTCGTTGGGTTTGAATTGGTGTTCGAGTGGTCAGGAAGATAATTTTGAATTTAAAATAAAAATAAAAAAATTAAAATATAAGGGCCAACCCCTTTCTTTCTCTCTCATTCCCCTTTTGACCCAGTCAAACCCGATTAGCCCCGCGCGTTCGACGGTAACCCCCTTCGCCCCTTCCCAAAGCAATCGCCGCCGCCTTAGTCGCTTCCAGCCTCCGCCACCACCCTCAATCCACGGCGCCGCCTCCCCTCTTCAAATCCGACCAACCCTTGCCCTCCCTCGTTGCCGCATTGTCGAGCACGAGCCCCACGAAGTTCACGACTTCCCACCGCCGCCTTGACCAGATCCGACCATCGAACACCCTCCTCCGACCATCGATCCAAGCACCTCACCCCCCTCTACGACGTGGTGTATTCCGATCTTGACCACATGCCACGAATTTGCCAAAAAATCCAAACCCTAGTTCGAACTAAATTTGAAAGGTATCAGCTTTATTTTCTTTGAACTGAAAATAACACTTCTATGTGTTGCAAAACTTTGAAAAATCATATCTTTTTCGTGTATTGACGAAATTCGATGAAACAGGAAACATCGTGACCGTAAGGAGGCTCTCTATTCTAGAAGAGACCGCGGATTTTTCTGAGCTATCTACGATTTTTAGCACCTCGAAAACCAATGTGAGAAATCTAAATTAAATTGTGTGAATGAAAATCGTGTTGTATAAGTTATATAAGCGAAGTGTAAATTATATACGCATTGTATACCTCATGTACTTGTGGTGTATAAGTTATATGAGCGATGTATAAATTATACAAGCGTTGTATGAAACATATGTGCTTTGAAATAGTGTTGAGATGAAATGAAATATATATATATATATATACACACACACACAAACTCCCCTCGTCCACAAACCATGGACGATATTTATTGCTTGTGATTGGCATGAAAATATGTGGTATGACGAATGGTTGAAAATAATTGTTTGTGATTGAGATTGTTGGATTGTGGTTGAAAAATACTTTTGTGGTTGAAAAATACCCTCTTGTGGTTGAAACAAGTTAGAATAGGATTGTGGAAATGAAAATAAAACATGCCGCCTGCGTGCGAACTAGATGCATGAATCCCCATTGTCAAAAACCGCAAGGTTTTAAGGTAGAGTGAGGAGCCGTACATCGATACGGTCTCGGTTTTAACTACCTTGCCGTTATGCTGTCGAAATTTTCAATAATATTCATGTGTCAGATTTATTTTCATGTGTTGAAACAATATTCATTTGTTGAAACCGTATTCATGTGTTGAGAAAATATATTCATGTGTTGAAAATAAAATTCTTGTGAAGAGTTCATTCGTGTGTTGAATAGAAATTCATTCGTTGAATAGAAATTCATGTAGTGAATGACATTCGTGTTTAAATAAATTCTTTGAAAATAAAATCACATTTTTAATACATACATGAAATAGATAAATTATTCGTGTTTCAAATAAATTGTTTTAACGATAAAAATCACAATTTTATTATACATATGAACTGTGCAGAACATTCATGTGTTGAATAAAGGACTAGAATGATAAAAATCATATTTTTATTGTATAAGTGAAGTTGAAACATTCATTCGTTGAATATGTGAAGTGAACAATAAAAATTACATTTTTATTGAGAATATGAAGTGTTAAAAACAATTATGTGTTGAATAAATATTTTTGAAGATAAAAATATCATTTTTATTATGTATGTGACTTGCTAAAAATATACAAGTGTTGGAATAAATATTTGTGTGGTATGAATATTAATTTTTAACATGTATAGAAAACCAAACAGAATTGAAATGTGTTGAAATATTTTTACTTCGCTAAAAAGGTCATTTTTATATGAAGTGTGAAGTGTCAAAATGACCACTTGTTCGAATAGATATGCATGAGTGAAATTATTCATTAATTAGCTAAGAATATGATTTTTGCTTATGTATGCAACATTGGAATAAATGGTAACTTTAAACCAAATCGAATCAAGTATGAATTTGAATTGAAATTTGAAAAGTGATTAGAATTGCACATATGTACATGCATATTTATTTGAACAGGTTAAGGAAAAGAGGCTAGAGAAGAGGAATAAAATTTTGTGCCCGACAAATAGGTACACATTTACCGTTTTGCTTGGGTGATGATTTTATGAGCCGATTGGCTTTTTCTTTTTCTTTTTGAGATGAGACGCTCGTGTGGCTGTTTGGGGATTTTCCCGACCCTTCCCGTACAAAGGAGGTTATGGCGAAATTTTCTAAAATTTAAAGGCGTTAGTGAAATTTTAGAAGTGAAAACGATATAGAAATCGTCGAATGAATTATATTTATATATATATAAATATAAATTAAATTAAAACGAAATAAGGCCGTGCAATTCGCGTTTTGAAATCGTACTTTTAAACGATTATACTGAAAGATCCGACCATCGGATTTTGACGAAACTGGAAACGTTGGGTTCGCTTTTGAGAGATCTTTCCAACGATATAAACTTCGTTAAGATCCAACGGTTAGATTTTCAGATATGTGTAAAACAAATTTAGAGAAAAACAGCGCCAGTGACACGACGCGACCTGAAACGTCGTTTAATTAATTAAGGCCATTTTTAATTAAATAAAAATGGTGAAAAATCGTTATAAAATATTATAAGCGATAAGAAGTGAAAATAAACCGACTTTACTTGGTTTACTTGATATTTGATGGTTGAATGTGTTTGACATGAAATTTATACTAAAGAACTGAACGTGAATGTCGAATAATTTAACCATAGAAATAATTGATTTGAATTTTAATATACGTGAATTATTTGAAAGGGCCGAGTTAATTCTCACTTCAAATAATTGATCGATGATTCGAAATCGAAGATGTGAAGGATGATTCAAGATCGACGATTTTCATATCGGATGGATGTGCACTACTGAGGTTCCTGATTGGAGTAGCTACCTTGAAGGGACTGAAGTAGTAGCCATTTAGACGAGTGTGTTGATTGTACGGATATGCGAGGAGTGGTGCCTCCGGTTTCGTTCAGACCCAGAACGGACGTGTAAATGGACTATGTGTCTGGCATTGGATTTTAGTCAGTGCTGATTGATCTTCGTTAAATATATATCTGTTTGGCGGCGGAGAATTTATTCTCTTGCTTAACGCCCTTCTCTGAGACGTACGAGCTTATAGGTTATATATCGATGGAAATCCGTCGCATGGAGTGAACTGCCTGTGTGGCACGCCTAAGTGGCATGTGATCAAGGCTTATGTTGCAAAGCAAAGTCTTGTGGTTGATGATCAAAGCCGGCCTACGTGGCTAAGCTTTGTGTATAACATGGATTCGCGACCTTCACACCCTGGTATGAGTCAAAAACGGGATTCGGACTGCAGGGAGAACACGACGTTTCTTTCTAGCTATGGGTGGTGTCGGTGCTTAAACTGGCCGACATTTATATACTTTTCACCTGTGTGGTTGTTGGAATGAGGCACCTCGATTTTAGGTCTGTTAGGACCGGGAAACGTGTGTTCAGGAATAATTAATCATCAAAAGTAAGGGAGGACCGACCCTAAAGATCCAAGGATCATAGTGGGGTCTTGAGACATTTGCTAGAGTGCCTCGAATCGGAGAGGAGCTTGCCCCTTGCCTCGACTCATGATGGAATCCAATTTCCAATACGTGACCGTGCTGATTTGATTTATAACTTATATATGGCGACATAGTGGCATGGGACTCTCATGTCGCCTATGATTGATATTTATGATTGAATTTTCTTTTGAAACATATATGCACTAGTAATAATATCAAGTGATTTTGCTTTATATGTATTAAGCATATTTTGGCCAATATAAGATAAAACTCTATCCTCTGGTTTGCGTTTCATTGTGTGATTGGACTTGAGTCTTATATCGGCCTCATTATTTTTAAAAGCATTGCGTTATTTAAAGAATTTACTTTATGTTAGTGTAGTGGCAATCACTGGAGTAAACCCATTCCGCGAAAGTGGCGTGGTCCTATGATTTGCCTTATTGTTGTTATTTAAGTAGTTAAGTAGATTTCTCATACCAGTCCCACGACTGACTCATTGTTCGTTTCACTTTGCAAACTCGGGTGCCCTTATTTTCACACAGGCAGCCTGACTGTTAGATGACAGGCATATTTTGGCTAGCACTGCAGCACGGAGTGCGTTTTTGGCTCGATGGCGTGGATTAGATTTACTTGTATTTTGGCTATTCACTTTCCGCCATTATTATATTATGTATATGATTCCGCCTCTGCCGATGTAGACTGTTTTATTTCCAGCATGTATTACATTATGTATATGTACCGCCTCAGGCGATGTAGACTGATACTTCTATTATGTCCTACTGTATGTATATATTCCGCCTCATGCGATGTTGACTGATCATTTCCTTTTTATGCACTAAGTTATACCCTACTCTGTGCTACTTTGATGTTGTTACATGTTATGATTCCGCTGTCATATATATGTAAATTACCCTATTTTATGTTCATGCTATTATCTGTACTCTGCTAATGATGATTATTGTTTTATATTCCTATGTTTCTCCTTAATACCGTTCGTACGGGTTTTGGGATCGTCACAGTTGGTATCAGAGCTTTGGTTAACCTTAGTTCTAGAATTTAACACATTAAGCACCTCGTCAGAATAGAATCAGTAGTGTTCTAAGGCAAGTAGCATATTAGAGATAGGATTAGTAATGTCCTAGGATGAGCTAAGAAGAATAGCAAAACAAATTGATTAGTACATCATCATCTTACCTTAAGTTCTTCGGCTTTTACCATATCTTAAAGTTATCATTTTTGTGAGCTTGACTCTTTTCTTGCTTGTACAGAACTTGACTAGATGGCTACGAGAGCAGCAGCAGGCCGAGCAGGGCGAGCTGGAGGACGGGGGAATATCCCCATAGCAGAAGAAGGGCCTATGATACAGCCCCCAGCCCCTCAGCAATTCAAGCTTGACCGAGTTGCTAAGAGATACAAGAATTTAGGAGGCAAAACCTTCTCTGGCACAGGCACAGTGACAGAGGCTATTGCATGGTTGAAAACTGCTAATAAGATTCTAAGTGGCATGAGACTGGAAACCCACGACAAAGCATTTATGGGTGCTTGGCTTCTACAGGAAGAGGCCGAATTATGGTGGGAGGCCATCACAGCTGCAGATGAGGAAGATACAGTGCGCACTTGGGATGAGTTCAATACACTATTCAGGGGGAAGTACGTTCCCGATCAGGCATTAAAGCGCATGCATGATGAGTTCGCTAATCTCCAGCAGGGAGACCGCTCTGTTCAGGACTATCTCAATAAGTTTACACAGCTCTCACGCTATGCACCCGAGCTCATCTTGACAAATAAAGCAAAGAACAAAAGGTTTATTCATGGGTTGTAGCGCAAGTACCATGACAGGGCCATGAGTAACATCAAGCTTCCATTTTCAGAACTGGTAGAGATGGCTTGTGATTATGAAGACTTGGATGAGTGGAACTCCAATCAAGACCGCGCTAAGAGCCAAGCAGGAAACAAGCGCAAAGCATCTGGAGGTCAGCCTGAGTCTAGCAAAGGAGCAGCCTCCAATCAGCAAACTGGCTGGATACCCAAAGGAAGCTCTTACAATTGTGGTAAGAAGGGGCATTATTCTAATGTGTGCACCGCCCCAAAGTGACAGAAGACAGACCCACCGAGCTCCAGTCAGCAGCCTCAGGGTCCTAGAGCATGCTTCAACTGCAAACAGACTGGGCATCTTGATAAAGATTGTCCATTGATGAAGAAAGCAGCGATTGCTCATGTTTATGACGGGGGAAACCCACCAGCTTCTACTCCTAGATTAGGTAAACCCGATGTCTTGGGAGGTACCCTTACAATTAAAAATTGCTCAAGAAGTTTTATTGCACGTAATATTGTTCGAAAGTTAAAGTTAAAAGTAAGAAAGCTTAAAGAACCACTTAGTGTTCAAAATCCGATAGGAGGGTCTATTGTTCTTAGTTCATGTTGTAGAGTACCCATCTCTTATTCTTGTTACAAATTTCCTATCAATTTAATCTTCATGGATCTCTCCTAATTCGATGTTATTCTTGGGTTGAAGTGGTTAACAAAATATAAGGCAGAGGTTAGATGTGCCGAAAGAGTCGTTAAAATCAAAACAAAGCTTGGACATATCACTATACCATGCCATGGCTCAGAAGCAGAGAGAAAAGTATTTTGGTCTACTCTTGAAGTTATTCCCACCTTACTAGAAAAGATTCCAGTTGTTAACAACTATGCGGATGTGTTTGAAGAAGTTAAAAACTTACCTCCGCAAAGAGAAATTGAATTCAGAATCGATCTAATCCCGAATGCCAGACCAGTGGTACATCCAATTCGAAGAATGGCCCCGAAAGAAAAAGAAGAGTTAAGCAACCAAAGCGAGAATTGCTGTGGAAAGGTCTGATCAGACCAAGCTTTTCAGATTGGGGAGCAGCAGTAGTGTTTGTCCCGAAATCAGACGGTTCTCTACGACTCTGTGTTGATTACCGAGATCTCAATAAACAAACACTAAAGAATAAATATCCTTTACTGCGAATCGATGATTTGTTAGACCAATTGAATGGAGCACGAGTATTTTCCCGAATGGACCTAGCTACAGGTTTTCACCAATTACGTATAGCAGAAGACTGTGTTCCTTTGACAGCCTTCAGGGGTCCTGATTTATTCTACGAATGATTAGTAATGCCGTTCGGCTTGTGTAATGCTCCAGCATACTTCGTCGATCTAATGAACAGAGTGTTCCATGGCATCTTGAATAAATTCATTCTCGTATTCATCGATGATATTTTAATCTACTCCAAGTTAGAAAAAAGCATGAAAAACATTTAGAACAAGTGATGGAAATTCTGAGAAAGAATATCTTGAAAGCTAAATTCTCTAAGTGTATCTTCTGGCAAGATGAAGTTAAATTCCTTGGCCATGTAGTATCAAAAGAAGGGATTGCTGTAGATCCAAGCAAAATTACAGCGATTCGAGACTAGGAACAACCCACGACCCCCACAGAAGTTCGAAGTTTTCTTGGACTGGCTAGTTACTATCGGAAATTCGTTAAGGATTTTTCGAAGACATCCGGTGCATTAACAAAGCTTACAAAGAAGCATGAAAAATTCAAGTGGACTCCAGAACGTGAGGAAGCTTTCCAAGAGCTGAAACTGAAATTGACAACTACTCTAGTATTAACAATTTTTGATGGCAACCAGAACTTGTAAGTTTGGACAGACGCTTCTATTAGAGGTCTTCGCGCAGTATTAATGCAAAGAGGCCAATTTGTCGCTTATGCTAGCCGTCAACTAAAACCGCATGAAAGGAACTATGCGACTCATGATCTTGAGTTGCTAGCCATCGTGTTTGCTTTGAGAATCTGGAGGCATTATTTACTGGGTGAGAAGTTCGAATTATTTACCGATCATCAATCATTGAAGTATCTCTTCACTCAGAAAGATCTGAACTTGAGACAACAGTGTTGGTTAGAATTTCTGGCAGCATACGATTTTGAAATTTTGTACACTCCAGGAAAAGCCAATGTTGTAGCTGATGCTGTAACACCCCACATCCGTTATGGTCACTCACAAAGGGAATACCTTAACTTCAATGGAGCATTATGGGTACTGGAACAGAAATATTACAAGACAGACATAAATAAAATAGCGGAAAGTAAAATGGAAGTACTTCAAATCATTTATTAAATATAATTGTTTACAAGAAAAGCCCATCAACTTCCAATACCCAATTACATAGTTAAAATATCTGTCTTGGTCAAAAACAAAGAAGCATAAAATAACTTGTAGTATTCCCCAATAAAGCAAAGCAAGCCATATCCAAGAGAAATCCAAGTCGTACAAGAAAGAGCCTTGGAGCTTGGTAAGATCCGAACTAAGCTGTATTCCCACCCTGCGAACCTTGGGGGGGGGGGAGGGAGGGGGGGAAACGGAAGAAAAAGAGGCGAAACAAAACGGTTCAGTCATAAAGACTGAGTAAGTCCTAGTGACTTTCGGCATAGAAACAGGTAAAGATAACATGGCATGAATAAACTGAAAGTAAACATAAGCATGATGACAAGATAAGCTACAGGAAAGATAACTAAGAATAACCTCATATGATTTTTTCAAGTATAACATTGCAAGGTTCCATTAAAGATAAACTAAGTATAAATTCGCAAGATTTCTATCAAGCATCGCAAGATTTCTCTGCTTCACCATTAAAATATTTCTATGATATCTATTTGCTCTGCACCACCCGTACTAGTATCCCAACCCGTGCCATGCATTGACCATAAAATGATCCTTTGCCCAATGTCATGAAATGACCCATTACTTGGTCTCACGAAACGATCTATTAATCGATCGGCTCCCTACAAGTCCTATCTCGTTCATGTGTCTGTGTCATATGGCCCTATCACGAATGTAGTCACCTGTGCTAGGTCCACCATAGGGTGTATCAAGCCCTAGGGTGCCAACCACCGACACGAATCAAGCACGCACAGTGTAAACCTACTGGTGCCCAATGCCTTCTTTTTCAACTCTGGACTACGTGCACGACCATAGTCCGCCTGAACCTACAATGGCGCACCAACTCAGCCGTCGTTCTGGTCGCTTACAATCAGCCCAGTAGTCGTGCCCTACCCTGCCTAGTTCCAGGGTACCATGATACATCTTAGTGGGTTAATGCTGAAAAGGACCGCGTAACTAGGGTTTCCGTCCAGCAGGTTAAGTGTTTTCATTTAAATTCGAGACTTAACCCCATCAGTCTAGCATGTCAAGTTGGTTAAGTGTGGTCATTCAAGTTCGTGACTTAACCCGTTTACCTGTCATGTCAAATTGGCTAAGTGTTGTCGTTCAAGTTCATGACTTAGCCTTACAAATCATGTTCCAAGTTGGTTAAGTATGTTCAAGCGGTTCATGACTTAACCCTATCAAATTATCGAGTCAAATTGGTTTAGTATATTCAAGCGATTCATGACTTAACCCTATCAAATTATCGAGTCAAATTGGTTAAGTATATCCAAGCGGTTCATGACTTAACCCTATCAAATTATCGAGTCAAATTGGTTAAGTATATCCAAGCGGTTCATGACTTAACCCTATCAAATTATCGAGTCAAATTGGTTAAGTATATCCAAGCGGTTCATGACTTAACCCTATCAAATTATCGAGTCAAATTGGTTAAGTATATCCAAGCGGTTCATGACTTAACCCTATCAAATTATCGAGTCAAATTGGTTAAGTATATTTAAGCGGTTCATGACTTAGCCCTATCATGTGGCATTAATTCATTAATGCACCCCAACCTCTCACATTAGACTAGTTGTTGTGGTCACTGGATTCGCCGGGCGGTTCCGGGCAGATTTACACCACAACCTAGTCTAACCTCGGGTCTTAAGTGCGATATGACCAACTACCCACACTGGATCCTATTGTTTGCAGTTACTGGATTCGCCGGGCGGTTCCTGGAAGATTTACACTGCAAACTTAACCCAACCTCGAGTTGGCCATTTTCAAGTTCATTCTAATGTCATGTCCATGCTCAAGTTCTATGTCAAGTTCATGTCTAGTTTCATGGCGAGTTTCATGTCAAGTTTCATGTTTTCACTTATGCCTATCGTCCAGCAAATGATTCATATTCTTGACCAATTCATGTTTTTCAAGTTCATAAGCATGCTTACGTGCCTTCTAGATGTCCAATACATACCAACTTCCCAAAACCCAACTTAGGCGCATTCATATTAAACTTTCTCCAAGTCATAAATTATCATATATGTTTCTACTCCAAATTTTTCATAATTAACATATGCCCAAGTTCTAGGTTACATGTCAGTTTTACATATGCCCAATTCATACCAAATTTACATATGTTCAATTCATGCCTGTTTACATGAATGCCAAATTTATGTATGCCTAATCTTAGACAATTTACATATATACCAAGTTTCATGCCTTTTTTTATACATATATCAAGATTCATAGTTTACATGTTTACAAAGCTATGCCCAATTTACATAGACCAATTTTTTAGCCAAATATATGTATCAATATTCTTGCCATATTTTACATAGGTCAAGTTTCATACCAACTACATGTATTCCATGTTTACCCCAATTTACCCAAGCTAGCAAAACTTTAATTATAACGATAATGCCCAAATTCAAATTTCGTGTTAATGGCAATAATACCCAAATATCCAGTTTTCATATTATGCCTTTGATTCTACCAAACTCATATATCCAACAAGGCAATATCCCAATATTTCCCCCGTATTCAATCGCATGCAAAACGCAGTTTAGGCCTAGGTCCGAAATTGACCAAGGTTCATCAAAAGAAAACAAATAGGGGAAAGGTAGAATTTTGCATCAAAATAAGATCGGAGAGAAAACATCATCACAGGCATATTAAGATTACAACAGGCTGAATAGATCATGAACTAGACACAAGAGTGAAAATAGAAAAGTTTCCAAGATCCAAGAAGAAACAAGAATAGATCTGGATTGATAAACATACTTAATCCAATTCCACTTTAATTCATGGCCACATTATAATTAAATATTTAAATCGGAAAGCAACTAGAACTTACAGATCGTGGTTTTTAGAATAAAAGAAATTGGTCTTTGAATTGCTGAACCGTTGAATCTAAATTTGCTCGTAGAACGTTGCAGTGCCATTGATCTATTTTCTCGAATTTGTTGCAGAATTGCTGTAGAAGCTTTAATCTCTAGTTGAATTTAGATTGGAGGCTAAGAGAAAAGTTTAGAGAGCGGCGGCCATGATCGAGAGGGATTTCAACAGCATAACGGTGGCTAGACATGTTGTAGTGAATTAGGGTGTAGGCATTGGGGGGTTTAAATAGGTTTAGGCGGGCGAACCTAGGCGGAAAACGAGACCAGAAGCATCAGAAAGCACCCAGGCCCAAAATGAAGTTCGAGGACCAGGTCGACACCCAAGTCGAATGCGCAATCGACCTGTCCCTGGGGGTGTCGACTGCCCAGTCGACTCCCCAGTCGACCTGGGGTTGGGCGGGGAAATTTCCAGCCCAGTCTGCCTGGGTTTGAATTTCGAATTTAAACTCGATTTTGAACTGTTTTGAAATCTGAAAAATTCCTGAAACTTCGGAGGGTCATATCTCCCTCATACGGACTCCGATTTTCGAAAACTCGGACTCGTTTCCAAGCAGAATTCCGAGACGAACGCAATGGCGCAAACCGTTTCCCTTGATTCTTATTTTAAAATTTAATTCTGCCTTGATTTCTTTTATTAACATGTTATCAAAATTCGGGTTGTTACAGATGCGCTCAGTAGAAAGAATGAAATCCTCGCCAGTTTTATCATTACATCTTCATTGAATGATAAGATCGCTGTTCTCCAAAAAGATGACAAGTTAATTAAAGGAATTAGCCAGCGAATTCGTGAAGGACATGCTTCAGATTTCCAGCTTGATAGCGAAGGGGTTCTGAGTTTACAAGGACGAATTTGTGTTCCTGAAATTCCAGAACTCAGAAGAGAAGTACTGGATGAGTGTCACAAGTCCAAACTGAGTATCCATCCAGGAGTTAGCAAAATGTACAATGATATTAAGCGAACATTCTGGTGGAAATCGTTGAAAAGAGACATCTCTATATATGTTTGAAGGTGCCCCACTTATCAACTAGTTAAGAGCGATCAGCAAAAACTAGCCGGATTATTACAACCCTCGGACATTCCAGGTTGGAAGTGGTAACATATTTCTATGGACATCATAGACGGTTTACCTCGAACTAAGAAAGGAAATGACAATATTTGGGTGATCGTAGATCGCTTCACGAAGACCGCCCATTTCATACCTGTCAAATCCAATAGAACGGCTCAAAGTCTAGCACAGATTTACTTCAAAGAAATAGTTAAACTCCATGGAGTGCCGCTCAGCATAGTTAGTGATAGAGATCCAATATTTACTAGAAAATTCTGGGAAGCATTCCAGACAGAAATGGGAACCAAGTTGAATCTGAGTACCGCTTATCACCCCCAGACGGATGGACAAACTGAGAGGGTAAACCGTATACTTGAAGATCTACTGCGGGCTTGTATTATTGATTATGGCGGATCATATGGAAACCATTGACATTTGGCTGAGTTCTCATATAACAATAGCTATCAAGCAAGTTTGGGAATGTCGCCATTTGAAGCATTATATGGTGGACCGTGCAGATCTCCAGCATGTTGGGTTGAAACTGGAAACAGACTTGTATTGGGTCCAGATATGATTCGCGATGCTTCTGACAAAGTAGACCTCATCAAGAAGCGATTGAAACCGCTCAAAGCCAACAGAAAAGTTATGCGGATTCTAGAAGAAGAGATTTGTCATTTGCTGTTGGCGATTATGTTTATTTAAAGGTATCTCCAATGAGGGGAGTAATCAAGTTCGGTAAAACTGGGAAGTTGGGGCCGAGATTTATTGGTCCGTTTCCTATCCTTGAGCGGATTTGAACTCTCGCTTATAGGGTTCATTTGCCTGATTGGTTGCCAGGAGTACATAATGTATTTCACGTATCTCAAATTTCGAAAGCATGTACATGATCCCGATTTGATCGTGGAAGAAGCAGCTCAATGGGATATAGATATTACTCCCGAATTGGCTGTGAGAAAAGAGCCGCTCAAGATAATTGGCAAAGAAACCAAAGAGCTGAGGAACAAGAAGGTTCACTTAGTCAAAGTGCAATGGAGCGGGGATCCGCGAGAATGTACTTGGAAAGCAAAGGAAAGCATTAAGAAAGCCTATTGTGACGAAAAGGAATTTCGCTCGATCCGAATCAGTCGCTAAACCAATCTAGACCGTTCGAAACGCCTGATTGTTTTGAGAACACGACAAAATAGAACGCAGACGGAAGAACATTTCATTGTATATTACAACAATTCATCCCAATCCCAACCTATTCATCCCATGAAGTAAAACTGGTAATACTTCATATCTGACACCACGGTGTTATCGGTAAATTCAATTACCATTTCACGTTCAAATCTAATTAAAGATTTAACTATCGCCTGGAGCAAAACTGGTGATACTCCATTCTCGATCTTTTCAATCTAATTAAAGATTCATTAAAACTCCACTTAGTTTTAATCTTTAACTGGGTTAAAGAATATGTGTCATTTAAAAACACGGTTCACGATAAACCTAAAATCACATTCCATTTCAATCAGACCCTAACCATAAATTAGCAAGTGAGCCATTCCCTAAGTATTAACCCCGAAGGCCGAAACCAACATCAGATCAGTACCTCAGAAACCATTTAACTTAACTATTCTCCAGTTAGTTTCTGAATTTCTTAACTCCTTTGGGTATAAGAACAGTATTATTGAAGATGCCGTTCACAACAACCCAAAATCACATTTCATTAATTATCGGGTTAAAGAACAAGTGTAATTTAAAACACCGTTCACGATAAACCCAAGAATCAATTCGAATTCAATTCCAATTAAATATTATTTAACTGGTACCCTTCATTAAATCTAAATAAAAGATTTAATCTTTTTCTCAACTGGGCTTAAGAACAGTGTTAATGAAGACACCATTCACGACAAACCCAAATCACATTTGATATTAAATACAAGGCTCTGAATAGAAAATATATCGGCTTATATTCAATATCAAATTCTACGACCAACAAATATCGTATTGGGAATAACGTTATAAATATATCTTTCAAATTGCCATAACAATATCTGTATCATCACGAAATCCAACATCGAAATATTCCGAAGACAATTTCGATTCAAATCCATTCCAATATAATTATTGGAAATTCTGGTTATTTTCAAAACCATTTCAAATCATATTTATTTATTTAGAAATAAATAGAATTATAATTCTAGTTCAAAACTAGTTCATTTCGGTAAAAATCTATTTTTATCTTTTCAAATATGGAGTTTTTCATCCCAAATCTTCACAAATCATTTCTTATGATTTTACACAAATTATTACTATTTTTAATAATTTTATCAGGGCCCGTACAGTCGATTTCCATCAATGGTCATTGAACTGCACTTACAACGACCTTTTCCAAATTTGATTTGGACATAATTCCAAATCCAACTGTTAGATTTCGAATTTCTAATATTCGTTAGAAAGCTCTTTTCGATACGAACCCAACGGTCCCGGTTTTAGGAGAATCCGACGGTCGGATCTCCCGTAATATCCGTTCGACGTCAATGGTCGAAATTCGCGAACTGCTGCGGCGCGGCGCGTTCTATTCAGGCCTTTCCCTAAGAACGTGAAATTTAGAAACTAACCGAGCTAAGAAGGATGGTTTCCTAGGTATTGATCTGATATTAGTTTCGGCCTTCGGGGTTAATATTTGGGGAATTGCTCTCTTACTGATTTACGGTTAGTGACTAATGAATTGGAATGAGGCGTATAAAGTGTTTGTGTAATATTTGTTTTTAATATACGCGGGTTGTTCGGAAAGGGCGGGTTTATACCCATTCTGAAAAACCGATTCGACGATATGTCGAAGATGAAGACGGTGGTTGAAGACCGGAAGTCTTCACATCGTTAAAATCAAAATTTTACTTCGCTATTCAATATATAAAAATCGAAATTTTACTTCGTTATTCAATATATAAAAATAAAATTTTTACTTCGCTATTCAATATATAAAAATCGAACTTTTACTTCGTTATTCAATATATAAAAATCGAATTTTTCACCGCTACTATATATAAAGACTTCGCCTTTTCACATATAAAGATTCAATTTTTATTTCACTTCCTATATAAAGGTGATATTTTTACTATCTTACCTATATAAAAATTATATTTTTATATTTCTACAATATAAAAGATTTTGTTTTTATTATCTATATAATATGAAAATTACATTTTCTACCTTTACATACGATAAAAATTATATTTTTAATTGTCTACTAATATAAAAAATCATATTTTTATCTCTAACAAACTAATTACTTTATAAATAAATAACCTAGACAATTCAATGAACCAAAATAAAAATAAAAGTAAGAGAAACTTACATTGAATCGGATTTTCCAAAGGGGGGGTGTGTGTCTGCGGTCTTCGACGTAGGGGGGGGCTCGGCAGTTTTTGATGGCAGGGGGGTGTCGGCGCTGTGGTGCAGGAGGAAGTGGGGGGAGGGGGGGGTATCGCGTTGCAGTGGTGAGAGAGGGGGGGTATCGCGACGCAGTGGTAAAGAAAAGGGGGGGTAGCGCGATGGCGCTGGAGGAGGGGGGGCTATCGGCGCGGTGGCGCAGGAGGAAGTGGGGGGGGGGGGGGTATCGCATCGCAGTGGTGAGAGAGGGGGGGTATCGCGTCGCAGTGGTAAAGATAAGGGGGGAGGGTAGCGCGACGGCGTTGGAGGAGGGGGGGCTGTCGGCGAGGTGATCGATCAGGGGGGGTGTAGTAGTTTAGGTTTTCTTTTTCGATTTGTAAAATAATGAAAGGGGGTGGGGGGGCTGAGAAGTTAAATGAATAGGGAGGGATTTATTTTTAATTATAATTTTATATTATTTTAATCCAAAAAGGTAGCTTTTCCATTCGACCTCGAAACAAGGCCCACCGCTTTTCGTCCATAGCTAATTGTCCCCATTCCGAACACAATGGGATATGTATCGTAAGCTGATTCGATTGTTTCGATCAGTTTCCATCAGAATCAACATATAACTCTATATATTGAATTTGAACGTGCATTTCAATTTACCGGGGTCACATACTAACTAGAAAAATTCCAGAAAAATATTTTCTAGCTTCGTATTGACGATACGGTCCTAACAAAACTAGTTTCGTCGAATTCTGAGACCGTTGGAAAAATGGCCATTTTCCAGTCGATTAAAATCAACTAAAACTGGTCAAACGCGTTTTCCTTTGCCACGTTCACATATTGATTCGAAAAATTATGAAATTTGTAATCTAGCAATAACTTTACACCACGGACCCAACAAAAGTGGTTTCGTCGAAATCCGAGGTCGTTTGCAAAATTCCCATTTTTAAGGGCCTGAATTCCATAGCGACTATTCAGAATTTGAAACTGGACATATCTTTTGATTGCCGCTATGAAATTTCTATTTCCCGGATTCGTTGGAAAGATATTCACAATTAGATCCTATTATTTTTGGTTTCGGTTAAATCCGGTTTATTTTGCACCCGGTACATTCAATGGAAGTTTGAAATCGAATTATCGAACTACCGCGCCATTTTCAATTCCTTTTATAATTATAAATAAAATTAAAACCACAAAGGAACTAACTACTAGCTTATACAGTTAATATTTGCAAAACCAAAATTACTAGCTGCCCGTGTCAAAATAAGGGCACCCAGAGTTTAGGTCAAAACAATAAACTCCAGGTCAGTCATGGGACTGGTGTGAGAACTAAAACAATAATTAATCATTATTTTTAAAGTTAGGTAAATCAAGGGACCACGCCGTATAACACGGAACGGGTTTCCTCCCAAGAATACCAGTGCATAAAACAAACAGCGCAATGCTAAATAAAAGAAAAATGAAGCTGTAATAAGACCCAGGTCCTATCACACAATGCAACGCAAGCCGGGGGATAGGGTTTTCCCTTATAATAGCCAAAGAATGCTTGATACGTTTAAAACAAATCATTTGATACTATTATAAGTGCATAGTGTATAAAACAACTTCAAATCATAAGTATCAATCATATACGGCATGGGTACCATATATCATGTCGCCATACTAGTTCTACAAATAAAACCGCAAATGTCACGTATTTTGAAATTGGATTTCCATCTATGAACCGAGGCAAAAGATAGTCCTCAACCAATTCGAGACAATCTAGCCTACCATGTCTCAGGAACAGCCGCAACTGCCCCTTGGATTGTCAGGGCCGGTCCACCGATGTGGATTATTATGCCTAAACAATATGTCTCCCCGCCCTTTGGGGCGCAAATGAGCCAACGAATGACTCCATCGGACCCGGATCGTCCGATCAAACCGAGGCACCTCATAACAGCAACAACCACATAAGTCAAACTCGTCAGGGCGTGTAAAACCACTGACGCCACTTCTAGCTAGAAAGAAACGCATGTCCTCCCTGAGGTCCATCTCCCGTTTTTGGTTCATACCTGGTGTGAAACTCGCGAGGTAAACATTACACAAAGCTACGCCACAAAGGCCGTGCTTCGATCATTAACCACAAGACTCTGCTTTTCAACAGAAGCCTTGATCATTTGCCACTTAGGCATGCCACACAAGCAATTCACTCTATGCGTTTGATATCCATCAGTATATAACCCCTGAGCTCGTACGTCTCTGTAACAACCCATATTTCAATAACATGTTAAAATGAGAATCAAGGAAGAATTTAATTTTAAATTCAGAATCAAGTAAAACGGGGTATGCCATTGCGTTCGTCTCGGAAAAATACGCGAAATAGAGTCCGAGTTTTCGAAAATCGGAGTCCGTATGACCCGGTTAAGGCCCAAAGAAGTTTTCGGGAAATTTGAATTTCGAAACATACAGAAATGGGGCCAGGCGGGAAAATTCCCGCCCAGACATGTCGACAGGCATGTCGACAGGCATGTCGACAGGGCTGTCGACTTGCCCTGTCGGCTGATTCTGATCTGGTGCACCTATTTTCTATCTTGGCTAGGTTTTTGGGCCTGGTTTGAGATCTGACGGTTCAGGTTGGTCCTAGGGTTAATCTAAGGGCCTAAAACTATCCTAATCTCTATAAAAAGACCCTAAACCTACCCCTAAACCCTCATTATTCACTCATGTAACTAAACTATGGCCAAATTTCTACTCTCATGGCCTCCATCTCAAATCCCTAGAGCCTATGCATTCAAATCGGGTTCAAATCAAAAGATGCAAGCTTGCTACACCAAAGAGAGGCAAAATCAACGTTGCTATGCGAGTTCCATGACGATTCTTCAACAAAGGAGGCACCTTTCTTAGCCAAGATGATTCATGCTTCTTTCTCTAGGCCTAACTATGTAAGTTCTAGCTACTTTTAGATGGAAACGGTAGTTTTGATAATGACATGGGATAAAATGAGGCTAAACATGATTATGCGAACCTATATGAACCTTACCTTGCCTCTTGTGTTCATGTTTATGATTTTAGGCCATGTGAGTGACTTAATTATGCCTCTCATGCTATGCATAACCTAGTTTAACTTGCAAGTTTGGATCTTTATGCATGAAATGCTAGCATGAACCTTTAGGAACCACTTTACGTGTGAAACATTGGCTAAGACAAGATTTTGGGGCTTATGCATGTTTATGAACCCAAACCCCTTATGGTAACATGCAAGTTTGTGGCCAAATCCTTTATGAGATTATGCATGCTCGTGGCCAATCCCCTCTTTTAAGTTGTGCATGTTTATGGCTAAACCCTTTTTGATAATATGCATGTTTGTGGCCAAATTACCTTATGACACTATGCATGTTTATGGCCAATCCCTTTATGATGTTATGCATGTGGAAGCCAAGCCCTTTTTAGCATCATGCATGTTTTGAGACCAATATGTGACATAGTATCCTTACTATGTTGGCTCGCTTTGCTTGCGTTGGGAAAACACGATTTTGGGTAGTTAGATAAACATGAACATGTCGCGAAATCTTAACTTGAATATGACATGTGTTTATGCTTGAAAATATGACTTGAAAGATAACATGGAAGTTGACATGTAAGTATGCATAAAAACATGAGCTTGGGAATTTACCTATTAAGTTAGGTCTACCCTTTGGGAATTTACCTATTAAGTTAGGTCTACCCAAATGCTTGAAAAACTTGTAACATGTTTTGGAAACATGATGAACTTAGATAATATAAGTGTGGCCAACTCGAGGTTGGGTTGAGTTTGCAACGTAAAACTACCCGGAACCAACCGGCCTAACTAGTAGTTGCAAACAATAGGACCCAATGTGAGAAGTTGGTCATGTCGCGCTTAAGACCCGAGGTTAGACTAGGTTGTGGTGTAAATCTACCCGGACCCGCCCGGCTTAACTAGTAACCACAACAAGGTCTAATGTGAGAGGTTAAGAGTGCATTAATTAAATTAATGCCACATGATAAGGTTAAGTAAATTTGACTAATGACACTTAACCGATATGACACGAATGGGTAGGTTAAGTGGGACCGGGCTTGATTTCCTTAATGACACTTAACCAATTCAGACTGGGTAATTAGATGAGGTTAAGTAATTAAGACTTAACTAACCTAACCACGATAATTAGATGGGGTTAAGTAATCCACACTTAACTAATCTAAACACGGTAATTCGATGGGGTTAAGTTAAACACTTAACCAATTTAAACTTGGTAATTCAATAAGGTTAAATGACCAATACTTAACCAACTTAATGTGATAATTTAATGGGGTTAAGCAACTTATACTTAACCAATTATACATGATGATTTGATGGGGTTAAGTGACCTAAACTTAACCAATCTAACTCGTTAATTTGATGTGGTTAAGCGACCTAAACTTAACCAATCTAACTCGTTAATTGGATGTGGTTAAGTGACCTATACTTAGCCAATCTAACTCGCGAATTTATGGAGGTTAAGTTAACCCATACTTAACCGATATAACGTGAAAACATGATAAGGCTAAGTCACGAATCACTTGAATACGCTTGACCGATTTGACTCGGTAATTTGACAAGGTCAAGTTAATTTATATAATTAACCAATCTAAAATGATAATTAGACGAGGTTAAGTTATGGATTGCTTAATATACTTAGCCAACTTGACACATGGTTTGTAGGGTTAAGTCTTGGACTTGGATACTTAGCCAATTTTGACATGGTCTGTAGACGGGCTAAGTGACACTTAACCCATTAGATAAACCCTAATTCGGAGGATTAGGTAAATAACCATAGTTAACAAGGATTATGGAAATAAGGCTAAGTGGTAAACCTTAGTTAAGGGAAACTAAGTAATAATTCTTAGTCAAGGAAATTTGGACCATTTCTTAGATAGATTAGTAACCCGATACATTAGGTCAACGTTTAAGTATGCGTGTAGGAGCGGGCTATCTGATTTAGATAAAGGCTCCAGCGAACTGGGTAACGAAGCAGCGACTTCGGGGAACGTGAGGATATTCTTGGGATCCCTCTGTGAGCTGCCAGGTCATTATACTAGGCTCACGAGAGGTTGAGGTCTGCGGTAGAAGAACCAAGAATATGCCTTGGTTGCTATGCGAGCGACCTAAAGACTGGGGTGGATAGCAGTGAGTCGACGAATACATAAGGTGCCTGAGATAGCAAGTTCGTCGATCATCTACCATCTTGAGTCAAGCGTGTACGTACGGAAAGGCAGGGAACACCCAACAGACCATAATTTGCTATCTAATTATGGGTGAGGTAGGCCGTAGGATGTGGGCTGGCCGGAGTGTAGTTCTCATGCAAGATTTTCTCTTGTGTTGCCTTTCATTAGTTGAGGGAGGGGTCTCGTGGGACCATAGCCACGTGTAGAAAAGCAGACCTTAGTATCTGCATCGGCAGATAAATCTAAAGCTCCCGGCCGAGTCCTGTATTTCTTGTTTTGCCCTGTGACAGGACTCGGATGGCACGATGTGATACATGTGCATACAGTTATAGAAAAACGATTCACGATGAATGCGTGGGAAAAAGGGCGCGGTTGAGGGTTAGCGTAATCCCTAGTGGCCTAGGTGGTTTAACCCGACCCGAAATACGAAAGCGTGCAATAGGTAAGCGTAATCCCTAGTGGTGCTAGGTGGCGTAAGTCCTAGTAGTTCAAACGATGATTCATATGGAAGAGCCTAGCTAGAACAAGGGTGAAAGTCCAAACGATTTCAAGGAAAATACGACATGAGGAAGCCCGTACGAGGTACGGCAAAGGACTGAACTTATATACATGGAAAGAAACATATGATTTTGAGTAAGCTATATATGCGGTATATTAGGTTGACATGGACCATTACACGACTTTGGGCAAGGGACATTCATGGTTAACACATGACGCGGGTAGGGATACTAGTACGAGAGGTGCAGAGCAAATATACATGTTAGAACTAGGAAGAATATACATAATAGATACCGTGGGATGTTAGACGGGGTAGATACCTTGGGATAATGTACTCGATAGAAATCTGACGATGTGATGCCTTGACTTATCATAACACCGTAGTTTATCACGATACCTTAGTTTACCTTGCCACAGTAGTTCAACCGGCTACCCTGGTTTATCTATCTTGTAGTTATCCTTATGTTTACTTTCAGTTTATGCATGTCATGTTACCTTTACCTGTTTTTATACTGGAAGTAGATAGGACTTACTCAGTCTTTTTGACTGACCCGTTTTGTTTCGCCTCTTTTCTTCCGTTTCCCCCCCCCCCCAGGTTTCAGGGAGGAAACAATGCTGTTTAGTTCGGACTTCTTCTGCTTGAAGGTCATCATGGATGGCTTGGACTTCTCTTGGCTATGGCTACTTTACTGTTTTTAATTGGGGAATAATTTATGAAAAAGGTTTCATGCTTCTTTATTTCGGCAAGACAGGTTTTGATGTACTCTGATGTAAAAAGGCTTTTGACCTCATTTATTAATGTTATGAAAGTTTGTTTTTACTTCCGCTATTTTATATGTTCTGTCTTGTGATATTTCTGTGCATGTTTACCAATAATGCCCCTCTAAAGCTAGTGCATTCCTTTGCGAGTGACCCTAGCGGAGGCGGGGTGTTACAGTCTCAGAGAAGGGCGTTAAGCAAGAGAATAAATTCTCTGCCGCCAAACAGATATATATTTAATAGAAATCAATCACACAGACTAAAATCCAATGTCAGACACACAGTCCATTTACAAGTTCGTTCTGGGTCTGAACGAAACCGGAGGCACCTAGTACCCCGCATATCCATCGATCTCCAAGTACGTCTGGACGATCACCAACTGTTTCCATCTTCTTGGGTGTACATCCCAATCAAGATCATCAGTAATCACCCAAACGACGTGAAGACCTCCGGTCTTCGACCACCGTTTTCATCTTCGACTTATAGTCGAATCAGTTATTCAGAATGAGTTAAACCCGGTCTTTCCGAATAACTCGCGTATATTATAAACAAGTGCTACACAAACACAACATATGCCTCATTCCAATTCATCAGTCATTAACCGTAAATTAATCAAGAGAATAATTCCCCAAATATTAACCCCGAAGGCCGAAACCAATATCAGATCAATATCCAGAAAACCATTCTGCTTAGCTAACCGACAGTTAGTTTCAAAATTTCACATTCATAGGGAAAGGTTCCCATTAATTTTGTCAAAGATAAATCATTAAAATTTAATCTTTAATCTACTTTTGAATATTAATTCAAACTAGTCGGGATTAATGAACCTTACCGAAGTAATCATTTGTTTTAATTTCCCAATCCCAACCTATTCATCCCATGAAATAAAACTGGTAGTACTTCATGTCTAACACCACGGTGTTATCGGTAAATTCAATTACCATTTCACGTTCAAATCTAATTAAAGATTTAACTATCGTCAGGAGCAAAACTGGTGATACTCCATTCTTGTATATTGAATAGCATAGTAAAAATATGATTTTATATATTGAATAGCGAAGTAAAAATTCGATTTTTATATATTGAATAGCGAAGTAAAAATGTGATTTTTATATATGTAGAGAATACGGACAGTGAAAAGTGACAAGAGGCGAGAACGGCGAAGATTTCTACCTAAGAAGAGTCGTGATATTGGATTAGCTATTCTGTGAGAACTTCTCACCTTTAATTTATTTTTCTAGTTGAAATATATACTAGGATGCAGACGGTGTTTAGTAGCACCCGACACCCGTCGTCCACAGACCATGGACGGCTTGTATGCTTGTTTGTTTGATTTTAATATGTAGTTGATTGTGTGATGTGATGTGAAATGAAATAAAATATTTATATAGTTAAAAATATTTTATAGTTAAAAATAGAATTTTTAACGTGTATATGAAATGAAATAAAAATAAACAAATCGGACAATTTGTTTATATACACACATTTGACTGATACTGATTGGGACGATAAATTTTACACATCGCCCAACTGCACAAATAAAATCTGTGTTTGATTGTTTGAAACCCCACACGGGTATTGGGATGATATTTGACGTACACTAATCCCGATTGTTTAGTTGTATGTCGATCGATTGATTGACAGACTGTTATAAGCGTTGAATATTTATATTTGATGCATATACAGTGTAGAATGCACTTTGGATAATGGTTGATTATTCATCGTTGTTATTATATACATGTGTTGTAGGAAATCCATATAACTAAAATTATATGGTAATTGATTGGGCCTCATTCCAGTTTTGAAAAAGAAATATTTGAATAGAAATATTTGAAAAGGAAATATTTGAAATAGAATTTTTGAAAATGGAAATATATGAAGCCGTGTTGATTGGATTTACGACATTTTGACGTGAACGATATTCATATCGATTTTATTCATTTTATAATGAATATCGAAATTGATTTCAAAATCTGATATTTCGAAACGAATTGAAATTCGAATCAAATTGAATAGAATTGAATTCGAATTGAAATTGAATACAAATGAATTCGAATTGGAATTGAATATAAAATGAATTCGGATTGAAATTGAATAGAATTGAATTTGAATAGAAAATGAATTCGAATTGAATAGAAATGAATTTGAATTTGAAATTGAGTTTATTTGAAATTCGAAATAAACTGAAATGGTTTGAAATTCAAATTAAACTGAAAATCAATTTGAAAGGAATTTAAAACGAATTCGAATTGAGTTTATTTGAAATTCGAAATAAACTGAGATGGTTTGAAATTCGAATTAAACTGAAATTAAGTTGAAATCGTTTTGAAAATGAATTAAAAAACGATTTATAAAATACGTTTTAAAAGGAAATCAACAAAGTATATATTATATATATTATATATAACATAATGGTCTGAATAGAACGCGCCGCGCCGCGGCAGTTCGCGAATTTCGACCATTGACTTCGAACGGATATTACGGGAGATCCGACCGTCGGATTCTCCTAAAACCGGAACCGTTGGGTTTGTATCGAAAAGAGCTTTCAAATGAATATTAGAAATTAGAAATATAACGGTTGGATTTGGAATTATATCCAAATCAAATTTGAAAAAGGTCGCTGTAAGTGCAGTTCGATGGCCGTTGATGGAAATCGACTGTACAGGCCTTGATAAAATTATTAAAAATATCAATAATTTGTGTAAAATCATAAGAAATGATTTGGGAAAAATTAGGATGAAAAACTCCATATTTGAAAAGAAAAAAAAGTAGATTTTTATCGAAAGGAACTAATTTTGAACTAGAATAATAATTTATTTATTTTTAAAATAAATAAAGTGGATTTGAAATGGTTTTGAAAATAACCAGGATTTACAATATATTGATTGGAAATGGATTTGAATCGAAATTGTCTTCGAAATATTTCGATGTGGGATTTTGTGATTATACAGGTATTGTTATGGGAAATTTGAAAGATATATTTATATCGTTATTTCCAATACGATATTTGTTGGTCGTAGAATTTGATATTGAATATAAGCGGATATATTTTCTATTCAGAGCCTCGTATTTAATAATCCAATGTGATTTGGGTTTGTCGTGAATGGTGTCTTCATTAACACTGTTCTTGAACCCAGTTGAGAAAAAGATTAAATCTTTTATTTGGATTTAATGAAGTGAAACAATTAAACAATATTTAACTGGAATTGAATTGGTATTGATTTTTGGGTTTATCGTGAACAGTGTTTTAAATAGCACTTGTTCTTTAACCCGATAATTAATGAAATGTGATTTTGGGTTGTCCTGAACGGTATCTTCAATAATACTGTTCTTAGACCCAAAGGAGTTAAGAAAATTCAGAAACTAACTGGAGATTAGTTGAGTTGAATGGTTTCTGGGGCATTGATCTGATGTTGGTTTCGGCCTTCGGGGTTAATACTTGGGGAACTGCTCACTTGGTAATTCACGGTTAGGGACGGAATGAAATGTGATGTGATTTTGGGTTTATCGTGAACCGTGTTTTAAATGACACTGATTCTTTAACCCAGTCACATATTAAAACTATGTGGAGTTTTAATGAATCTTTAATTAGATTGAAATGACCGAGAATGGAGTATCACCAGTTTTGCTCCAGGCGACAGTTAAATCTTTAATTAGATTTGAACGTGAAATGGTAATTGAATTTACCGATAACACCGTGGTGTTAGATATGAAGTATTACCAGTTTTACTTCATGGGATGAATAGGTTGGGATTGGGAAATTAAAACAAATGATTACTTCGGTAAAGTTCGTTAATCCCGACTAGTTTGAATTGATATTCAAAAGTAGATTAAAGAATAAATTTAAAGGATTTATCTTTGATAAAATTAATGGGAACCTTTCCCCAAGAATGTGAAATTTAGAAACTAGCTGTAGGTTGGCTAAGCAGAGTGATTTCCTGGGTATTGATCTGATGTTGGTTTCAGCCTTCGGGGTTAATATTTGGGGGATTATTCTCTTGATTAATTTACGGTTAGTGACTGATGAATTGGAATGAGGCATATGTTGTGTTTGTGTAACACATGTTTATTACATACGTGAGTTATTCGGGAAGACCGGGTTTAGCCCATTCTGAATAACTGATACGACGATAAGTCGAAGATGAAGACGGTGGTCGAAGACCGGAGGTCTTCACGTCGTTTGGATAATTACTGATGATCTTGATTGGGATGTACACCCAAGAAGATGGAAACAGTTTGTGATTGGCCAGACGTACTTGGAGATCGATGGATATGCGGGGTACTAGGTGCCTCCGGTTTCGTTCAGACCCAGAACGGACTTGTAAATGGACTGTGTGTCTGACATCGGATTTCATTCTGTGTGACTGATTTCGGTTGCATAGAATGGTTTGCCTGTGTGGCATGCTAAGATGCAAAAGATCAAGGCTTCTGTTGAAAAGCAAAGTCTTGTGGTTGATGATCGAAGCACGGCCTTTGTGGTGTAGCTTTGTGTAACGTTTACTTCGCGAGTTTCACACCCGGTATGAACCAGAAACGGGAGAGGACATCAGGGAGGACCTGCGTTTCTTTCTAGCTAGAAGTGGCGTCAGTGGTTTTACACGCCCTGACGAGTTTGACTTATGTGGTTGTTGCTGTTGCGAGGCGCCTCGGTTATGTCGGTTTTGGCCTATGCATTCTGGTCGGCAGACGGACCAGACTTACACCCCATAGGGTGGGGAAACGTAGTGTTCAGGCATAATAATCCACATCGGTGGACCGGCCCTGACGATCCAAGGCTTGCCTGCGCGTTTTCCTGAGGCTCGGGTTAGAGAGTCTCGAATCGGTAGAGGACGATCCCTGGCCTCGGTTCGTAGACGGAAATCCAATTTCCAAATACGTGACATGTGCGGTTTTGATTGTAGAGCCTAGTATGGCGACATGATATATGGTACCCATGCCGTCTATGATTGATATTTATGATTGAAATTGTTTTAAACACTATACACTTATTATAGTATCAAATGATTTGTTTTAAAAGTATCAAGCATTCTTTGGCTGTTATAAGGGAAAACCCTATCCCCCGGCTTGCATTGCATTGTGTGATAGGACCTGGGTCTTATAACAGCTTCATTTTTCCTTATTTAGCATTGCGCTGTTTGTTTTATGCACTGGTAATCTTGGGAGGAAACCCGTTCCGTGTTATACGGCGTGGTCCCTTGATTTACCTAACTTTAAAAATAAAGATTAATAACTCTTTTAGTTCTCACACCAGTCCCATGACTGACCTGGAGTTTATTGTTTTAACCTAAACTCTGGGTGCCCTTATTTTGACACGGCCAGCTAGTAGTTTTGGTTTTGCAGATTTATATTCACAGGATCCTGGTTTACAGCTGGAATGATATCCGGAAAGCTTTGTATCCGTATATCTTTTCTAGTTGTGTATTGTATTATTTTCCGCTGAGATGTATTTAAATGTAATTTAAATCTCTGATATTTCTATGTAATATTCATTTATACTCTGTATATTCTTGTATTCTGGTGCATTGTTGTAATATACAATGAAATGTTCTCCCGTCTGCGTTCTATTTTGTCCTGTTCTCAAACGATCAGGGGTTTCGAACGGTCTAGATTGGTTTAACGACTGATTCGGATCGAGCGATGCCACGCTCACAAATTGATTCGAAAAATTGTGAAATTTGAAACCTAGCAATAACTTTACATCACGGATCCAACAAAAGTGGTTTCGTCGAAATCCGAGGTCGTTTGCAAAATTCCAATTTTTAAGGGCCTGAATTCCATAGCGACTATTCAGAATTTTCAACTGGACATATCTTTTGATTCCCGCTATGAAATCTCGATTTTTCGGAATCGTTGGAAATATATTCTAAAATAGATCCTAATGTTTTTGGTTTCACTGAAATCCGGATTGATTTGCACCCGGTACATTCAATTGAAGTTTGAAATCGAATTATCGAACTACCACGCCATTTTCAATTCCTTTTATAATTATATATAATTATTTATATTCTATCGACGATCTATATAAATATACTCGTTCGAATTCTATTCAAAATAAATTTCTCGTCGATATTATTTAAAATAATCAAAATTCGCTAAAATTGCCAAAATAAAAATTTTAAACTGGCCCAGATTTCCGGGTTGTTACAATCTCCCCCACTTAAAACTTTTCGTCCCCGAAAAGGAACAAAGTCGAAAGTGGTTTGATATCAAATATCAGTCAAATTTGAATTCAAACTCGAATCGGCCTATATTCAAGAACAGTGTTATATGGAAATTTTACTATGCTATTCAATATTTATATGGATTAAAATTTTCTATTTGCTATATGGAATTTCGCTCGATCCGAATCAGTCGCTAAACCGATCTAGACCGTTCGAAACGCCTGATTGTTTTGAGAACACGACAATATAGAAAGCAGACGGAAGAACATTTCATTGTATTTTACAACAATTCATCAGAATACAAGAATATAAAGAGTATAAACAAATAAATATTACACATTCGATAAATATCAGAGATTACATTACATTACATAGCAGCGGAAAATAATACAAAATACAACTGAAGGAGATATACGGATACAAAGCTTTCCGGATATCGTTCCAGCTGTAAACCAGGATCCTGTGAATATAAATCTGCAAAACCAAAACTACTAGCTGGCCATGTCAAAATAAGGGCACCCAGAGTTTAGGTCAAAACAATAAACTCCAGGTTAGTCATGGAACTGGTGTGCGAACTAAAACAGTTATTTAAAACTTTACTTTAAATCAGATATATCAAGGGACCACGCCGTATAACACGGAACGGGTTTCCTCCCAAGAATACCAGTGCATATAACAAAACAGCGCAATGCTTTTTGGAAAAATGAAGTTATTATAAGACCCAGGTCCGATCACACAATGCAACGCAAGCCGGGGGATAGGGTTTTCCCTTATAATAGGACAAACATGCTTAGTACGTTTAAAATAAGTCATTTGATACTATTATATGTGTATAGTGTCAAAAACAATTTCAAATCATAAATATCAATCATAGACGACATGGGTACCATATATCATGTCGCCATGCTAGTTCTACAATTAAAACCGCAAAATCATGTATTTGGAAATTGGATTTCCGTCATGAACCAAGGCAAAAGATAGTCCATACCAAATTCGAGACTGCCTAGCCCGAGTCTCAGGATTAGAACGCATCGACCCTTGGATCGTCAGGGCCAACGAATGACTGAACACTACGTTTCCCCGCCCTTTGGGGCGTAAGCGAGCCAACGAATGACTCCATCGGACCCGGATCGTCCGGTCTAACCGAGGCGCCTCGCAACAGCAACAACCACATAAGTCAAACTCGTCAGGGCGTGTAAAACCACTGACGCCACTTCTAGCTAGGAGGAAACGCAGGCCCTCCCTGTGGTCCTTTCTCCAGTTTCTGGTTCATACCGGGGTGTGAGGCTCGCGAATTCACGTTATACACAAAGCTACGCCACACAGGCGGTGCTTTGATCATCCCCACAAGACTTTGCTTTTCAACAGAAGCCCTGATCACTGCATCTTAGCATGCCACACAGGCAATTCACACCGTGCAACTGATAGCTATCAATCTCACAGAATAAATTCCAATGTCAGACACACCATCCATTTGCAAGTCTGTTCTGGGTCTGAACGAAACCGGAGGCACTAAATACCTCGTACATTCATCAATTCCCACGTATGTTTGGACGATCACCACTAATTATCCATATTTCGGGATGCCTCCCAATCAGGACCTCAGCGACCATCCAAACGAGGTGAAAATCGGACTTCAACCCCCGTCTTCATCTTCGATTTCTTATCGTCGATTCAGTTATTCAGAATGGGATAAACCCGGTCTTTCTGAGCAACTCACGTATATAATTAACAAGTGTTACACAAACACAACATACGCCATATTCCAGTTCATTAGTCACTAACCGTAAATCAGTAAGAGAACAATTTCCCAAATATTAACCCCGAAGGCCGAAACCAACATCAGATCAAAACCCAGGAAAACATTCGACTTAGCCAACCTTCAGTAAGTTTCTAAATTTCACATTCTTAGGGAAAGATTCCCATTAATTTTATCAAAGATAATTTCCTTTAAATTTATTCTTTAATCATCCTTTGAAAATCAATTCAAACCAAATTTTGGTTTTTTTCCAAACTAGTCGGGATTAGCGAACCTTACCGAAGTAATCGTTTGTTTTAATTTCCCAATCCCAACCTATTCATCCCATGAAGTAAAACGGGTCTTACTTCATATCTAACACCACGGTGTTATCGGTAAATTTAATTACCATTTCACGTTTAAATCTAATTAAAGATTTAACTGTCGCCTGGAGCAAAACTGGTGATACTCCATTCTCGATCATTTCAATCTAGTTAAAGATTCATTAAAAATCCACTTAGTTTTAATCTTTGACTGGGTTAAAGAATCAGTGTCACTTAGAACATGGTTCATGATAAACCCCAAAATCACATTCTATTAATTATCGGGTTAAAGAACGAGTGTTATTTAAAACACCGTTCACGATAAACCCAAGAATCAATTCGAATTCAATTCCACTTAAATATTATTTAATTGGTACACTTCATTAAATCTAAATAAAAGATTTAATCTTTTTCTAAACTGGGCTTAAGAACAGTGTTAATGAAGATACCATTCACGACAAACCCAAATCACATTTGATATTAAATACAAGGCTCTGAATAGAAATTATATCGGCTTATATTCAATATCAAACTCTACGACTAACAAATATCGTATTGGAAATAACGATATAAATATCTTTCAAATTTCCATAACAATATCTGTATAATCACGAAATCCAACATCGAAATAATCCGAAGACAATTTCGATTCAAATCCATTCCAATTCAATTATTGGAAATTCTGGTTACTTTTAAGACCCTTTTTCAAATTCAATTTATTTATTTAAAGATAAATAGAATTATAATTCTAGTTCAAAACTAGTTCATTTCGATAAAAATCTATTTTTATCTTTTCAAATATGGAGTTTTTCATCCCGATTCTTCCCACATCATTTCTTATGATTTTACACAAATTATTACTATTTTTAATAATTTTAGCAAGGCCCGTACAGTCGATTTCCACCAATGACCATCGAACTGCACTTACAGCGACCTTTTCCAAATTGGATTTGGACATGATACCAAATCCAACCAGTAGATTTCTAATTTCTAATATTTGTTAGAAAGCTCTTTTCGATACGAACCCAACGGTTCCGGTTTTAGGAGAATCCGACGGTCGGATCTCCCGTAATATCCGTTCGAAGTCAATGGTCGAACTTCGCGAACTGCCGCTGCGCGGCGCGTTCTATTCAGGCCATTATATTATATATATAATATATATAATATATACTTCGTCGATTTCAATTCAAAACGTGCTTTATAAATCCTTTTATATTCATTTTCAAAACGGTTTCAACTTCATATTCAATTTCAAATCGAAATTAAATATTCCAATATAAATTCATTTTAAATTCCTTTCAAAGCGATTTCAATTCAATTTCAATTCGAATTCATTTATATTTCAATTCGAATTCATTTATATTCAATTTCAATTCGAATTCATTTATATTCACTTTCAATCTGAATTCATTTATATTCGAATTCATTTCTATTCAATTTCAATTCGAACTCGTTTCTATTCAATTTCAATTCGAATTCATTTCTACTCAATTTCAATTCGAATTCGTTTCTATTCAATTTCAATTCGAATTCATTTCTATTCAATTTCAATTCTTTTCAAAATATCAGATTTTGAAATCACTTTCGATATTCATTATAAAATGAATAAAATCGATATAAATATCGTTCACGTCAAAATAGCGTCAATCTAATCAACACGGCTTCATATATTTTTATTTTCAAATATTCTATTTAAATATTTCTATTTCAAATATTTCTTTTTCAAATATTTCTATTTCAAAACTTTCTTTTTTTCAAAACTGGAATGAGGCCCAATCAATTACCATATAATGTTTATTATATGGATTTTCTACAACACATGTATATAATAACAACGATGAATAATCAACCATCATCCAAAGTGCATTCTACACTGTATAAGCATCGAATATAAATATTTAACGCTTATAACAGTCTGTCAATCAATCGATCGACATACAACTAACTATTGGGATTAGTATATGTCATATATCACCCCAATACCCGTGTGGGTTTTTCAAACAATCAAACACAGATTTTATTTGTGCAGTTGGGCGATGTGTAAAATTTATCGTCGCAATCAATATCAGTCAAATGTGTGTATATAAACAAATCGTACGATTTGTTTATTTTTATTTCATTTCATATACACGTTAAAAATTCTATTTTTAAACATAAAATATTTTTAACTATATAAATATTTTATTTCATTTCACATCACAACACACAATCAACTACACATCAAAATCAAACAAACAAGCATACAAGCCGTCCATGGTCTGTAGACGACGGGTGTCGGGTTCTACTAAACACCGTCTGCATCCTAGTATATATATAACTAGAAAATTAAATTAAAGAGTGAGAAATTCTCACCGAATTGCTAATCCAGCGCCACGACTCTTCATATGTAGGAATCTTCGCATTTCTCGCCTTTTGTCATTTTCATTGCCCGTATTCTCTACATATATAAAAATCACATTTTTACTTCGCTATTCAATATATAAAAATCGAATTTTTACTTCGCTATTCTATATATAAAAATCGAATTTTTACTTTGCTATTCAATATATAAAAATCGAATTTTTACTTCGCTATTCAATATATAAAAATCGAATTTTTATTTCGCTATTCAATATATAAAAATCGAATTTTTACTTCGCTATTCAATATATAAAAATCGAATTTTTACTTCGCTATTCAATATATAAAAATCGAATTTTTACTTCGCTATTCAATATATAAAAAGCCAAGCGGCTCATAAAATCATCTTCACCCAAACAAAACAGTAAATTATAGTAAATATGTACCTATTTGTCGGGCAAACAAATTTTTGAAGAATTTGAAAATTCTCAGAAACTGAAAAGTTGGAGAATGGAAGCCAGATCGAACGTAGAGTTGATTAATCAAACCACTATCGACTTTGTTCCTTTTCGGGGACGAAAAGTTTTAAGTGGGGGAGATTGTAATAACCCGGAAATCTGGGCCTGTTTAAAATTTTTATTTTGGCAATTTTAGCGAATTTTGAACATTTAAAATGAATTATTTTAAATAATGACGACGAGAAATTTATTTTGAGTAGAATTCGACGTATATATTATATACGTCGTCGTTAGAATATAAATAATTTATATATATAAAAGGAATTGAAAATGGCGCGGTAGTTCGATAATTCGATTTCAAACTTCAAATGAATGTACCGGGTGCAAAATAAACCGGATTTTAACGAAACCAAAAATAATGGAATCTAATAGAGAATATCTTTCCAACGAATCCGAAAAATCAAGATTTCGTCGCGGGAATCAAAAGATATGTCCAGTTGAAAATTCTGAATAGTCGCTATAGAATTCAGGCCCTTAAAAATGGAAATTTTTGCAAATGAAATCGGAATTCGACGAAACCACTTATGTTGGATACGGGATGTAAAGTTATTGCTAGGTTTCAAATTTCATAATTTTTGGAATCAATATGTGAGTGTGGCGAAGGAAAACGCGTTTGACCAGTTTTAGTTGATTTTAATTGACTAGAAAATGACCATTTTTCTAACGGTCTCAGAATTTGACGAAACTAGTTTTGTTAGGACCGTATCGTCAATACGAAGCTAGAAAATATTTTTCTGGAATTTTTCTAGTTAGTATGTGACCCCGGTAAATTGAAATGCGCGTTCAAATTCAATATATAGAGTTATATGTTGATTCTGACGGAAACTGATCGAAACAATCGAATCAGCTTATGATACATATCCCATTGTGTTCGGAATGGGGGCAATTAGCTATGGATGACAGGCGGTGGGCCTTGTTTCGAGGTCGAATGGAAAAGCTACGTTTTGGGATTAAAATAATATAAAATTATAATTAAAAATAAATCCCTCCCTCTTCATTTAACTTCTCAGGCCCCCCGTTCATTATTTTACAAATCGAAAAAAGAAAAAAAACCTAAACTACTACACACCCCCTATCGATCGCCGCGCCGACAGCCCCCTCCTCCAGCGCTGTAACAACCCGGAATTTTGGGGCCAATTTAAAATTTGTATTTTAAATAATTTTGCTAAGAAATCGAGTCAGAAAATAAAAGTATTCTATTTTTATTAAATTATTTTATTAATAATGGCTGGAATATTAAGTTTATTATTTTTGTTGCATTAAAATTTTATAAAACAAAATATATATTTTTGTTGAATGTGAACGGACAAAATAAAACTCATTAATTTAGTCGCATTAGAATTTCAAATGTACCATACTTATTTGCATTAAAAAGTTGCAATGAAATGTATCGTTTTTATCGCATTAAAAAGTTGCATTTAAATGTATCATTACATTGAAAAGATTGAAAGAAAAGTATGATTTGTTTATAGTAAAAGGGACAATGATTATATTAAATAACTTACATAAGGGGGGTTAAATTAATAGAATTACACATTTTGGGAAAGTGTAAGATATTAAATAAATGGGAATAGAATTTAATTTAATTATTGAATTAAAAATGGTATTAAAACATAATTTATGATTCATTAATTTATGACTCCAAAATTTATTTTGATAAACAATAACTTACATTGAGATGAACTGTGATTGATGATAATGGAAATTATTAAATTGTTTGTACATTTGGACTATCTAACTTTGAACTATTGTTGACAAAAAAAATTAGCAGTTGAACCTTGTCTTTATTTTAAAGATTCAATATAGGAATTAATACGATAATTGGAAATAAAATTATGAATGTTTCTAGTTTAATTTTGTATAGAAAGAATAGTAACAAAACAGTGTGTCAACGATATAATGTACGTTTAATTTCCACAGTTAATGGAAATTAATGTTAACATTTATTTTATAAAAAAACATAAGACATATGTATAGAAATTAATTAAAGAAATGCATGACTAAAAAAATATATACATATAATGACAAAAACGATTGAAGAATTAATGGTAATCAATGTACATTACAATTACAATTAACATATGTTACAACAGTAATCAATGTGTGTTAATGGGTAATTGAGGTATATTACAAATATGATTAATGAGATGATTATATATATATATATATATCTGAAGCTTGAATCTTTAAATAATTCATTTATTTGCATTTATTTCCTTTCTCTTTCATTCCATTTATTTCCTTCCATTTATTCCTTTTTCTTTCTAACTATTAATTTCTTTTCTATCATTTATTTATTTTTCTTTCCCTAAACTTACTACCTACGTTCTGTCCACTTTATTTCTTATTAATAGAACATCCGTTTCTTTCCTCTAATGTATTAATTTCTTTTCCCACTTCTACCTCATGCACTTCTCCATTCCCATTTGTGAAAAATGAGCTGCCTCTTTTTTTTTTTCTTCCTCTCCAAGCCATGGCCGCCATTCTCTTCTTTCTTCCTCCATCAAAAGAAAAAAAAAAGAAAGAAAATAAGTTTCATTCTATTGTGATGATTTTGGAACGGTGACAAGTTCTACCTCTCTTTGATTTATCTACCCAAAGGCCTAGGTGAGTTTTCTAAGTTTAAATTTAATTAATTATTTAATTAAATCTGAAAGTAATCTGAAATTATTGTATGAATGATGATGTCGAATTGTGTTGTTATTCTATTTAATTTATTGATGTTCATATGAAAAGTTCTGTGTGTATGTTGATTTGGTTGTGTATGACACTATGTTGAATTATCATTGAATTGTATTGGAAATTGGGTGTTGACATAACTTGAAAAATCGTTGGACTATGATGATGATGGATTTGGTTTTATAAATAAAAGATGACAAATTTATTTGTAAAAGTTGAAATATCATTTTATGATAAAGGTATTTTTGTTTATTTTAAAAATAGAGATTTGTTTAATTTGTTTTTGGTTGAACAAAAATGGAAATTTTTGTTTAATAAAAATAATGAAATCTTTTGTTTTATTATAAAAGAATCAAACTTTTATTTTATAAAGCAAAGATTAAATTTTTTTTTTAAAGAATTCATGTTTGTTTTAATTATAAAAGATTTAATCTTTGGATTTAATAATAAAGACTCAACTTTTGCTTTTATTATTAAAAGGTAACTCTTTTGATTTGTAAATAAAAATCCAATTTTTTTTTTTTTTTTGATGACAATAGAGAACCAAATTTTTGTTTTGCTTTGTTGAAAATGTTGAATCAACTTTATTTGTTTTATTTGAAACAAGGTTGGAACATTTTATTTGTTTATTGAGATAAAAGATACAACCTTTCTTTTATTTTGTTTTTAAAGAAATAAAATGAATCTTTTTATCTTAGTTGGTTAAAATAGAATAAATCTTTATGGTGAGTTGTTGAAAACAAGGTAATTTATGATTCACGTCGTTGAAACAAAAATCAACATGTATATATTTTGTTGGAAACTAAATAAATCATTTCATTTTGTTTTTGTTGAAATAATGAAGCATATAAATCAATTGTTTTGTTTTATTTTGTTGAAGCATATAAACCAATTGTTTTGTTTTATTTTGTTAAAACGATATGAACCCAAGCATTATCATCATGTTAGTTGAAACGATATAAACCCAACACTATTATCTTGTTTAGTTGAGACAAAAGTAACAACACCTATTTTGTTGGTTGAAAACAAATGCTATATGAAACAACTGTGTATTGGAAACTATGAACAACAATATTGGTGAGATTTCTTTTATTTAAAAATAATTAGTTAATCGATTCAATTATTTTATTTGTTATATGACAACTGTATGTGTCTAATCTAGATCTGTTTGTGCTGTAATCTGTATGTTGTTTGATCTATGATTTGTGTGTTCTGTAGACCAGTTAAAATTGATATTTGTGTAATTAGAATTGTCGTCTTTGTTGATTGGATTGGACAATAATTGAATTGTCATCTTTGTTGGATTGAAAAAAAATCATATTAATTGAAATAAAATAGTTAAAACCAAAATATCTTTTGTTTGATTAGAAATGGTTAATAAATAAAATTATCATTTTTGTTAAGCTAAATTAGAAATTTTTACAAATAAAATTGTCATCCTTTTATTTGTTAAGTAGAATACAAATGGCATATTAATAAATCACTCTTTGTTTGTCATTGAAACAAATAAAAATATTCTCTTATTTTGTCATTTGAATACGTAGGGGAATTGCATTTTTAATTAACATTTTATTTGTTGATTTAAAGGCATATTAAAATAACATTTTAAAAAGACGTGAATAACTTACCTTTTTAGATTAACCTTTTATTTGTTAATTTATAAGGCATGTTAAAAATAACTTTTATTTGTTAATTAAAAAGGGTTATATATTTTTGTCAATAAAGGGATTTATTTTTGTTAAACATGATTTGGAAATAAAAGACAAAGTTTTCCTTTATTTTGTTTATGAAATAAACCGCCAATTTTACCTTTATTTTGTTTACAAAATAAAAGGCAAGTGTTTGTTAACATTTAAAAGACTATTTTTAACATAGTTGTTTGTTAACATCAAAAAGGCTAATTGTTAACATAGTTGTTTGTTAAAAATAAAAAGACCATTTTTAACATAGTTGTTTGTTAAAAACAAAAGATCAAATTTTTGTGTTTCTTTTGTTGACAAATTTGACACTACTTTTATTATTAAAGTTAAAAGAACAAATTTGAAGCTACTTTTGTTGTTAAAGTTAAAAGAGTCATTTTGTCACTATTTTGTTGATTAAACAAAAAGAACCATCTTTGTCACCATTTTTGTTGTTGAAACAAAAAGACATTTTACTTAATTTTGTTGTTAAAACAAAAGACTTAATTTTTATGTTTCTTTGTCAAGATAAAAAGATTTACTAATTATGTTGAGAATAAAAAGAATAACTTTTTATGTTAATTTTGTTAAGAATAAAAAGAATAACTTTTTATGTTAATTTTGTTAAGAATAAAAAGAATAACATTTTATGTTTATTTTGTTAAGAATAAAAAGACAAACTTTTTATGTTTCTTTTGTTAACATAATAATATGTAAGTTCAACCTTACTTTTATGTATAAATAAAAGGTGAGTTTTAAATCTTCATTTTCATTTACAAATAAAAGTGAAGTTTGGACTTTTATTGTTACTCATCAGAAATACACCCAATTATACTTGTGTTAAAATAGTTGTTATGACATCTATACCATCATTAGGTTAGTTTGAGTATTAGGACACCAAAAAAACCATAGTTGTGAAAATTTGGGTATTGTGACACACATTCATCGTCATACTGTATAATTGAAATGGATTGGCATCAGAAATATAACTATTTAGAAATGCTAGCGCTAGTAAAGATATTTACATAAGCAATAGGTAACACATGTTTTAAAATGTAAAATAGATAAAAGTACATTTTACGTTGTAAAAATGTGAAATATGAAAGGTACATTTTATGTGATTAAAATGAAATTAAAATACACATTTTTCTTTGTTCAAGAAAAGAAGCAAATATAAACATTTTCTATGTTAAAAGAAAATAGAATATAAACATTTTCTATGTTAAAAGAAAATGGAATGAAAACATTTTCTATGTTAAAAAGAAAATAGAAAGAAAACATTTTCTAATGTAAAGAAAATGAGATTAAAAAGAAATCATTTTTCTAATGTGAGTAAAATAAAAGAAATAAATAGAAAACATTATGTTTCTATGTGAAAGTATAAAACATTATTTTTCTATGTGAAAGAAAGAAATTGAAAACTTACATTTCTATTTAAAGGATTAGAAATAGAAAACATTTATTTCAATGTAAAAGAAATAAAGACATTTTCATTTATTTCAAATTAAACGAAAAGTTTACATTTGTCAATGTAAAGATTAAATAGTTAAGATTTACATTTGTCAAAGTAAAGATTAAATAGTTAAGATTTACTTTTGTCAATGTAAAGATAAAGAGAAATTAAGATTTACATTTTTCAATGTAAAATAAAGAGAAATTAAGATTTACATTTTTTCAAAGTGAGATAAAATGAAACAAAGAATTACATTTTTTTTTTGTAAATAAATGAGGTAAAGAATTTACATTTTCAATGTAAAGCATAGTAAAGAGAAGAATTTACATTTTTGTTCAATGTAAATAAAGAAACATTATTTCCTAATCGATCGTAAAAGAAAATAATAAAAGCAATATCATTTTCTAATGTAAAAGAAAATAAAAGTTAAAATACATTTTTATGTAGTAAAAATACAATAAAAGTCAACATACATTTTTATGTGTTAAAAATGTAATAAAAGTTAAAAGTACATTTTTGTTATCTAAATGTAAGTAAAGTTAAATGTACATTATTAAAATGTAATTTTCGCCGCATTAGAACTTGCGGACAAAAACATACTTTTTAAAATGTATACGAAGTTAAACCATAATTTTTGTCGCATTAGAACTTGCGGACAAAAATATACTTTGTATAAATTTATATACATGGTTAAACATCATTTTTGTCGCATTAGGGTTGGAAAATATAGTAAGTATATTTATTTACATTTAGGTGAATAAAGCAAAATGTAGAAAAGTATAATTTATTTACACATAGGGTAAATAAATGATTAAATTAAAAGTCGAATTTTTAATTGACAATTTATATTTGAAATCGCCAAGTATTTATATTTACATATAAATATAAATTATAAATTAAACAAAATGCGCGCGGTAGTTCGCGTATCGATGATCGTTACTTTAAACGGTTATACCGAGAGATCCGACCGTCGGATTTTCCCAAAACTGGAACCGTTAGGACCGCTTTGGGAAGATCTTTCCAATGACATAAATTTCGCCAAAATCCAACGGTTAGATTTCAAGATATATTTAAATCAAAATTTGGTTAAAAACAGCGCCAGGGTCGCCCATCGACCCGAAGCGTCGTTAAATTAATTTAGGCTATTTTTATATAAATAAAAATAGCGATAGATCGTTATCAAATATCAATAACGATATGAAATGTTTTCAAATTATATATATATATATATATATATATATATATGCGAGAATCATTTGAAAAGACCGAGTTCAATCTCATTTCAAATGATTACACGACGTTCTAAATCTAAGAGTTGAAGACGGCGATTGAAGACCGACGATCTTCACATCGAATGGGTAACTAGTGTTGAGGTCCTTGATTGATTTGCTCCCAAGACGGGGCTAAGATGGTAGTTATCCGGACGTAGTGTTGATTTGTACGGATTTGACTTTCGTCCAGACCCAGGGCATAAGTTTATAAATGGAATGTATGTCTGACGTTGTAGCCCTTTATACTACATTCGTTGATCTCTGTCAATATACATCTGTTTGGTGGTTAACACCCTTCTCTGAGACATATGAGCTTAGAGGTTATATATTGGCAGAAATCAATGGTATAGTATGGACTGACAATGTGGCATGCTAAGATGCATTGATCAAGGCTTTTGTTGAAAAGCAGGCCTTGTGGTTGATGATCAAAGCACGGCCTGTTTAGGCGTAGCTTTGTGTATAGCATGACTTCGCGAGCCTCACACCCCGGTATGAGTCAAAAACGGGATACGGACTGCAGGGAGTGCACACGTTTCCTTCTAGCAAGAGTGGTGTCAGTGACCTACCAGCCCTGACATTTTACTTATGTGGATGATGGATTTTGAGGCGCCTCGTTATTTTTATAGGCCGTCGGTGGTCATACTATAGGTCCAATTGGACCGGGAAGCGTGTGTTCAGGCGTAACTAATCCACTGCCCATAGGCAGGGACCGGCCCTGAAGATCCAAGGGTTCACTGCGGGGGATCCTGAGGCATTTGCTAGAGTGTCTCGAATCGGAGAGGAGCTTGCCCCTAGCCTCGACTCATGATGGAATCCAAATTTCCAATACGCCCTTGCGGTTTTGATTGTAGAACTAGTATTGGCGACATGCTATATGGTAACCATGTCGTCTAGGATTGATACTTATGATTGAAATGTTTTTATTTAAAACATATACACACTAATAATAATATCGTTTTTACGTATCAAGCATCTTTTGACCATTATAAGGTAAAACCCTATCCTCTGGTGTGCGTTGCATTGTGTGATGGTACTTGGGTCTTATAATGGTTTCATTTTTCCAAAAAGACATTGCGTTATTTCTCGATTTACTTTGCACTGGCAATCCATAGGAGTAAACCCGTTCCGCGAAAGTGGCGTGGTCCTTGGATTTGTCTTATTAGTTATATTAGTTTAGTATTCTCACACCAGTCCCATGACTGACTCGTAGTTTGTTTCACTTTGCAAACTCGGGTGCCCTCTTTTCCACACGGGCAGTCGAGTAGCTTTTTGTAGATATCTATTCTTTTAGCAGGATCCTAGATCGAAGCCTAAAGTTGTGTCCAGAGCTTAGTAGTCTTCCGCTGTTTACTGTATTTTATTTAATGTATTAAATTTTTTTGTAGTTTATCTTCCGCTGTAATTTTATTTCAATGTACTATGATATATTCTGTACTCTGATGTAACATTATTATAATGTAATAAAAGTCTGCTGTTACTGTTCTGATGTATTGTATTCCCAAAGTTAACGTATGCGAGTTTTGAACGGTCTTGGTCGATTTTGTGATCGATTAAGGTCGGGCAAAATCCGTGTCGTTACAAGCGTCGTCGCGCTACCCCCTCTATTCTTTCCACTGCGACGCTCTACCCCCCTTTCTTTACCACTGCGACGCGATACCCCCCCTCTCTCACCACTGCGACGCGATACCCCCCCTCTCACCACTGCGACGCGATACCCCCCCACTTCCTCCTGCGCCACCGCGCCGACACCCCCCCTGCCTGCCAAAACCGCCGATGTAATGACCGGGATTTCGACCAACTAATTTTAAATATTTAGAATGGATTTAAATATTTAGTTGATAATATAAATGAATTTTTATATTTATGCTATCGATTTAAATATCGATTTCGATTTAAGATCGTATATATTAAATTATCAAAATAAGGAATCAGCGAATAACTGAATTCGAAGTGAAAACTGATTTGAAATCAGTTCAGATAATCAATACATAATTCTGTTTGAATTAGAATAATAATATTAAATTATTTATCGAAGAATTTAAATGGTTTGAACTTTAAATTATATCGATTTAAATTAATATCTTCCGCAGACAATCGAACTGGACTTCGTGACCTATCCCAGTGCGTTCGGAATAGTGGTATAACCTTAGAATTGATAGTTGTTGGGTTCAGTAAGGAGCTAAGTCTCGGAGGTTATATAAATTTTTAAGGATACGGTTTTTAATTAAATTAAAATAAAATATTGTGTGGACCAAAACCAAAGGAATGGTGTCTTCTTTCATCTTCACAAAATAAAGCAACTCGTGCCTTCACTTATCACCACAAACAAAAGCAAACAGTGGCTCTTCTTTCTCCATTACCCTTCTATATAAAATCGCAACACCCTCTGTTAATCCCATTTTTTTCATTCTTCTGTAAGTAAATAAAAATCGAAAGCCTTAGGAACCAAAATCCGCCCTTTCTTATTGACCAAATCAAAATCGAATCGCGAGGCTGTCTGAGTATTGGATGGCGCAGTGGTGTTGATGGCTAAAGACAGGGTGCGATGATGGATCGAAATTGGACGCGATGTGGAGGGCCAGCTCGAGCCTTAAACGACGGATCTGCTCAGGTCATTGTCGAAGAGGGTGAAGGTTCAATCAAAATTCTTAGGTGGTATTTTGGGGTGCGACAGTGGATGTCGCGATGGAGAGGAGCAGTAATAGCGTGGTGTTTAGGAGATGAGGTGTTTTGGGGTTCAGCAGTATGTGGTTAAGAAGTTCGATTTTTGTTCTGGTGAAGTAGGGATCGAACTAGAGGAAGGAAAGAGGGAGAAGGGGAGTACGGTTTAATGTTTGAACACGGCAGTAGTAATTACTAATGTGCGTTCTAGATTGAGGAGGGAAGAGGGATTGGAGCATTGCAGGTTGAAAGGGGTTTCGATTCACAGTTTGTAAAATGGTCGTTGACCAGTCTGATGGTGTGAACGTTGATCAGTCTGGTGGTGTGAAGCCGGTGATTGTTTGAAGGAAGATTTCTTTTAGTTGATAGAGAGAGATTGGTGATGCTTGTACAGCGTACCAGTGTTGAAAAGAAGGATCAGAATGATGGTTTTAAGGTAATCAAATTTATATTTAAATTAGTTAATGTTGAGTAGTTTTAACAAAAAATCACATGTTTAATTCTTATTTAAATCAAATTAGTATATCAATTAAAAACTAAGATCTAGTACTCTATTGAAAAAGGTATGGCATTTTCTGCCAATAAGAATTTGAAACTGACTAAGGAAATCTTTACCATCCTATATGTTTAGCTAGTAAACTAAGTAAATATTTAGATTACCATTTGGGTATAAATATATAAATGGTATGTTGGTAAAGTTAAATTTATTTAGTGAGTAGAATGTTAATAATTTTAATTAACTTAAAATCTTATATAAGTTGTTAATTTTATAATGTGTTTAAAAATATACATATATATATATATATATATATATGTATATATAGGAAATCTGTTTATTTGTTCAAATAGTTAATTTAAATAGATAAATGTTGATCAGTAAATTCAAATCAAATTTATCATAGGTACAAAATGAAATATATTCGAGACAAATTGAGTAGAGTCATAGACGGTGATTTGGAAATAAACAAGATATTCGACACTGCGATTTCGGTGAGTAAATCTCACCTCTTATTTAGAATTTATTTTTTTTATAGTTAAAAATAATTGTCTGTGCTTGTTTGAATGCTGTTTGATTGTTTTAAATATATATATTAGTTATTTAAGATATATATATATATATATATTGGGTTGATGATTGGTTGGATTCCCGTAGTTTCATTAGCGGATGCCAGCGGTTTCATAGCAGATGATTACCCTATACGCCCCACGCTATGATTAGTGGATGACCTTCTATACCGCGATATTCTGCCTCGAAGCAGGATGGGTATCACTATGTTGACTAACGTCTGTGGATGCAGGAAAACAGGTTGGAGGAATCCAACTGGATTCCTCAAAAATATATATTATCTGTTTGTTTGTTTGATATCATATATATTCATATATGATGTGATAAAAATCAAATGATTGAAAATTGGTTGATTGATTGTTTAAAATATCCCTGGGCTTGAATATTGATTCATAAAAATATCGGAAAGGGTATTTGATATTTAAAAAGGGAATTCTATTTTTATAAATAGAATTTGAATTTTAAGTTAAACTATAGAAAATATTTACTTGTTTTGAAGGTATATAAAACAAGTAATCGAATTTATAAACTTTGTTTATAAATGAAAATATGGGATTTGAATCGAATTTATAAACTTTGTTTATAAATGAAAATATGGGATTTGAATCGAATTTATAAACTTTGTTTATAAATGAAAATATGGGATTTGAATCGAATTTATAAACTTTGTTTATAAATGAAAATATAGGATTGAATTGAATTTATAAACGTTGTTTATAAATGGAAAGGTGGGATTTGAATTGAAGTTATAAACGTTGTTTATAAATAATGCAGAGAATTCAAATAGACTTTGAATATAGAATTTGAATATAGAATTCAAATAGACTTTGAATATAGAATTTGAATAACAGAATTCAAATGGACTTTAACGATTTGAATATAGGATTCAAATGGAATTTAAACAATAGAATTTGAATAGATTTGAATATAGAATTCAAATGGAGTTTAACTATAGAATTTGAATATAGAATTCAAATGAAGTTTAAATATAGGGATGCAAATAGAATTCAAATGAAGTTTAAATAAAGAGAATTCAAATAAAATTGAATTGGAATTTGAATAAAGAAGTCGATAAGGAAACGAGAGTATGAGTATAATTAGAATTCGTTAATATGCAGTTAAAATATATTTGAACATGTCATGTTCAAATATGAAGGTGAAATAGACTGAAAAGTTAAGTAACAGACGATTGGTATAGTTAAAATAGATTGGACAGGCATAAATATATAGGAGACAGGTATGGAATAAAGTATAGAAGTGAAATAAATAGAATGCCCGACAAAAAGGTATGTATTTAATTCATATATGAGATTTTATGCGCCGTATCGGCAAGCCGCTTGGCTTTTTCTTTTTCTTTTTGAGATGAGAAGGACCGGGAAAGCTATTTGAAATTTCCCGATGCTCCCGGTACAAAGGAGGTTATGGCGAATTTTTCCGGGAATTTAAGGAGATAGAATATTTTTAAGATAATTTGATAGTTAGAAATCAACGTATCGAGATATATAGAAGTCGATAAGAAAACGAACTTAGAAATAGAATAGTATAATCAAAAAGGAAGTATAAGAATAAAATCTAGTAGGATTAGAAAGAGAAAATATATATGTGTTTAAAAGTGAAGAAGTAGTTGTATGATATTGATTTTTTCGATTAAGTAGTCATATCTGTTTTGACGTTATAAATGTTATTCAGTCAAGGTCTGAGAGGTAGTTATACCCCAACTTGATTGATTTCATTATTAACAAATGAATAGTAAGATTTCAGGCTCGAAGATCAAGGTTGAATAAGATTTAGTTGAATGTAGTGTTTGGGTTGTCGTAACGATGTTTTATACAACATCCATTTTAACCCAAATGAAATGTAAGCTGGGAAATAGATGTTAAATATTTCCTAAGTATAGGAATAAACGAGATTGGAAAAGAGATAAGTAATTGGAATATTATCCAATTATAAATAACATATATTTTCTAATGTTTAGAAAATAAAAAGAAGGCGATATATGGAAATGTTTTCCAAATAACGTAAAAGGCCAACATGGTTATTGAAAATATTTGGTTAACAAATAATGATAAAGAAATAGAGAAGTGATTTAATTAATGAAATATTAATTAAAGGCTCACTGATTGTTGGATGTTTGGATGAACACTTGTTTTATTCGATAGTTAAATCATCGACTATCGAAACTCTTGTTTTTATTCGATAGTTAAATCACAGACTATCGAAGTTTTGACCATCGTTGTCAATATGGAGAGACCGGTTGGATTATTATCCGAAGAACCACTCCGTATTGGCAGTAGCTTGCGAATCAGATTATATAAAGATAATCGAAGACGGAGTAAAGTGCAAGGACTTTTTCTATTAATAGAAATTGTGCCTTCGGTTCATCCTGTTCCTGGGTGACTTGTATGGATGAATGTCTGACAGAGTATTTCCAAACGATCACGTATATTGATTTATCCAATCGTACCAAGAGTGGAAGCGGAGAAGGGAACTTCTTTTAGCTAACACGTAATGTACTGTTGAGGACGTCAATCGGTGATTTGATGGATTTGACGATGTGACATTCGAAGTGAATATGGCGTGATGATAAAGCGTAGCTTCTAGCCTCATCAACCGGTAAATGACAGAAATCGGGCAGGCAACATGGCTATGTAGGTCGCACCAATTAGGGTGTATAATCACCTGATCTAGAGTTTCATTTACTTCTAAAAATCTATTGTCGATGCCGTCCCATTCGGGAAACGGTTGCTGATCCCAACCGTTGGTGATATACATTCGATACACTCAAGCGAAATGAGTGGTCGTCATGTGTGGCTGAGTTGCAAGATGTTCTTGTTGAACTCGGTGTATTCTCCTCTAGAGATATACCAGCGGAAGGTGGTTCCATACCCTGTCATAGATGGAAATCCATTACCCAATACGTGCTTGCGGTTTTGATTGTATATATATGTGGAACGTGAGATGCAAACGCTCCACTAGATTGTTATTTACTTGATTTAGACATTATTATAATATCAAAAGAGTTTTGATATAAAGATAAGTCAAGTGTTTGGATTTTCATAAGGGAAAAACCCGTTCCGTGTTATACGGCGTGGTCTTATGAGATATCATTTAGTTTTCTGAAACTATTTTTAAACTGTTTACTCATACCAGTCCCATGACTGACCCGGAGTTTATTTTGTTTTGTTCTACCTAAACTCTTGGGTGCCTAAATTTGTACGGGCAGTCAAGTAGTTTAGGATTTTTCAGATATATCTAGAGGAGCTTGGAGCAGGAGGCATCAGCGTTATCTAGTTAAAGTGGTTCCGTTGTGTTGTAAGTGATGTACGTTGATATTGATGTATATTCAAGTACAGATGTATATTTCAAGTTATGTTATATATATTATATGTTATTCGTTCCGCTGTGAGATTCGTGTTACTCTGATGTTGTGTTCTTCTTCTTCTTCTATTCTAAGTTTCTATCTTATCTTTCCTCACCCTCTAGCTTCTTTCTATTAATGGTTCGAATTTCTGTGTTATTTGCGGTTGGACTTGTGTTTTTGGTCAGCTCAAATTCTACCGGATTTTTGGGTCGTTACAGTTGGTATCAGAGCTTAGGTTGAGCGAATACCTAGGTTGTGTGGAAATGTGCTCACTAGAGATAGGATCAGTAGTATCCTAGAATGAGTTGAGTGTATATACGAGAGAGCGTATTTGTTATTTGATATAAAAACTGTTTTATATTGTGTTGACTAGTCTGTTGAGTGGATTATAAATTTTGGTCGAATCGTGGGACGCCACAATATCGATAGGAGTTTATAAACACTTGAACAGAAGATTGAACACGATATTGTTTTTAAACAGTTAAGTTGATTGTTAGGATTATAATCGAATTAGATTATAAAACAAAAATAGTTATATATATAACCAATGGAATTTGTATATGAAATCAAATATACAAATGAGATAAATTGAAATTGAATTCCAACCAGAATTCAGAATTTAAAATCCTGGGAGTGTGGAAAATATTTTTCTAAATGGATTTTGAAAGTAATATAGTACTGAACTCATTCAGTAGCTTGGAAATAATTCTGATGATGGTCGCAACATCATCAGTGTTCATTTTCGAGTTTCTAAGTGACGAATTGCTGCCTTGGAAAAGTTTTGATGGAAATTTGTTTGAAAGAAAAACAAGCTGTTTGAAAATTCAAATGTTTTGAATTTGAAATAGATGTAAATATATGTATATATTTATATTACTTCAAAGGAATTTTGAAACAGGAATTGGAATATAGATTTCAAATAGAAGTGAAATTGAATTTGAATTCAAAGGAATTCAAATGAGTTTGAACAAAGGAATTCTAATGGAATTTGAATATTTGCAAATATAAGGGAATTCAAATATAGAATTTGAACATAGAAATTTAAATAGGATTTGAATAAAGAAAATTCAAATAGAAATTGTATAAGGAAAATTGAAATGGAATTTGAATTCAAAGGAATTCAAATGGATTTGAATAAAGAAAAGTCAAATAGAGATTGGAATATTATAATTCAAATGGAATTTGGTTAAATAGAATTTCAAAGAGAATATAAAGTGGAGGTTGAATATTAGAATTCAAGAAATTCAAAGGAGTTAAAATAGAATTTAAATTCAAAGGATTTCAAATAGAAATTGAACAAAGGAATTTAAATAGAAATCGAATAAAGGATTTCAAATGGAGTTTGAATAAGGGATTTGAAATGGGTTTTGAATAAAGGATTTCAAATAGAAATTGAAGATAAGAAATTCAAATAGAATTTGAAGATAAGGAATTCAAATAGAATTTGAATAGAAGAAAATTGAAATAGAAATTGAATAGAAGGAAATTCAAATATAGAGTTTGAAAAAAAAAATTCAAATGGAATTTGAATATTGTAAACATATAGGATTTGAATAAAGAAGTGAAATAGATCGGGAATATTATGTTGAAATGGAAAAATGGATTTGATATATATTAAAAATATATCAGAATGGAGTTGAGTTTATTATAAACAAAGTTGAAACGTTTATATTTATAAATATAATTAAAACGAGCTTGCCATAACGCGGCAGTTCGTAAATTGGCGATTCGAACTTCAATTTAGTATACAGAACTCAATTGAAGTCGGAATTCTTTGAAACAAGAATTGTCGGGACCGGTTGAACAATAGTTTTCTAATGAAATAGAAAAATCTAGGTTTCGTCGTATAGATTTTGAGTTATGTCAAAATCAAATTTTTAGAAAAGCAGTGCCAGAACCATTATAAAACCATAACGGTTTAATTAAATAAATAAAAGGATTTTTAGGAAATAAAATCCGAATTGGCATTAGGAAAATCCAGACTGGAGATATAAAATAAATATGAATTTCAGTAAAGTAAGTGAAATGATTTTTAAGACAAAAATCCTATTTTAATGGTTAAATAGAATTAACTAAATTGGAGGATAATTAGTTAAGGGAAATTTGAATCGAAATTGGGTTTTTGGATAAGTGATAGAGATTGAGGATTTATATTCGAAATTGAATATATAACTCGAGTTAAAAATATAATTAGATTAGTTTATAATTAAGTTGACATATATTTGAACAAGTTATATTCAAATAAAAAGGGTGAAATCGGCAAAACGGTTAATTAGCAATGGAAATTTGAATGATTGAAATTGAATTTAACTTAAGTAAGTTAAATGGTTCGAAATGAATAAATTGAGTAAAATCAGTGTGAATGAAATATGAATTGGGAATGAAAAAAGGAAATGTATTTGCAAAACAAATAAAGTTATGTGCAAACAAATAGGAGGAGAGATATTTGTAAAAGCATTTACAAATAGAAAGAGGAAATATTGTAAAACATTTACAAATAGATTAAATGGAAATATTTATTTATAGAAAATATATAGAATTAAATCAAAGGAATATCCAGAAGGTGAATAGAAAATGGAAATCTGTTTTTACCAAATAAATAGAAAAGATAAATTTATAAATAACAGTTTATAAATAAAATTAAATATTTATCATTCCATAAATGGAATATATAAGTTTGAACTTATATAGAGAAGAGATATTGGTTTTTAACACCGATAGTTTTAAATAGAAGGGGTACACAACACTTGTATAAGTGAAGTAACGTTATTAAAGAGAACATTTATAAAGTGAAAAACCGTTACTAAAAGTAAATCTTTATAAATGAATAAACGTAATCCAATAGGAGTTATTCGAATAGGAGAAGTCGATTAGAGTTAGAAATAATCGATTAGAGTTAGAATAAATCGATTAGAGTAAGAATTAACCAGTTAGAGTTAATCAGTTAGGGTTAATCCGTAGAGTTAATTGAATATTAGTTATTCAATTAGAATTTATCGAATATTTGTTATTCAAATAAAGAGTTAACCAGATAAAGTTAATTGAACATAATTAATCGAATTAGGATTTAATTGAATGTTAATTACTCAATTAAAGTTGATCGAATATAGTTATTGAGATAGAGTTAGTCAAACATAGTTACTCAGGATAAGTTGCCATTTCGTACGACTGCTAGCGTAATTCGCAGGGCTGCAGATAGCCTAGGGCGGTCAGATGTTTCCTGGGGGAATCAGGCGTAACCATTGGGATCGCTGCAATCTAGAGCCAAGCGAAAGGAGTTAAATCAAATATTAGTTTATTCGAATAGAACTAAAGGAGTTATCAAATATAGTTTATTCGAAAGGAATTATCGAATTTGGTTATTCGGAAGGAGTTATCAATTATTTGTAAATCGAAATGAGTTATCAATTATAGTTTAATCGAAAAGAGTTATCGGTTAGTTTAATCGAAGTGAGTTATAGAATATTGGTTATTCGAAGGAGTTATCGAATTTAGTTATTCGATGGAGTAAATCGAATATAGTTTATTCGAAGAAAGGTTTTCGAATACAGTTATTCGAAGGAGAGATTTTCGAATATAGTTATTCGAAGGGAGGAGTTATCGAATAGGGATCTATTCGAAAGAGAGTTATGCAAGAAAGTTTGAAATGTTGAGTATCAACATAAATAAGTTTTGAAAAGAAAATGGGTTGGTAGCACTTTTCCTACCTTAGCAATTTCGAGGACGAAATTATTTTAAGTGGGGAAGATTGTAATGACCCGGGATTTCGACCAACTAATTTTAAATATTTAGAATGGATTTAAATATTTAGTTGATAATATAAATGAATTTTTATATTTATGTTATCGATTTAAATATCGATTTCGATTTAATATCGTATATATTAAATTATCAAAATAAGGAATCAGCGAATAACTGAATTCGAAGTGAAAACTGATTTGAAATCAGTTCAGATAATCAATACATAATCCTGTTTGAATTAGAATAATAATATTAAATTATTTATCGAAGAATTTAAATGGTTTGAACTTTAAATTATATCGATTTAAATTAATATCTTCCACAGACAATCGAACTGGACTTCGTGACCTATCCCAGTGTGTTCGGAATAGTGGTATAACCTTAGAATTGATAGTTGTTGGGTTCAGTAAGGAGCTAAGTATCGGAGGTTATATAAATTTTTAAGGATACGGTTTTTAATTAAATTAAAATAAAATATTGTGTGGACCAAAACCAAAGGAATGGTGTCTTCTTTAATCTTCACAAAATAAAGCAACTCGTGCCTTCACTTATCACCACAAACAAAAGCAAACCGTGGCTCTTCTTTCTCCATTACCCTTCTATATAAAATCGCAACACCCTCTGTTAATCCCATTTTTTTCATTCTTCTGTAAGTAAATAAAAATCGAAAGCCTTAGGAACCAAAATCCGCCCTTTCTTATTGACCAAATCAAAAACGAATCGCGAGGCAGTCTGAGTATTGGATGGCGCAGTGGTGTTGCTGGCTAAAGACAGGGTGCGATGATGGATCGAAATTGGACGCGATGTGGAGGGCCAGGTCGAGCCTTAAACGACGGATCTGCTCAGGTCATTGTCGAAGAGGGTGAAGGTTCAATCAAAATTCTTAGGTGGTATTTTGGGGTGCGACAGTGGATGTCGCGATGGAGAGGAGCAGTAATAGCGTGGCGTTTAGGAGATGAGGTGTTTTGGGGTTCAGCAGTATGTGGTTAAGAAGTTCGATTTTTGTTCTGGTGAAGTAGGGATCGAACTAGAGGAAGGAAAGAGGGAGAAGGGGAGTACGGTTTAATGTCTGAACACGGCAGTAGTAATTACTAATGTGCGTTCTAGATTGAGGAGGGATTGGAGCATTGCAGGTTGAAAGGGGTTTCGATTCACAGTTTGTAAAATGGTCGTTGACCAGTCTGATGGTGTGAACGTTTATCAGTCTGGTGGTGTGAAGCCGGTGATTGTTTGAAAGAAGATTTCATTTAGTTGATAGAGAGAGATTGGTGATGCTTGTACAGCGTACCAGTGTTGAAAAGAAGGATCAGAATGATGGTTTTAAGGTAATCAAATTTATATTTAAATTAGTTAATGTTTAGTAGTTTATTAAAAATAAAATTCACATGTTTAATTCTTATTTAAATCAGATTAGTATATCAATTAAAAACTAAGATCTAGTACTCTATTGAAAAAGGTATGGCATTTTCTGCCAATCAGAATTTGAAACTGACTAAGGAAATCTTTACCATCCTATATGTTTAGCTAGTACACTAAGTAAATATTTAGATTACCATTTGGGTATAAATATATAAATGGTATGTTGGTTAAGTTAAATTTATTTAGTGAGTAGAATGTTAATAATTTTAATTAACTTAAAATCTTATATAAGTTGTTAATTTTATAATGTGTTTAAAAATATATATATATATATATATATGTATATATAGGAAATTTGTTTATTTGTTCAAATAGTTAATTAAATAGATAAATGTTGATCAGTAAATTCAAATCAAATTTATCATAGGTACAAAATGAAATATATTCGAGACAAATTGAGTAGAGTCGTAGACGGTGATTTGGAAATAAACAAGATATTCGACACTACGATTTCGGTGAGTAAATCTCACCTCTTATTAATTTTTTTTTACAGTTAAAAATAATTGTCTGTGCTTGTTTGAATGCTGTTTGATTGTTTTAAATATATATATTAGTTATTTAGGATATATATATATATATATATTGGGTTGATGATTGGTTGGATTCCCGCAGTTTTATTAGCGGATGCCCGCGGTTTCATAGCGGATGATTACCCTATACGCCCCACGCTATGATTAGTGGATGACCTTCTATACCGCGATATTCTGCCTCGAAGCAGGATGGGTATTACTATGTTGACTAACGTCTGTGGATGCAGGAAAATAGGTTGGAGGAATCCAACTGGATTCCGCAAAAATATATATTATCTGTTTGTTTGTTTGATATCATATATATTCATATATGATGTGATAAAAATCAAATGATTGAAAATTGGTTGATTGATTGTTTAAAATATCCCTGGGCTTGAATATTGATTAATAAAAATATCGGAAAGGGTATTTGATATTTAAAAAGGGAATTCTATTTTTATAAATAGAATTTGAATTTTAAATAAAACTATAGAAAATATTTACTTGTTTTGAAGGTATATAAAACAAGTAATCGAATTTATAAACTTTGTTTATAAATGAAAATATGGGATTTGAATCGAATTTATAAACTTTGTTTATAAATGAAAATATGGGATTTGAATCGAATTTATAAACTTTGTTTATAAATGAAAATATGGGATTTGAATCGAATTTGTAAACTTTGTTTATAAATGAAAATATGGGATTGAATTGAATTTATAAACGTTGTTTATAAATGGAAAGGTGGGATTTGAATTGAAGTTATAAACGTTGTTTATAAATAATGCAGAGAATTCAAATAGACTTTGAATATAGAATTCAAATAGACTTTGAATATAGAATTTGAATAACATAATTCAAATGGACTTTAACGATTTGAATATAGGATTCAAATGGAATTTAAACAATAGAATTTGAATAGATTTGAATATAGAATTCAAATGGAGTTTAACTATAGAATTTGAATATAGAATTCAAATGAAGTTTAAATATAGGGATGCAAATAGAATTCAAATGAAGTTTAAATAAAGAGAATTCAAATAAAATTGAATTGGAATTTGAATAAAGAAGTCGATAAGGAAACGAGAGTATGAGTATAATTAGAATTTGTTAATATGCAGTTAAAATATATTTGAACATGTCATGTTCAAATATGAAGGTGAAATAGACTGAAAAGTTAAGTAACAGATTTAATTAACAAATTGAGTTAAAACGATTGGTATAGTTAAAATAGATTGGACATGCATAAATATACAGGAGACAGGTATGGAATAAAGTATAGAAGTGAAATAAATAGAATGCCCGACAAAAAGGTACGTATTTAATTCATATATGAGATTTTATGCGCCGTATCGGCAAGCCGCTTGGCTTTTTCTTTTTCTTTTTGAGATGAGAAGGACCGGGAAAGCTATTTGAAATTTCCCGATGCTCCCGGTACAAAGGAGGTTATGGCGAATTTTTCCGGGAATTTAAGGAGATAGAATATTTTTAAGATAATTTGATAGTTAGAAATCAACGTATCGAGATATATAGAAGTCGATAAGAAAACGAACTTAGAAATAGAATAGTATAATCAAAAAGGAAGTATAAGAATAAAATCTAGTAGGATTAGAAAGAGAAAATATATATGTGTTTAAAAGTGAAGAAGTAGTTGTACGATATTGATTTTTTCGAGTAAGTAGTCATATCTGTTTTGACGTTATAAATGTTATTCAGTCAAGGTCTGAGAGGTAGTTATACCCCAACTTGATTGATTTCATTATTAACAAATGAATAGTAAGATTTCAGGCTCGAAGACCAAGGTTGAATAAGATTTAATTGAATGTAGTGTTTGGGTTGTCGTAACGATGTTTTACACAACATCCGTTTTAAACCAAATGAAATGTAAGCTGGGAAATAGATGTTAAATATTTCCTAAGTATAGGAATAAACGAGATTGGAAAAGAGATAAGTAATTGGAATATTTTCCAATTATAAATAACATATATTTTCTAAAGTTTAGAAAATAAAAAGAAGGCGATATATGGAAATGTTTTCCAAATAACGTAAAAGGCCAACATGGTTATTGAAAATATTTTGTTAACAAATATTGATAAAGAAATAGAGAAGTGATTTAATTAATGAAATATTAATTAAAGGCTCACTGATTGTTGGATGTTTGGATGAACACTTGTTTTATTCGATAGTTAAATCATCGACTATCGAAACACTTGTTTTTATTCGATAGTTAAATCACAGACTATCGAAGTTTTGACCATCGTTGTCAATATGGAGAGACCGGTTGGATTATTATCCGAAGAACCACTCCGTGTTGGCAGTAGCATGCGAATCAGATTATATAAAGATAATCGAAGACGGAGTAAAGTGCAAGGACTTTTTCTATTAATAGAAATTGTGCCTTTGGTTCATCCTGTTCCTGGGTGACTTTTATGGATGAATGTCTGACAGAGTATTTCCAGACGATCACGTATATTGATTTCTCCAATCGTACCAAGAGTGGAAGCGGAGAAGGGAACTTCTTTTAGCTAACACGTAATGTACTGTTGAGGACGTCAATCGGTGATTTGATGGATTTGACGATGTGACATTCGAAGTGAATATGGCGTGATGATAAAGCGTAGCTTCTAGCCTCATCAACCGGTAAATGACAGAAATCGGGCAGGCAACATGGCTATGTAGGTTGCACCTATTAGGGTGTATAATCACCTGATCTAGAGTTTCATTTACTTCTAAAAATCTATTGTCGATGCTGTCCCATTCGGGAAACGATTGCTGATCCCAACCGTTGGTGATATACATTCGATACACTCAAGCGAAATGAGTGGTCGGTCATGTGTGGCTGAGTTGCAAGATGTTCTTGTTGAACTCGGTGTATTCTCCTCTAGAGATATACCAGCGGAAGGTGGTTCCATACCCTGTCATAGATGGAAATCCATTACCCAATACGTGCTTGCGGTTTTGATTGTATATATATGTGGAACGTGAGATGCAAACGTTCCACTAGATTGTTATTTACTTGATTTAGACATTATTATAATATCAAAAGAGTTTTGATATAAAGATAAGTCAAGTGTTTGGATTTTCATAAGGGAAAAACCCGTTCCGTGTTATACGGCGTGGTCTTATGAGATATCATTTAGTTTTCTGAAACTGTTTTTAAACTGTTTACTCATACCAGTCCCATGACTGACCCGGAGTTTATTTTGTTTTGTTCTACCTAAACTCTTGGGTGCCTAAATTTGTACGGGCAGTCAAGTAGTTTAGGATTTTTCAGATATATCTAAAGGAGCTTGGAGTAGGAGGCATCAGCGTTATCTAGTTAAAGTGGTTCTGTTGTGTTGTAAGTGATGTACGTTGATATTGATGTATATTCAAGTACAGATGTATATTTCAAGTTATGTTATATATATTATATGTTATTCGTTCCGCTGTGAGATTCGTGTTACTCTGATGTTGTGTTCTTCTTCTTCTTCTATTCTAAGTTTCTATCTTATCTTTCCTCACCCTCTAACTTCTTTCTATTAATGGTTCGAATTTCTGTGTTATTTGGGGTTGGACTTGTGTTTTTGGTCAGCTCAAATTCTACCGGATTTTTGGGTCGTTACAGCCGAGCCCCTCCCTACGTCGAAGACCGCAGACACCCCCCCTTGGAAAATCCGATTCAATGTAAGTTTCTCTTACTTTTATTTTTATTTTGGTTTATTGAATTGTCTAGGTTATTTATTTATAAAGTAATTAGTTTGTTAGAGATAAAAATATGATTTTTGATATTAGTAGACAATTAAAAATATAATTTTTATCGTATGTAAAGGTAGAAAATTTAATTTTCATATTATATAGATAATAAAAATATAAGCTTTTATATTGTAGAAATATAAAAATATAATTTTTATATAGGTAAGATAGTAAAAGTATCACCTTTATATAGGTAGTGAAATAAAAATTGAATCTTTATATGTGAAAAGGCGAAGTCTTTATATATAGTAGCGGTGGAAAAATTCGATTTTTATATATTGAATAACGAAGTAAAAATTCGATTTTTATATATTGAATAGTGAAGCAAAAATTCGATTTTTACAATATGTAGAGAATACGGGCAACGAAGGTGATTAATAGGCGAGAACGATGAAGATTTCTATCAATGAAGAGTCGTGGTATAGGATAGCTATCGGTGAGAATTTCTCACCTTTAATTTATTTTTCTAGTTGAAATATATACTAGGATGTAGACGGTGTTTAGTAGCACCCGACACCCGTCGTCCACAGACCATGGACGGCTTGTATGCTTATTTGTTTGATTTTGCTGTGTAGTTGATTGTGTGTTGTGATGTGAAATGAAATAAAATATTTTATAGTGGAAAATATTTTATAGTTAAAAATAGAATTTTTAACGTGTATATGAAATGAAATAAAAATAAACAGATCGGACGATTTGTTTATATACACACATTTGACTGATATTGATTCGGACGATAAATTTTACACATCGCCCAACTACACAAATAAAATCTGTGTTTGATTGTTTGAAACCCCACACGGGTATTGGGATGATAGATGACATACACTAATCCCAATAATTAGTTGTATGTCGATTGATTGATTGACAGACTGTTATAAGCGTTAAATATCTATATTCGATGCTTATACAATGTAGAATGCACTTCGGATGATGGTTGATTATTCATCGTTGTTATTGTATACATGTGTTGTAGAAAATCCATATAATTAACATTATATGGTAATTGATTGGGCCTCATTCCAGTTTTGAAAAAAGAAAGTTTTGAAATAGAAATATTTGAAATTAAATATTTGAAAATAGAAATATATGAAGCCGTGTTGATTAGATTAACGCCATTTTGACGTGAACGATATTTATATCGATTTGATTCATTTTATAATGAATATCGAAAGTGATTTCAAAATCTGATATTTTGAAAAGAATTGAAATCCGAATTGAAATTGAATATAAATGAATTCGAATTGGAATTGAATATAAATGAATTCGAATTGAAATCGAATAGAAATGAATTTGAATTGAATTGAAAACGAACTGAAATTGAATTAGAAATCAATTTGAATCGAAATCAATTTGAAATGAATTTAAATCGAATTTATAAGGAAAAATTCAACTTTGATTTGAATTTGAAAAGAAGTTGAAATAATTTTGAAAACGAATTTAAATCGATTTATAAAATACGTTTTAAAAAGGAAATCGACGAAGTATATATTATATATATTATATATATAATTTAATGGCCTGAATAGAACGCGCCGCGCCGTGGTAGTTCGCGAATTTCGACCATTGACTTCGAACGGATATTATGGGAGATCCGACCGTCGGATTCTCCTAAAACCGGAACCCTTGGGTTCATATCGAAAAGAGCTTTCTAACGAATATTAGAAATTCAAAATCTAATGGTTGAATTTGGAATTATATCCAAATCAAATTTGGAAAAGGTCGTTGTAAGTGCAGTTCGATGAATATTGATGGAAATCGACTGTACGGGCCTTGATAAAATTATTAAAAATAGTAATAATTTGTGTAAAATCATAAGAAATGATTTTTGAAGATTTGGGATGAAAAACTCCATATTTGAAAAGATAAAAATAGATTTTTACCGAAATGAACTAGTTTTGAACTAGAATTATAATTCTATTTATTTCTAAATAAATAAATTGGATTTGAAATGGTTTTGAAAATAACCAGAATTTACAATAATTATATTGGAATGGATTTGAATCGAAATTGTCTTCGGAATATTTCGATGTTGGATTTCGTGATGATACAGATATTGTTATGGGAATTTGAAAGATATATTTATATCGTTATTTCCAATACGATATTTATTGTTCGTAGAATTTGATATTGAATATAAGCCGATATATTTTCTATTCAGAGCCTTGTATTTAATATCAAATGTGATTTGGGTTTGTCGTGAATGGTGTCTTCATTAACACTATTCTTAAGCCATGTTGAGAAAAAGATTAAATCTTTTATTTAGATTTAATGAAGGGTACCAGTTAAATAATATTTAATTGGAATTGAATTCGAATTGATTCTTGGGTTTATCGTGAATGGTGTTTTAAATAACACTTGTTCTTTAACCCGATAATTAATGAAATGTGATTTTGGGTTGTCGTGAACGGTATCTTCAATAATACTGTTCTTAGACCCAAAGGAGTTAAGAAAATCAGAAACTAACTGGAGATTAGTTAAGTTGAATGGTTTCTGAGGTATTGATCTGATGTTGGTTTCGGCCTTCGGGGTTAATACTTATGGAATGGCTCACTTGCTAATTTATGGTTAGGGTCTGATTGAAATGGAATGTAATTTTGGGTTTATCGTGAACCGTGTTTTTAAATGACACTGATTCTTTAACCCAGTTAAAGATTAAAACTAAGTGGAGTTTTAATGAATCTTTAATTAGATTGAAAAGATCGAGAATGGAGTATCACCGGTTTTTCTCCAAGCGATAGTTAAATATTTAATTAGATTTGAACGTGAAATGGTAATTGAATTTACCGATAACACCGTGGTGTCAGATATGAAGTATTACCAGTTTTACTTCATGGGATGAATAGGTTGGGATTGGGAAATTAAAACAGATGATTACTTCGGTATGGTTCGTTAATCCCGACTAGTTGAATCGAAATTCAAAAGAAGATTAAAGAATAAATTCAAGGAATTTATCTTTGATAAAATTAATGGGGACCTTTCCCTATGAATGTGAAATTTAGAAACTAACTGTCGGTTAGCTAAGCAGAATGGTTTTCTGGATATTGATCTGATGTTGGTTTCGGCCTTCGAGGTTAATATTTGAGGAATTATTCTCTTGTTAATTTACGGTTAGTGACTGATGAATTGGAATGAGGCGTATATTATGTTTGTGTAACACTTGTTTATTATATACGCGAGTTGCTCAGAAAGACCGGGTTTATCCCATTTTGAATAACTGAATTGACGATAAGAAATCGAAGATGAAGACGATGGTGGAAGACCGGAGATCTTTACCTCGTTTGGATGGTAACCGAGGTCCTCATTGGGAGGCATCCCGAAATATGGATAACGAGTGGTGATCGTCCAGACGTATGTCGTGACCGATGGGTTTGCGAGGTATTTAGTGCCTCTGGCTTTGTTCAGACCCAGAACGGACTTGCAAATGGACAGTTTGTCTAACATTGGGATTTATTCTGTGTGATTGATAACCATCAGTTGCACGGTGTGAATTGCCTGTGTGGCATGCTAAGATGTAGTGATCAGGGCTTCTGTTGAAAAGCAAAGTCTTGTAGTGATGATCAAAGCACCGCCTGTGTGGCGTAGCTTTGTGTACAACGTGAAATCGCGAGCCTAACACCCCGGTATGAACCAGAAACGGGAGAAGGACCTCAGGGAGGGCATGCGTTTCTTTCTAGTTAGAAGTGGCGTCAGTGGTTTTACATGCCCTAACGAGTTTGACTTATGTGGTTGTTGCTGTTACGAGGCGCCTCGGTTAGATCGGACGATCCGGGTCCGATGGAGTCATTCGTTGGCTCATTGACGCCCCAAAGTGCGGGGAAACGTATTGTTCAGCATAATAATCCACCTCGGTGGACCGGCCCTGACGATCTAAAGGGTTGATGCATTCTGATCCTGAGACACGGACTAGAGCGTCTCGAATTTGGTAAGGACTATCTTTTGCCTTGGTTCATGACGGAAATCCAATTTCCAAATACGACATCGTGCGGTTTTGATTGTATATATATATATATGGCGACATGATATATGGTACCCATGCCGCCTATGATTGATACTTATGATTTGAAATTGTTTTTGACACTGCACTTATAATAGTTTCAAATGATTTGTTTCAAATGTATCAAGCATTCTTGGCAATTATAAAGGAAAACCCTATCCCCCGGCTTGCGTTGCATTGTGTGATAGGACCTGGGTCTTATAATAGCTTCATTTTTCCAAAAAGCATTGCGCTGTTTTGTTATATGCACTGGTATTCTTGGGAGGAAACCCGTTCCGTGTTATACGGCGTGGTCCCTTGATATATCTGATTTAAAGTAAAGTTTTAAATAACTGTTTTAGTTCTCACACCAGTCCCATGACTGACCTGGAATTTTTGTTTTAACCTAAACTCTGGGTGCCCTTATTTTGACACGGGCAGCTAGTAGTTTTGGTTTTGCAGATTTATATTCACAGGATCCTGGTTTACAGCTGGAACGATATCCGGAAAGCTTTGTATCCGTATATCTCCTTCAGTTGTATTTTGTATTATTTTCCGCTGCTATGTAATGTATTGTAATCTCTGATATTTATCGAATGTACCTTATTTGTTTATAATCTGTATATTCCTGTATTCTGATGAATGGTTGTAATATACAATGAAATGTTCTTCCGTCTGCGTTCTACTTTGTCGTGTTCTAGAAACGATCAGCCGTTTCGAACGGTCTAGATCGGTTTAGCGACTGGTTCGGATCGAGCGAGATTCCTTTTCGTCACAGGACCAACTGAAGCGACCCGAACTTCCCCGGTCTCCGAAGAGATGAGAAAGAACGAATTACTGTGAGGACAAGACAAATCAGAACGCAGATGGAAGAACATTTCATTGTATCTTACAACAATTCCATCAGAATACAAGAATATACAGAGCATAAATAAATATTACACAGAAATATCAGAGATTTAAATTACATTTAAATACATCGCAGCGGAAAATAATACAATACACAACTAGAAGAGATATATGGATACAAAGCTTTCTGTATATCATTCCAGCTGTAAACCAGGATCCTGTGAATATAAATCTGCAAAACCAAAACTACTAGCTGCCCGTGTGGAAAATAGGGGCACCCAGAGTTTAGGTTAAAACAATAAACTCCAGGTCAGTCATGTGACTGGTGTGAGAACTAAAACAGTTGTAAATATTTATTTTAAAGTTAGGTAAATCAAGGGACCACGCCGTATAACACGGAACGGGTTTCCTCCCAAGAATACCAGTGCATGAAACAACAACGCAATGCTAAATAAAGAATATTATAATATAAAGGTTCATGTGTTGACTGTACTCATCCGTTAAGATTAGTCATGTGTTGAACGAAATATTTTAACAATAAAATTTACATCTTTATATTATAAAGTAAAGGTTCATGTGTTGACTGTACTCATCCATTGAGATTAGTCATGTGTTGAACGAAATATTTTAACAAAAATAGTCACATATGGACAGTACTCATTCGTTGAGATTAGTCGTGTGTTGACAAAAATAAATATTCATTTGTTGAATAGAATAACTGAATTATTGAAATATATAAAGCCGTGTTGATTAGAGATGCACTATTTTGATGCGAACGATGATTTGAATTGAATATATAACGAATTTGATTTGAATATAAAATGATTTTGAATTGGATTGAATAGAAAACTAATTCGACGCCCCAGGCCATGTGGGCCCATAACCCACAGGTCCCAGGATCGAAACCTGGCTCTGAAACCAAATGAGACGACCCCAAACCCCGTACTGACGACGACAAGGGTAATCCGTGGAATATAACACATAGACAGATAATAGCAGAACTGAAATAAATAAATACACCAGATAATGAACAATAGAATATACTGGATAAACGTAATCATCAGAGTTACACAGTATACAGGATCTTACTTAGTACAAATACAGTTCAGCTATACATAAATGTCTGCAGCGGAAAACAGACAAAATATGTACAATAGGAGCTGAACAGCATAAAAAGAGATAAATGATAGAATCCATCTTCAGCTCCAGCTATCCAGAAGGAATCAGCTAAACCTGAATACAAGGCTGCCCATGTAGAAAAAGGGGCACCCGAGTTTGAAAGTGAAACAAACTACGAGTCAGTCATGGGACTGGTATGAGAAATCTACTCAACACATTTATAATATGGCTAATCACAGGACCACGCCACTTTCGTGGAACGGGTTTACTCCATTGGATTGCCAGTGCTTTAAAAACAAATAATTCTTTTTAAACATCGCTATGCTTTTTATAAAAAATGAAGCCATTATAAGACTCAGTTCCCATCACACAATGCAACGCAAACCGGAGGATAGAGTTTTACCTTATAATGGTCAAAATATGATTGATACGAATAAAACAAAAGCATTTGATATTATTACTAGTATTTACATGTTTCAAAAACAATTTCAAATCATAACTATCAATCATAGGCGGCATGGGTACCATATATCATGTCGCCATATATATATATATATATATATATATATATATATATATACAATCAAAACCGCACGATGTCGTATTTGGAAATTGGATTTCCTTCATGAACCAAGGCAAAAGATAGTCCTTACCGAATTCAAGACAATCTAGCCCATGTCTCAGGCAAGCGCGCAGGCAAGCCTTGGATCGTCAGGGCCGGTCCACCAAAGTGGATTATTATGCCTGAACAATACGTTTCCCCGCCCTTTGGGGCGTAAACGAGCCAACGAATGACTCCATCGGACCCGGATCGTCCGATATAACCGAGGCGCCTCGCAACAGCAACAACCACATAAGTCAAACTCGTCAGGGCGTGTAAAACCACTGACGCCAGTCATAACTAGAAGGAAACGCATGCCCTCCCTGAGGTCCTGCTCCCGTTTCTGGTTCATACCGGGGTGTGAGGCTCACGATTTCACGTTATACACAAAGCTACGCCACACAGATGGTGCTTTGATCATCACCACAAGACTTTGCTTTTCAACAGAAGCCCTGATCACTGCATCTTAGCATGCCACACAGGCAAGTCACACCGTGCAACTGATGGCTATCAGTCACACAGAATAAATTCCAATGTCAGACACACTGTCCATTTGCAAGTCCGTTCTGGGTCTGAACGAAACCAGAGGCACAAAATACCTCGCAAACCCATCGATCACCACATACGTCTGGACAATCACTACTCATTATCCATATTTCGGGATGCCTCCCAATCAGGACCTCGGTTACCATCCAAACGAGGTGAAGATCTCCGGTCTTCGACCACCGTCTTTATCTTCGGTTTCTTATCGTCGATTCAGTTATTCAGAATGGGATAAACCCGGTCTTTCTGAGCAACTCGCGTATATAATAAACAAGTGCAACACTAACATATACACGCATCATTTCAACTCATTAGTCACTAACCGTCAATCAGTAAGAGAACGATTTCCCAAATATTAACCCTGAAGGCCGAAACCAACATCAGATCAACACCCACGAAACTATTCGACTTAGCCAGCCTTCAGTTAATTTCTAAATCACATCCATATCGTTTATAATATTTTATAACGATTTATCGCCATTTTTATTTATTTTAAAATAGCCATTTTATTCAAAACGACGCTTCGGGCCATAATGCGACCGTGGCGCTATTTTTCTTCAGATTTGATTTACACATATCTGAAAATCTAACCGTTGGATCTTCACAAAATTCACCTCATTAGAAAGATCTTTTCAAAACGAATCCAACGGTTCCAGTTTCAGGAAAATCCGACGGTCGGATCTCCCGGTATAATCGCTTAAAATTTCGATTTCGAAATATGAACCGCAGCGTCGTTATTCGATTAAATATAATTATATTTATACATATATATATATATATATATATAATCGATTCTGGCGCTGTTTTTCTTCAGATTTGAATTAAACATTCCAGACAATCCAACCGTTGGATTTTTACAAAGTTGGTGCCGTTGGAAAGATTTTTCCAAAGCGAACCCAGCGGTTGTGATTTTAGGAAAATCCGATGGTCGGATCTCCCGTACTAATCGTTTGAAATCACGGTTTCAAAATACGAACTGCATCGTCGTTATTCAATATATTTCAATTCTATTTAAATATACATATCGATTCTTCGATTTCAAAACCATATTCTTTTCATACATTTGATAAAAATGATATTTTTATCTAACTGTCTTCTATTTCAACACTTCACTATATTTAACAATTCATGTATATAATAAAAATGTGATTTTTATTGTAAAACAATTCATTTCAAAACACTATTATTTTATATAGTTCATATAGGTAATAAAAATAGGATTTTTATTATAAAACAATGTCTTTCAAAACGAGATTATTTTATATAATTCATATAGACGATAAAAATGTGATTTTTATTATAAAACAATTTATTTCAAGATATGAATACCCTTCAACACATGAAATTCAATTCAACGAATGAATATCGATTCAACACATGAAGGTTTTCTATAGTTTATATATATAGATAAAAATGTGATTTTTATATTCAAAACACGAATACCATTCAACACATGAATTTCTAATCAACGGATGAATATCGATTCAACACATGAAGGTTTTCTATTCAACGAATAAATATAGTTTCAGCAAATGAAAATAATTCAAACACATGAATATTATTCAAAATTTCGGCAGCATAACGGCAGGGTAGTTAAAACCGGGACCGTCCCTAGTACGGCTCCTCGCTCTACCTTAAAACCTCGCGGTTTTTGACAATGGGGATCATGCATCTAGTTCGCACGCGGGCGGCATGTATATATTTATTTCATTTCCACAAACTAATCCTATGTGGTTTCAACCAAATATTTCTCAACCATAAATGGGTATTTTTCAACCACAATCAATCAATATCAACCACTAACAATCCCAAACAACCATTCGTTATCAATCAATTTTCACACCAATCACAACCAATAAATATCGTCCATGGTTTGTGGACGAGGGGCGTATATATATATATACTTATATATAGTAATTCACTTCTATTTCAACACATATATATTTTTTACAACGCATATATAACTTATACATCGAACGTACAACTTATACAACGCTTATACAAGAGGTGTACAACGCTTATATAACTCATACATCGACTATATAATTTATACATCGTCGTTTTCCATATCGTTTATAAATTAGAAATCTCACATTGGGTTCCACTCCACCAAAAATAGCAGAAGGCTCAGAAAAATATGCGGTCTCTTCTAAAATGTAGAAGACATCCACACGGTCACGATGTTTCCTGTTTCATCGAATTTCGTTAAGAAACGAAAAAGATATGATTTTTCAAAGTTTGCAACGGTTTAAAGGTGTTAAAACTGTTGAAAATAAATCTGGCCGTATACCTTTCAATTTGGTTCAAACCTAGGTTTGATCTTTTCTCTCAATCCGAAGCACGATATGCCGATCAGCATATGCCACGTCGACAAGCTTGGAGAGGCGCCCCTACACCCCTGACGGCGGCGAACTCGGCGGCGGCGAGGAGGAGAAAATCGACCGCGAACGGCGCGACTTTGGAGGAGGAGATCTCGCTGATGGGCCGACGAGGGGTGGCGTACCAGCTATGGATGTGAAGATCTCGGAGAGATCTACAAAAAGTTCCAAAGGTTCGGGGGTCAACGAGGCGTGTGGCGGCCGGAAAAGGCTAGGGAACTGGCGAATAGTTTTCTTCCTTCGATCGTCGGGGAGAGAGAAAGTTTTTTTTTTATAAAAATTCTGATTGGTCGGGGAAGTTTTAAAGGGGTTTTCTGACACGACCGCCAATTGAAACCCAACGACTATCGTCCCTAGCATTTTACCCCCATTCCGAACACAATGGGATATGTTTCGAAGGCCCATTCGAATGTTTCAGTCAGTTTTCCTTCAAATTAAAATATATAACATTCAATATTTAATTTGAACCTACATTCCAATTTGCCAGGGCCACAAACTGATTCGAAAAATTCCAGAAAAATAAATCTAGCTATGTTTTGATGATACGGGTCCCAACAAAACTAGTTTCGTCGAATTTTGAGACCGTTTGCAAAAAGGCCCATTTCTGGTCGATCCAATTTAACTGTAATTGACCAAAACACGTTTTCCTTTGCCACGCTCACATACTAGCTTCAAAAATTATGAAATTTGAAACCTAGCAATAACTTCACATCCCGTATCCGACAAAAGTGGTTTAGTCGAATTCTGAGGTCATTTACAAAATGGCCAATTTCACGGGCTATATAAATTCCATAGCGACCTTTCTGAAAATTCATTTGGCCATAACTTTTGTTTTCCGCTATGAAAATTCGATTTTTCAGATTCGTTAGAAAGATATTCACTAACAAATTTAAAATTTTGAAATTGGATAAAATAATGGATTTTAAATATTTAAAATAAATATTTTAAATAATAGCAATGAAAACTGAGTTTGAATCGACAATTGAAAACGAATATAATTAATTCTAATTATAAACAAGGCCTGAAAAGGCGCTGCAGTTTCAAAAATTGAATTCAGTCAAATTTAATCCTCCGCCCCACCGATTCGAGGAAACCCCTTAACCCAAACCCGACGCAGCAAACTCTAACCACTCCACAGTTCGTCTGCCGCCACCGTTCGCCGATGCTTCTCCTCGCTAGCAGTCGCACCCAGCAGCTGCCCCGCGCCGTAGTTGGACCAGCAACCCTTCTTCAATCGAAACAGTAAGTTTTTAATTTTTGATTAAAAGAAACCTGATTTTTATTATAAGGAAATCTGATCTTTGTTTTTAAAAAGATATGAACTTTGTTTTTAAAAAGATATGAACTTTGTTTTTAAGAAGATATGAACTTTGTTTTAAAAAAAGGCGAGATCTTTAGTTGTTTAAAGTTTTGATTTTCATTATGCATATCGATTTATAAGGAGGTGATTTATATATAGCAAAAAGATTATATTCTTAAAATAGAAAGATTCGATTTTGATTAGAAGAAAAATATGAACTTTCTTATGTATGAAGCAATAGAATAGAAAATATAATTTTTATCGTATATAGAAGAAAATATAATTTTTATCGTATAGAGAAGAAAATATAATTTTTATCGTATAGAGAAGAAAATATAATTTTTATCGTATAGAGAAGAATATAAAAATATGATCTTTATTGTGAAGTGAACAATATAAAAATATGATTTTTAATGCGATAAAGACTCGATTTTTATATATATGAAGTGGAGATAAAAATTTGATTATTCTATTATGTAGAGAATAAAATATGATTTTTATTTATAAAGATCGATGATTAAAAATGTGATTTTTAATATCGACTACGCGAAACAGATCTCGTTAGAAGCGAAGTGAAGATTTCCTACAGATGAAGACGGTTCAGCAGTTCAGAAGCAAAGCACGGCGGAGTGGAATCCTCTGTGAGAACTTCTCACTCTAAATTTCTTTTTCTAGTTATATATATATATATATATACTAGGATGCAGACGGTGCTTAGTAGCACCCGACACCCGTCATCCACAGACCATGGATGGCTTGTTTGTTTGATTGATATGTTGTGAAAATTTGTTTGTGATGTTGATGTGAAATCGTTAATAAAATATTCTTGGGTTGAAAGTAAATAAAATATTTATATAGTTAAAAATATTTTATCGTTAAAAATATAATTTTTAACGTGAAAGTGAATAAATAAATATTTATAAACAAATCGGCCGTTTTGTTTATATACACTGATTTGACTGATATTGATTGGGTCGATAAATTTTACATATCGCCCAACTGCACAAATAAAATCTGTGTTTGATTGTTGGAAACCCCACACGGGTATTGGGATAAAATACAGCATACACTAATCCCAATAGTTAGTTGTATGTCGATCGATTGATTGACAGACTGTTATAAGCGTTAGATATCTATATTGGATGCTTATACGGTGAAGTGCACTTTGGATGATGGTTGATTATTTATCGTTGCTATTATATACATTTGTCGTATGGAATCCATATAATTAATTTTATATGGTAATTGATTGGGCCTCATTCCAATCGGGAAAATAAAGAATATTATAATATAAAGGTTCATGTGTTGACTGTACTCATCCGTTGAGATTAGTCATGTGTTGAACGAAATATTTTAACAAAAATAGTCACACATGGATTGTACTCATTCGTTGAGATTAGTCGTGTGTTGACAAAAATAAATATTCATTTGTTGAATAGAATAACGGAATTATTGAAATATATAAAGCCGTGTTGATTAGAGTAGCGCTATTTTGACGCGAACGATGATTTGAATTGAATATATAACAAATTTGATTTGAATTGAATATAAAATGATTTCGAATCGGATTGAATAGAAAACGAATTCGAATTGGATTGAAAAGAAAACGAATTTTAATTGGATTGAATATATAACCAATTTGAATTGAATCGAATAGAAAACCAATTCAAATTGAATCGGATAGAAAACCAATTTGAATTGAATCGAATAGAAAACCAATTTGAATTGAATCGAATAGAAAACCAATTTGAATCGAATAGAAAACCAATTTGAATTGAATCGAATAGAAAACGAATTTGATTTGAAATGAATTGAATTCAAATTGAATTGAAAACAAATTGAATTGGAATTTGAAATGAATTCAAATTGAATTGGAATTTGAATTGAATTCAAATGAATTTTAAAACGAATTTAAAATAGAAAATTCAATTTTGATTTGAGTTTGAAATAAAGGTTGAAATTGTTTTTGAAACGAATTCGAAACTATTTATAAAATTCATTTTAAATAGGAATCGACGTAATATATATTATATATAATATATATATATAATATAATGGCCTGAATAGAACGCGCCGTGCCACGGAAGTTCGTGAATTTCGACCATTTACTTCAAACGGACATTACGGGAGATCCGACCGTCGGATTCTCCTAAAACCAGAACCGTTGGGGTCGTATCGAAAAGAGATTTTTAACGAATATTAGAAATTTGAAATCTAACGGTTGGATTTGGAGATACGTCCAAAACAAATTTGGAAAAGGTCGCTATAAGTGCAATTCGATGGCCGCTGATGGAAATCGACTGTACGGGCCTTGATAAAATTATTAAAAATATCAGTAATTTGTGTAAAATCATAAGAAATGATTTGGGAAAAATTGGGATGAAAAACTCCATATTTGAAAGGATAAAAATAGATCTTTATCGAAATGAACTAGTTTTGAACTAGAATTATAATTCTATTTTTTTTAAATAAATAAAGTGGATTTGAAATGGTTTTGAAAATAACCAAGATTTCCAATATATTGATTGGAAATGGATTTGAATCGAAATTGTCTTCGGAATATTTCGATGTGGGATTTTGTGATTATAAAGGTATTGTTATGGGAAATTTGAAAGATATATTTATATCGTTATTTCCAATACGATATTTGTTGGTCGTAGAATTTGATATTGAATATAAGCTGATATATTTTCTATTCAGAGCCTTGTATTTAATAATCAAATGTGATTTGGGTCTGTCGTGAATGGTGTCTTCATTAACACTGTTCTTGAACCCAGTTGAGAAAAGATAAAATCTTTATATTTAGATTTAATGAAGTGCACCAATTAAATAATATTTAATTGGAATTGAATTGGTATTGATCTTTGGGTTTATCGTGAACGGTGTTTTGAATAACACTTGTTCTTTAACCCGATAATTAATAGAACGTGATTTTGGGTTGTCATGAACGGTATCTTCAATAATACTATTCTTAGATCCAAAGAAGTTAAGAAAATCAGAAACTAACTGGAGATTAGTTAAGTTGAATGGTTTCTGGGGTATTGATCTGATGTTGGTTTCGGCCTTCGGGGTTAATACTTAGGGAATTGCTCACTTGCTAATTTATGGTTAGGGTCTGATTGAAATGTAATGTGATTTTGGGTTTATAGTGAACCGTGTTTTAAATGACACTGATTCTTTAACCCAGTTAAAAATTAAAACTAAGTGGAGTTTTAATGAATCTTTAATTAGGTTGAAAAGATCGAGAATGGAGTATCACTAGTTTTGCTCCAAAGCGATAGTTAAATCTTTAATTATATTTGGACGTGGAATGGTAATTAATTTTACCGATAACACCGTGGTATTAGATATGGAGTATTACCAGTTTTGCTTCATGGGATGAATAGGTTGGGATTGGGAAATAAAATAAATAATTTCTTCGGTGTGGTTCGCTAATCCCGACTAGTTTGGAAAACCATAATTTGGTTTGAAATGATATCCAAAGGAAGATTAAAGAATAAATTTTAAAGAATTTATCTTTGATAAAATTAATGGGAACCTTTCCCTAAGAACGTGAAATTTAGAAACTAACTGTAGGTTAGCTAAGTAGGATGGTTTCCTGGGTATTAATCTGATGTTGGTTTCGGCCTTCGGGGTTAATATTTGCGGAATTGTTCACTTGCTAATTTACGGTTAGTGAATGATGAATTGGACTGAGGCGTATGTTGTGAATGTGTAACATTTGTTTATAATATACGCGGGTTGTTCGGAAAGGCCGAGTTTATACCCATTCTGAATAACCGATTCGACGATAAGTCGAAGATGATGACGGTGGTCGAAGACCGAAAGTCTTCACATCGTTTGGGTGATTACTGATGATCTTGATTGGGCTGTACACCCAAGATGAGGGAATCAGTCGGTGGTCGTCCAGACGTACTTGGAGATCGACGGATATCCGAGGAAAGTGCCTCCGGTTTCGTTCAGACCTAGAACGGACTTGTAAATGGATGGTGTGTCTGACATTGTATTCCTTTTTATTGTATTCGTTGATCTCTGCTAAATATATATCTGTTTGGCGGCGGGGAATTTATTCTCTTGCTTAACGCCCTTCTCTGAGACATACGAGCTCAGAGGTTATGTATTGGCAGAAATCAGTGGTACGATATGGATTGATAGTGTGGAATGCTGAGATGCAGTGATCCAGACTTTTGTTGAAAAGGAAAGTCTAGTGGGTGATGATCAAAGCGCAGCTTTAATATAGCATGGCTTTATGTATAGCGTCGATTCGCGAGCCTCACACCCCGGTATGGTGGTAAACTGATGGTTTGATCAGTATGCTTTTTAGTGGATGGGCACCTTATTGGTGTCGTGGATTCGGTCGACCGAGATGAGCATAGTTCTCAAGGATATATAGAGTAAGCGGTGTTTTCTCTCGCTGGGACGTAAGCCGTGGTGATACTCTGGTCCCAAAAGTGCGGATGTGCAGACGGTGTTTTCTCTTGTTGGGACGTAAGCCGTGGGGAATTGCGTTACGCGATCGATCTTTCGAATCAGGAGCCACCATGACGGAAATCCAATTTCCAATACGCAATATTGCGGTTTTAATTGTAGAACTAGTATGGCGACATGATATATGGTGCCCATGCCGTCTATGATTGATATTTATGATTGAAATTGTTTTGACACTATACACTTATTATAGTATCAAATGATTTGATTTTTAAAACGTACCAAGCATGTTTGGCTATTATAAGGGAAAACCCTATCCTCCGGCTGCGTTGCATTGTATGATTGGACCTGGGTCTTATAATAGCTTCATTTTTCTTTATTTAGCATTGCGCTGTTGTTTTATGCACTGGTGTTCTTGGGAGGAAACCCGTTCCGTGTTATACGGCGTGGTCCCTTGATTTACCTTACTTTGAAAATAAAGATAAATAACTGTTTAAGTTCTCACACCAGTCCCATGACTGACCTGGAGTTTATTGTTTTAACCTAAACTCTGGGTGCCCTTATTTTCGACACGGGCAGCTAGTAGTTTTAGTTTTGCTGATTTATATTCACAGGATCCTGGTTTACAGCTGGAATGATATCCGGAAAGCTTTGTATCCGTATATCTATTCTAGTTATGTATTGTATTATTTTCCACTGCGATGTATTTAAATGTAATTTAAATCTCTGATATTTCTGTGTAATATTCATTTATACTCTGTATATTCTTGTAATCTGATGCATTGTTGTAATATACTATGAAATGTTCTTCCGTCTGCGTTCTGATTTGTCTTGTCCTCACAGTAATTCGTTCTTTCTCATCTCTTCGGAGACTGGGGAATCTCGGGTCGCTTCATTTTTATCGGAATGAACTAGTTTTGAACTATAATAAAAATTCTATTTATTTTTAAATAAATAAATTGAATTTGAAAAGGGTTTTAAAAATAACCGGATTTTAGCGAAACCAAAAATAATAGGATCTAATTGTGAATATCTTTCCAACGAATCCGGGAAATCGAAATTTCATAGCGGGAATCAAAAGATATGTCAATTGAAAATTTTGAATAGTCGCTATGGAATTCAGGCCCTTAAAAATGGGAATTTTGCAAATGACCTCGGATTTCGACGAAACCACTTTTGTTGGGTCCATGATGTAAAGTTATTGCTATTTTCCAAATTTCATAATTTTTCGAAGCAATATGTGAGCATGGCAAAGGAAAACGCGTTTGACCAGTTTCAGTTGATTTTAATCGACTGGAAAATGGCCATTTTTCCAACGGTCTCAGAATTCGACGAAACTAGTTTTGTTAGGACTATATCGTCAATACGAAGCTAGAAAATATTTTTCGAGAATTTTTAGAGTTCGTATGTGACCCCGGTAAATTGAAATGCGCGTTCAAATTCAATATATAGAGTTATATGTTGATTTTAACGGAAACTGATCGAAACGGTCGAATCAGCTTGCGATACATATCCCATTGTGTTCGGAATAGGGGTAATCAGCTATGGATGACAGGCGGTGGGCCTCGTTTAGAGGTCGAAAATAAAAGTTGCTTTTTGGTGGAAAAATAAAATAATTAAATAATAAATCCATCTCTCTCTCTATATTCTTTCTGGCCCCCCTATTCTTCATTTTCGTTCATTAAAAAAAAAAACGAATCGCGCCTACCTTAGCACCGACGGAGCCGCCCCCTTGTTCGCCGCCACCGCCTGGGAGCGCAACCACCTCCGACGCCATCCGCTATCTCCCCCCTATCCTCTGCTGCGCCACCCTCCTTCTTCTTCCTCCTCCTTCCCTGCTCCTTCCTGACGCGAAGACCCACCCCCAATCCGAGCCCAGACCCCACCGCACCCCCCCTTCGAAACTCGAACATTGATGGAATGACTGAATTAATTTTATCCGCACCCCTTTCCCTAAGAACATGAAATTTAGAATAACTGTAGGTTAGCTAAGAAGGATGGTTTACTGGGTGTTGATCTGATGTTGGTTTTGGCCTTCGGGGTTAATATTTGGGGAATTGTTCTCTTGCTAATTTACGGTTAGTGACTGATGAATTGGAATGAGGCGTATGTTGTGATTGTGTAACATTTGTTTACTATATACGCGGGTTGTTCGGAAAGGCCGGGTTTATACCCATTCTGAATAACCGATTCGACGAGAAGTCGAAGATGATGATGGTGGTCGAAGACCGGAAGTCTTCACATCGTTTGGGTGATTACTGATGATCTTGATTGGGCTGTACACCCAAGATGAGGGAATCAGTTGGTGGTCGTCCAGACGTACTTGGAGATCGACGGATATGCGAGGAAAGTGCCTCCGGTTTCGTTCAGACCAAGAACGGACTTGTAAATGGATGGTGTGTCTGACATTGTATTCCTTTATACTGTATTTGTTGATCTCTGCTAAATACATATCTGTTTGGCGGTGGGGAATTTATTCTCTTGCTTAACGCCCGTCTCTGAGACATACGAGCTCGGAGGTTATATATTGGCAGAAATCAGTGGTACGATATGGATTGATAGTGTGGCATGCTGAGATGAAGTGATCCAGACTTTTGTTGAAAAGCAAAGTTTGGTGGATGATGATCAAAGCGCAGCTTTGATATAGCATGGCTTTGTGTATAGCGTTGATTCGCGAGCCTCACACCTCGGTATGGTGGTAAACTGATGGTTTGATCACGACAACCCAAAATCTAAATAAAAGATTTTCTTTACTCCTTTGGGTCTAAGAACAGTATTATTGAATATACCGTTCACGACAACCCAAAATCACATTTCATTAATTATCGGGTTAAAGAACAAGTGTTATTTAATACACCGTTCACGATAAACCCAAGAATCAATTCGAATTCAATTCCAATTAAATATTATTTAACTGGTACCCTTCATTAAATCTAAATAAAAGATTTAATCTTTTTCTCAACTGGGCTTAAGAACAGTGTTAATGAAAACACCATTCACGACAAACCCAAATCACATTTGATATTAAATACAAGGCTCTGAATAGAAAATATATCGGCTTATATTCAATATCAAATTCTACGACCAACAAATATCGTATTGGAAATAACGATATAAATATATCTTTCAAATTCCCATAACAATATCTGTGTCATCACGAAATCCAACATCAAAATATTTCGAAGACAATTTCGATTCAAATCCATTCCAATATAATTGTTGGAAATTCTGGTTATTTTCAAAACCATTTCAAATCAAATTTATTTATTTAGAAATAAATAGAATTATAATTCTAGTTCAAAACTAGTTCATTTCGGTAAAAATCTATTTTTATCTTTTCAAATATGGAGTTTTTCATCCCAAATCTTCACAAATCATTTCTTATGATTTTACAATAATTATTACTATTTTTAATAATTTTATCAAGGCCAGTACAGTCGATTTCCATCAATGGTCATCGAACTGCACTTACAGCGACCTTTTCCAAATTTGATTTGGACATAATTCCAAATCCAACCGTTAGATTTCGAATTTCTAATATTCGTTAGAAAGCTCTTTTCGATACGAACCCAACTGTTCCGGTTTTAGGAGAATCCAACGGTCGGATCTCCCGTAATATCCGTTCGAAGTCAATGGCCGAAATTCGCGAACTGCCGAGGCGCGGCGCGTTCTATTCAGGCCATTATATTATATATATAATATATATAATATATACTTCGTCGAATTCTGAAACTGTTAGAAAAATGGCCATTTTCCAGTCGATTAAAATCAACTGAAACTGGTCAAACGCACTTTGGATGATGGTTGATTATTCATCGTTGTTGATATATACATGTGTTGTAGAAAATCCATATAATTAACATTATATGGTAATTGATTGGGCCTCATTCCAATTTTGAAAAAGAAATATTTGAAAAAGAAATATTTGAAAAAGAAATATTTGTAATAGAAACATTTGAAATAGAATATTTGAAAATAGGAATATATAAAGCCGTATTGATTAGATTGACGCCATTTTAACGTGAACGATATTTATATCAATTTTATTCATTTTATAATGAATATCGAAAGTGATTTCAAAATCTGATTTTTCGAAAAGAATTGAAATTGAATAGAAATGAAATTCGAATTAAAATTGAATAGAAATGAATTCAAAATAGAATTGAAATAGAAATGAATCTGAATTGAAATTGAGTTTATTTGAAATTAGAAATAAACTGAAATGTTTTGAAATTCGAATAGAATTGAATTTGAATTGAAATCAATTTGAAGTGAATTTAAAACGGATCTATAAGGAAAAATTCAGTTTCGATTTGAATTAGAAATGAAGTTGAAATCGCTTTGAAAATAAATTTACAACGATTTATATAATACGTTTTAAAAGGAAATCGGTGAAGTATATATTATATATATTACATATATAATATAATGGCCCGAATAGAACGCGCCGCGCCGCGGCAGTTCGCGAATTTCATTAATTATTAGGGCCTATCCCAATCCCAACCTATTCCAACCCAAAATCTCCAGTTAGTTTCTAAATCCAATTCAATTTAAAGGAAATTATCTTTGATAAAATTAATGGGAATCATTCCCTAAGAATGTGGAATTTAGAAACTAACTGAAGATTGGCTAAGTCGAATGGTTTCCTAGGTTTTGATCTGATGTTGGTTTCGGCCTTCGGGGTTAATATTTGGGAAATCGTTCTCTTACTGATTTACGGTTACTGACTAATGAACTGGAATATGGTGTATGTTGTGTTTGTGTAACACTTGTTAATTATATACGCGAGTTGCTCAGAAAGACCGGGTTTATCCCATTCTGAATAACTGAATCGACGATAAGAAATAGAAGATGAATTCGAATCGAATTAAAATCGATTTGAATTGAAATCAAATAGAGATGAAAAATTCCATATTTGAAAAGATAAAAATATATTTTTATCGAAATGAAATAGTTATTAACTAGAAAAATAATCCAATGGTTATAAATAAATAAATCGGATTAGATTTGAATTGAAATTATCTTTGGATATTTTCGATATTGGATCCGTGATTATATAGATATGGTGATGGGAATTTGGAAGATATCGATACCGTTATTCCCGATATGACATCTATTGGTTTTAGAATTTGATGTTGAATATAAGCCGATACTATCTTTATTCAAACCCTTCTATTTAATGTCAAATTGGATTGATTGATTGTTTGGATTGTGCTCGACCAGTTTATGAGCAGAATATGCTTTTACATTTAGCATTGGGTTGGGTTGAAAATATCTATGTGCTAACGCCTTGTGAAACACTTCACGATTTGACGATAAGGTGTTTAGCGATGTTGTGTCCATTTCAAATTTAATGAATGATTGTGAAATGATATTTTTCTTAAGTGAAAAGAAATGTATTCCCGATTTTGGACAGGGAATGTTTTATAAAAATGTTTTATAAAACAGAAAGGATTTCGAGGCCCAAAACCCGATGATTTCTAAAATGATTTAGAAATGTATTATATGTTACATTGTGGTTCATCACATATTCGATTAGTTGCTATTGATGATGTATCTGTTTGGTGGCGGAGAATTTATTCTCTTGCTTAACACCCTTCTTTGAGACGTACGAGCTCAAAGGTTATGTGATTAATGGTGAGTGATCATATGTGTGAATTACTGATGTGAAGTACTATAGTTTGAAAGTACTTGTGATTATTATGTTGTGAAATGATTTTCCCTACTTCGGGATATGAAATGATTTAGTATGTGGCTAAAGATTCGGGTAACCCTGAGACTAAAAGTATGGGTGAGAGGGCGGTGTATGCTCTCCATGTGTGGGAGGTGCATCGTCGGTGTAGCCTACTCCTATGTGGGGTAGGTGCACATTTATATATCGAGTTGCGAGGTGCGTACCCTTTGCCTTGTCGATGGGGAGCATGATATTTGGTTGCACACTTGTTTGTATGCATTGTTATGTTTTGGAATTCACATTTCCAAACGATTTGATTTGAGATCCCGAAGTGAAATCTACTTTGATATAGAAAGTTAGATATGTATTTCTGTTGGCTCGCTTTTTGACCAAGCCACCCAGGATCATTCATAAGAAGAAAGCATGAAACCACATTCTCTAAGAATATGAAGGAATGGATCGCATCATCGACTCGCCCGATGACGGATCGCACGCTATCGACTCGCCCACCATCGGATCGCATCTCGACGGATCGCCCCTATTTCATCAGCGAAACGACACCTTTATGCGATCCGATCCATGCATATGTTGTTGCCCAGTATTGATCGATCCGATCCCCTGATGCGTGGCGAACCCTCTGACTCGTTCAAGCGTGAGCTAGTCTTCAGCGATCCGAGACGCACGGATCTAGCGACACGTGTCCCTAACCGTCATTCTGACCGATTCTCCCCATCTGCACGATCTGATTTTCAAGGAGATCGCGACACCTGTCCACAACGGCTAATTTGACTATTTCCTCAACGGAGGCGATGCGATCCGATGTTCTCGAGATTCGTGCCATGTGTTACCACGAATCGCCTGACAAAATCAGCTATAAATAGCCCGGAGCTTGGCATTTTTTGGGATCTTTTTGGCAATACTGAGTACTGAATCCACTATTATTGTCAAACTACTTGATTACTGAGAGAAATAACAATTGTAAAAGTGTGCTTGAGAGAAATCCTTGATTGTACCGACATTCAAAGTATAATCAATAATATATAAAGTGGACGTAGGCTCGTTAACGCCGAACCACTATAAATTCCGTGTGTTATTTTCTTTTTCCTCATTCTTCAGTTGAAATTCTATAAGATTCGGAACAATTTGGCTGTTAGGTCCAAATTTTGATCTAACATTTTGGTGCTTTCATTGAGAAGATGATCCTAAAGTTTCACTATTCAGTTCTTTGAAGGTTCCAGCGATTCGGATATCATGGCTGGAAAAAGATCTAAGGAAGCACGAGCTTCGCAAACCAACGAAATGATTGAAGAAAGTATGCACGAGCTAGGCAATGGGGAGACTCTGGATCGCGGAGCGCAGGGGGCGAACCGATCCGATGAAGACACCACGCTACGAGTCGACGAGAACGAGGCGATCCAGACTGCTGAAGGGGTTGTTACTCGATCCCGAGGCAACGTCTCGAATCCCCCACGCACCGCGACCGCGAATCAATCTCAGGGGGGCGTTGCGTGCCGCCATCCTCAAACCACAGCGATCTGAACTGATGATCAGACTACAACTCGACCTGGAAAGGAGCCTATGGCTCGCTCCTATCGTCTTGGCCCCTCCGCTTGACCTGGCTCAAGCTCTTTGCATATAAGAGAAAGTGATGATGATCAATATGACCCTGCAGCTCCCGTTATTGAGAGGGATCTCTCTCGCTTTTCCGAAATGTGGGAGAGGCTGTTTGATGAATTGGCTGCCCAAAGGTAGGAAAGTTCCGTCCTACGACAAAATTTGACTGCTATGGATAGAAGACTTGATGAGCTTGCAAGGCAAAGGACACCGCCGGTTCGTCCACTCACTCCGGGATACTCTTCTTCGTCTGAGGAATCGCCGAGACCTCCGCGACGACCGTATGAGAGAGCCGAAAACATAGAGCAGTTTCGGTTCGGAACCCTATCATCACAGGAAGAAGAAGCGCTGGGGGTGGGGCCCTCAAACCGTAATGTGAATGATCAAGCCACAGCTCCCAGGGCTCAAGATGTGTAACACCCCGTATTTTCTGTAAACATAAGAGTTAAAAATCAAGGTATAATTAATTTTTAGGAGAAGAAATAAGGGAAACGGGTTGCACCATTATGTTCGTCTCGGAAAAATACGCGAAATAGAGTCCGAATTTACGTAAATCGGAGTCCGTATGAAGAAGATATGGACAACGAAGTTAGGCAGAAAAACCGAAAACAGGCCAGAATACACTGGCGCTCTTATGAAGTGCGCCAGTACAAAAATACACTGGCGCACCTGCCAAGTGCGCCCATACAAATCCAGCACCGAATTCTGGAGTGTTCTGAGGTGACGTGTCTTCTTTTGAGTGGCTGGATGATGTGTATTCGAGCTGTGCGATTCTGATGACTTCTGGACTGATCTGAAGGCTCTAAATCACCCTATCGTCTTATAAATACATCCCTAACCTAAACCTAGGTTTCTTACACAATTCTCTAGCCTCCATTGGTCTCTTCTTCTAATTAAAAATAAAAATGGCGTCGCTACTCTGTTGGAATTAAAACTAGGACTGATGTAAAAGCTAAATCAAATCTCAAATGAAAGGGTAGATCTACAACAACAATTAAAAAGGAATAATTCAGCATTTCTGCATCAACAACAGTTTATTATCCTTTCTTAAACCACGAAAGGCAAGTACAGTTATTCTCCGCTATAAACGTTAATTATAATTTTGATATGCTTTTAAATCTGAGTTTGAGGTTGTATATATATTCTCTTCTGTTAGATCGGTTTTCTGTGACTATTCTGTATTCCTTTCTTCTTTTCTGTTTCTGTAGCCAGGCTACCACGAGCCTGTGCCCAATCTCATAAAGAGATTAACGTATGAACGCAAAATTTGGGACAATTAATGAATGATGCGAAATTTGACAAGACTGAATTGAACGTTTGACTTTAGATCTGAAGCATAAAATATATTGGACAAGTGACTTGGGATTGGATGCATAAATTTGACTATGAACATGTAATTTATATATTGCATGCATAGAGTATGTTGTAATTTAGATCTGTAACTAATTAGAGAAATGAACATATGATATTTAGATCTGTAATTAATTAGAAAAATGAGCATATGTTGTAAACTAGATTTAGATCTATGCATATTCTGTAATAAAAGTCAAGATCTGATTTTTAGAAGATATAATTTAAAGATTTAGATTGTTGGGTATATTTTGCATTATGATTCATGACTTGAAAAGAAGAAGGATATGGAAAGTTAGGTGTAAAGATTGACATTAATTAGGATATCTATTATTGTGATTACACCTAAATAGGAATTTTTGGATATATGGCATGCATTGTAATTAATGATTATATTTGGTATAATTTACATGTAAAATGCTAGTTTAACAAAAATTGGAACATATGTTATATGGTAAATTGTGTCCATATTCTGCGCTATGTAAATTTATGCAAACATGGAATATATGTTCATATTGTGAATCATGACAATTATGTAGGCATATGAACTTAGGCCTAATTTATGATTAGGCAAGGCATGTAAATAGTACCTTTAGAAATATTAAATCTGCTAAATCTGCTAATTTGCTAAGTTGCCTAAACTGCTAGTTCTGTTATATGGCCTAGACTGCTATTAAGATTGAAATGCCTAATCTGTTAAATTTGTCTGTTGAGATGCCTAATCTGTTATGTGCTAAAATCTACTAAGTTGCTTAATCTGCTAAATCCGTTAAGTCGCCTAATCTGAAAAATCTGTTATATGTTAAATTTGTTACCTGCTATATCTGTTGTTTTGATATAATTAGTCTGTTATTGGCGTAATTTGAATTGACTATAGTTATGAATAATTGAGATGTATATTAGGCATAGGCATAAATGCTAAACTATTAATTAATTGGCCGCAAAGATAAATATGGCTAACTCAAGGTTAGAATGAGTTTGCGGCGTAAACCTGCCCGGAACCGCCCGGCACATCCAGTGGCCACAAACAATAGGTTCTAATGTGAGAAGTTAGTCATAACATGCGCACGACACGAGGTTAGGTCTGGCTTGTTGCAGAAGTCTGCCCGGAACCGCCCGGCATATCCAGCGGCCAGAAGCTACCGACCTAATGTGAGAGGTCTGTGCATTAATATTTAATTAATGCAAATCTGAGATAAAATATGAGATAAAATCTGAGATAAATACGATGTCTGAAATGTGTTGGGTGGATAGGGTTAAACCAACTGGACTAATGAATTTAGTGAACCCGTTTCGTGAATCCGTTGGCCCAATACAAAGTTAGATAATCTGGAACCAGTTAATCTGTAAGCCTGTTAATCCGAACATCTGATCCGTTAGTCTGAAAACCTGTTAACTTGATTGTCTGATCTGTGAACTAGTTAACCTAAGTTTTTTATGTCTGAAACTTGTAGACAAGTTAAGCTGAAATCTGTTAGTCTGGGGACACAAGGTTAGGAGGGGAATTACTTGTGTCATCTGTTGTTTGGGGCCCATATTAGTCAGTAACCCTTTCTGGTATCAAAACTTTGACCCAACAGTAGGTAGGGTCCGGGCACGCTTACTGAACTAATTATAAGCAGTTCATTCTGATAATGGCGAGGGGTGTTGATGGTGCGTTCCAACCGGGTCATGTGCGTGCATGGATCCCGGTCTGCCTCTGAGGATGTAAGAAGCCGTGACATCTGTAAATAGGTCTGTGTCATTCAAAGGTTGCCACTTTAGGGAATGATACACCCTTTGATTGGGCTGGCACAGGGTATTTATGTATTAGGGAGCCGATCGCTTGGGGTAGGGTTTTAGGGTACACTTAGTTCTGTCTGTTTCTGTTGGTACCGTCTGTTTCTGTTGGGTGGCAACACCTATCTATTTCTGCGTGGTACCGTCTGATCGGGTGGTAAAGGCCCAATTACTAGTGTACACCTTATGCTACATTCTGCTTTTGTCTGTTTCTGATCGGGTGGTAAAGGCCCATTACTAGCATGGAAATTATTCTGTACCTGTTTCTGTTTCAGTTTAGACATTAGGGTGACACCTAATTCTGTTATACTAGCATTAGTGCAGAGAAGTGTAAAGCAATAGTCTATGTCATTCTGTTCTTCTGTTATATCTGCTACACCTGTTACAGTTATCTTTCATCCAGTTTTATGTTCATGTCATATTATTATTATCTGTTCATATGCTGAAAGTCACTGGACTTGCCAGACTTTTTGTCTGACCCTTGTTGTTTCGCCTCCTTTCTTCCGTTTCTCCCCCCAGGTTATCCAAGGAGGGAATACTTTAGCTTGATCCAGATTTCTCTCTACTTGAAGTGCTTAAAGTATGGCTTGGCTCTGTATAGCTCCCGTTCTATGGGGATTATGATTTTAAAACCTGCACTTTGAAGGCTTTTGTACAAGACTGATATTTGTACTTGAATTCTGAGATTTGAAAGGATGTAACCATATTGATTTCTGTTTCTACTGTAATAAAGTTAAAACTTTTCAAGTACTGTTTTATCTGTCTTGTAAGTTTCTGTTCTGTTTACTAAAATGCTCCACCAAAGTTTGCATTCCCTTTGTGAGTGACCTTAACGGAGGTGGGGTGTTACACTTGGTATCAGAGCTGAAGGTTACCAGATTGGGTAAAGTTTTTGAGAACTATTTTCAAAAAAGGTTTTGGAAGGAAGTATTTTCAGAAATAAAGCTTATTTTGAAGAACATGATCGCCAAGATCCATATATCTTTCTTTCAGTCCTTTTTGTATTGAACCTTTCCTTTTTCGTTCTAGCATGTCTGAAGCATCTGAAATACCAGAGGGTGTTCATGTACCCGGTTGGTTTCGTCAATATCTTGAGGCTAGGACCGCCGCTGCAGGTCTAGCAAATGATCCCCCTCCTCCACTCCCTCCTCGTGCAATTGCTTTCTCAAAGATCTATAGAGATTTTAGGGCCATGGGTGGGAAGGATTTCAAAGGAACTGAATCATTCGTAGAAGCAAGGAATTGGCTCAAAGAAACTGAGGATCTATTCGTTATCTTCGAGGTGGACGATAGGCAGAAGGTACAGTTGGCAGTATGGCTGCTCAAAGACGAAGCTTCCTACTGGTGGGAAGTCACTAACGCCGAGAGGCCGGTTGAGACATGGATGGATTTCAGAACAAGGTTTGAGACAAAATTCCTCTCACAAGCTGAACGAAGTTTACAATTGGAAAAGTTCTTATCTCTTAAGCAAGGAAGTATGACGGTCAAGGAATACGTCAACCAGTTCAACCAACTGGCTAGGTTCGGATTGGATTTAGTCAACACTCAGCATAAAAAGGCTCTCCGCTTTGTTAAAGGATTGAACGAGCCACTGCACAGCCTAGCCATGACCCATGTACCCATGGGAGCAACTTACGAGAAATTGGTGGATATGGCACTACTGCACGAGGAAGACAAGGGTCCGAAAGAGACAAAGAAGGAAGAACCACAGAATAAGAAAGCGGGGTCCAAAAAGGAAACACAAAAGAAGGATGAGAAGTCTGAAGATAAGAAGGGGAAAAAGTGCTTTACTTGTGGGAGCTCGACTCATCTGAACAAGGATTGCAGAAAAAGGAAGGGCGCTTGCTTCAACTGTGGGGAGATGGGACACTTCACTAGGGACTGCCCGAAGAGACGAGGACAAGGAGGGCAGGCGAACACTCTTGAGGCTAGTGGCTAGGATAGAAATAGGAAAATTTCTATAGTAGGTTTAATTTCTTTATCTGATTATGGAGTTAAGACTTTTTCTGATTCTGGTATTTTGATTTTGCAATCGATACTCTGCACTTTAATACTACTATTATTTCTGAATTCCGCTGTAGACTCAGACCCATAAGGGTTATGGCTCATCTGTTTGAGATTGGGGTTTGAGGGATATCTGTGTTAGGCGTCAAGTATGACGCATACATTCTGAGTTTTCGTGGGGTATGATTTTATCATGCTTAGCTTCCTAAGAATCATTAGGGAACCTGATCTGTACCAGTAGTCTGTAAATATCTAAATACTTTTGATAGGATTTCCATTTTTGACATTTTCTAAAGAAGGTAATCCTCTGGGTGTCAATTTGATGTTGGTTTCGGTCTTTGGGGCTGATACTTAGGACCCATGTCTAATGGGAACCAAATTTTCGTTCTATCTGTACTCGCTTCCATCATTCGACTGTATCCTATCGATCGAATCTTCGAACTTTAGGTAGAAACTAATGGGTGTAAACATGTGTTTGAGACATGTTATGTTTGATGGTTGCAAGTGGATGCAAGTGGTTGCTAGTGGTTGCCCGTGGATGCATACACACACACTAGGCACTAGATTGGCTCGAAAACACTCTCATACTGCATATGGATGTGTGAGCATTTTTCAATTCTTGCGGATGCAAAATGGTTGATTCAGCACATGGATGTTGCATTTGAGTGAATAATTGTGCACTCATATAGAAATAATATATATCATTAGGATTCTATTGCATACATGTTGGACTCATGGCACTGACATAATTCGCATTAAGGAGGTCAACTGAATCAGTAGACCGCCTGATCCTTGCATTAGATAAGGAGCATATACACACACTTTTGCATATGTTCATACAACACTAGAAGTTTTCTAAGGACAATGGATGCTTGTGGATGATGGTTGAGTAGATGGGTGATTGGATGGTAGGACACATTCTTCTTAACTTGAAGATTTCGGGGACGAAATCCTCTAAGGAGGGGAGAATGTAACACCCCGTATTTTCTGTAAACATAAGAGTTAAAAATCAAGGTATAATTAATTTTTAGGAGAAGAAATAAGGGAAATGGGTTGCACCATTGTGTTCGTCTCGGAAAAATACGCGAAATAGAGTCCGAATTTACGTAAATCGGAGTCCGTATGAAGAAGATATGGACAACGAAGTTAGGCAGAAAAACCGGAAACAGGCCAGAATACACTGGCGCACTTATGAAGTGCGCCAGTACAAAAATACACTGGCGCACCTGCCAAGTGCGCCCATACAAATCCAACACCGAATTCTGGAGTGTTCTGAGGTGACGTGTCTTCTTTTGAGTGGCTGGATGATGTGTATTCGAGCTGTCCGATTCTGATGACTTCTGGACTGATCTGGAGGCTCTAAATCACCCTATTCTCCTATAAATACATCCCTAACCTAAACCTAGGTTTCTTACACGATTCTCTAGCCTCCATTTCTCTCTTCTTCTAATTAAAAATAAAAATGGCGTCGCTGCTCTGCTGGAATTAAAACTAGGACTGATGTAAAAGCTAAATCAAATCTCGGATCAAAGGGTAGATCTACAACAACAATTAAAAAGGAATAATTCAGCATTTCTGCATCAACAACAGTTTATTATCCTTTCTTAAACCACGAAAGGCAAGTACAGTTATTCTCCGCTATAAACGTTAATTATAATTTTGATATGCTTTTAAATCTGAGTTTGAGGTTGTATATATATTCTCTTCTGTTAGATCTGTTTTCTGTGACTATTCTGTATTCCTTTCTTCTTTTCTGTTTCTATAGCCAGGCTACCACGAGCCTGTGCCCAATCTCATAAAGAGATTAACGTATGAACGCAAAATTTGGGACAATTAATGAATGATGCGAAATTTGACAAGACTGAATTGAACGTATGACTTTAGATCTGAAGCATAAAATATATTGGACATGTGACTTAGGATTGGATGCATAAATTTGACTATGAACATGTAATTTATATATTGCATGCATAGAGTATGTTGTAATTTAGATCTGTAACTAATTAGAGAAATGAACATATGATATTTAGATCTGTAATTAATTAGAAAAATAAGCATATGTTGTAAACTAGATTTAGATCTATGCATATTCTGTAATAAAAGTCAAGATCTGATTTTTAGAAGATATAATTTAAAGATTAAGATTGTTGGGTATATTTTGCATTATGATTCATGACTTGAAAAGAAGAAGGATATGGAAAGTTAGGTGTAAAGATTGACATTAATTAGGATATCTATTATTGTGATTACACCTAAATAGGAATTTTTGGATATATGGCATGCATTGTAATTAATGATTATATTTGGTATAATTTACATGTAAAATGCTAGTTTAACAAAAATTGGAACATATGTTATATGGTAAATTGTGTCCATATTCTGCGCTATGTAAATTTATGCAAACATGGAATATATGTTCATATTGTGAATCATGACAATTATGTAGGCATATGAACTTAGGCCTAAATTATGATTAGGCAAGGCATGTAAATAGTACCTTTAGAAATATTAAATCTGCTAATTTACTAAGTTGCCTAAACTGCTAGTTTTGTTATATTGCCTAGACTGCTATTAAGATTGAAATGCCTAATCTGTTAAATTTGTCTGTTGAGATGCCTAATCTGTTATGTGCTAAAATCAGCTAAGTTGCTTAATCTGCTAAATCCGTTAAGTCGCCTAATCTGAAAAATCTGTTATATGTTAAATCTGTTACCTGCTATATCTGTTGTTTTGATATAATTAGTCTGTTATTGGCGTAATTTGAATTGACTATAGTTATGAATAATTGACATGTATATTAGGCATAGGCATAAATGCTAAACTATTAATTAATTGGCCGCAAAGATAAATATGGCTAACTCGAGGTTAGAATGAGTTTGCAGCGTAAACCTGCCCGGAACCGTCCGGCACATCCAGTGGCCGCAAACAATAGGTTCTAATGTGAGAAGTTAGTCATAACATGCGCACGACACGAGGTTAGGTCTGGCTTGTTGCAGAAGTCTGCCCGGAACCGCCCGACATATCCAGCGGCCACAAGCTACCGACCTAATGTGAGAGGTCTGTGCATTAATATTTAATTAATGCAAATCTGAGATAAAATATGAGATAAAATCTAAGATAAATATGATGTCTGAAATGTGTTGGGTGGATAGGGTTAAACCAACTGGACTAATGAATTTAGTGAACCCGTTTCGTGAATCTGTTGGCCCAATACAAAGTTAGATAATCTGGAACCAGTTAATCTGTAAGCCTGTTAATCCGAACATCTGATCCGTTAGTCTGAAAACTGGTTAACTTGATTGTCTGATCTGTGAACTAGTTAAACTAAGTTTTGTATGTCTGAAACTTGTAGACAAGTTAAGCTGAAATCTGTTAGTCTGGGGACACAAGGTTAGGAGGGGAATTACTTGTGTCATCTGTTGTTTGGGACCCATATTAGTCAGTAATCCTTTTTGGTATCAAAACTTTGACCCAACAGTAGGTAGGGTCCGGGCACGCTTACTGAACTAATTATAAGCGGTTCATTCTGATAATGGCGAGGGGTGTTGATGGTGCGTTCCAACCGGGTCATGTGCGTGCATGGATCCCGGTCTGCCTCTGAGGATGTAAGACGCCGTGACATCTGTAAATAGGTCTGTGTCATTCAAAGGTTGCCACTTTAGGGAATGATACACCCTTTGGTGGGGCTGGCACAGGGTATTTATGTATTAGGGAGCCGATCACTTGGGGTAGGGTTTTAGGGTGCACTTAGTTCTGTCTGTTTCTGTTGGTACCGTCTGTTTCTGTTGGGTGGCAACACCTGTCTGTTTCTGCGTGGTACCGTCTGATCGGGTGGTAAAGGCCCAATTACTAGTGTACACCATATGCTACATTCTGCTTCTGTCTGTTTCTGATCGGGTGGTAAAGGCCCATTACTAGCGTGGAAATTATTCTGTACCTGTTTCTGTTTCAGTTTAGACATTAGGGTGACACCTAATTCTATTATACTAGCATTAGTGCAGAGAAGTGTAAAGCAATAGTCTATGTCATTTTGTTCTTCTGTTATATCTGCTACACCTGTTACAGTTATCTCTCATCCAGTTTTATGTTCATGTCATATTATTATTATCTGTTCATATGCTGAAAGTCACTGGACTTGCCAGACTTTTTGTCTGACCCTTGTTGTTTCGCCTCCTTTCTTCCGTTTCTCCCCCCAGGTTATCCAAGGAGGGAATACTTTAGCTTGATCCGGATTTCTCTCTACTTGAAGTGCTTAAAGTATGGCTTGGCTCTGTATAGCTCCCGTTCCATGGGGATTATGATTTTAAAACATGCATTTTGAAGGCTTTTGTACAAGACTGATATTTGTACTTGAATTCTGAGATTTGAAAGGATGTAACCATATTGATTTCTGTTTCTACTGTAATAAAGTTAAAACTTTTCAAGTACTGTTTTATCTGTCTTGTAAGTTTCTGTTCTGTTTACTAAAATGCTCCACCAAAGTTAAGGCATTCCCTTTGTGAGTGACCTTAACGGAGGTGGGGTGTTACAAGATGTGGACAGTCCTGTGCATAATAGACTACCTCAGCCCCGTCGCCGTGCACATGCTCATGGTAACCGGGGGCAACGGAGCCCTATCCGAGCCCCGGATTTTGTGACTGCTCCCATAAGAGAGATCAGAGAACCCCGCCGAACCAGAGGCACTGATCTTGAACCTCCGTTGACGAGTGCGAATGTTGCAGCCATGACCCATCAGATTCTGGCAGATAGCCGTGGACAACGGAACGAAGATTGGGGAATCAACCGCAGTCACACCCCTTTCACTGATGATATTTTGGATGCGACTTTCCCAAGGCGTTTCAAAATGCCACAGATGAACTGATACGCGGGCAGGTCTGATCCCGTCCAGTATCTAATGAGATATTCTTGGTCAATGACCGCTGCCGCAGCTTCTGATGCTGTCAAGTGCAAGGCATTTCCCATATTCTTGGAGGATGTAGCATTGTTATGGTTTACTCGCTTGCCAGCAAGATCAATTTCTTGCTTCAGGGAGTTAAGTGAGAAGTTCATAGAACGTTTCCGTATCTATGCACAAAAAACAAAAAGTGTGATCGATTTGTTCCTTGTCTAGCAACGACCAAGCGAAAGTTTAAGGGTGTACCTGGATCGTTTCAATTTAGCCGCTACTGAGGTTAAAGATCCCCATGAAACGACCGTTGTCGCAGCACTGATTGACGGAGTAGACAAAGACACTGAATTCGGGAGATATCTGGCAGGCAAGCCACCCCATACTCGAGAACTATTCTACGAAAAAGCCAACGTACACTTGCGCCGGGAAGAAGTATATGCTAACCGAAAGGCAAAAGCGGCCGATAAGGAGGAAATCCAGAGCAATGTCGCTATAAAGCAGACGGGAGACAACTCGGGGAAAGTCGAGGTTAATGTCGGAAATCGAAATCAGGGTGGTCGTCAGTCAGGTAACAACAATAATAATGGTAACGGCAACAACCGGAAGAGGAACCGAGGGAACGACTCCCAGAGAAGGACTCGTCCCAGGGCCTTTGAAAGTTATACACCAATAAATGATACTCTGGAAAATATCTTCATGGATGCGTATGAAGTCCTCCAGAATAAGAGGCCACCTCCCAGAGAGTCGACGGAGAAAGAACGTGAAACGGGGAAGTTTTGTCTCTTTCATCAGATTCATGGCCATTCGACAAATGAATGCCGTCACTTAAGAGATGTAATCGAAAGGCTGCTTCAAGAAGGAAAGTTAGATGAATACAGAGTAATGCCCAGAGACAGGGGGCAAGCAGTACAGGCCCCAAATCAAACTCAGAATCAACTTGCTGCTTGGCCAACTGCCCAGCAAAAGGGAAAGAACATCGTTATCAGTACCGTAATCGGAGGAATTTATCTTGCTGGACATAGCTCCAAGGCATTAGATCAATATGTCAATGCAGCCAAGCAACACCTCGAGGTAGGGGAGTGTAGCAACCCTGAGGACAATATCCCGGTAAAGCAACAAAAGATGATGACCGACGATGTAGTTTTCCGAGAACGAGAAAGCATTGGAGTTCATGCTCCGACAGAAGATCCATTTGTAATTACAGTACCTATTGGACCAGCCACTGTTCATAAGGTTTTGGTGGACAACGGGAGTTCCGTCAACATTCTGTTCAAAAGGACATTTGATCAGATGAACCTCGAAATAAAAGACTTGAAGCCTTGTCAAGGAAGGATCCGTGGATTCAACGGAGCATCTACCGCTCCAATGGGTTATGTAGAGTTACCGGTTACGCTTAGGGAAGGAGAACGCCAGAGAGTGAGAATCCTTCCCTTCGTGGTTTTGGACGTTGAATCGCCCTACAACGCCTTCTTGGGCCGACCGGCCCTCGCAAAGTTTAGAGCCTGTATAGCCCCCTGGTGCTTGTTATTAAAATTCCCCACGGAAGCTGGCATTGGTATCGTCAGAGGAGATCAGGTTGCTGCGCGAGCATGTTATGTTGCTGAACTAAAGCTACTCCGCAATGGAGGGGATATTGAAATTAAAGGCGCTTCTCCCCCTACGGGGGCGGAGACCTTATAGCAACTAAAGAGGATAGTCGTTGGAGAGTCGCCCAGAGAGATGCCCGAGGATATAGATCCCAGAGAGGATCAAGAACCCGGGGGCAGAATGGCGACTCCTAACGAGACGACTGTGGATGTACCGATCGATGACAGTGACCCGGAGAAGGTCCTTAAGATTGGATCGCAGTTAAATCCGAATCTCGCTAACGAATTGATGGATTTCTTAAAAAATAACTTGGATGTATTTGCTTGGACTCATGCAGACATGTGCGGGATATCCCCATCAATCATGAGTCATTCATTAAGCATTAACCCTAAACATCCTCCTATAAAGCAAAAAAGGCGAATGTTGGGCCCGGAGAGGTCTACTGCCTTGAAAGAAGAGGTCGGAAAACTAAAGAGTAATGGATTTATCAGAGATTCAACCTACCCAGACTCCTAATACTAGAGACGGAACCAGAAAGGGAGTCCTGGATGACCCCTCTAAAGAATTTCCTGATGAATGGAATGCTTCCGACCAAGAAAAGCGAGAGGCGTAAGGTAATTCGTAAAGCCGCCCGTTACGTTCTGCAAGGCGGAGTTCTTTACAGACAAGGGTTTTCAATGCCCCTCCTTCGGTGTATAGCCCACGATGACATCAAACGTGTGCTGCAAGAAGTCCACGAAGGCGAATGTGGCGACCACACTGGAGGGCAAACTTTGGCAAAAAAGGTGTTGCGGCATGGTTATTTCTGGCCTACCATAAACAAGGATGCAGCAAGATACGCACGACGGTGTGATGCGTGCCAGAGATTTTCAAAGATACCTAGAGCACCTCCTAATCAGTTAAAAACGATGATGAGCCCATGGCCTTTCGCTATGTGGGGAATTGATATCATTGGAAGTCTCCCCATAGCAAGGGGCGGAGCAAAGTTCGCTATTGTGGCCGTGGATTATTTCACTAAGTGGGTCGAGGCTGAACCACTAACTACAATTACAACCAAACGAGTGATCAACTTTATCGTAAGAAACATCATTTGCCGATTTGGGATTCCAAAAATTGTGATAACAGATAACGGAACTCAATTCGATAGCGCGGAATTCAGAAATTTCTGCCAAAAATACCACATTGAGAATCGATACACCTCTGTGGCACACCCGCAATCGAACGGACAAGTCGAAGCGGGAAATAAAGTAATTAAGTCCATTCTGAAGAGAAGAATGAAGCGAGCTAGAGCCATGTGGGCTGATGAATTGCCCTTGGCACTATGGGCCTACAGGACAACATATAAATCGGCAACTGGACATACCCCGTTCTCCCTTGCTTTTGGAACGGAAGCAGTCATCCCGGTTGAGATAAAGGTACCTTCTCACCGGGAGACTTATTATGATCCGATGACCAATAATGAATTGCTCCTTGAGTCCCTGGATATGATCGAAGAAAAGAGGGATGAAACAGACCTACGTGCCCTAAGATGCAAACAACAGGTCGCCCAATATTACAACAAAAAGGTTCGAGCCCGAACCTGGGAACCCGGAGACTTGGTTCTGAAATGTGTCTTTCCACCCCCAACTCATATAGGAGCGAAGTGGGAAGGAGCGTACTCCATTCTGAGCAAGCTTGATAATGGAACCTTCAAGCTCGCAACCGTAGATGGAAAGGAAATCCCCAAAGTGTGGAATGCCCAACATTTACGGTCATATTTAACATGAAAATTTCAAATTTATTCTTTTGCTTTGTTAAGAACCATGTACAAGGCATGACTTGCCTAGAATAGTCTGATTCCTTAAAGCAAAAGATTATAAAGTGGACGTAGGTCATGATTCGACCGAACCACTATAAAAATATTGTGTGTCGTTTACCTTTATTGCACCTTTATTTATCTGCCTGTTTGTTATAAAAATCGTTGTGAATAATCCAACAATCCCAGAAGCATATAATCATGAATGCCTTCCATCAGAATGGAATGTAATCACAAGTCAAAATTCTGAGGATACGACAAAATAAATTATATTGTTGATAGCGCTCTAACTCTCCAGAGCCGAGAGGGAACATAACAGACATGAAGTCGATGTCCATAAGTCATGGCGGTGTACCATGATCGGAGCCGTCTCGACGAATTCTAACTCTCCAGAGAGAGAGAGCATAAAAGCGTCTCCGATTGAGCGCTGAGAAAGAGCTCCTTCCCCGCTGAAGGATCGGGGAGCGAATAAATCGCTGAGCTCGAACTCTAACTCTCCAGAGAGAGAGAGTATAAAAGCATCTCCGATTGAGCGCTGAGAAAGAGCTCCTTCCCCGCTGAAGGATCGGGGAGCGAATGAATCGCTGAGCTCGAACTCTAACTCTCCAGAGAGAGAGAGAGTATAAAAGCGTCTCCGATTGAGCGCTGAGAAAGAGCTCCTTCCCCGCTGAAGGATCAGGGAGCGAATGAATCGCTGAGCTCGAACTCTAACTCTCCAGAGAGAGAGAGAGAGTATAAAAGCATCTCCGATTGAGCGCTGAGAAAGAACTTTTTTTTTTCCTACTAAAGGATCGGGGACCGACTGAACTACTGAATTCAAACTCTAACCTTGGCCACCATCAAGAGAGTATAAAGAAGTTTATGATTAAGCACTGGGATGTAAAGACCCGTAACTTCCCCGTAAAGGAAAGCGTCGGATAGTTCGAGAACAAACCACAACAGAACACATATAGAAGAACATTTCATTGTATATTACAACAATGCATCAGATTACAAGAATATACAGAGTATAAATGAATATTACACAGAAATATCAGAGATTTAAATTACATTTAAAAACATAGCAGCGGAAAATAATACAATACACAACTAGAAGAGATATACGGATACAAAGCTTTCCGGATATCGTTCCAGCTGTAAACCAGGTTCCTGTGAATATAAATCTGCAAAACCAAAACTACTAGCTGCCCGTGTCAAAATAAGGGCACCCAGAGTTTAGGTTAAAACAATAAACTCCAGGTCAGTCATGGGACTGGTGTGAGAACTAAAACAGTTATTAATATTTATTTTCACAGTTAGGTAAATCAAGGGACCACGCCGTATAACACGGAACGGGTTTCCTCCCAAGAATACCAGTGCATAAAACAAACAGCGCAATGCTAAATAAAGAAAAATGAAGCTGTTATAAGACCCAGGTCCTATCACACAATGCAACGCAAGCCGGGGGATAGGGTTTTCCCTTATAACAGCCAAAGAATGCTTGATACGTTTAAAACAAATCATTTGATACTATTATAAGTGCATAGTGTATAAAACAGCTTCAAATCATAAGTATCAATCATAGGCGGCATGAATGCCCCATACCACTATGTCGCCATATATAGGTTATACAATCAAAATCGCAAAATCACGTATTTGGAAATTGGATTTCCGTCTATGAACCGAGGCAAAAGATAGTCCTCAACCGATTCGAGACGCTCTAGCCCGTGTCTCAGGCAAGTACTCAGTCAAGCCTTGGATCCTCAGGGCCAGTCCACCGATGTGGATTAAACTTAAACCCTGAACATGCATTTCCCCGCCCTATGGGGCGTAAACGAGCCAACTAAATGACTCCATCGGTTCGAGAACGACCGATCAATCCGAGGCGCCTCGCAACAGCAACAACCACATAAGTCAAACTCGTCAGGGCGTGTAAAACCACTGACGCCACTTCTAGCTAGAAAGAAACGCATGCCCTCCCTGACGTCCTCTCCCGTTTTTGGTTCATACCGGGTGTGAAACACGCGAGGTAAACGTTACACAAAGCTACGCCACAAAGGCCGTGCTTTGATCATCACCACAAGACTTTGCTTTTCAACAGAAGCCTCGATCAATTGCCACTTAGGCATGCCACACAGGCAATTCACTCCATGCGTTTGATATCCATCAATATATAACCCCTGAGCTCGTACGTCTCAGAGAAGGGCGTTAAGCAAGAGAATGAATTCTCCACCGCCAAACAGATATATATTTAATAGAGATCAATCACACGGACTAAAATCCAATGTCAGACACACAGTCCATTTACAAGTCCGTTCTGGGGCTGAACGAAACCGGAGGCACCTAGTACCCCGCATATCCATCGATCTCCAAGTACGTCTGGACGATCACCAACTGTTTCCATCTTCTTGGGTGTACAGCCCAATCAAGATCATCAGTTATCACCCAAACGACGTGAAGACTTCCGGTCTTCGACCATCGTCTTCATCTTCGACTTATCGTCGTATCAGTTATTCAGAATGGGATAAACCCGGTCTTTCCGAATAGCTCACGTATATTTAAATAAGTGTTACACAAACACAACATGCGCCTCATTCCAATTCATCAGTCACTAACCGTAAATTAATCAAGAGAATAATTCCCCAAATATTAACCCCGAAGGCCGAAACCAACATCAGATCAATATCCAGTAAACCATTCTGCTTAGCTAACCGACAGTTAGTTTCTAAATTTCACATTCATAGGGAAAGGTTCCCATTAATTTTATCAAAGATAAATTCTTGAATTTATTCTTTAATCTATTTTTGAATATCAATTCAAACTAGTTGGGATTAGCGAACCTTACCGAAGTAATCATTTGTTTTAATTTCCCAATCCCAACCTATTCATCCCATGAAGTAAAACTGGTAATACTTCATATCTAACACCATAGTGTTATCGGTAAATTCAATTACCATTTCACGTTCAAATCTAATTAAAGATTTAACTATCGCCTGGAGTAAAACTGGTGATACTCCATTCTCGATTATTTCAATCTAATTAAAGATTCATTAAAACTCCACTTAGTTTTAATCGTTAACTGGGTTAAAGAATCAGTGTCATTTAAAACACGGTTCACGGTAAACCCAAAGTCACATTCATTAATTATCGGGTTAAAGAACGAGTGTTATTTAAAACACTGTTCACGATAAACCCAAAAATCAATATCCATTCAATTCCAATTAAATATTATTTAATTGGTACACTTCATTAAATCTAAATAAAAAGATTTAATCTTTTCTCAACTGGGTTCAAGAACAGTGTTAGTGAAGACACCATTCACGACAAACCCAAAATCACATTTGATATTCAATATAAGGCTCTGAATAGAAAATATATCGGCTTATATTCAATATCAAATTCTACGATTAACAAATGTCGTATTGAAATAACGATATATATGTATATCTTTCAAATTCCCATAACAACATCTGTATAATCACGAATTCCAACATCGAAATATTCCGAAGACAATTTCGATTCAAATCCACTCCAATGCAATCATTGGAAATTTTGGTTATTTTTAAAACCCTTTTCAAATTCAATTTATTTTTTTAAAAATAAATAGAATTATATTTCTAGTTCAAAACTAGTTCATTTCGATAAAAACCCATTTTTATCTTTTCAAATATGGAGTTTTTCATCCCAAATCTTCACAAATCATTTCTTATGATTTTACACAAATTATTGCTATTTTTAATAATTTTATCAAGGCCCGTACAGTCGATTTCCATCAATGGCCATCGAACTGCACTTACAGCGACCTTTTTCGAATTTGATTTGGACGTATCTCCAAATCCAACCGTTAGATTTCAAATTTCTAATATTCGTTAGAAAGCTCTTTTCGATACGAACCCAACGGTTCCGGTTTTAGGAGAATCCGACGGTCGGATCTCCCGCAATGTCCATTTGAAATAAATGGTCGAAATTCACGAACTACCACGGCGCGGCGCGTTCTATTCAGGCCATTATATTATATATATTATATATATATAATATATTTCGTCGATTTCTATTTAAAACGAATTATATAAATAGTTTTAAATTCGTTTCAAAAGCAATTTCAACTTTCGTTTCAATTCAAATCAAAATTGAATTCTTCTCTATAAATTCGTTTTAAAATTCATTTCTATTCAATTCAAATTTCAATTCAATTTGAATTCATTTAAATTCGCTTTCAATTCAATTTGAACTCGTTTTCAATTCATTTCATTTCGAAATCGTTTTCAATTCATTTCATTTCGAAATCGTTTTCAATTCAATTCATTTCGAAATCGTTTTCAATTCAATTCATTTCGAAATCGTTTTCAATTCAATTCATTTCGAAATCGTTTTCAATTCAATTCATTTCGAAATCGTTTTCAATTCAATTCATTTCGAAATCGTTTTCAATTCATTTCATTTCGAAATCGTTTTCAATTCAATTCATTTCGAAATCGTTTTCAATTCATTTCATTTCGAAATCGTTTTCAATTCAATTCATTTCGAAATCGTTTTCAATTCAATTCATTTCGAAATCGTTTTCAATTCAATTCATTTCGAAATCGTTTTCAATTCAATTCATTTCGAAATCGTTTTCAATTCAATTCATTTCGAAATCGTTTTCAATTCAATTCATTTCGAAATCGTTTTCAATTCAATTCATTTCGAAATCGTTTTCAATTCAATTCATTTCGAAATCGTCGATTTCGAAATCACTTTTCAATATTCATTTTAAAATGAATAAAATCGATATAAATATCGTTCACGTCAAAATGGCGTCAATCTAATCAACACGGCTTCATAAATTTCTATTTTCAAATTTTCTTTATTTTTCAAATTGGAATGAGGCCCAATCAATTACCATATAAAATTAATTATATGGATTTCCACACAACACATGTATATCATAGCATTGAAAAATAATCAGTCATCAACCAAAGTGCACTACACTGTATAAGCATCAAATATAGATATCTAACGCTTAAAACAGCTTGTCAATCAACCGATCGACATATTTAATCAATCAGGATGAGTAAACTTCAAATTTCATCCTAACACCCGTGTGGGGTTTCAAACAATCAAACACATATTTTATTTGTGCAGTTGGGCGATGTGTAAAATTTATCGACCCAATCAACGTCATTCAAATAGGTGTACATAAACAAACCGTCTGGTTTGTAAATGAATATTTATTTTATTCACTTTCACTATATTCATATTCACGTTAAAAATTATATTTTTAACGATAAAACATTTTATTCCAACATATGAATTTCTATTATTCATTTACACAAATAAAATGATATTTTTATTTTCTAACATATTTTAGAAAATTTCGGCGGCATAACGGCACGATACTAGAAACGGAACAAGGCCTAGCCTTATCCCCGGTCTAGTGAAGGCCCACGCCATTCACACATCAATCATATCAATTTTATTATGCAAACCACAAAATTTGGAGTAAGAGTCTAACCTAGCCTTACTCCTTCGCCTTATAACGGCGCACGTCTAATCCTAACCAATTTATCGATTCGATTTTTCACACCACAAACCACATTCAAACCAATATCACAATCAATAACCAAACAGCCAAACAAACAAGTCCATGGTCTGTGGACGATTGTGTCGGGTGCTACTAAGCACCGTCTGCATCCTAGTATATATATATATATAACTAGAAATAAAATTGAAAGGTGAGAAATTCTCACATATAGCTATCCTAGCTCCACGGCCCTTCAAATGCAGGAAATCTTCGCCAACTCGCCTTTTGTCGCTCTCGTTGTCCGCTTTCACTACATATGTAAAAATCGAATTTTTACTTCGCTATTCCATATATAAAAATCGAATTTTTATTTCAAAGTTCAATATATAAAAATCAAATTTTTATTTCAAAGTTCAATATATAAAAATCATATTTTTAATTCGAAGTTCAACATATAAAAATCATATTTTTAATTCGAAGTTCAACATATAAAAATCATATTTTTAATTCGAAGTTCAACATATAAAAATCATATTTTTAATTCGAAGTTCAACATATAAAAATCATATTTTTAATTCGAAGTTCAACATATAAAAATCATATTTTTAATTCGAAGTTCAACATATAAAAATCATATTTTTAATTCGAAGTTCAACATATAAAAATCATATTTTTAATTCGAAGTTCAACATATAAAAATCATATTTTTAATTCGAAGTTCAACATATAAAAATCATATTTTTAATTCGAAGTTCAACATATAAAAATCATATTTTTAATTCGCTATTTCATAGATAAAAATCCAATTTTCACATCATTGAAAATCCTACCTTTCCATAGCTAAAAATCTAATCTTTTCTGTGATAAGAATCATAGCTTTTCTTCTTATAAAAGTCAAGTTTTTCTACTTCTAAAAATCAAGCTTTTCTATAAAAACTGATTTAATAAATTGATTGAACTAAATAAAAAGAAATAAAAACTCACATTTTGCTTTATGAAGAGGGAGGGGATCTTCAGGACGTCGGATTTAAGAGGAGACGAGGGGGGGTTCCTGAGGGGCGTCGGTCTTCAGGTGGGAGGCGGGGAGTGGCTGCGTCAGTTTCTTCGAGGGGGGGGGGGGGTGCTCGGTTTGCGTCGCGGCGCCGCCGCTTGAGGGGGGGGGGGGGTCGCGAGAGGGGGGGGGGGCTAGGCCTGAAGCGGTGCGGTGCGTTGCTCCCTCCTGGAGGCGCGGTGGTCTCGGGGAGGGCGGCGGCTCCTCCCCGCTTCTACGTTTTTTTTTCTATTTCTTTCTGTAACGATTTATAATTGAGAAAGGGGGGGGGGGGGGGCAGAGCGATTTTAAGGAGGAGGGGGGGGGGGGTTCTTTTTTTTATTTTATTTTATTTTATATTATTTAATTTCTAAAAGTTGACTTTTGTATACGACCTCGAAACGAGGCCCACCGCCTGTCGTCCATAGCGTTTCACCCCCATTTTGAACACAATGGGATATGTATCACAAGCTGATTCGACCGTCTCGATAAGTTTCCGTTGAATTTACATTTAAATCGCTATATTGAATTTTAAACGTACATTTCAAATTACCGGGGCACATACTAACTAGAAAAATTCCAGAAAAATATTTTCTAGCTTCGTATTGACGATACGGTCCTAACAAAACTAGTTTCGTCGAATTCTGAGACCGTTTGAAAAATGGCCAATTTCCAGTCGATCAAAATCAACTGAACTGGTCAAACGCGTTTTACTTTTCCACGCTCACATATTGATTCGAAAAATTATGAAATTTGTAATCCAGCAATAACTTAACATCATGGACCCAACAAAACTGGTTTCGTCAAAATCCGAGGTCGTTTGCAAAATTGCTATTTTTAAGGGCCATATATATATAAAAATATATATAAATTCCACAGCGACTATTTCTAATTTTAAACTGGACATATCTTATCATTTCTAAGATGAAATCTCAGTTTGTCAACTTCGTTACAAAGATATAGTTATACAGATTCAAATATTTCTTGTTTCGTTCAATTCTGACTTATATTGAATTTTGTATATTCATTTGAAATTAGAAATCGAATTTTCGAACTACCGCGCCATTTTCAATTCCTTTTATAATTATATATAATTATTATATATTCTAACGACGACGTATATAAATATATTCGTTCGAATTCTATTCAAAATAAATTTTTCGACGATATTATTTAAAATAATTCATTTTGAATATTCAAAATTCGCTAAAATGGCCAAAATAAAAATTTCAAACTGGCTCGCATTTTACGGGTTGTTACAATCTCCCCCACTTAAAACTTTTCGTCCCCGAAAAGGAACAAAGTCGAAAGTGGTTTGATTATTCAACTCTACGATCGATCAGGCTTCCATTCTCCAACTCTTTAGTTTCTGAGAATTTTCAAAATTTCAAAAATTTGGCTAACACCCTAAATTTTCGAAAAATTTCGCCATAACCTCCCCTGCAATGGGAGCATCGGGGAATTTCAAATAGCTTCCCCGGTCCTTCAGATCTCAAAAAGAAAAAGAAAAAGCCAAGCGGCTAGCCAATAGGCTCACAAAATCATCATCACCCAAACAAAACAGGAAATTATGTAATAAACATGTACCTATTTGTCGGGCAAACAAATTTTATTCTTTGGCTCTAGCCTCCTTGCTATGACCTGTTCAATGTAAGTATATGTATATGCAAGCACATGCGACCAATTTTCAATACAATTCAATATTCGATTCAATTAGGCTAAATGGCTAAAAATTAGCAAACAAATAAACAAACAACACAAACATCAATCAATTAGTGGATTAACGTTTCAAATTCATAATTTTGATACATATACAAAAATCAGATTTTTGATGCCAAATCACAACAATAAGCCCTATCTAATTTTGGTTCTCACACCAGTCAATAGGAAGTATATAGATATTACACGTTCGTCACTCGAATATAAATTCTAATGATGGAGCTCCATCGTCAAAATCATCTCCGGGCGATTAGAGTGTAATTCTATATCTATCCAATATATCAAAACTTCGAATACACGCTAGCTAGGCGCATACGCAAAAATCTTTATATTTTGGATTGTCCTAATCAATATAAAATAAATAATCAAATACGAATAATTGATTTAAATTTTCAAAACAAAAATTTGTTTTCATTTTAAAAATATACTCTTTACACCCGTTCTAGGATACTACTGATCCTATCTCTAACGAGTCATTCTAATTGGATTTTACTAATCCAATATCTGATGAATTCTTTCGTAGGGTTCTAATGTGCCTTGTTCTCTGCTTTGTAAACCAAAGCTCTGATACCACGTGTAAAGACCCTTAACTTCCCCGTAAAGGAAAGCGTCGGATAGTTCGAGAACAAACCACAACAGAACACATATAGAAGAACATTTCATTGTATATTACAACAATGCATCAGATTACAAGAATATACAGAGTATAAATGAATATTACACAGAAATATCAGAGATTTAAATTACATTTAAAAACATAGCAGCGGAAAATAATACAATACACAACTAGAAGAGATATACGGATACAAAGCTTTCCGGATATCGTTCCAGCTGTAAACCAGGTTCCTGTGAATATAAATCTGCAAAACCAAAACTACTAGCTGCCCGTGTCAAAATAAGGGCACCCAGAGTTTAGGTTAAAACAATAAACTCCAGGTCAGTCATGGGACTAGTGTGAGAACTAAAACAGTTATTAATCTTTATTTTCACAGTTAGGTAAATCAAGGGACCACGCCGTATAACACGGAACGGGTTTCCTCCCAAGAATACCAGTGCATAAAACAAACAGCGCAATGCTAAATAAAGAAAAATGAAGCTGTTATAAGACCCAGGTCCTATCACACAATGCAACGCAAGCCGGGGGATAGGGTTTTCCTTTATAACAGCCAAAGAATGCTTGATACGTTTAAAACAAATCATTTGATACTATTATAAGTGCATAGTGTATAAAACAGCTTCAAATCATAAGTATCAATCATAGGCGGCATGAATGCCCCATACCACTATGTCGCCATATATAGGTTATACAATCAAAATCGCAAAATCACGTATTTGGAAATTGGATTTCCGTCTATGAACCGAGGCAAAAGATAGTCCTCAACCGATTCGAGACGCTCTAGCCCGTGTCTCAGGCAAGTACTCAATCAAGCCTTGGATCCTCAGGGCCAGTCCACCGATGTGGATTAAACTTAAACCCTGAACATGCATTTCCCCGCCCTATGGGGCGTAAACGAGCCAACTAAATGACTCCATCGGTTCGAGAACGACCGATCAATCCGAGGCGCCTCGCAACAGCAACAACCACATAAGTCAAACTCGTCAGGGCGTGTAAAACCACTGACGCCACTTCTAGCTAGAAAGAAACGCATGCCCTCCCTGACGTCCTCTCCCGTTTTTGGTTCATACCGGGTGTGAAACACGCGAGGTAAACGTTACACAAAGCTACGCCACAAAGGCCGTGCTTTGATCATCACCACAAGACTTTGCTTTTCAACAGAAGCCTCGATCAATTGCCACTTAGGCATGCCACACAGGCAATTCACTCCATGCGTTTGATATCCATCAATATATAACCCCTGAGCTCGTACGTCTCAGAGAAGGGCGTTAAGCAAGAGAATGAATTCTCCGCCACCAAACAGATATATATTTAATAGAGATCAATCACACGGACTAAAATCCAATGTCAGACACACAGTCCATTTACAAGTCCGTTCTGGGGCTGAACGAAACCGGAGGCACCTAGTACCCCGCATATCCATCGATCTCCAAGTACGTCTGGACGATCACCAACTGTTTCCATCTTCTTGGGTGTACAGCCCAATCAAGATCATCAGTTATCACCCAAACGACGTGAAGACTTCCGGTCTTCGACCATCGTCTTCATCTTCGACTTATCGTCGTATCAGTTATTCAGAATGGGATAAACCCGGTCTTTCCGAATAGCTCACGTATATTTAAATAAGTGTTACACAAACACAACATGCGCCTCATTCCAATTCATCAGTCACTAACCGTAAATTAATCAAGAGAATAATTCCCCAAATATTAACCCCGAAGGCCGAAACCAACATCAGATCAATATCCAGTAAACCATTCTGCTTAGCTAACCGACAGTTAGTTTCTAAATTTCACATTCATAGGGAAAGGTTCCCATTAATTTTATCAAAGATAAATTCTTGAATTTATTCTTTAATCTATTTTTGAATATCAATTCAAACTAGTCGGGATTAGCGAACCTTACCGAAGTAATCATTTGTTTTAATTTCCCAATCCCAACCTATTCATCCCATGAAGTAAAACTGGTAATACTTCATATCTAACACCACAGTGTTATCGGTAAATTCAATTACCATTTCACGTTCAAATCTAATTAAAGATTTAACTATCGCCTGGAGTAAAACTGGTGATACTCCATTCTTGATTATTTCAATCTAATTAAAGATTCATTAAAACTCCACTTAGTTTTAATCGTTAACTGGGTTAAAGAATCAGTGTCATTTAAAACACGGTTCACGGTAAACCCAAAGTCACATTCATTAATTATCGGGTTAAAGAACGAGTGTTATTTAAAACACTGTTCACGATAAACCCAAAAATCAATATCCATTCAATTCCAATTAAATATTATTTAATTGGTACACTTCATTAAATCTAAATAAAAAGATTTAATCTTTTCTCAACTGGGTTCAAGAACAGTGTTAGTGAAGACACCATTCATGACAAACCCAAAATCACATTTGATATTCAATATAAGGCTCTGAATAGAAACTATATCGGCTTATATTCAATACCAAATTCTACGATTAACAAATGTCGTATTGAAATAACGATATATATGTATATCTTTCAAATTCCTATAACAACATCTGTATAATCACGAATTCCAACATCGAAATATTCCGAAGACAATTTCGATTCAAATCCACTCCAATGCAATCATTGGAAATTTTGGTTATTTTTAAAACCCTTTTCAAATTCAATTTATTTATTTAAAAATAAATAGAATTATATTTCTAGTTCAAAACTAGTTCATTTCGATAAAAACCCATTTTTATCTTTTCAAATATGGAGTTTTTCATCCCAAATCTTCACAAATCATTTCTTATGATTTTACACAAATTATTGCTATTTTTAATAATTCTATCAAGGCCCGTACAGTCGATTTCCATCAATGGCCATCGAACTGCACTTACAGCGACCTTTTTCGAATTTGATTTGGACGTATCTCCAAATCCAACCGTTAGATTTAAAATTTCTAATATTCGTTAGAAAGCTCTTTTCGATACGAACCCAACGGTTCCGGTTTTAGGAGAATCCGAAGGTCGGATCTCCCGCAATGTCCATTTGAAATAAATGGTCGAAATTCACGAACTACCGCGGCGCGGCGCGTTCTATTCAGGCCATTATATTATATATATAATATATATATAATATATTTCGTCGATTTCTATTTAAAACGAATTATATAAATAGTTTTAAATTCGTTTCAAAAGCAATTTCAACTTCCGTTTCAATTCAAATCAAAATTGAATTCTTCTCTATAAATTCGTTTTAAAATTCATTTCTATTCAATTCAATTTGAATTCATTTAAATTCGCTTTCAATTCAATTTGAACTCGTTTTCAATTCATTTCATTTCGAAATCGTTTTCAATTCATTTCATTTCGAAATCGTTTTCAATTCAATTCATTTCGAAATCGTTTTCAATTCAATTCATTTCGAAATCGTTTTCAATTCAATTCATTTCGAAATCGTTTTCAATTCAATTCATTTCGAAATCGTTTTCAATTCAATTCATTTCGAAATCGTTTTCAATTCATTTCATTTCGAAATCGTTTTCAATTCAATTCATTTCGAAATCGTTTTCAATTCATTTCATTTCGAAATCGTTTTCAATTCAATTCATTTCGAAATCGTTTTCAATTCAATTCATTTCGAAATCGTTTTCAATTCAATTCATTTCGAAATCGTTTTCAATTCAATTCATTTCGAAATCGTTTTCAATTCAATTCATTTCGAAATCGTTTTCAATTCAATTCATTTCGAAATCATTTTCAATTCAATTCATTTCGAAATCGTTTTCAATTCAACTCATTTCGAAATCGTTTTCAATTCAATTCATTTCGAAATCGTTTTCAATTCAATTCATTTCGAAATCGTTTTCAATTCAATTCATTTCGAAATCGTCGATTTCGAAATCACTTTTCAATATTCATTTTAAAATGAGTAAAATCGATATAAATATCGTTCACGTCAAAATGGCGTCAATCTAATCAACACGGCTTCATAAATTTCTATTTTCAAATTTTCTTTATTTTTCAAATTGGAATGAGGCCCAATCAATTACCATATAAAATTAATTATATGGATTTCCACACAACACATGTATATCATAGCATTGAAAAATAATCAGTCATCAACCAAAGTGCACTACACTGTATAAGCATCAAATATAGATATCTAACGCTTAAAACAGCTTGTCAATCAACCGATCGACATATTTAATCAATCAGGATGAGTAAACTTCAAATTTCATCCTAACACCCATGTGGGGTTTCAAACAATCAAACACATATTTTATTTGTGCAGTTGGGCGATGTGTAAAATTTATCGACCCAATCAACGTCATTCAAATAGGTGTACATAAACAAACGTCTGGTTTGTAAATGAATATTTATTTTATTCACTTTCACTATATTCATATTCACGTTAAAAATTATATTTTTAACGATAAAACATTTTATTCCAACATATGAATTTCTATTATTCATTTACACAAATAAAATGATATTTTTATTTTCTAACATATTTTAGAAAATTTCGGCGGCATAACGGCACGATACTAGAAACGGAACAAGGCCTAGCCTTATCCCCTGTCTAGTGAAGGCCCATGCCATTCACACATCAATCATATCAATTTTATTATGCAAACCACAAAATTTGGAGTAAGAGTCTAACCTAGCCTTACTCCTTCGCCTTATAACGGCGCACGTCTAATCCTAACCAATTTATCGATTCGATTTTTCACACCACAAACCACATTCAAACCAATATCACAATCAATAACCAAACAGCCAAACAAACAAGTCCATGGTTTGTGGACGATTGTGTCGGGTGCTACTAAGCACCGTCTGCATCCTAGTATATATATATAACTAGAAATAAAATTGAAAGGTGAGAAATTCTCACATATAGCTATCCTAGCTCCACGGCCCTTCAAATGCAGGAAATCTTCGCCAACTTGCCTTTTGTCGCTCTCGTTGTCCGCTTTCACTACATATGTAAAAATCGAATTTTTACTTCGCTATTCCATATATAAAAATCGAATTTTTATTTCAAAGTTCAATATATAAAAATCGAATTTTTATTTCAAAGTTCAATATATAAAAATCATATTTTTAATTCGAAGTTCAACATATAAAAATCATATTTTTAATTCGAAGTTCAACATATAAAAATCATATTTTTAATTCGAAGTTCAACATATAAAAATCATATTTTTAATTCGAAGTTCAACATATAAAAATCATATTTTTAATTCGAAGTTCAACATATAAAAATCATATTTTTAATTCGAAGTTCAACATATAAAAATCATATTTTTAATTCAAAGTTCAACATATAAAAATCATATTTTTAATTCGAAGTTCAACATATAAAAATCATATTTTTAATTCGAAGTTCAACATATAAAAATCATATTTTTAATTCGCTATTTCATAGATAAAAATCCAATTTTCACATCATTGAAAATCCTACCTTTCCATAGCTAAAAATCTAATCTTTTCTGTGATAAGAATCATAGCTTTTCTTCTTATAAAAGTCAAGTTTTTCTACTTCTAAAAATCAAGCTTTTCTATAAAAACTGATTTAATAAATTGATTGAACTAAATAAAAAGAAATAAAAACTCACATTTTGCTTTATGAAGAGGGAGGGGATCTTCAGGACGTCGGATTTAAGAGGAGACGAGGGGGGGGGTTCCTGAGGGGCGTCGGTCTTCAGGTGGGAGGCGGGGAGTGGCTGCGTCAGTTTCTTCGGGGGGGGGGGGCTTGGTTTGCGTCGCGGCGCAGCCGCTTGAGGGGGGGGGGGGGTCGCGAGAGGGGGGGCTACGCCTGAAGCGGTGCGGTGCGTTGCTCCCTCCTGGAGGCGCGGTGGTCTCGGGGAGGGCGGCGGCTCCTCCCCGCTTCTACGTTTTTTTTTTCTATTTCTTTCTGTAACGATTTATAATTGAGAAAGGGGGGGGGGGCAGAGCGATTTTAAGGAGGAGGGGGGGTTTTCTTTTTTTTATTTTATTTTATTTTATATTATTTAATTTCTAAAAGTTGACTTTTGTATACGAACTCGAAACGAGGCCCACCGCCTGTCGTCCATAGCGTTTCACCCCCATTTTGAACACAATGGGATATGTATCACAAGCTGATTCGATCGTCTCGATAAGTTTCCGTTGAATTTACATTTAAATCGCTATATTGAATTTTAAACGTATATTTCAAATTACCGCGGTCACATACTAACTAGAAAAATTCCAGAAAAATATTTTCTAGCTTCGTATTGACGATACGGTCCTAACAAAACTAGTTTCGTCGAATTCTGAGACCGTTTGAAAAATGGCCAATTTCCAGTCGATCAAAATCAACTAAACTGGTCAAACGCGTTTTACTTTGCCACGCTCACATATTGATTCGAAAAATTATGAAATTTGAAATCCAGCAATAACTTAACATCACGGACCCAACAAAACTGGTTTCGTCGAAATCCGAGGTCGTTTGCAAAATTGCTATTTTTAAGGGCCTTATTTATATAAAAATATATATAAATTCCACAGCGACTATTTCTAATTTTAAACTGGACATATCTTATCATTTCTAAGATGAAATCTCAGTTTGTCAACTTCGTTACAAAGATATAGTTATACAGATTCAAATATTTCTTGTTTCGTTCAATTCTGACTTATATTGAATTATGTATATTCATTTGAAATTAGAAATCGAATTTTCGAACTACCGCGCCATTTTCAATTCCTTTTATAATTATATATAATTATTATATATTCTAACGACGACGTATATAAATATATTCGTTCGAATTCTATTCAAAATAAATTTTTCGACGATATTATTTAAAATAATTCATTTTGAATATTCGAAATTCGCTAAAATGGCCAAAATAAAAATTTCAAATTGGCTCGCATTTTACGGGTTGTTACATGGGAAAGGTGCCAGATGTGCGGTACCACACGAACAGTCATCCTATGAAATCTTCTAAGTCCCCCATATTCAGAAATAGGGGGCAACCTGCTGACAAAACTAACCAATCCTTAGTAAACCCTAGTCAAGTGCTATGATAACAACTGACTGGGGGCACATATACTCATACACATATACTGAACTTTAATACAGCAACGCAGCACGAAAATATTTCTTTCTGTTGTTTGACTGATTTGTAATTAAATGGCCTATGACTAAACATGGAAAGTTTATTTGAATACAGGTACATAAGGATGAAAAAAGAGATAAACTTTCATTTATATACTGCGAACCAACAAAGTGAAAAATAACCTAGAAAGGAAAGTGAGGGTCAGTCTCACAATTACACTTCCTGACCAGTGGAAAACCTAAAAACAAAATATCAACAAACAACAAACATCCTATTTACGCTTTGGCCTCTTCTCTTGCTTTTGCCTCTCTAGCCTCGCCTTGTCGGCATCAGATGGATCCCCTTTCTTCCTCTTCCTTTTGTCTATGAGGGGAACATCAGACTCCTCTGAAGATTCCTCATCCACCTCTTTTCTCTTCCTTCTATCAGAAAGGGAAGCCGGGAAATCATCGGGGTTTGCAAAGTGAAGCTGTCGGCTGATGGATTTGGGCTGGATTTTCACAATCATCCCAGTTTTGGGATCGAATTCTGCAAGAGGGACTACGTCCAAAGCCTCATCTCCCACCTTTTTCGAAGCCATCTCTGTTTCCTGCCTAGCCTTTCGGCTGGCCAATGTTTCGTCGTCATCGTCGTCGGCTTTTTTGGCGCCGGTAATGTCTTCTTCATCATCTACATGGCGCCCATCCATGTCTTTCAAGGCTTCGATGGTCTCAGCATCTTTGGGAACGTCAGTGCTAGTTGCCGGGATGCTTCTTTCTACTGTTGTGACCTCGGCCTGCTTTGATACATCAGTACCCGCACCTGACGAGACAGCCTCTTTCTCCACTTCTTTTTCTTTTTCAGCACCCTTGTCGACGGGCTCGCCACCTGTATCAGGAGGAACACACGTTACTAATTCAATTGGTTGTTCTACCAGACGACGACAATTCACAATTGCTTTAACAAATTGTGGGGAAAAGAGAGAGATACCTTCAGCTGATGCTCCCTCTTGAGTAGTTGCAGAGGCTCCGATGACCACGGAAGTTAGACCCAAAGGGATTAATGGGTCATCGGGATGGTATTCCTCGACCCCGGAGGTCTTGGGTTCCACAGCTGAACTCGAACCCTCGTCAGCTTTGCCTTTGCCCTTTGCCAGGGCCCTCTCCTTTTCCATCTCCGCTAGAATCAGGCGACGACCCTCTGCTAGATCCTCAGGCTCATTATCCCTTAAGATGCTCTTCATCAACTCATCCTCATCGATTTCTTCGACCCCCAATCTATGCTTTTCACCTTCAACAATGGCATCCCATAAATTGGCTAATGTAACGTGGTAATCCGGGATCCACGAAATGTTGCGAGTCTTGAGAACTTGGCCAAGGAAGTCGAAAATCATCTCTTCAAACCCCTCGATATCCTTCTCTCTTTCGAGGAGCTTGTTGTTAGAAGCAGTGGCCAATTCGATGGCACTTTCAACATTCTTTTCAGCAAGGGCTGCCCGTCTCTCCGCGTCCGCTACCTGGTCATTTAAAATCACCTTTTCTGCTTTAGCCAAATCCAGACTTTCTTTTAAATTCGCTTTTTCTGCCTCCCAAGCAGCCCTCTCAGCTTCAAAATGGCCTTGTGCTGTTTTCAACTCGATGTTGGCCATTTTGAGATCTTCAACCTCCTTCTTTAAGGCCATTTTTTCTTGGCTATTGGAGTCCAGTTCCGAATGAAAGCGCTGCTTAGCATTCTCTAATTCAATCTTATAATTTTCAGCGTCCCTCCGTGCTAAAGCAAGCTGGGACTGAGCATCTTCCAGGTCCTTCTCCATTTTTGTCCTGGCCCTTTCGTTGTTTTCAAGTTTCGCCTTAGATCTGTGTGCATCTATTTCGAGCGTTCGGATGACTTCCGAAAGGTTAAATGTGTGTTTTTTCATCATCTCATATTGCCTGGCTACAAACACCATCCTGTCGAAGAATATGTCTGGAACAAACACCATCCTGTCGAAGAATATGTCTGGGAATTGTTCCCGCAGCTTTTCCAGCCTACCTTGGATCTCGGGACCATGCATGTAATCCCGTGACCCTGGAGCAGCCAACTCTGGCTGGCTGGAGGGGACGATGTCACTCCTCTCCTTTTCAGATTCTTTGGATGCATCCTTGCCCTTATCTTTAGATTCGTGATGCCTTTTGGACGACCGGCTGTGGGAAGGTGCACTCTTTGGAGGAGTTAACTCTTTAGGAAGTTTCTTTTCCCCTGTAGGAACTGCCGGGTAGCTGGAAGGCTTGGTAGAGGTCGATTTTGGTGGAGACCGAGGTTGCGAGGAAGTCGGCCTGTGAGAAGGACCACGAGAGCGCTCAATATCCGGGCGAAGGCTGGGTGTGCCCTCACGAAGAGAACGATATGAGTAAGATTTCCTGCGGGACATCGTTCCTGCAAAAAAGAGAAGAGCATATTAAAACTTTGAATACCCACAATATAAGAGTGCAGGGTCATATAGTTTGTGTGATGTGTGCATCCCATATAATTCCCCCTAACAGTACCGGGCCTGAAGACAGGCTCATCTGACCAGTTTCTCGTCCTCTAGTTGGAGCGATGGTCTCTTAAGATTCAGGGAAGAAAGGCCCCTCTTCAAAGTCCTTCTCTGTATATACATCATCGGGAAGAGGGATTTTATTCAGCTCGTCAAATAACTGCTCTTCTGTCAAATCATCAGGAGCAGCGGTTTCGATTGGAGTAGAAATCGGGATTTCCTTGCACACGTCACCGCGGACCTCATCCCCTCTGTATATGTTCAGGTCTTCATCGTCTTGGATGACTATCGCAGAAGGACTCTTGCGAAATTTAGTTGTTTCTACCGCTTGCGAAGTTCCCTCTCCCTCTGTTGGGGGCACGTATTTATAAGGTTTGCCGCCAGTGCCAAGTCCAAATCTTCTATCCAGAAGACGATGCTTATGAAGATTGTCATCAGTAATGCATTTTTTGATCCTTAGAAAGTCGGATCTGCTTTGTAAAAGAATGGACAATCGATTGTTGTATAGTGGACCCTCTGTTTTCGGGAAGACATGGTCTGTTTAAGACAAAGAAAAAGGGGGAAGAATGTTAACGCCTAGACTTCTTGAACAAGATATTCGATTAGAAGCTTAAAGTTTACTTGAGTTGAGCCATCTTCATGAGCATCCGGTCTGTCTCCTTATATAAAACCAATCAGATTTAGGGTCCCCTATATTGCTATACCCATCGTACAAAACCTTCCTATTCGCCACCGATTCAAAGAAAGAGAAATTTGGAGTTGCCGAAGAACGGTGCTTGAAAAGAAAGAAGAATGTCAAATCTCTGAATTTAAGTTCGGCATGTAGGATCTCCGCATATGCAACATATAGGGTGTATAGAGATGCATAGGCGTTAGGATGAAGCTGCATCGGAGCGATGCCCAGTCTTCTTAAAGTTTCGATGGCAATCGGAGGGAACGGGGGAATGGCTCCTACCAAGCACATAATCCGGCTGATTGCCATATATCCTTCCGGAGCTAGGTGGGGTCTATCTTCGCTTCCGGGTGCAATACGTCATCCCAAGGAATTCCGTGTCTCAAGCAGATTCTCTTAAGCTTTATATCGTCGAGTTTAGATGCTAAAGAATCAGAGAATTTATCTATTCCGAGCGCGCCGGGAATCTCGTCGGGAGCTCGTCCGTATATCTCGGACTCTTCGCTAGATGAAGTACTTTCGGATGGATCCGATTCCGTGGCCTCATATTCAGATCCAGAATCTTCACCTCTTGGATTAATTGGAGGAACCTCGGATCCTGCTTCTGTTGCGGATCTTGAAGAAGACTGATTATTCGACATTACTGCTAGGACGGGAAAACATGAACAATGAGATTAATACTACCCGTCCCCCATGTGTGCAAGTGCCAGTGTGTCTGCTTGTGTGTGCATTAAAAATAAAGCGTGGAAGCTATCAAGAGCATCAAAATATTAGTCGTCATATGCAGTCAAATTATGTGGTCATTTAGTCCAGAAAGTCCAATATCAGGGCCCTAGCCTAACTGTTCAGAATTTTATGATGACAAGGCGTCGATTAAAGTTTGAAATTTCTTCGCATCGTCAACCATGAGTCGGATCGCAAGGCAGAGGGATTCCCCCCTTTGAATCGCAAGGCAGAGGGATCGCCCCCTTTCGGATCGCAAGGCAGAGGGATCGCCCGCTTTCGAATCGCATGGCAGAGGGATCGCCCCCTTTCGGATCGCAAGGCAGAGGGATCGCCCCCTTTCGAATCGCAGGGCAAAGGGATCGCTCCTTCACGAATTGTTGCAGCCCCCACGATACGCGCCTTTGCTGTCACCACGATCTTCCGTCTCGCCACTCGCCTTCATCTTCTCCTCTACTTGCCCACGATCCGAACCGGCCTTCCCTCTTCTTCTACCTCCTTCGTTTTCCTCCTCTCCTTCCCATCCTCGAACTCCGAGCTCTACGCCAGTCAGCCATGGCGTCTTGATGATTCCTTCAGAAAATCGCAGATTTCCATCGTTTCTCCCTCAAATCAGTCGAAAAAGTTCATGAAAGAGCAGCGTTCACGAATAAGAATGCTTTTTGTGGAGTTACCTTTCTAAAAATTGAGGGAATGCTCGGATTTTCAAAGGTTTGAAAAACTTGGGTTCGTTCTTCGACAGTGCAGGCGAAACGATACGGCGGAAAGAAAGAAGAAGGAAAGTGATGAGGGGAGGGTCGGCTTATATAGGCAAAGAGGTCGACCGTTTGTCTCCCCTTCTTTGTCCTATTCGATCCACGAAAGACCGGCGAGCCGCGAACCAAAAGCCCACCACGACTCGAGGAGGAGCCCGTTTCGTTCCGAGGCCCAAGTGCACACCCAAGAACGGAACGAATGTCTCGCTAACGGACCGTGACTCGAGCCCGCGATACGAATCGATAATTTCAGGAATGAGGATTCTGAAAAATCCCAGAAAGAGAATCGTTCTCTGATCCGCGACTCGTTGAGAAAAGACGATTCTATAGCTTCGAAGCATGTTCCATCATCGATAAAACATACTTCGAGGGGGCAAAATGTTGGCTCGCTTTTTGACCAAGCCACCCAGGATCATTCATAGAAGAAAGCATGAAACCACATTCTCTAAGAATATGAAGGAATGGATCGCATCATCGACTCGCCCGATGAGGATCGCACGCTATCGACTCGCCCACCATCGGATCGCGTCTCGACGGATCGCCCCTATTTCATTAGCGAAACGACAACTTTATGCGATCCGATCCATGCATATGTTGTTGCCAAGTATTGATCGATCCGATCGCCTGATGCGTGGCGAACCCTCTGACTCGTTCAAGCGTGAGCTAGTCTTCAGCAATCCGAGATGCACGGATCTAGCGACACGTGTCCCTAACCGTCATTCTGACCGATTCTCCCCATCTGGATGATCCGATTTTCAAGGAGATCGCGACACCTGTCCACAACGGCTAATTTGACTATTTCCTCAACGGAGGCGATGCGATCCGATGTTCTCGGGATTCGTGCCACGTGTTACCACGACCCGCCTGACAAAATCAGCTATAAATAGCCCGGAGCTTGGCATTTTTTGGGATCTTTTTGGCAATACTGAGTACTGAATCCGCCATTATTGTCAAACTACTTGATTACTGAGTGAAATAACAATTGTAAAAGTGAGCTTGAGATAAATCCTTGATTGTACCGACATTCAAAGTATAATCAATAATATATAAAGTGGACGTAGGCTCGTTAACGCCGAACCACTATAAATTCTGTGTGTTATTTTCTTTTTCCTCATTCTTCAGTTGAAATTCTATAAGATTCGGAACAATTTGTGTGTTAGATCCAAATTTTGATCTAACAATTTCAAATGATTTGAAATAAGAAATCGGGAATAAAATCCAAAGGAATAATTTCTGTAAATTGAATTGGATTTAGAAAATCTAAGTGTAGTGATTAATCTAAGTGGGTAGATTGGGATATTGCATGTTGATTGATGCATAGTAGATCCATATATATATATTAATTGTTGTTTATACACTGGTATTCATGGGGGTAAACCCGTTCTGCGTTAGCGGCGTGGTCCCGTGACATACCATATTATCAAATAAGTTAATTATAACTGTTAGAGTTTCTCACACCAGTCCCATGACTGACCTGTAGTTTGCTTTTCCCTTGCGAACTCGGGTGCCCCTATTTTCCACACGGGCAGCCGAGTAGTTTTATTTTGCAGATTTATTGAGCAGGATTCTGGATTGAAGCTTTAAGCTGTGTCCAGGCATTTACAGTCTTCCGCTGTGTAGTTTATATTTCCGCTGTGCATTGTATTACATTTATGTAAATTTATCTTCCGCTGTGTATTATTTTCGATATACTCTGATATTCTGTACTCTGATGTAACATTATTATGATGTTTATTGAAGTCTTCTGTTATTTGTTCCGATGTGTTGTATACCCAAAGTTAGTGTATGCAGGATTCGAATGGTCTTGGTCGGTTTAGCGATCGATTAGGTCCGGGCGAAATCTGTTGTCGTTACACCTATCGTAAGTGCAGAGTGGATATCTCTGACTAACTCCGGTGCAAGGTACCTTCATAATACTTTGCATTTACATTTTTGTTTCCTACTTTGCTGTTGTTTCCTTTTCGGGGACGAAAATTTTTAAGTGGGGGAGATTGTAACAACCCGGAAAATACGAGCCAATTAAAAATTTTTAAATTGGTTATTTTTAAAGAATCAAAACCATTGAAATAGATTATTTCAATAAAATGATGAATTGGAAATAGCGTGGCAGTTTGAAAATTTGAATTCAAACTTTTTCTGACTGTACTGGGTGCAAAATATAACGGATTTTAGTAAAACCAAAAATATTTAAATCTGTTAGTGAATATCTTTCTAAAGAATCTGAAAAATCAAAGTTTCATAGCGGGAATCAAAAGTTATGGCCAAATGAATTTTCAGAAAGGTCTTTATAGAGAATATATCGCCCTTGAAAATAGACATTTTACATACGACCTCAGAATTCGACGAAACCACTTTTGTTAGATCCGGGATGTCAGATTATTGCTAGGTTTCAAATTTCATAATTTTTGAAGCTAGTATGTGAGAGTGGCAAATAAAAATGTGTTTGGTCAATTACAATTAAATCGGGTCGACCAGAAAAGGGCCATTTTACAAACGGTCTCAGAATTCGACGAAATCAGTTTTGTTGGGACCGTATCGTCAAAACATAGCCAGATTTATTTTTCTGGAATTTTTCGAATCAGTTTGTGGCTTTGGCAAATTGAAATGTACGTTCAAATTGAATATTAAATGTTTTATACTTTAATTTAAAAAATAACCAACTGTAACAATCAAATTGGCCTACGAAACATATCCCATTGTGTCCGGGATGGGGGTATTTAGCTAGGGGCGACAGTCGTTGGGTTTGAATTGGTGTTCGTGTGGTCAGGAAGATAATTTTGAATTAAAAATATATATATATATATATAAGGGCCAATCCCGTTCTTTCTCTCTCATTCCCCTTTTGACCCAGTCAAACCCGATTAGCCCCTCGCGATCGACGTTATCCCCCCTCGCCCCTTCCCAGCCCAATCGCCGCCGCCTCAGTCGCTTCCAGCCTCCGCCACCACCCTCAATCGACGGCACCGCCTCCCCTCTTCAAATCCGACCAACCCCTGCCCTTCCTCGTTGCCGCATCGTCGAGCACGAGCCCCACGAAGTTCACGACTTCCCACCGCCGCCTCGACCAGATCCGACCAACGAGCACCCTCCGCCGACCATCGATGCAAGCGCCTCACCCCCCTCTACGACGTGGTGTATTCCGATCTTGACCACAAGCCACGGATTTTCCGAAAAATCCAAACCCTAGTTCAAACTAAATTTAAAAGGTATCATCTTTATTTTCTTTGAACTGAAAATAACACTTTTAAGTGTTGCAAAACTTTGAAAAATCATATCTTTTTCGTGTATTGTCGAAATTCGATGAAACAGGAAACATCATGATCGCAAAGAGGCTGTCTACATTCTAGAAGAGACCGCGGATTTTTCTGAGCTATCTACAATTTTTAGCACCTCGAAAACCAATGTGAGAAATCTAAATTAAATTGTGTGAATGAAAATCGTGTTGTATAAGTTATATAAGCGAAGTGTAAATTATATACGCATTGTATACCTCATGTACGTGTGGTGTATAAGTTATATGAGTGATGTATAAATTATACAAGTGTTGTATGAAACATATATGCTTTGAAATAGTGTTGAAATGAAATGAAATGAAATATATATACGTATATATATATATATATACACACACACTCCCCTCGTCCACAAACCACGGACGATATTTATTGCTTGTGATTGGCGTGAAAATATGTGGTATGACGAATGTTTGAAAATAATTGTTTTGATTGAGATTGTTGGATTGTGGTTGAAAAATACCTTTGTGGTTGAAAAATACCCTCTTGTGGTTGAAACAAATTGGAATAGGATTTTGGAAATGAAAATAAAACATGCCACCTGCATGCGAACTAGATGCATGAATCCCCATTGTCAAAAACCGCAAGGTTTTAAGGTAGAGCGAGGAGCCGTACATCGATACGGTCCCGGTTTTAACTACCCTGCTGTTATGCTGCTGAAATTTTCAATAATATTCATGTGTTAGATTTATTTTCATGTGTTGAAACCATATTCATTTGTTGAAACCGTATTCATGTGTTGAGAAAATATATTCATGTGTTGAAAATAAAATTCTTGTGAAGATTGCATTCGTGTATTGAATAGAAATTCATTCGTTGAATAGAAATTCATGTAGTGAATGACACTCGTGTTTCAATAAATTCTTTGAAAATAAAAATCACATTTTTAATACATACATGAAATAGATAAATTATTCGTGTTTCAAACAAATTGTTTCAACGATAAAAATCACATTTTTATTATATATATGAACTGTGCAGAACATTCATGTGTTGAATAAAGTACTAGAACGATAAAAATCATATTTTTATCGTATAAGTGAAGTTGAAACATTCATTCGTTGAATATGTGAAGTGAACAATAAAATTTACATTTTTATTGAGAATATGAAGTGTTAAAAACAATTATGTGTTGAATAAATATTTTTGAAGATAAAAATATCATTTTTATCATGTATGTGACTTGCTAAAAATATACAAGTGTTGGAATAAATATTTGTGTGGTATGAATATTAATTTTTAACATGTATAGAAAACCAAATAGAATAGAAATGTGTTGAAATATTTTTACTTCGCTAAAAAGATCATTTTTATATGAAGTGTGAAGTGTCAAAATGACCACTTGTTCGAATAGATATGCATGAGTTAAATTATTCATTAATTAGCTAAGAATATGATTTTTGCTTATGTATGCAACATTGAAATAAATGGTAACTTTAAACCAAATCGAATCAAGCATGAATTTGAATTGAAATTTGAAAAGTGATTAGAATTGCACATATGTACATGCATATTTGTTTGAACAAGTTATGGCAAAGAGGCTAGAGAAGAGGAATAAAATTTTGTGCCCGACAAATAGGTACACATTTATCATTTTGCTTTGGTGATGATTTTATGAGCCGATTGGCTTTTTCTTTTTCTTTTTGAGATGATACGCCCGTATGGCTGTTTGGGGATTTTCCCGACCCTTCCCGTACAAAGGAGGTTATGGCGAAATTTTCCAAAATTTAAAGGCGTTAGTGAACCTTTAGAAGTGAAAACGATATAGAAATCGTCGAATGGATTATATTTATATATATAAATAAATATAAATTAAATTAAAACGAAATAAGGTCGTGCAGTTCGCGTTTTGAAATCGTACTTTTAAACGATTATACAGAAAGATCCGACCATCGGATTTTAGAGAAACTGGAAACGTTGGGTTCGCTTTTGAGAGATCTTTCTAACGATATAAACTTCGTTATGATCCAACGGTTAGATTTTCAGATATGTGTAAAACAAATTTAGAGAAAAACAGCGCCAGTGGCACGACGCGACCCGAAACGTCGTTTAATTAATTAAGGCCATTTTTAATTAAATAAAAACGGTGAAAAATCATTATAAAATATTATAAGCGATATGAAGTGAAAATAAACCGACTTTACTTGGTTTACTTGATATTTGATGGTTGAATGTGTTTGACATGAAATTTATACTAAAGAACTGAACGTGAATGTCGAATAATTTAACCACCGAAATAATTGATTTGAATTTTAATATACGTGAATTATTTGAAAGGGCCGAGTTAATTCTCACTTCAAAAAATTGATCGACGATTTGAAATCGAAGATGTGAAGGATGATTCAAGACAGACGATTTTCATATCGGATGGATAGGCGCTACTGAGGTTCCTGATTGGAGTAGCTACCTTGAAGGGACTGAAGTAGTAGTCGTTTAGACGAGTGTGTTGATTGTACGGATATGCGAGAAGTGGTGCCTCCGGTTTCGTTCAGACCCATAACAGACGTGTAAATGGAGTGTGTGTCTGGCATTGGATTTTAGTTTGTGCTGATTGATCTTCGTTAAATATATATCTGTTTGGTGGCGGAGAATTTATTCTCTCGCTTAACGCCCTTCTCTAAGACGTACGAGCTCAGAGGTTATATATCGATGGAAATCAGTCGCATGGAGTGAACTGCCTGTGTGGCACGCCTAAGTGGCATGTGATTAAGGCTTCTTTTGCAAAGCAAAGTCTTGTGGTTGATGATCAAAGCCGGCCTACGTGGCCAAGCTTTGTGTATACCATGGATTCGCGAGCCTCACACCCCGGTATGTGTCAAAAACGGGATACGGACTACAGGGAGAACATGACGTTTCATTCTAGCTATTGGTGGTGTCAGTGCTTAAACTGGCCGACATTTATATACTTTTCACCTGTGTGGTTGTTGGAATGAGGCACCTCGATTTTAGGTCTGTTAGAACCGGGAAACGTGTGTTCAGGAATAATTAATCCTCAAAAGTAAGGGAGGACCGGCCCTGAAGATCCAAGGATCATAGTGGGGTCCTAAGACATTTGCTAGAGTGTCTCGAATCATAGAGGAGCTTGCCCCTTGCCTCGACTCATGATGGAATCCAATTTCCAATACGTGACAGTGCTGATTTGATTTGTAACTTATATATGGCGACATAGTGGCATGGGACGCTCATGTCGCCTATGATTGATATTTATGATTGAATTTGCTTTTGAAACTTATATGCTCTAGTAATAATATCAAGTGATTTTGCTTTATACGTATTAAGCATATTTTGGCCAATATAAGGTAAAACTCTATCCTCCGGTTTGCGTTTCATTGTGTGATGGGACTTGAGTCTGATATCGGCCTCATTCTTTTTAAAAGCATTGCGTTATTTAAAGAATTTACTTTGTGTTAGTGTAGTGGCAATCACTGGTGTAAACCCGCTCCGCGAAAGTGGCATGGTCCTGTGATTTGCCTTATTGTTGTTATTTAAGCAATTAAGTAGATTTCTCATACCAGTCCCACAACTGACTCGTTGTTTGTTTCACATTGCAAACTCGGGTGCCCTTATTTTCACACGGGCAGCCTGATTGACAGATGACATGCATATTTTGGCTAGCACTGCAGCACGGAGTGCGTTTTTGGCTCGATGGCGTGGATTAGATTTACTTGTATTTTGGCTATTCACTTTCTTCCATTCTTATATTATGTATATGATTCCGCCTCTGGCGATGTAGACTGTTTTATTTCCAGCATGTATTACATAATGTATATGTACTGCCTCAGGCGATGTAGATTGATACTTCTATTATGTCCTACTGTATGTATATATTTTGCCTCAGGCGATGTTGACTGATCATTTCCTTTTTATGCACTAAGTTATACCCTACTCTGTGCTACTTTGATGTTGTTACGTGTTATGATTCCGCTGTCATATATATGTAAATTACCCTATTTTATGTTCATGCTATTATCTGTACTCTACTAATGATGATTATTGTGTTATATTCCTATGATTATCCTTAATACCGTCCGTATGGGTTTTGGGATCATCACAGGAGATTTATTGGTTGAGTTGTTTATGAGTTCTGGTCGATCAGTTTGATCCACTGTTTTGGTAGGGGTTTCTAAACACTCGAATACGTTGAACCGACATAGTATGTTTTGAAAAGGGTAAATGAAATAATTTTACCCAAAGGTGTACATATTGGAATGATTATATTGATGGGTTGGTCATGATTATAATCAAGTAAGATTATAAAAATGTGAAATGGTTATGTAAATAACCAATCAGAATTCGTATAAGTGTTACAAAGTAAATTAAATCTGAATTTAAAATCAGAATTTGAAAGTAAAACCCTGGAAATTTGAATAAGTATTGATAAATGATTTGGATTAAGTATATGATAATTTTAAAATCCTGGGCGATTTTAAATTGTTTTACAACATTGTAAATGGTATTTTGAAATGTATTTGAAAAATGGAAGTGTTTAGAAATGGTTTTATAACAACCCAGAAAATCTGAACCAGTTTAAAAAATTTAAATTCGCTAAAATAGTGAATTTTAAATATTTAAAATAAATATTTTAAATAATAGGGATGAAAAATAGGTTTGAATCGATGTTGGAAAATAAATATAATTAATTTTAATTATAAACAAGGCCTGAGATGGCGCTGCAGTTTCAAAAATTGAATTCAAACTTCAAACGACTGTACCGGGTGCAAAATAAAACAGAATTTAGTGAAACAAAAAATATTTAAATCTGTTAGTGAATATCTTTCTAACGAATCTGAAAAATTGAAGTTTCATAGTGGGAATCAAAAGTTATGGCCAAATGAATTTTCAGAAAGGTCGCTATAGAAATTATATCGCCCTTGAAAATAGACATTTTGCATACGACCTCAGAATTCAACGAAACCACTTTTGTTGGATCCGGGATGTCAAATTATTGCTAGGTTTCAAATTTCATAATTTTTGAAGCTAGTATGTGAGCGTGGCAAAGGAAAATGTGTTTTGGTCAATTAAATGGATCGATCAGAAAATGGACATTTTACAAAAAACCTCAGAATTCGACGAAACTAGTTTTGTTGGGACCGTATCGTCAAAACATAGCTAGATTTATTTTTCTGGAATTTTTCGAGTTAGTATGTGGCCCTGAAAAATTGAAATGTACGTTCAAATTAAATATTGAATGTTTTATATTTTCATTTGAATGAAAATTGACTGAAACATTCGAATGGGCCTACGAAACATATCCCATTGTGTTCAGAATGGGGGTAAAACGCTGGGGACGACAGTCGTTGGGTTTGGATTGGGGTTCGTGTGTGAAAAAGGGTATTTTTGGATTTTTAAAAATATATAAATATAAAAAATCCCTCATTGGCCCTCACTCCCTCTCTCTTCCCCGATAGTCCACCCACGAACGGCGGAAGGCATTCAAAACTTCCTGACCAAAATCCCGCCGCCTCAACTACCTTCCACCGCCGCCGCCACCCTGCCTCGACAGCGCCCGCCTCCCTCTTCAAATCCGACCAACCACCATCCTCCATCGTCGCCGCCTCGACGAGCACGAGCCCCAGGAAGTTCCGACCTTCCCAGCGCCGCCTCCGCCGCTACAGGCGTTCGGTCCGACCAAGACCACCACCGACCGACTCCCCTCTCTTCCCTCTTCCACGCTGTATCCTCTGATCGTTGTAGCGTGCCTCGGTTTTCGCGAAAACTGAAAACCTAGTTTTGAACCATTGTGAAAGGTGAGACCTTTATCATATTTGAACTTTGAAAAATCATATCTTTATGGTGTGTTGACGAAATTCGGTGAAACAGGAGACATCGGGACCGCAAGGACGCTCTCTACATTCTAGAAGAGACCGCATATTTTTCTGAGCCTTCTGCAATTTTTTGTGGAGTGGAACCCAATGTGAGATATCTGATTTATAAACGATATGGAAAACAATGATGTATAAATCATAGATTTAATGTATGAGTTATATAAGCATTGTACATCTCATGTATAGGCGTTGTATAAGTTGTATGGTCGATGTATAAGTTATATATGTGTTGTAAAAATTATATATGCAATGAAATGATATTAAATTGTGTTGAAGTGAATTGAAGTATATTTATATAGTAATATATATATATATACTCCCCTCGTCCACAGACCATGGACGATATTTATTGGTTGTGTTGTTGTTTGGATTATTTGGTCGGTGTGAAATGTGGTGAATGATGTGAATGATTGATTGTGGTTGAAAAATACCCATTTGTGGTTGAAAACAAAAATAGAATAGGTTGTGGAAATGAAAATAAAACATGCCGCCTGCATGCGAACTAGATGCATGAATCCTCATTGTCAAAAACCGCAAGGTTTTAAGGTAGAGCGAGGAGCCGTACATCGATACGGTCCCGGTTTTAACTACCCTGCCGTTATGCTGCCAAAATTTCCTGAAATCTTTCTGTGTTTGGTTTATTTTCATTTGTTGAAACTATATTCATTTGTTGAATAGAAATTCATGTATATAAAATAATCGTGTTTTGAAATAATTTGTTTTATATTAAAAATCACATTTTTCTCAACTGTTTGAACTATATAAAATAATCGTGTTTTGAAATAAATTGTTTTATATTAAAAATCACATTTTTATCACCTGTTTGAACTATATAAAATAATCGTGTTTTGAAATAAATTGTTTTATATTAAAAATCACAATTTTATCACCTGTTTGAACTATATAAAATAATCGTGTTTTGAAATAAATTGTTTTACAATAAAAATCACATTTTTACTATATACATGAACTGTTGAAAATGGTGATGTGTAGAAATAAATATCTGTTAGATAAAAATATCATTTTTGTCGATAGTGCGAAGTGAATATGGTTTTGAAATCGAAGAGTGAATTATATAGAAATATATATAATTATAATATATCAAATAACGAAGCTGCAGGTCGTATTTTGAAACCGTGATTTCAAATGAATATTGCGGGAGATTCGACCATCAGATTTTCCTCAAACCACAACCGTTGGGTTCGCCTTGGAAATATCTTTCCAATGGCACCAACTTTGTAAAGATCCAACGATTGGATTGTCTGGAATGTTTAATTAAAATCTGAAGAAAAACAGCGCCAGAATAGATTATAATTATATATATAATTATAGTTAAAATAAATCGAATAACGAGGCTGCAGTTCGATATTTGAAATCGAAACTTCAAATGATTATTGTGGGAGATCCGACCGTCGGATTTCCCCAAAACTAAAACCGTTGGATTCATTTTGAAAAGATCTTTCTAATGATATAAAATTTGTGAAGATCTAACTGCTAGATTTTCAGATATGTGTAAATCAAATCTGAAGAAAAACAGTGCCACGGCCGCGTTATAGCCTGAAGCGTTATTTGAATGAATTGGCTATCTTTAAATAAATAAAAATAACAATAAATTGTGATAAAATATTATAAACGATATGGAATGAAACCAAACTAAATTTGCTCGGTTTATTAGATATTTGATGGTTGAATGTGAGTGGCGTGAAAATTACAATTAATGAATTGAATTAATGATGTCGAATAATTTAACCATTGAAATGAATTGATTTGAAATATTAAATATACGTGAATTATTTGAAAAGGCCGAGTTAATTCTCATTTCAAATAATTGATCGACTATTAAAAGTCGAAGATATGAAGACGGTGCAAGACTGATGATCTTCACGTCGAATGGAGAGGGGCTGAAGTAGTAACCGTCCGGACGTACGTGTCGACTGTGCAAATGTGCGAGGAACCCAGATCCTCCAGTTTCGTTCAGACCCAGAACGGACTTGTAAATGGATGTGTGTCTGACGTTGTATATTGACAACGTTGCATGAAGAGATGCTGTGATCAAAGCTTTTGTTGAAAAGCAGAGCTTTGTGGTTGATGATCAAAGTACCGCCTGTGTGGCGTAGCTTTGTGTCTTATCGTTGCTTCGCGAATCTCACACCCCGGTATGGACTAGAAACGAGAGAGGACATCAAGGAGGACATGCGTTTCTTTCTAGCTAGGGTGGTGTTAGTGACTTACCAGCCCTGACATTTATATTACTTTCACCTGTGTGGTTGTTGCTGTTGCGAGGCGCCTCGATTATATCGGTCGATCCGGGACCGATGGAGCCATTCGTTGGCTCATTTGCGCCCCAAAGGGCGGGGAAACGTAGTGTTCAGGTATAATAATCCACATCGGTGGACCGGCCCTGACGATCCATGGCTTGCCAGCGCGCTTGCCTGAGACATGGTAGGCTAGATTGTCTCGAAGCGGTGAGGACGATCCCTTGCCTCGGTTCATGACGGAAATCCAATTTCCAAATACGACATCGTGCGATTTTGATTGTATACCTATATATGGCGACATAGTGGTATGGGGCAATAATGCCGTCTATGATTGATAGTTATGATTCAAAATGTTTTTGAAACATATAAACACTAGCAATAATATCAAATTATCTGTTTTGCTCGTATCAAGCATATTTTGGCCATTATAAGGTAAAACTCTATCCTCCGGTTTGTGTTGCGTTGTGTGATGGGACCTAAGTCTTATAAAGGCTTCATTTTTATAAAAAGCATAGCGATGTTTAAATGATTTACTTGTTTTAAAGCACTGGCAATCACTAGAGTAAACCCGTTCCGCGAAAGTGGCGTGGTCCTATGATGTGCCGTATTGTAAAATGTGTTAAGTAGATTTCTCATACCAGTCCCATGACTGACTCGTAGTTTGTTTCACTTGCAAACTCGGGTGCCCCTTTTTCTACATGGGCAGCCTTGTATTCAGGTTTAGCAGCCTCTTTCTGGATAGCTGGAGCTGAAGATGGATTCTACCATTTATCTCTTTTTATGCTATTCAGCTCTTATTGTACATATTATGTTGTTTTCCACTGTAGACATTTATGTATAGCTGAACTGTATTTGTACTGATTATGATCCTGTATACTGTGTAACTCTGATGTTTATTATATCCAGTGTATTCTGTTGTACATTATCTGATGTATTTCTTTATTTTTGTTCTGTTGATTATCTGTTTATGTGTTATATTCCCAAAAAATTACCCTTGCCGCTGTGTTACGGGGTTTGGGTCATCACAGGTTTTGAAAGTGATATAGTATTGAACTCACTTTGATAACTGGAAAATAATTTTGATAATGACTGCAGCATCATGATTGTTCATTTTCGAGTTGTAAGTGACGAATTACTACCAGAGATACTATTTTGAATTTGTCTTGGGAAAAACAAGTTGTGTTGAATTTCAAAAAGGAAAATTTGATTTTTGAAAAGAGTAAACTGTTTAAAAACTCCCAGGAAAGACTGTTTGAATTAAAAACAAATTTAACAAAAATTTGCGAAAGAAAATTGGAATTAAAAATAAAGCCAATTAAGTGGTAACTGAGTTTGATCAGAATGATATCAAGTTAGTTGGATTGATAAGAATTTGGAATCAAGGATAATACTTGAATTTGAAATGAAGTTTGGCTCGTATAAAACCAAACGATTGAGTTGAAAATTGAATTTGGCTTAGTTAAAAGCAAATGGTTGTATTATGATAAAAGTAATTGGAGTTTAACCGAAAGGAATTTGGTATATGCTAAATTGGTAGCAGGTGTAATGGATGTATTGATATGCCCGATAAAAAGGTACCAGTTTATATTATATATGGGTTTGAGATTTTGATGAGCCGAATTGGCAAGCCGCTTGGCTGTTTGATTTACTTTTGGTTGGAGAAGGCCTAGAGAGGCAAGTGGTGGTTTGACGTATTGGCCAGTACAAAGGAGGGTATGGCGATTTTTTTCGAAAAGTTAGGGCATTAGGAAATTTTCAGGATTTTTGAAAATTTTAGTTAAGTCGGAAGGAATTAATATTTTAATTGGAATTAAATTAATTCAATTGAAATGGAAGTTAAGAAGTAAACCAAAAGCTGTTTAAATCTAGTTAGTAGAGTTGATAGCATTCCTCTAGCTTAGCAATTTCGAGGACGAAATTATTTTAAGGGGGAAAGATTGTAATGACCCATATTTTTAACTGTCGAATAATTAATTTATTTGATTATTTAAATATCATTTTGGCGATATTGATGACCTGAATTAAATAAAAATGAATATTTGATTAATATTATAAAATTGAATAATATATTATAATGTCGAAATAACCAAAAATAGCTGAATTCACAATACTGTATGAGTTGGATTATATATACGGTATAATTCAGTTTAGTATTGAATTAGAATGGCGAATATATTATATGAACGCCATTTGAACGTATAATTATATTATAATTAAAATCGAGCTCAAAATGGCGTGGCAGTTCGCTATTTGGCGATTCGAACTTCAACTGAATATACAGGATCCGTTTTAAATCGGATTTCTGTGAAACAAGAAACGTATGGAGCTGGTGAAGTATATTTTTCTAGTGGAAGAGAAAAATTGGGATTTCGTCGTATAGATTTTGAGTTATGTCAAAATCAAATTCTCAGAAAAACAGCGCCATAAATCCATAACGGTTTATTTAATTTTATATAAGGATTTAAATATAAATTAGATATCGATATAACTCTGATGATGAAATATCGAGTTAGAAATCCATATAGGATTATTCTACAGCTGTATGGTATTCCAATGTGAATATATATGATAATATAAATTTATTTATATTTAATTTAATTATATATAAATATATTTATATATTTAAATGGGTTATTTAGGGCTTTAAAAATAGCCAGTTTTGCAAACGACCTCCGTTTTCGACGAAACTAATTTTGTTGGATCTGCAATATTAAATTATTGCTAGATTTCAATTTTCGTGATTTTTGGTGTCAGTGTGTGGCCGTACGGATTTTTAATATGAAAAATAGTTGACAATTGGACCTTTAAAAATACGCTGTGTGAGCAAACGAAGTCGAAATTTGACGAAACAAGTTTCGTCGGGTCCGTAATTTCAAACGCTTGTTGTAGGTCCATTTTCATGATTTTTGGATATCATATGTGACTGTACGAATTTGTAGAGGTTAACCGTATGCAATGGTTGATTATAATGGAATATAATATTATAAATATCTAGCAAAATATCTAACCCCCTTTCACTATAAAATAACTTTATCTTCATCCCTTACAACCTAATTTGTGCCTTCTGCAAATAAGAAAAATGAGGCTGCCACAAACAAAAATTTCAACAGCAAAATCCTTCCGCAAAATCAAAATAAATCCAAAGAAGGATCTATAAATCTCTAAACTTACGTATTCATACTCCTGTTTTTTTCTCCATCCCCATAACTTTTTCTCTGAGTTCGATGTTGTTTGGGTTCGCGGTAACCAACACAGTGTGTACTAGGGTTTTGGGTATTGAGTTTCTGTGCATCGATTTGGGTTTGGGGGATTAAGCCGAGATTTGTATCCAAGTTTGAGGTAGTTTAGGGGATGGAATGGAGGTTGCGTTCGAAGTATGGAGGGATTTGAGAACTGAAAGTGACGCGCCAGTTCTGGAGCACGGGTTTCAGCCTGAGGACGGAAATCAAAGAAGGGGTCGTCACCTTCGCTAGGATTCATGGGATGCTCGATAGAGTTTGGAGAGAAGCGTCTCCATGGAAGATGGGTTCAGACTAGAGATCCGTTTTTCAGAGGGATGATGGTCAGGCTCGATTGGGGTAGGGGTCTGTCTAGTTGAAGTAGGGAGCACCTGCTGGCATCGGAGAGGGATCCGGTGATTGGTGAAGGTAGCTGTGGCAGAGGGAGTTTGGTGTTCGAAGTTGTCTGAAAGGATAAGTATTTGGGATCGGGGAAGTAGTCTGAACGGGATTTTTAGGAAGAAAGGATAAGCTGGTCAGCAGGTTTTTAATTTGTTCATGGGCCAAGGAAATAAAGGGTGAGGCCCAATAGGGAAATTAAATCTCTAAGTTTTTATTTAAATTCATGTAATAATTTGTAAATGTCATAACTTTAATATACGTAATCAGAATTCCGCGAAACAATTTCCGTTGGGATCGTATGGACGGGAGCAACACAATGAAACTGACTAGGAGCGAATCGAAGCTCATTACAATTTATAGCAAAATAAATTGTCCGTCTGAATCAAGCAATGGTTATCGTTATTAACGATGATAGTCCAATGTGAGTAAAACTCACCAAACCTGAACAGTTATATTTTTATAACGTATTCTTAGAACTGATAATTATCTGTTGATTGTTGTTTGTTGATTTGGTCGATTGAACTGCTAGTCAGTTAGTTGAAATTATATATATATATATATATAAACCGTTAAATATGTATATTGATGTTGCTTATCAGAACATTTCATACTGAAATGAAGTTGATGTTAATTATATGGTTTAACATCTGTGATGCAGGGAAACAGGTTGGAGGGATCCAACAGGATCCCTCAATATTTAATTTACTGTTTTGTTTCATATATTGTGTTATATGATGTGATATATAATCTGTTGTCGATTATATGTGTTGGACGATATTGGTCATCGTAATTTGATATGTTGAATACCATAACATACCCGAATATTGATAAGGGAACTTTCAAAGTGATAGTGAAAATAAAATATTTATAAATGGAATATTTATAAATAAGAGGTATTTATAAATGGAATATTTATAAATAAGAAATATTTATAAATTGGAATATTTATAAATAAGAAATATTTATAAATTGGAATATTTATAAATAGGAGATATTTAGAAAGGGAAATTATAAAATCAAAGAATAAATTTGAAATGGAAATGTTTGTAAACCATTTACAAATAGAATAGAAAAAAGGAAATATTTGCAAACCATTTGCAAATAGAATAATGGAAAAGGGAATATTTGTAAACCATTTACAAATAGAATTGAAAAGGAAATATTTAGAAAATAAATAGATTTAAAAAAAGAAATTATTTATAACGGAATAAGATGTTATAAAAAGGGGAAACGTTATAAAAAGGAAACCGTTATAAAAAAGGAAAACGTTATTGAAAAGGAAATCATTTTTAAAGTGAAGAACCGTTATTAAAAGTAAATCTTTTTAAATGAATAAACGTTATAAAAAGTGAAATCTTTATAAAGCAAAAGAGTTAACCAGTTAGATTTAATCAGTAGAGTTAACTAGTTAGAGATAATCAGTTAGAGATAATCAGTAGAGTTAACCAGTTAAAGATAACCAATTAGAGATAATCAGTTAGAGTTAATCAGTAGAGTTAACCAGTTAGAGATAATCAGTTAGAGTTAATCAGTAGAGTTAACCAGTTATAGACAATCAGTTAGAGTTAATCAATTAGATTTAATCCAAATGAGATGCCATTTAGCATGACTGCTAGCAAAATTCGCAGGGTTGCAGATAGCCTAAGGCGGTCGGATGTTTCCAGAGGGAATCAGGCGTAACCATTGTGATCGTTGCGATCTAGAGTAAAATGAATGGAGTTAAATCGAATATTAGCTATTCGAAATAAAGTTAAAACAGGCATAGTTATTCGAATATAGGTTAATCGAATATTAGTTATTCGTTAGGAGTTAATCAAGTTGAGTTAAATAAGTCGAGTTAGTCAAGTGGAGTTAAATAAGTCGAGATAATTAAGTTAAGTTAGGCAAGATGAGTTAATCAAACCGAGTTAATCCAAATGGGTTAATTTAAAGGAGTTTCTCTATATATAGTTTATTTGAGTAGAGTTAAAGGAGTATCGAATATAGTTTATTCAAATAGAGTTAAAGGAGTATTGAATATAGTTTATTCGAATATAGTTAAAAGAGTAATCGAATATTAGTTATTCGAAGAGAGATTATCGAATATCGTTTATTCGAAAGAAAGAGTTATCGAATACGTTATTCAAAGAGAGATAATCGAATATAAGTTATTCGAAGAGAGATAATCGAATATAAGTTATTCGAAGAGAGATAATCGAATATAGGTTATTCGAAGAAGAGTTAATCAAATAGAGATTACTCGAAAGAGAGTTATACATCGAATTCAATTATATCGAATTCGGGGAAAGTACTTACACTTTCCGGTGTTTAGATCAAAATTTATTTATTTATAAATTAGGTGTTTATTTATTTGCTCACATTAAGGAATAAAGGTTATAATTGAAGTTAGATATTGCGAAAGTAGGGATTATAACGTTATCGTTATAATCAATGTTTTCAATAAAGAAGTGGATACGTAAATAGAATCTGAGAGTTATGTAAGGAAGTTGGTTAAAGATTTAAAAGATAAACTTTGACTATTTCGAAGTGAAAACGTTGTTCAGTTAAGGTCTGAGAGGTAATTATACCCCAACTTGATTGACTTCCTTCTTAACTAAATAATGGTAAGGTTTGCTAGTGAAGGAGTTTTGGAAATGTTTTCCAAATAAGAAATCAGAAATGTTTTCTGATAATAGAAAATAAGAAATGTTGAATATATGGAAATAGGAGATAAGTAAATTAATGAATTAAAGAGTTAAATGTTAAATGATGATTGATCGATATAATTTCCATGTGGAAATAATATCGTTGTTTGCACACGAGTTTTTATTTGATAGTTAAATCAAAGACTATCAATTTTTTGACCATCTTAACGTTATTAATATGGAGAGACCGGTTGGATTATTATCCGAGGAACCACTCCGTATTGGCATAAGTGTTGCGAATTAAGTATGCTGAATATATTGAAGACGGAGTAAAGTGCAAGGGCTGTTGTATAAATCTTAGATAACGATTGCCTAAGATGGATGTACTGAATAGTGCCTTCGGTTTATCCAGTCCCAGGACAACTTGCATGGATGAATGTCTGATAGAGTATTCCTAAGGTATCATATATGTTGATCTCTTCAAACGTATTACGTTTGGTGGCGGAGGAATTCGTTTCTCTTAGCTTCATACCCGTGATACCGTTAAGGAAATCGATAATGATTTGGCGGGTATGACGATGTGGTATTCCAAGTAAATGAAGATATGATATGAAAAAGATAAGCGTAGCTTCTAGCCTCACATCCGGTAAATGACAAAAATCGGGCAGGCAGCATGGCTAAGTTGGTCGCTCCGATGTAGGGTGTATAATCACCGATCTAGAGAATATTCATTTGCTTCTTTAATCTATCAATGCTGTCCCATATATATATACATACGGGAAACAATTGCTGATCCCAACCGTTGGTGATATACATTCGATACACTCAAGCGAAATGAGTGGTCGGTCATGTGTGGCTAAGTTGCAAGATGTTCTTGTTGAACTCCAGTGTATCGTTCCTAGATTACACTGATCGGAAGGTGGTTCCATACCTTGTCATAGTTGGAAATCCAATCATCCAATAAGCGCCTGCGGTTTATGATTTTACATTATATATGTGGAACATGAGATGAAAGCGTTCTGCTAGATTGATATCTATTTGTATTTAGACATTATTATAATATCAGAATGATATTGCTTTTCAAAGTTGTTTGGATTCTCATAAGGGAAAAACCCATTCCTTTTTCATGGCGTGGTCTTATGATACATCCGTTATTAAACCAAGTGTTTGGAGTTTTATTCACACCAGTCCCATGACCGACCCGGAGTTTATTTTGTTTGTTTTCCCTAAACTCTTGGGTGCCTAAATTTGTACGGGAAGTCAAGTAGTCGGGATTTTACAGATGCATTGGAGAGCTTGGAGCAGGAGGCTTTAGGATTATATAGCTTTCGTTTATTTCCGTTGTTGTTGTAAGTGTTGTACTCTGCAATGTTATTGTATACATATGCTGTTTGTATATTCAAAAGTTATGTTATATTTCACTCGTTCCGCTGTGAGATTCGTGCTTACTCTGATGATGATCTTCTTCTTCTTTTATTCTATAAGTTCTATCTTCTCTGTTCTCACCCTCTAACTTCTTTCTATTAGTTTTCTGGTTTCCAGTTTTAATTTGGGGTTGGACTTGTGTTTTTGGTCAGCTCAAATTGGACCGGATTTTCGGGCCACTACATCAATCCTCTCTATTTTCTTTTTATATTTGTTTCTATTATTATTCTTTTTTGTTTTTCAAACTTAAGTTTTTATATATATACTTTATTTATATCTTATATAGTTTAAAACCTTATAATTTTATAAATATACTTATATAGTTTAAAAATATGTTTTCATATATTTTCTATTTTATAATATGGATTTACAACATTAGAATTTTACTCAAGAATTTTCAGAATTAATTTTTTCTCAAAATACTTCAAAAATGCTTTGAAAAAGAAATTTACAAATGGGTATGTCGACATAGCAAAAAGAACATGTCGACATATAATAGCTATTTTTCTAATTTGAAGGGAAGTGTCTTTTCACTATTTGAAACACCTCAGATCGTTGCAACCCTTCATACTATATAAAAAGAGGTCAAAACCGAATTTTCTAACATCTCTTCTTCTCCATCTTCATCCACTTTCATCCTACCATTATTCTTAATCATTTTTATGGTTTTTACACTTATACTTTGTCGAATTCACTTATGATTTGATAAAACTTTTTCTCTTTACACTCTCTAATCTCTGAATCAAGTGCTATTGAAGAGTTATAGGGCAGTTTGTATTTGCTTGGGTTGAAAGACCCTGTTTGTAAGTCTAAGAGTAAGCTTTGTATACTTGTTGCTATGAAATCAAGGTTTAGGAGTCGGTGTGACCTTGTGAGCCGTGAAATCAAGGGATAGGAGTCGGTGTCTCCTTGTTGAGCCGTGAAATCAAGGAGGGTGTATTTGGCTATTTGAAAATAGTAATAAAACTCTGCACAATCCAGCATTGTGCAGGACCGGATGTAGGAGTGATCCGAACCAGTATAAAATCCGGTGTGTTCTTTCCTTTTCCGCACTTTTATTTCTATTTATTTTGCATTTGTGTTTGAATCTGTACCTGTGATTGTGTTTGTGGTGTTTGATTCATCTCATAGTTCTCTCTAGTTTTAGTTTTGTTTAAATTCTTACAAACACTATTCACCCCCCTCTAGTGTTTTCTTTGCCTGAATGATTCCGCAGTCCCTAACAATTGATATTAGAGCAAGGTTGTAATGACCCGCATTCTACGCATCGGGGGATCGTAGAATATTTATTTCTTTCCCATATGAAGTCGTATGGTCATGTAACTTTGGGAAACATCTATTAGAGTCATTTCCCATGTTCATAATTTTTGTCCATTTTTAAATGACCATTTTGCCCCTAGTTGGTACTGCTTTGGCCATAACTTTTGATTGGAAAGGAATTCTGACCTGAAACCACTTCCATTAGATTCGTTTGATGGTTTACCATTCTGTAGAGTGGTCATAATAGTTAAACGGACTTACCGTTTGGGAGATATGGCTGAAATAAGGTTTGGAGGGTGAAAAACTGCTTAACCGGGCCAAATCGGGTGATTAGTGAGTAGGCCCATAACCCATTTCGGGATTAGGGTTATGGGGAGGCTGAAATGAGATAGAGGATCATTCCATTTCAGTTTTATAGCCTCCACTTATTACCAAGGAACCCTAAAAATGGCCTCCAACCTCTAAATCACCTCCAAATCATCTTTTGGTCAAGGATTAAGCTTAGCAACCTCTAATCAAGGAAGATCTACACCAAATCAACATTGGAGCTGCTGCTTAGCATTGAGATTTGCATCAAATCAGGGATTTATTTCAGATCTTGGTTTATTTGTGGCTAAGGTGAGTGATTTGCATAGTTTTACACTAATTATGGCTAGTTAAGGGTAATTAGTGCTAATTAGTGAATTTAAGCATGGTAAAATTCGGGAAAAATGTTCATAAATTCCTAAATGATGTTTTAGACCTCTGATATGAATTTGGGTTAATTTGGTTAAGTTTTGCAAATCCTATCATTAGTTTCACGTAATCATGCTTAAGGGGAAATATGGGATTTTGGGGTATGTTTGATCCATTTTAACCTATCATATTGATGTTTTGATGTTTGTGGTTGATCATGTATGTTGCTATGACTGTATGAAATGCTTTGTGATTGATTTCAATAGTTAGAATGGTCGAAAACGTCGTCGAATGGCGTAAACACTTGCTGGAACAGTTTCAGAAAAACAATGCAGGGTTCAGATCGGATCGGATATGGGGCTCGGATCGGACATGTTGAACTGGGCAAGGGATTCGATCGGATCGGAACCTGACACTTGGGAAAAGTGACAAAAAGGAAGGTCAGGCTAACTGAACTGGAATCAGATCGGATTAAGGAGGACGGATCGGAGCGGAGGCATGAGGATGGATCGGATAGGAGCATGTGAAGGATGAGGAGACGGATCGGAACGGAGGCACGAGCTGGAGGGGAGATGGCACCCGACCCGACCCGAGGTGAAGCACCCGACCCGAACCGATGAAGGACACTCGACCCGAATCGCACCAGAAGAAGACCCTACCCGAACAGACGGAGGATACCCGACCCGAACCGATGGCTTGAGGAGGAACCCGACCCGACCCAGTATTGACCAATAACCCGAGATGCAAAGGTAGTCCAATATGGGAAGTTAGAGATCAGGATCCAGTTGGGAACCGATGAGTTCACTTCATGGTTTGACTTTGCTGTGGGACGTGTGCTAAGGAGTTGTCGACGTTCATAACATCGATTCACCACTAAAAATGAATGATGGCTACTTATCAGTGCAGTAGGGTCATTATGACCTGAGGGGCAAGGTGATGGTAGTAAGACTACGTTATCAGTGCAGTAGGGTCATTATGACCTGAGGGGCAAGGTGATGCGTAGTAAGACTATGAGCCAGCACAGATGGGGTGAACAACTCTATGGGGCAAGTGGACATAGTAAAGATTGGTAAGGCTATGAGCCAGCGCAGATGGGGTCAATAACTCCATGGGGCAAGTGGACATAGCGAGGAATTAGTGGCTACGTTATCAGTGCAGTGAAGCCATTTACGACTTCATGGGGCAGAGTGATTGTAGCAAGGTATGTTGGGTGATCGAAGTGGTGAATATCGTATGCTTTACGCACTGAGTGAGAGATGTGAGGATGGATGCTATGTTTGATTGTTTGCCATCATTATGACATGCACACCTCCCACACCTCCGTATCTTTGCACCGTTTGATATGGTACCTTAGAGTGTTGTACAGTATGTAGTGCTAACTCTTTGGTTGCAGGTCCAGGTTCAGGTATGTTTTAGTCTACCTGTTATTGTTCACTTTAGACGTTTATCGCTCATACTAGGCTTTATGTCTGACCCAGAGTTTTATGTCTCCTCTTATTACTCTGGGTGCTCACATGAGCAGACTAGAGACAGGTTAGCTGGTGGTGCGCGAGTAGCTGATTTGGAGGCGGGCAGGAGGCTTCCATGTATGATATATATACACACACATTCTCCCTGTGTCGTTGGTGGTCGCTACTTGGGCATTAGTAGTGTACCTCCTTTATATTACTTTTGCTTAGAGACAGTTGAAAAGTTGTAATAAGCTATATTTTGGATTTCCGCTGCTATGATGCTTAGTTCTGTTTTTAGCTTATGCACTGTCTCTCCTGTTTTATGTCAAGTATGTTATTATTATATTTTATTCTATGCGCTGTGAGACATTCTACAGGTCCTTTGTATGTTCATTTCCTTCTTCTTTTTCCTTCTGACGACCCGTTCCGTGCTAACTGGACATGTGTACAGCGCACTTTTGGAGTAAATGTCGGTTGGTCCGGGGCGGGCCGTCACAAAGGTCTTTCAAAAATTCATAATCTGATTTTTGAAAATTTGGTAAAATGGAAAATTTTGGAATCTCTGATAATACTAGTGTGAATTCATGCATTTCGTCAATGTTAAAAGCGTCTACATATGTTAATGTTATAGAAGCATATGATCTACTGAAATATTGTTAAATACAGAAGAAGACGAGTCCTATGACTTTTGAAAATTCAAAAGTTGAAAAGATGGGGAAGTGGCTTTTGGGAATTCAAATTCTGAAAGGGTGGCTATTGGAAATTCAAAACTTGAACTGGTATGTTACATGGCTATTGAAAATTAAAATTTTGGAAAGCAACTAGTGGAAATGAAAAAGGACAAATGGATACTGGATAGTGGCTGTTCGAGACATATGACTGGAAATCAAGAACTACTCAATAATCTGAAGTATGAAGATGGTGGATTGGTAAACTCCGGAGATAATTCTAAAGGATACATCATTGGAATCGACAATGTCAGTAATTCTAAAACTCCTACTATTTCTGATGTTTTATTAGTTAGGAATTTAAAACATAATTTGCTAAATATAAGTCAACTTTGCGATAAAGGATATAAAATAAAATTTGAAAAGAATAAATGTTTTAATAGAAGATAGGAATTCAAAAGTTATATTCGAAGGAGATAGAAAGAAAAATATTTATATATTAAGTATGAAAATTTCCAACGATAATTTATGTCTTATGGCCAATACAAGTGATCCCTGGATTTGGCATAAGAGATTCGGTCATACAAATGTCAAATATATCACTAGAATTTCAAAATTAGATTCGGTTAGAGGATTACCCAAAATAAAATTCAAAGGTAATAACTTATGTGATGCTTGTCAAATCGGAAAATTAAAGAAGAGTTCATTTAAATCAAAATAAGAAATCACTACTTCAAAACCATTAGAGTTAATGCACATGGATTTATTTGGTCCATCTCAAACTCAATCAATAAATCATAACAGATCTGTATTTGTAATAGTTGACAATTTTTCTATATACACTTGGACTTTGTTTCTTAAAAATAAAAGTGATGCTTTCAATCAATTCAAAACTTTTTCTAAAAAGATTCAAAATTTATTATCACTAAAAATTAAAATAATACGTAGCGACCATGGTGGAGAATTCGAAAATGAAAATTTTGAAAAATATTGTAATAAAAAGGGAATAACCCACAAATTTTTAATTCCAAGAACTCCTCAACAAAACAGAGTAGTTGACGAAAAAATAGAACGATACAAGAATATGTAAGAACTATGTTATCTGATAGTAATTTACCAAGGCATTTTTGGGCTGAGGCAGTAGCAACAGCTTGTTATATTATTAATAGAATTTCTATTAGACCTTTGACTCATAAAACTCCTTATGAACTTTTATATAACAAGAAACCAAAAGTATCATATTTTAAAATATTTGGAAGTAAATGTTTTATACTTAATACAAAAAATAATCTAGACAAATTTGATTTAAAATCAGATAAAGGAATTTTTATTGGATATTCAGAAAGAAGCAAGGCATATAGAGTTTTTAATACTCGAACCAACACTATAGAAGAAACATTAAATGTATCTTTTGATGAAAATTATAAAACTATAACTCAAAATGATAAAGACGATTGTGAGGATGAAATTAATGAAATAAATAATAAAGATAACCAACCAAATAAAAGAATTAGATTGCTTAGAGATCATCCTGTAGAAAATATCTTAGGGGATATTGAATCTGTTGTTAGAACTAGTAATGAATTAAATAATATCAGTAATACTACATTTATATCAACTATAGAACCAAAAAATCCAAAGAAAGCTTCTTCCGATGATTCATGGATACTTGCTATGCAAGAAGAATTAAATCAATTTACTAGGAATGAAGTAAGGGAACTTTTTCCTAGACTAGAGGATAAAACAATTATAAGAACCAAATGGGTTTACAAAAATAAAATGAATGAACACGGTGAGGTAGTAAGAAATAAGGCACGACTAGTAGCACAAGGATATACTCAAGAAGAAGGAATAGATTATGATGAAACTTTTTCCCCCGTAGGACTAGAAGTTATTAGAATTTTACTAGCTCTTGCAAATTATAATAATTTTAAATTATATCAAATGGATGTCAAAAGTGCATTTCTAAATGGATTTGTCAAAGAAGACGTATATGTAAAGCAACCACCACTATTTGAAGATGAAAAATTACCTGATCACGTATATAAACTAAAGAAGCGTTATATGGATTAAAACAGGCTCCTAGAGCTTGGTATGATAAATTACGAAATTATTTATTACAATCAAACTTTGAAATAGGAAAATTAGATAATACGTTGTTTATTAGGAAAAATAACAAAGATATACAATTAGTACAAATATATGTTGATGATATAATCTTTGGGTCAACAAATGAGAAAATGAACAAATAATTTTCAGATATTATGACCAAAGAATTTGAAATGAGTCATATGGGAGAATTATCATTCTTTTTAGGTTTACAAATTCGACAACTAAAGAATGGAATATTTATTAATCAAGAAAAATATGTGAGAGATTTAATTAATAAGTACAATCTAACAACAACAAATGGTGGACCAACACCTATGGCAACTAATATTGCTTTAAGTAAGGATGATATATCAAAAGACGTTGATCAAAAACTATATAGAGGAATGATAGGATCATTATTATATATAACCACCAATAGACCAGATATAATGCATAGTGTATGTCTCTGTGCAAGATATCAATCACAACCTAAGGAAACTCATTTAACAGCCGTAAAAGGTGTTCTGAGATATGTAAAGCATACATCAGATTTTTGATTATTTTATTCTAAAAATGATTCATTCGATCTAGTTTCGCACTGTGACGCTGACTACGTTGGATGTAAATCTGATAGGAAAAGTACTAGTGGAACATGTCATTTTCTAGGACATTCCCTTGTATCTTGGTTTAGTAAGAAACAAAATACCGTATCTTTGTCAACAACTGAAGCAGAATATATATCTGTTGCTTTGGCATGTTCACAAGTAATTTATATGCGACAAACATTAAACGATTTTGGTTTAAACATAAGTAAATCACCTATATACTACGATAATACAAGTGCTATAAATATTTCTAAAAATCCCACTCATCATTCGAGAACTAAACATATTGATGTGCAACATCATTTTCTAAGAGATAATGTAAGTAAAGAAAAGATTTCACTCGAATTCATAGAAACAGATAAACAAATAGCTGGTATATTAACCAAAACATTAAATGAAGCAACATTCACTAAATTTAGGAGAGAATTAGGTATATGTTCATTAAGTGAATTAGAATAATTAAAGTAATAATATATATATACATATATAAAATTATAATAAGGAATTAAAATAATAAAATTTAAAATAACACTATGTCGACATGAATATTCTGCTATGTCGACATATAACTGAATTTTTTTGAAATTAATTCCCAACTATATAAATTCTTTAATTCGATTTTCTTTCTTCGTACTCTTTCTTCTTCTCTGGGAAAACTCTAAATTAGAAATTGCAATGGCTTCCACTAATCCAAATACTCAAAAAACTTCGATTCATACGCTGGACCATCCGAGAGTCCATTTCAACGATCTACGCTCTCTAGAGTGATCAAAATTGAAGAAAATATAGAGTATTTACTGCAAATGATGGTTGAGATGTAAGTACTTTAAATTAGACTAAGTCAAGAGCAAAACAAACAAGGAAAAGTGATGAGAAGCCTCTTAAAATTTATAATGGATAACGAGACCAATCCGATTATCATCAATGATGATAATCAACCAATGGAAGAAGAAGAAGAACTAGAAAAAGAAGAACTGGAAGAGGAAAAAATAATGGAGGAGGAAGAACAACAAGAGACTCAACCGACGATTGCAGATGAAGACGATAACGTTGAGTGCGTAGGAGAAGTCCTATTTGACGAAAATGGGAATGTGATTAAAAAGAATGGAGAATTCTGTCTTCATTATCCAAATTGTCCAATTCATAAATCTCCCATTGTCAAATAATTTAGTGTTTAAGGGTTGTACAAATTTCGCTTTATTACGTTCTTATGGTGTTCGTATATGTATAAATCTATATATTTGTACATGTGTTTCTTTAATAAAATTGTCATTTATTATTAATATTCTATAACATAAATATATGATTATCAGATTAAGGGGGAGTAATCTAATTAGAACAAATTATTAAATTTAGGGGGACTATTGTTTAAATTTAGGGGGAGTATTGTTTAAACTTAGGGGGAGTATCTTTTGTCTTTCTTTTTAATAATGCCAGAGGGGGAGAAATTATAAAATGTAGGCATAGTTTTATAGAATTCTTATAGACAGGGGGAGTATAAAAGGATCATCATCAAACAGGTATATACAGGTATAATATTTTATAAACTAAGGTTGTCATCATCAAAAAGGGGGAGATTGTTGGAGAATGGAGTTTTGATGACAACAACCTTAATTCAATTATCATTGATTATAAAATATATACTAACATCTTTGTCTAGAAAATACATATATATATATATATATATATATATATATATATATATATATGCAGGATTTGTATGTAGGAAGTAATACTGAAGACTGTACAATTTAAGAGCTTTTAAAGATTCAGAATTCAGAGTAGATTCAAGACTCATAAGTTATCAAGATTTCATGAGTTCAAGATTAATATAATATAGAATCTAGATTTTGTAAGACTTTAAATAGCACTCCAGGTTCAAATCCAAATTCTAATCCAAATTCAAATTCTTTTTTTTCAATTCTTTTCTCAATCCTCTCGATTTTGTTTTTCTATTTTATTCTCAATCCTCTCTATTTTCTTTTTATATTTGTTTCTATTATTATTCTTTTTTGTTTTTCAAACTTAAGTTTTTATATACTTTATTTATATCTTATATAGTTTGAAACCTTATAATTTTATAAATATACTTATATAGTTTAAAAATATGTTTTCATATATTTTTCTATTTTATAATATTGATTTACAACATTAGAATTTTACTCAAGAATTTTCAGAATTAATTTTATCTCAAAATACTTGAAAAATACTTTGAAAATGAAATTTACAAATGGCTATGTCGACATAGCAAAAAGAACATGTCGACATATAACAACTATTTTTCTAAATTTGAAGGGAAGTGTCTTTTCACTATTTGAAACGCTTCAAAACCGTTGAAACCCTTCATACTCTATAAAAATAGGTTAAAACCGAATTTTCTAACATCTCTTCTTCTCTATCTTCATCCACTTTCGTCCTACCATTATTCTTTATCATTTTTATGGTTTTTACACTTATACTTTGCCAAATTCACTTATGATTTGATAAAACTTTTTCTCTTTACACTCTCTAATCTCTGAATCAAGTGTTATTGAAGAGTTATAGGGCTGTTTTGTATTTGCTTGGCTTGAAAGACCTTGTTTGTAAGTCAAAGAGTAAGCTTTGTATCCTTGTTGCCGTGAAATCAAGGTTTAGGAGTCGGTGTGCCCTTGTGAGCCGTGAAATCAAGGGATAGGAGTCGGTGTCTCCTTGTTGAGCCGTGAAATCAAGGAGGGTGTATTTGGCTATTTGAAAATAGTAATAAAACTCTGCATGATCCAGCGTTGTGCGGGACTGGACGTAGGAGTGATCCGAGCCAGTATAAAATCCGATGTGTTCTTTCCTTTTCTGCACTTTCATTTCCATTTATTTTGCATTTATGTTTAAATCTGTGTCTGTGGTTGTGTTTGTGGTGTTTGATTCATCTCATAGTTCTCTCTAGTTTTAGTTTTGTTTAAATTCTTACAAACACTATTCCCTCCCTCTAGTATTTGCTTTGCCTGAACGATCCATTCCGCAGTCCCTAACGAAAATTGTCATAAATTTATAATAAGCGCAAGTTGTTTGTTTTGACACATTTAACGTTGTATTAAGTTAAAATGGGCCTTTTGAAATATTTATTTTGTGTGTGTAAGGATTACAAAAATATTTGTGCAACGTGTAAACATGTGAAATTTGTGTAAATTGTTGTGAATTTACACATTTTGTGAAAATAGAGATTTAAAGATAATAAGCCTTAAAATGAGTTTAAAATATTGTTAACAAAGTTTAATTTACTTTGTTATGATTAATCTATGGATGTTAAGTGGAAATAGTGTAAGATATTGGTGTAAAACGTGGTTTGTTAGCCTAATTGTGTGTTTAAGTGTTTAAAATGGTGTTATTATATTTAATTAACATAATTAAACATCTTTCGGGCATTGATGGATAGCTTGACCCATTATTACTTTGCGGTAGTTGTTTTTGGAAGGTGAGAAAAGAGAATATACGACATTTCACATTTCTCTCCTCCTTCCTCTGCATTTTTTGTTGTAAGCTAAGAATTCCAATCCATAGCTTCCACTCTCCCTATTCATAAATCCAAGGCCAATTCTATTGCATAATAAAAGAGATTTAATTCTCTAGCTAGCTTCTACAACAAAGCTCCACTCCAGTATGAGAAATCAGAAGATGGAGGTTTTAGTAAATTGGGGATTACTGCATGTTGATAATTCTTCCTCCACTGTTGCTGCATGTTGCAAATTAGTCTCTTTCAGCATCAAACTGAAGGAAATCTAGCCTATAATCCCATCAAGGTGAGTCAGTGGACCCACACTTTCTAGTTTACTGTATTTTTAGAATTATCAGTATAAGATTGTGTTATGTTGAATGAAAATACCTGGTTTCATGTGTTTGTTGTTTATTTTGTTATTGTGCTGAAAACACAGTCAAACTCCATCTTTGCGCCATCACAACTTCTTGATCCTTGAGTGTTTTTTCCTGATTCTTTTTGTATGTTGTTGTCAAATATCTTGTGTGTAAAAATGCAAATTTTGATGTCAATCTGAGTTGATTTGGTTGGGTAAATGAATGCTCGAAGCAGGGATCGAGGAGGGAAACTCCCAACAGTAAAGTCGTGCTATAGGCCGACTAAGTGGTCGAACTGCGCCTTGAGGGGGTCAGCCACCCTAAGGGAAGGGGTCGACTGCTTGGTCGACCGTGGGCTAGGAATTTACGTAGGGAGTCGTAACAACCCGGAAAATCAGAACCAATTTAAAAATTTTATTTTGGCGATTTTAACGGATTTTGAATATTTAAAATGATTTATTTTAAATAATAATGACGGAAAAATTATTTTCGATGAAGTTAGAACGTATAAATTATTTTAATTATATAACGAGCCTGAAATGGCGCGGTAGTTCGAAAATTCGACTTCTAATTTCAAATGAATATATAGAATTCAATATAAGTCAGAATTGGACGAAACAAGAAATATTTGAATCTGATTAACTATATCTTTATAACGGATGTTAGAAACTAAAATTTTGTTTTATAAATTGTAAGTTACGTCCAGTTTAAAATTCAGAAAAGTCGCTGTAGAATTTTTATATATTTTAATATAATATATAAGCCCTTAAAAATGGAAATTTTGCAAACGACCTCTGTTTTCGACGAAACTACTTCTGTTGGATCCGGGATGTCAAATTATTGCTAGATTCCAATTTTCAAAATTTTTGAAATCAATATGTGAGTGTTGCAAAAGAAAACGTGTTTTGACAGTTTTAGTCAATTTGGATCGACCAGAAAATGGCCATTTTTCATACGGTCTCCAAATAAGACGAAATTAGTTTTGATACGACCGTATCGTCAAAACATAGCCAGATTTATTTTTCCGGAATTTTTAGAGTCAGTATGTGGCCCCGATAAATTAAAATGTGCGTTCAGATTCAATATATATTAATTTATATTTCGATTTTGATGAAAACTGATCATAACAGTCGAATTGACTAGCGGGACACATTCCATTGTGTTTAGAATGGGGGTATATAATTAGGGACGATAGTCGGTGAGTTCGATTTGGAGTTCGAATCAAAAAGTTACTTTATGGAAATAATTAAATTAATAATATACATATATATATTATATACTCTCTTTCCCTCTTCTCTCTGTATAGTCAACCCCGACATTTAAAAAAAGAAGAAGAAGGAAACCGCGGCGGAAGATCCACCGCATCTCCATCACCACTGCAGCGACACCCCACCCATTGGAGTTCACCGCGACCTCCCTTCCGGCCTCGCCGCGCCCAGCCTTCCCCCCTACCTCTCCGATTCGAACAAGAACACCCCAAATCGAGGCAGTGCCTCCCCCTGGGTCCACCGCCGCCTCAGGCGAGCTTCCCCCGGCCACCCCGACCCTCCCCTACCGCCAAGCCCTCGGACGAGCGAAATTTAGTGAGTTTTTATTTATATTTTTCTTTATTTCTTTAATGTAATCATTTTTATGTAAATAAAAATATCATTTTTATGTAAAGTTATCATTTTGATGAAAAGTTATCATTTTTATATAAATACCATAATAATAAAAATAGGATTTTTATGATATAAATAACATTATAAAGACTTGATTTTTATCATATGAACGGATCCATAAAGATGTGATTTTTATATATATGAAGTAGCGATAAAAATTCGATTTTTATATATATGAAGTAGCGATAAAAATTCGATTTTTATATATATTAAGTAGAAATAAAAATAGTGATTTTTTATGTAAATAACAACAATATAAAGAAGTGATTTTTATATATATCATAACGAGATAAAAATATGATTTTTATACTATAAACATCGTTATAGAAATGTGATTTTTATAACGTTGAGATAAAAATGTGATTTTTAATATAAAAATCGTGTGAAACAGATTACGATGGAACCGACGGGAATCAAATCCAAATCCGAACCGTTCAGAAATAAGGAATGGAGGAGTGGATCCCAAAAGTGAGAACTTCTCACTTTAATTTTATTTTCTAGTTAAAATATATATTACGATGCAAACGGTGCTTTGCAGCACCCGACACCCGTCGTCCACAGACCGTGGACAACTTGTTTGATTTGATTGTGTTGTGGAAATTGATTGTGATTGTGATGTGGAATGGAATGGAATATAAAATATTCATGTGTTGAATAAAGTGTTAGAACAATAAAAATATCATTTTTATTGTATAAACGAATGAAATAAAATATTTACTGAAATGAAAATAAATATTCATTTACAAATCAGATGATTTGTTTATGTACACTGATTTGACTGATATTGATTGGGGCGATATATTTTACACATCGCCCAACTGCACAAATAAAATCTGTGTTTGTTGATTGAAACCCCACACGGGTATTGGGATGATATTTTATGTACACTAATCCCAATTGTTTAGTTGTATGTCAATCGATTGGTTGATAGGCTATTGTAAGCGTTAAATATTTATATTTAATGCTTATGTAGTGTAGAATGCACTTTGGATGAGGGTTGATTATTTATCATTGTTGTTCTATACATGCGTTGTATGAAATCCATATAAATAACATTATATGGTGATTCACTGTGTCTGATTCCAGTTCAGAAAGAATGAATATTTTAAAATAACGAATATTTTAAAATAATGAATATTTTAAAATAATATTCAATAAAACATCAAAATCTTATTTTGATGTCCGATTTGGGATGGACACGAAAATATTTAAATATATAAAGCAGTGTTGATTAGTTAACGCCATTTTAACGTGAACGATATTTATATCAAATTTTATTCATTTTTATAATGAATATCGAAAAGAAAGTGATTTCAAAATCTAATGTTTTGAAAATATTATCATTTATATATAATGACATAAAATATTCAATTTTGATTTGAAATTGAATATGAAGTTGAAATCGTTTTGAAAACGAATTTAAAACGATTTATAAAATTATTTTTAAATGGAAATTGACGAAATATATATAATATATACATTTAATGGCCTGAATAGAACGCGCCGCGCCATGGCAGTTCACAAATTTCGACCATTGACTTCGAATTGACGTTACGGGAGATCCGGCCGTCGATTCTCCTAAAACCAAAACCGTTGGGTTCGTATTGAAAAGAGCTTTCCAACAAATATAAGAGTTTTGAAATCTAATGGTTGGATTTGGAATTATGTCCAAATCAAATTTGGAAAAGGTCGTTATAAGTGCAGTTCGATGACCGTTTAAGGAAATCGACTGTACGGGCCTTGATAAAATTATTAAAAATATTGATAATTTGTGTAAAATTATAATAAATGATTTGGAAAGAATTGGGATGAAAAATTCCATATTTGAAAAGACAAAAATATATTTTTATCAAAATGAACTGGTTATGAACTATAATTATAATCCAATATTTTTAAATAAATAAATTGGATTTGAAATGGTTTTAAAAATAACCAGAATTTCCAATATATGAATTGGAATGGATTTGAATCGAAATTATCTTCGGAATATTTCGATATTGGATTCCGTGATTATACGGATATTGTGGAGGAATTTGGAAGATATATATATATATATCGTTATTCCAATACGATATTGGTTGATTTCAGAATTTGATATTGAATATAAGCCGATATATTTTCTTTTCAGAGCCTTGTATTTAATATTGAATTGGATTTTTGGTTTGTCGTGAATGGTGTATTCGTTAACACTGGTCTTAAACCCAGTTAAGGAAAGAATAAATCTTTTAATTCTGATTTAGTGAATTTTTCCAATCGATTAAGATTTAATTGGAATTGAATAAAAGAATTGGATTTTGGGTTTGTCATGAATGGTGTCTTCATTAACACTGTTCTTAAACCCCGTGTGAAAAGAATAAATCTTTTAATTAAGATTATTACTGTTTCTAGTAAATTAACATTTAATTGAAAATTGAAATGGAATGTGAATTGGGTTTATCATGAACTGTGTTTTTTTACGACACTCGTTCTTTAACCCGATTTACAGTGTAATATGATTTGGAATATATAAATCTTTTATTAAGATTTAATGGTATTTTCCAAAGTAAAGTTTTCCAATTAATTAATATTTAATTGGAATGGAATGGAATTCGATTTGGTAGTAATCGAAATGAACTTCTGTGTAGGAAGGCTGTTAATATATATGGAATTTAAAAGGCTTTGTCGTTATTCCATTTATATTATTAGTCAGATACGAAAATTGATATCGATTATATATTGATTTGTTTTTCCATGAAGATTCCACTTTTATGGAATGTGATTTTGGGTTTATTGTGAATCGTGTTTTAAATGACATTGGTTCTTTAACCCAGTTAAAGACAGGATTACGTGTCTAACATTGTATCTCAATACTGTATTCATTGATCTCTGCTAAATATATATTTGTTTGGTAGCGGAAAATTTGTTCTCTTGCTTAACACCCTTCTCTGAGACATACGAGCTCATAGGTTATATATCGGCAGAAATCAATGGTACGGTGTAGATTGTCGATGCGACATGTTTGATTTCCCAAAGTTAAATAATCATTAATATTGATTTTTGGGAAGATTAAAACTAAGTGGAGTTTTAATGAATCTTTAATTAGATTGAAAAGTGAATGTGACAATTAAAATTATCAATTCAAGAAAATGACCGAGAATGGAGTATCACCAGTTTTGCTCCAAACGATAGTTAAATATTTAATTAGATTTGAACGTGTAATGGTAATTAATTTTTACCGATAACACCGTGGTGTTAGATATGGAGTATTACCAGTTTTGCTCCATGGGATGAATAGGTTGAGATTGGGAAAATAATCAAATAATTACTTCGGTAAGGTTCACTAATCCTGACTAGTTTGGAAAACCTTAATTTGGTTTAAATTGTGAAATGAATATTTGAATAAAAGAATATTCTGGATTGGAATGAGGCGTATGATGTGTTGTTATAGCACTTGATTATAAGATACGCGAGTTATTCGAAAAGACCGGGTTTAACCCATTTTGAATAACTGATACGACGAAAAGTCGAAGAGATTGAAGACGGTGCAAGACTGACGATCTTCACATTGAATGGATGGGTTACTACTGATGCCCATGATTGGAGTAGCTACCTTGAAGGGGCTACAGTGGTAGCCGTCCGGACGTACTTGTTGATTGTACGGATATGCGAGGACCTCTCTCCTGTATTGGACATACGGGACGAGGAATAAGGTGCCTCCGGTTTCGTTCAGACCTAGAATGGACTTGTAAATGAATTTTATCTCTGACATTGTATTCCTTTATAATGTATTCGTTGATCTCTGCTAAATATATATCTGTTTGGTGGTGGAGAATTTATTCTCTTGCTTAACACCCTTCTTTGAGACGTACGAGCTAAGAGGTTATATATCGGCAGAAATCAGTGGTACGGTATGGATTGATAGTGTGGCATGCTGAGATGCAGTGATCCAAACTTTTGTTAAAAAGCAAAGTTTGGTGGACGATGATCAAAGTACAGCTTTAATATAGCACAACTTTGGGGAGCGTTAATTCGCGAGGCTCATACACCGGTATGGTGGCAAACTGATGGTTAGATGGGTATGCTAGAGATGAGGATAGACATCCTACGGGTTGTCATGGATTCGGTCGACCGAGGTGATACTGGGTGTGGTTGCCCCACATCGGTAGGGATAGGGGCACACCACCCCGATTCCCAGATGGATAGAGTTAGCGGTGTTTTCCAATGCTTGGACGTAAGCCGCGGTAAGTTGTTTCCTGGATAGTGCGGATGTGCATTACCGTGTTTTCGCATGCCTGCGACGTAAATCGTTGGGAATTGCATTACGCGATAGATTTTTGGGATAAGGAGCCACTAGTATGGAAATCCAAACTTCCAATACGACATTTTTTTTGTTTTGATTGTATATACTATCTATGGCGACATAGTGGGATGGGGCGCTCATGCCGTCTATGATTGATACATTTATATTTGAAGTTGATTTCTTCACTTATGGTAATAATAAAAGATTTGTTTTAAAACGTACCAAGAATATTTGGCTATTATATTGTAAAACTCTTTCCTCCGGCATGCGTTGCATTGTGTGATGGGACCTAAGTCTTATAATAGCTTCATTTTTCTTTATTTAGCATTGCGTTGTTTGTTATAGGCACTGGTATTCATGGGGGTAAACCCATTCCGTGTTATACGACGTGGTCCCTTGATTTACCTTATTTTGAAAGTAAAGTTTTACATAACTGTTTAAGTTCTCACACCAGTCACATGACTGACCCGGAGTTTATTGTTTTAACCTAAACTCTAACACGGGCAGCTAAGAGTTTTGGTTTTGCAGATTTATATTCACAGGATCCTGGTTTTGAGCTGGAGCTATATTTGGAACGCTCTGTATACGTGTATCTCTTTCAGTTGTGTTATGTATTATTTTTCCGCTGCACTGTAATTTGTAAATCTCTGATGTTTATCAAATGTATATTATTTATTCATACTCTGTTATATTCTAGTACTCTGATGTAATTGTTGTAATAAGCAATGAAATGTTCTGTTGTTTGTGTTCTGATTTGTTGTGTTCTCAGACAATCCGTTCTTTCTCTCCTCTTCGGAGATCGGGGAAGTTCGGGTGGTGTTGCAGGGTCGGTTCTATATATTAGAGTTGCCCTAGGCAACATTATCAATAAAACATGGAAAATGAGAAAGGAAAAAAAGTTGAATTTCCCTAGGAAACACACAGTGTATTAGAACTAGAACTTAAAAGGTCAAGAAGTTGAAAAGGTGTTACTACTTTTGCATCCACATCCTCCCTAGGAAGTTCAAATAATTGACGGTGCATGTTGCCACTTCTTGTGGCCTGGTAATCCAAACTCATGTAAGCCCATCCCTATTGCTTATAACTATCTTCAGTTGGATTCATGGACTTGGTCAAGTTGAATGAAGCCGGCTTCTTTATCCACCATAATAGCATTGTAAACTATTCTAGCTCCATCTAGTTAGAATTGTTGCATAAGCCATTATCTTCAAAAATGAATGTATTGGGATGGTTGATAAAAAGCAAAATTCTAGCCAGGCTTGAAGAAGTTTGATTAACATCAGGAAAAGCTCAGTTACACACATGTAACTTGCACTATCGACTACCTACTTAGCCTTATTTCGGTATGCTCCATGGATCGAAAAAGGCATCATTATATCAACTTTCTTATCCCACAATGAACAAGATAATGTTGGCACCCCCCTAAGTGCGAAAGCCTTAACGTACATCTAGGATTAAAGTACACTCGGGATAGCCGAATTTTTCTGCCTTGCACCAATAATCCAAGCATCCGTGAAATTTGGAATAGGGTTCATGTTAACAAGCGATCATAGCAGAGCCGAACAATTTACTCTGGGGTTCCCCTCCATGTAAGCACTCTATCAAACTTGTATATCTATTACTGACTAGTTTCCATGAACCTGCAAAAAATCCATGAAGCTCCAGAATATGGGATGATTCAGGCATCAGAATTATTATTATTTTCTTCTTATGTAGATTTCTAAGTAATGCAATCCTAGCCCATAGGACATTTTATGCTATATGGGGCTGACGAGTTCATCCAAATGCAATTCATCAAAACCATGAGTGAAACCAAACTCATCTCTTTTCTGAATGTACAGTTGTCAATAATATCTGGAGCAATGTACTATATGAAGGGGATTATCATCACCTGAACCTAAACAATAACCAAAGTGTACACTATCTTCCTTGCAACCAGATGGAAAAGAGAAAGATCAAATATCCTCCTCCTTGCATTGAAAACTGTCCTTGAGATTTGGAAGCAGAAAAATGCAACATTTTTTTAGCAAAAGTGCAGAAAAATAAATGAAGTTTGGAAGCAGTAAAATGCAAGATTTGTTTAGCAAAAGTGTAGAAAAATAAATGAAGTTTGGAAGCAGTAAAATGCAAGATTTTTTTAGCAAAAGTGTAGAAATATAAATGAAGTTGTTGATCAATGCTTCAGGCATTAAAACAAAAAGAATCAGCACATGGAACCAGGGCAACACAGTGTAGTAGCTATAACATAAAGGGCAAAAAGATTCAAAAGGTGACACAGAAAGGATCAAAGTCAAGACCAAATGCATCTCCCATGTTAGGGCACAACCAACTACACTAGAAACAGATTTGAATAAAATGTGCATCAACATGTTTATATTCAATTTATTCAGTACCATCAGTACATTTTCTAGTGATAGTTGCTCCCTTCGAGGGGTTGCCCTAAGCTGTCGTTGGCTTGCCTAGCTTCATAGATGGCCCTGGAACCTTGCTCCCTGATGTTGTTTGTTTTGAAAGTTTGGAGAAATTCCTAGTGCTGTACATTTGTGAGTTTGTTGCGTATTTTGTTGCAAATCATGAAGCGTTTTGATTGAGTTTATCACTTTATTAACCTTGTCAAACCCAAGCTATTTATCATCCAATCCGAACTCTGAATTATTTTAGATTTTGTGATTCTATAGTTGTTGAGTTTGATGGTGATTTCAAAGATATTGAGCACACATTGCACATTTTAAACGAATTAAAACAAAAATTGGTTATCAATACAATTATTCATAGGATTAGGTTTTCGATTTTACCTATGCAATGTGCATTATAGTTTTACGGAAATTGTAGTTTGTAGCAACCGAGCTCCTTATCTTCTCCTGATCTCCTTGTCGGCTGCCCCCACAATAGACATTCCAATATTTTTCGCCACCATTTTAAAATGATCGTGATGAAATGTTAGAGAAGAAACAAATGTTGGAGAAAAACAAACCGAGATATTACCTTAAATTTTCAATTCTACTCTTCTAACTTGTTGCACAATTGAATGGATACCTGAAAAACCAAAAATCCGTCTGCATCCGCATCCGAAAAAAATCCGATATTCGAAAAAATGGATGCAGATGCGGATATAGGCTATCCGCATTCGAAAATTATCCATCCGCTTTTTCTCATGATTATAGATTAAATTATGTGCATTTAAACATAATTAAATACACTTATTTATTATTTTGTAAAGTTGTGTAACATCCCGTAATTTTCAATCATTTGAATTTTAAAATGAAATTAGATTTATTTATGATTATGGTTGGAATTTAATAATTTAATCATTTGATTGGAATTTAAGATTGTAATATTTAAAACATTAATTTAATGTGAATGGAATAAAATGAATGAATTTGATTTTTGCAAATGAACAATAATAAATACCATTTGAACAGTGAGATGTAATAACTGTTTAATTTGAATTTAATTGTTAATTGACTCAATTTGTGAATTTAAGTAAACTTAAAAAAATTAAATTTAAATAAAGAAATTAAATTTGTGAATATTTCAGTTCTGCTCAAATTAGAATTAAATTTAAATTTAAGCAAAATTAAAAAAAACTGGATTCATTTTCTTTATGAATCTATACTGAATTCAGAGCATTCATCATTTTTTAGTTTGTTGAAATTTATTTTCGTTTTTCGGAATTCGCGTTTGTAAGTATAAAAAGGATGATGTTTGTTATATGTATATGTGACGGCCCACCCCAGACCAGCCGACATTTCCCTGAAATGCGCTGTACCGATGTCCAACTAGCACGGGACGGTCACCAAAGAAAAAGGAAAGGAAAGAAGAAAACTTCTAAAGGAACCTGTTGTATATCTCACAGCGCATGGAATAAAATATAATAATAACATATCTTTGATATAAAATAGGCTAGACAGTGCATAAGCTGAAAAACTAAATCATCATAGCAGCAGAAAATCCAAAATACAGCTTATGATCCGACATCCTTATTGCAACTTCAACATGCTGTCTCTAAAGCAAAAGAAAGGAAAGATACAATGCCAATGCCCAAGCAGTGACCAGCAACTACACAGGGAGAATATACGTAGATAATACGTGGAAGCCTCCTGCTCGTCTCTGGATCAGCTACTAGTGCATAACCAACTAACTTGTCTCTAGTCTACTCGTTTAGGAGAACCCAGAGTAATAAGAAGAGACATAAAACTCTGGGTCAGACGAAAAGTCTGGTATGAGCAACAAGCAGCAAAACAAAACAAGAACAGGTATACTAAACCATACCTGAACCTGGGCCTGCAACCAAAGAGTTAGCATAACATACCGTATAATACTCTAAGATGCCACTAAACATGTGGTGTAAAGATACAAGGGAGGGGGTGTGCATGTCATAGTGATATCAAACAATCAAGCATAGCAACCATCCTCACGGCTCTCACTCAGTGCGTAAACCATACGATATCCACCGCTCTGGTCACCAAATCTTTGGGGTCATGACGGCAACTCCGTACAACTATTTCTACGACCAATTTGCCCTTTTGGGGCTATGACGGCAATTCCGTACAATTTTTACGTTGTCCCCACTGCACTGGTCCATAGTCAATAACCCAAATGGGCCAACCAGTCCCCACTTCCCTGGCTCTGGTTCGTCTACATGCCCCCTCTCTTCAGCGGTGAACCAAAGTTATGGATATCGATAACCCCTTTGCACACGTCCCGCAGCAAAGTCATACTCATGAAGTAAACTCGTTGGTTCCTGTCTGGATCCTGAGTTCTAACTTCTCATTTGGACTACCTTTGCATCTTGGGTTTTAGTCTTCTCATGTCCAAGCTCCTTGGTTCGGTTCGTAGTCAGCTTCCTCGGCTTGCTCTGGCATCGGTTCATGGTCCACCTTGCATCGACTCGTGATCCTCTTTCCTTCCTGGCGCGGTCCACGACTCTCCATCCTAGGGTTCGCCCCCTTCCTCACGGTCGCGGTATGAGGATCGTGATCTTCCTCACGGTCGCGGTGTGCGGATCGTGGTCTTCCTCACGGTCACGGTGTGCGGATCGTGGTCTTCCTCACGGTCGGGGTGTGCGGTCGTGATCAATCCTCACAGTCGTGGTGTGCGGTTCGTGACCAATCCTCACGATCCGGGTGTGGCCAATTCCTGCAACTCTTTCCAGCCAGCTGTTTACGTCATACAATGGCGTTTTCGACCATTCTAACTGTTCTAAACAACCAAAAAACAATCCAAACAGTCATAGCAACATGTATAATCAACCATAAACACCAATACAACAAATAATCATGTCAATATGGATCAAACATACCCAAAACCCATGTTTTTCCCCTTAATCATGTTTAAGCACAACTAATGATAGGATTAGCAAAACTTAACAGAACTAACCCAAATTTCTAACAGAGGCTTAATACAATATTTTAGAATTTCTAAACATTTTTCCAGATTTTAATCATGTAATATTTCGCTAATTAACACTAATCATTCTTAATTAACCGTAATTAGTGAGGAATAATGCAAATCACCCACCTTTGCCACAAATTAAGATATAAGATCTGACACTCTACTATTATGGGTCATGACGGCAACTCCGTACAACTATTTCTACGTCCAATTTGCCCTTTTGGGGCTATGACGGCAATTCCGTACAATTTTTACGTTGTCCCCACTGCACTGGTCCATAGTCAATAACCCAAATGGGCCAACCAGTCCCCACTTCCCTGGCTCTGGTTCGTCTACATGCCCCCTCTCTTCAGCGGTGAACCAAAGTTATGGATATCGATAACCCCTTTGCACACGTCCCGTAGTAAAGTCCAACTCATGAAGTTAACTCGTTGGTTACCGTCTGGATCCTGAGTTCTAACTTCTCATTTGGACTACCTTTACATCTCGGGTTTTAGTATTCTCATGTCCAAGCTCCTTGGTTCGGTTCGTGGTCAGCTTCCTCGGCTTGCTCTGGCATCGGTTCATGGTCCGCCTTACAACGGCTCGTGGCCCTATTTCCTTCCTGGCGCGGTTCACGACTCACCATCCTAGGGTTCGCCCCCTTCCTCAGGGTCGCGGTATGCGGATCGTGATCTTCCTCATGGTCACGATGTGAGGATCGTGGTCTTCCTCACGGTCGCGGTGTGCAGATCGTGGTCTTCCTCACAGTCGGGGTATGCGGTTCATGATCAATCCTCACGGTCGTGGTGTGCGGTTCGTGACCCATCCTCACGATCTGGGTGTGGCCAATTCCTACAACTCTTTCCAACTAGCTGTTTACGCCATACGACGGCGTTTTCGACCATTCTTACTGTTATAAATAACCACAAAACATTCCAAACAGTCATAACAACATGTATAATCAACCATAAACACCAAAACAACAAATAATCATGTCAATATGGATCAAACATACCCAAAACCCATGTTTTTCCCCTTAATCATGTTCAAGCACAACTAATGATAGGATTAGCAAAACTTAACCAAACTAAACCAAATTTCTAACAGAGGCTTAAAACAATATTTTAGAATTTCTAAACATTTTTCCAGATTTTAATCATGTAAGATTTCGCTAATTAACACTAATCATTCTTAATTAACCGTAATTAGTGGGGAACAATGCAAATCACTCACCCTTGCCACAAATTAAGATATAAGATCTGAAACTCTACTGTTATGGGTCGAATCCAAATGCTTAGCAGCAGATCCAACTCTGATTTGTCGATAATCTTCCTTGATTTGGTGTAGATCTTCTAAATTAGTGATTAGAAAGTGATTTGGGGGTGTTCTTAGAAAGTGGAGGCCATGGCCAGGGTGAAAGATATGTTTGTGGCGGCTGGAAAATGACAAAAGAAATGTTTTCTAACCCTAATCAGCCCTTAAATACTCCTAATCCCAAAATCCCCCATTGGGCCTAGCTGTTAATTACCCAATTAAGCTCGGTTAAGCTGTTTTTCACCTTCTAAACCTTAATTCAGCCATATCTCTCAAACGGTAAGTCCGTTTGGCTAATGTTACTACTCTACGGAAAGAGAAACCATCATCCGAAGCCAATAGAAGTGGTTTCAAGTCAAAACTTCTTACCAATCAAAAGTTATAGACGAAACAAGATTCACTAGGGGCAAAACGGTCATTTAAAAATCGGCAAAAATCATGGACATGGGAAATGACCCCTTTAGTCGTTCCCCAAAGTTACACGACCATACGACTTCATACGAAAAAGAAATAAATATTCTATGATACTCTAAGGCGAAGAATGCGGGTCGTTACACTCTCCCCCCCTTAAGAAATTCGTCCTCGAAATTCCTTAACCAAAACATACAAAGGATTTTGCATGCCTACCAACCATTTACAAACAATAAAGCATACAAAACAACACAACAAGCCTATCCTAGCATGCGGTTTACTAACAAGGCAAAGAGTTCTGGATACTTCTTCCTTATGTCCTCCTCTGTTTATCAAGTACAGTCTTCCTCATTCTCACCCCACTGGACTTTGACTAGTTTCACCGCCTTCCTTCGAAGCTGCTTCGTATTGTTCCCAACGATATGCATAGGCCTGTAGTTCCCAACCGCCTCGGGTTCAACCTCGATATGGTCTAACTGATCTGGTGAAATAGCCACACTAGGGTCGTGCACAAACTTCCTTAACTGGGAAACATGAAATACGTTGTGAACTCCTGCCATCTTGTCCGGTAATCCAACCTTATATGCTAAACTTTCAACTTGCTCGAGAACTGGAAATGGATCAACAAACCTTGGTGTCAACTTCCCTCTTCTACCAAATCGAATCACACTCTTCAACGGAGAAATCTTGATGAATACCAAGTCGCCAACGGAGAACTTTAAATCTCTTCGCCTTTTATCAGCATAACTCTTCTGCCTATCTTGGGCAGCCTTTATTCATTGTTGAATGACCTTGATCTTATCTGAAGTTTCTCTTATTATTTCTGGTCCAAGCACATATTATTCACCGGTTTCTAACCAACATGATGTTGAGTTGCACGGTCTTCCATACAAAGCATCAAATGGAGCCATACCAATACAGAATTGATAACTATTATTATAGGCAAACTCTACTAGATGCAAATGGCCATCCCATGATCCACCAAAATCCAATACACAAGCTCTCAAGAGGTCTTCTAATACTCGATTCACCCTCTCTGTTTGACCGATGGTTTGAGGTTGGCACGCGGTACTGAGATCTAATTCCGATCCTAATGCCTCTTGTAAGCTCTTCCAAAACCCACTAGTAAATAATGGATCTCGGTCACTCACAATGCCCTTTGGTACTCCATGAAATCTCACTACCCACATCATATACCGTTCTACCAACTTAGCTGTCGTTCTATTTGATTTGACTGGTATGAACCTTGCGCTTTTGGTCAGTCGATCCACAATCACCCAAATACTATCATGGCCCGATCTAGTCCTAGGTAAACCATCAATGAAATCCATTGAGACTTGCTCCCATTTCCATTTAGGAATTTCCAGTGGTTGTAACAAACCACTCGGCTTCTTTTTCTCAGCTTTAACTAACTGATAATTCATGCACTTGGATATAAACTTCCCAACGTCTCTTTTCATCCCTTCCCAGTAGTAGGTCTGCTTCATGTCTCGATACATTTTGTTACCACCGGGATGTATGGTTAGTTTCGAGTGATGACATTCCCTAAGAACTTCATCTCCCAATCCATTCACGTTAGGTACAACTAGTCTTACATTCTTTCGAAGCCATCCATCTCGATCTAGTCCATACTTGTTGTAACGACCCGCATTCTACGCATCGGAAGATCGTAGAATATTTATTTCTTTTTCTTAGTAAGTCGTATGGTCATGTACTTTTGGGGAATGACTAGTGGGGTCATTTCCCATGTTCACGATTTTTGCCGATTTTTAAATGACCAATTTGCCCCTAGTTGATCTTGTTTCGTCCATAACTTTTGATTGGTAAGGAGTTTTGACCTAAAACTACTTCCATTAGCTCCGGATGATGGTTTCTTTTTCCGTAGAATGGTCATAATAGCCAAACGGACTTACCGTTTGGGAGATATGGCTGAATAAAGGTTTAGAAGAGGAAAAACTGCTTAACCGGGCTTAATTGGGTAGTTGACAGCTAGGTCCAATGGGGGATTTCGGGATTAGGAGTTTAAAAGGTCTGATTAGGGTTAGAGGGACCTTCCTTTGTCATTTTCCAGCCGCCACCAACCATCTCTTCAACCTAACAATGACCTCCAACATCTAAAACACCTCCAAATCACTTTCTAATTGAAGATTAGTTTAATCAACATCAAATCAAGGTAGAATAGCATCAAAATTAAAGACAAAGGCTGCTGTGTGTATTGGGATTCGTGCCAAATAGTGAATCATTTCAGATCTGAGTTTTATTTGTGGCAAAGGTGAGTGGTTAGCATTGTTTTGACACTAATTATAGTTAATTACGGTGATTAGTGTTAATTAGCGAATTCTTACATGATTAAATTCTGGAAAAATATTCATAAATTCTGAAATATTGTTTTAGACCTTTGTAAGAAATTTGGGTTGATTTGGTTAAGTTTTGTTAATCCTATTGTTATTTTTGCTTAAACATTCTTAAGGGGAAAATATGGGTTTTTGGCTATGTTTGATCCGTTTTAACTTATCAAATTTATGTTTTGGTGTTTATGGTCGTTTCTACATGTTGTTATGACTGTATGGTATGCTTTGTGATTGGTTAGAACACTTAGAATGGTCGAAAACGCCGTCGAATGGCGTAAAAATAGTCGCTGGAAGTTGCAGGAAAAATGTGCAGGGATCAGACCGGATCGCCCCTACCCGACCCGACCCGATGGTGGAGCACGACCCAAACTGTGGCCCATCTCTCCTTAAACCGTGAATTTGTTGAACTGATGCCAGGACCACGAACTGATGAGAGATCACGAGCCGCCTCTGCTTGGTGACCACGAATTGAACGAAGAGAGAAGGATTGATCCGAAGTGAAGTGGAGACCGATCCAGATGAAGACGGTGACCAAAATCTGAGATGCAAAGGTAGTCCAAAGGAGAAGTTTGTACCCAGGATCCAGTTGGGAACCAACGAGTTAACTTCATGGTTGGGCTATTATGCGGGACGTGTGCTAAGGGGTTGTCGATGTTTATGACTTTGGATCACTATGTGTAGGGGGTACGTGAACGAATTCAGGGCCACAGTGGCCTAGGTACGAATAATGGGCTATAGACCAATGAAGCGGGGTCATTTGTAAAGATTTAGCCATTACTCCGTGAGGTAAGCTTGGTGGTAGTAGTAGTTGTACAAGCAGAACTCCATCACTACTTCGATGGGTCTAGTGGTTGAAAGCAGTGGACATCGTATGCTTTACGCACTGAGTGGGTGATGTGAGGATGGTTGCTATGCTTGATTGTTTACTGTGACATGCACACCCCCTCCCCCGTTATCTTGACACCATATGTTAGTGGCACCTTAGAGTATTATACGGTAGGTAGTGCTAACTCTTTGGTTGCAGGTCCAGGTTCAGGTATGGTTTAGTATACCTGTTTTGTTCTGTTTGGCTGCTTATCACTCATACCAGACTTTCATATGACCCAGAGTTTTGTGCCTCTTCTTATTACTCTGTGTGCTCACATGAGCAGACTAGAGACAGGTTAGCTGGTGATGTACGAGTAGCTGTACCGGAGACGAGCATGAGGCTTCCACGTATGATACTTATAAATATTCTCCCTGTGTTGTTGAAGGTCACTGTTTGGGCATTAGTAGTGCACCTACTTCTTTGCTTTCTTTCGCTTTAGATCATTTTGAAGTTGTAATAATGATGTTGGATCATAAGCTGTATTTGGATTTCCGCTGCTACGATGGTTATGATGGTTTAGTTTTTCAGCTTATGCACTGTCTCGCCTGTTTTATGTCAAAGTTATATTACTATTATATTTATTCCATGCGCTGTGAGACATTTTACAGGTTATGTGTTAGTTCTTCATCTTCTTTCTTTTCTTCTGACGACCGTCCTGTGCTAGTTGGACATGTGTACAATGCACTTTCGGAGGAAATGTCGGCTAGTATGGGGCGGACCGTCACATTTGGTATCAGAGCTCTAGGTTTCGTAGTTAACCTAGGGAAGTCATCTGGGAGAGGTAGTATACGTATATGAGAGCGCGTATTTATGATTATTTTGGTTTTAAAGTTATATATGTACTATTAGTATAGCTAAGGATGATGTCGCACTGCACAGACACCACATTGGGATGGTTAATCGTTTCTCTTTACAGATTTGACGATGAGTCGAGATACAAGGAGTACGGGACAAGGGGCTAACAATAGGAATTCTCGTGACATAAGAGCGATGTTTACTACCTTTATGAGGGAGATGCTTAGGGATGTTCAGAGAGAAGTTCCAAATGCTGCTAACGGTGGTGGTGCAATAGTGCAGGCGCCTAGGGCCGATTTCGCTAAGCTTAACAAGGATTATACTAGCCTTGGTGGGAAGCCATTCCACGGAACGGAATCGGCTATGGATGTTAAAGATTGGTTGGATAGCTGTGAGCATATCTTCGAAGACTTGGGTATTGAAGATGCTATGAAGAGGAAGCTGGCATCCCGTCAGCTGCAAGGGCAAGCGATGAATTGATGGAATGCCATTAAGGCAGCTACCCCAGAAGATCAAGTTACTTGGGATCAGTTCAATACTCGCTTTAGCGATAAGTTTATCCCAACTTCTCAGAAATCAGAGTTGTTTAGGAAATTTCTGGAGCTTAAGAAGAATGGTAGAGCAGTCTCGGAGTACATTGCAGAGATCAATACTCTATCGAAGTATGGGTTATCTCTTATTGACACTACCGAGAAAAAGAACGAGAAGTTCATAACTGGTTTGGATGGGTACTTGTGGGAAAGACAGATAAACCACATTGATGAGACCTTTGAATCTATTGTGGGGAAAGCTTTAAGATCAGAAAGTCTTTACCCAAAGTCGAAGACTAAGGTTACATCTGTAGAGAAACCAAAGCCACAAGCAAGTGATGGAGGAAAGAATGGTTCTCAGAATAAGAGGAATCAAAATCCGACCAAGGATGGCCAAAAGAAAAAGAACAAGAAAGATGTTTAGTGCTTTAGCTGTGGCAAGAAGGGCCATTATGCCAGTAATTGTCGAGCCAAGCCAGCAGACAGGAAGTGCTTCAACTGTGGCCAAGTTGGACATCAAAAGGATTAGTGTCCACAACCTTTAAAAGAGAAGCAGATCGTGAAAGCATATGCTATCAGTGTTGTTCCTTCTTCGTCGAATGCCCCAACTGCGGCGGAGAAGGGAAAGAATGTTGTTATTCAAGGTATGCTTTCTGTTTATGATGTTCCTATTAGAGTTTTGTTTGATACCGGAGGTTCCAGTTCTTTCATATCTAGTGACCTGGTAGATAGGTTGGGATTGGAACCGGAGATAGTCGATAGACCTTTAATAGTGACGAACCCGATCGGTGGTTCGACTAGCCTTAGCATAATTTGTCGTAATTTGGTTTTATCGAGTCACAGATGCATGTTTGTTTGTGATTGCTTTGTTTTGGGCTTTACTGGGTTTGGCATTATTTCGGGAGTCGATTGGCTCCACAGATATGGGGTGGTGGTAGACTGTGAGGGATTTTTGGTGACAGTTAGAGCGGATGATGGGCGGAGGGTAGTGTTTGGTGGTCTACCTAGTGATGGGGTAATGGCTAGTTTTCTAAGTTCCCTCGACATCCCGCATGATGAGTTGTCAGATGTACCTGTGGTTGTCCAGTATCCGGACGTCTTCGAGGAAGTGACCGGGCTTCCACCACACCGAGAGATTGAGTTCCGTATTGATTTAGTGAAAGATGCCAGACCTATAGTGATGCCTCTTCGTCGTATGGCGCCAAGGGAGCAGCGAGAGATCGGGAGCAAGTAAGAAATCTTTTGAAGAGGGATTTATCAGAAGAAGCGTTTCTGAGTGGGGAGCACCAGTTGTGTTTGCTACCAAGGCTGATGGTTCCCTTCGATATTGGGTAGACTATCGCGAGTTGAATAAGGTGACGAGGAAGAATAAGTATCTTCTATCGCAGATAGATGATGTGTTTGATCAGTTGAGTGGAGCAAGAGTGTTTTCCCAGTTGGATCCCGCGACAGGTTTTCATCAGCTTAGAGTGGAAGCTCAAAGTATAGCTAATACGGAATTTCGAACGCTGTCTGTATTTTATGAGTGGTTGGTTATGCCATTTGGACTGACCAATACGCCAGCATATTTCATGGATCTTATGAATAGGGTATTCAGAGATCAGTTGAATAAGTTTGTTCTTGTGTTCGTGGACGATATCTTGGTTTACTCGAGGATGGAGGAAGAACACAAGGAACATTTGAGGACAGTGATGGAGGTGTTGAGAAAACACCAACTGAAAGCAAAGTTTTCTAAGTGTCACTTCTGGGGGAGGGAAGTTAGATTCTAGGGCCATGTTGTTTCAGAGAATGGTATTGCTGTGGATCCTGCGAAGGTAGCGACGGTACAAGATTGGTCTACGCCCAAGAATGCAACAGACGTAAGAAGTTTCTTGGGATTAGCTGGATAGTATCGTAAGTTTATCCAAGACTTCTCCAAGATAGCAGCACCATTGACTCAGTTGACTAAGAAGAATCAAGCTTTCGTTTGGGACGAAAAATGCAAGAATGCATTCAAGAGTCTAAAGGAAAATTTGAAAAGTGCACCAGTGTTAGTCATTCCTAAGGGGAGTGAAGAGATGACGGTTTATACAGATGCTTGTGGTACCGGACTAGGTGCTGTACTGATGCAAGGTGGTAGGGTTGTAGCTTACGCAAGTCGGCAACTGAAACCGCATGAGAATAGATATCCTACCCATGATTTGGAATTGGCAGCTATCGTGTTCGCATTGAAGATGTGGAGACATTATCTCTTAGGAGAAAGATTTGAGTTGTTTACCGATCATAAATCGTTAAAGTATCTTTTCTCTCAGAAGGATTTAAATCTTCGTCAGCAGAGATGGTTAGAGTTCTTGGCTTCATATGATTTTGATATCGCATACACGCCTGGGAAAGGCAATGCAGTAGATGATGCCTTAAGTTGAAGTCATGCCAGTCTAGGGGTTATTTTTTTAGAATGGAAGTAACTGGAATATATTGCAGGATATGATTTCAGACCTAAATGTGAATTGGATCCAGTAATGTTAGCAAGTTTGACGATAAGACCGACTTTGATTGAGCGGATTGGCTCCAGTCAGAGGGACGATCCTAACCTTTCGGAAATCATCTCCAAGATAGAGAAGGACATCAACAGCGAGGAGATGAGTAAGTACGGACTTGACCGAGATGGATGGCTTCGAAAGAATGGAAAGTTAGTTGTACCCAACGTGAATGGATTGAGAGATGAAGTACTTAAACAGTGTCATCACTAAAAGCTGACCGTACACCCCGGTGGTAACAAGATGTATCGAGACATGAAGCAGACCTACTACTGGGAAGGGATGAAGAGAGACGTTGGAAAGTTTATCTCCAAGTGCATGAATTGCCAGTTAGTCAAAGCTGAGCAAAAAAAGCCGAGTGGTTTGTTGCAACCTTTGGAAGTTCCCGAATGGAAATGGGAGCAAGTCTCAATGGATTTCATCGATGGTTTACCAAGGACTAAATCGGGCCATGACAGTATTTGGGTAATTGTAGATCGATTGACCATGAGCGCAAGGTTCATACCAGTTAAGTCAAATAGAACGGTAGCTAAGTTAGCAGAACTGTACCTGAAGTGGGTAGTGTGATTTCATGGGGTACCTAAAGGCATTGTGAGTGACCGAGATCCGTCGTTTACTAGTGGATTTTGGAGAAGCTTACAAGAGGCGTTAGGATCAGAATTACATCTCAGTACCGCATATCATCCTCAAACCGACAGATAGACAAAGAGGGTGAATCGAGTGTTAGAAGATCTTTTGCGAGCTTGTGTATTGGACTTTGGTGGATCATGGGATGACCATTTACATCTAGTAGAGTTTGCCTATAATAATAGTTATCAATCCAGTATTGGTATGGCTCCATTTGAAGCTTTGTATGGAAGACCGTGTAACTCACCATCTTGTTGGTTACAAACTGGTGAGAAGTTTGTGGTTGGACCAGAAGCTATAAGAGAAACTTCAGAGAAGATTAAGGTTATTCGACTGCGAATAAAAGCCGCTAAGGATAGGCAGAAGAGTTATGCTGATAAAAGGCGAAGGGATTTGAAGTTCTCAGTTGGAGATTTGGTATTCGTCAAGATTTCTCCTTTAAGGGATGTGATTCGATTTGGTAGAAGAGGAAAGTTGGCACCAAGATTTGTTGGTCCATTTCCAGTTCTCGAACAAGTTGGAAGTTTGGCATATAAAGTTGGATTACCAGACAATATGGCGGGAGTTCATAACGTATTTCATGTTTCCCAGTTAAGGAAGTTTGTACATGACCCCGATTTGGCAATTTCACCTGATCAGTTGGATGATATCGAGGTTGAACCTGAGGCGATTGGGAACAGCAGGCCAATGCGTATCGTTGGGAACGATACGAAGCAGCTTCGAAGGAAGGCGGTGAAACTAGTCAAACTCCAGTGGGGTGAGAATGAAGAAGACTGTACTTGGGAAACAGAGGAGGACATAAGGAAGAAGTATCCAGAACTCTTTGCCTGGTAAGGTTTTTTTATTAGTATAGTACTCCCTCATTAGTAAATCGCATGCTAGGATAGGCTTGTTGTGTTGTTTTGTAGGCTTTATTGTTTGTAAATGGTTGGTAGGCATGCGGAATCTTTTGTATGTTTTGGTTAAGGAATTTCGGGGACGAAATTTCTTAATGAGGAGGAGAATGTAACGACCCGCATTCTACGCATCGAAAGATCGTAGATTATTTTTCTTCTTAGTAAGTCTTATGGTCGTGTACTTCTGGGGAACACTAGTGGGGTCATTTCCCATGTTCACGATTTTTGCCGCTTTTTAAATGATCATTTTGCCCCTAATTGATCTTGTTTCATCCATAACTTTTGATTGGTAAGGAGTTTTGACCTGAACCCACTTCGATCAGCTCCGGATGATGGTTTCTCTTTCCGTAGAGTGGTCAAAATAGCCAAACGGACTTACCGTTTGGGAGATATGGCTGAATTAAGGTTCAGAAGAGGAAAAACAACTTAACCAGGCTTAATTGGGTAGTTGACAGCTAGGTCCAATGGGGGATTTCGGGATTAGGAGTTTAAAAGGGCTGATTAGGGATAGAGGGACCTTCCTTTGTCATTTTCCAACCGCCACAAACCCTCTCTTCAACCAAACAATGGCCTCCAACATCTAAAACACCTCCTAATCACTTTATAATTGAAGATTAATTTAATTAACATCAAATCAAGGTAGAATAGCATTAAATTAAAGACAAAGGCTGCTGCGTGTACTGGGATTTGTGCCAAACAGTGAATCATTTCAGATCTGAGTTTTATTTGTGGCAAAGGTGAGTGGTTAGCATTGTTTTGACACTAATTATAGTTAATTATGGTGATTAGTGTTAATTAGCGAATTCTTACATGATTAAATTCTGGAAAAATATTCATAAATTCTGAAATATTGTTTTAGACCTCTGTTAGAAATTTGGGTTGATTTGGTTAAGTTTTGTTAATCCTATTGTTATTTTTGCTTAAACATGCTTAAGGGGAAATATGGGTTTTTGGCTATGTTTGATCTATTTTAACTTATCAAATTGATGTTTTGGTGTTTGTGGTCGTTTCTACATGTTGCTATGACTGTATGCTATGCTTTGTGATTGGTTAGAACAGTTAGAATGGTCGAAAACGCCGTCGAATGGCGTAAAAACAGTCGTTGGAAGTTGCAGGAAAAATGTGCAGGGATCGGACCGGATTGCCCCTACCCGACCCGACCCGATGGTGGAGCACGACCCGAACCGTGGCCCATCTCCACTTAAACCGTGAAGTTGTTGAACTAATGCCAGGACCACGAACTGATGAGAGATCACGAGCCGCCTCTGCTTGGTGACCATGAACTGAAGTACAACTGAACAGAGCTGTGGAGCTAACCCGACCTGAAGAGCACGACCCGACCCAAACAGAGTTGGCACCATGGACTGAACGAAGAGAGAAGGACTGATCCGAAGTGAAGTGAAGACCGATCCGGATGAAGATGGTGACCAAAACCCGAGATGCAAAGGTAGTCCAAAGGAGAAGTTTGTACTCAGGATCCAGTTGGGAACCAACGAGTTAACTTCATGGTTGGTCTTTGCTGCGGGACGTATGCTAAGGGGTTGTGGATGTCTGTGAATTTGGATCACTATGCGTAGGGGGTACGTGAACGAATTCAGGGCCACAGTGGCCTAGGTACGACTAATGGGCTATAGACCAATGAAGCGGGGTCATTTGAAAAGATTTAGCCATGACTCCGTGAGGTAAGCTTAGTGGTAGCAGTAGTTGTACAAGCCGAACTCCATCACTACTTCGATTGGTCTAGTGGTTGAAAGTAGTGGACATCGTATGCTTTACGCACTGAGCGAGTGATGTGAGGATGGTTGCTATGCTTGATTGTTTGATGTGACATGCACACCCCCTCCCCCGTTATCTTGACACCATATGTTAGTGGCACCTTAGAGTATTGTACGGTATGTAATGCTAACTCTTTGGTTGCAGGTCCAGGTTCAGATATGGTTTAGTATACCTGTTTTGTTTTGTTTAGCTGGTTATCACTCATACCAGACTTTCGTCTGACCCAGAGTTTTATGTCTCTTCTTATTACTCTGGGTGCCCACACGAGCAGACTAGAGACATGTTAGCTGGTGATGTACGAGTAGCTGTACCGGAGATAAGCAGGAGGCTTCCACGTATGATACTTATAGATATTCTCCCTGTGTTGCTGTAGGTCACTACTTGGGCATTAGTAGTGCACCTCCTTCTTTGGTTTCTTTTGCTTTAGAGACAGTTTTGAAGTTGTAATAATGATGTTGGATCATAAGCTGTATTTGGATTTCCGCTGCTACGATGGTTATGATGGTTTAGTTTTTCAGCTTATGCACTGTCTCGCCTGTTTTATGTCAAAGTTATATCACTATTATATTTTATTCCATGCACTGTGAGATATTTTACAGGTTCTGTGTTAGTTCTTCATCTTCTTTCTTTTCTTCTGACGACCGTCCTGTGCTAGTTGGACATGTGTACAGCACACTTTCGGAGGAAATGTCGGCTAGTACAGGGCGGGCCGTCACACTTGCTCATCTCCTCACTGTCGATACACTTCACTAACCTGGAGATGATTTCCAAAAGGTTAGGATCGTTCCTTTGACTAGAACCAATCCATTCAATCAAAGTCGGTCTGATCGTCAAACTTGCTAAAATCTCTGGATCCAATTCGCATTTAGGTCTGAAATCATATCCTGCGATATATTCCAATTGTTTCCATTCTAAAAACATAGCCCCTAAATTGGCATGTCTTCTACTCAACGCATCAGCTAACACATTGCCTTTTCCGGGTGTATATGCGATATCAACATCATATGAAGCCAAGAACTCTAACAATATTTGCTGACGGAGATTTAAATCCTTTTGAGAGAAAAGATACTTTAATGACTTATGATCAGTAAACAACTCAAATCTTTCTCCCAAGAGATAATGTCTCTTCATCTTTAATGCGAACACGATCGCTGCCAATTCCAAATCATGGGTAGGATATTTTTTCTTGTGCGGTTTCAGTTGTCGACTTGCGTAAGCTACTACCCTACCACCTTGCATTAATACAACACCTAATCCGGTACAACAAGCATCCATGTATACTGTCATCTCTTCATTCCCCTTAGGAATGACTAACACTGGTGTACATGTCCACTTCTCCTTTAGGTTCTTAAATGCTTTCTCGCACCTTTCGTTCCAGACGAAAGCTTGATTCTTCTTTGTCAACTGAGTCAATGGCGCCTCTATCATGGATAAACTGGCGATAATATCCAGCTAATCCCAAGAAACTTCTTACGCCTGTCGCATTCTTGGGCGTAGACCAATCTTGTACCGTAAGCACCTTCGCAGGGTCCACGGCAATACCATTTTCTGAAAAAACATGGCCCAAGAACCTCACTTCCCTCCTCCAGAAGTGACACTTAAAGAACTTCGCTTTTAGTTGGTGTTTTCTCAACACCTCCATCACGGTCCTCAAATGTTTCTTGTGTTCTTCCTCTGTCCTCAAGTAAACCAAAATATCATCCACGAACACAAGAACAAACTTATTCAGCTGATCTCCAAAAACTCTATTCATAAGATCCACAAAATATGCTGGTGCATTGGTCAACCCGAATGGCATGACCAACCACTCATAAAATCCAGATGGCGTCCGAAATGTCGTTTTAGCTATACTCTCAGCTACTACTCGAAGCTGATGAAAACCTGTCGTGAGATCAAACTGGGAGAACACTCTTGCTCCACTCAACTGATCAAACAAATCATCTATCCGTGGTAGAGGATACTAATTCTTCCTCGTCACCTTATTCAACTCGCGGTAGTCTACACACAATCGAAGAGAACCATCGGCCTTGGTAGCGAACACCACTGGTGCTCCCCACTCAGAAACACTTCTTCGGATAAATCCCTTCTTCAAAAGATCGTTCACTTGCACCCCGAGCTCTCGCTGCTCCCTTGGCGCCATACGACGAAGAGGCATCACTATAGTTCTGGCATCTTTCACTAAATCAATACAAAACTTAATCTCTCGGTGTGGTGGAAGCCCGGTCACTTCCTCGAAGACGTCCGGATACTGGCTAGCCATGGGCACATCTAACAACTCATCATGCGGGATGTCGAGGGAATTTAGAAAACTAGCCATTACCCCATCACTAGGTAGACCACCAAACACTACCCTTCACCCATCATCCGCTCTAACTGTCACCAAAAAGCCCTCACAGTCTACCACCACCCCGTACCTTTGGAGCCAATCGACTTCCAAAATAATGCCAAACCCGGTAAAGCCCAAAACAAAGCAATCACAAATAAACATACATCCATGACTCGATAAGACCACATTACGACAAATCATACTAAGGCTAGTCGAACCACCTATTGGGTTCGTCACAACTAAAGGTCTATCGACTATCTCGGGTTCCAATTCCAACCTATCTACCAGGTCACTAGATATGAAAGAACTGGAAGCTCCGGTATAAACAAAACTCTAACAGGAACGTCATAAACAGAAAGCATACCTTGAATAACGATGCCTTTTCCCTTCTGCGCCGCAGTTGGGGCATTCGACGAAGAAGGAACAACATTGATAGCATATGCTTTCACGATCTGCTTCTCTTTCAGAGGTTGTGGACATTTATCCTTGAAATGTCTTGCTTGGCCATAGTTGTAGCACTTCTTTTTCCCTGGCTTAGCTCGACATTCACTAGCATAGTGACCCTTCTTGCCACAGCTAAAACACTCAATATCATTTTTGTTCTTCTTCTTCTGACCATCCTTGGTCTGGTTCTGTTTCCTCTTTTTCTGAGAACCATTCTTGCCTCCACCGCTTGCTTGCGGCTTTGGCTCCTCTACAGATGCAACCTCAGTCTTCAACTTAGGGTATAGGCTTTCTGATCTCAAAACTTTCCCCACAATTAATTCAAACGTCTCATCGATGTGGTTAATAAGCCTTTCCCCTAAGTATCCATCCAAACCAGTTATGAACTTCTCGTTCTTCTTCTCGGCAGTATCAATAAGGGATAAACCATACTTCAATAAAGTATCGAATTCAGCAATATATTCTGAGACAGCTCTACCATTCTGCTTGAGCTCCAAGAACCTCTTAAACAATACTGACTTCTGAGCAGTTGAGATAAACTTGTCGCGCAAGCGAGTCTTAAAATGATCCCAAGTAATCTGATCCTCAGGAGTAGATGCCTTGATAGCATTCCACCAATTCATTGCCCGTCCTTGCAGGTGACGGGATGCTAGTCTTCTCTTCATCGCATCCTCGATACCCAAGTCTTCGAAGATACGCTCGTAGCTATCCAACCAATAATGAACATCTGTAGCCGACTCCGTTCCATGGAACGGCTTTCCACCAATGCTAGTATAATCCTTGTTCAGCTTAGCAAAATCGGCTCTAGGCGCCTGCACCGCTGCACCACCACCGTTAGCAGCATTAGGAGCTGCTCTCTGAAAATCTCTAAGCATCTCTCTCATGAAGGTGGTAAACATCTCCCTCATGTCACGGGCATTCCTATTTTTAGCCCCTAATCCTGTACTCCTTGTATCTCGACTCATCGTCTAATCTGTAAAGATAATCGGTTAACCATCTTCTTGGTAGTGCCGGTGCAGTGCGACTTCAACCTTATATACACTAATAACGTGTATATATATATAACTTTTGAAAACCAAAATATCACAAATATGCGCTCTCATATACGTATACTATCTCTCCCTGATGACTTCCCTAGGTTAACTACGCAACCTAGAGCTCTGATACCAAATGTGACGGCCCACCCCAGACCAGCCGACACTACCCTAAAATGCACTGTACCGATGTCCAACTAGCACGGGACGGTCGCCAAAGAAAAAGGAAAGGAAAGAAGAAAACTTCCAAAGGAACATGTAGTATATCTCACAACGCATGGAATAAAATATAATAATAACAACATATCTTTGACATAAAACAGGCGAGACAGTGCATAAGCTGAAAAACTAAACCATCATAGCAGCGGAAAATCAAAAATACAGCTTATGATCCAACATCCTTATTACAACTTCAACATACTATCTCTAAAGAAAAATAAAGGAAAGATACACTGCCAGCGCCCAAGAAGTGACCATCAACAACACAGGGAGAATATATGTCGATAATACGTGGAAGCCTCCTGCTCGTCTCCGGATCAGCTTCTCGTGCATAACCAGCTAACCTGTCTCTAGTCTGCTCATTTAGGAGCACCCAGAGTAATAAGAAGAGACATAAAACTCTAGGTCAGACGAAAAGTCTGGTATGAGCGATAAGCAGCAAAATAGAACAATAACTGGTATACTAAACCATACCTGAACCTGGGCTTGCAACCAAAGAGTTAGCACAACATACCGTGTAATACTATAAGGTGCCACTAAACATGTGGTGTAAGGGGAGGGGGTGTGCATGTCATAGTGATAGCAAACAATCAAGCATAGCAACCGAACTCACGGCTCTCACTCTTTGCGTAAAGCAACCGATATCCACCGCTCTGGTTACCAAATCTTTGGGGTCATGATGGCAACTCCGTACAACTATTGCTATGACCAATTTTCCCTTTTGCGGCTATGACGGCAACTCCGTACAATTGTTACATTGTCCCCACTGCACTGGTCCATAGTCAATAACCCAAATGGGCCAACCAGTCCACACTTCCCTGGCTCTGGTTCACCTACATGCCCCCTCTCTTCAGCAGTGAACCAAAGTTATGGATATCGATAACCCCTTTGCACACGTCCCGCAGCAAAGTCATACTCATGAAGTAAACTCGTTGGTTCCTATCTGGATCCTGAGTTCTAACTTCTCATTTGGACTACCTTTGCATCTTGGGTTTTAGTCTTCTCATGTCCAAGCTCCTTGGTTCGGTTCGTGGTCAGCTTCCTCGGCTTGCTCTGGCATCGGTTCATGGTCCACCTTGCATCGACTCGTGGTCCTCTTTCCTTCCTGGCGCGGTCCACGACTCTCCATCCTAGGGTTCGCCCCCTTCCTCACGGTCGCGGTATGAGGATCGTGATCTTCCTCACGGTCGCGGTGTGCGGATCGTGGTCTTCCTCACGGTCACGGTGTGCGGATCGTGGTCTTCCTCACGGTCGGGGTGTGCGGTCGTGATCAATCCTCACAGTCGTGGTGTGCGGTTCGTGACCAATCCTCACGATCCGGGTGTGGCCAATTCCTGCAACTCTTTCCAGCCAGCTGTTTACGTCATACAATGGCGTTTTCGACCATTCTAACTGTTCTAAACAACCAAAAAACAATCCAAACAGTCATAGCAACATGTATAATCAACCATAAACACCAATACAACAAATAATCATGTCAATATGGATCAAACATACCCAAAACCCATGTTTTTCCCCTTAATCATGTTTAAGCACAACTAATGATAGGATTAGCAAAACTTAACAGAACTAACCCAAATTTCTAACAGAGGCTTAATACAATATTTTAGAATTTCTAAACATTTTTCCAGATTTTAATCATGTAATATTTCGCTAATTAACACTAATCATTCTTAATTAACCGTAATTAGTGAGGAATAATGCAAATCACCCACCTTTGCCACAAATTAAGATATAAGATCTGACACTCTACTATTATGGGTCGAATCTAAATGCCTTGCAGCAGCTCCAACTCTGATTTAACACTAATATTCCTTGATTTGGTGTAGATCTTCTAAATTAGTGATAAGAAGGTGATTTAGGGTGTTTTTAGAAAGTGGAGGCTATGGCTAGGGAGAAAGATATGTTTGTGGCAGTTGGAAAATGACAAAAGAAATGTTTTCTAACCCTAGTCAGCCCTTAAATACTCCTAGTCCCGAAATCCCCCATTGGGCTTAGCAGCTAATTACCCAATTAAGCCCGGTTAAGCTGTTTTTTTTACCTTCTAAACCTTAGTTCAGCCATATCTCCCAAACGGTAAGTCCGTTTGGCTAATGTGACCACTCTACGGAAAGAGAAACCATCATCCGAAGCCAATGGAAGTGGTTTCAGGTCAAAACTCCTCACCAATCAAAAGTTATAGGTGAAACAAGATTCGCTAGGGGCAAAACGGTTATTTAAAAATCGGTAAAAATCATGGACATGGGAAATGACCCCTGTAACACCCCAATTCCGCTAGGGTCACTCACAAAGGGAATGCACTAGCTTTGGTGGAGTATTATCTAGGTAAACATACACAGAAATATTAAAAGACAGAACATAAATAAAACAGCGGAAGAAAAACCCAAATTTCATTCCTTTAATATCTAGTAAGGTCTAAAGCCTTTTACATCAAAATGTTATTAAGTCAATTACATCGAAATCTATCTTGCAATAGTAAAGAAGCATAAAACCATGGTTATAAATCATTCCCCAATAAAGCAGTAAAGCAAGCCATAGCCAAGAGAAATCCAAGCCGTACAAGAAAGAGCCTTGGAGCTTGGTAAGATCCGAACTAAGCTTTATTCCCAACCTGCGACTTTGGGGGGTTGGGGGGGAAACGGAAGAAAAAGAGGCGAAACAAAATGGGTCAGTCATAAAGACTGAGTAAGTCCTAGTGACTTTCAGCATAGAAACAGGTAAAGATAACATGGCATGAATAAACTGAAAGTAAACATAAGCATGATGACAAGATAAGCTACAGGAAAGATAACTAAGAATAACCTCATATGATTTTTGTCAAGTATAACATCGCAAGGTTCCCATTCAAGATAAACAAAGTATAAATTCGCAAGATTTCTATCAAGCATCGCAAGATTTCTCTGCTTCATCATTAAAGTATTTCTATGATATCTATTTGCTCTGCACCACCCATACTAGTATCCCAACCCGTGTCATGTGTTGACTATAAAATGATCCCTTGCCCAATGTCATGAAATGATCCATTACTTGGTCTCACGAAACGATCTATTAATCGATCGGCTCCCTACAAGTCCTATCTCGTTCATGTGTCTGTGTCATACGGCCCTATCACGAAATGTAGTCACATGGGCTAGGTCCACCGTAGGGTGTATCAAGCCCTAGGGTGCCGACTCCCGACACGAATCAAGCACGCACAGTGTAAACCTACAGGTGCCCAATGCCTGCTTTTTCAACTCCGGACTACGTGCACGACCATAGTCCGCCTGAACCTACAATGGCGCACCTACTCAGCCGTCGTTCTGGTCGCTTACAATCAGCCCAGTAATCGTGCCCCACCCTGCCTAGTTCCAGGGTACCATGATACGTCTAGTGGGCTACTGCTGAAAAGGACCGCGTAACTAGGGTTTCCGTCCAGCAGGTTAAGTGTTGTCATTTAAATTCGAGACTTAACCCCATCAGTCTATCATGTCAAGTTGGTTAAGTGTGGTCATTCAAGTTCGTGACTTAACCCGTCTACGTGTCATGTCAAATTGGCTAAGTGTTGTCGTTCAAGTTCATGACTTAGCCCTATGAATCATGTGTCAAGTTGGTTAAGTATATTCAAGCGGTTCATAACTTAACCTTATCAAATCATCGTGTCAAATTGGTTAAGTATATTCAAGCGGTTCATGACCTAACCCTATCAAATCATCGTGTCAAATTGGTTAAGTATATTCAAGCGGTTCATGACTTAACCCTATCATGTCATCGTGTCAAATTGGTTAAGTATATTCAAGCGGTTCATGACTTAACCCTATCATGTGGCATTAATTCGTTAATGCACTCCAACCTCTCACATCAGACCTATTGTTGTGGTCACTGGATATGCCAGGCGGTTCCGGGCAGAATTACACCACAACTTAGTCTGACCTCGGGTTTTCAAGTGCGATATGACCAACTACCCACATTGGATCCTATTGTTTGCAGTAACTGAATTTGCCGGGCGGTTCCGGGCAGAATTACACTGCAAACTCAACCCAACCTCGAGTTGGCCATTTTCAAGTTCATTCTAAGTGTCATGTCCATGTTCAAGTTTCTTGTCAAGTTCGTGTCTAGTTTCATGGCGAGTTTCATGTTTTCACTTATGCCTATTATCAAGTTAATGATTCATATTCATAACCAATTCATGTTTCAAGTTCGTAAGCATGCTTACATGCCTTCTAGATGTCCAATACATATCAACTACCCAAAACCCAACTTAGGCGCATTCATATTAAACTTTCTCCAAGTCATAAATTATCATATATGTTCCTACTCCAAATTTTACATAATTAACATATGCCCACATTCTAGGTTACATGTCAGTTTTACACATGCCCAATTCATACCAAATTTACATATGTTCAATTCATGTCGTTTTACATGTATGCCAATTTTATGCCAATTTACACATATACCAAGTTTCATGATTTACGTGTTTACAAAGCTATGCTCAATTTACATAGATCCAGTTTTATACCCAAAAATACATGTATAACATGTTTACACTAATTTACCCATAACAAGTTCTAGCCAAATTACATATATCAAGATCCATGTCATATTACATATATCAAGATTCATGTCAAATTATATATGCCAATCCCCATCCTTGCAATTACTATTATAATGACAATACCCAAATATTCAATTTCATGCTAATGGTAATAATACCCAAATATCCATTTTTTATGTTATGCCATCATTTCCACCAAACACATTTATCCAAATAGGTATTATCCCAATATTCCCCCGTATTCAATCGTACGCAAATCGCGGTTTAGGCCTAGATCCGAAATTGATCTAGGTTCATCAAAGAAAATAAATAGGGGAAGGTAGAATTTGTATAACAATAGGTATAGAGAGAAAACTGGCATAAAAACATCATCTCAGGCATAAAAGATAGATCTTGAGAATAACATTAACATGAATTGATTTACAATAGGTTGAATAGATCATGAACTTGACAAAAGAATAAAGATAGAAAAGCCCAAAACTCAAGATTCCAGAGGAAACATAAATAAACTTGAATCGATGAACATGCTTACATCTAATTACACTTTATTCCATGGCCACATTATAATTTAGCATTTCAATCTAAAAAGTAACTAGAACTTACAGAGCATGGCTAGCAAATTAAGAACTGGAATTGTCGTAGAACGTTGCAGTGTCATTGATCTATTCTCTTGAATTTGTTGTAGAAGCATTGTTCTTTGATTTGAGTCGAGTTTGGATGCTTAAGCTTTAATTTGAAGGCGACGGCCATGGTTCAAGAGGCGTCTTAGCAGCATAACGGTGTCATATGAATTTGTGATAGAGAGTCTAAGGTTAGGGGCTATTTATATAGGGTTTAGGGAGTGAACTTGGACAGAAAATCGAACCAGAAACACCAGAAAGGATTCTGGCCCAAAAACATATTCGGGGACCATGTCGACTGCCCAGTCGACCTGGTTAGGGGGGTCGACTGCCCAGTCGACCAGGGTGTTGGGCGGGATTTTCCTGCCCAGTCTGTCTGGGTTTTGAAATTCGAATTTGAACTTGAATTCAAACTGTTTTGAACTCTGAAATTTTCTGAAACTTTGGAGAGCCATAACTTGGTCATACGGACTCCGATTTTCGTCAACTCGGACTCGTTTTCAAGCAGAATTTCGAGACGAACGCAACGGCGCAACCCGTTTTCCCTGATTCTTATTTTAAAATTTAATTCTGCCTTATTTTCTTGTTTTAACATGATATCAAAATTCGGGTTGTAACATTCTCCCCTCCTTAATGGATTTCATCCCCGAAATCTTCAAGTTAAGAAGAATGGGTCCTACCATCCAATCATCCATCTACTCAATCATCAATCACAGGCATTCATCGTCCTTAAGAGCTTTCTAATTATGAACATATGCAGAAAGTGTGTATATGTTCCTTATCTAATGCAAATGATCAGGCCTGATTGATCTCCTTAATGCAAAATATGTTTAGTGCCATGAGTCCAACATGTATGCAAATAGTCCTAGTCACATAAACCCTATATGTGTGCACAAAAATCCATCCATATGCATTATCCATATGATAACACGTCCAATTTCATCCATAAAAAAGTATAAACACTCATGCATATGCAATATGGAAATGTGTCTGAGCCGATCTAGTGCCTAATGTGTGTTATGCAATCACCAGCAACCACTAGCAGCCACTTGCAACCACTTGCAACCATCAATCATAACATGTCTCAAACACATGTTTACACCCAATTGTTCCTACCTAAAGGTATAATCGAACGATAGAAGCAAGTAAAAACCTTGTGCCCATTAGGCAATGTCAAAACTAGAAATCTATGTCACATATATACTGATTTGGAGAAGAACTCCCTAAGCACCAGCCCGAAGACCGAAATCAACATCAGGACGACACCCAAAGAATTAATCAACCCAACCAATATATAAGATTCTAGGAAACTAAGCATGATGGACTCCTTTTTGGGTCACATGGAATCCCTTCCTAAAACCAACCCATATCTTATAAAACACAAAAAGTTTAGTCAACCCAACGGACACCCGCAAGCCCCAAAATGTATTACTAACAGGCGAGTCATGTTCCCTATGGGGTTTATAACAGAAATGGGATTGAGAATAGGACCGAGAGGATATACTTGAAAGATAGCATGCAAATAAGCTCTACAGGAAAAGAGGGATCAAGGATATACTCTTAAAAAGAGTTATGATACGCGTATCTAGTCTTCAATCTTATGAGTCGCATTTCCTTGAGCTTAACTCCATTGTGCTTTCACCGTCTTTAACTTGACAATTTCGTAGCTTCTTAATTCTTGTTTCCAAAATATGAGTTGGAACTCATTCTACTGTTGCCTCTCGTTCCACTTTTACATATTCTTCTTCTAGTATACTCGTCTTAAACATAACTGTGTACTCATGGTTTTATGCAAGCTCTCAAAATTCACTAGTGAATCATGGATCTCGTTTACTCACTATAAGGTATTCTACGCAGAAGAACTATCCCTTGAAAACAAACAAATGTCAACCATGTTGCCAAATGTACTTACTAAGGTGATTTTCTATAACTCATGCATAAGCGAAATGAACCACCTGCCTTAGTGGCGAACACTACTCGAGCGGATCGATAAATGTATCAAGAGAATCTAGGTAACAAAGCATGGTAGAACCCTAAGGGTTACTTGACTTCGAGGGCATTACCAAGGCAAGTCAAGAGTCTAACTACCCTCTTTTCATACTAAGGAATGGCATCATTACTGGACAACCACTCCATCCCAAGAATCAACCCATAGCCCAAAACCATAAGCATTACTTTTAAACTCAACACTAAGCATAGACATTCTCAAATCCAAACAAGTCATGAATAAATGAGCCGATTCCCCAACAGGATTTGAGACAAAAAATGGAATCCTCCACTATGCTAGTACTAAGGTGCAGAGACTCAACTATCGAAGCAGAATTAAAAGGATGCGATGTACAAAAACAAAGTTCCCACGGTATGATAGAAAAGAGAAGCTAAACTTTTAACAGAAACGTTACCACCTCTCTTAGTTATGCTAGTGGTGAGAGCATACAATTGCCCTCTCGACGATCTTGTTCTTTGCCCTTGTCCTTGTCCTATGATACTTAACTACATGACCCATTTTTTAACCATACCAACGATGTTCTTTCTTGTCATGGGTTTTATTATTCTTTCACCTGGCCACTTCCCTTTCACCTTTTTCTTCTTTCGTGGATTAAGCCATATCAACAAATTTCTCATTCTTAGACTTGTGTTCTTTATTCTCGTTCTTACTATCCTTGTATAGCTTGTTGACAAGTTTCTCGAAAGCTACTTCCATCGCACGGCAACCCTACAAAGCTTGAAATAAGATTAGTCGCAAGTAAAACTACTACGGCTACAGATGAAGGTTGGGCACTACTTTGCCCTCCGACCTGTGTCGTACACCTACAAAACTATAGTGAAAAAGAAAGAGAGAAGAGACTCAAGGAGGGAATCAAAAGATAGTGCATATGTCTTTGGGGAATATGCCTTTCGTAAAAAAAAACTTTTCTTAGAAAAATGCTTCTTTGTAAACGTTTTGAAAATAATTTCAGAAAGTTTTTAAAAGCTTTTGCCCAGTCTGGTAACCTTCTGCTCTGATACCAAATGTAATACCCCAACTCTGCTAGGGTCACTCACAAAGGGAATGCACTAGCTTTGGTGGAGTATTATCTAGGTAAACATACACAGAAATATTACAAGACAGAACATGAATAAAACAGCGGAAGAAAAACCCAAATTTCATTGCTTTAATATCTAGTAAGGTCTAAAGCCTTTTACATCAAAATGCTATTAAGTCAATTACATCGAAATCTGTCTTGCAATAGTAAAGAAGCATAAAACCATGGTAATAAATCATTCCCCAATAAAGTAGTAAAGCAAGCCATAGCCAAGAGAAATCCAAGCCGTACAAGAAAGAGCCTTGGAGCTTGGTAAGATCCGAACTAAGCTGTATTCCCACCCTGCGAACCTGGAGGGGGGTGGGAAACGGAAGAAAAAGAGGTGAAACAAAACGGGTCAGTCATAAAGACTGAGTAAGTCCTAGTGGCTTTCAGCATTGAAACAGGTAAAGATAACATGGCATGAATAAACTGAAAGTAAAGATAAGCATGATGATAAGATAAGCTACAGGAAAGATAACTAAGAATAACCTCATATGATTTTTGTCAAGTATAACATCACAAAGTTCCCATTCAAGATAAACTAAGTATAAATTCGCAAGATTTCTATCATGCATCGCAAGATTTCTCTGCTTCATCATTAAAATATTTCTATGATATCTATTTGCTCTGCACCACCCGTACTAGTATCCCAACCCATGTCATGTGTTTACTATAAAATGATCCCTTGCCCAATGTCATGAAATGATCCATTACTTGCTCTCACGAAACGATCTATTAATCGATCGGCTCCCTACAAGTCCTATCTCGTTCATGTGTCTATGTCATACGGCCCTATCACGAAATGTAGTCACATGTGCTAGATCCACCATAGGGTTTATCAAGCCCTAGGGTGCTGACCCCCGACACGAATCAAGCACGCACAGTGTAAACCTACTGGTGCCCAATGCCTTCTTTTTCAACTCCAGACTACGTGCACGACCATAGTCCGCCTGAACCTACAATGGCGCACCTACTCAGCCGTCGTTCTGGTCGCTTACAATCAGCCCAGTAATCGTGCCCCGCCCTGCCTAGTTCCAGGGTACCATGATACGTCTAATGGGTTACTGCTGAAAAGGACCGCGTAACTAGGGTTTCTTTCTAGCAGGTTAAGTGTTGTCATTTAAATTCGAGACCTAACCCCATCAGTCTATCATGTCAAGTTGGTTAAGTGTGGTCATTCAAGTTCATGACTTAACCCGTCTACGTGTCATGTCAAATTGGCTAAGTGTTGTCGTTCAAGTTCATGACTTAGCCCAATGAATCATGTGTCAAGTTGGTTAAGTATATTCATGCGGTTCATGCCTTAACCTTATCAAATCATCGTGTCAAATTGGTTAAGTATATTCAAGCGGTTCATGACCTAACCCTATCAAATCATCGTGTCAAATTGGTTAAGTATATTCAAGCGGTTCATGACCTAACCCTATCATGTCATCGTGTCAAATTGGTTAAGTATATTCAAGCGGTTCATGACTTAACCCTATCATGTGGCATTAATTCGTTAATGCACCCCAACCTCTCACATCAGACGTATTGTTGTGGTCACTGGATATGCCGGGCGGTTCCGGGCAGAATTATACCACAACTTAGTCTGACCTCGGGTTTTCAAGTGCGATATGACCAACTACCCATATTGGATCCCATTGTTTGCAGTAACTGGATTTGTCGGGCGGTTCCGAGAAGAATTACACTGCAAACTCAACCCAACCTCGAGTTGGCCATTTTCAAGTTCATTCTAAGTGTCATGTCCATGTTCAAGTTTCGTGTCAAGTTCGTGTCTAGTTTCATGGCGAGTTTCATGTTTTCACTTATGCCTATTATCAAGTTAATGATTCATATTCATAACCAATTCATGTTTCAAGTTCGTAAGCATGCTTACGTGCCTTCTAGATGTCCAATACATACCAACTACCCAAAACCCAACTTAGTCGCATTCATATTAAACTTTCTCCAAGTCATAAATTGTCATATATTTTCCTACTCCAAATTTTACATAATTAACATATGCCCACGTTTTAGGTTACATGTCAGTTTCACATATGCCCAATTCATACCAAATTTACATATGTTCAATTCATGCTGTTTTACATGTATGCCAATTTTATGCCAATTTACACATATACCAAGTTTCATGATTTACGTGTTTACAAAGCTATGCTTAATTTACATAGATCCAGTTTTATACCCAAAATTACATGTATAACATGTTTACACCAATTTACCCATAACAAGTTCTAGCCAAATTACATATATCAAGATCCATGTCATATTACATATATCAAGATCCATGTCAAATTATATATGCCAATCTCCATCCTTGCAATTACTATTATAATGACAATACCGAAATATTCAATTTCATGCTAATGGTAGTAATACCCAAATATCCAGTTTTTATGTTATGCCATCATTTCCACCAAACACATTTATCCAAATAGGTATTATCCCAAGATTCCCCCATATTCAATCGTACGCAAATCGCGGTTTAGGCCTAGATCCGAAATTGATCTAGGTTCATCAAAGAAAATAAGTAGGGGAAGGTAGAATTTGTATAACAATAGGTATAGAGAGAAAACTGGCATAAAAACATCATCTCAGGCATAAAAGATAGATCTTGAGAATAACATTAACATGAATTGATTTACAACAGGCTGAATAGATCATGAACTTGACAAAAGAATAAAGATTGAAAAGCCCAAAACTCAAGATTCCAGAGGAAACAAAAATAGACTTGAATCGATGAACATGCTTACATCTAATTACACTTTATTCCATGGCCACATTATAATTAAGCATTTCAATATAAAAAGTAACTAGAACTTACAGACCATGGCTAGCAAATTAAGAACTGGAATTGTCGTAGAACGTTGCAGTGTCATTGATCTATTCTCTTGAATTTGTTGTAGAAGCGTTGATCTTTGATTTGAGTCGAGTTTGGATGCTTAAACTTTAATTTGAATGCGGCGGCCATGGTTCAAGAGGGGTCTTAGCAGCACAACGGTGTCATATGAATTTGTGATAGAGAGTCTAAGGTTAGGGGCTGTTTATATAGGGTTTTGGGAGTGAACTTGGACAGAAAATCGAACCAGAAACACAAGAAAGGATTCTGGCCCAAAAACAGATTCGGGGACCAGGTCGACTGCCCAGTCGACCTGGTCAGGGGGGTCGACTGCCCAGTCGACCTGGTCAGGGGGGTCGACTGCCCAGTCGACTCCCCAGTCGACCTGGGTGCTGGGCGGGATTTTTCCCGCCCAGTCTGTCTGGGTTTTGAAATTCGAATTTGAACTTGAATTCGAACTGTTTTGAACTCTGAAATTTTCTGAAACTTTGGAGAGCCATAACTTGGTCATACGGACTCTGATTTTCGTAAACTCAGACTCGTTTTCAAGCAGAATTTCGAGACGAACGCAACGGCGCAACCCGTTTTCCCTGATTCTTATTTTAAAATTTAATTTTGCCTTGTTTTCTTGTTTTAACATGATATCAAAATTCGGGTTGTTACATTCTCCCCTCCTTAAAGGATTTCATCCCCGAAATCTTCAAGTTAAGAAGAATGTGTCCTACCATCCAATCATCCATCTACTCAATCATCAATCACAGGAATCCATCGTCCATAAGAGCTTTCTAATTATGAACATATGTAGAAAGTGTGTATATGTTCCTTATCTAATGCAAATGATCAGGCTTGATTTATCTCCTTAATGCAAAATATGTTTCGTGCAATGAGTCCAACATGTATGCAAATAGTCCTAGTCACATAAACACTATATGTGTGCACAAACATCCATCCATATGATAACACATCCAATTTCATCCATAAACAAGTATAAACACTCATGCATATGCAATATGGAAATGTGTCTGAGCCGATCTAGTGCCTAATGTGTGTTATGCAATCACGAGCAACCACTAGCAGCCACATGCAACCACTTGCAACCATCAATCATAACATGTCTCAAACACATGTTTACACCCAATCGTTCCTACCTAAAGGTATAGTCGAACGATAGAAGCAAGTAAAAACCTTGTGCCCATTAGGAAATGTCAAAACTGGAAATCTATGTCACATATATACTGATTTGGAGAAGAACTCCCTAAGCACCAGCCTCGAAGACCGGAATCAACATCAGGCCGACACCCGAAGAATTACTCAGCCCAACCATTATATATGATTGTAGGAAACTAAGCATGATGGACTCCTTTTTGGGTCACATGGAATCCCTTCCTAAAACCAACCCATATCTTATAAAACCCAAAAAGTTTAATCAACCCAACGGACACACGCAAGCCCCAAAACGTATTATTAACAGACGAGTCATGTTCCCTATGGGGTTTCTAACAGAAATGGGATTGAGAATAGGACCGAGAGGATATACTTGAAAGATAGCATGCAAATAAACTCTACAGGAAAAGAGGGATCAAGGATATACTCTTAAAAAGAGTTATGATACGCGTATCTAGTCTTCAATCTTCTGAGTCGCATTTCCTTGAGCTTAACTCCATTGTGCTTTCACTGTCTTTAACTTCACAATTTCGTAGCTTCTTAATTCTTGTTTCCAAAATATGAGTTGGAACTCATTCCACTGTTGCCTCTCGTTCCACTTTTACTTATTCTTCTTCTAGTATTCTCGGCTTAAACATAACTGTGTACTGATGGTTTTATGCAAACTCTCCAAAATTCACTAGTGAATCATGGATCTCGTTTACTCACTATAAGGTATTATACGCAGAAGAACTATCCCTTGAAAACAAACAAATGTCAACCATGTTGCCAAATGTAATTACTAAGGTGATTTTCTATAACTCATGCATAAGCGAAATGAACCACCCGCCTTAGTGGCGAACACTACTCGAGCGGATCGATAAATGTATCAAGATATTCTAGGTAACAAAGCGTGGCAGAATCCTAAGGGTTACACTAGACTTCGAAGGCATTACCAAGGCAAGTCAAGAGTCTAACTACCCTCTTTCCATACTCAGGAGTGGCACCATTACTGGATAACCATTCAATCCCTAGAATCAACCCATAGCCCAAAAACATAAGCATTACTTTTAAACTCAACACTAAGCATAGACATTCTCAAATCCAAACAAGTCATGAATAAATGAGCCGATTCCCCAACAGGATTTGAGACAAAAAATGGAATCCTCTGCTACGCTAGTACTAAGGTGCAGAGACTCAACTATCGAAGCAGAATTAAAAGGATGCGATGTACAAAAACAAATTTCCCACGGTATGATAGAAAAGAGAAGCTAAACTTTTAACAGAAACGTTACCACCTCTCTTAGGTATGCTAGTGGTGAGAGCATACAATTGCCCTCTCGACAATCTTGTTCTTTGCCCTTGTCCTTGTCCTATGATGCTTAACTACATGTCCCTTTTTTTTACCATGCCAACGATGTTCTTTCTTTTCATGGGTTTTATTGTTCTTACACTTGGCCACTTTCCTTTCACCTTTTTCTTCTTTTGTGGATTAATCCATATCAACAAATTTCTCATTCTTAGACTTGTGTTCTTTATCCTCGTTCTTACTATCTTTTTATAGCTTGTTGACAAGTTTCTCGAAAGCTACTTCCATCGCACGGCAACCCTACAAAGCTTGAAATAAGATTAGTCGTAAGTAAAACTACTGCGGCTACAGATGGAGGTTGGGCACTACTTTGCCCTCCGACATGTGTCGTACACCTACAAAACTATGGTGAAAAAGAAAGAGAGAAGAGACTCAAGGAGGGAATCAAAAGATAGTGCATATGGCATTGGGGAATATGCCTTTCGTAAAACAAAACTTTTCTTAGAAAAATGCTTCTTTGTAAACGTTTTGAAAAAAAATTCAGAAGGTTTTTAAAAGCTTTTGCCCAGTCTGGTAACCTTCTGCTCTAATACCAAATGTAACACCCCAACTCCGCTAGGGTCACTCACAAAGGGAATGCACTAGCTTTGGTGGAGTATTACCAAGGTAAACATACACAGAAATATTACAAGACATAATTTAAATAAAACAGCGGAAGAAAAACCCAAATTTCATTGCTTTAACATCTAGTAAGGTCTAAAGCCTTTTACATCAAAATGCTATTAAGTCAATTACATCGAAATCTGTCTTGCAATAGTAAAGAAGCATAAAACCATGGTTATAAATCATTCCCCAATAAAGCAGTAAAGCAAGCCATAGCCAAGAGAAATCCAAGTTGTACAAGAAAGAGCCTTGGAGCTTGGTAAGATCCGAACTAAGCTGTATTCCTACCCTGCGAACCTCGGGGGGGGAGGGGGGAGGGGGAGGGGGGAAACGGAAGAAAAAGGGGCGAAACAAAACGGGTCAGTCATAAAGACTGAGTAAGTCCTAGTGACTTTCAGCATAGAAACAGGTAAAGATAACATGGCATGAATAAACTGAAAGTAAACATAAGCATGATGACAAGATAAGCTACATGAAAGATAACTATGAATAACCTCATATGATTTTTGTCAAGTATAACATCGCAAGGTTCCCATTCAAGATAAACTAAGTATAAATTCGCAAGATTTCTATCAAGCATCGCAAGATTTCTCTGCTTCAACATTAAAGTATTTCTATGATATCTATTTGCTCTGCACCACCCGTACTAGTATCCCAACCCATGTCATGTGTTGACTATAAAATGATCCCTTGCCCAATGTCATGAAATGATCCATTACTTGCTCTCACGAAACGATCTATTAATCGATCGGCTCCCTACAAGTCCTATCTCGTTCATGTGTCTATGTCATACGGACCTATCACCAAATGTAGTCACCTGTGCTAGGTCCACCATAGGGTGTATCAAGCCCTAGGGTGCCGACCCCCGACACGAATCAAGCACGCACAGTGTAAACCTACTTGTGCCCAATGCCTTCTTTTTCAACTCCGGACTACGTGCACGACCATAGTCCGCCTGAACCTACAATGGCGCACCTACTCAGCCGTCGTTCTAGTCACTTACAATCAGCCCAGTAATCGTGCCCCACCCTGCCTAGTTCCAGGGTACCATGATACATCTAGTGGGCTACTGCTGAAAAGGACCGCGTAACTAGGGTTTCCGTCCAGCAGGTTAAGTGTTGTCATTTAAATTCGAGACTTAACCCCATCAGTCTATCATGTCAAGTTGGTTAAGTGTGGTAATTCAAGTTCGTGACTTAACCCGTCTACGTGTCATGTCAAGTTGGCTAACTGTTGTCATTCAAGTTCATGACTTAGCCCTACGAATCATGTGTCAAGTTGGTTAAGTATATTCAAGTGGTTCATGACAACCTTATCAAATCATCGTGTCAAATTGGTTAAGTATATTCAAGCGGTTCATGACATAACCCTATCAAATCATCGTGTCAAATTGGTTAAGTATATTCAAGCGGTTCATGACTTAACCCTATCATGTCATCGTGTTAAATTGGTTAAGTATATTCAAGCGGTTCATGACTTAAACCTATCATGTGGCATTAATTCGTTAATGCACACCAACCTCTCACATCAGACCTGTTGTTGTGGTCACTGGATATGTCGGGCGGTTCCGGGCAGAATTACACCACAACTTAGCCTGACCTCGGGTTTTCAAGTGCGATATGACCAACTACCCACATTGGATCCTATTGTTTGCAGTAACTGGATTTGCCGGGCGGTTCCGGGCAGAATTACACTGCAAACTCAACCCAACCTCGAGTTGGCCATTTTCAAGTTCATTCTAAGTGTCATGTCCATATTCAAGTTTCATGTCAAGTTCATGTCAAGTTTCATGGCGAGTTTCATGTTTTCACTTATGCCTATTATCAAGTTAATGATTCATATTCATAACCAATTCATGTTTCAAGTTCGTAAGCATGCTTACGTGCCTTCTAGATGTCCAATACATCCCAACTACCCAAAACCCAACTTAGGCGCATTCATATTAAACTTTCTCCAAGTCATAAATTATCATATATGTTCCTACTCCAAATTTTACATAATTAACATATGCCCACGTTCTAGGTTACATGTCAGTTTTACATATGCCCAATTCATACCAAATTTACGTATGTTCAATTCATGTCGTTTTACATGTATGCCAATTTTATGCCAATTTACACATATACCAAGTTTCATGATTTACGTCTTTACAAAGCTATGCTCAATTTACATAGATCCAGTTTTATACCCAAAATTACATGTATAACATGTTTACACCAATTTACCCATAACGAGTTCTAGCCAAATTACATATATCAAGATCCATGTCATATTACATATATCAAGATCCATGTCAAATTATATATGCTAATCTCCATCCTTGCAATTACTATTATAATGATAATACCCAAATATTCAATTTCATGCTAATGGTAGTAATACACAAATATCCAGTTTTTATCTTATGCCATCATTTCCACCAAACACATTTATCCAAATAGGTATTATCCCAAGATTCCCCCGTATTCAATTGTACGCAAATCGCAGTTTAGGCCTAGATCCGAAATTGATCTAGGTTCATCAAAGAAAATAAATAGGGGAAGGTAGAATTTGTATAACAATAGGTATAGAGAGAAATCTGGCATAAAAACATCATCTAAGGCATAAAAGATAGATCTTGAGAATAACATTAACATGAATTGATTTACAAAGGCTGAATAGATCATGAACTTGACAAAAGAATAAAGATAGAAAAGCCCAAAACTCAAGATTCCAGAGGAAACAGAAATAGACTTGAATCGATGAACATGCTTACATCTAATTACACTTTATTCCATGGCCACATTATAATTAAGCATTTCAATATAAAAAGTAACTAGAACTTATAGAGCATGGCTAGCAAATTAAGAACTGGAATTGTCGTAGAACGTTGCAGTGTCATTGATCTATTCTCTTGAATTTGTTGTAGAAGCGTTGATATTTGATTTGAGTCGAGTTTGGACGCTTAAGCTTCAATTTGAAGGCGGCGGTCATGGTTCAAGAGGGGTCTTAGCAGCATAACGGTGTCATATGAATTTGTGATAGAGAGTCTAAGGTTAGGGGCTGTTTATATAGGGTTTAGGGAGTGAACTTGGACAGAAAATCGAACCAGAAACACTTGAAAGGATTTTGGCCCAAAAACAGATTTGGGGACCAGGTCGACTGCCCAGTCGACCTGGTCAGGGGGGGGGGGGGTCAACTGCCCAGTCGACTCCCCAGTCGACCTGGGTGTTGGGCGGGATTTTTCCCGCCCAGTCTGTCTGGGTTTTGAAATTCGAATTTGAACTTGAATTCGAACTGTTTTGAACTCTGAAATTTTCTGAAACTTTGGAGAGCCATAACTTGGTCATACGGACTCCAATTTTCATAAACTCGGACTCGTTTTCAAGCAGAATTTCGAGACGAACGCAACGGCGCAACCTCTTTTTCCCTGATTCTTATATTAAAATTTAATTCTGCCTTGTTTTCTTGTTTTAACATGATATCAAATGTAACACCCCACCTCCGCTAGGGTCACTCAAAAAGGGAATGTACTAGCTTTGATGGAGTATTATCTAGGCAAACATACACAGAAATATTACAAGACATAACATAAATAAAACAGTGGAAGAAAAACCCAAATTTCATTGCTTTAATATCTAGTAAGGTCTAAAGCCTTTTACATTAAAATGCTATTAAGTCAATTACATCGAAATCTATCTTGCAATAGTAAAGAAGCAAAAAACCCTAGTTATAAATCATTCCCCAATAAAGCAGTAAAGCAAGCCATAGCCAAGAGAAATCCAAGCCGAACATGAAAGAGCTTTGGAGCTTGGTAAGATCCGAACTAAGCTGTATTCCCACCCTGCGAACCTGGGGGAGGGAATGGAAGAAAAAGAGGCGAAACAAAACGGGTCAGTCATAAAGACTAAGTAAGTTCAGTTACTTTCAGCATAGAAACAAGTAAAGATAGCATGGCATGAATAAACTGAAAGTAAACATAAGCATGATGACAAGGAAGGCAAGATAAACTAATATAACAAGATAGACTACGCTAACAAGATAAACTATGGTAATAAGATAAACTTCAGGCACGATGAATCAAGTATAACATCCCACAAGTAGCATCACAAGGTTCCTGCCAAGTATCACATCGCAAGGTTTCTATCAAGTATAGAATATTTCTATGATATCTATTTACTCTGCACCACCCGTACTAGTATCCCAACCCGTGTCATGTGTTGACTATAAAATGATCCCTTGCCCAATGTCATGAAATGACCCATTACTTGGTCCCACGAAAACGATCTATTAATCGTTCATGTGTCTGTGTCATACGACCCTATCACGAATTGTCGTAGAACGTTGCAGAGACTCAACTATCGAAACAGAAATATCATAGAAATATTCTATACTTGAAAGAAACCTTGCGATGTGATACTTGGCAGGAACCTTGTGATGCTACTTATGGGATGTTATACTTGATTCATCGTGCCTGAAGTTTATCTTGTTAGCGTAGTTTATCTTGTTAGCGTAGTCTATCTTGATATCTTAGTTTATCTTGCCTACCTTGTCATCATGCTTATGTTTACTTTCAGTTTATTCATGCCATGTTATCTTTACTTGTTTCTATGCTGAAAGTAACTGAACTTACTCAGTCTTTATGACTGACCCGTTTTGTTTCGCCTCTTTTTCTTCCATTCCCCCCCCGGTTCGCAGGGTGGGAATACAGCTTAGTTCGGATCTTACCAAGCTCCAAAGCTCTTTCATGTTCGGCTTGCATTTCTCTTGGCTATGGCTTGCTTTACTGCTTTATTGGGGAATGATTTATAACTATGGTTTTATGCTTCTTTACTATTGCAAGACAGATTTCGATGTAATTGACTTAATAGCATTTTAATGTAAAAGGCTTTAGCCCGTACGACTTACGGCAAGGAACTGTACAAATACATGGAAAGGATTATACGAGTTGGGGAAAACCTACATATACGGTGTATTAGGTTGGTCTACTAGTAAGTGGACCATTTCATGGTTTTTGGCAAGGGACATTTTATAGTTAACACATGACACGGGTTGGGATACTAGTACGGGTGGTGCAGAGCATATAGATATCATAGAAATATTTTAGTGGTGAAGCAGAGAAATCTTGTGATGCTTGATAGAAATCTTGCGAATTTATACTTAGTTTATCTTGAATGGGAACCTTGTGATGTTATACTTGACAAAAATCATATGAGGTTATTCTTAGTTATCTTTCTTGTAGCTTATCTTGTCATCATGCTTATGTTTACTTTCAGTTTATTCATGCTATATTATCTTTACTTGTTTCTATGCTGAATGTCACTAGGACTTACTCAGTCTTTATGACTAACCTGTTTTGTTTCGCCTCTTTTTCTTCCGTTTTCCCCCCTAGGTTCGCAGGGTGGGAATACAGCTTAGTTCGGATCTTACCAAGCTCCAAAGCTCTTTCATGTTCGGTTTGGATTTCTCTTGGCTATGGCTTGCTTTAATGCTTTATTGGGGAATGATTTATAACTATGGTTTTATGCTTCTTTACTATTGCAAGACAGATTTTGATGTAATTGACTTAATAACATTTTGATGTAAAAGGCTTTAGACCTCACTAGATATTAATTGGGTAGCAAACCCCATAAGAAGTTCTTATCCAAATCAGTATATATGTAACATAGACTTCCAGTTTTGACATTGCCTAATGGTCACAAAGTTTTTACTTGCTTCTATCATTCGACTATATCTTTGGATAGGAACAATTGGGTGTAAACATGTGTTTGAGACATGTTATGATTTATGGTTGCAAGTGGTTGCTAGTGGTTGCTCATGGATGCATTTACACACATTAGGCACTAGATCGGCTCCGTCACCTTTCATATTGCATATGCATGAGTATTTATACTTATTTATGGATGAAATTGAATGTGTTATCATGTGAATGTTACATAACGTTCCTGTAGTAACCCGTAACTTCCCCGGTAAGGAAAGCGCGGATACTTTGAGAACAACACACAAAAGAACGCAAACAGACGAACATTTCATTGTTTATTACAACAATTCCATCAGAATACAAGAATATACAGAGTATGAATCAATATTACACAAAATAAAATATCAGAGATTACAATACATAGCAGCGGAAAATAATACAAAACACAACTGAAGGAGATATACGGATACAAAGCTTTCCGGATATCATTCTAGCTGTAAATTAGGATCCTGTGAATATAAATCTGCAAAACCAAAACTAATAGCTGCTCGTGTCGAAAATAAGGGCAGCCAGAGTTTAGGTTAAAATAATAAACTCCAGGCCAGTCATGTGACTGGTGTGAGAACTAAAACAGTTATTAATCATTATTTTAAAGTTAGGTAAATCAACGGACCACGCCGTATAACACGGAACGGGTTTCCTCCCAAGAGTACCAGTGCATAAAACAATAGCGTGATGCTAAATAAAGAACAATGAAGCTATTATAAGACCAGGTCCCATCACACAATGCAACGCAAGCCGGAGGATAGGATTTTTACCTTATAATAGCCAAAGAATGCTTGATACGCTAAATTTCATGTTTTATTATTATTACAAGTGTATAGTGTCAAAATAATTTCAATCATAAGTATCAATCATAGACGACACGATCATCCCATGCTACTATGTCGCCAAATATAGGTTATACAATCAAAACTGCAAAGTCACGTATTGAAAGTTGGATATCCATCTGTGAACCGAGGCAAGGGATCGTCCTCTATCGATTCGAGACTGTCTAGTCCGAGTCTCAGGAACAGAACGCATCGTCCCTTGGATCGTCAGGGCCGGTCCACCGATGTGGATTATAATTCTTGAACACTGCGTTTCCCCACTCTATGGGGCGTAAATGAGCCAACGAATGACTCTATCGGACCCGGATCGTTCGATCTAACCGAGGCGTCTCAAATTCCATTATCCACATAAGCAATGTCATCCAGTTCAAGCACTGACACCACTTCTAACTAGAAGGAAACGCATGCCCTCCCTGAGGTCCTTCTCCCGTTTTTGGTTCACACCGGGGTGTGAGGCTCGCGAATTAACACTACACAAAGCTACGCCACAAAGGCCGTGCTTTGATCATCAACCACAAGACTCTGCTTTTCAACAGAAGCCTTGACCATTTGCATCTCGGCATGCCACACAGGCAATTCACGCTATGCAACCGATATCAATCACACAGAATGAAATCCAATGTTAGACACACAATCCATTTACAAGTCCATTCTGGGTCTGAACGAAACCGGAGGCACCTTGTACCTCGCATATCCATCGATCTCCATGTACGTCTGGACGATCACCAACTGATTCCCTCCTCTTGGGTGTACAGCCCAATCAAGATCATCAGTAATTATCCAAACGATGTGAAGACCTCCGGTCTTCGACCACCATCTTCATCTTTGACTTATCGTCGTATCAGTTATTCAGAATGGGATAAACCCGGTCTTTCCGAATAACTCGTGTATATAATAAACAAGTGTTACACAAACACAACATATGCCGCATTCCAATTCATCTGTCACTAACCGTAAATTAGTAAGAGAACAATTCCCCAAATATTGACCCCGAAGGCCGAAACCAACATCAGATCAATACCCAGGAAACCATTCTTCTTAACTAACGTACAGTTAGTTTCTAAATTTCACATTCTTAGGGAAAGGTTCCCATTAATTTTATCAAAGATAAATTATTTAAATTTATTCTTTAATCTTCTTTTGAATATCAATTCAAACCAAGTTATGGTTTATCCAAACTAGTCGGGATTAATGAACCTTACCGAAGTAATCAATTGTTAAATTTCCCAACCCCAACCTATTCATCCCATGAAGTAAAACTGGTAATACTTCATATCTAACACCATGGTGTTATAGGTAAATTCAATTACCATTTCACGTTTAAATCTAATTAAAGATTTAACTATCGTCTGGAATGAAACTGGTGGTACTCCATTCTCGATCATTCCATGAATTTGATAATTTTAATTATCAAATTCATTTTTCAATCTATTTAAAGATTCATTAAAACTCCACTTAGTTTTAATCTTTAACTGGGTTAAAGAACCAATGTCATTTAAAACACGGTTCACGAAAAACCCAAAATCGCATTTCATTTCCACCAGCCTTTAATCGTAAATTAGCAAGTGAACAATTCCCTAAGTAATAACCCCAAAGGCCGAAACCAACATTAGATCAATACCTAAGAAACCATTCAACTTAACTAATCCTTAGTTATTTTCTGATTTTCTTATCTCTATTGGGTCTAAGAACAGTATTATTAGATACCGTTCACGACAACCCAAAATCACATTCCATTAAATGTCGGGTTAAAAAACAAATGTTATTTAAAACACCGTTCACGATAAACCCAAAAATCCATTCCAATTAAATATTATTTAATTGGTTCACTTCATTAAATCTAAATAAAAAGATTTAATCTTTTTCTCAACTGGGTTTAAGAACAGTGTTAATGAAGACACTATTCACGAGAAACCCAAATCCCATTTGATATTAAATACAAGGCTCTGAATAGAAAATATATCGGCTTATATTCAATATCAAATACTACAACCAACAAATATCGTGTTGGAAATAACGATATATATATATATCTTTCAAATTTCCATAACAATATCTGTATAATCCCGACATTCAATATCGAAATATTCTGAAGATAATTTCGATTCAAATCCATTTCCAATTTATATATTGGAAATTCTGGTTATTTTCAAAACCATTTCAAATCCACTTTATTTATTTTTAAAAAATAAATGGAATTATAATTCTAGTTCAAAACTAGTTCGTTTTGACAAAAATTTGTTTTTATCCTTCAAATACGGAGTTTTTCATCCCAATTCTTTCCAAATCATTTCTTATGATTTTACATTATTAATATTTTTAATAATTTTATCAAGGCCCGTACAGTCGATTTCCATCAACGGTCATCGAACTGCACTTACAGCGACCTTTTACAAATTTGATTCGGACATAATTCCAAATCGAACCGTTAGATTTCTGATTTCTAATGTTCGTTAGAAATCTCTTTTCGATACGAACCCAACGGTTCCAGTTTTAGGAGAATCCGACGGTCGGATCTCCCGTAACATTCGTTCGAAGTCAATGATCGAAATTCACAAACTGCCGCAGCGCGGCGCGTTCTATTCAGGCCATTTAATATATATAATGTATATATATTATATATATTTCGTCGATTTCTATTTAAAACGAATTTATAAATAGTTTTAAATTTGTTTCAAAAACAGTTTCAACTTCCATTTCAAATTCAAATCAAAATTGAATTTTTCCTTATAAATTCGTTTTAAATTCATTTCAAATTGATTTCAATTCAAATCGATTTCAGTTCAATTTCAATCTAATTCGAATTTCAAGTTAGTTTAATTTGAATTTCAATTCATTTAAATTTAATTAGAATTTCAATTCAATTCAGTTTAATTCGAATTTCAATTCATTTCAAAATATCAGATTTTGAAACCATTTTCGATATTCATTGTAAATTGAATAAAATCGACAAAGTTCCCGTTCGTGTTAAAATGGCGTTTAGCTACTTAACACGGCTTCACATTTCAATGTTCACAGAATATTATTTTAAAATATTCGTCATTTTTAAAATAATCGTTATTTTAAAATATTCATTCTTTCTGAACTGGAATCAGACACAGTAGTTACCATATATTGTTGATTATATGGATTTTCACACAACAAATGTATATAACAACAATGAAAACAACAATCCATCATCCAGACTGCATTCTACACTGTATAGGCATTGAATATAAATATTCAACGCTTATAACAGTCTGTCAATCAATCGATCGACATACAACTAATTATTGGGACTAGTGTATGTCATATATCATCCCAACACCCGTGTGGGGTTTCAAACAATCAAACACAGATTTTATTTGTGCAGTTGGGCGATGTGTAAAATTTATCGTCCCAATCAATATCAGTCAAATGTGTGTATATAAACAAATCGCCCAATCTGTTTATATTTATTTCATTTTAAATACACGTTAAAAATTCTATTTTTAACTATAAAATACTTTTACCTATATAAATATTTTATTTCATTTCACATCACACAATCAACTACACATCAAAATCAAACAAACAAACAAGCATACAAGCCGTCCATGGTCTATGGACGACGGGTGTCGGGTGCTACAAACACCTTCTGCATCCTAGTATATATTTTAATTAGAAAATAAAATAAAAGTGAGAAGTTCTCACAGAGGGTTCCACTCCTACATTTCATTTCTGAACTGTCTGAATTCCCTTTTGATTTCTATCAGTTCCATCTCACTTCTTTTCACGCTGCTCATAGTAAAAATCATATTTTTAATATGATGTTCATTTTAAAAATCACGTTTTCATAATGGCACTTTATATATAAAAATTATATATTCTTCCAACGCTTCCTTTTATATTTAGATTATATTTTTACATTGCTACTTCATATATAAAAATCATATTTTTATTTCGCTACATGAATAAAAAATATATTTCCTATCATATAAAAATATCGCCTTTCTTCATATAAAAATATCGCCTTTATTTATATAAAAATATATACTTTCAATTCTATAAAAATCATACTTTTGTTTCTATAAAAATCATACTTTTGTTTCTATAAAAATCATACATTAAACTCTATAAAAATCATGCTTTCAACTCTATAAAAAATCAATACTTTCAACTCTATAAAAATCAATACTCAATGGAAAAGAAAAATACTGAAATAAAATAAAGAAACTTACTCTTCTTCTTCTTTTTTTTGTTCTTGTTCGCAGAGGGGGGAGGGGGGTGGGTTGCTGGACGTTGACGGAGGAGGGTAGCTCGTGGCTGGCGTCGGCGGTGGTGCCAAGGAGGGGCGGCAGGTCCTAGGGTTTGCTTTGGTGGCTGTGTCAGCTTCAGGGGGTCGTGGGTTCTTCAATCATGCGAGGGGTTTGGAGAGTAGAAGGGGTGGCGTTGGGGGGGATGGACGGAGGGGGTTGCGGCGGGTGCGGCGGACCTGGGAGGAGCGGTGGCGTGGATTAGATCGGACGGTTTTTTCTTCTTCTAGTTTTTCATTTCGATCTGGTGAAGTGAGAGAAGAGGGAAAGGTGTGAGGGGGGGTTAGTGTAATTAAATATATTTATTTATTTTATTATTTTTATTTTATTCTCTAAAAGGTTACTTTAAAATTCGAACTCAAAATTGAGCCGATTGTCGTCCCCAGCGTAATATCCCCATTCTGAACACAATGGGATATGTCCCGTAAGCCAATTTGGCCGTTTTAGTCAGTTTTCATCAAAATCAAAATATAAATTAGTATATATTCAATTCGAACGTACATTTCAATTTACTGGGGTCACATACGGACTCTAAAAATTCCAGAAGAATATTTTCTAGCTTCGTGTTGACAATACGGTCCTAACAAAACTAATTTCATCGAATTCTAAGATTGTTTGAAAAATGGCCATTTTCCAGTCAATTAAAATCAACTGAAATTGGTCAAACGCGTTTTCCTTTGCCACGCTCACATATTGAATTCAAAAATTATGAATTTTGAAACCTAGCAATAACTTGACATCACGGATCCAACAAAATTGGTTTCGTCGAAATCCGAGGTCGTTTGCAAAATTTCCATTTTTAAGGGCCAGAATTCTATTGCGACTATTCTGAATTTTCAACTGGACGTAACTTTTGATTCCCGCTATGAAATTTTGATTTTTCGGATTCGTTGGAAAGATACTCTCAATTAGATTCAAATATTTTTGGTTTCGGTAAAATACGGTTTATTTTGAATCCTGTACATTCATTTGAAGTTTGAAATCGAATTACCGAACTACCACGCCATTTTCAATTCCTTTTATAACTATAAATAAATATTTATATTCTAACAACACTCTATATAAATATTTCCATTATACTTCTATTCAAAATAAATTTCCCGTCGTTTTTATTTAAAATATATCATTTTAAATAATCAAAAAATTTCAAAATTGCCAAAATAAAAAGTTTAAATTGGCTCGGATTTCCGGGTTCTTACAGTTCCCCAAAGTTACATGACCATACGACTTCATACGAAAAAGAAATAAATATTCTACGATACTATAATGCGTAGAATGCGGGTCGTTACAGTATACTTGTCTGAAAGTAATCTATATCTTCCTTGACGCTATCCCTTTAAATTTGAATAGGTGAAATTAATTTTTGGGGACACTTATTAATTGACACTAAATATTTGGTAACTGCCATTCTCGTGCAAATAAAATTTCGATCATTCAAGTTATTGAATTTAAATTTAATTATATTATTTAATATGGTTTCAAAATAATTTTTTGATAATAATGAATGGTTCAATCTGAAATTTAATAAGAAATTTTCACGAAGCAGTGTGTTAACGGTATATAAGTTACATTTGCTTTAAAAATTACAATGTGTAGATTCTAGGTGAAATAAATTCTAACAACATTCAAGTATATATTTTTGGATATTGTCTTTAATATATTTCATGTCCATTCAAAATGTAACATTTAGGAATTTGGAATGGAGATTAAATATTTAAACCTTCACTAATTTATTTATCTAGGAATGTGAATATGTGACACCCCACGTCCGTTAATGTCACTCGCAAAGGGAATGCATTAAGTTTCGTGAAGCGTTGTAGGTAAACAGGCACAGAATATTACAAGACAGATATAAAATTTTGTAGCGGAATAAAACAACTTTATTAATTATAAGATACCATGTCCAAAACATCATTTGTTTGAAATATAAAAGCCCATTACAACATAAAAACCACTATCTTGTAGCTCATAAATATCAGAGTACATAAAAGAAATAAAAATTCCCCAAGAGCAAATATAGCCATATCGATAAGGATAGGAGCCTGAGTCATACGTATCAGCAACTCCAACAAACTAAGCAGAATCACGGTCAAGCCTGACTCCCTGAGAACCTTGGGGGGGGGAACAGATAAAAGAAGGAGAAACAAAAAGGGTCAGACATAAAGTCTGGCGAGTCTAGTTACTTTTTGCCAGTAAATAAATAAAGTAACATGATAGGCATATAAAGTGGATAAGACAGAGATCACTACATAAATGGCTGGCATGACAAGGTGGACAGGGTAAGCTGTATGTGCTTCACTAATGATTACTCTGCACTATAACTAGTATAACTAAACTGAGATGATCCCTTCCACTATAGGTTGGTAGACTTAGGGCATACGTCCGAGTGTACCCTAATTACTACCCTAATCGATCGGCTCCCAACTCCGTAGATACCCTGTGTTGGCCCCACAGTAGGAGGTATCATTTCCTAAAGTGGCAACCTAAGATGTGCACAACCATATCTACTGGTGTCACGGTCGTCTTATCCCCCTCTGCCCGGCTCATGCACGAACATGGCCCAGTCGGTTTGCGCCGCGCACACCTTCCGTCTCGTTTGGATCTCTTATAATCAATCAGTAAGCGTGCCCCTTCTCTGCCTAGTACGGAGTTCTTTATTTGATACTGCTCCGGGTTACTGACTGAAATTGGTCCCACACAATTTGATACAAGCTCTCCCCTTTGTCTTGTATCCCCACTAGGTTTTTCACTTACTATGTATACCCTTAGGTGTCTTTAATTACATAGCCCTATGTCAGTTATGCTTACCCTAAAGGGTGTCTTTAATTACATAACTTTATTGGGTTAAATTCGTGTGCTATATGTTAATATTACGAACCCCTTCTAATTTACTTAACCCACCAGCTACCCATTCAATTTTTACTTAACCCTAACTTAAGTTCATAATCATACAATCCTTATGGATTAAATAAGGTTAAGCAGTCCATTTCATTACCATGTCCAATTATGGTTATAATTGGCTAAACCTCCCACATTAGGCCTACAACATATAGATGCTGGATATGCCGGTCGGGTCCGAGCAGTCTTATTCCACAGTTGGGTCTAACCTTGTGTCTTAGCCCGATCCGTATTTACGTACTTAGACCTCCCACATTAGGTTCAACACTAGTGGCTGCTGGATATGCCGGTCGGGTCTGGGCAGACTTCTACCACTAATGAAATCTGACCTCGTGTCATAAGAACAATTACAATTCCTAATTGTAACTAAACATTCCATTTTTATCCAAATCTGCCTATGTTATTATAGGTGATTATTTCTATGTTTCCCTTTTTTGAATTATATGTCCAATTCATATAAATATAACATAAGTTATGCCAATTATAAATCACTTTTTCCCCGTTTCCTCACTAATGTATTCGCACGTATTTTGGCGGCATCTAGGCTTTAAAGTAGCCTAGCCATACAAATGAAAAGGGAATATGACAAAGGTGATAGTTTCAACATATTTTGGCATAAACATAAAATAGTATGATAACAAGGTGAATGGACATGTAGTTAATCATCATAACAATGTGGTCATAAAACTGATGACTTGTGGCAATTACTACGATGTCAAAGCAAGCATAATGAGATCTGAATTAGAAGTCCAAGTATTTCGATCTAGCATAATTAGGGTGACATAGTAACATGTTTTAGATCTAAAGATGGATTCACATGTCAAGTTTACAACATATCTAAATTGATCACAATATGACAGGTGAAAGGTGATTTACATAAAGAACTATATCTAACCAATGTTACAAGTGTCCAATTTAATAGATGTACATTCACCACAATATAGTTATAAGTCAAGATCCACATAGGAAACATAATAGAATAACCACAATTGTATTAGATCTAGGGAATTAGATCCATCATGACATAGAATAGAGTTTAACACTAGCATAGAATCATAGTTTACAACATATCCAATTAACAGACTTTCATAATTTACTTTTATTTATCTAAACCTAAAAGCGACTAGAAACTCACAGCGTTAGGTTTAGATAATTGAGAAAGAACGGATCTAGAATTTATGAATTTGATCTGCAAAGTATGTTGTTGTGGAAAACGGTTCTGTCTCAGTTTGCACCTCGGTAGCATATGGCCTCCATGATTTCCGATGAAGAAAATAGAAGAATAGGACACGTACATATATCTTCCATACCCCCTGAAACCGAGTGCCATGTCAGCCATAGGGGTGTCGACACCCCTGTGGGTGGGTCGACTCCTGGGTCGACACCCCTTAAGGGGGGTCGACCCATGGGTCGACACCCCTCTAGGGGGGCCGACCCCCTAGAGCGGGAATTTTGCCGCTTTGAAGAATTTTTCGAATTTGAATTATTCTGGATAAAATTCTGACTCATTTCTGACTCATGTGTATGTATATAATTTTTTTGCACATATACAAACTTAAAACCCTCATAACTTCTTCATACGGTGTCCGTTTTACGCAAACCAATGTCTATCTTGACAAGAATTTTGAGACGGACGGAATGGTGCAGTCTATTTCCTCTAATTCGAAGTATTAAATTAATTATTATTTTATTTATTCCCTTTAATGTTGTAAAAATTCGGGGTGTTACATTCTCCCTAACTCAAAGGATTTCGTCGTTGAGAAGAATGCATAACTCACCATCCATCATCCATCTACTTATCCACCAATCATTGGCATCCATTCTCCTTAAAGATTTCTAGTGCTTATATGAACATATACAAAGGTGTGTGTACATGTCCCAATACTAATGCGAAGATCAGGTGGGATACTGACTTAGTTGACCTCCTTAATGCAATGTATGTTAGTGCCATGAATCCAATATGTATGCAAATAATCCTATTATATCATGTGAGTTCTATATGTGTGCACATTCATTCGTCCAAATGCAACTCCCATATGTTAGTCCATCCATTTCCATCCATAAAAGAAAAGAAAATGCACACACATCCATATGCAGTATGAAAGTGATTGAGCCGATCTTAGTGCCAAATGTGTGTGTATATACGTCCACAGGCAACCACTAGCAAACACTTGCATCCATCAAACATAACATGTTTCAAACACATGTTTACATTCATAGGATTCTTATCTAAAGGTCAAAAAATTCTATGGATAAGATATGTTCAAATGATAGAAACAAGCACGATAAAACTTTGAAAAAGGAGTTAAGAACATACCCTCGAAAAGAAAAGGGTACGAAGCACGAATTTTGTCTTCAGTTTACCAAGTCGCATCCTCTGGGCTATCTCCCCTTTGAACCTTTAGTAACATGATCTCCTTATTGCGCAGCTTTTTAACTTATGACCCAAGAATACAGGTAGGGACTCGTCTGACTATCGCCTCCCGTTCCACCTCTACTTCTTCCAACATACTCGACTCAACAACTTCTACGGTATCGTGTAGGCATTTCCGCAGATGAGAGACATGGAAAACGTCATGAACACCAGATAGATTTTCTGGGAGATTTACTCTGTAGGCATTTGGCCAATCCTCTCGGTTATGGGAAATGGTCCCACAAACCTAGCTGCCAACTTCCCTACTGATCCGAAGCAAACCACATTCCTTAGAGGCGATACTTTGATAAAAACTAAGTCTCCCACTTCAAATTCGATGTCAGTCCTTCTCTTGTCTGCATAGGACTTCTGCCTATCTTGGGCTGTCTTCATTCGCCGTCGAATAAGGTCAATCTTTTCGGACGTTTCCCTAACCATATCTAGTCCAAGTAATAACCTTTCTGTAGATTGCCACCAATAAGTTGGCGATCTACAGGGTCGCCCGTACAATGCTTCGAAGGGTGCGCCAATGCTAGCTTGATAACTGTTATTATAGGCAAACTCTACTAAAGGAAGATGCTCTTCCCAAGTCCCTCCAAAGTCTAGGGTACACAGCCTCAAAAGATCTTCAAGAATCCTGTTCACCCTCTCCGTTTATCCATCGGTCTGAGGATGATAAGCGGTGCTCAAACACAACTAAGTACCTAATTCTTCTTGAAAGCTCCACCAAAATTCACTGGTAAAGATGGGGTCACGATCGCTCACGATGCTGGAAGGTACTCCATGAAGACGAACTATCTCACGAACATAAATTGCTGCCAACCACGATTCCGTCCTCTTACTCTTAACTGGAATAAAGTGAGCGCTCTTAGTGAGTCTATCCACCACAACCCATATACTGGTGTTGCCTTTCTTCGATCTAGGAAAAGCATCTATGAAATCCATAAAGACGCTCTCCCATTTCCACTGCGGAATCTCCAACGGATGAAGTAATCCACCGGGGTTCTTTTGCTCAGCTTTGACTTGCTGGCAAACTAAACATTGAGAAACAAATTCGGCCACATCTTTCTTCATCCCAACCAAGAAGAAAACCCTCTTCATGTCCCTGTACATCTTATCACCACCTGGATGAATGGTCATCTTAGAATGGTGGGCTTCTTCTAGGACTACCTTTATTAAGCTTCCAAATTGAGGAACACAAAGCCTTCCATCTCGTCGCAACCACCTCCTTTCATCTATGGCATACCTACTGAGGTGACTAAAAGTCTCCCCACTTCTGAGCTTATCCATGATGTCAAAAATTTGTGGGTCACCTTGTTTCGATGCTCCTTTTGGTCCATAAGGGTCGGTCGTATCCCCAAGGATGCAAACAAATCAGGCAAAACCTTGATGGAGGGTCTAAAATCAAAAGTTGATATGAACTCCAAGTTCTTTCTTTCCACATACAGAGGACTCAAGGCCACCCTCTGTCTACTTAGTGCGGCTACCACCACATTACCATTGCCAGGGGTATAGGCAATCCCAAAATCATAAGAAGCTAAGAACTCCATCCACCATTGTTGCCTTAAGTAGAGATCCTTCTGTGAGAATAGATACTTGAGAGATTTATGATCGGTGTATAACTCGAACCTTTCTCCAAGTAAATAATGATGCCATGTATTTAACGCGAATACTATGGCAGCTAGCTCTAGATCATGAGTGGTGTTGTTTTTCTCATCAACTCTCAACTGTCTACCCCCATAACATATTACTTTCCCTTCTTGCATCAGAACCGCACCAAGCCCTGTACCGCACGCATCAGTGTAAACGGTAAACACCTTACTTCCATCAGGTAAGGTCAAGACTGGAGCTGTTGTCAGAGCCCTCTTTAGTCATTGGAAAGCAACGTCATAGTCTATGTCCTATGAAGATGCAAAATTCTTCTTTGTCGGCCTAGTGAGAGGGACTTATATCTTCGTGAAGTCCTTAATGAATTTCTTATAATAACCTGCCAACCCAAGAAAGCTTCTCACCCCGGTTGCATTTTTAGGAATCTTCCAATCTTGCACTGCCACCACCTTTGCGGGATCTACAGCTATTCCTTCTTTGGAGACTACATGCCCCAAGAATCTCACCTCCTTTCTCCAGAAATAGCATTTGGAGAACTTTTTCTTTAGCTGATGGTCACGGAGAGTTTTCAAAACTTCTCCCAAATGCTAGGCATGCTTTTCTTCACTCTTGGAGAAGATCAAAATATCATCAACAAAGACTATGACAAATTTGTTTAGGAACTCCCGAAACATCCTACTCATCAAGTCAACAAAATAGGCGGGCGCATTTGTCAACCCAAAAGGCATAACTAGCCATTCAAAGAAGTCGTCCAAAGTTCTGAAAGCAGTCTTATCTATGTTGTCCTCAGCCACCCTCAACTGATGGAACCCCATAGCCAAGTCCGACTGAGAAAATACCGAGGCACCAACAAGTTGATCAAATAAATCATCAATCCTCGGAAGCGGGTGCCTATTCTTCTTGGTGAGCTTATTCAACTCTCTATAGTCAACACACAAGAGAAGCGAACCATCCGCCTTAGTTGCGAATACTAATGGAGCACCCCCATTCAGATATGCTTCGTCTGATAAACCCTTTCTCAAGAAGCTCCCCTACTTGCTTACTCAGCTCCCTCCTCTCCCTTGGAGCCATATGGTGCACTGGTAATGCAATTGGCTTTGCATTGTCCACCAGATATATGCGGAAGTCGATCTCGCGCCTTGGAGGAAAACCCCATACCTCATCAAAAACATCGGAATAATCTCGAACCACTGGAAAAGATTGCAAATCATTTATGGATGCCTCTAAAGACTCTAGGAAGTTAAGCATAACAGACCGTTGGGGGTCACAAGAAACTTCGAGGGTCTTCCCATGACAAGTCAGGAGTCTAACAACCCTCCTCTCACAATCCAGAATGGCCCCATATGTGGTAAGCCAATCCATTCCTAGAATCAACCCATAGCCCATAAACCCGAGCACGTACGCGTCGCACTCAAACTCGACGCCTAACACAGATATTTTCAAATCTTGAAAAATCATCGATAAATGAGACGAACCACCAATGGGGTTTGAAACAACTACGGGATCTACTACCATACTAGTAATTAAGTGCAGAGATTCAACCACAGAACTAGATATAAACGAGTGTAAAGCACCAGAATCAAAAAGTTTTCTAACTGGATGGTTTGAAAGAGTAACTAAACTTTCTACGGAAATTTTTCTACCTCTTTCAGGAGCACTGATTACGAGAGCATGCACCTGCCCCCAGATGTCCCTGCTCTTTGACCTTGTCCCTGTGATCCCTGTTTCTTCGGGCACTCTTTAGAGAAGTGTCCGGCCTCTACGCAATTAGAGCAATTGGCCTTCCTTCTCTTACAATCGTTGATCAAGTGACCGTCCTTTCCACAATTGTGACATTTTCTCTCAACCCTTCCTTTGTCATCTTTCCCTCCTTTCTTCTGATGTTGCTGATGTTGTTGCTGTCCCTTCTTGGGCCACACCTTCCTATTCTACGATGTCCCCTCAGCATTTGCTTCCTTCTTTTCTCCCTTGTCCTCCTCATGCATTAGGGCCATATCAACAAGCTTTTCAAAAGTGGCCCCCAATACACCAGAAATGCTAATTTGGCAGTGCCCATGGCCGTATCAAAATCGATTTGATACGGTATTTGATACGGTTTTAAGCCGTATCAAAAAATGGTGTCTCTGTTGCTTTGATACGATTTTAAACCGTATCAAAATCATAAATTGATACGGCTTAAAACCATATCAAATTACCAATTTGATACAGTTTTAAGCCGTATAAATTTATGATTTTGATACGGCTTAAAACCGTATCAATTTATGTATTTGATACGGCTTAAAACTCTATCAAATTTCTCAATTGATACGGCTTAAACCGTATCAAGTTAGCATGCTGGCACTGTCAACTTCATAAATCGATACGGTTTTAAGCCGTATCAAATTAAAAAATTAAATAAATAAACATTATTCAACTAGAATATGAATTATCAATAACATGAACAAAAAGCTGACCAGACCTATCAATATGAATAAAACAAACAATTTTGAAGCATTTTGCCTTTTACATTAATGTTTTAAACAAAACAATACATGTGCATAACAACTCAAGTATTCAAATACATAAAACAATACTATCCAATTTTCTGTCATATCCCCTTCTCTACCAGCAACTGAACATGTCCAATTTCCTGTCCAGACAAATGACACTAATAACGTTAGGTGATTGAAAGTAGCATTTTATATCTAACTGACTAGTCGCGAACTCGTTTCGAAACTATGTTTGCAAACTCGGTTCGAAAAGAGTTTGTTGCAAACTCAGTTCCGGAACGAGTTTGCAAACTCGTTTAATTGCCATTTCAAGTATAACAAACAGTTCAAGAAGCAATTTTATTTGTAAGTATAACATACCATTGCAGTTTGCTATAATAATAACTCTTTCATTTAATTGCCATTTACTTCGTACCAATTATTTGTACGTACTTGTGCACCTGAACAGGGCGCTGCATATGCTTGTACCCGATGGACCGAAGAGTAATGGACAATCATATATTAGAAAACCAATTGTCAAGGATGTCTTTTCTCTTCATGTTATTCTAATGCAATAAATGAATCCCAATCAAAAAACAATCATATCAACCTTTTATTATTTAAATGCATGATACATGTTAACAGACACATGCAATCACCATCTTGGTATTGATTATCTAAATTGTGCAACATCTTATTACAAATATGCTTTTGATGTTTTGGCTCGTATGTAATCTGAAATGGTTACAACAGTAAGATATGATACAAAATTAATTGTTGAAAAGGAAAAAGGAAAAAAATCATATAGCTTCTATTTCTTGCTTCAGTGGAGAGAAAAAAAATCTAGCAATTCAAATTATAGCTGCTAATCTTCACCAAGTTTACACAAAAGTAAAAAAAAAGTTTCCAACTTTCTAAACATATTGATAGAATGTATTTTTTGAAGCAGAAAATGCTTAGCATTAGCCAAAAAATATATTCCATGCAGGTTTAAGAATTGGGGATGGAGAAACAGACTTATTTACTGGTAAGAAGTTCGGGAGATTTACAAGCCCAATGTCAGCTAATAAGCTTCCCAACTGTATGCGCATATCCTGAAATAATGATTCATGGTCAGTAGGTTCAAATGTTGCAACATGTGAAATATTTGGAGCATTGACTCATTTCATGATTGGTCCAGTAACAAGTGCAATAAATCAGAGTAGTGCCCATCTACAAAATGTTTGCTAATCAGGACAAAAACAAATAAAAACAAAGTGACGGCCAGTAAACTAGTAATCCATTATATGAGAAAAGATAATTTAGAACAAGTAAAGATGATTTAGAAAACTTGAACCAAAGGCTGACATTCTAAGAACTGATACAATCATACAAAGGAGTAAACTATTGTAGAACACTGAAACATGGCTAAAAAGAATTCAAATGACTAACCTAACCATATACATCACCGAACTGTTTATAAATAATGAATCATAATATTATTGTGCAGCCTTTGCCCCATTCTATAAGAAAATAATATCTCATTAAACATAAATGCTATTACCATATTGTATTATAATGCTACCACATGGCTCAAAACAAGCCAGGGGTTAAAATACAAGCTAGGGGCTCAAATACAGAATTAACAATGTAAATGCCTATGCTATGTTGTAAATTTTCAAATTAACTTTGGGTATGGGTTTGTTTTGAAGAGGGAAGCAAGAATGGAAGAAGATAAAGTGTAGGGGTTAGTCCCACATTGTAGAATATAAAGGAGTTTGTCTCTATATACGTAAAAGCTTGATACATGATATCAAAAGAAAGAAGAGAAGGAGCTATAAGGCAATGGGCCTTAGGCATGAACTTGACATAGATAATAATATTTAAAATGTCAAAAGATGGGCCTTGGGCCTTGGGGCTCTTGTGGTCTCGTGATCCATTAGGCCGCTGGAACAAATCAGTCGACAGGCCAAAACTCACCAGTCAACCGTTTTGTTCTCTGTTTGAAAACGGTCGACCGGTGACAATTTGGGCGGTCGACTGGTTTCAAGCCAAAGGGATGCGACGCTTCAGAAGCGTTGCAAAACTGAAAGGGTGTGTATGTTCAGAATCGAACAGAAATGACTGTTGCGATTCAACAGTTGCAACACTTGGCTAATGGATGTCTCCTCTCATCACCTATATATACAACGCCAGAAAACTATTTCAAGATCACCGAATTATTATTTCTTCTTCATCAGTTCTGCAATGCCATTAAACTGTTGCAAAACAATTCTGTCTGAAACACTTGTATAGTGTTTCAATTCTGAAACAGTTGTAGAATTACCGTCTTCTATTTCCTCTTCTATTCTATAATCTACATTGCATCATCAGAGATCTAATATCAGAGTGTTCTTGGTCGGATCAAAATCGTACAAATTTTGAATCGGATTACGTTGTTTTATGGCTTCATTGAATCCTCAAGTCAATAGTTCATTAACCCTTTTGTACCTGGTGGGTTGAACTATTGTCTGAAAGAATTTTCTTCGCAAATCCTTGAAGTCAGAAGTACGGCAATTATTCTCCTCCATTAGCGTCTCAAACCACAAAATCCCCAACAAATTTTCAGACAATAGTTCTCAACCATGGAAGGTTTGAGCACGTTGCAAGTGATGAATCAACATTTGACGAAGTTAGAGCGATTTGATGGAGAGAATTTCACTCGTTGGCAAGAGACTATGAAATTATTTCTAATCACGGTCAAATTATTTCATATTCTCGAAGATGGATTGGAGAAAATACCGGTGGAAACCGATAAGGATAATGCAGAACTAAAAGCTAAAAGGGCAGAGCGAAAAGAGGAAGATTTTCTATGCAGAGGCCACATTCTGAATGCACTGTCTACTCCGATATACAATGCTCGCAGGACCTTGGACACCACGAAGGCACTCTGGACTGCGCTAGAAAGCAAATATCGCATCTCTGAGGCAAGTAATAAGAAATTTCTTATATGCAATTTTATGGATTTCAAAATGGTCACCAACAAGTCCATAATTGGACAAGTAAGTGAAATATTACTGTTGGTAAATCAACTTAAGGATGTCGATATTGATCTCCCTGAATCTTTTGTTGTTGGAGTTATTATTTCGAGACTCCCAAATTCTTGGAATGACTATAAGAAAAAATTAAAGCATGTGGAAACGGATTATGATTTAGACGGTTTACAATGTCATCTTCGTATTGAAGTGGATTCTCGTAAACGCGAACTAGATGATAATCCGCAAACTGAGTCTCAATCTAAGGCTAATAATGTTGAAATTAACGATAAGTTAAAGCCTAAGAACGAGACACAGTTTAAAAAGAAAGGTACTAATTCCAAGAATAAGAAGAAGGGTGATTGTTACTATTGTCACAAACCCGACCATTATGCCCGAGACTGTCGTCTTCGGAAGAAACAACAAAAAGCGAATATGATCGAAGAAAAGCTTATGGCTATCGTACAAGAGGCGAACTCCGTTAGTGGCATTGGTAATGACTGGTGGCTCGATACTGGAGCAACTATTCATATTTTCAAAGACCGTAATCTGTTCAAGACTTACGATGAGAATAACGGAGAATCCAGCGAAGTAACTAGCGCAAAGAAAGTTGCAAGCAAAGTTCTGGGAAAAGGCACTATTGAATTGACATTCACCTCTGGGAAAGTTCTTACGTTAGTCAATGTATTTTATGTACCTGATATGTGTAAGAATTTGATTTCTGTATACCTTCTTAACAAAGGAGGATTCAAGATGGTGTATGAGTCTGACAAGTTAGTGTTGTCCAAGAACATCAAATTTATTGGACAGGGATATTCTTGTAACGACATGATTAAGTTGAATCTAATGAAGAAATCTTTTGCTTATATTGTTGACTCTGTTAATTTATGGCATAGTAGATTAGGACATGTTAATTATAAGTCACTTAGAAATATGCATAAATTAGGATTAATTTCTGATTGTGATTTCAAATCTATTTCTAAATGTGAAATATGTGTTCAAGCAAAAATACATCGAAATTCCTTTAAATCTGTTGAAAGAAAAACTGGTTTGCTTGATTTAGTATATAGTGATGTGGGTGACTTGAAAAGTCATATCACCTATGGTGGTAACCAATACTATATAACATTTATTGATGATTATTCTAGATATGCTTATGTATATCTAATGAAATCTAATGATGAAGCCTTTGATAAATTCAGCAGAAGTCGAAACACAATTAGGAATTAAAATTAAATTGTTACATTCAGATCGTGGTGGTGAATATTTTTCAAATGAGTTTACTTTGTTTTGCAAACAAAATGGTATTATTCACCAATGTACCGCCCCTTATACACCACAACAAAATGGTGTTGCTGAGAGAAAAAATAGAACTTTAGTAGAAATGGTTAATGCCATGCTCATAAGTTCTAATTTGCCTTATAACCTATGGGGTGATGCTATATTATCTTCATGTTACATTTTAAATAGAGTACCACTTAAGAAGAATAATATTTCTCCTTATGAATTATGGTTTAATAGAAAACCTAATCTTACTAGACTCAAAGTTTGGGGTTGCTTAGCTTATGTTAGAAAACCAGACCCTAAACGACCAAAGTTAGGTAATAGGGATTTTAAATGAATTTTCATTGGATACTCTCTTAATTGTAACAACCCGAATTTTTATAACATGTTAAAACAAGTAATCAAGGCAGAATTAAATTTTAAAATAAGAATCAGGGAAACCGGGTTGCGCCGTTGCGTTCATCTTGAAATTCTGCTTGAAAACGAATCCGAGTTTACGAAAATCGGAGTCCATATGACCAAGTTATGGCTCTCCAAAGTTTCAGAAAATTTCAGAGTTCAAAACAGTTCGAATTCAAGTTCAAATTCAAAATTCAAAAACCCAGACAGACTGGGCGGGAAAAATCCCACGCAGCACCCAGGTCGACTAGGGCGTCGACTGGGCAGTCGACCCCCCCCCCCCCGACCAGGTCGACTGGGCAGTCGACCTGGGTGTGGACCTGGTCCCCGAATCTGTTTTTGGGCCAGAATCCTTTCTGGTGTTTCTGGTTCAATTTTCTGTCCAAGTTCACCCCCTAAACCCTATATAAATAGCCCCTAACCCTAGACTCTCTATCACAAATTCATATGACACCGTTATGCTGCTAAGATCCCTCTGGAACCATGGCCGCCGCCTCCAGATTTAAAGCTTAAGCATCCAAACTCGATTCAAATCAAAGATCAACGCTTCTACAACAAATTCAAGAGAATAGATCAATGACACTGCAACGTTCTATGACAATTCCAGTTCTTAATTCGCTAGCCATGCTCTGTAAGTTCTAGTTGCTTTTCGATTTAAATATCTAGTTATAATATGGCCATGAAATAAAGTGGAATTGGATCTATGTATGTTTATCGATTCAGATCTATTTCTGTTGAATCTTGAGTTTTTTAGACTTGTCTATCTTCATTCTCATGCCAAGTTATGATCTATTCGGCAATTTTCTTGATTCGTAATGATGTTATCCTCAAGTTTTAATCTTGATGCATATCATGATGATTTATGCTGTTTTTTTTCTGATCTTGTTCTTATTGCAACTTCTACCTCCCCCTATTTATTTTCTTTTGATGAACCTTGGTCAATTTCGGACCTAGGCCTAAACCGCGATTTGCGTACTATTGAATACGGGGGAATATTGGGATAATACCTATTTGGATATATGTGTTTGGTGGAATTAATGGCATAACATAAAAGTTGGATATTTGGGTATTACTACCATTAACATGAAATTGAATGTTTGGGTATTATCATTATAATAGTAATTGCAAGAATGGGGATTGGCATATATAATTTGGCATGGATCTTGGTATATGTAATTTGGCTAGAACTCGTTATGGGTAAATTGGTGTAAACATGGAATACATGTAGTTTGGTATGAAACTTGACCTGTGTAAAATGGCAAGAAACTTGATATATATATATATACATATACATATACATATACATATATATATATATATATGTAGATCGACATGAGTTGAACATATGTAAATTTGCTAGAATTGGGCATATGTAAATCGGCATGAAAAATTAGAACTTGGGCATATATATTAATATGTAAAGTTGGGAATTTGAAACATGCAAATGACAGCGTATTGGATAATTTACTTGAACATTATTATAGGTTAAATATGAACACGCCTAAGTTGGGTTTTGTGTAGTTGGCATGTATTATAAGTAAAAAAGGCTATAACTTGGCATAACTTTATGTTGATTTAGGGTAATATTTTGGGAACACGTTTTGGGGCAAAAACATGAGTTATGAACTTGGTAATTGGCATATAACTGGAAATATGAACGTGGTTGAAACATGAGTTGGTTATGAACATGAATTACGATAAAAAGCAAAACTTGAAACATGAACGCTGTTATAACATGAACCTGGATATGGACATGAAACTCGCCATCAAACTAGACACGAACTTGACATGAAACTTGAACATGGACATGACATTAGAATGAACTTGAAAATGGCCAACTCGAGGTTGGATTGAGTTTGCAGTGTAAATCTGCCCGGAACCGCCCGGCGAATCCAGTGACTGCAAACAATAGGATCCAATGTGGGTAGTTGGTCATATCACGCTTAAGACCCGAGGTTAGACTAGGTTGTGGTGTAAATCTGCCCGGAACCGCCCGTGGAATCCAGTGACCACAACAACTAGTCTAATGTGAGAGGTTGGGGTGCATTAATGAATTAATGCCACATGATTGGGTTAAGTCATGAACCGCTTGAATATACTTAACCAATTTGACACGATGATTTGATAGGGTTAAGTCATGAACCACTTGAATATACTTAGCCAATTTGACACGATGATTTGATAGGGTTAAGTCATGAACCGCTTGAATATAGTTAACCAATTTGACACGATGACTTGATAGAGTTAAGTCATGAAATTGAACGACAACACTTAAGCCAATTTGACATGACACATAGACGGGTTAAGTCACGAACTTGAATAACCACACTTAACCAACTTGACATGCTAGACTGATGGGGTTAAGTCTCGAATTTAAATGACAACACTTAACCTGCTGGATGGAAACCCTAGTTACGCGGTCCTTTTCAGCAGTAACCCACTAGATGTATCATGGTACCCTGGAACTAGGCAGGGTGGGGCACGATTACTGGGCTGATTGTAAGCGACCAGAACGACGGCTGAGTTGGTGCGCCATTGTAGGTTCAGGCGGACTATGTTCGTGCACGTAGTCTGGAGTTGAAAAAGCATGCATTGTGGACCAGTAGGTTTACACTGTGCGTGCTTGATTCGTGTCGGTGGTTGGCACCCTAGGGCTTGATACACCCTATGGTGGACCTAGCACAGGTGACTACATTCGTGATAGGGCCGTATGACACAGACACAAGAACGAGATAGTACTTGTAGTGAGCCGACCGATCAATAGATCGTTACGTGGATAGGTAGCATAATCCCTAGTGGTCCTAGGTGGCATAAACCCTAATCGAATCTAGAAAACGTTCAATAGGTAGCATAATCCCTAGTGGTCCTAGGTGGAATAAATCCTAGTTGAACACGGGACAGGTCATGATAAGGAAACCTTGCCAGATCAAGGGTGGCAGTCCAAACGATTTCAAGACTGATGGCACTACGTTGTAGTAGTATAGAATTACGTGACGAAGCCCGTACGATTTAAGGCAAGGGACTGTACATATACATGGAAAGGATTATACGAGTTGGGGAAAACCTACATATACGTTGTATTAGGTTGGTCTACTAGTAAGTGGACCATTTCATGATTATTGGCAAGGGACATTTTTAGTCAACACATGACACGGGTTGGGATAATAGTATGGGTGGTGTAGAGCAAATAGATGTCATAGAAATATTCTATACTTGATAGATTCCTTGCAATGTGATACTTGGTAGGAATCTTGTGAAGCTACTTATGGGATGTTATACTTGATTCATTGTGCCCAAAGTTTATCTTGTTACCATCTTTTATCTTGTTAGCGTATTCTATCTTGTTATCTTAGTTTATCTTGCCTACCTTGTCATCATGCTTATGCTTACTTTCAGTTTATTCATGCCATGTTATCTTTACTTGTTTCTATGCTGAAAGTAACTGAACTTACTCAGTCTTTATGATGACCCATTTTGTTTCGCCTCTTTTTCTTCCGTCCCCCCCCCCCAGGTTCGTAGGGTGGGAATACAGCTTAGTTCGGATCTTACCAAGCTCCAAAGCTCTTTCATGTTCGGCTTGGATTTCTCTTGGCTATGGCTTGCTTTACTGCTTTATTGGGGAATGATTTATAACTATGGATTTATGCTTCTTTACTATTGCAAGACTGATTTCGATATAATTGACTTAATAGCATTTTGATGTAAAAGGCTTTAGACCTTACTAGATTTTAAAGCAATGAAATTTGGGTTTTCCTTCCGCTGTTTTATTTATATTCTGTCTTGTAATATTTCTGAGAATGTTTACCTAGATAATACTCCACCAAAGCTAGTGCATTCCCTTTGTGAGTGACCCTAGCGGAGGTGGGGTGTTACATTTGGTATCAGAGCATAAGGTTACCAGACTGGGCAAAATCTTTTAAAAACCTTTTGAAATTATTTTCAAAACGTTTACAAAGAAGCATTTTTCTAAGAAAAGTTTTGTTTTACGAAAGGCATATTCCCCAAAGCCATATGCACTATCTTTTGATTCTCTCCTTGAGTCTCTTATCTCTTTCTTTTTCACCATAGTTTTGTAGGTGTACGACACATGTAGGAGGGCAAAGGTGTGCCCAACCCCCATCTGTAGCCGCAATAGTTTTACTTGCGACTAATCTTAATTCAAGCTTCGTAGGGTTGTCGTGCGATGGAGGTAGATTTCGAGAAACTTGTCAACAAGCTATACAAGGATAGTAAGAACGAGGATAAAGAACACAATCCTAAGGAGGAGGAACTTGTTGATATGGCTTAATCCATGAAGGAGGAAAAGTTGAAAGGTAAGAGGTCAAAGTAAAAGAATAATAAAACCCATGACAAGAAAGAACATCGTTGGTATGGTAAAAAGGGACATGTAGTTAAGTATCATAGGACAAGGACAAGGGCAAAGAACAAGATCGTCGAGAGGGCAATTGTATGCTCTCACTACTAGCATACCTAAGAGAGGTGATAACGTTTCTGTTAAAGGTTCATCTTTTATTTTCTGTCATCCCATTAGAACTTTGTTTTTTTGTACATCGCATCCTTTAAATTATACTTCGATAGTTGAGTCTCTGCACCTTAGTACTAGCATAGTAGAGGATCCATTTTTTGTCTCAAATCCTGTTGGGGAATCGGCTCATTTATTCATGACTTGTTTGGATTTGAGAATGTCTATGCTTAGTGTTGAGTTTTGAAGTAATGCTTATGTTTTTGTGCTATGGGTTGATTCTAGGGATGGAGTGGTTATCCAGTAATGGTGTCATTCCTAAGTATGAAAAGAGGGTAGTTAGACTCTTGACTTGCCTTTAATGCCCTCGAAGTCTAGTGTAACCCTTAGGGTTCTGCCATGCTTTGTTACCTAAAATCTCTTGATACATTTATTGATCCGCTCGAGTAGTGTTCGCCACTATAGCGGATGGTTCATTTCACTAGTGCATGAGTTGTAGAAAATCGCCTTAGTAAGTACATTTGGCAACATGGTTGACATCTGTTTATTTTCAAGAGATAGTTTTTCTGCATAGAATACCTTATAGTGAGTAAACGAGATCCAGGATTCATTAGTGAATTTTGGAGAGCTTGCATGAAACCATGAGAACGCAGTTATGCTTGAGCCGAGTATACTAGAAAAAGAATAAGTGAAAGTGGAACGAGAGGCGACAGTGAAATAAGTTCCAACTCATATTTTGGAAATAAGAATTTAGAAGCTACGAAATTGTGAAGTTAAAGACGGTCAAAGCACAATGGAGTTAAGCTCAAGGAAATGTGGCTTAGAAGATTGAAGACAAGATACGCACATTATATCTCTTTATAAGAGTATATCCTTGATCCCTCTTTTCCTATAGAGCTTATTTACATGCTATCTTTCAAGTATATCCTCTAGGTCCTATTCTAAATCCCATTTCTGTTAGAAACCCCATAGGGAGCATGACTCGTCTGTTAGTAATACATTTTGGGGGCTTGAGGGTGTCCGTTGGGTTGACTAAACTTTTTGGGTTTTATAGGATACGGGTTGGTTTTAGGAAGGGATTTCCTTGTGACCTAAAAGGAGTCCATCATGCTTAGTTTCCTCGAAAAGTTATTGGTTTGATTGAGTAATTCTTTGGGTGTCAGCCTGATGTTGGTTTCGGTCTTCGGGGCTGGTGCTTAGGGAGTTTTTCTCCTAATTAGTATATATGTGACGTAGATTTCCAGTTTTGACATTGCCTAATGGGCACAAAGTTTTTACTTGCTTCTATCTTTCGATCTTATCTTGAGAACCTTAGGTAGAACCCTGTGGATGTAAACATGTGTTTGAGACATGTTATGATTGATGGTTGCAAGTGGTTGCAAGTGGCTGCTAGTGGTTGCTCGTGATTGCATAACACACATTAGGCACTAGATCGGCTCAGACACATTTCCATATTGCATATGCATGAGTGTTTATACTTGTTTATGGTTGAAATTGGATGTGTTATCCTATGGATGATGCATATGGATGGATGTTTGTGCACACATATAGTGTTTATGTGACTAGGACTATTTGCATACATGTTGGACTCATGACACTAAACATATTTTGCATTAAGAAGACCAATCAGGCCTGATCATTTGCATTAGATAAGGAGCATATACACACACTTTCTGCATATGTTCATACAGCATTAGAAATATCTTAAGGACAATGGATGCCTGTGATAGATGATTGAGTTGATGGATGATTGGATGGTAGGGCACATTCTTCTTAACTTGAAGATTTCGGGGACGAAATCCTTTAAAGAAGGGAGAATGTAACAACCCGAATTTTTATAACATGTTAAAAAAAGAAATCAATGCAGAATTAAATTTTAAAATAAGAATCAAGGAAAACGGGTTGCGCCGTTGCATTCGTCTCGAAATTCTGCTTGAAAACAAGTCCGAGTTTACGAAAATCGGAGTCCGTATGACCAAGTTATGGCTCTCCAAAGTTTCAGAAAATTTCAGAATCCAAAACAGTTCGAATTCAAGTTCAAATTCGAATTTCAAAAACCCAGACAAACTAGGCGGGAAAAATCCCGCCCAGCACCCAGGTCGACTGGGGAGTCGACTGGGGAGTCGACTGGGCAGTCGACCCCCCTGACCAGGTCGACTGGGCAGTCGACTTGGGTGTGGACCTGGTCCCCGAATCTGTTTTTGGGCCAGAATCCTTTATGGTGTTTCTGGTTCGATTTTCTGTCCAAGTTCACTCCCTAAACCCTATATAAACAGCCCCTAACCCTAGACTCTCTATTAGAAATTCATATGACACCGTTATGCTGCTAAGATCCCTCTGGAACCATGGCCGCCGCCTCCAGATTTAAAGCTTAAGCATCCAAACTCGATTCAAATCAAAGATCAACGCTTCTACAACAAATTCAAGAGAATAGATCAATGACACTGCAACGTTCTATGACAATTCCAGTTCTTAATTCGCTAGCCATGCTCTGTAAGTTCTAGTTGCTTTCCGATTTAAATATATAATTATAATATGGCCATGAAATAAAGTGGAATTGGATCTAAGTATGTTTATCGATTCAGATCTATTTCTGTTGAATCTTGAGTTTTTGAGACTTGTCTATCTTCATTCTCATGCCAAGTTATGATCTATTCAGCAGTTTTCTTGATTCGTAATGATGTTATCATCAAGTTGTAATCTTTTTGCCTATCATGATGATTTATGCTGTTTTCTTTCTGATCTTGTTCTTATTGCAACTTCTACCTCCCCCTATTTATTTTCTTTTGATGAACCTTGGTCAATTTCGGACCTAGGCCTAAACCGCGATTTGCGTACAATTGAATACGGGGGAATATTGGGATAATACCTATTTGGATATATGTGTTTGGTGGAATTAATGGCATAACATAAAAGTTGGATATTTGGGTATTACTACCATTAACATGAAATTGAATATTTGGGTATTATCATTATAATAGTAATTGCAAGAATGGGGATTGGCATATATAATTTGGCATGGATCTTGGTATATGTAATTTGGCTAGAACTCGTTATGGGTAAATTGGTGTAAACATGGAATACATGTAGTTGGTATGAAACTTGACCTGTATAAAATGGCAAGAAACTTGATATATATATATATATATATATATATGTAGATCGACATGAGTTGAACATATGTAAATTTGCTAGAATTGGGCATATGTAAATCGACATGAAAAATTAGAACTTGGGCATATATATTAATATGTAAAGTTGGGAATTTGAAACATGAAAATAACTGTGTATTGGATAATTTACTTGAACATTATTATAGGTTAAATATGAACACGCCTAAGTTGGGTTTTGGGTAGTTGGCATGTATTATAAGTAAAAAAGGCTATAACTTGGCATAACTTTATGGTGATTTAGGTTGATACTTTGGGAACACGTTTTGGGGAAAAAACATGAGATATGAACTTGGTAATTGGCATATAACTGGAAATATGAACGTGGTTGAAACATGAATTGGTTATGAACATGAATTACGATAAAAGCAAAACTTGAAACATGAACGCTGTTATAACATGAACCTGGATATGGACATGAAACTCGCCATGAAACTAGACACGAACTTGACATGAAACTTGAACATGGACATGACATTAGAATGAACTTGAAAATGACCAACTCGTGGTTGGATTGAGTTTGCAGTGTAAATTTGCCTGGAACCGCCCGGTGAATCCAGTGATTGCAAACAATAGGATCCAATGTGGGTAGTTGGTCATATCGCGCTTAAGACCCGAGGTTAGACTAGGTTGTGGTGTAAATCTGCCCGGAACCGCCCGGTGAATCCAGTGACCACAACAACTAGTCTAATGTGAGAGGTTGGGGTGCATTAATAAATTAATGCCACATGATAGGGTTAAGTCATGAACCACTTGAATATACCTAACCAATTTGACACGATGATTTGATAGGGTTAAGTCATGAACCACTTGAATATACCTAACCAATTTGACACGATGATTTGATAGGGTTAAGTCATGAACCACTTGAATATACCTAACCAATTTGACACGATGATTTGATAGGGTTAAGTCATGAACCGCTTGAATATAGTTAACCAATTTGACACGATGACTTGATAGAGTTAAGTCATGAACTTGAACGACAACACTTAGCCAATTTGACATGACACGTAGACGGGTTAAGTCACGAACTTGAATGACCACACTTAACCAACTTGACATGCTAGACTGATGGGGTTAAGTTTCGAATTTAAATGACAACACTTAACCTTCTGGACGGAAACCCTAGTTATGCGGTCCTTTTCAGCAGTAACCCACTAGATGTATCATGGTACCCTGGAACTAGGCAGGGTGGGGCACGATTACTGGGCCGATTGTAAGCGACCAGAACAACGGCTGAGTTGGTGCGCCATTGTAGGTTCAGGCGGACTATGGTCGTGCACGTTGTCCGGAGTTGAAAAAGCAGGCATTCTGCACCGGTAGGTTTGCACTATGCGTGCTTGATTCGTGTCGGTGGTTGGAACCCTAGGGCTTGATACGCCCTATGGTGGACCTAGCACAGGTGACTACATTCGTGATAGGGCCGTATGACACAGACACATGAACGAGATAGGACTTGTAGTGAGCCAATCGATTAATAGATCGTTACGTGGATAGGTAGCATAATCCCTAGTGGTCCTAGGTGGCATAAACCCTAATCGAATCTAGAAAACGTTCAATAGGTAGCATAATCCCTAGTGGCCTTAGGTGGCATAAATCTTAGTTGAACACGCGATAGTTCATGATAAGGAAACCTAGCCAGATCAAGGGTGGCAGTCCAAACGATTTCAAGACTGATGGCACTACGTTGTAGTAGTATAGAATTATGTGACGAAGCCCGTACGATTTACGGCAAGGGACCGTACATATACATGGAAAGGATTATACGAGTTGGGGAAAACCTACATATACGGTGTATTAGGTTGGTCTACTAGTAAGTGGACTATTTCATGATTTTTGGGAAGGGACATTTTTAGTCAACACATGACACAGGTTAGGATACTAGTACGGGTGGTGCAGAGCAAATAGATATCAATGAAATATTCTATACTTGATAGAAACCTTGCGATGTGATACTTGGTAGGAACCTTGTGAAGCTACTTATGGGAAGTTATACTTGATTCATCGTGCCCAAAGTTTATCTTTTTACCATAGTTTATCTTGTTAGCGTAGTCTATCTTGTTATCTTAGTTTATCTTGCCTACCTTGTCATCATGCTTATGTTTACTTTCAGTTTATTCATGCCATGTTATCATTACTTGTTTCTATGCTGAAAGTAACTGAACTTACTCAGTCTTTATGACTGACCCGTTTTGTTTTGCCTCTTTCTCTTACGTCCCCCCTGGTTCGCAGGGTGGGAATACAGCTTAGTTCGGATCTTACCAAACTCCAAAGCTCTTTCATGTTCGGCTTGGATTTCTCTTGGCTATGGCTTGCTTTACTGCTTTATTGGGGAATGATTTATAACTATGGTTTTATGCTTCTTTACTATTGCAAGATTGATTTTGATGTAACTGACTTAATAACATTTTGATGTAAAAGGCTTTAGACCTTACTGGATTTTAAAGCAATGAAATTTGGGTTTTCCTTCCGCTGTTTTATTTATGTTCTGTCTTGTAATATTTCTGTGTATGTTTACCTAGATAATACTCCACCAAAGCTAGTGCATTCCCTTTGTGAGTGACCCTAGCGGAAATGGGGTGTTACATTAATAGTATAACTTATAGATTTATGATTCTTGATACCTTAGAAGTCATAGAATCTGTAGATGTAGAATTTTTTGAAAATCAAACTATTGAGAATCCATTAAGATCATCTAGTCCAGAACCAATTGAGACTATTGATACAAATGATGATGAATATGCTCCTGCTCAAAACAGCAAGGAAGTGTCAGTAATAGATGATAGTACTGAACACAGGAGAAGTAAAAGAGCGAGAATAGAAAAGGACTATGGTCCTGACTTCATAACATATCTCGTAGAAGGCAATAAGGACGAAGTCCTTAATGTGACAAGATATGTAATGAACGTCGATGATGATCCCAAAATTATTCTGAGGCTATGAGTTCTAGAGATTATGATTTCTGGAAAGAAGCTATCAATGATGAAATGAATTCCTTAATGTTAAACCAAACTTGGGTATTAAGCGATTTAACTCCTAGTGCAAAACCTATAGGATGTAAATGGATATTCAAGAAAAAGTTGAATACAAATGGATCCATTGATAAATTTAAAGCCAGATTAGTTGCTAAGGGATATAAACAAAGACAAAGAGTTGATTATTTTGATACATATGCTCCGGTGGCTCGCATATCTTCGATACGCTGTTTAATAGCACTTGCATCAATTCATAACTTGGTCATACATCAAATGGATGTAAAGACAGCTTTTCTAAATGGAGATTTAGAAGAAGAGATATACATGGAACAACCTGAAGGTTTTTTAACCCCATGCCAAGAAAAGAAAGTTTGTAAATTAGTTAAATCTCTATATGGCCTGAAGCAAGCTCCCATGCAATGGCATGAGAAGTTTGATAAAGTTGCACTGTCATTTGGATTCATTGTTAATGATGCAGATAATTGTATCTATAGCAAATCGGATAACAACGGTTATGTTATAATATGTTTATACGTAGATGACATGCTGATATTTGGTTCCAACATATCCTGTGTGAATGAAACTAAGAAGTTTCTATCTTCTAAATTTGATATGAAAGATCTGGGAGAGGCTGATGTAATTTTAGGAATTAAAATAATTAGGAAAATGGGGGAGGTATTACTAACTCAATCTCATTACATTGAGAAGTTCATAAAGAAGTATAATCATTATAATGACAAAACAGCACCAACTCCTTTAGATCCAAGTATAAAATTAGAAAAGAACACTAGACGTACCATTTCTCAGTTGGAATATTCTAGTGTTATGGGGAGTCTTATGTATGCTATGCATTGCACGAGACCAGAAATCGCACACGCTATAAGTGTATTGTGTCGATTTACGAGTAATCCAGGTTTTGAACACTGGAAAGCCATTTTCAGAGTCTTAGCTTATTTGAAGGGAACCATAAACTATGGTTTATCTTATAAAGGATATCCTGCTGCAATAGAAGGATATAGTGATGCAACCTGGAACAATATAGAATTGAAATCCAAGTCTACGACTGGATGGATATTTACACTAGGAGGCGCTGCTGTGTCTTGGGTTTCCAAGAAGCAGACCTGTATACCTGATTCAACTATGTTGTCATAATTAATTGCATTAGCAGACACATGTAAAGAAGCGGAATGGCTTAAAAATTTGTTAGTAGAAATCCCATTATGGAAGAAGCTATCTCCAGCAGTCTTGATTAACTGTGATAATCAAGCAACGATATATAATGTTTCTAATAAAACATATAATTGAAAGTCTAGACATGTGAGTCTAAGACATCACATGGGGAGACAGTTACTTAAGAGTGGAGTTACAACTGTTGACTACATAGAAACAAAGAAAAACTGGGCTGACCCACTTACGAAGAGTCTTCCAAAGGCTATGGTTTCTATAAAGTCAAAGGAAATGGGACTAAGGTCTGTGAATGAAGATTGATCATCCTTAACAGAAACCCAACTTGTGTCTTGAAAAGGATAGACAAAGTTCAATGGGTACCAACAAGTTAAGGAAGTGATTATGGAACACTAAATCAATTATCCCATAATGTTTAATGTTGGATTCTGCATGAACAAATGATGGATAAATATTCTCAATAAGTCTAGAAACCCTAAAAGGTGTCTCGCAGAAACACCTTAAGTGACTTACCTATATGAGTATGGAAATCAGGCCGTTTCCTAGGAAAGTAAGACCGCTTTCTAAGTAGACTCATGAACCAGGATTTAAGCACATGGCCATTAACGTGCTGAGCAATACAGAACACTCTAACTAAGGAATACAACTTGTGTTATTGTTCCGGTTTTATCATTAAGGGATACTTGGTTCAAGATTCGTTCACCATTGAATCTCGATAGAACTTTGAATGGTTTACACTAAGTAAAAGTTCAAATACAAAAGATACTTTTATTTATGTGTTGTTTCCACGATAATGCAAAACTTGATCTTAGAACTACATAGGCTTGATCCCACTTGGGTATGTAGGAAGTCACACTAGTGACTCAGCTGTCCACTTTATTTTTATTTTGAAAATTGGGGGAGATTGTTGTAAATTTTCAAATTAACTTTGGGTATGGGTTTGTTTTGAAGAGGGAAGCAAGAATGGAAGAAGATAAGGTGTAGGGGTTAGTCCCACATTGTAGAATATAAAGGAGTTTGTCTCTATATAGCACTACACCAAAACAGGCGATTGCCAACGAGTATAACCGTCGCAAACAATTTCCGCAACACTTATTAGCGTTGCTACGGGGGCGTGGCAATGTAGTAGCAACGCTTATAAGCGTTGGTAGATTTTCTGTGCCAACGCTTATAAGCGTTGGTATATTTTCTGTCCCAACGCTTATAAGCGTTGGTATATTTTCTATCCCAACGCTTATAAGCGTTGGTATATTTTATGTCGCAACGCTTATAAGCGTTGGTAGATTTTCTCTACCAACGCATATTAGCGTTGGTAGATTTATGTTTGCGACGCTTATACATGTTGCAATATATTTGTTCGCAACGCCTATACATGTTACAAAATTGTAATTCACAACAAATATAAATTTCAATAAAAACAGAAATATGTATTAACAACTTGCATATTCTGACATTAATAGTCAATTAATAACCAACATAACGATAATATAGACGATATTTAATATGAACCAAAAACTAATATTAAACTCAATGCATACTAATGGATAACATTCATAATCACATAGCGATATAGAATATCAGTTAACAATAAACAAGCACAATACATAATTAAGATGTCAAACTCAATACATAATTAGTTTGCTAAATTCAATACATAAATTAGATCCTACAAATACCGAATACGAAACTCTGGCCATAACGAAGCCTCCATCTGAAAATTCGCATAACTTGTACATTCCATTTTGAGGACCATCATAAATTGGTGCATCCGGTTCAAGAACTTCAACAACCCAAATTACTTTCTCTATATTCGGTACCACTTTCCTAAAATGACAAATTGTTTGTGTTCCAAGATAACCTCTTGCTACCTCCTTCTCTAGATCATTGGACAATAGCATTACGTATTTCTTTTCCATTGTAGAAGAATGAAGATCATTAAGTGACACATTTGGAGTAACGGTTACATTATTGATTATAGGAGGATCCCTTAAATTAGAAGCACCTTCTGTATGAGGAGTAGTACTTGAAGTACTTGCAATAATTTTTTCTTGCAAATTAGGTATAAATTTCATAAAAGTTGAAGTAATTGAATTGATGGCCTTATCAACTTGAGTAGCTACTTGCCTTTCTATCTCCAATTTCCAAACGGACAAATCCACGGCTTGTTTTTTATCAGCTATAGCTTTTACAGCTCGAGCCACCTTTACTTGTTTTAAAGAAGAAGTAGAACTAATTGCTCAACAATAATTTTTCTTCATGTCGGAACCAAAAACTTCTGCAATTGGATCATTATCAAGATCATCTACTGCGCCACTAGAACTACCATCCAATTTTCTCTTTTCTTCCGCTGCCTCTAGAAGTGCCTGCATTAATTGAATATCACATTAAATTGAAAATTTCAGTTTCTTGTTTAAAAACAGAAAAACATGAGTTTACATCTCGCACAAAATAATATAAACTTGCAGGCATGGAGTGATCAATAATACGGCTTAGAAAAACTGAGCCACAGGCTCAGCAAAACTGAGCCATAGGCTCAGTTATTTGTTGAGCCACGGGCTCAGAAAAACTGAGTCGTAAGGCTCAATTTTGCTGAGCCACAAGGTTCAGCAAAACAGAGCCTAATGGCTCAGATTTGCTGAGCCGCAGGCTCAGCAAAACTGAGCCTAATGGCTCAGAAAAAGCTGAGCCACAGGCTCAGTTTTCGCTGAGCCGTGGCTCAGATTTGCTGAGCCTGTGGCTCAGCAAAACTGAGCCACACAGGCTCGGTTTTCGCTGAGCCGTGGCTCAGATTTGCTGAGCCTGTGGCTCAGTAAAACTGAGCCACACAGGCTCGGTTTTCGCTGAGCCGTGGCCCAGATTTGCTGAGCCTGTGGCTCAGCAAAACTGAGCCACACAGGCTCGGTTTTCGCTGAGCCGTGGCCCAGATTTGCTGAGCCTATGGCTCAGCAAAACTGAGCCACACAGGCTCGGTTGTCGCTGAGTCGTGGCCCAGTTTTGCTGAGCCTGTGGCTCAGCAAAACTGAGCCACACAGGCTCGGTTTTCGCTGAGCCGTGGCTCAGATTTGCTGAGCCTGTGGCTCAGCAAAACTGAGCCACACAGGCTCGGTTTTCGATTGCTTCTTAGAACCCGAGCTTGGTACGGCGCCAATGCCTGTGCTTCGCATTGTAAATAAAATGCAAAATTTAAGCATTGAGAAAATTGCGAAATTCACATTAAGTCAAATACAAATTCGAATTCGTGAAAAAATTACCGAATCTTCTTGTTGGTTCGCATTCTGATCCGGTAAGGTATCGGCTTGTTTTGTCAACTCTTCTTCGCCAGTTTCTTCTTAATAATGAAGGTTTTGTGAGACAGCTGGTTGAAAAAATCAAACAGTGATTTAATACTGTTAGCTATTTTTAAAATCATTATTAAAGATTGGGATGAAAAAGGTAAATAAAAAATTTGAAACGAACCACCAAAAAATACACACATATATATACCAGTTTGTTCGCCAGTTTCCCTGATTTTCCTCGGCTCCTGGAGCCAAATGAGAATACTCAAAGACTTCCATTTTTCAGAAAAACAGTAAAGCAATCTATAGCATGGATGGCAATACGTCAGTCATGACGTAGGTACCAAACTGTATCAACTCAGACTTATTCAATTCTTTAAACAACTTCCTCATTATTTACAATTTTTAATTGCCCATTGTCAGAGTCATCTTCACTTACCATCTCTATAATTGTTTATTAGAGTATTAAAACTATTTTTAGTTTCAACAGCATTCCTATTTTCCTAACTTTTCTAGGCTCACTCATTTCTATCCCTTTCTTATGAACTATTTCACATGCAGACTTATTGTTTGCCCTGTGTTCACCTTTTTGATCATTTCCTTTGTCATAAGTAACATTTTTATACAATAGCTAATCTCTCCCTCTTCCAAAATGACCAAATTGTTTTGCAAACCATCATTTTTGTCCCCACGGTCAACTTTAAGACTTGACAAGTCATTAGACTCAGTTTTACTGAGCCTTGGCTCAGTTTAAACTGCTCGGTTTTAAACTGAACCTAATGGCTCAGTAAAACTGAGCCTACAAGGCTCGATAAAACTGAGTCATTAGGCTCGAGCCTAATGGATCCGTAAAACAGAGCCTACATGACTCGGTAAAACTGAGCCTGTTAGGCTCAATTTAACTGAGCCATTAAAAGAAAGTGGTTAAAAAAAAACATACAACAGAGTTAAAACTTACTGAGATTGAAAATAGTTTTTGTAGTCATTGTTACCATACAACACAGTTGAACTTATTGAGATTGGTGAAAAATTATACTCAAATCTGGTCAGTTTTCAATAAGTTCAACTATTAGTTGTAAGCATAATATATTGATTTTTGTAATTCTGCTTGTAAGTCCACTAAATTAAGCATTGAGCGTATAATTTTGCTTGTAATGTTTATGGTCAGGCCTGCAACTTGTGTTGAACAATTTGGTAGATACATCATATGGCTGTGCTAAGTTTGCATGCAAGAGCTGTCCCTGACGATTTTCTCACATATTTGTCCTGCTAAAAAATGAAAATTTTGAAGTAAAATATGAACCTCAGGGTTTTAAGCTGAAATGCTTAGCTGTACTGAAAATATGTTGTATCGTATTGATATTAGCATTGTCGACATTCCAGTATGATTCGCAAACGTAATGCTTTTCTATACTCTTATCATAAAGTCAACTACTTTACCGAAAAGAAAAAAAATTAATGCATCCGAAAACAAACGTCCACGGTTGGTAGAAAACAATGTTACAGATTTGGTGTTTCGGCTCAAAAAAATATTAATCTGGTCAGTTTTACTGAGCCGAAGCTCAGTTTAACCGAGTCACTCGGCTAAGTTTTGTAGGGTCAGTTTTACTGAGCCTTGTAGGCTCAGTTTAAACTGAGTCGAAGCTCAGTTTTACTGAGTCGAGTGGTTCAGTTTTAACTGAGCTTCGGCAAAGTTTAAACTGAGTCAGTTTTAACTGAGCCAAAGCTCAGTTTAAACTGAGTCACTCGGCTCAGTAAAACTGAGCCTACAAGGCTCAGTTTTACTGAGCCTACGGCTCAGTTTAAACTGAGCTGAGTCGACGCTCAGTAAAACCGATATTTAGCATCAGGTACAGTTAGTTTAAATGCGTTATATAAAAGGCTTCCATGGTGGCTTCCACATTCCCCCCCCCCCCCCCCTCCTCCCTTCCCCCTTCCTTTTTTTCTAACGTTGTGTGTATGCTCAGACATATCTACACGTAATTTTATCCCAAGTGAAAAACAAATATACAAAGTAGAATGTAAGCACACCTGCGCTAGAAGATTTATATGTAGAGGTTCTGTGTAATCTTGTTTGTTTCTCTTCCCAATTATAATTTCTAAAACGAATACACCAAAACTATATACATCTGATTTGACCGAGAAAGCACCTTCCATTGAATACTCAGGGGACATGTATCCACTGCAATATCAATGTTGTAGCTCTTAGTTTTATTACTTATTTCCGTAAGCTGAATATAAGCAATGGTGTAATCTCTTTCGTCCCCACCAGAGTCTGAAAAGAGTTCATTTGAAGAAAAAATTGGGTTTGGGGGGGGGGTGGAGGGAGAGGTTTGCAACTGCTCCAAAGTGATTTTTCATTGTAACTTTTTAGTGGTTCTAAGTATATAATAAGAAGTAAAGTGTTTTCAAACTTTGATAATAATTAGGTTGAAAAATACAAAATAAATAAATAAATCATAAGTATGTACTTGTTTATGACCTGTTACTTCACTTGTAAATTACTTTCCCTCATAAGTTGTTGTTGAATATGCAAACGTAAGATACGTAACTTATAAATAGTTTCCAAATATGTTAGAAATGGGAAAAGAAGTTCAAGATCAATAGAACTTGTTAACGTGCACTAAAAAGAGATGAAAACTTACTGAATAAGAATGCATCCAAACTATTGTCGAGCACGTACTCATATATCAACATTTTTTCTTCTCCTTGAATGCAGCAACCGATAAGCTGAATGAGGTTTCTATGTTTAAGCTTTACAATAAGCGAAACCTCATTTTTGAAATCTTCTATACCTTGATCTGACGTTTTGGAGAGCCTCTTTAATGCTATTTCTTGATCATCTCCAAGTTTTGAAATCTTCTATACCCTGTTTGTTTATGTTCAGTTTTGAGTATTGAAAGAACACAACTTTCTACTTCAATATAAAAGATTATTTTATCATTTTGGTCATTATTTTCAATAGCTACAAAATTTAACCATGTTCTAAAGCATATTACAAATATATTCCACTTTTTTTTTAGCATAATTGAATATGGTTATTTTGTTTGTACCAACACCCATTCAAATAGCACCAAGTAATATTTCCATTCCAAAAAATTGCAATAACACAATATGAAATATCTCGAACTACGTTTGCAATACCGGTATTTGTCGATATTCCAAACAGAACCAATACAGTTAGTTCCTTTTGTCATACTGGCAGAAGATGGAATATGGTTGCAATTAGTATACAAATTTGCCAAAATATGTTATAACTTTTCACAAGCGGTTTGAATTGATGAGCAAAAAAAATCAAATATTTAATAGATATATGGTTTGATTTACAAACATTAGCAATGCACAATGCTTAAGACAAGATGCTAACCTTGTAAAAAGGGCCAAAACCACCTTCTCCAAGTTTATTAGCAAATGAGAAGGAGTCTGTTGCTATGGCAATTGTCTCAAAATCAAATATTGGAAGATCAACTGCTTCATTTTTATGTTTTTTACATGATTTGCATCCAAAAATTCTGGATAAAGGAAACAAATATAAGAAAATGTTATCTCTCTATATGTCACCATAATTTCTTGTATTATCTTACGTTTTCTCATCTTCTTTCTTCGCCAAATGCAACAACCTGCACAGCCTAATAGCAAAATTGCAGTAGCAGCCACTAGACTGGCAAGTATAGGGACTACTTCCCCACCATGTGATCTTTCACCTAGCAAATTGAAACAGGTTAATCACTTTTAGTATGTTTCATGAATCACGACTTTCATATCATTGTTTGAAATCCAAAAGCACAAAAATGTACCAATAAAAGCTGACGTTTATCAAGTTTGGAACATTTATACACACTCACTTCGTATCTAATCAAGAATGCACTTGTTCACAACTGATGAATCGATGGGTACCAATAAAAGCTGACGTTTATCAAGTTTGGAACATTTATTTTGATTAGTTCTATGTAACTAAGCAATCTATATTACAATAAGTAAATCTTACAAAATAAGGTTTTTTTTTTTTTTTTTTTTTTTTTTTTTTTTTTTTTTTTTTGAGGTCTGCTTGTTATAAAATATGTATCATATACTCATACAGTCCATTTTCTACCATTTGCTAGGTTTAAAAATGCAAATCCCATATTTCGATTACATCTAATCTCACTATCTCACAAAAAGCCTATCAGATGATATCTCAAACAGCACAAGTACATCTTAGGTGCAAATCTCTGATTGAAATATTGATCTCAAAAGTATATACCATAACTCATATTGACTAAGGAGAACTCAATGAACATGATTTACTCAGTGTCCATTTAAAATCTCGAAAATTACCTCATCCATCAACGGAATCTGACCACCAATTTGTTTTTTTAACAAATGAATTTTAGTTTTTTTTTTAACAAATAAATTTTAGTTTTTTTTAACAAATGAATTTCAGTTTTTTTTTTTAAACTACTACTACAACTTTTTCAAACTCCTTGAGAATCAATTTCAAGGGAATAACTCTAATTTTAGAAAAAAAATAAACATGTTTTTTAAGCAAACAAACATGTTTAAATTATAGTTATAGTTATGAGTGTTATCTTAATTGAAATTTTCGTTTTCACGATGAATCTTTATATTAACTTATTAATAATAATACAGTAAAATCATTGATTACAGACTGAAATACCTCTCTGCCTTTATGCTAGAATGACACAATCAAATCATTTAAATTAAATGAAAAGGGTTCTTGTACATAAACTTCAATAAAAACATTGAACAGTTACTGATTTCGAGGTGAAATACTTACTGAAAAATTACCTCAATAAATCGAACTAATCGTCGCCCATGGATGTTGAGGTAAAAGCATTGAATAGCAATTATTCAAACCCGTTACAACCTGCGTCAAACTAGTTTTGTTACATACATAAACATGAACTTTCAGACCAGCAATAACTGTACGGCGAATTCACGCTAAAGGATGAAGAAATATACGAGAAAGTAAATCAAAATAAGTATAAAATTCATATGACAAACTCGAAATCGAATCGCCTAAAGCAAAGGCCGATTCACTGAGTCGATCGAAGGAGAGGCCGATTTCGATCGCCTGAAGGAGTGGAGGACTTGGATTCACCTGAACGAGGGGAGGACTTGGAATCCGATTTGCAAATTTTTGCTACCTAATTTGATTTGTAGCGGCCGATGAATGAAAAAGCGTTGGAGAGGTTGGAAATAGGGTTAAGTACACGCATTTACGTTTCTGCCCCAAGAAATTACAGTTTCACGGAAATTCTCAACCCAAATATGCGTTGGCGAAAAAAGAGTTGTATATTTATATTTATGGTAACACATTTTTCCCTTAACAACGCTTATTTCGGTGACTAAGCTACAACAGGAATAAGTGTTGGCGTGTAGAAAAAATAAGTGTTACCAAATGACTATTTTGGTGTAGTGTAGGTAAAAGGTTGATACATGATATCAAAAGAAAGAAGAGAAGGAGCTATAAGGCAATGGGCCTTAGGCATGAACTTGACATAGATAATAATATTTAAAATGTCAAAGGATGGGCCTTGGGGCTCTTGGGGTCTCGTGATCCATTAGGCCGCTGGAACAAATCAGTCAACAGGCCAAAACTCACCAGTCGACCGTTTTGTTCTCTGTTTGAAAACGGTCGACCGGTGACAATTTGGGCGGTCGACTGGTTTCAAGCCAAAGGGATGCGACGCTTCAGAAGCGTTGCAAAACTGAACGGGTGCGCATGTTCAGAATCGAACAGAAATAACTGTTGCGATTCAACAGTTGCAACGCTTGGCTAATGGATGTCTCCTCACATCACCTATATATACAACGCCAGAAAACTGTTTCAAGATCACCGAATTATTATTTCTTCTTCATCAGTTCTGCAACGCCATTAAAGCGTTGAAAAACAGTTCTGTCTGAAACACTTGTATAGTGTTTCAATTCTGAAACAGTTGCAGAATTGTCGTCTTCTACTTCCTCTTCTATTCTATAATCTACATTGCATCATCAGAGATCTAATATCAGAGTGTTCTTGGTCAGATCAAAATCGTACAAATTTTGAATCAGATTACGTTGTTTCAAGGCTTCATTGAATTCTGAAGTCAATAGTTCGTTAACCCTTTTGTACCTGGTGGGTTGAACTATTGTCTGAAAGAATTTGCTTCGCAAATCCTTGAAGTCAGAAGTACGGCAATTATTCTCCTCCATTAGCGTCTCAAACCACAAAATCCACAACATGTTATCATAATGAAAGAAAGTACCGAAACAATACCATATATTAATAAAAATAGTAAGACAACTATGATTGAGGCCTCTCACTTTTGCCTACTACTAACTTTAAACCAAAAATCTACTAAACTTTGTCTCAGGTCATATTTTAGTGCTGTCCAAGTCAAATGCAAAAGGTTTATCCAAGTATGGCCTTACCCACTACTACCTTAAATGAAACGTGGAAAATAATGTATAAGAACAATATATATTTATCAAACAATAATTGCAAACCTTTTAATAAATAGAAACCATATGTGCCTTGCTTAACAAGATATAAACAGTTAACATAACTTTTTTTTCTTTCTGAATAGACAAAAACATGGAGATGTAATGCAAGAATAGTGAACCTTTCCAGTCAAGACATGAAGCTTAGCCAAATGATAACCAAGAGAAGACAGGACCTCATTTCCTTCAAAAGCTCCAACCTAAACCAAAGAAATCGAATGACTTTTTACTTCTTTTACCAAATGATATAACGTAACTATTTGATAGTGTACACGATGCCTTGTATATGCAACTGTACATATATTAATCAATTATTATTTACATAAGCTTACCTCCAATAAGGTTGAAATGACTTTTCCATGTCTACTGCCTTCAAGTATACCTAAACATGCACTTCCCAGTTCTAAATCAAAAACAGTAAATCGTTAAGAGATTGTGACATGATAAAAACAACAATATCAGTATGTAAATGGTAATGCTCACTTTGATGATAAAATAACTCTCAGGTGGTATTTCATATTGCACTACACTGAACTTTAAAATCTCAAAATATTAAATAATTTTTTGATATCTTCTAATGATTTGAATGATTTTGCTTCCTTTCAGTAGACCATATTTGGTTTTTATTGGTTGGTTATTCGTTTCATTGGCTTACTTTTCAGGTGATTCTCGAGCTGCAAGTGATAAAAACTTTTGAACCAACTGTGTTTAGAAGCATTACATCGAAGAGGATTATTTTGTATGTTTGATCTGTGAAAAATATAAACGTACCTTCACTGTCAAACACCACAGGAGCTTGGTCTTGAGTACATCGAACCCGAAAAAATAACAGCTTATGACCAAAACATGCCTATATCAGGCACAATAAATATAAGTTAAAAATTCCAAACCTCTAGAGCTTTGTCCTGAGCACACGCATAACAGATCCGAATTCCGCCTTGACGTTAATAGGGGGTTCTTATACCTGCACTCCATTCAATCAATCTCATCAGAATGATAACTGATCTTATAAGAAGGATGCATATCTAGAAATTAATAATGTCTGCTGGTTTAGAAATAAGAATTAATGGACTCAAGTTGGAAGAGTTTAGAAACAAATACAACAAGTTCAGTCAACATTTGGTGAATTAAATGAAACAGTATGGGACAACCATATAAATAAAATGTGGGAAAATATAAGAAATGAAATAACGGAGTAGGAAAATAGATTAAGTTGTACAGATATTGGAGATGCTTGGCAGTACAAGCATATACTGGGAAAGTACGGTAATTATAGAGAGACCTATAGATATTTGTCTCGTTATTCAAAGCAGTACAATTATTATTCAATACGCAGTAGAAGAAGACTCCATTGTCAGTTGGTTCGTTGATTCATTCATTCATTTGCAGTTGCAAGGGCAGTTGCATCCGCCTTTGCATCCTCCACTTTCCACCTGGACCTCAAATACCTCTGCTCACCAATAACAGGTCATATAATCAAACAAAATGTGTTCTAGCAATAAATTTTATAAACCAAATTAACTTCCTTGGAAAACGAAAGTTACCCATTAACACCAATTATTACAGTTCCAGTAAAACCATGCTCACTTCTGCAAAGTCTGCATTTCTTTTGTAGCTACGTATATTTACACACATGAAGGCGCAAAAATGATTACTGATGAGGAAGACATAGTAAGAGCCAAAAAAGAAACAATGTAACACAAGGAAAAGGAAGTAACATGAGCAACCATTGCATGCACATCCATAACCACAACTGCAGCTGGTGTTGTAAGCTCCACAAGAAAACTGCTTTTATTAGCATGCATGAAGAAAATTTGGATCAGTTAGAGAGCTTGCGTACAAAAGCAATGAAACCTGCAAGTGTAACCCGCCAAGTAACGAAAATTGCTGGTGTAACTAGTGAAGCTGAAACTATGAAATCTAATGGCAGATCTCGGGCTCTTAACTCTACAAAAAAACATTTAAATAACATGTAAAAAAATAATATGAATACTAATATTAGAGTGCATACATGGCACAGCAACAGCACACAGCTGCAGAGCTATCGCTAACCGACAGCAGCCAATAAGGCTGCTACCCTATAATTTTTTCTACATAAGTATATACATCAAATTCATGAGCTGTACTTAATGCAATTTAAAGTCTCTTCCCCCGTCTAATGCATTGAATTATCACACAACCTAAATAAAGCAATGTTTCCTATAATTTATGCCTCCATTTCAACCAACAATGCCAGTATTAGTTTACCCATTAAGCAATTGTCTAAATTTAAATTTCAAACACATACATACCAACTAGTCATTTTTTGGTCATTCGAAATATATTTTCATTTGCAGCTAACATAAACAAATGGCTATATTCCATATCACAAATATTACAAGTATGTAAATTTAGAACAACTCTCTTAACTTGCAAATTATCCTCGCTCGTACAAATGTACATATGACATGTAGCTAAAACAGTATACTTCTCAAATTTGTTTTTATTGATTTTTTTTCAATCATGGTATATTTATTTATTGCTCAATTTGTTGTCCAAAGTTCCAAGAATGCATTTTTATTTTACACTGGTATTCACAAATTTATACTCTCCATTTGGTAAAACACCATAATGGTGTGTTTTGAATGATGCAAATGTCGATGACATTCAGTAAGAAGATTGGCCTTTGTAACTACTAAGATCGTTATTTAATTATGAACTCATATTACACATGTATGGTTTAAATAATTATAGCATTTATTATTATTATAAAAATAATGCATCGCTGCATAATAGAGCATCCTATTACATAGTAGAGTAGTCCATTTGTCCAAACAAAATCAGATAGCATTAGCATTACATAAAAGACTTCATGTGTGTATTGTATCACTTAAGCACACTAATATACAAGACTCATAAGAAAGTATTTAAACTACACTAGAAAACCACTTATTATCACAAAATCAATTATAATACAGATAATAGTTACTTAATACCTATAGAAGACTTATTAGATGCACCATATAGATAAATGGACACATTCCCCCCACTAGTCACTTACCTGAACTCCCCAAAAAAAGGAAAACTAATAATAAAATTAAATAAAATAGAACGAAGATAAATCAGCCAGCTTCTTACTAATATTAATACCTAATATTAATACCAACGATCATTGACTTTTGCATCATAATTAGATACTCATCTATTAAAGAGCTAAGATGTTAAAGTTAACATAGCTTTTAGATATACTTTAATAGTCTCAGAAAGAAAATGGCCCATGAGAAGAAAAGTATTCTGTATTTTATAGTTTCACAATGCATATGTTAAAAAAAAATACAAATAAAAGTAAAATATAATCAGGTTAATTTGCTTCTTTATAAGTATTCATTTTTCTATACAAATTCAGATAAGGGTTTAACGGGTTAAATAAATTGCAATCCTGTTCTATGGAGTGAAGCCAGGAGTAAATAAGTCAAGTTGAAGACTAATTCAATATATCTGTTAAAAGCTTTCGCTGCTTGCTGCATTAGAATTTCAGCAGGTTAAGCAAGCAATATTTCAATCGAGCAATGTATACGCAAAGAAGGATAGTCAAGAAAATATTTTCAGTAGATCTTGGCAAAGTTATTTGCTCTTGGAGGGGGAGGAGGAGGAGGAATGACTGGTGCAGTTGGGGGAGGAACATTTCCTTGGCCTTCGGTAGGCGCCGTGGCCTCCAAATACCTACGGAACCATCTGAGTATTGTGACGCCCTCTGTGATATTAGGAATGTTTTGTTACCCAGACATGTTGAAAAAGGAAAAAGTAAGAAATTTAGATAAAGGACCGAAGGATATTACATACGGCTTCTTGGGGGAATATTTTCAAAACAGACTTTTCTTTTTAAAAATGTTTTCTTTAAAACCATTTTGAAAAATAATTTTCAAATTTTTTTATCTAATCTGGTAACCTTCAGCTCTGATACCAAATGTGACACCCCACATCCGTTAATGTCACTCACAAAGGAAATGCATTAAGTTTCGTGAAGCTTTATAGGTAAATAGACACAGAATATTACAAGACAGATATAAAATTTTGCAACGGAATAAAACAACTTTATTAATCATAAGATACCGTGGTCCGAAACATCATTTGTCTGAAATATAAAAGTCCATTACAACATAAAAACTACGGCCTTGTACTTCAGAAATATCAGAGTACATAAAAGAAATAAAAATTCCCCAAGAGAAAAATATAGCCATAGCGACAAGGATTGGAGCCCGAGCCACACATATCAGCAGCTCCAGCAAACTAAGCAGTATCACGGTCAAGCCTGGGTGTTTCCTCCCTGAGAACCAGGGGGAACAAAAGAAAGAAGGAGAAACAAAAAGGGTCAGACATAAAGTCTGGCGAGTCTAGTTACTTTTAGCAAGTAAATAAATAAAATTAACATGATAGACATATAAAGTGGATAAAAGAGAGATCACTACATAAATGGAAGGTGTGACAAGGTGGACATGGTAAGGTGTATGTGCTTCACTAATGATTACTCTGCACTATTACTAGTATAACTAAAATGAGATGATCCCTTCCATTATAAGTTGGTAGACTTAGGGCATACGTCCGAGTGTACCCTAACTACTACCCAAATCAATCGGCTCCTTACTCCGTAGATACCCTGTGATGGCCCCACAGTAGGAGGTATCACTTCCTAAAGTGGCAACCCAAGATGTGCACAACCATATCTACTGGTGTCACGGTCGTCTTATCCCCCTCTGCCCGGCTCATGCACGCACATGGCTCGGTCGGTTTGCGCCGCCCACACCGTCCATCTCGTTTGGATCTCTTATCATCAATCAGTAAGCGTGCCCCTTCTCCGCCTAGTACGGAGTTCTTTATTTGATACCTACTCCGGGTTATTGACTGAAATGGGTCTCACACGATATGATACAAGCTCTCCCCTTTGTCTTGTATCCCCACTAGGTTTTTCACTGACTATGTATACCCTTAGGTGTCTTTAATTACATAGGCCTATATCAATTATGCTTACCCTAAAGGGTGTCTTTAATTACATAACTTTATTGGGTTAAGTTCGTGGGCCTATATGTAAATATTACCCATCTCCTCTAATTTACTTAACCTACCCACTACCCATTCAATTTTTACTTAACCCTGACTTAAGTTCATAATCATACAATCATTATGGATTAAATTAGGTTAAGCGGTCCATTTCATTAACATGTCCAATTATTTTTATAATGGGCTAGACCTCTCACATTAATCCTACAACATGTGGATGCTGGATATGCCGTTCGGGTCCGGGCAGTCTTATTCCATAGTTGGGCCTAACCTCATGTCTTAGCCCGATTCGTATTTACGTACATAGACCTCCCACATTAGGTTCAACATTAGTGGCTACTAGATATGTCGGTCGTGTCCGGGCAGACTTCTACCACTGATGCAATCTAACCTCGTGTCATAAGTACAATTACAATTCCTAATTGTAATTACTAAACATTCCATTTTTATCCAAATCTGCCTATGTTATTATAGGTGATTACTTCTATGTTTCCCCTTTTTGAATTATATGTCCATTCATATAAATATTACATAAATTATGCCAATTATAAATCTCTTTTTCCCCGTTTCCTCACTAACGTATTCGCACGTATTTTGGCGGCATCTAGGCTATAAAGTAGCCTAGCCATAACAATGAAAAAAGAATATGACAACGGTGATAATTTCAACATATTTTGGCATAAACAGAAACTAGTATGATAACAAGGTGAATGGACGTGTAGTTAATCATCATAACAAGGTGGTCATGAAACTTGGCAATTACTACAATGTCAAAGCAAGCATAATGAGATCTGAATTAGATGTTCAACTATTTGATCTAGCATAATTAGGGTGACATAGTAACATGTTTTAGATCTAAAGATGGATTCATATGTCAAGTTTATAACATATCTAAATTGATCATAATATGACAGGTGAAAGGTGATTTACATAAAGAACTAGACCTAACTAAGGTTACAACTGTCTAATTTAATAGATGTACATTTACCACAATACAGTTATAAGTCAAGATCCGCATAGGCAACATAATAGAATAACCACAATTGTATTAGATCTAGGGAATTAGATCCATCATGACATAGTATATAGTTTAACACTAGCATAGAATCATAGTTTACAACATATCCAATTCACAGTCTTTCATAATTTACTTTTATTTATCTAAACCTAAAAGCGACTAGAAACTCACATCGTTAGGTTTAGAGAATTGAGAAAGAACGGATCTAGAATTTTTGAATTTGATCTACAAAGTATGTTGTTGTGGAAAACGGTTCCGTCTCAGTTGGTACCCCGGTAGCATATGGCATCCATGATTTCCAATGAAGAAAACATGAGAATAGGACACATATATATAGCTGCCAGACCCCCTGAAACTGAGTGCCACATCAACCCTAGGGGTGTCGACACCCATGTTGGTGGGTCGACTCGTAGGTCGACACCCCTTAAGGACACCCCTCTAGGGGGGTCGACCCCCTAGAGCGGGAATTTTGCCGCTCTGATGAATTTTTCGGATTTGAATCGTTTTGGATAAAATTCTGACTCATCTCTGACCCATGTGTATATATATAATTTTTCTGCGTGTGTACAAACCTAAAACCCTCATAACTTCTTCATACGGTGTCTGTTTTACGCAAACCAAGTGTCTATCTTGACCATAATTTCGTGACGGACGCAATGGTGCAGTCCATTTCCTCTAATTCTTAATATTAAATTAATTATTATTTAATTTATCCTCTTTAATGTTGTTAAAAATTCGGGGTGTTACATTCTCCCCTACTCCAAGGATTTCGTCTCGAAATCTCTAAGTTGAGAAGAATGCATAGCCTACCATCCATCATCCATTTACTCATCCACCAATCACTGACATCCATTTTCCTTAAATATTTCTAATGCTTATATGAACATATGAAAAGGTGTGTGTATATGTCCCACTACTAATGCGAAGATCAGGTGGTCTACTGATTCAGTTGACCTCCTTAATGCAATATATGTTAGTGCCATGAAATCAATATGTATGCAAATAATCCTATTATATCATGTGAGTTCTATATATGTGCACATTCATTCGTCCAAATGCAACACCCATATGCTAGTCCACCCATTTCCATCCATAAAACAAAAGAAATTGCACACACATCCATATGCAGTATGAAAGTGATTGAGCCAATCTCAGTGCCTAATGTGTGTGCATATACGTCCACAGGCAACCACTAGCAAACACTTGCATCCATCAAACATAACATGTTTCAAACACATGTTTACATTCATAGGATTCCTATTATAACAACCCGAAAATCTAGGCCAGTTTAAAAATTTTATTTTGGCAATTTTAGCGAATTTTGATTATTTAAAATGAATTATTTTAAATAATGACGACGAGAAATTTATTTTGAATAGAATTCGACGTATATATTATATACGTCGTCGTTAGAATATAAATAATTATATATAATTATAAAAGGAATTGAAAATGGCGTGGTAGTTCGATAATTCGATTTCAAACTTCAATTGAATGTACCGGGTGCAAAATAAACCGGATTTTAGTAAAACCAAAAACATTAGGATCTAATTGTGAATATCTTTCCAACGAATCAGACAAATAAAAATTTCATAGCGGGGATCAAAAGATATGTCCAGTTGAAAATTCTGAATAGTCGCTATGGAATTCGGGCCCTTAAAAATGAGAATTTTGTAAACGACCTCGGATTTCGACGAAACCACTTTTGTTGGGTCCGTGATGTAAAGTTATTGTTAGATTCCAAATTTCATAATTTTTCGAATCAATATGTGAGCGTGGCAAAGGAAAACGCGTTTGACCAGGAGCCTGTGGCGCCGCGATTTACTTCACCCCCCCTTCCTACTGAGCCGCGCACCCCCCCTTCCCTGCTAAGACGCGCACCCCCCCTTGGCTCCCCCCCCCCCCCCCCGCATCCCTCCCCTCCTTTCAATATCCGATGCCGCCACTTGAAGACCGACGCCCATCTCCAGCTGCCGCGAGCTCAGGCTCCGCACCCGCCTGCGCCTCCCTTGGTTGCCGCCTCCACCCACGAAATTCTGAAGCCGGAAACCGACGTGAGTTTTTCCCCTTTCTGCAATTTGATATTTTTTATATAAAATGCTTCATTGACTTTATGAAATGTTTTATTGATTTTATATAAAAACATATATACATACATACATATATATATATATGTGTAAAGATGCGGTTTTAAGGAATTAAAAATATAATCTTTATATGGCAGAAAGATTCAAAATGTAATTTTTATTATAGTAGAAGTATAAAAATATAATCTTTTATATAGTTATGATGATAAAAATTCGATCTTTATATATGAAGTAGAAATATAAAAATATAATTTTATATAGAATAAAGCATCTATCTATATATATGAAGTAAAATAAAAATATGATTTTTATATGAAGAATAGCAAAGTAAAAATTCGATTTTTATATATTGAAAAGCAAAATAAAAATATGATTTTTATATGAAGAATAGCAAAGTAAAAATTCGATTTTTATATATAGATTAGCAAAGTAAAAATTCAATTTTTATATATTGAAAAGCAAAGTAAAAATTCGATTTTTATATATTGAATAACGAAGTAAAAATGTGATTTTTATATATGTAGAGAATACGGGCAGAGAAAGTGACAAGAGGCAAGAACAGCGAAGATTTCTACAAAGAAGAGTCGTGGCGTGGGATTAGATATTCTGTGAGAATTTCTCACCTTTAATTTATTTTTCTAGTTGAAATATATACTAGGATGCAGACGGTGTTTAGTAGCACCCGACACCCGTCGTCCACAGACCATGGACGGCTTGTATGCTTGTTTGTTTGATTTTGCTGTGTAGTTGATTGTGTGTTGAGATGTGAAATGAAATAAAATATTTTATAGTTAAAAATAGAATTTTTAACGTTTATATGAAATGAAATAAAAATAAACAGATCGGACGTTTTGTTTATATACACACATTTGACTGATATTGATTGGGACGATAAATTTTACACATCGCCCAACTGCACAAATAAAATCTGTGTTTGATTGTTTGAAACCCCACACGGGTATTGGGATGATATATGACATACACTAATCCCAATAGTTAGTTGTATGTCGATCGATTGATTGACAGACTGTTATAAGCGTTAAATATTTATATTCGATGCTTATACAGGGTAGAATGCACTTTGGATGATGGTTGATTATTCATCGTTGTTATTGTATACATGTGTGGTAGAAAATCCATATAGTTAACATTATATGGTAATTGATTGGGCCTCATTCCAGTTTTGAAAAAAGAAAGTTTTGAAATAGAAATATTTGAAAAAGAAATATTTGAAATAGAAATATTTGAAATAGAATATTTGAAAATAGAAATATATGAAGCCGTGTTGATTAGATTGACGCCATTTTGACTGAACGATATTTATATCGATTTTATTCATTTTATAATGAATATCGAAAGTGATTTCAAAATCTAATATTTTGAAAAGAATTGAAATTCGAATTGAAATTGAATAGAAATGAATTCGAATTGAAATTGAATATAAATGAATTCGAATTGAAATTGAATATAAATGAATTCGAATTGAAATTGAATATAAATGAATTCGAATTGAAATTGAATTGAATTGAAAACGAACTGAAATTGAATTAGAAATCAATTTGAATTGAAATCGATTTGAAATGAATTTAAAACGAATTTATATTGGAATATTCAATTTTGATTTGAAATCGAATATGAAGTTGAAACCGTTTTGAAAATGAATTTAAAATGATTTATAAAGCACGTTTTGAATTGAAATCGACGAAGTATATATTATATATATTATATATATAATATAATGGCCTGAATAGAACGCGCCGCGCCGCGGCAGTTCGCGAATTTCGACCAATGACTTCGAACGGATATTATGGGAGATCCGACCGTCGGATTCTCCTGAAACTGGAACCGTTGGGTTCGTATTGAAAAGAGCTTTCTAACGAATATTAGAAATTAGAAATCTAACTGTTGGATTTGGAATTATGTCCAAATCAAATTTGGAAAAGGTCGCTGTAAGTGTAGTTCGATGGCCTTTGATGGAAATCGACTGTATGGGCATTGATAAAATTATTAAAAATAGTAATAATTTGTGTAAAATCATAAGAAATGATTTGTGAAGATTTGGGATGAAAAACTCCATATTTGAAAAGATAAAGATAAAAATAGATTTTTATCGAAATGAACTAGTTTTGAACTAGAATTATAATTCTATTTATTTTTAAATAAATAAATTGAATTTGAAAAGGGTTTTAAAAGTAACCAGGATTTCCAATAATTGAATTGGAATGGATTTGAATCGAAATTATCTTTGGATTATTTCGATGTTGGATTTCTTGATTATACAGATATTGTTATGGAAATTTGAAAGATATTTATATCGTTATTTCCAATACGATATTTGTTAGTCGTAGAGTTTGATATTGAATAATGCGCCGATATAGTTTCTATTCAGAGCCTTGTATTTAATATCAAATGTGATTTGGGTTTGTCGTGAATGGTGTCTTCATTAACACTGTTCTTAAGCCCAGTTGAGAAAAAGATTAAATATTTTATTTAGATTTAATGAAGTGTACCAATTAAATAATATTTAATTGGAATTGAATTCGAATTGATCCTTGGATTTATTGTGAACGGTGTTTTAAATAACACTCGTTCTTTAACCCGATAATTAATAGAATGTGATTTTGGGTCTTCGTGAACGGTATCTTCAATAATACTGTTCTTAGACCCAGCGAAGTTAAGAAAATCAGAAACTAACTGGAGATTAGTTAAGTTGAACGGTTTCTTGGGTATTGAACTGATGTTGGTTTCGGCCTTCGGGGTTAATACTTAGGGAATGGCTCACTTGCTAATTTATGGTTAGGGTTTGATTGAAATGGGATGTGATTTTGGGTTTATTGTGAACCGTGTTTTTAAATGACACTGATTCTTTAACCCAGTCAAAGATTAAAACTAAGTGGAGTTTTAATGAATCTTTAATTTGATTGAAAAGATCGAGAATGGAGGCGATATTTATATCTTTAATTAGATTTCAACGCGAAATGGTAATTAAATTTACTGATAACACCGTGGTGTTAGATATAAAGTAAGACCCGTTTTACTTCATGGGAGGAATAGGTTGGGATTGGGAAATTAAAACAAACGATTACTTCGGTAAGGTTCGTTAATCCCGACTAGTTTGAATTGATATTCAAAAGTTGATTAAAGAATAAATTCAAGGAATTTATCTTTGATTAAATTAATGGGAACCTTTCCCTATGAATGTGAAATTTAGAAACTAACTGTCGGTTAGCTAAGCAAAATGGTTTTCTGGATATTGATCTGATGTTGGTTTCGGCCTTCGGGGTTAATATTTGAGAAATTATTCTCTTGTTAATTTACGGTTAGTGACTGATGAATTGGAATGAGGCGTATGTTGTGTTTGTGTAACACTTGTTTATTATATATGCGAGTTGCTTAGAAAGACTGGGTTTATCCCATTCTGAATAACTGAATCGACGATAAGAAATCGAAGATGAAGACGATGGTCGAAGACCGGAGATCTTCACCTCGTTTGGATGGTAACCGAGGTCTTGATTGGGAGGCATCCCGAAATATGGATAATGAGTGGTGATCGTCCAGACGTACGTGGTGATCGATGGGTTTGCGAGGTATATAGTGCCTTCGGTTTCGTTCAGACCCAGAACGGACTTGCAAATGGACAGTGTGTCTGACATTGGAATTTATTCTGTGTGATTGATAGCTATCAGTTGCATGGCGTGAATTGTCTGTGTGGCATGCTAAGATGCAGTGATCAGGGCTTCCATTGAAAAGCAAAGTCTTGTGGTGATGATCAAAGCACCGCTTGTGTGGCGTAGCTTTGTGTATAACGTGAATTCGCAAGCCTCACACCCCGGTATGAACCAGAAACGGGAGAAAGGACCTCAGGGAGGGCCTACGTTTCCTCCTAGCTAGAAGTGGCGTCGGTGGTTTTACACGCCCTGACGAGTTTGACTTATGTGATTGTTGTTGTTGCGAGGCGCCTCGGTTAGATCGGACGATCCGGGTCCGATGGAGTCATTTGTTGGCTCATTTACGCCCCCAAAGGGCGGGGAAACGTAGTGTTCAGGCATTTTAATCCACTCTGTGTGGACCGGCCCTGACGATCCAAGGGTCGATGCGTTCTGATCCTGAGACTCGGGCTAGGCAGTCTCGAATTCGGTAAGGACTATCTTTTGCCTTGGTTCATGACGGAAATCCAATTTCCAAATACGTGATTTTGCGGTTTTAATTGTAGAACTAGTATGGCGACAGGATATATGGTACCCATGTTGTAACACCCCGAAAATTCTATAACTGTGAACTTAACAAATTAAAGTATAATTAATCTGAAATCAAAGAACCAAGGGAAACGGGATACGCCATTGCGTTCGTCTCGGAAAAATACGCGAAATAGAGTCCGAGTTTTCGAAAAACGGAGTCCGTATGAAGAAGATATGGCCTTCGGAAGTTTTGAATTAAATTTAAAATTCAAACAGAATAAAATAATAATTTAAAATCGGGCCCATTGGGCCAGGGTGGAAGAACACCCGCCTGGGCCACCCAGGTCGACTGGGCTGTCGACCTGGGCTACCCATGTCGACAGGGCTGTCGACAGCCCTGTCGACAGGGGTATCGACCTGGTCGAGCCCAGTCAACCTGGCTGGCCAGGTCGGTGTGTGGTCGAATTTCTGTGGTCTGCTTTGTCATTAGGGCTAGGTGGCGGGTTTTTATTGGTTTCTCTTCCTAATGAATGGCTACGATCTATCCAAGCAACATCAAGGGTCCTAATCAATTCCTAACCTCTATATAAACAACCCTAGACTAAACCCTAATCTATTCATTCAAAATAAGATTATAGCCGCCATGTTGCTGAGGAACGACAAAGAATAGCCGCCGACTAGAGAGAGAGTTAGGGAGAAAGTTCTAAAGCCTAAAGCAATTCAAGCAACCTAAAGCTAATCAATTCAACAAAGGAATCATATCTCTTAATTAGAGAATTCGCCGCAACCATTGTAAGTAGAGTATTACTTTGGTATGAATAAACAATTGTGTAGATATGTATGCTTGAATTGTGGCAATAAAATTCATATTTGTGCGTTCTTATCAATTTATATACGTTTGGATATTCTGAATTATGTCATTCCATTATAAAGAACTACATGCGGTAGTTCTATGCAAATATACGTTTGGAATATTGCGCAAATTGTGTAATCTATGTTGAAGCTACATGTATGTAGTTAATTGAAATTCATGCAAGTTTGGGGCTTTGATATTATGCCATCATGATGTATATTTTTGTGCATAAATCATTTTGCAAGTAATTGAAACAAGTTTAGGTTGTTATAGTTCATATGAAACTATGTTGGAATTTTGACACCATAATCCATGTATTAAGTCATGCTTTTGCAAATTTATGGCTAGGCTATGAATGATATTTGGCATAATTGAAATCTATGTTAGTTCTATATTGTTAAATGACATATGTGAGACATGGCTAGGTTGGACTCAAAAATCCCCTTTTTGCAAGTTTAAAGCAAACACCATGATTAGGAATATTTATGCATAAGGATGTTTATACCATTGTTATGTAATTAGACTTAAATCATGATTAAGTTGAACTATGCCTTTTGTGTTAGTAACAAAGTATCCCTTTGTAAACATGTAGAAACCTTATGAACATGACTTGTTTATGTTTATGCTAGAAGTATTTATGCCATGCTTATGTTTGACATTATGCCTAAATAAGAATATAGGTTCATGTTGTAGTTAAACCTATGCAAGTTCACATGCTTTGATTCATGTCACCTATGTTACCACTATGCAAGTACACCAATTTCTATTATGTATTTTCCAACGTCATATGCAAGTTCATGCGCTCACTTTCCCCTCTTTGTGTATACGCCATAAGCCTCCCTTTTCGCATGGCTAAATTGGGCTTTAAAAGGCTAAGCCCAATATATATGAACGGACGTGTAAAACGGGGGAAAATAACGTTGGGTTAAAAATTAATTAATGAATGAAAATATAAAATAGAAGGGCCCAAATTCAAGTATGGGTTGGGCCCATGATTGGTGTAACCTTTACACCATTAACTTAATAATGGGCCGCAAATATTTACATATAAATAAAGAAGAATGACAAGATATGTAAATATAGAAAATACGAGGTGTTTAACCCGAGGTTGGATTGAGTTGTGATGTAAACCTGCCCGGAACCGCCCGGCTGTCCAGTAGTCACAACAATACCTATCCAATGTGGGAGGTTAAACATGGAGCCCAGCAAGGACCCGAGGTTAGACTGAGTTGTGGCGTAAGACTGCCCGAAACCAACCGGCAACAGGCAGCCACAACAATACCTGTCTAATGTGAGAGGTCAGGGCCTTAATAAGACAATTAAGGCTGAGTCAGGATTGATAGGATTAAGTGAACTAAAGACTTAATCAAAATGGAACATGCTAAACTAAACGGACTGGTGGGGTTAGGTTAGGAAACACTTAACCAACTTAGCATGTTGGCTAGAGATAGAAAACCTAGTAACGGGGGACCCTTTTCAGCAGTAACCCTAAAAGGTGTATCAGGAAACCCTGAAACTAGGCAGGGTGGGGCACGATTACTGGGCTGATTGTAAGAGGTCAAAGCGACGGCGGTGGTGTAGCAGTGTAGGTTCTAACGGTGTGCGGGCGTGCACGCACTCCGGCGTAGAAAAATAAGGCATTGGGCACCAGTAGCATACCTGTGCATTCTAAGGTTGTGTCGGGTTGCCACTATGGGACTTGATACACCCCATGGTGGGACCAGCATAGGTAACTACAGACATCGGGGGCCTTAAGACACATGTAACTATGCGAGTAGGAGCCGATCATCATTGAATGGATCACATCACCCTGATTATGGGGTGTCAATTGGAAACTAGTTTATATGGGTTCTGAGATTAACATGGGGTACGATAGTATATTCGACCCTAGACAACTTAACCAAGTTCATAGTGCTTGCCCACTTCTTGTTTATACTTATCATACCCAGTTCTTTATTCATAGACAAAGTAGTACTAGACTTACTCAGGCTTTATGTCTGACTCTATTTTTCTTTCGTCTTCTTTCTTCCGTTCCCCCCCCCCCCCCAGGTCCTCAGGGAGGGAACACAGCAACTTGACCAACCTCAAACATCCAGCTTGAAGAAGAGAAATGTATTGCTTGGACTTTCCTGTTTTGAACTATGGCTTTGGACAATCCGCTATGGGGCTTTTGCAGTTTATTTATGTTTTATTTATGCTTCTTTAAATAATGTACTCAAGACAGATTATGAAAGTGTTATGTTATGTTTTTGGAAAGGATGTTGTTGTAACACGTATTTGACTTGATGAAATAAAATTTGTTGTTCTTCCGCTGCTTACAAATATGTGTTCTTATATCTGTCTTGTATATCTGTGACTTGTACTTATAAACCTCCACCAAAATTAGGGCATTCCCTTTGAGAGTGACCCGGAGGTGGGGTTTTTCACATGTCGTCTATGAATGATACTTATGATCTGAAATTTTTTTGACACTATACACTTATAATAGTATCAAATGATTTGTTTTAAACATATCAAGCATTCTTGGCTATTATAAGGGAAAACCCTATCCCCCGGCTTGCGTTGCATTGTGTGATAGGACCTGGGTCTTATAATAGCTTCATTTTTCCAAAAAGCATTGCGCTGTTTTGTTATATGCACTGGTATTCTTGGGAGGAAACCTGTTCCGTGTTATACGACGTGGTCCCTTGATATATCTGATTTAAAGTAAAGTTTTAAATAACTGTTTTAGTTCTCACACCAGTCCCATGACTGACCTGGAGTTTATTGTTTTAACCTAAACTCTGGGTGCCCTTATTTTGACACGGGCAGCTAGTAGTTTTGGTTTTGCAGATTTATATTCACGGGATCCTGGTTTACGGCTGTAATGATATCCGGAAAGCTTTGTATCCGTATATCTCTTCTAGTTGTGTATTGTATTATTTTCCGCTGCTATGTAATTTGTTGTAATCTCTGATATTTTATGAACTGTAATGTTTATTCATACTCCGTATATTGTTGTATTCTGATGAATTGTTGTAATATACAATGAAATGTTCTTCCGTCTGCGTTCTATTTTGTCGTGTTCTCAAAACAATCAGGCGTTTCGAACGGTCTAGATCGGTTTAGCGACTGATTCGGATCGAGCGAAATTCCTTTTCGTCACAGTTAGTATCAGAGCTTTGGTTTACAAAGCTAGAGAACAAGACACATTAGAACCATACGAAAGAATTCATCAGATATTGGAATTAGTAATATCCAATGGGAATGACTCGTTAGAGATGGGATCAGTAGTATCCTAGAACGAGTGTGAAGAGTATATTTTTTAAAATGAAAACAATTTTTGTTTTGAAAATTTAAATCAATTATTCGTATTTGATTATTGATTTATATGAATTGGGACAATCCAATATATAAAGATTTTGCATATACGTCTTGCAAACGTGTATTCGAAGTTTTAATATATTGGATAGTTATAGAATCGTATTCTAGTGCCCAGGGATAATTCTGGTGATGGGGGCACCATCGCCAGTATTTATTTTCGAGTAACGAAAGTGAGATTTCTATATATTTCCAATTGACTGGTGTGAGAACCGAAATTAGATAGGGCTTATTGTTGTGATTTGGCATCAAAAATCTGATTTTTGACTATATATCAAAGTTATGAATTTCAACAGCTAATCAACTAATTGATTGATGGTTGTGTTGTTGATTATTGATTGATTTATTAAAATTTGAACCATATAGCCAAATTGAATCAAATAGTGAATTGTATTGGAAATTTATCGCATTTGCTTGCATATACATGTACTTACATTGAACAGGTCATAGCAAGGAGGCTAGAGCAGAGAATAAAATTTGTTTGCCCGACAAATAGGTACATGTTTACTATAATTTACTGTTTTGTTTGGGTGATGATGATTTTATGAGCCGCTTGGCTTTTTCTTTTTCTTTTTGAGATCAGAAGGCTTATATAGCAATTTCGGGATTTTCCCGTGGCTCCCGGTGCAGGGGAGGTTATGGCGAAATTTTTCGAAAATTCCGGGTGTTAGCCAAATTTTTGAAATTTTTGAAAATTCTCAGAAGTTGAAAAGTTGGAGAATGGAAGCCAGACCGAACGTAGTGTTGATTGATCAAACAACTTTCGACTTCGTTCCTTTTCGGGGACGAAAAGTTTTAAGTCGGGGAGATTGTAACAACCCGAAAATCTGGGCCAGTTTAATTTTTTTATTTTGGCAATTTTAGCGAATTTTGATTATTTAAAATGAATTATTTTAAATAATGACGACGAGAAATTTATTTTGAATAGAATTCGACATATATATTATATACGTCGTCGTTAGAATATAAATAATTATATAAATTATAAAAGGAATTGAAAATGGCGCGGTAGTTCGATAATTCGATTTCAAACTTCAATTGAATGTACCGGGTGCAAAATAAACCGGATTTTAGTAAAACCAAAAACATTAGGATCTAATTGTGAATATCTTTCCAACGAATCAGACAAATCAAAATTTCATAGCTGGGATCAAAAGATATGTCCAGTTGAAAATTCTGAATAGTCGCTATGGAATTCGGGCCCTTAAAAATGGGAATTTTGTAAACGACCTCGGATTTCGACGAAACCACTTTTGTTGGGTCCGTGATTAAAGTTTTTGCTAGATTCCAAATTTCATAATTTTTCGAATCAATATGTGAGCGTGGCAAAGGAAAACGCGTTTGACCAGTTTCAGTTGATTTTAATCGACTGGAAAATGGCCATTTTTCCAACGGTCTCAGAATCTGACGAAACTAGTTTTGTTAGGACCGTATCGTCAATACGAAGCTAGAAAATATTTTTCTGGAATTTTTCGAGTTAGTATGTGACCCCAGTAAATTGAAATGCGCGTTCAAAATTCAATATATAGAGTATATGTTGATTTTGACGAAAACTGATCGAAACGATCGAATCAGCTTACGATACATACCCCATTGTGTTCGGAATGGGGGTAATTAGCTATGGACGACACAGTCGGTGGGTCTCATTTCGAGTTCGTATTTTAAAGTACCATTTTGAAATTTAAAATATTTAAATAAAAAAACCTTCTCTCTTTATCTCCTTACCCTGTCAGGCCCCCCGTTCATTACAATCAACTAAGAGAAAAAAAAACCTAATCAATCGCGACGACCCCCCCCCCCCCCCCGGCGCCGCGATTTACTCTCCCCCCCAGGCGCCGACGGCGCCGCGATTTACTCCCCCCAGGCGCTGACGGCGCCGCGATTTACTCTCCCCACCCCCAGGCGCCTGTGGCGCCGCGATTTACTTTACCCCCCTTCCTGTTGAGCCGCCCCCCCTCCCTACTGAGACGCGCACCCCCCTTGGCTCCACCCCCCTCCCTCCCATGCATCCCTCCCCTCCTTTCAATATCTGATGCCGCCACTTGAAGACCGACGCCCATCTCCATCTACCGCGAGCTCAGGCTCCGCACCCGCCTGCGCCTCCCTAGGTTGCCGCCTCCACCCACGAAATTCTGAAGCCGGAAACCGACGTGAGTTTTTCCCCTTTCTGCAATTTGATTTTTTTTTATATATAAAATGCTTCATTGACTTTATGAAATGTTTTATTGATTTTGTATATATATATATATATATATGTAAAGATGCGGTTTTAAGGAATTAAAAATATAATCTTTATATGACAGAAAGATTCAAAATGTAATTTTTATTATAGTAGAAGTATAAAAATATAATCTTTTATATAGTTATGATGATAAAAATTCGATCTTTATTTATGAAGTAGAAATATAAAAATATAATTTTATATAGAATAAAGCATCTATCTATATATATATGAAGTAAAATAAAAATATGATTTTTATCTGAAGAATAGCAAAGTAAAAATTCGATTTTTATATATTGAAAAGCAAAATAAAAATATGATTTTTATATGAAGAATAGCAAAGTAAAAATTCGATTTTTATATATAGATTAGCAAAGTAAAAATTCGATTTTTATATATTGAAAAGCAAAGTAAAAATTCGATTTTTATATATTGAATAACGAAGTAAAAATGTGATTTTTATATATGTAGAGAATACGGGCAAAGAAAGTGACAAGAGGCAAGAACAGCGAAGATTTCTACAAAGAAGAGTCGTGGCGTGGGATTAGCTATTCTGTGAGAATTTCTCACCTTTAATTTATTTTTCTAGTTGAAATATATACTAGGATGCAGACGGTGTTTAGTAGCACCCGACACCCGTCGTCCACAGACCATGGACGGCTTGTATGCTTGTTTGTTTGATTTTGCTGTGTAGTTGATTGTGTGTTGAGATGTGAAATGAAATAAAATATTTTATAGTTCAAAATAGAATTTTTAACGTGTATATGAAATGAAATAAAAATAAACAGATCAGACGATTTGTTTATATACACACATTTGACTGATATTGATTGGGACGATAAATTTTACACATCGCCCAACTGCACAAATAAAATCTGTGTTTGATTGTTTGAAACCCCACACGGGTATTGGGATGATAGATGACATACACTAATCCCAATAGTTAGTTGTATGTCGATCGATTGATTGACAGACTGTTATAAGCGTTAAATATTTATATTCGATGCTTATATAGGGTAAAATGCACATTGGATGATGGTTGATTATTCATCGTTGATATTGTATACATGTGTTGTAGAAAATCCATATAGTTAACATTATATGGTAATTGATTGGGCCTCATTCCAGTTTTGAAAAAAGAAAGTTTTGAAATAGAAATATTTGAAAAAGAAATATTTGAAATGGAAATATTTGAAATAGAATATTTGAAAATAGAAATATATGAAGCCGTGTTGATTAGATTGACGCCATTTTGACGTGAACGATATTTATATCGATTTTATTCATTTTATAATGAATATCGAAAGTGATTTCAAAATCTGATATTTTGAAAAGAATTGAAATTCAAATTGAAATTGAATAGAAATGAATTCGAATTGAAATTGAATATAAATGAATTCGAGTTGAAATTGAATATAAATGAATTTGAATTGAAATTGAATTGAAAACGAACTGAAATTGAATTAGAAATCAATTTGAATTGAAATCGATTTGAAATGAATTTAAAACGAATTTATATTGGAATATTCAATTTTGATTTGAAATCGAATATGAAGTTGAAACCGTTTTGAAAATGAATTTAAAATGATTTATAAAGCACGTTTTGAATTGAAATCGACGAAGTATATATTATATATATTATATATATAATATAATGGCCTGAATAGAACGCGCCGCGCCGCGGCAGTTCGCGAATTTCGACCAATGACTTCGAACGGATATTATGGGACATCCGACCGTCGGATTCTCCTGAAACTGGAACCGTTGGGTTCGTATCGAAAAGAGCTTTCTAACGAATATTAGAAATTAGAAATCTAACTGTTGGATTTGGAATTATGTCCAAATCAAATTTGGAAAAGGTCGCTGTAAGTGCAGTTCGATGGCCTTTGATGGAAATCGACTGTACGGGCCTTGATAAAATTATTAAAAATTGTAATAATTTGTGTAAAATCATAAGAAACGATTTGTGAAAATTTGGGATGAAAAACTCCATATTTGAAAAGATAAAGATAAAAATAGATTTTTATCGAAATGAACTAGTTTTGAACTAGAATTATAATTCTATTTATTTTTAAATAAATAAATTGAATTTGAAAAGGGTTTTAAAAGTAACCAGGATTTCCAATAATTGAATTGGAATGGATTTGAATCGTAATTGTCTTTGGATTATTTCGATGTTGGATTTCTTGATTATACAGATATTGTTATGGAAATTTGAAAGATATTTATATCGTTATTTCCAATACGATATTTGTTAGTCGTAGAGTTTGATATTGAATAATGCGCCGATATAATTTCTATTCAGAGCCTCGTATTTAATATCAAATGTGATTTGGGTTTGTCGTGAATGGTGTCTTCATTAACACTGTTCTTAAGCCCAGAGAAAAAGATTAAATCTTTTATTTAGATTTAATGAAGTGTACCAATTAAATAATATTTAATTGGAATTGAATTCGAATTGATCCTTGGATTTATCGTGAATGGTGTTTTAAATAACACTCGTTCTTTAACCCGATAATTAATAGAATGTGATTTTGGGTCGTCGTGAACGGTATCTTCAATAATACCATTCTTAGACCCAGCGAAGTTAGGAAATCAGAAACTAACTGGAGATTAGTTAAGCTGAACGGTTTCTTGGGTATTGATTTGATGTTGGTTTCGGCCTTCGGGGTTAAAACTTAGGGAATGGCTCACTTGCTAATTTATGGTTAGGGTTTGATTGAAATGGGATTTGATTTTGGGTTTATCGTGAACCGTGTTTTTAAATGACACTGATTCTTTAACCCAGTCAAAGATTAAAACTAAGTGGAGTTTTAATGAGTCTTTAATTAGATTGAAAAGATCGAGAATGGAGTATCACCAATTTTGCTCTAGGCGATAGTTAAATCTTTAATTATATTTAAACGTGAAATGGTAATTAAATTTATTGATAACACCGTGGTGCTAGATATGAAGTAAGACCCGTTTTACTTCATGGGAGGAATAGGTTGGGATTGGGAAATTAAAACAAATGATTACTTCAGTAAGGTTCGTTAATCCCGACTAGTTTGAATTGATATTCAAAAGTTGATTAAAGAATAAATTCAAGGAATTTATCTTTGATAAAATTAATGGGAACCTCTCCCTATGAATGTGAAATTTAGAAAATAACTGTCGATTAGCTAAGCAAAATGGTTTTCTGGATATTGATCTGATGTTGGTTTCGGCCTTCGGGGTTAATAATTGGGGAATTATTCTCTTGTTAATTTACGGTTAGTGACTGATGAATTGGAATGAGGCGTATGTTGTGTTTGCGTAACACTTGTTTATTATATATGCGAGTTGCTCAGAAAGACCGGGTTTATCCCATTCTGAATAACTGAATCGACGATAAGAAATCGAAGATGAAGACGATGGTCGAAGACCGGAGATGTTCACCTCGTTTGGATGGTAACCGAGGTCCTGATTGGGAGGCATCCAGAAATATGGATAATGAGTGGTGATCGTCCAGACGTACGTGGTGATCGATGGGTTTGCGAGGTATATAGTGCCTCCGGTTTCGTTCATACCCAGAACGGACTTGCAAATGGACAGTGTGTCTGACATTGGAATTTATTCTGTGTGATTGATAGCTAACAGTTGCATGGCGTGAATTGTCTGTGTGGCATGCTAAGATGCAGTGATCAGGGCTTCCGCTGAAAAGCAAAGTCTTGTGGTGATGATCAAAACACCGCCTGTGTGGCGTGGCTTTGTGTATAACGTGAATTCACGAGCCTCACACCCCGGTATGAACCAGAAACAGGAGAAAGGACCTCAGGGAGGGCCTGCGTTTCCTCCTAGCTAGAAGTGGCGTCAGTGGTTTTACACGCCCTGATGAGTTTGACTTATGTGGTTGTTGCTGTTGCGAGGCGCCTCGGTTATATCGGACGATCCGGGTCCGATGGAGTCATTTGTTGGCTCATTTACGCCCCAAAGGGCGGGGAAACGTAGTGTTCAGGCATTTTAATCCACTCCATGTGGACCGGCCCTGACGATCCAAGGGTCGATGCGTTCTGATCCTGAGACTCGGGCTAGGCAGTCTCGAATTCGGTAAGGACTGTCTTTTGCCTTGGTTCATGACGGAAATCCAATTTCCATATACGTGATTTTGCGGTTTTAATTGTAGAACTAGTATGGCGACATGATATATGGTACCCATGTCGTCTATGATTGATACTTATGATTTGAAATTTTTTTTGACACTATACACTTATAATAGTATCAAATGATTTGTTTTAAACGTATCAAGCATTCTTGGCTACTATAAGGGAAAACCCTATCCCCCGGCTTGCATTGCATTGTTTGATAGGACCTGGGTCTTATAATATGTAACACCCCACGTCCATTAATGTCACTCACAAAGGGAATGCATTAACTTCCATGGAGGTTTTAAGTGAATATAGAACAGTAAAATTACAACAAGACAGATATAAAATAGTACTTGGAAATTCAAAAACTTTATTTTATTGTAGCAGAAGTCAAAACATGTTTGATTACATCATAACTCCATATTCAATGTCAAGTACAATATCTATCTTGATAAAACAAGTACATAATCCCATTACATGAATAGCCATTAAAAAGAAAGATAACAAGCTGGACTTTACTTCAGCAGTCCAAGCTTTCCAGAAGATAAGCGATCCAACTAGACTCCACTAGAACTTGGCCCAACCCGCGGACCTGAAGGGAGAAAAAGGATGGAAAAGAGGGGGTCAAACATAAAGTCTGGTGAATACGATAATTCTACAATACTATTACCAAAATAACTAGACTAAGGCATAAGCTGGAAAACAAGAAAATGTCTATGAAGAGCAGATTAAGGACATAGACAATCGCTAAAGGCAACGTTATAGGCGCTCCTAAATAATAAAGGATAAACACTATACTGCACCACACCAGTCACCCTAAAGATTCATCCCACATAGCTTCACTTAGAAACTTTCCCAATGGCTTTACGTACCCCTAGCTGACTACATAGGTGCCGCCTGCCCCTATCTCCACTGGGTGTACCCTACTTCCCATTATTCGATCGGCTCCCTAACTCGTAGATACCCGTGCTGGCCCCACAGTGGGGTGTATCACTCCCCTAAAGTGGCAACCTGATACAACGGACATGCACGGCTTATACCTACACGATGCAACAACGTCTTACCTACCAGCCCGGGTCCACACACGCATATGAAACCCGTTGGACTTGCGTTGCCACCGCTCCTTGTTTTGGCCTCTTATAGTCAAACCCAGTATGCGTGTCCCGTCCTCGACTTGGGTCGAGCCCACAAAGATACGTTTTGGGATACTGGTTGAAATGGGCCCCCACTATTTACCACAAGCATTCCACCTAAGCTTGTCCCCATTAGTCCATCCCACTTAACCCACTTAGTCATGTTCATTTACATGTGTGTTTGGTTAAGTCTAATCGTATTTCAAATGCCTCTAAAGGCAACCACCAAATTCCTCATGCCACCCAAGGCACCTACTTAACCCCCATGTCCCACCTTACATGATTATCTGGTTAAGTGTTTCTTAGTTCATTAAGGCCATAACCTCATAAAGACCTCTCACATTAGACTGGCATTTATGGCAGCTGGATTTGCCGGGCGGGTCCGGGCAGTCTTACACCATAAAAGAGTCTAACCTCGTGTCTTTACAACTGTTATGCTTTAGTTTGGGCCTAGGACATCTCACATTGGGCCGACATTTGTGACTACTGGATTTGCCGGGCGGGTCCGGGCAGGTTTACATCACAAACGGGTCCAACCTCGTGTCCTAAGCATTGATTATTAATAATAATCCACTTTCCCCCAATTTTAATAATTCCCTACTTGAATTATTAATTACTTCCAATTTTTAACAATGTCCATAATTGACTCAATTATGGACATCCATTCATGGTATGCAAAATCTTACAAAATTGCACCCAATTTATTAATTCCTAATATTACCCCTACCCCACGTTTGAACAATTATTCGCAAAAATATATGTTAGACTCGAATAGCCTAACTCATAGCATAAAAGAGATTATCATAATAACAACATGTATATGTGACCAAATGAATCATAATAAGGGGTGAAACTTGCATATGTCCAACTTGCATAGATTATACATGTCATGGACCTAAAGGTGTCAACTTGTTCAAAATTCACCTAATATAATCTCAATCAATTTTCATAAACTTACATATGAACATGTGTGAATCAACATCATCTAATTTTTTAACAACATGGTTTTATATGGGTACACCTAACTCAATAGGCAAATTCCCATAATCAAGTTTTATTTAATTATAGTTTCAAGTTTATGGGTACACCTAACCTAATAGGCAAATTCCCATAAACAAGATCCATTTAAATTAAAAAAAACATAACTTTAAGCATGTTCCAACAACATCATGATTTTACAACATAATATAGCATGATTTATAACATGGCATAGTATGATAGTATAACATAGCTTGACATGATTCTCAACATAGCACGACATAGCATAAGAGAATTTACAACATAGCATGACATAGCATATATAATTTACATCATACGACAATATAATAACATAATAAGAGATCCACAATATATAGAGTTTACAATTACAAATCACATCACTTTCTTATGATCCATTCATAACTGAGTCAAATTAGTTTGTAATAGTCTTGTGAGAATCATCATACTCACCAACAAAAGAAAAGAATTAGAGAAAGAGAGATCTTTTGATTTGATTTGTGTAGATTTAGTTGTAGATGATTAGGCTTCCTCTTCTTAGTTTGTGACGGCTATGCTGAACTCCTTGGCAGCAGCATGACGGTAGCTTCTCCAATTTTACAAGTGATTTAGGTCTAGGGTCTACCCACTTATTTATAGATTTTAGAATTCATTTAGGCCATTAGATTTAACCTAGAAATAACCGCAGCCGTTCAGACAAGATGGGGTTTATCTTGTTGACTCAGCAATGAGTCAGAAGTGACTCAGCAAACACTCAGCATATTAATAAACTTCTATTCATGTCATAAATATATATATATTTTCTACAATGTACATATTAGATACATCCCCCTTTACTTATTATTGTTTTTATATACATATTAGATACATCCCCTCTCTCACACACTTATTAATATTTTTATATTCATATTAGATACATCCCCTCTCTTACACACTTATTAATATTTTTATATTCATATTAGATACATCCCCTCTCTTACACACTTATTAATATTTTTATATTCATATTAGATACATCCCCTCTTCTACACACTTATTATTATTTTAGCAACTTTAGTGTTAATAGAAAATTCGGGGTGTTACATTCTCCCCTCCTTTTAGGATTTCGTCCCCGAAATCTTCAAGTCTGGAAGAATGTATATCCTACCATCCAAACGTCCATCTACTCATCCATCATACACAGGCATCCATTGTCCTTACAGACTTCTAATGCTTTCATGTTTAAGTGCACAGTGTGTGTATATGTCCGTATCTAATGCAAAATCAGGCGGTCCACTGATTCAGTTGACCTCCTTAATGCAACTATGATCGTGCCATGCATCCATTATGTATGCAAAAGATTCTTAATGCTACATAATACTTCTATATGCGTGCATAACCATCATCTGAATGCAGCATCCACATGATAATACAACCATCGTTCATCCATTTTACTAAATACATCCGTATATATGCAATATGCAATATGTAGTGGCTGAGCCGATCTAGTGCCTAAAGTGTGTGTATATATGCATCCACGAGCAACCACTAGCAAACACTTGCATCCATTTTGCATCCATCATACATAACATGTCTCAAACACATGTTTCAACCATAGGATTATCCTAACTAAAGGTCAAAGATACTAATGAGAGGACATACTAAAGATAAGATAAGATAAGCTAAGCGATAAAGGAGAAATTAAAAGACATACCCTCAAAAAGAAAAGGGTACAACGAACGCATCTTCTCTTCTGTCTCCCAAGTTGCGTTGCTCTCATCATCTCCCCATTGCACTTTAACCAGTCTGACCTCTCGATTCCTCAACTTTTTGATCTCCGACCCAAGAATGCATGTAGGAGCTTGTCTAATTGTTGCATCACGCTCTATTTCCACCTCTTTAAGCAAGCTCGGCTCTACCACCTCCGCGGTCTTGTGCAAACACTTCCTCAAATGTGATACATGGAATACGTCGTGTACTCCACTAAGTTTCTCAGGCAACTCCACCCTATATGCCATCTTCCCAATCCTGTCTTTTACAGGAAACGACCCTACAAACCTTGGTGCTAATTTCCCCACGGACCCAAAGCGAACAACATTCTGTAACGGAGATACTTTGATAAAAACCATGTCCCCAATGTCAAACTCAAGATCTGTCCTCCTCTTATCAGCATACGATTTTTTCCTATCTTGTGCTGCTTTCATCCTCCTTCGAATCAACTCAATCTTCTCCGAGGTTTCCCTAACCATATCGGGCCCAAGTAGGATTTTATCGGTAGATTCCCACCAACATGTATGCGAACGGCAAGGCCTTCCATAAAGAGCTTCGAAAGGTGCCATGCCAATACTAGACTGAAAGCTATTATTATATGCGAATTCTACTAACGGAAGGTGCTCTTCCCGTGTACCCCCAAAGTCTAGGATACAAAGCCTTAAAAGATCCTCTAGAATGCGATTCACCTTCTCGGTCTGGCCGTCTGTCTGAGGATGATATGCGGTGCTCAAACATAGCTGAGTCCCTACCGCCTCTTGTAAACTCTTCCAAAATTCGCTAGTAAAGATGGGGTCACGGTCGCTTACTATACTAGAAGGAATACCGTGCAAACGAACTATCTCCTTAATGTATACAGAAGCCAACCACGGAGCAGTCCTCTTACTTTTCACGGGAATAAAATGGGCGCTTTTAGTAAGTCTATCTACTATAACCCAAATCCCCGTGTTACCCTTCCTTGATCTTGGTAATCCATCCACAAAATCCATTGAGATGCTTTCCCATTTCCATAGTGGAACTTCTAATGGGTGAAGCAACCCACCGGGTTTCTTTTGTTCTGCTTTAACTCGTTGGCACACCAAGCATCTAGCGACGTACTCGGCCACATCCTTTTTCATACCGGCCCAAAAGAAAACCCGCTTCATATCTTTGTACATCTTATCCCCGCTGGGATGAATGGTCATTTTTGAGCGATGAGCATCATCAAGAATGGCCTTCCTTAAGTCTTCGTCTCGTGGTACACAAAGTCTATTATCCCTTCGTAACCAACCCTTATCGTCTAGGGTATACCTACGAAGATGGCTTGACGACTCCCCCCCCCCTTGAGCTTTTCTACTATCTCAACCAACTGTGGGTCGTCTCGCTGTGCCTCACCAACCCGTCCTAGAAGTGTAGGTCTAACCTCCAAGGATGCTAACAGACCGGGTACTAAGTCAACGGAGGGTCTAAAGTCAAACATAGAGATGAATTCTAAGCTTTGTCGTTCAACAAACAACGGACTCAAGGACAACCTTTTCCTACTTAAGGCGTCTGCCACCACGTTACCCTTGCCCGGGGTATATGCTATTTCAAAATCGTAGGAGGCTAAGAATTCCATCCACCGTTGCTGCCTTAAATTCAAATCCTTCTGAGAAAATAAGTATTTTAATGATTTGTGGTCAGTGAACAGTTCGAATTTCTCACCAAGAAGATAGTGACGCCAAGACTTAAGCGCGAAAACAATTGCGGCTAGCTCCAAGTCATGCATGGGGTAATTCTTTTCATGAACCCTCAACTGCCTTCCACCATAGGCTATTACTCTTCCCTCTTGCATGAGGACCGTGCCAAGTCCCGTCCCACAAGCATCAGTATAGATGGTAAACGGTTTATTCCCGTCTGGCAGCACTAAGACTGGGGCTGAAGTTAAGGCTCTCTTTAAACGTTGGAACGCATCATCGCAATCTTTGTCCCACGTAAAAACCAGGTTCTTCTTCGTTAACCGTGTTAATGGAGCTGATATTTTTGCGAAGTCTTTGATAAACTTCCTATAATAGCCAGCCAACCCCAAGAAACTTCTTACTTCGGTTGCATTTTTAGGGACCTTCCAATCTTGGATGGCCACCACCTTTGCGGGATCCACTGCTATCCCTTCTTTGGAAACCACGTGCCCTAAGAACCGTACTTCCTTCCTCCAGAAGTGACACTTAGAAAATTTTGCCTTAAGGTTATGTGCTCGAAGGGTTTCCAACACTTCCCTAAGATGTAGGGAGTGCTCTTCTTTATTCTTAGAAAAGACTAAGATGTCATCCACAAAGACTACCACGAATTTGTTAAGGTATTCCCTAAACACCCTACTCATCAAATCAACAAAATATGCAGGGGCGTTTGTCAAACCAAAGGGCATCACTAGCCATTCATAGAATCCGTCAGGAGTCCTAAAAGCAGTCTTATCTATACTATCCTCAGCCACTCTCAGTTGATGAAAGCCAGTGGCTAAGTCCAACTGCGAAAACACTGAGGCGCCAACTAACTGATCAAAGAGATCGTCAATCCTCGGCAGTGGGTGTCGGTTCTTTTTAGTAAGCTTGTTTAGTTCTCTATAGTCCATACAAAGTCTAAGAGACCCATCCGCCTTTGTGGCAAAAACTATTGGAGCACCCCACTCCGATATACTACGTCTTATGAACCCCTTCTCAAGCAACTCCTTTACTTGCTTATTGAGTTCCCTCCTTTCACGAGGAGCCATGTGGCGCACTGGCAAAGATACGGGTTTAGCATTATCCACAAGATAAATTCGAAAGTCTATCTCCCGCTTTGGAGGTAAGCCCTTCACCTCCGCAAACACATCCGGATATTCCCGGACCACTTCTACCGATCGCAGGTTCTCTATAGACGCGTCAAGCGATTCAAGATAACATAGCATAACGGAATTTATGGGATTACAAAAGATGTCGAGAGCATTACCAAGGCGAGTCACAAGCCTAACTACTCTCCTTTCACAATCAAGAATGGCCCTATTTCTAGACAACCAATCCATTCCTAAAATTAGCCCATAGCCCGTGAAGCCCAATACATAAGCATCACATCTAAATTCAATGCTAAGTATAGAGATTTTCAAATCCAAACATATCATGGTCAAATGAGCCGAACCCCCAATTGGATTTGAAACGACCAAGGGATCCTCTACTAAACTGGTGTTCAAGTGCAGTGATTCAACTAATGATGCAGAGATAAACGAATGAGATGCGCCAGAATCGAATAAGGTACGGATAGGATGATCAAACAGAAAAACTAAGCTTTCAACAGAAATTGTTCTACCTCTTTCTTGCAGCGTTGGGGCCGCAATAGCCTGAACTTGCCCCCTTGCCTGCCCTGGTGCCATAAGAGCCTGCACCTGTCCTCCCGAGGTAGACCCTGCCCTCTGCCCCTTCTTTGGACAGTCCTTCACTAAATGTCCCGCATCTCCACAATGAAAACAACCAGTCTTCTTTTTCTTTCTACAATCTTTGCTGAGATGGCCAGGCGTCCCACAATTGAAGCATTTCTTCTTCCCTTTGCCATTATTGTTTTTACCACCCTTCTTATTTTGCTGTTGGGGTTTCTTCTGATCCCCTTTCTTTTCAACTGCCTTATCCTCATGCATAAGTGCCATTTCTACTAGCTTTTCAAAGGTGGCTCCCATAGGGATGTGGGTCATAGCCAACCCTTGCAACGGTTCATTCAAGCCTCTAACGAACCTCAAAGCTTTCTTCTCTGGCGTGTTCACCAACTCCAAGCCAAACCTTGCTAACTGATTAAATTTATTGACATATTCCTTTACTGATGAGCTCCCTTGCTTTAGTGCCAGGAATTTTTCCATATTTAAGTTTTCCTCTGCCCTTGAAAGAAACTTTGCCTCAAACCTTCGTCTGAAATCCGCTGATGAATCGACTGGACGTTCCCCGTTAGTGACCTCCCACCAAAACGAGGCCTCTCCCTTCATTAACCAAGCAGCTAAACGGACTTTCCTCCCATCTTCCACTTCAAAGATATCCAACAATTCCTCAGTCTCCTTAAGCCAATCTCTGGCCTCCACAAACGTCTCAGTCCCTTGAAAAGTTTTTCCTCCCATAGCCTTGAATTCCTTGCACGTCTTTGCAAAAGTGTCAACACGAGGAGGAGGAGGAGGAATGGGTGCAACTAGGGGTGGAGGAGTATCCGCTGGGCCTGCAGTGGTGGCCCTAGCCTCCAAGTATCTCCTAAACCACCCTGGAATCGTCACACCTTCTGGGAGATTAAGATCTTCAGCCATGCTGAAACGAAAAAGGAAAGATTCAAAATGGAGAATTCGAAAGATAAAGATAAGGATGTGGCTATTTGGGATTATGTTTTTCATAAAAACTCTCTTTAAATAACATGTTTTTTTTTTGAAAGCACTTCTTCCAAAAATACTTTAGAAAAAAAAAAAATTCTAAAATTTTTTTTTTATCTGTTATGGTAACCTTATGCTCTGATACCACGTGTAACACCCTACGTCCATTAATGTCACTCACAAAGGGAATGCATTAACTTCCATGGAGGTTTTAAGTGAATACAGAACAGTAAAATTACAACAAGACAGATATAAAATAGTACTTGGAAATTCAAAAACTTTATTTTATTGTAGCAGAAGTCAAAACATGTTTGATTACATCATAACTCCATATTCAATGTCAAGTACAATATCTATCTTGATAAAACAAGTACATAATCCCATTACATGAATAGCCATTAAAAAGAAAGATAACAAGCTGGACTTTACTTCAGCAGTCCAAGCTTTCCAGAAGATAAGCGATCCAACTAGACTCCACTAGAACTTGGCCCAACTTGCGGACCTGAAGGGAGAAAAAGGATGGAAAAGAGGGGGTCAGACATAAAGTCTGGTGAATATGATAATTCTACAATACTATTACCAAAATAACTAGACTAAGGCATAAGCTGGAAAACAAGAAAATGTCTATGAAGAGCAGATTAAGGACATAGACAATCGCTAAAGGCAACGTTATAGGCGCTCCTAAATAATAAAGGATAAACACTATACTGCACCACACCAGTCACCCTAAAGATTCATCCCACATAGCTTCACTTAGAAACTTTCCCAATGGCTTTACGTACCCCTAGCTGACTACATAGGTGCCGCCTGCCCCTATCTCCACTGGGTGTACCCTACTTCCCATTATTCGATCGGCTCCCTAACTCGTAGATACCCGTGCTGGCCCCACAGTGGGGTGTATCACTCCCCTAAAGTGGCAAACTGATACAACGGACATGCACGGCTTATACCTACACGATGCAACAACGTCTTACCTACCAGCCCGGGTCCACACACGCATATGAAACCCGTTGGACTTGCGTTGCCACCGCTCCTTGTTTTGGCCTCTTATAGTCAAACCCAGTATGTGTGTCCCGTCCTCGACTTGGGTCGAGCCCACAAAGATACGTTTTGGGATACTGGTTGAAATGGGCCCCCACTATTTACCACAAGCATTCCACCTAAGCTTGTCCCCATTAGTCCATCCCACTTAACCCACTTAGTCATGTTCATTTACATGTGTGTTTGGTTAAGTCTAATCGTATTTCAAATGCCTCTAAAGGCAACCACCAGATTCCTCATGCCACCCAAGGCACCTACTTAACCCCCATGTCCCACCTTACATGATTATCTGGTTAAGTATTTCTTAGTTCATTAAGGCCATGACCTCATAAAGACCTCTCACATTAGACTGGCATTTATGGCAGCTGGATTTGCCGGGCGGGTCCGGGCAGTCTTACACCATAAAAGAGTCTAACCTCGTGTCTTTACAACTGTTATGCTTTAGTTTGGGCCTAGGACCTCTCACATTGGGCCGACATTTGTGACTACTGGATTTGCCGGGCGGGTCCGGGCAGGTTTACATCACAAACGGGTCCAACCTCGTGTCCTAAGCATTGATTATTAATAATAATCCACTTTCCCCCAATTTTAATAATTCCCTACTTGAATTATTAATTACTTCCAATTTTTAACAATGTCCATAATTGACTCAATTATGGACATCCATTCATGGTATGCAAAATCTTACAAAATTGCACCCAATTTATTAATTCCTAATATTACCCCTACCCCACGTTTGAACGTTTATTCGCAAAAATATATGTTAGACTCGAATAGCCTAACTCATAGCATAAAAGAGATTATCATAATAACAACATGTATATGTGACCAAATGAATCATAATAAGGGGTGAAACTTGCATATGTCCAACTTGCATAGATTATACATGTCATGGACCTAAAGGTGTCAACTTGTTCAAAATTCACCTAATATAATCTCAATCAATTTTCATAAACTTACATATGAACATGTGTGAATCAACATCATCTAATTTTTTAACAACATGGTTTTATATGGGTACACCTAACTCAATAGGCAAATTCCCATAATCAAGTTTTATTTAATTATAGTTTCAAGTTTATGGGTACACCTAACCTAATAGGCAAATTCCCATAAACAAGATCCATTTAAATTAAAAAAAAAACATAACTTTAAGCATGTTCCAACAACATCATGATTTTACAACATAATATAGCATGATTTATAACATGGCATAGTATGATAGTATAACATAGCTTGACATGATTCTCAACATAGCACGACATAGCATAAGAGAATTTACAACATAGCATGACATAGCATATATAATTTACATCATATGACAATATAATAACATAATAAGAGATCCACAATATATAGAATTTACAATTACAAATCACATCACTTTCTTGTGATCCATTCATAACTGAGTCAAATTAGTTTGTAATAGTCTTGTGAGAATCATCATACTCACCAACAAAAGAAAAGAATTAGAGAAAGAGAGATCTTTTGATTTGATTTGTGTAGATTTAGTTGTAGATGATTAGGCTTCCTCTTCTTAGTTTGTGACGGCTATGCTGAACTCCATGGCAGCAGCATGACGGTAGCTTCTCTAATTTTACAAGTGATTTAGGTCTAGGGTCTACCCACTTATTTATAGATTTTAGAATTCATTTAGGCCATTAGATTTAACCTAGAAATAACCGCAGCCGTTCAGACAAGATGGGGTTTATCTTGTTGACTCAGCAATGAGTCAGAAGTGACTCAGCAAACACTCAGCATATTAATAAACTTCTATTCATGTCATAAATATATATATATTTTCTACAATGTACATATTAGATACATCCCCCTTTACTTATTATTGTTTTTATATACATATTAGATACATCCCCTCTCTCACACACTTATTAATATTTTTATATTCATATTAGATACATCCCCTCTCTTACACACTTATTAATATTTTTATATTCATATTAGATACATCCCCTCTCTTACACACTTATTAATATTTTTATATTCATATTAGATACATCCCCTCTCTTACACACTTATTAATATTTTTATATTCATATTAGATACATCCCCTCTTCTACACACTTATTATTATTTTAGCAACTTTAGTGTTAATAGAAAATTCGGGGTGTTACATAATAGCTTCATTTTTCCAAAAAGAATTGCGCTGTTTTGTTATATGCATTGTTATTCTTGGGAGGAAACCCGTTCCGTGTTATACGGCGTGGTCCCTTGATATATCTGATTTAAAGTAAAGTTTTAAATAACTGTTTTAGTTCTCACAGCAGTCCCATGACTGACCTGGAGTTTATTGTTTTAACCTAAACTCTGGGTGCCCTTATTTTGACACGGGCAGCTAGTAGTTTTGGTTTTGCAGATTTATATTCACAGGATCCTGATTTACGGTTGGAATGATATCCGGAAAGCTTTGTATCCGTATATCTCTTCTAGTTGTGTATTGTATTATTTTCCGCTGCTATGTAATTTATTGTAATCTTTGATATTTTATGAACTGTAACGTTTATTCATACTCTGTATATTCTTGTATTCTGATGAATTGTTGTAATATACAATGAAATGTTCTTCCGTCTGCGTTCTATTTTGTCGTGTTCTCAAAACAATCAGGCGTTTCGAACGGTCTAGATTTGTTTAGCGACTGATTCGGATCGAGCGAAATTCCTTTTCGTCACACCTATCTAAAGGTCGAAAAATACTATGGAGAAGATATGTTCAAATGATAGAAAAAAGCACGATAAAACTTTGAAAAAGGAGTTGAGAACATACCCTCGAAAAGAAAAGGGTATGAAACACGAATCTTGTCTTCTCTCCCTATATTAAACTTAAATTCCTTTCTACCTTCATCAGCATCCTCTCCCTAAAAAAATTCGTGGTATCTTCTTCTTATTGAAATTTTGTCCATCCTCCTTCTCTAAAGGAAAAAAAAGATTATTATTTTTTAAGTTTAAATTTGTTGTTTAGGATTGGCCGTTGTCCGTATTTGTTCTTGTCTTCATCATATCCACGCAAGGTGAGTTTACTTACGATTTACTTTATGCAAGTTTTTCAAATCAATGCAAATTGAAATACTACGAAAAAAAAGTATTTACTAAAAAATGTTGTTAAATTCCAATAAAGACATTTGTTCAGTCGTTGTTGCATAGTTTCGTAATGTATTTACCTTACACATCACTGAGTTAGCATTGTATATGCTATTGTAGATAATATTTGTACAACAATTACCGAGAGTGGTGGACATCTTATATATATATTTATTTATAAGATTTTACACAACATAATCTAAGCATTGCAACATGTGGTTCTTACAATACATCGCAAACATTAAGGAATTTTTTTCAATAACATTCCCAAAACATTGCATTTTATTTATTTTAAATGTTTGTTATTCATTTTAAATCTAAAAATAAAAAAATACTGAAACATCGTAATTTTACACAGTGTTCAAAAGAAGTGATGTTCACATTTTATACAGCGTTCTCTAAACATTGTTAAAACCTCAATACAAATCATTGTGTTTGTTACTTTAGTCATATTTAACAACAGTAAATGAGTACTTTTAACAACCTTTTAAATTATTGTAAATAATAACGTTTACAACACCATAAAATTATAAAATTAGTAAACCTTTCTATATAACGGTTCAGAAATATCACAAGCATTTTTTCAAAAATACATTGATGTCCACAACTGTGTACAGAAGATATATATAACTAAGACGACAATACACTCATATTCTTTAACAATGTTTATTATAGTAATCTAGCATTATTGCTTAAATGATGTGAACTTATGCGTTGCTACCATCATTTAGCATCCGGCTTCACTATCATTTAGACTCAGCTCACCCTTCGACTATAGTTCCCGAGTCTATCCTCAACTGGCCAGCCTGTTACCTCATTAGTCATTACAACAGCATAATCCCAGCAACACTTGCTTTCTCGACTCCTCACCTTCTATTGGCATCTTGAATTCCTTCTGCCCTCCAGCCCAGCTCACAAGCTTCGCTTAATAACGATCGCGGTTCATGGACCCAACTATTAGTATCTTGATACTTCATGCAATGCTCAAGCTCCCAACTACGTCGTTGACTCATTCCTCCGGCTAGCATTATTCATTCCTCCATCAATTGCTCATTTTTCTAGGTTACCTGCAATATTTTATCCTGAGCCTGCTTAAGAATCAACTTCAGCTTTAAAATCACTAATTAGCACTTGCAGCAAATGTAGGTCTTTGTGCCTAAGACCATAATAGAATGTTGTTTTATTTCCAACGTTGAATGATAATAATTAAAAGAGACTACATACATTTAATTCTTTTGAATATTTTTTGTACTTGATCATCCTTGTGATGATCCCTAGACCCCACTGTACAATTTTCTTTTTCATTTGTAGTAATAATACATACCAACTCCTTTGAGGACCACTGTTTCATCTACAAATAAATAAATAAATTGTGTTCTAACATTGGTTCTTGAATAAGAAACAATGTTCAACCAGAATTTTATTAACGTTGGCTAGTAATTTCGACATGTTGGACTCGTTCAGTGCATCACAATTTGTAAGGTTAGGAAATGGCCGCAAACACACTCTTAATCAGAAATAACCAGTAAATTAATAGACGATGAATAACATTATTTGTGATAATAGGCATACAATGTTCACATGTTTCCTCAAACACAACTCAGGAAGATCAAATCAGACATATACTAGTTGGATGGTTACCTGCTCAATCAATGGAATGATGATGATGACCACCTCATCACGCTTTCACTAAAGTCTTGTGACCTTTAACCTTAAAGCGATGGGCATAAATTATCCCAGTGAATTGCACACTGAGGAAATTAAATAGAGAATTGCTAGTAAAAAAGGATGACTGGAACATTGTTTTTGTACATTTAAATAAATGAGTTTTGATCAAGTTGTGGATTTGTCCAACTGTTCCATGAAAATGTATTACTTAGCTCTAATGTAACTTCATATATAGTTGCCAAGGAGAAAAATGCCCAAGCCCTCGCCTAGCGCTCTTTTGAGCGCCTTGAATGATAAAAAAATTAGTTTCTTAACTAAAAAATTGCATTTAGAAAACCCAATAAAGCACAATTTTTGTTTCAAAAAGTGCATGTAAATGCATGTTTTTTTCTCCTTGCCGACGGCTTTGGTAACAGTGTAACTTGCTAGGTCAGCAGTGTTTTTTTTACTTCTTCCCCATTCTTTTTTAACATGACTTGAAATTTGATAAAGTGCACGACTCATAACGTAGAAATAACTGAAATTATTTTAAGACCTATGCATAAATGCATGTTCTTAAGCACTATATAATTAATATTAACCCTTATGATGCACATGGATATGTTTATGTTAACAATTTCAAATATTTCATGCAAAAATTACATTTTCTAGGACTAATTCGGTATAGTATGTACAAATATGTTTTCTATACCAACATTCTGCATCAACATAGTTTATTCAAAATACATGCACAAAATCATGTCAATATAAGGGAAGTGTAAAGTCAAATTATATTCATGGAAAGTAAAGAGAATCTAATTTTTGAATTATTCATTGTAATTCAACATCTCAACAATTTGTACGTCAATGGTACTAATTTGGGATTTTACATTACTCATCGATATCAGCAAAATATAACATCAGTTTTGTAATTTATTTACATACCAAGTATAAAATATTTTCATGTAATTTGAGTAAAGTACATACAAAACTTTTTTTACGGTTAGGCTGGTAGAGAAGCTACCTAGGATAGCTGCCCGGACAGTTTGGTTAATGTTGTAAAGTCCTTTTCATGTACTCTTATTTATTCATTTCTACTTCCTCTCCATGACCTTTTTGGTTAATGTCGTAAACAAAAATGACTCAATTCACCAATCAAAATTAGACATGCAAACAATTTAGTTGATGTTCACCTGATAACAATACTCTTTAGTAGTTTGTATGACAATGCAGTGACCTATATGTATATCGTGTCATCACTCTTCTATTAACCAGTAAATGGTTTAAAATAATTTAAATATGTTATTATTAGTAAATGAAACATTGGAAAACTGTGATGACCCCAAATCCCGTTCAGACGGAGACAAGGGTAATCTTTGGAATATAACACAGAAACAAATAACAGCAGAACAAAAATAAATAAATACACCTGATAATGAACAATAATACACTGGATAAACAATAATCATCAGAGTTACACAGTATACATGATCATACTTAGTACAAATACGGTTCAGCTATACATAAATGTTTACAGCGGAAAACAAACATAATGTGTACAATAGGAGCTGAACAACATAAAATAGATAAATGATAGAATCCATCTTCAGCTCCAGCTATCCAGGAAAGCCTGCTAAACTTGAACATAAGGCTGCCCGTGTAGAAAAAGGGGGCACCCGAGTTTGAAAGTGAAACAAATTACGAGTCAGTCATGGGACTGGTATGAGAAATCTACTCAACACATTTATAATATGGCTAATCACAGGACCACGCCACTTTCGCGGAACGGGTTTACTCCATTGGATTGCCAGTGCTTTAAAACAAATCATTCTTTTAAACATCGCAATGCTTTTTATAAAAATGAAGCCATTATAAGACTCAGTTCCCATCAGACAATGCAATGCAAACCGGAGGATAGAGTTTTAACTTATAATGGCCAAAATATGCTTGATACGAATAAAACAAAAGCATTTGATATTATTACTAGTGTTTATATGTTTCAAAAACAATTTCAAATCATAACTATCAATCATAGACGACATGGGTACCATATATCATGTCGCCATATATATATATATATATATATATATATACACACACAATCAAAACTGCACAGTCACGTATTTGGAAATTGGATTTCCGTCCTGAACCAAGGCAAAAGATAGTCCTTACCGAATTCGAGACGCTCTAGTCTGTGTCTCAGGATCAGAACACATCAACCCTTTAGATCGTCAGGGCCGGTCCACCGAGGTGGATTATTATGGCTGAACAACACGTTTCCCCGCCCTTTGGGGCGTCAATGAGCCAACGAATGACTCCATCGGACCCGGATCGTCCGATCTAACTGAGGTGCCTCGCAACAGTAACAACCACATAAGTAAAACTCGTCAGGGCGTGTAAAACCACTGACGCCACTTCTAACTAGAAAGAAACGCATGCCCTCCCTGAGGTCCTTCTCCCGTTTCTGGTTCATACCGGGGTGTGAGGCTCGCGATTTCACGTTATACACAGAGCCACGCCACACAGGCAGTGCTTTGATCATCACCACCAGACTTTGCTTTTCAACAGAAGCCCTGATCACTGCATCTTAGCATGCCACACAGGCAATCCACACCATGCAACTGATGGTTATCAATCACACAGAATAAATTCCAATGTCAGGCACACTGTCCATTTGCAAGTCCGTTAGGCACTAAATACCTCACAAACCCATCGATCACCAAGTACGTCTGGACGATCACCACTCATTATCCATATTTCGGGATGCCTCTCAATCAGGACCTCGGTTACCATCCAAACGAGGTGAAGATCTCCGGTCTTCGACCACCGTCTTCATCTTCGATTTCTTATCCTCGATTCAGTTATTCAGAATGGGATAAACCCGGTCTTTCTGAGCAACTCGCATATATAATAAACAAGTGCAACACTAACATACACAAGCATCATTTCAATTCATTAGTCACTAACCGTCAATCAGTAAGAGAACGATTTCCCAAATATTAACCCCGAAGGCCGAAACCAACATCAGATCAACACCCAGGAAACCATTCGGCTTAGCCAACCTTCAGTTAATTTCTAAATCACATCCATATTGTTTATAATATTTTATAACAATTTATCGCTATTTTTATTTATTTTAAAATAGCTAATTTATTCAAAACGACGCATCGGGCCATAACGCGGCCGTGGCGCTGTTTTTCTTCAGATTTGATTTACACATATCTGAAAATCTAACCGTTGGATCTTCACAAAATTTACATCATTAGAAAGATCTTTTCAAAACGAATCCAACTGTTCTAGTTTCAGGAAATTATGACGGTCGGATCTCCCGGTATAATCGTTTGAAGTTTCGATTTCAAAATACGAACTGCAGCGTCGTTATTCGATTAAATATATAAATATAATCGATTCTGACGCTGTTTTTCTTCAGATTTGAATTAAACATTCCAGACAATCCAACCGTTGGATTTTTACAAAGTTGGTGCCGTTGGAAAGATATTTCCAAAGCGAACCCAACGGTTGCGGTTTTAGGAAAATCCGATGGTCGGATCTCCCGGTATAATCGTTTGAAATCACGGTTTCAAAATACGAACTACAGCGTCGTTATTCGATATATTTCAATCCTATTTATATATATATATATATATATATATATATATATATATATCGATTCTTCGATTTCGAAGCTATATTCTTTTCATACATTTGATAAAAATGATATTTTTATCTAACTGGCTTCTATTTCAACACTTCACTATTTTTACCAATACATGTATATAATAAAAATTTGATTTTTAGTGTAAAACAATTTATGTCAAAACACGATTATTTTATATAGTTAATATTGGTGATAGAAATAGGATTTTTACTATAAAACAATTTATTTCAAAACAAGATTATTTTATATAGTTAATATTGGTGATAAAAATAGGAATTTTATTATAAAACAATTTATTTCAAAACAAGATTATTTTATACATTTCATATTGATGTTAAAAATGGGATTTTTATTCTAAAACAATTTCTTTCAAAATATGAATACCATTCAACACATGAATTTCAATCCAACGAACGAATATCGATTCAACACATGAAGGTTTTCTATAGTTTATATAAATCGATAGAAAGGTGATTTTTATATTTAAAAAAAACACGAATACCATTAAAACACATGAATTTCAATTCAACGAATGAATATCGATTCAACACATGAAGGTTTTCTATTTTTTGTATATATAGATAAAAATGTGATTTTTATATTTAAAAACACGAATACCATTCAACACATGAATTTCAATTCAACGAATGAATATTGATTCAACACATGAAGGTTTTCTATAGTTTGTATATATAGATAAAAATGTTATTTTTATATTTAAAAATACGAATACCATTCAACACATGAATTTCAATTCAACGCATGAATATCGATTCAACACATGAAGGTTTTCTATACAACGAATAAATATAGTTTCAACAAATGAAAATAATTCAAACACGTCAATATTATTCAAAATTTCGGCAGCATAACGGCAGGGTAGTTAAAGCCGGGGTCATCCCTAGTACGGCTCCTCGCTCTACCTTAAAGCCTCGCAGCTTTTGACAATGGGGAATCATGCATCTAGTTCGCACGCAGGCGGCATGTATATTTATTTCATTTCCACAAACTAATCCTATGTGGTTTCAACCAAATATTTCAACCACAAACGGGTATTTTTCAACCACAATCAATCAATATCAACCACAAACAATTATAATCAACCATTCGCTATCAACCAATTTTCACACCAATCACAACCAATAAATATCGTCCATGGTTTGTGGACGAGGGGCGTATATATATATATATATATATATATATATATATATATAGCAATTCACTTCTATTTCAACACATATATAATCTTTACAATGCATATACAACTTATACATCGATTATACAACTTATACAACGCTTATACAAGAGGTGTACAACGCTTATACAAGTCATACATCGACCATATAATTTATACATCGTCGTTTTCCATATCGTTTATAAATAAGAAATCTCACATTGGGTTCCACTCCACCAAAAATAGCAGAAGGCTCAGAAAAATATGCGGTCTCTTCTAGAATGTAGAAGACGTCCACACGAGTCCACTGTCTCTTGTTTCACTGAATTTTGTCAAGAAACGAAAAATATATGATTTTTACAGTGAAAACAAAAACGGTAGCGCTTTAAACTGCTATTAAATAGTTTATTATATAACATCTGTTACCTTTTTGAAATCTTCAAAACTAGGTTTGAAGTTTTCGTGCAATCCGTGAATCGATAGGACGATCGGCCTTCACCATGAAGAAGAGCAAGGAGAGGCGCGCCTGGGGGGTCCCCTCCTGGTGAACTCGACGACCTGGATAGCCCTCTGAGGCGGCTTGAACGTCGAAAGTTCATGGCGGTGGATCTCCCTAATTACTCAATGAAAAAAAATCCAAACTTGCTATGGATTTGAAGATCTTGACTAGCTCTACAAAATCCTCAACAGGATGGAGGTCTAATTTTGAGCGAATTGATTGGAAAGTGGACGGGAACGTTTTGAGGTGCTCCGCCATTTAATCGCGATGCGTCGGGGAGAGAGAAAAAGATTCCTTGCCAATGATTTTTTTTTATTTTTTTTTTATAATTTTTAAAATCTCCAAAATACCCCTTTCGCCCACGAACACCAATCCAAACCCAACGACTATCGTCCCTAGCGTTTTACCCCCATTCTGAACACAATGGGATATGTTTCGTAGGCTCATTCGACTGTTTCAGTCAGTTTCCATTCAAATTAAAATATATAATATTCAATATTCAATTTGAACATACATTTCAATTTGCCAGGGCTACAAACTGATTCAAAAAATTCCAGAAAAATAAATATGGCTATGTTTTGATGATACGGTCCCAACAAAACTGTTTCATCGAATTCTGAGACCGTTTGCAAAAAGGCCTATTTCTGGTCGATCCAATTTAACTTTAATTGACCAAAACGCGTTTTCCTTTGCCACGCTCACATACTAGCTTCAAAAATTATGAAACTTGAAACCTAGCAATAACTTTACATCCCGGATCCAACAAAAGTGGTTTCGTCGAATTCCGAGGTCATTTGCAAAATGGCCAATTTCACGGGCTATATAAATTCCATAGCGACCTTTCTCAAAATTCATCTGGCCATAACTTTTGCTTCCTACTATGAAACTTCGATTTTTCAGATTCGTTAGAAAGATATTCACTAACAGATTTAAATATTTTTGGTTTCACTTAGATCCGTTTTGTTTTGCACCTGGTACAGTCCGACAAAGTTTGAATTCAATTTTTGAAACTGCAGGGCCATTTCAGGCCTTGTTTATAATTAAAATTAATTATATTCGTTTTCAATTGTCGATTAAAACTCTGTTTTCATTGCAATTATTTAAAATATTTATTTTAAATATTTGAAATCCATTATTTTAGCCAATTTAAAATTTTTAAATTGGTTCAGATTTTCTGGGTCGTTATAAAAACTTTCTAAAGTTCTTTAGTTTGTATGATTTCGTATTAAAATCACAAATCATAAAATCTTAAACACCATTCAGTTTTCCTTTTTCAGCTATAGGTTTCCATCCAAACAAAAAATGTGCATGGAACAAGTATTTTTGAAAAACTGCCAATTTGGAAGATGAAGTTAAATCACAAAATAGACAGCAAATTTATTTTTGAACATATGGTAAACATATTAGATGAGTTGGTAATTTATTTTGCCCGACCTATTAATTTTGGCACATGTGCATGTACACCACCAATGAGCAAATAATATAAGTGTATGAGGACTTAATGATCATTATTTTACAAAATTCATAATGTCTCAAAGTTGATATTTCAAAACACTTTAATTATGAAAAAAATTGCTTGGAAAGAGATGGAATTATTTCAACCAACCAACATTGACCAACATAATATGTTGTGCAAGTGCATATAAGAACATCTGTAATAAAAGACTTTGCATTATCTCTCCTAGTATGTTTAACTTATAGGTTGGATGGAGATGATTTCTTGGTAGTCTATAAAATCACTGAGCGAGTGAACAAGCAAGCATGTACATTTTGCAATATTATTATTATCTTTTAGAAAGAATAATATAATCTTCCCTTTTAGAATTGAACACTGCGTAAGACCTTATAGGCTCGGGAAACAGAAATACTAAATTGATTAATTATAACTGAAAAAAAATCTATGTAATAAGATATCTAGAGCCATTGAGATTGCCAAAGCGAAGTATGCTAATTTTAAAATTTAAAGGTCTAACCAAACAACTAAATGTCTGAGAAATATCAGAGACTAAAGCATGGAGCCTGTGCATTATAGAAACAGGTAAAGGAGGTTACTGGTTGTATGTAATCTATACTTCTTATAAAATAAGTCTACTTTGAAAAGGATTATTTCACTGAAAATTGAAAATGTAGTACATGTCATTTTAAATACAAAATTACAAACGCTAATATATTCATATTGTTTTCAAAGTTAATTTGCTTTAATTGCCTAACTTCTCTTCATCAATAGTAGATCTCTAGTGGCATTCGAAATTAGTATGTTGTGGAAGTCTACTAATGTGCATTTGATGAATATGTTATTTTTTTTACAGTTAATTGTTTATTAAATAATAGTATCATACAACTAACTTCACATTCCAACAAATACTTTTTCATATGATCATGCTTTCTTCTATATTTTTATTTATGGTCTATGAATTTTTTAACCGAATATCATTACACGGATGGATAAAATGCAGATCTTCCAGCCTTATAGAAAAAGTTTGACTAAAATACTTTCCATGAGTTAAGGAGATGCTACTTACACATGCACAATGATTCTTGTGCTTATTAACAAGGGAAAAACTGTCAGAAGTTTATCAAAATTATAAAGCATTTTGTAATTTTAGAAACAGGAAAATAGTGTGAATGACAAAATGAACAAAAAATTGTTGCATAAGGACAAGAGGCTAAAATTTTGTCCATAAAGACAAATTTTAGTGTAAAGTATGAAATTATAGTGGGCCCCTGAATTCCTCTCTTTACACTGAAATTTGTCTTTATGCATAAAATTTTAGCCTCTTGTCCTTATGAAACAATTTTTTATTCATTTTTTCCTTGAAGCTAAAAACCCTTTTAGAAATCATTATGTTAAAGGTTGATTATGTGCAATTATGATAAGGTAAAAATAGGCTAACTTTTGAATAAAAATAAGCCAAGAAATAATAACTTCTTTATTTTCAAGGTCTATAACGAATTAAGGGTGAGAATATTTGCATACCTTTTTTCCAAAAGATTATTATCTTATTTTGTGATATTATTAGTGCAATTCTGACAAACATTAATTCAATATGTACTTACAAAAAAAATCATATGATAGTAAAAGAATTATACGTTGATGAGAAAATTTTAAATTCTTCCATTAACTGACAAAATCATATGACAAATTTTATGCTAAGAGATGCAAATAAACTTATTAGATCAAATCAGAATGCTAAAGACTACATGCAAAATTGGAAAGTCTGCATATTGTTTAGGTATATGAGTCAAAGTAATATAATCAAAAATCAATCAAGGAAACAAATTAAGCAAATCAAAAAAAAATATTGAAGTTATTTTGGCCAAATCAAGTTTTATTCGCGAATTGAGTATTAAAAATTCAAGTTGAAGATGTTACCTAAGCCAACACTGAAGATGAGATCATATTCAATTGAATAGGAGATAAACTGAAGTTCTTCTTTTAAACCATAAATTATGGAAGAATCTGGAAAAAAGAGAGAGAATTAAGAACGTGAATTATGTGCAAGTTTTGGGGAGAAAAAAAGTTAATGCTTCATTGGGACAATAAATTCACACAACGTACAGGAAATTAGGAATTAATTTGTTAAGTTTATAAAAAGGAAGTATTAAAAGTCAGTGTTTTAATTATAATAAATATAGAAATAGATGTACTAATTAGGTCAAATATATAACTCTGCTCTGTTGTTATGCATGAATTTGCATGCACGTATAAGTTAAGTTTAGTAACACGTCAGCCACCTTACTTTGGAAAAGAATGCCTAAAGTTGTATAGTAGTAGTAAAGATGATCAAACACATTTTGGAAGCTCTGGAACAGGATATACAAGAAAATAAGGTAAATTTTGCTATGAAGTAAAGGGCAAGGCAAAAATATACACATAATGAGGACATCATTCAATTTAAAGCCACTCCTTATTATGAACTGGAAGAAAATTTTGTTTATTATATGATAAAACATTAAATTTGCCATTTGACATTGTTCTTAATTTCTATGCATATTTTAAACTATTCATCTTTTTGTATCTTTGGACACAGGTAACACTTTTCACCTCAACATCTTTTACAACCCTTTCTTTGATATCTGTAATTAATATAGTAGAAGTTTTAAATGTTTCATACTTAAATTTTACTTTCAATTATTTCCTTTATATCTCTAATTTTGAAACTTTTCATCAAAGAATTTCTAAAGTTTGTCCTTTAAAAGAAAATCCTCTGTAGTGGAAAACACCTTGTTTTTTTCAATGTGGTCGGATTGATTTTGAAGAATAGTATTAAAAAAAATGTCAAAATTGCAAGATGTCTGCTAAACTACACTTTACTTAAAAGTATGACTTAAAAGAAAAATGACTATACTTATGGCATCATTATATAGTTTGAGCAATTAATGTTAATAAATAAACGATCAAGAAGCAAGCAAAAAATAGAATCACACACAAGATTTAACGTGGAAAAACCCTTTGCGGGAAAAAACCATGGGAGAAAGGCAAACTTTATTTAATATGATTGATGGTGTTTTTTTACAAGCTACTTGCATACAAACAATAGCAATTTTAAAATTATCTTCTACATTCATGCAACCAAATAATGGAGAGAAAGAGTGAAATATGGATCTAGATTATCCTTTAAATGAGGTGGCTAAAAATATCTCAATCATGAGAGTAAATTAAGGATCTAGATTATCCTTTAAATGAGGTGGCTGAAAATATCTCAATCATGAGAGTAAACTAAGGATCTTCTTTATCATTTAAATGAGGTTGCTGAAAATATCTCAATCATGGGAGTAAATTAAGGATCTCTTTTTTCCTTTAAATGAGATTGCTGAAAATATCTCAATCATGAGAGTAAATTAAGGATCTAGATGAGATCCTTTAAATGACATCAGCTGGACCAATTCTAATGAGAATTTCGGATCGAAAATTAACAATCTCCACCTTAAGACGAATTCTCATCTTGAAGTAGAAAGATGAACTACAAAAACGAACTCCTTCAATAAATAAAATATCTGCCTTGCTCTAATAGTCCCTACAGACTATACTGTAACACCAACCAAGCTTGAGCAAAGCTTAAACTTAGTAATTGGAACTGGCTTTGTCATCATGTCAGTGGGATTGTCATGAGTACTTATCTTGCAAACTTTAACACCACCTTTAGCAATAACATCTCGAATGTAGTGATACCTAACATCTATATGTTTAGTTCTCTCATGAAACATTTGATCCTTTGTAAGGCATATAACACTCTGGATATCAGAAAATATAGTAATGCAAGATGTATCTCCACAAAGCTCAAAATATAAACCTCTCAGCCAAGTAACTTCTTTACATGCTTCAGAAATAGCCATATACCCGACCTCAGTAGTAGATAATGCTACGGTTGTTTGCAAGGTTGCTTTCCAACTCACAACACAACCACCAATGGTGAAAACATAACCTGTTAATGATCTCCTTTTATCCAAATCACCAGCAAAGTCAGAATCCAGATAACCAACAAGTTCACCTTTAGATTTACCAAACTGCAAACAAGCATTTGCAGTGCCATGAAGATATATGAAAATCCATTGAACTGCTTTCCAATGCTATCTTCCAGGATTGGCCATTAATCTACTGACAACACTCAAAGCATGTGATAAATCAGGACGCGAACAAACCATGACATACATAAGTGAACCAACTGCACTAGAATAGGGAACTCTAGACATGTACTCAATATCCTCATATGAGTGTGGACACATGGCTGATGACAATTTGAAATGTGCAGGAAGAGGAGTACTTACAGGCTTGACATCAAGCATATTAAAACGCTGAACACTTTTCTAACATACCCACTTTGACTTAGGTATAGTTTTCCAGAAGTTCTATCTCTTGTTATCTTCATGCTAAGAATCTTCTTAGCATCCCCAAATCTTTCATTTAAAATTCTCTACTCAACTGCCTTTTCAAAATTTCAATTTCTGCCTTGTCTTTTGAAGCAATCAACATATCATCGACATAAAGTAGCAAATAAATGGCAGAATGTGTAGTAATATTCAAATAGACACAAATATCATAATTGGCCCTTTTAAAACCTTGAGATAACATAAAAGTGTTAAATTTTTTATACCACTGCCTAGGTGACTTTTTCAATCCGTAAAGAGATTTCTTTAATTTACAGACAAGATTTTCTTTTCCAGGCATGATAAAATCCTCAGGTTGATGCATATAAATATCCTCTTCTAATTCTCCATGTAAAAATGTAGTTTTTACATCTAAGTGTTGAAGCTCATAATCATGCATAGCAATAATTCTGAGTAAAATGCGAATTGAGCTATGTTTCACAACAGGGTAAAAAACTTCATTATAGTCAATACCTGGAATCTGACCGTAACCTTTTGCAACTAATCTTGCTTTGTACCTTTTCTCATCACTTAGAGAAACACCTTCTTTTCTCTTGGAAACCCATTTGCACTGAATAGGTTTCTTCTCTTTAGGCAACTTGATTAAGTCCCACGTGTCATTTCTTTCAAGTGACTTCATCTCATCATGCATAGCAGCCATCCACTTACCAGAATCATTAGAGATAACAGCCTCAGAATATGAAGAAGGCTCGGCAATACCTTCTATTTCTTCTGCTACAGTACATGCATAAGAAACAACATTTGCTTCCTCAATAAACCTTCTTACTGGTTTTGGATTCCTTCTAGGTCTGCTTGTTGCAATAGATTGCTGCGGTGGTTGCATAACTACTGGAGGATCCTCAATAATGGGTGCTTCATCCTGTCTCTCAATTTCTGTGTTTGATGTAGCATCTGAATCAATAATATGCTCCACCTGGACATTTGATTTCTGCTTACTCTCAACAAGATCATTAGTAGATGGAATATCATGTAACATAGCAGATTCATTAAACACAACATTTTTGCTAATTACAACCTTACTTGTTTCAGGATTCCCTAATTTATAGCCTTTAACGCCAGACTTATAACCAAGAAAAATGCACTTAACAGCTCTAGCTTTCCATTATCAACATGAGCATAAGCAATGCATCCAAAAACCTTACTTATGGCATTATTATATAGTTTGAGCAATTAATATAATATTCTGATTATACTTGCATCTAGGATATCTTAAGCAGCAAATTCTGGAACTTGGCATCAAAGTCAAAATGCTTAGCACCACTCAAAATCACAATTGCTAAGTGAGATAATTTTCAAGGATTGACTTAAAAGTCTGAATCCAATAGGACAAAGAATCCAACCCTATTATTTAAAATAAAATAGAATGAAATTTTGGTTAGTCCTATATTTTGTAAGAAACATTCAATTCAACACCTTAGTAATTATTCATTCTTGTAATAAAAATTCACAAATGAACCTTAGATAAATATAGTTACATAGTTAAAGTAGATAATAAGATTATATATGAGAATCAGCAACATAAGATATTCATTTAACATATTTGAGTATAAATTTGACCCTCGGAATGTCAGGTAGTTCCCATAGGCCAAACCTATATTATACAATAACAATGTATATATAAAGATGAAAAACAGTGGATGCTCAATTGATAAAAGTGCTTAAGGTACCATAAAGCTAAGATACGTAATACTATTGCAAAAAATATTAAAAAAATAACCTTCAAAAGTAAAATCTTCATATTTTTTCCAAATAACAAAATGTAACAACCCGTAAAATCTGGGCCAGTTTAAAATTTTTATTTTGGCAATTTTATCGAATTTTGATTATTTAAAACGAATTATTTTAAATAATATCGACGAGAAATTTATTTTGAATATAATTCGAACGTATATATTTATACGCGTCGTCGTTAGAATATAAATAATTATATATAATTATAAAAGGAATTGAAAATGGCGCGGTAGTTCGATAATTCGATTTCAAACTTCAATTGAATGTACCGGGTGCAAAACAATCCGGATTTTAGTGAAACCAAAAATGATAAGATCTAAATGATGATATCTTTCCAATGAATCCGAATAATCAAATTTTCATAGCGGGAATCAAAAGATATGTCCAGTTGAAAATTCTGAATAGTCGCTATGGAATTCAGGCCCTTAAAAATGGACATTTTGCAAACGACCTCGGATTTCGACGAAACCAGTTTTGTTGGGTCCGTGGTGTTAAGTTATTGCTAGATTCCAAATTTCATAATTTTTCGAATCAATATGTGAGCGTGGCATAGGAAAACGTGTTTTGACCATTTCAGTTGAATTTAATCGACTGGAAATTGGCCATTTTTCCAACGGTCTCGGAATTCGACGAAACTAGTTTTGTTAGGACCGTATCGTCAATACGAAGCTAGAAAATATTTTTCTGGAATTTTTAGAGTTAGTATGTGGCCCCGGTAATTTGAAATGTACGTTTAAAATTCAATATAGTGATTTAAATGTAAATCCAAAGGAAACTGATTGTAACGATCAAATCAGCTTGCGATACATATCCCATTGTGTTCAGAATGGGGGTGAAACGCTATGGGCGACGGGCGGTGGGCCTCGTTTCGAGGTCGTATGAAAAAGTCAACTTTTAAGTAAATAAATAAATTAAATTAAATAAATAAATAAATAAAAAATCTCCCTCTCCTTATAAACCGCTGGCCCCCCTTTTGTTCACTTCAGTAAGATCGAAAAAAAAAAGGGTCGATCCAGAAACCCGTCGCCCCCCTCGATCTCGACTTCCGCGACCCCCCTCTTCTCCGTCATTGGCGCCGCCCACCCCGTCGACGACCCCCCCCCCCCTTCAGGCCGCTTCTCCATCCTCTTGAAGCCCCACTACAAACCCGAACCCCCCCCATAGACGCCGCCCGCCTTCCCACAAACCTTGGCCGACGTCGAGCCACCCACCTGCCGCCACCTGAGCCTCAACCGGCGGATTCCCCCCCCCCAACAACTGACTTCGAGTTTTAGAGTGAGAGGTGAGTTTCTATTTATTTTATTTAGCTTAATTAATTTAAAATTCTTAATTTTATATATGTAACATTATAGAAAGGTTTGATTTCTCTTGAATAAAAAGATTTGTTTTTTTTGAGGGAAAAGGTTATATTTTTTTTTATATGAAATGATTACATTAGTATGAGCGAAAAGATTAGATTTTTATGTATATAAAGTTAAGATTTTTAACAATATAAAGTTATGATTTTTTAGCGAAGTAAAAATACAATTATTATCTATGAAGAAGTATTATAAAAATGAGATTTTTTATATGCGAAGTAGCGGTATAGAAATACGATTTCAACATATGAATGGCAAAATAAAAATGTGATTTTTATAAAGATTAAAAATCATATGAAAGCGTTGAAGGTAGAAAATATGATCTTTATATTTTTATAGTATTAAAAATATAATCTTTATTAAGTAGAAGAGGTAAAAATATGATTTTTATATTTTTTAAAGTATTAAAAATATAATCTTTATAGGATAGAGAATATAAAGATATCATCTTTGTGTATGTAACGAAATAAAAATCTGATTTTTATTTTATATACGTTGAGATAAAGTGGTGATTTTTATGAGGAGAAGACTATATTTTTATAAAGGCGAAGTCTATATTTCTATAAAGGTGAAATCTTTATTTTAAAAAGGGGAAATCTTTATATGAAGAATAACGTGATAAAAATATAATTTTTATCTATATAACAGCATAGTAAAAATTAGAATTTTTATATATTGAACTTCGATAGAAAAATAGAATTTTTATATATTGAATAGCGAACTAAAAATTCGATTTTTATATATTGAACTTTGAAATAAAAATTCGATTTTTATATATTGAACTTTGAAATAAAAATTCGATTTTTATATATTGAACTTTGAAATAAAAATTCGATTTTTATATATATAGTGACTACGGGCAACGAAGATGACGAAGAGGCGATAACGAGGAAGACTTCTGCAAATGAAGAGCCGTGGAGCTAGGATAGCTATATGTGAGAATTTCTCACCTTTCAATTTCTTTTCTAATTATATATATATACTAGGATGCAGACGGTGCTTAGTAGCACCCGACACAATCGTCCACAGACCATGGACTTGTTTGTTTGGTTGCATAGATTAGTTGAATTATTTGTTTGAATTGAATTGTTTGGTGAGATGAAATTGATTTGATTGATGTGTGAATGGCGTGGGCCTTCACTAGACCGGGGATAAGGCTAGGCCTCGTCCCGTTTCTAGTATCGTGCCGTTATGCCGCCGAAATTTTCTAAAATATGTTAGAAAAATAAAAATATCATTTTATTGAATAAATGAATTGAATAGAAATTCATAGGTTGAAATAAAATGTTTTGTCGTTAAAAATATAATTTTTAACGTGAATATGAAAATAGCGAAGTGAATAAATAAATATTCATTTACAAACCAGATGGTTTGTTTATGTACACTTATTTGAATGACATTGATTGGGACGATAAATTTTACACATCGCCCAACTGCACAACTAAAATCTGTGTTTGATTGTTTGAAACCCCACACGGGTGTTGGGATGAAATATGAATTTCACTCATCCTGATTGATTAAATATGTCGATCGATTGATTGACAGGCTGTTATGAGCGTTGAATATCTATATTTGATGCTTATACAGTGTAGTGCACTTTGGTTGATGGTTGATTATTTTCAATGTTATTATATACATGTGTTGTATGAAAATCCATATAATTAATTTTATGTGGTAATTGATTGGGCCTCATTCCAATCGTGAAAATAAAGAATATTTTGATAATAAGAAATATTTGAAATAGAATATTTGAAAATAGAAATTTATGAAGCCGTGTTGATTAGTTTGACGCCATTTTGACGTGAACGATATTTATATCGATTTTATTCAAATTGAATTGAAAACGATTTCGAAAGGAATTGAATTGAAAACGATTTCGAAAGGAATTGAATTGAAAACGATTTCGAAATGAATTGAATTGAAAACGATTTCGAAATGTATTGAATTGAAAACGAATTCAAATTGAATTGAAAACGGATTCGAAATGAATTGAATTGAAAACGAATTCGAAATGAATTGAATTGAAAACGATTTCGAAATGAATTGAATTGAAAACGAATTCGAAATGAATTGAATTGAAAGCGAATTCGAAATGAATTGAATTGAAAACGATTTCGAAATGAATTGAATTGAATATGAATTCAAATTGAATTGAAATTTGAATTGAACAGAAATGAATTTTGAAACGAATTTATAAAGAAGAATTCAATTTTGCTTTGAATTGAAATGGAAGTTGAAATAGATTTTGAAATGAATTTAAAACTGTTTATATAATTCGTTTTTAAATAGAAATCGACGAAATATATTATATATATATTATATATAATATAATGGCCTGAATAGAACGCGCCGCGCCGCGGCAGTTCGCGAATTTCGACCATTTATTTCAAACGGACATTACGGGAGATCCGACCGTCGGATTCTCCTAAAACCGGAACCGTTGGGTTCGTATCGAAAAGAGCTTTCTAACGAAGATTAGAAATTTGAAATCTAACGGTTGGATTTGGAATTATGTCCAAATCAAATTCGAAAAAGGTCGCTGTAAGTGCAGTTCGATGGCCATTGATGGAAATCGACTGTACGGGCCTTGATAAAATTATTAAAAATAGTAATAATTTGTGTAAAATCATAAGAAATGATTTGTGAAAGTTTGGGATGAAAAACTCCATATTTGAAAAGATAAAAATAGATTTTTATCGAAATGAACTAGTTTTGAACTAGAATTATAATTCTATTTATTTTTAAATAAATAAATTGAATTTGAAAAGGGTTTTGAAAATAACCAAAATTTCCAATGATTGCATTGGAGTGGATTTGAATCGAAATTGTCTTCGGAATATTTCGATGTTGGAATTCGTGATTATACAGGTGTTGTTATGGAAATTTGAAAGATATATATTTATATCGTTATTTCCAATACGACATTTGTTAGTCGTAGAATTTGATATTGAATATAAGCCGATATATTTTCTATTCAGAGCCTTGTATTGAATATCGAATGTGATTTGGGTTTGTCGTGAATGGTGTCTTCACTAACACTGTTCTTGAACCCAGTTGGGAAATGATTAAATCTTTTTATTTAGATTTAATGAAGTGTACCAATTAAATAATATTTAATTGGAATTGAATGGATATTGATTTTTGGGTTTATCGTGAACAGTGTTTTTAAATAACACTTGTTCTTTAACCCGATAATTAATGGAATGTGATTTTGGGTTTATCGTGAATCGTGTTTTAAATGACACTGATTCTTTAACCCAGATAATGATTAAAACTAAGTGGAGTTTTAATGAATCTTTAATTAGATTGAAAAGATCGAGAATGGAGTATCACCAGTTTTGCTCCAGGCGATAGTTAAATCTTTAATTAGATTTGAACGTGAAATTTAGAAACTAACTGTCGGTTAGCCAAGCAGAATGGTTTTCTGGATATTGATCTGATGTTGGTTTCGGCCTTCGGGGTTAATATTTGGGGAATTATTCTCTTGATTAATTTACGGTTAGTGACTAATGAATTGGAATGAGGCGTATGTTGTGTTTGTGTAACACTTATTTAAAATATACGCGAGTTATTCGGAAAGACCGGGTTTATCCCATTCTGAATAACTGATACGACGATAAGTCGAAGATGAAGACGATGGTCGAAGACCGGAGGTCTTCACGTCGTTTGGGAGATAACTGATGATCTTGATTGGGCTGTACACCCAAGAAGATGGAAACAGTTGGTGATCGTCCAGACGTACTTGGAGATCGATGGATATGCGGGGTACTAGGTGCCTCCGGTTTCGTTCAGACCCAGAACGGACTTGTGAATGGACTGTGTGTCTGACATCGGATTTCATTCTGTGTGACTGATATCGGTGGCATAGGATGGTTTGCCTGTGTGGCATGCTAAGATGCAAATGATCAAGGCTTCTGTTGAAAAGCAAAGTCTTGTGGTGATGATCAAAGCACGGCCTTTGTGGCGTAGCTTTGTGTAACGTTTACCTCGCGTGTTTCACACCAGGTATGGACCAAAAACGGGAGACGGACCTCAGGGAGGGCCTGCGTTTCCTCCTAGCTAGAAGTGGCGTCAGTGGTTTTACACGCCCTGACGAGCTTGACTTATGTGGTTGTTGCTGTTGCGAGGCGCCTCGGATTGATTGGTCGTTCTCGAACCGATGGAGTCATTTAGTTGGCTCGCTTACGCCCCAAAGGGCGGCGAAACGTAGTGCTCAGGCATTTTTAATCCACTCCGTGTGGACCGGCCCTGACGATCCAAGGGTCGATGCGTTCTGATCCTGAGACTCGGGCTAGGCAGTCTCGAATCGGTTGAGGACTATCTTTTGCCTCGGTTCATAGACGGAAATCCAATTTCCAAATACGTGACTTTGCGGTTTTATTTGTAAACCTATATATGGCGACATAGTGGCATGGGACGCTCATGCCGCCTATGATTGATACTTATGATTTGAAGTTGTTTTATGCACTATGCACTTATAATAGTATCAAACGACTTGTTTTAACCGTATCAAGCATTCTTTGGCTGTTATAAGGGAAAACCCTATCCCCCGGCTTGCGTTTGCATTGTGTGATAGGACCTGGGTCTTATAACAGCTTCATTTTTCTTTATTTAGCATTGCGCTGTTTGTTTCATGCACTGGTATTCTTGGGAGGAAACCCGTTCCGTGTTATACGGCGTGGTCCCTTGATTTACCTAACTTTAAAAATAAAGAATAATAACTGTTTTAGTTCTCACACCAGTCACATGACTGACCTGGAGTTTATTGTTTTAACCTAAACTCTGGGTGCCCTTATTTTGACACGGGCAGCTAGTAGTTTTGGTTTTGCAGATTTATATTCACAGGATCCTGGTTTACAGCTGGAACGATATCCGGAAAGCTTTGTATCCGTATATCTCCTTCTAGTTGTGTATTGTATTATTTTCCGCTGCGATGTATTTAAATGTAATTTAAATCTCTGATATTTCTGTGTAATATTCATTTATACTCTGTATATTCTTGTAATCTGATGCATTGTTGTTATATACAGTGAAATGTTCTTTTATATGCGTTCTGTTGTGGTTTGTTCTCGAACTATCCGACGCTTTCCTTTACGGGGAAGTTGCGGGTCTTTACATTTGGTATCAGAGCTTTGGTTTACAAAGCTAGAGAACAAGACACATTAGAAACATACGAAAGAATTCATCAGATATTGGATTAGTAATATCCAATTAGAATGACTCGTTAGAGATGGGATCAGTAGTATCCTAGAACGAGTGTGAAGAGTATATTTTTAAAATGAAAACAAATTTTGTTTTGAAAATTTAAATCAATTATTCGTAGTTGATTATTTATTTATATTGATGTGGACAATCCAGTATATGTAGATTTTGCGTATACGTCTGATCCGCGTGTATTCAAAGTTTTAATATATTAGATTGATATAGAATCACATTCTAGACGCCCGGAGATGGTTCTGATGATTGATCGATCATCATCCGAACTTATGTTCGTGTTTCGAAGGTGTGATTTTCTATATATTTCCATTAGACTGGTGTGAGAACCAAAATTAGATAGGGCCTATTGTTGTGATTTGGTATCAAAAATCTGATTTTTGTATATGTATCAAAATTATGAATTTGAAACGTTAATTCACTAATTGATTGATGTTTGTGTTGTTTGTTTAATTGTTCGATAATTTTGAACCAATATGCCTAATTTGATCGAATATTGAACTATATTGAAAATTGGTCGCATTTGCTTGCATATTTGTACTTACCTTGAACAGGTCATAGCAAGGAGGCTAGAGCCAGAGAATAAAATTTGTTTGCCCGACAAATAGGTACATGTTTACTACATAATTTCCTGTTTTGTTTGGGTGATGATGATTTTGTGAGCCTATTGGCTAGCCGTTTGGCTTTTTCTTTTTCTTTTTGAGATCTGAAGGACCGGGGAAGCTATTTGAAATTCCCCGATGCTCCCATTGCAGGGGAGGTTATGGCGAAATTTTTCGAAAATTTAGGGTGTTAGCCAAATTTTTGAAATTTTGAAAATTCTCAGAAACTGAAAAGTTGGAGAATGGAAGCCAGATCGATCGTAGGGCTGAATAATCAAACCACTTTCGACTTTGTTCCTTTTCGGGGACGAAAAGTTTTAAGTGGGGGAGATTGTAACAACCCGTAAAATCTGGGCCAGTTTAAAATTTTTATTTTGGCAATTTTATCGAATTTTGATTATTTAAAACGAATTATTTTAAATAATATCGACGAGAAATTTATTTTGAATATAATTCGAACGTATATATTTATACGCGTCGTCGTTAGAATATAAATAATTATATATAATTATAAAAGGAATTGAAAATGGCGCGGTAGTTCGATAATTCGATTTCAAACTTCAATTGAATGTACCGGGTGCAAAACAATCCGGATTTTAGTGAAACCAAAAATGATAAGATCTAAATGATGATATCTTTCCAATGAATCCGAATAATCAAATTTTCATAGCGGGAATCAAAAGATATGTCCAGTTGAAAATTCTGAATAGTCGCTATGGAATTCAGGCCCTTAAAAATGGACATTTTGCAAACGACCTCGGATTTCGACGAAACCAGTTTTGTTGGGTCCATGGTGTCAAGTTATTGCTAGATTCCAAATTTCATAATTTTTCGAATCAATATGTGAGCGTGGCATAGGAAAACGTGTTTTGACCATTTCAGTTGAATTTAATCGACTGGAAATTGGCCATTTTTCCAACGGTCTCGGAATTCGACGAAACTAGTTTTGTTAGGACCGTATCGTCAATACGAAGCTAGAAAATATTTTTCTGGAATTTTTAGAGTTAGTATGTGGCCCCGGTAATTTGAAATGTACGTTTAAAATTCAATATAGTGATTTAAATGTAAATCCAAAGGAAACTGATTGTAACGATCAAATCAGCTTGCGATACATATCCCATTGTGTTCAGAATGGGGGTGAAACGCTATGGGCGACGGGCGGTGGGCCTCGTTTCGAGGTCGTATGAAAAAGTCAACTTTTAAGTAAATAAATAAATTAAATTAAATAAATAAATAAAAAAAAAATCTCCCTCTCCTTATAAACCGCTGGCCCCCCTTTTGTTCACTTCAGTAAGATCGAAAAAAAAAAGGGTCGATCCAGAAACCCGTCGCCCCCCTCGATCTCGACTTCCGCGACCCCCCTCTTCTCCGTCATTGGCGCCGCCCACCCCGTCGACGACCCCCCCCCCTTCAGGCCGCTTCTCCATCCTCTTGAAGCCCCACTACAAACCCGAACCCCCCCCATAGACGCCGCCCGCCTTCCCACAAACCTTGGCCGACGTCGAGCCACCCACCTGCCGCCACCTGAGCCTCAACCGGCGGATTCCCCCCCCCCAACAACTGACTTCGAGTTTTAGAGTGAGAGGTGAGTTTCTATTTATTTTATTTAGCTTAATTAATTTAAAATTCTTAATTTTATATATGTAACATTATAGAAAGGTTTGATTTCTCTTGAATAAAAAGATTTGTTTTTTTTGAGGGAAAAGGTTATATTTTTTTTTATATGAAATGATTACATTAGTATGAGCGAAAAGATTAGATTTTTATGTATATAAAGTTAAGATTTTTAACAATATAAAGTTATGATTTTTTAGCGAAGTAAAAATACAATTATTATCTATGAAGAAGTATTATAAAAATGAGATTTTTTATATGCGAAGTAGCGGTATAGAAATACGATTTCAACATATGAATGGCAAAATAAAAATGTGATTTTTATAAAGATTAAAAATCATATGAAAGCGTTGAAGGTAGAAAATATGATCTTTATATTTTTATAGTATTAAAAATATAATCTTTATTAAGTAGAAGAGGTAAAAATATGATTTTTATATTTTTTAAAGTATTAAAAATATAATCTTTATAGGATAGAGAATATAAAGATATCATCTTTGTGTATGTAACGAAATAAAAATCTGATTTTTATTTTATATACGTTGAGATAAAGTGGTGATTTTTATGAGGAGAAGACTATATTTTTATAAAGGCGAAGTCTATATTTCTATAAAGGTGAAATCTTTATTTTAAAAAGGGGAAATCTTTATATGAAGAATAACGTGATAAAAATATAATTTTTATCTATATAACAGCATAGTAAAAATTAGAATTTTTATATATTGAACTTCGATAGAAAAATAGAATTTTTATATATTGAATAGCGAACTAAAAATTCGATTTTTATATATTGAACTTTGAAATAAAAATTCGATTTTTATATATTGAACTTTGAAATAAAAATTCGATTTTTATATATTGAACTTTGAAATAAAAATTCGATTTTTATATATATAGTGACTACGGGCAACGAAGATGACGAAGAGGCGATAACGAGGAAGACTTCTGCAAATGAAGAGCCGTGGAGCTAGGATAGCTATATGTGAGAATTTCTCACCTTTCAATTTCTTTTCTAATTATATATATATACTAGGATGCAGACGGTGCTTAGTAGCACCCGACACAATCGTCCACAGACCATGGACTTGTTTGTTTGGTTGCATAGATTAGTTGAATTATTTGTTTGAATTGAATTGTTTGGTGAGATGAAATTGATTTGATTGATGTGTGAATGGCGTGGGCCTTCACTAGACCGGGGATAAGGCTAGGCCTCGTCCCGTTTCTAGTATCGTGCCGTTATGCCGCCGAAATTTTCTAAAATATGTTAGAAAAATAAAAATATCATTTTATTGAATAAATGAATTGAATAGAAATTCATAGGTTGAAATAAAATGTTTTGTCGTTAAAAATATAATTTTTAACGTGAATATGAAAATAGTGAAGTGAATAAATAAATATTCATTTACAAACCAGATGGTTTGTTTATGTACACTTATTTGAATGACATTGATTGGGACGATAAATTTTACACATCGCCCAACTGCACAACTAAAATCTGTGTTTGATTGTTTGAAACCCCACACGGGTGTTGGGATGAAATATGAATTTCACTCATCCTGATTGATTAAATATGTCGATCGATTGATTGACAGGCTGTTATGAGCGTTGAATATCTATATTTGATGCTTATACAGTGTAGTGCACTTTGGTTGATGGTTGATTATTTTCAATGTTATTATATACATGTGTTGTATGAAAATCCATATAATTAATTTTATGTGGTAATTGATTGGGCCTCATTCCAATCGTGAAAATAAAGAATATTTTGATAATAAGAAATATTTGAAATAGAATATTTGAAAATAGAAATTTATGAAGCCGTGTTGATTAGTTTGACGCCATTTTGACGTGAACGATATTTATATCGATTTTATTCAAATTGAATTGAAAACGATTTCGAAAGGAATTGAATTGAAAACGATTTCGAAAGGAATTGAATTGAAAACGATTTCGAAATGAATTGAATTGAAAACGATTTCGAAATGTATTGAATTGAAAACGAATTCAAATTGAATTGAAAACGGATTCGAAATGAATTGAATTGAAAACGAATTCGAAATGAATTGAATTGAAAACGATTTCGAAATGAATTGAATTGAAAACGAATTCGAAATGAATTGAATTGAAAGCGAATTCGAAATGAATTGAATTGAAAACGATTTCGAAATGAATTGAATTGAATATGAATTCAAATTGAATTGAAATTTGAATTGAACAGAAATGAATTTTGAAACGAATTTATAAAGAAGAATTCAATTTTGCTTTGAATTGAAATGGAAGTTGAAATAGATTTTGAAATGAATTTAAAACTGTTTATATAATTCGTTTTTAAATAGAAATCGACGAAATATATTATATATATATTATATATAATATAATGGCCTGAATAGAACGCGCCGCGCCGCGGCAGTTCGCGAATTTCGACCATTTATTTCAAACGGACATTACGGGAGATCCGACCGTCGGATTCTCCTAAAACCGGAACCGTTGGGTTCGTATCGAAAAGAGCTTTCTAACGAAGATTAGAAATTTGAAATCTAACGGTTGGATTTGGAATTATGTCCAAATCAAATTCGAAAAAGGTCGCTGTAAGTGCAGTTCGATGGCCATTGATGGAAATCGACTGTACGGGCCTTGATAAAATTATTAAAAATAGTAATAATTTGTGTAAAATCATAAGAAATGATTTGTGAAAGTTTGGGATGAAAAACTCCATATTTGAAAAGATAAAAATAGATTTTTATCGAAATGAACTAGTTTTGAACTAGAATTATAATTCTATTTATTTTTAAATAAATAAATTGAATTTGAAAAGGGTTTTGAAAATAACCAAAATTTCCAATGATTGCATTGGAGTGGATTTGAATCGAAATTGTCTTCGGAATATTTCGATGTTGGAATTCGTGATTATACAGGTGTTGTTATGGAAATTTGAAAGATATATATTTATATCGTTATTTCCAATACGACATTTGTTAGTCGTAGAATTTGATATTGAATATAAGCCGATATATTTTCTATTCAGAGCCTTGTATTGAATATCGAATGTGATTTGGGTTTGTCGTGAATGGTGTCTTCACTAACACTGTTCTTGAACCCAGTTGGGAAATGATTAAATCTTTTTATTTAGATTTAATGAAGTGTACCAATTAAATAATATTTAATTGGAATTGAATGGATATTGATTTTTGGGTTTATCGTGAACAGTGTTTTTAAATAACACTTGTTCTTTAACCCGATAATTAATGGAATGTGATTTTGGGTTTATCGTGAATCGTGTTTTAAATGACACTGATTCTTTAACCCAGATAATGATTAAAACTAAGTGGAGTTTTAATGAATCTTTAATTAGATTGAAAAGATCGAGAATGGAGTATCACCAGTTTTGCTCCAGGCGATAGTTAAATCTTTAATTAGATTTGAACGTGAAATTTAGAAACTAACTGTCGGTTAGCCAAGCAGAATGGTTTTCTGGATATTGATCTGATGTTGGTTTCGGCCTTCGGGGTTAATATTTGGGGAATTATTCTCTTGGTTAATTTACGGTTAGTGACTAATGAATTGGAATGAGGCGTATGTTGTGTTTGTGTAACACTTATTTAAAATATACGCGAGTTATTCGGAAAGACCGGGTTTATCCCATTCTGAATAACTGATACGACGATAAGTCGAAGATGAAGACGATGGTCGAAGACCGGAGGTCTTCACGTCGTTTGGGAGATAACTGATGATCTTGATTGGGCTGTACACCCAAGAAGATGGAAACAGTTGGTGATCGTCCAGACGTACTTGGAGATCGATGGATATGCGGGGTACTAGGTGCCTCCGGTTTCGTTCAGACCCAGAACGGACTTGTGAATGGACTGTGTGTCTGACATCGGATTTCATTCTGTGTGACTGATATCGGTGGCATAGGATGGTTTGCCTGTGTGGCATGCTAAGATGCAAATGATCAAGGCTTCTGTTGAAAAGCAAAGTCATGTGGTGATGATCAAAGCACGGCCTTTGTGGCGTAGCTTTGTGTAACGTTTACCTCGCGTGTTTCACACCAGGTATGGACCAAAAACGGGAGACGGACCTCAGGGAGGGCCTGCGTTTCCTCCTAGCTAGAAGTGGCGTCAGTGGTTTTACACGCCCTGACGAGTTTGACTTATGTGGTTGTTGCTGTTGCGAGGCGCCTCGGATTGATCGGTCGTTCTCGAACCGATGGAGTCATTTAGTTGGCTCGCTTACGCCCCAAAGGGCGGCGAAACGTAGTGCTCAGGCATTTTTAATCCACTCCGTGTGGACCGGCCCTGACGATCCAAGGGTCGATGCGTTCTGATCCTGAGACTCGGGCTAGGCAGTCTCGAATCGGTTGAGGACTATCTTTTGCCTCGGTTCATAGACGGAAATCCAATTTCCAAATACGTGACTTTGCGGTTTTATTTGTAAACCTATATATGGCGACATAGTGGCATGGGACGCTCATGCCGCCTATGATTGATACTTATGATTTGAAGTTGTTTTATGCACTATGCACTTATAATAGTATCAAACGACTTGTTTTAACCGTATCAAGCATTCTTTGGCTGTTATAAGGGAAAACCCTATCCCCCGGCTTGCGTTTGCATTGTGTGATAGGACCTGGGTCTTATAACAGCTTCATTTTTCTTTATTTAGCATTGCGCTGTTTGTTTCATGCACTGGTATTCTTGGGAGGAAACCCGTTCCGTGTTATACGGCGTGGTCCCTTGATTTACCTAACTTTAAAAATAAAGAATAATAACTGTTTTAGTTCTCACACCAGTCACATGACTGACCTGGAGTTTATTGTTTTAACCTAAACTCTGGGTGCCCTTATTTTGACACGGGCAGCTAGTAGTTTTGGTTTTGCAGATTTATATTCACAGGATCCTGGTTTACAGCTGGAACGATATCCGGAAAGCTTTGTATCCGTATATCTCCTTCTAGTTGTGTATTGTATTATTTTCCGCTGCGATGTATTTAAATGTAATTTAAATCTCTGATATTTCTGTGTAATATTCATTTATACTCTGTATATTCTTGTAATCTGATGCATTGTTGTTATATACAGTGAAATGTTCTTTTATATGCGTTCTGTTGTGGTTTGTTCTCGAACTATCCGACGCTTTCCTTTACGGGGAAGTTGCGGGTCTTTACACAAAATCAAAGCAATATATCAGTAGGTGCATGCCCCAAAAGTATCAAAGCAATATATCACAAGGTCCATGCTCCAAAAGTAGAAACAGAAGCGTTAATACAATTCAAATCAGTATAGATTTATTTGTATTAACAAAGAATAAAGAAGAGAGAGCAAAGTGTATTTGATTGCAGAAATAAAATGATTGTTGAATCGTTTTCTGTACAAGGTTTGAACTGTGTTCTATACAAGGTTTGGTTGCTTTATATAAGCAACATTAGCTCCAATGGTAATAAAGTAGAAATTGGGCTAAGCCCATTTATTATTACAACAATGAAGAAAACAGGGGTTAGAACCCATTGATATTACACATGACAATTGTGTAGTATATCGGGTATTCCAACACCCCCCCCCCCCACAATTCATCCCCTCCCCCCCCCACACAATCCACACGAGAGATAGGGTTTCACTAAAACAAAATAACGGTGGCGGCGGCTCCACGTGTCGATTTGTGAGATTATACCAAAATCAAGCAGGGAGAAAGCTCCAAAGTTAAATCTCAAGCGCTAAATTGGCAAAAGACGAGAACCTTCAGGCAGTGGCTCCAAATTCATGTCGATTTGAGATATTATCCCAAATTTAGGCAAAGAGAAGGCTCCAAAGTTAAACCTCAGGTGCTGGATTGGCAAAAGATGGGAACTTTCATGTGATTACAGTTCCAACAGTCGATCACACTGCAACCTTCCACTTTACTTAACAAATAGAGTCTAGGGTTGGTGAGAAGATGAAGTCTTCTGGCTCAAACTCTCTCTGGTATAAATTTCTTTAACCTTTAATTCAGTTCTGAGCCTTGTGAAGTTATAACTTGACAATGCTTTAGTGAGTACATCCGCTTTCTGATAATATGGTGGACCATGACATACTTGTAGTTTGTCTTTAATAATCTGCTCTCGAACAAAGTATATATCAATTTCTATATGCTTTGTTCGAAGTGTAAAACTAGATTTTGAACATGTATACGGTACTTTGGTTATCACACCAAGGTGTTGCTTTGTCAACTTTGATCTGTAGTTCTTTAATTAGGGATTGTAACCACATAATTTCAGCAGTAGCGCTTGCAACACTTCTGTACTCTGCTTCACTGCTTGATTTTGAAATCATAGATTTCTTTTTAGAACTCCAAGAGATTAGATTGCCCCCAAAATAGATGCAGTAGCCAATAACTGATTTTCTGTCATCAGTATCCCCAGCCTAGTCAGCATCACTGTAGCCTATAATGTCGAGTCTAGTGCTTTTGTTGATATGCAATCCAAAGCCTACAGTCCCTTTTAAATATCTGAGAACTCTTTTGACACCTTTCCAATGAGTATCCAATGGGTTCTGCATAAATTGAGACAGTTTGTTAAAACTGAACGGTAAGTCAGGTCTTGTTATAGTAATATATTGGAGAGCTCCAATAATGCTTCTATATTGTTTGATATTAAATATTGTTCTCCCCTGTTTTTAGAGTATCTTTGACTGCTTATCATCGGAGTAGGTTGTGGATTGGCATTGACCATCTTTGTCTTCTCCAGTAGTTCAATAATTTTTTTTTCTGATTTAGAACTATGCTTTGGCTGTCTGGTCTGATAACTTCTACGCCCAGAAAATAATTGAGATCACCCAGATCTTTCAGAGAAAATTGTTTATTGAGATACTTATTCAGATCATTAATCTGATTTTCATTATCACCTATGCTATTTAGATCATCAACGTATATTAGAATGTAAATAGATGATGTAGCAATGATGTTAACAAATAATGAGTTTCTAATTTGGTGAACTGAAAACCTTTGTTAATAAGTGTTTGTTTCAGTTTATCGAACCATACTCTAGGAGCTTGTTTAAGCCCATATATTGCCTTTTTAAGCTTGCATACAAGATTTTTGTCTTGTATCTAACCTGGTGGCTATTGCATGTAAATTTATTCTTGCAATGTGCCATTCAGGAAGGCATTGTTAACATCTAACTGCCTTATATGCCAATTTCTATAAACAACAATAGTCAAAACAAGTCTGATAGTAGTAACTTTAACAACGGGAGAGAAAGTTTCTGAAAAATCAAACGCGTTTTCTTGAGTATATCCCTTAGCTACAAGTCTGGCTTTGTACTTGTTTATACTACCATCAGAATTTTTCTTTAACCTGTAAGTCCACCGGCAGTTGACTACATTTTTGTTCGTTGGTGGATGAACGAGTTCCCAAGTTTTATTATTGACTAAGCCATTGAACTCTTCATCCATTGCTACTTTCCAATTTTTGTTGCTGACTGCTTGATTGAAGCTTTCAGGCTCATCATCAGTTGATATGGTAGCATATATCTTGGGCTTGTACATACCACTTTTAGACCTTGTAACCATTGGATGACCTGTTACAACTGGATTGATATCTGAAGAAGTATTTTCTTCATTTGTTGGACAATTATTTGTTCCAGTGTTTGAGTTTTCCTCTACAGATTGACTTGTTCTTTCAGTGTTTACAGGAGACTGAATTGTGTCACTGGGTGTTTGATCAACTTCTTGACCTGACCCTAGTGGTAAAGTGTGTTGAGATTATGAAGAACCACTGGTCCTTTCAGTCTCCACACCCTTGGTGAACTCATAATATAAAGGTAAATCTGGAATTAACCCTCTTTGGTTGTATATTTTCTTAGTAGTTTTAATTCCTTTATCTTTAAATGGAATAACATGCTCATTGAACACAACATTTCTGCTGACAAATACTTTGCCATCCTCATCATTATATTTACACCCCTTTTGATTAATTCCGTAACCAATAAATGTACAGGACTTTGATCATAAACATTCAATTTGTTCCTATTGTATGGTCTAATGCATGGAAAACATAAACATCCAAAAGCTTTGAGCATTTTATAACCTGATTTGATGCCAAATAATTTTTCAATAGGACATTTATTATTCTAGACCTTTGTAGGCAGTCTATTAATTAAGTAAACTGCAGTATTAAATGCATCAGGCCAAAATTTTAAAGGCATTGCTGCTTGAGCAAACAATGTCAAACCAGATTCAACAATATGCCTATGTTTTCTTTCAGTTATACCATTCAGTTTTGAAGTGTATGGACAAGTAGTTCTGTGCATTATGCCATTTTTAAGAAAATAGTCATGCGAGGTTTTGTATTCACTTCCACCATCAGTTTGAAATATTTTCAACTGACTGTTTAGTTGTTTTTCAGCCATGTTTATAAACCCAATAACTAACTTGCAAACATCTGATTTGAATTTCATAAAATATACCCATGTGTGTCTAGAATAGGAGTCAACAAAAGAGATGTAGTAATTATAACCATAGTTAGAATTTATGGGTGCTGGTCTCCATAAATCTGATGCAACCATAGCCAATGGTTGCTTATAGTCAGTTTAAGAATTAGTTAATGGTAGTTTATGACTTTTGCCATACTGACAAAAAGTGCACATATATGGAGATGTACATGTATCAAAGGGAATTTTATTATCCAATAATATTCTTTTGACAACTTTCTCACAGGGATAACCTTGTTTTTTGTGCCAAACATCAAATGCATTAGAATTAGAAACAATTTTAGAAACATTACAAGTACAATTACTATTGTTATTATCAGATTTCTTGCAAATTACTGAAATGAATTTATACAGTCCCTTGTTTGCTTCACCCTATAACAAAGTTTCCTTGGTCAGTATGTCTTTAATTAGACAATACTTAGGATAGAATTCAAAGAATACACTATTATCTCTAGCGAATTGTGACACACTGATGAGATTTTTCCTAATTTTAGGAACTCTCAGTAAATTGTTAAGATAAAGTTCTCTTTTCCCTTTGACTCGTGCAATTCCAATGTGTGTTATTTTAATATATTCACCATTACCTAAGCATATAAGTTGCTTACTTTTATCTCCTTGTCGCCAACATTTAAGTTTTCTAAGTTGCTTGTGACATGATTTGTAGCTCCTGTGTCAGGATACCGTGCATTATCTAAAATGTCTTCAGGTCTTGCTGTTTCACTTAATTGACAACTTCTAGAACCATCTTGTTGCTCAGATGCATTTCTGTTTTGAGTAAGATTAGCACTCCCATTATTTCTGGAACTTCCAGAATTTTGACCAGGCATGTAGCCTTGAGTAAATCTGAAGTAGCACTTGGCTGCAGTGTGACCAAGTTTCTTACAAATTTGGCATCTGGGTCTTGAGTTGTTATTCCATCTCCCTCTACCTCTGGATCTGCCAGAAAAACTTCCTCTCTGAACAGTTTGATCATTTCTTGGATTCTTGTTCTTGTTATTTTAATCATAGTTTATTGACGTATCTGAATTTGCAGATTTTAAATGATCAATTCTTGCTTCATGAGAAAGAAGCGTGGAATTCACATATTACATATCAGGAGTATTTTTCTTGGTTGTGAGGATGGCCACAACTGCTTCATACTCGTGTCCCAAACCATTCAACACAGTTAGAACTTGCTCATCATCTCTGATTCTACGGCCTGCTGAATTAAGTAAGTTGTATAGCTTCTTTACTCTAGCCAGGTAATCTCTCATAGGTTCGGTATCTTCCTTTCTTATTGTCTGAAGTTCTCTTTTATAATGCATTGCTCTCGCTGATGATTGAGTATTGAAAACTCTTTCAGTTGTTGACCATATTTCATGAGCAGTACTGCAACCTATAACTTGAGGTAATAAATTTAAACTGATTGAAGAGAGAAGCCAAGAACTTATTAACCTATCTTGTCTAAAATGTTTGGTGTATTGAGGATTGCTTACAATATAATTTTCACTATTAGCTATAAATATGGGAGGAACTGATAGTGTTCCAAGAATAAAACCTTATAATTCGTAACCTTGAATGGCAGTTTCAACTTGAAGTTTCCATAAAAGATACTTATTTTCTTCTAGATGTATTGTAATCAACTGAATTTGTGGATTAATGACTGTCTTTATCAGGTTGTTGGCATCATTAGTCAAATCTAGTTGATTCGGTTGATGTGGAGGTTGAGAAGGTGGCTGTGATGATGAACTGACATGGCCTGTTTCAGATGAGATGTCCACGACCATTGAAACAGAGGGTAAACAATTGGAAACATGATGTTCCTACAGGTAGAACTTTTCTTTTTAAGAAATATGATGATACTAGGAAAATCTGTAGCAACCAGTCTTTATGAAGATTGCCTTTACAAAGATTAGGATGGCTTTGATTTCTTCTGATTTTTTGAAAAGATTTGTTTTGCACTGTACTAGATTTCTTGATTTCCAATGGACAGAGTTCTTCAAAAACTTTGATGCAGCAATGATTCTTGAATAAAACTTGCGAGGCACTTAGTTTTTGAGAAATCTGTTTTGATCTCCTAAATGATGAAAACTAACTGATAGGAGATAATTTTTATACTACAATCTTTGGTTGAATCTTCTCTGTGATGAATACTCTCTCCAATTGTACTGAATGTAATTCTTGAACTGTATAGAGGATCGTTTAATGCTGCTAAGCTTCGATATGCTCTGATACTATATTCAAATTAGTACTGATTTATTTGTATTAACAAAGAATAAAGAAGAGAGAGAAAAGTGTATTTGATTGCAGAAATAAAATGATAAATTGCTGAATCATTTTCTGTACAAGGTTTGAATTTTATTCTGTACAAGGTTTGGTTGCTTTATATAAGCAATATTGGTTCCAATAGTAATAAAATTGAAATTGGGCTAAGCCCATTTATTACAGCAATAAAGAAAGACGGGTTAGAACCCATTGATATTACACGTGACATTTGTGTAATATATCGAGTATTCCAACAAAGGTCCATGCTCCAAAAGTAGAAACAGAAGCGTTAAACAATAAAATTATAATATATAGGCAACAAAGTGTTAAACAACAAAATAATAATATGCAGACATACACATATTGTTGAACTCCATAAACAAAATAATAATAATAATACAAAGTTTACAAGAATGGTATTGAAAATGAATTTCAAAATTGCTGGATATTTGTTAAACTGTACTTCAAATATGACTTAAAAGAACAGGATGTTTGTCAAACTGCACTTCAAAAGTATGACTTAAAAGAACAATAACTATACTTATGGCATTATTGTACAACTGGAGCAATTGATATAATATTTTGATTATATTAGCATCCGAGATATAATAGCTTGCAGGTCCGGAAACATATATTAAAGTCAAAAGGCTAAGTAGCAGTCAAAAGTCATAATTAATTAATGAGATAATTTTCATGGAATGAGTAATAGTCTAAATGATATTTAATGAGATAATTTCCATTTAAATGCTTAATTAATAAGGAGAGTCTTTTGTACTATATTCAAACAATGTCAAAACATTAATACCCATTACCCTGTTGATTTCTATTCCATATCATATGATCATGAGAGGATTAACTAGTATTACCGCACAACGGTGGGAAAACCGACCGTTAGCTTATCTCATATCAAAGGAAAAAAAATCTATTAACTATATTCATTAAGCAAGAAATTAATAAAAATTCATCGTGTTATTTAAAAAAATGAAAATAAGTGCAAATATGTAAATTCTGTTAATTAGTATATCCTGAATCATTACTGATTGTATCAAATCAAGTAAGAAATCAAACAGATGTTAGCTTATAACACATTACTATATTTGTGAATTGCCAAATAAAGAATATAAATAATTCAATAATAAGTTTTAGGTTAATCGGGAAGGAGTTTATATAGTCACAGCCAATGAGAAAATAATGGAAAGAAATACTTTTCAAACGATGTTATCCCTAAGAGCATCTCCAACTGTTTTGCCATCCAAAATTACAGACGCCCCACTTACAAAATGTAATTGGGGTGTCACCCCAACAGTTTTTCCCGTTTAGTCGCCTGTTCAACAGGCGCCTAAAAAAAACATTCGGGCGCCGGTTGAACAGGCTCCTAAAGCCAAGGCGCCTGTTCAACAGGCGCCGAAAGGGGGCCTATGAGAAACAAACCCTATTGAATGCTTGCTTACTTGGCACATAACCTGTGAGCTATAATTAAAATGCATTGAGTCAATGATTCCAGTATTTATACTCCAGCAACATGTGTGCATCTTATTTTGGTGGAAGCTTTCTACAAAGAAGTACGTGGGACCAGGCGAATTATAATTTTTTTGCCACAAAAAAATCCAGGCACCTGTTGAACAGGCGTTGGGTCCCGAACGCCATTTCAACAGGCGCCTCTATACCGAGCATCATTTCAACAGGCGTCCCTATATCGGGCGCCCGTTTAATAGCTACTCCGACCAATTACGTTTTTGTAATCGAAATCACTGAATTTTCGATCAATCTAAAATTCTACACTCTATTGGAAGCATTTCTGAGTGTATATATTACATATTTGTAATAATTGATCTTTGTTGGAGATACTTTAAGAATAAGCATTGAGTGGTTCTTTTATATTAATATTAAATGCCAAAATATATGTGTATGTGTTAGGAATTATAGAAATAGAAAATGAAAGCTCAAAAATTACACTGTTTATTATCAAAACGGAAGTTATAAAAGGCAATACACAAACCTAGACATGAAAAATAGAGAACGACATAAAATTAGGACAAACTATAAACAAATGTGCTAATTGTCCCTAAAGACTAGGACAAACAACGAAAGAGTCATTATTTCTAGCACCCTCCCTAAAACTAGATTTGCTAACATCTAGTTTACAAAGCAATGAACCGTGCTTCTGAATTTCTTCATCGTCTTGTACAGACGAACTCACAACAATCAACTCTATCTGTTTGGACATGTTCAACTGTTTTACGTTGATTGGTACTTTAACCATCAACAAATACTTTTTGTTTCCTCTTAGGGATCCATTGACCTCTCCATTCGGGTCTTCCCTTGTATATGTCATCCCCCTAACAAGCGAGAACCGCAGCTCTTCTTTCTTACTTGTTGGATGACACAAAACCAAGTTTCTTCACTCAACCTACTTCGCATGTAGACATGCCCATTTTCTCTTAGGCATATCATCAAACAGTTCGCGAGAGCTTAAAAAATGTCCAACCCTATAAGCGACGTTTTACTCATCATCGTCTTCAACTTCATATCAACACTACCATCACAGAACCACTTCACACACACAATGTGTCAAACACCTTGATTTCACTACAGTAATAACAACTTTGCCCTTTCCCAAACCTCTCCTCTAGAAACACAAACTGTCACTATTGTATCAATGCAGCATCTCCTCTCATTACCAAAACTCCAAACTACCTCTTATGCCGATTAACTCCACCTTTTTATCATCTCCAATCAAACCAAAATCAGTGATTCCATAGCATCTACCCACGACCACTACCTCTTCCATACACTGCTCCAGTTTCAACCATCGCTGACCATATCCATCATCGTAAGTCACAACCATGTCACTGCCTCATTTATCTTTCAACTCCCTGCCATCACTTATTCTCTACCACTAATAATCCGACATTAACTTCCTCAAACGCATCACCTTGCCCATTCAAAATCTGAACCAATCTCCACCTAGTCACCCTGAAACTGCCGCAAGCCTTTATCACCGCCTACTCACTTCCTCCCATTTCCTAATTGTTCACCATCTCAACTCGTAACATGAATTCATTCTAACTGTAGTATCATTTCCTCCTAAAAAATCGGTCGACAAACACAAACCGCCACAAACTGACCTGATCGCTCTTGCAACACTACAAACTGCCATCAACTCACAATGCTTGTAACACCCCGTATTTTTAATGTAATTAAAAATGTATATATATCCACAGATAGGATTAATATGGTGATGTATAATGAAAATTAATTAATATATGAAAGAAAGAAAGGATTGGTTGCATGCGATGTAAATATGTTGCATGCACTGATTTGCAAACATAATGCATTAACATTAAAAGAAAAAGATTCATGCATTGGTTTAATTTAAGTATTGTAACTAACATGAAAAAGAGAAGTAAGGAAAGAACAATAATTATCATAGTTCTAAGACTTATTAACAAAAGACTTTGTAGCTCAGTTGGTTAAGGCATTGGATTTGTAACATGGAGGTCGGGGGTTCGAACCACGGCGGCAGCATAATTTTTACCTCTGTTTTAAAGAGGGCCAACTGAACATGCAAATATATGTACATATACAAATTCAAAATTTGAAAGGATAAGAACGTACATATAAGGAAATAAAGAAAATATATGTATATACATGATAATATATATATATGCAGAAATATATGTATACGAAAGATAATTTAAGATAAGGCTATAGTAAATGAAATATGGCAAGAATTAAATAACGGTGCAACATCGTTTGAATTTTGGAAATAAAATGAAAGTTGTGCGTATATATATATACGCGTAAAATGGTCGTTAAAGGAATTGTATACATATAAGAATATTTCGTGTGAATAAAACAGTTAAATAAATTCCAGAAATTCAAAAGTTCGAAAATCAAATTTCGACGCCAAAACAATTCAAACATTCGAAATTCAAATTTCTACGCCAAAACAGCTTGTGGGACCCAATGCTGACTTAGCACTGCATGTACGATAAGATTTGGCTAGATTCATCTGCGAACCTGGATTATTTTCTTAACTAGGTTCAATGCTGACTCAGCGCTGCGTGTACGATAAGGTCTTGAGCAACTATATAAACAACACTAGTCTCCTCCTCTATTCACAATTCTTCTCTACCCTTATGCTGCAAAGATTCTGAGTGAACATGACTTCTTCTCCTCCACTTAAAATAAATAATCAATAGAATAATATATATAAAATAAATCAAGACGAGGAGATGCTGCTCAAAGACTTTCAAGAGAGATTCGAATCAAGATTAAAGCTTCAAGATAAGGATCAAAGGCTAACGTCGCACGAATCATAGCAACGCCATCTTTCTTTTCAAATCTAAATCTCTGTAAGTCAGTTATTTTTAGATTTGAATGTTTTTCTTTGTTCGTGACATGAAATTAAAGGAATAAAAGAATATGCCAAATCTCTCTCTCTCTCTATTCGAATCAGTGCCTATATTCTTGGACCTAATCAAGAACTGTTATGATTCAAGGACAAATAAGACTGTGACTATGAAACTATGGACCTTAGAACCATATGCCTCTTTGACTATGAACGTTGCCTATGACTATGAACATTGCCTATGACTATGGCCATTGCCTATGACTGTGACTGTGACTATGAGAATTATTTCCTTGACTAAGCTTACGCTTTTGATTTGGAAACATAAACTATTGCCTATGACATAACAAGGACAACTGTGACTAAACACCTATGATTTCTGACTAGGAAAGCGTTGCTGTGAAATTGGGTCTAAACCTGGTCTTTCTATTCTGTCTATCCTTGGTTTTCGTTGGTTTTAGACCTTGGGAATTTACCTATTATGTTAGGTCTACCCATGTTGTTGAACCTACGTCTCTATTCTGTCTATTCTTGGTTTTCTTTGGTTTTAGACCTTGGGAATTTACCTATTAAGTTAGGTCTAACCATGTTCTTGAACCGACGTCGTTGTTCAACCCTCTTTATGCCAGTTTGTATGTCTATCTGTTGCATAGCATCTTTGGTTCATTCCCTATTTTCTACGAACCTAGCTTTATTTATAATCTAGACTGAATCACGATTATACGAACGATGGGAATGCAGTTTGGGCAAAACATGAAATTTACTAAAAACGTAGTTTAACTTGAAAATTGGCATAAATTGGGAACATGTATTATGGCATGTTTATAGGAATGCAAATTGGATAAATTTGACATAAATTATAAGATGTGAACCTAGTATTGACGTGTAAATCTAGCATTTACATGAATAGTGAACTAGAGTAATAAGTCTAGTTTGACGTGAATTAGAATGTTGAATCGGAATTGGATTAGCTAATTAGGCACGGTTTGGTATAAATGTGAAACTGGCGATAATTGGGAATAACTGTCAGGTTTAGCAAAATAATGGTTAGTGATACTTAATTTGGTATAGTTTACATACCAAAAAGCATAAATATGATATAGAGGGGAAAATTGGGTATAGAAATAAATGTAGACAGATTACATTAAAAGAGTAATTGGGAAATAAGTAAATTAGGAAAAATTTACTTATAGAATTTGTCCTAAATGAGAAATGTAAATTTAGACAAATTAAAGATTTATTAACGACATCTCTTTTAATGAAACACCAGAAAGTTCTAGGGTGACAGAGAGGATAGTGTCTAGGCTTGGGTTTGGAAAATACAAGATTCCTGCTCTCCCTGGCTATCCCTAACTGATCCGATGGACGGGATGGTTACTTTCAAAACCTGATTTGAAAATTAATCAATACCCTTTGAACTTAACCCGAGGTTAGACTGAGTTGCGATGTAAACCTGCCCGGAACCAACCGGCACATCCAGTATTCGCAACAATATCTGTCTAATTTGAGTGGTTGCGACTTTAATCTATTTAGTTAAAGCTAGAACAAGAATGGTAGGGTTAAGTTAACTAAGACACTTAACCAGTTCAACATGATAACTAAACTGATGGGTGGGGATAGGTTCAGACTGACACTTAATACTGTTGAGCTAGAATGAGAGGGTTAAGTCCATAGGAACACTTAACCAACTCAACACAGTTAAGCTAGGATGGGAGGGCTAAGTCCATAGAGACACTTAACCAAACTCAAGGTAGAAAGACAATATTTGTAGGGGTTAAGTAACTAAGAAAACACTTAGCCAAATTAACATGTTAACTAGACTAAGAAGGTGGGGTTAAGTAAAGTTAATACACTCAGCCAATTTGATATGTTAGCTGGGCTAGACCATAGGGCTAAGTAAACTTGAACACTTAACCATCAGGTTGTGATAAAGGAATAAGGCTAAGTCTAAAACATGAAGGGACAATACTTAACCATTAATAACATGTTAGTGAAAACAGACGGGCAAGGTTAAGTTAAAAAGGAACACTTAACCAATATAGGATAATGGGTAGGGTTAAGTAATAAGGAATACTTGACCAACATAACTTGGTTTGTGGTAGGGTTAAGTCAACATGAATTGCTGATAACACTTAACCAGTTTAACAGGATAAATGAAGGGGGTTAAGTTAGCTTGAAGTGACTAATGACACTTAACCAATCCAAATTGACGGGAAAGAGAACTAAGTAGTAAACCTTAGTTAAGAAAACAACGATTCTGGAAACTAAGTGGTAAACCTTAGTTGACAAAACTAAGTAGTAATTCTTAGTATAACACGAGGAGGAGCGAACGTCCGTCTGATTAAAAAGAAGGCTCCAACGAATTGGGTTACGAAGCCCGAGGCTTCGAGGGGACGTGAGGGTACTCTTGGTATCCCTCTGTGAGGCTGCAGATGATCCGCTTGGGCCCATAGAGGTTAAGGTCTGCGTAGAAGAACCAGGAGTATGCCTTGGTTGTAATACATGGCAACCTAAAGACTAGGATGGACCGGCGTGATTCGGCGAGCAAACGGTAGCCCTGTGATAGCGACTCGTCGTCTACCATCCATCTTGAGACAATCGAGATACGTGAAGCGGGAAGGCGGAGAACTCCAAAAGACCATATACTTGCTATCTAGTTATGGTTGCGGATGGCCATAGGATAGTGGGGCACTGGGGGCCGGCGTATAGTTCTCATTTTACAAGGTGAGCCTTTCATTAGTTGAGGGAGGGGTCAAGTAGGACCATAGCCACTGGAATAAAAACAGACCTTGGCATATGCATCGGCAGATATCTGCAAGCTCCCGACCGAGTTCTATATTCCTTGACTTGCCCTGACACAGGACTCAGACTGCACATTACAGGACATGTACATCTAGACAAGCGATAACGGTTCGCGATACATGCATGGGGAAGTATAGGAATATATACCACTCTAGGTAGTGTGTCCTAGACTTGGGGGCATCGATTGGACTAGGGAGCATAAACCCTGAATCCGAGAAGCATTCAGCAGATAGCGTAAACTCTAGTTGAAACTAGAAAGCACTTGATAGAAAACCCTAGATTAGATCCAGGTAACAAATAATAAATGTATGCCTGAAGGCGATGGAACTACAGGGATTGGGATCACGTTATCGTTACTAGTGGGGACACTAGTTAGGCGGTGCAGGGATATAGAAAGCAGTATAACAAGGAAATAGCGTAGCGGAGAAAGTATTAGAGCATATCCAGTTTATCTTAGCTTAGCATATCTTGTGTTAATCTTGTCTAATCTTGCCAACCCTATCATCATGGTGTTATCTTGTAATCAGTTAATTCATGTCGTTTTGTTGTTGTTCCATGTTCATATGCTAGAAATTACTGAACTTACTCAGGCTTTATGTCTGACTCTGTTTTTCTTTCATCTTCTTTTCTTCCATTCCCCCCCCCCTAAGTAGTAAAGGAGGGAATAGTATAGCTCAGGTTAAGTTGGACTGTCACTCTTTCCCAGCTTGAAGATTTGTCGAAGTTTGCTTGGATTCTCTTATCAGATTCTATGGCTGGCTCTTGCTAAAATTGGGGAATATAAATGTTGTTTTATGCTTCTATATTTTGTAAGACAGATGATACTCTGATATTGTAAACAAATCATTGTACAAATTATTTTATCAATAAAGCAAAGTTTTATTTTCCTCTGTTTAATTTCTGTCTGTCTTGTAATTTATCTGCATCTTTTACCCTAAATGCTCCACAGAACTTAGTGCATTCCCTTTGTGAGTGACACTAACGGATGTGGGGTGTTACAATGCTCATTATCACCGCTAATACAAGCGCTTTGCCCCTTAGAATTCATTGAACTGCTATCCGAACCCAATTTGAAACTAGCAAGCGCCCTCCTCAAATCAACACTTCGAACTTCTAAAACAAACCAATCGTCACTGGGCCAAAATCTGTCACTTTATTTCTGCATTCATCTCAACCCAAAACTCCTTTCAGCTTCATCATTCGCTGGTCAACATCTAACCATTACAAACATCCAACCAGCAATAGCCTTTCACTTCAAATAGCAACCCAATTCAATCACCAACATCAGTCTGCTGCCTAAAATAGATGGTTCCTCCATTTGTCTTTAAGGGCTTCATTTTCTCTTCGTTTCTTCACTGGGACATGAAGCCAAAATGCAATTGAAAATGACAAAACATGAGAAACTCCTCCATATCTTAACTTGCAATTTTGTTTTCATCTATTAACAAAGATTTACATTTACAGCCTACCAGAAATTGTTACAACTGCATACACCACCTCCAAACCGATGAAAACGATTCGCATCTCTTACAATAATCTCTCTTTTATCAACCAAACTGATAAACTTTATAGTGCTATGACAATCTCCACAAACACGCAAATTCTTAGTAACAAAAATTGGTTGCTTGTAATTCGAATTCAAAATCCCAAAGGCTACCGCAAGTTTCTTGCTATGAAAAAACAAGTTCATTCTCTTTCTCCTCCTCATCAACATCTTGCAATAAAAAACTGGTATCTGCTTGATACCCCAATTTTCTAATCTCAATGAATAAATCCTTCAGCTTCTTATGAATACTCGAAAACTAAGGATGAGATTGATCTCCACCAATAAAAGCATGTACTTCTCCACCAATCTCAATCCGGCTACTTCCTAGACTTTTCTTGAGTCCCTTCTTCTTTAGCAATATTCTAACATGTGCCGCTTCATCATATTTTCCTGTTGCACTATACACATAGGGTTGGGTATTTTTCTGTTTTTCCGCTTTTCCATCCATTTCCTTCCGATTATTTCCGAAATTTCCAATTTCCGTCTTTTTCCGAAAACAAAAGTTCGGAAGGAATTCCTTCCGAAAAGTAATGGAAAAAGTCGGAAATTTTCCTTTCCTTCCAGTCGGCTAGTTAATTGACATGTTTGTTAATTGTTAAATTACGAAAATACCCTTCATAGTGGAAAAAGTGAAAAAAATCGAAAAATTTCAGAAAATGCAGAAAATGAAAAGTTAAAAAAGAATTATTTTAAAGTAATTATTTTTAAAGCTAAAAATGCAAAAATTACAAAAATACCCTTTATATTGGAAAAAGTGAAAAAAATGAAAAAATTTCAGAAAATCCAGAAAATTACGAAATGAAAAGTTAAAAAAGAATTATTTTAAAATAATTCTTTTTAAAGCTAAAAATGTAAAAATTACGACAATACCCTTTATTTTAGAAAAAATGAAAAAATTTCAGAAAATCCAGAAAATTACGAAATGAAAAGTTACAAAAGAAGTATTTTAAAATAATTATTTTTAAAGCGAAAAATAATTATTTTTCACTTTTTCCAATATGAAGGGTATTTTCCAAATTTTTGCATTTTTAGCTTTAAAAATAATTATTTTAAAATAATTCTTTTTTAACTTTTCATTACCTTTTTTTTTGGATTTTCTGAAATTTTTTCCAATATGAAGGGCATTTTCGTATTTTTTTCCTTTTAGCTTTAAAAATCATTATTTTCAGATACTTCTTTTTTTATTTTAATTTCATAATTTTATGGATTTTTTGATTTTTTTTTCACTTTTTTTTAAAATGAAGGGTATTTTTGTAATTTTGACATTTTTAGCTTTAAATCTGTTATTTTAAAATAATTCTTTCTTGTATGTCATGCACACATTTCAATATATTCATTGGCTGAAATGCCAAGTTTTTGTTATTTTTTGTATTTCTCGCTGTTTGTGGCTTTATGGAAAAAACGATGGAATTTCCATCTTCCATACTGTCTTTTCCATTAACCATGATTTCCATTTAATGGAATTCTAGAGTTGATGGAACAGAAATCATTCCGCATATTATGTTTCCATCAACGTCTGGAAGAAATGGAAAAGGCACCGGTTGGAACGGAAAATTTCCGCACCCAGCCCTAACTATACATATTAGACAACAAAACAAAGTTTCCTACACCCCAGTATGCTGCATCATCTTAGACACTGCCTCTCCTATTTCAACATTTTTATGAACTCGAAATGCACCCAGCAGTGCGCCTGATACTCTATCATCTGCTCTAAATGGCATGCTTTGTATGAAATCCCAAGCATTTTCTAACTGTCCTTCATTGACCATGCCACAGTGGCTGCATGAAGAAATAAGGCTCGCAAATGTGATATCATCAGGAATAAATCCTTCACGTTTCATATTTTCAAACAACGAGATTGCTTCCTTGCCTAGTCCATGAATTCCATAGCATACAATAATAGTATTCCACGAAACCAAACCTCTAGTCTCCATTCTGTCAAAAATTTCTCTAGCTAAATGAGAACATGCAGGGAGAAGACCTACCATTGTTGCAATATCTAGATCTATGTTAGAAATTTGCATATTCCTGAATAAATGTAGTGCTTCTAAAGCATACCCATTCTGAACCCATCCAGATATTGCAACACTATAGGTGACAGTGCCTTTTACTTTGATTTCATCAAATAGTTGCATCACAAAATCAATTCTTCCACATTTTCAATACATAGATAATAATGAATTCACAGTAGTTATATCTGCAACATATCCCGATTTCACCAAGTGGCAATGTATCCTCTCTCTCCCATTTTCATATCAGATAATGTTGCACAAGCCCGAAGAACATATGTATGGATCGGGGGCCCTACTGTTAAAGATGTATGTAGCATCATTTTTTTGAATAAATCTAAAGCCTCGACCATTCTATCGCATGTAACATATCCTCCTATCATTGCATTCCAAGTCACCTCATTTTTGGAGCTCATTCTATCAAAAATGGTACAACATTATCCAAGAAACCACATTTTGCAAACATATCTAACAACGCAGTGCTCATCAAAACATCTTCCTTATTAAATCCCCTAAATAATTTTGTTCCCTGTTCAGCCTCACTTCAGCCTACAACCTTCAAAGAAGCACTTCAAGCCACTTCATTCATCTCCATCATTTTGGGCAACACATGCAACCAACACAGATAGCGAGATGTAAGGTAGTGGCTCTCAACTCTCAAAACAAATAACTACATCAAATCTCCAACACACAACACTTTTAGATTCTAACATAGAAACACACTATTGCCAAACACAAATCAGTCAAACACTTCATGGGAAGGCATCCTTGATCCACGCTTTACATCAATCATCTCTGGCAACATCAACAAAACCAATAAAAAACCAAATTATTGATATTCTCTGATTCAACAGCATGTCTACAGTGACTGAAACTGAAAAAACAAAACATGTTGATGGCAACTTGTCCGGCGGACGGTAGCCTTAAATGGTGTCTACCGCCGCCGAAAAAATGGAACACCAAGATCGACTCTACTATGGGTTAGCCTTATAACTCTGATACCAATTGTTGAGAATTATAGAAATAGAAAATGAAAGCTAAAAAATTACACTGCTTATTATCAAAACCGAAGTTATAAAAGGCAATACACAAACCTAAACATGAAAAATAGAGAACGACATAAAACTAGGACAAACTATAAATAAATGTGCTAATTATCCCTAAAGACTAAAGACTAGGACAACCAATGAAAAAGTATCCTAATTTATTAAACAAAGAATTTCTAACAGAATTTTATTTCTAACAGTATGAACAGAATTTTATATAGGTAAAGATTAAACAAAGAATGGTTCAACTCAAGTAATTGAGTAAATATCAAGCTTTTTTGAAAATACATATCAGGGTCAGGACCAGCCCTGGCCCAAGGCGGCCGCCTTGGGCCTCCGTCCGGGAAGGGGCCTCAACTTTTTAATTTTTTCTGTATATAAAATAGTTTGCAAACATAGAACTGAAGAAGTTGGTTTCTCAGTGGTTAAGATCTTGGCTATTACGAAAAGGGCAAGGGTTTGATTCCTGCTAGTGCACAATTTTCACACCGCTAGTCTAAAATTTTGCTTCCAGCACGTTGCAAATTTTTTTTCCCGCCTTGGGCCTCCATGACCTCAGGGCCATCCCTGATCAGGGTACAGTATCCTAATATGTTTTTGTAATATGCTTGTATACTTGAAATAAATGAAAATTTGATAAAAATGACACAGTATACTAATTTATTATAGTAGAAAATTTTCTCCATTAGAAATTAAAACTTAACTATCAGGGTACACTTGGACATGATCAAGAAATAGCAGCAAAGAGACTTTCCAAAACATTAGATCAAGGTATGGAGTAGTTAAAAAACGAGGTATATCCAAGAAATAGTGCTGATCCCACGTTTGAAATTAGGAATTCAAATACAAGAATAATATGTTAATAAAATTCGAGACATACTCATATGAAGGTTGTTAGGAAACAATGGCTGAGTCGCGGACTAGGTCGCTTTCTTGAAGACGATTCGGCGATCTGGTCGGAGGTGCAAACCAGTTCGTTCCTTCGTCGCCGCCTCTAGGATAAAATAGCCTCTAAAACAATAACTGATTTGCTTGCACAACAAATCAGTGCAGATTTGCACTTTTTGAATTAAAATACTGCTCGAGAATTTCTAAGAGAATTTTAATGGCGGCTGAGAGAAAAAGAGAAATTGTGATTCGGTAGGTATTCTCGTCTGCAGCTAAAGACAATATATAGGACGAGAATTAGGGTTTGGGTTTACTGATTAGTGGGCCACTTTAATAAGGGATAAGAATTTTTACCGTTGCAGCAATCTTTTCCATAAAAAAAGGTTGGAAAAAGGCTAAGTTTTATGGTCCAAAAAATATAAGTGTCTACACTACAAAGCCCAAGCCCTAGCCCGAGCCCGAGCCCGAGCCCGAGCCCGAGCCGAACCGGACCGGACCGGGTCGGGTCGAGTCGCGCGCGCGTGTTTAGTGGTCATGATGCATGGTCTCCCTCCTCACAACAATGCATGTATTGGGAGCCCAAGGCCCCAACATGATTTCTTAGAAACAAGTATAAATACTTGCTTCTTTCATATAATCCCATGATGTGGGACTATTCCCATATAGGAGCCATTCATACACTTATTCAAGATTTTTAATAATTCACTTAATGTTATAAAACATTTCCAACAATCCCCCACTTGAATTTTTAAAAATATTTTCGAGCAGTTTCTTAAAAAGCATAAGATTGTGCATAAACAAAGGTGTCTTTCGACTTGAACCTTTGCATAGTGAATAAGATTCAGTTTTTACTAGAGTGACACGTAGTCTTGAACTCTATTCCTGACATCAAACCACACACAACCTTTTCTATAGTGCAATCAAATAAGCCCGTGCATTTATGGCCATGCACGTCTATCCTATTTTAGCGAATGCTCTAGAAGTTTTGCCCGCAACTCCATAGGAAACGACCACATTTCCACATTCACAAAGGTGAGTCTATCAAGAGCACTCCGGAAGGTAGGTATTCTACTCCACATAGAGTATAGATCTCATTAAGAGTTTCTATTAACTCATCCTCTAATCACTTCAAGAATACATGCTTCTTGGTTTATTAAATAGCATGTTCAACTCATATCACTACACAACTTGTTATTACCCATTGAACCTAGTTCCTGGGATCTCCAGTCATTTAGGTCGGGTAACCAATGTGCGTGACTCAACAATCCAAGGGCAATAGTCCCATTCTTTTAGAAGAGTTATGGACTTTCTCTCTAGACAGTCCTTTCGTCAAAGGATCTGCCAAATTTTCCTCACTACGTACGTAATCCACTCTAACGGCACCTGTGGAAAGTAGTTCTCTAACCGTACTGTGCTTACGACGTATTTGTCGTCTCTTACCGTTATTGTAATAACCCGAAAATCTGGGCTAGTTTAAAATTTTTATTTTGGCAATTTTAATGAATTTTGAATATTTAAAAAAGATTATTTTAAATAATGTCGACGAAAAATTTATTTTGAATTGAATTCGAACATATATAGTTATATCAATCGTCGTTAGAATATAAATAATTATTTTAAATTATAAAAGGAATTGAAAGTGGCGCGGTAGTTCGATAATTCGATTTCAAACTTCATATGAATGCACAGGATTCAAAATAAACCGGATTTTAGCGAAACCAAAAATAATAGAACCTATTTGATAATATCTTTCCAACGAATCCGGAAAATCAAAATTTCATAACGGGAATCAAAAGATATGGCCAAATGAATTTTCAGAATAGTCACTATGGAATTCTGGCCCTTAAAAATAGCCATTTTGCAAACGACCTCGAATTTCGACGAAACCACTTTTGTTGGATCCATGATGTCAAGTTATTGCTAGATTCCGACTTACATAATTTTTCGAATCAATATGTGAGCGTGGCGGAGGAAAACGCGTTTGACCAGTTTCAGTTGATTTTAATCGACTGGAAATTGGCCACTTTTCAAACGGTCTCAGAATTTGACGAAACTAGTTTTGTTAGGACCGTATCGTCAATACGAAGTTAGAAAAATATTTTTCGGGAATTTTTCGTGTTAGTATGCGACCCCGGTAAATTGAAATGCGCGTTCAAATTCAATATATAGAGTTATATGTTGATTTTGACGAAAACTGATCGAAATAGTTGAATCAGCCTACGATTCATATCCCATTGTGTTCGGAATGGGGGTAATTAGCTAGGAGCGACAGTCGGTGGGCTTGATTTCGAGCTCGTATAAAAAAGTCACCTTTTTGAAATTAAAAATAATAATAAAATAATATATATATAATAAAACCCTTGGCCCATACCCTATCCCCCTCTCTCTCTCATTTTGAACAGAAAAAAAAACTCCAACGACGGAGCAGCTCCTGCCCCCGCTCAGGCCACGACCGCCGCCACTGGTGGCGCGCGCCCCCCTGGCCTCCGCCGCTGATGGCCGGTCCCCCTCCCCCTCCTTCCCTATGCCCGTTTTCTCCCTCCTCCACCAACAGAAAACCCCAAATCACCTGAATCTAACGACGCCCTAGCCCGACCCGCCTCCTCAGCACCTCCCCCTCCAATCTCCGCCTTCCTTTCCCCTCGACGGTGCCACAGACCCCCCCACCCCAGCGCTCGATTATCCCTCCAATCTTCTTCTCTCTCCTCCTCTGCCAGAAAATCCACTAGCCCCACCGCCTCCTCTTCTCGATTTTCCCTCTTCAGCGATCAACAGAAAACACCCCCCAGTCCAGCGTGAATCACAGTAAGTTCGTTTGTCCTTTTTATTTTATTTTTATTTATTTATTTTCTGATTTTATTCAATAAAAGGAAACAAAAAGCTTAGGATTTTTATTTAAAGCAAAGGTATGAACTTTATTTTTATCGTGAAATGATGAGAATAAAGATTCGATTTTTATAAGTGTAGCGGATTAAAAACATGATTTTTATATAGTGTAGACATTAAAAATATAATTTTTATATAATGTAGAAGTTAAAAATATAATTTAGTTTATATGTAGAGGTTAAAAATATAATTTTTATAATATAGAAAGGTTAAAATTATGATTTTTATACTTGTAGAAAATTAAAAATTTGGTCTTTATATAATAGAAGATATAAAAATATTATTTTTACATATGTAGATTATTAAAAATATAGTTTTAATATTTTTAGAACAATAAAAATATAATTTTTATTTAATTAGAGTAATAAAAATATAATTTTTATTGTGGTGGATGATTAAAAATATAATCTTTATATTTGAAAAGGAGAAAGCTTTATATTTGAAAAGGCGAAATCTTTATATAGAAAATAGCGTGATAAAAATATAATCTTTATTATATGAATATCGTTGTAAAAATAGAATTTTTATCTATATAGTAGCGATGTAAAAATAGAATTTTTATCTATATAGTAGCGATGTAAAAATAGAATTTTTATCTATATAGTAGCGATGTAAAAATAGAATTTTTATCTATATAGTAGCGATGTAAAAATAGAATTTTTATCTATATAATACCGTTGTAAAAATAGAATTTTTACCTATATAATACCGTTGTAAAAATAGAATTTTTATCTATATAGTAGCGATGTAAAAATAGAATTTTTATCTATATAGTAGCGATGTAAAAATAGAATTTTTATCTATATAGTAGCGAAGTGAAAATTCAATTTTTATATATGTAGTGAAAGCGGACAACGAAAGTGACAAAAGGCGAGAGCAGCGATGACTTCTACAAAAGAAGAGTCGAGGCGTTTGGATTAGCTAGTCGGTGAGAACTCCTCACTTTTAATTTTCTTTCTCTAGTTATATAAATATATACTAGGATGCAGACGGTGTTTAGTAGCACCCGACACCCGTCGTCCACAGACCATGGACGACTTGTATGCTTAGTTGTTTTGTTTGATTTTGATGTGTAGTTGATTATGTGATGTGAAATGAAATAAAATATTTATATAGAAAATAAATATTGTATAGTTAAAAATAGAATTTTTAACGTGTATATAAAATGAAATAAATAGTTATAAACAAATCGGAGGATTTGTTTATATACACAAATTTGACTGATATTGATTGGGACGATAAATTTTACACATCGCCCGACTGCACAAATAATATTCAGTGTTGGTTGATGTGAAACCCCACACGGGTATTGGGATGATATTTGAAGTACACTAGTCCCAATAATTAGTTGTGTGTCGATCGATAGGTTGACATACAGTTGTGATGTGCACTTTTGATGATGGTTGATTATTTATCGTTGCTGTGATATACATGTGTTGTATGGAATCCATATAATTAACATTATATGGTAATTGATTGGGCCTCATTCCAGTTGAGAAAATAAAGAATATTATAAAATAATAGTCACGTGTTGACAGTACTCATGTGTTGAGATTAGTCAAGTGTTGAAAGAAATATAGATTCATGTGTTGAATAGAATAAATATTCATTTGTTGAATAGAATAACGAAGTGATTGAAATATATAAAGCCGTGTTGATTAGTGATGCGCCATTTTGACGCGAACGATATTTATATCGATTTTATTCGAATATAGAAAAAGGAAGTGATTTCAAAATATAACGTTTTGAAAATATTATCATTGATGATATGGAAAATTCATTTTTGATTTGAAATTGAATATGAAGTTGAAATTGTTTTTGAAACGAATTTAAAACGAATTATAAAATTCGTTTTAAATGGAAATCGACGAAATATATATTATATAATGGCCTGAATAGAACGCGCCGCGCTGCGGTAGTTCGTGAATTTCGACCATTGACTTCGAATTGACGTTACGGGAGATCCGACCGTCGGATTATCCTGAAACCAGAACCGTTGGGTTCGTATCGAAAAGAGCTTTCCAATAAATATTTTAAATTTGAAGTCTAACGGTTGGATTTGGAGATACGTCCAAATAAAATTTAGGAAAGGTCGTTGTAAGTGCAGTTCGACGACCGTTATTGGAAATCAACTGTACGGGCCTTGATAAAATTATTAAAAATATCTATAATTTGTGTAAAATTATAATATATGATTTGGAAAGAACTGGGATGAAAAATCCTATATTTGAAAGGATAAAAATGTATTTTTATCGAAATGAACTAGTTTTAAACTAGAATTAAAATCCAATATTTTTAAATAAATAAATTGGATTTGAAGTGGTTTCAAAAATAATCAGAATTTGATATTGAATATAAGCCAGTATATTTTCTATTTAGAGCCTTGTATTTAATATCAAATGACATATGGGTTTATCGTGAACTGTGTTTTAAATGGCATTAGTTCTTTAATCCAGTAAAAGGAGTTTTAATAAATCTTTAATTAGGTTGAAATGTGAAGTGATAATTTAAATTATCAGATTTGGAAAGTGATCGAGAAAGGAATATCACCAGTTTTGCTCCGAGCGATAGTAAATCATTAATTAGATTAACACGTGAAATGGTAATTAAATTTACCGATAACACCGTGGTGTTAGTTATGGGGTAATAACAGTTTTGCTCCATGGGATAAATAGGTTGGGATTGGAGAATAAAATAAATAATTACTTCGGTGTGGTTCGCTAATCTTGACTAGTTTGGAAAAATCATAATATGGTTTGAAATAATATTCAAAGGAAGATTAAAGAATAAATTTAAAAGAATTTATCTTTGATAAAATTAATGGGAACCTTTCCCTAGGAATATTCTGAATTGGAATGAGGCGTATGATGTGTTTGTGTAACATTTGTTTATTATATACGTGGGTTATTTGGAAAGACCGGGTTTTACCCATTCAGAATAACCGATTCGGCAATATGTCGAAGATGAAGACGGTGGTTGAAGACCGGAAGTCTTCACATCGTTTGGGTGATTACTGACGATCTTGATTGGGCTGTACAACCAAGATGAGGGAATCAGTTTGTGATCGTCCAGACGTATTCGGAGATTGATGGATATGCGAGGAAAGTGCCTCTGGTTTCGTTCAGACCCAGAACGAACTTGTAAATGGACTGTGTGTCTGACATTGGATTTTATTCTGTGTGATTGATTTCTATTAAATATATATCTGCTTGGCGGCGGAGAATTTATTCTCTTGCTTAACGCCCTTCTCTGAGACGTACGAGCTCAGAGGTTATATATCGATAGATATCAATCGCATGGAGTGAATTGCCGGTGTGGCATGCTTAAGTGGCAGGTGATCAAGGCTTTTGTTGAAAAGCAAAGTCTTGTGGTTGATGATCAAAGCACGGCCTATGTGACATAGCTTTGTGTATAACGTGAATTCGCGAGCCTCACACCTCGGTATGAGTCAAAAACGGGATACGGACCGTTGGGAGAACACGACGTTTCTTTCTAGCTATGGGTGATGTCAGTGACCTACCAGCCCTGACATTTATATACTTTTTACCCATGTGGATGTTGGATGAGGCGCCTCGATATTAGGTCTGTTAGGACCGGGAAACGTGTGTTCAGGAATTGCCAATCCTCGAAAGTAAGTGAGGACCGGCCCAACCGATTCTAAGGATCAAAGTGGGGTCCTGAGACATTTGCTAGAGTGTCTCGAACGGAGAGGAGCTTGCCCCTTGCCTCGACTCATGATGGAATCCAATTTCCAATACGTGTATTGCAGTTCTATTTGTAGAGCCTAGTATGGCGACATAGAAGCATGGGATGCTATGCCGTCTGTGATTAATATTTATGATTGAAGTTGTTTTGACACTATACACTTATTATAGTATCAAAAGATTAGTTTTAAACGTATCAAGCATGTTTGACTATTATAAGGGAAAATCCAATCCTCCGGCTTGCGTTGCATTGTGTGATGGGACCTGGGTCTTATAATAGCTTCATTTTTCGAAAAAGCATTGCGCTGTTTATTCCTATGCACTGGTATTCTTGGGAGGAAACCCGTTCCGTGTTATACGGCGTGGTCCCCTGATTTACCGAACTTTAAAAATTGAATTAATAACTGTTTTAGTTCTCACACCAGTCACATGACTGACCTGGAGTTTATTGTTTTAACATAAACTCTGGGTGGCCTTATTTTGACATGGGCAGCTAGTAGTTTTGGTTTTGCAGATTTATATCCACAGGAACCTGGTTTACAGCTGGAATGATGTTCAGAAAGCTTTGTATCCGTATATCTCCTTCAGTTTTATTTTGTATTTTTTTCCGCTGCTATGTAATTATTGTAATCTCTGATATTTATTGAATGTATTTTATTCATTTATACTCTGTATATTCTTGTATCTGATGGAATTGTTGTAATAACAATGAAATGTTCTTCTGTTTACGTTCTGGTTTGTCGTGTTCTCATACGATCAGGGGTTTCAAATGGTCTTGATCGGTTTAGCGATCGATTCGGATCGAGCTAAATCCCATGTCATCACATTTGGTATCAGAGCTTTGGTTTACAAAGCTCGAGAACAAGACACATTAGAACCATATGAAAGAATTCATCAGAAATTGGATTAGTAATATCCAATAAGAATGACTCGTTAGAGATGGGATTAATAGTATCCTAGAACGAGTGTGAAGAGTATATTTCTCAAATGAAACCAAATTTTATTTTGAAATTTAAATCATTTTATAAGTATTTGAATATTTTATTTATATTGAATTTGGACAATGTAGTATATAAAAATTTTGCATATACGCATCATGAACGTATATTCGAAGTTTCAATATACTTGATAGATATAGAATCACACTCTAGTCGCTCAGGGACAATTCTGGTGATGTCGCGACATCATCAGTCTTTGTGTTCGAGTTTCGAAGGTGTGATATCTATATATTTCCATAGACTGGTGTGAGAACCAAAATATAGTTAGAATACATTGTTATGATTTGGCATCAAAACATGATTTTCTGTATATATATCAAATTATGAAGTTGAAACGTTAATTCACTAATTGATTGATGGTTGTTGTGTTGTTTGTTTATTTGTTTGATATTTTGAACCAATTGGCTAAAGTGAACCCAATATTGAACTGTATTGAAAATTATTTGCAATTGCATGCATGTACATGTATATACATTGAACAGGTCATAGCAAGGAGGCTAGAGCAGAGGAATAAAATTGTTTGCCCGACAAATAGGTACATGTTTATTGTATTTCTTGAGTTTTGGGTGATTTTATGAGCCGATTGGCTACCCGCTCGGCTTTTTCTTTTGGATTGAAGAAGGCCATGGGAGGCTATATGAAATATCCCGAAGACCCCGGTGCAGGGGAGGTTATGGCGAAATTTTTCGAAAATTTAGGGTGTTAGCCAAATTTTTGAAAAAATTGAAAGGTTCGTAGAAACTGAAAAATTGAAGAACCTAAGCCGTAGCGAAAACAATGAAAGTTGAGTTGGTTTTTAAAACAACTTTCGGCTTCGTTCCTTTTCGGGGACGAAAAGTTTTAAGTGGGGGAGATTGTAATAACCCGAAAATCTGGGCCAATTTAAAATTTTTATTTTGGCAATTTTAATGAATTTTGAATATTTAAAATAGATTATTTTAAATAATATTGACGAAAAATTTATTTTGAATGGAATTCGAACATATATAGTTATATCGATCGTCGTTAGAATATAAATATTTATTTGAAATTATAAAAGGAATTGAAAGTGGCGCAGTACTTCGATAATTCGATTTCAAACTTCAATGAATGCACAGGATTCAAAATAAACCGGATTTTAATGAAACCAAAAATAATAGAACCTATTTGATAATATCTTTCCAACGAATCCGGAAAATCAAAATTTCATAACGGGAATCAAAAGATATGGCCAAATGAATTTTCAGAATAGTCGCTATGGAATTCTGGCCCTTAAATATAGCCATTTTGCAAACGACCTCGGATTTCGACGAAACCACTTTTGGTGGATCCGTGATGTCAAGTTATTGCTAGATTACAATTTTCATAATTTTTCGAATCAATATGTGAGCGTGGCGGTGGAAAACGCGTTTGACCAATTTTAGTTGATTTTAATCGACTGGAAATTGGCCACTTTTCAAACGGTCTCAGAATTTGATGAAACTAGTTTTGTTAGGACCGTATCGTCAATACGAAGTTAGAAAAATATTTTCAGGAATTTTTCGAGTTAGTATGTGACCTCGGTAAATTGAAATGCGCGTTCAAATTCAATATATAGAGTTATATGTTGATTTTGACGAAAACTAATCGAAACAGTCGAATCAGCCTACGATACATATCTCATTGTGTTCGGAATGGGGGTAATTAGCTAGAAGCGACAGTCGGTGGGCTTGATTTCGAGCTCATATAAAAAAGTCACCTTTTTGAAATTAAAAAAATTAATAAAATAATATATATATATAATAAAACCTTGGCCCCAACCCTATCCCTCTCTCTCTCTCTCGTTTTGAACAGAAAAGAAAGAAAAAAAACTCCAACGACGAAGCAGCTCCTGCTCCCGCTCAGGCCACGACCGCCGCCACTGGTGGCGCGCGCCCCCCGGCCTCCGCCGCTGATGGCCGGTCCCCCTCCCCCTCCTTCCCTATGCCCGTTTTCTCCCTCCTCCACCAACAGAAAATCCCAAATCACCTGAATCTAACGAATCCCTAGCCCGACCCGCCTCCTCAGCACCTCCCCTTCCAATCTCCGCCTTCCCTTCCCCTCGACGGGGCCACAGACCCCCCCCCCCCAGCGCTCGATTCTCCCTCCAATCTTCTTCTCTCTCCTCCTCTACCAGAAAATCCACTAGCCCCACCGCCTCCTCTTCTCAATTCTCCCTCTTCAGCGATCAACAGAAAACACCCCCCAGTCCAGCGTGAATCACATTAAGTTCGTTTGTCCTTTTTATTTTATTTTTATTTATTTATTTTCTGATTTTATTTAATAAAAGGAAACAAAATGCTTAGGATTTTTATTTAAAGCAAAGGTATGAACTTTATTTTTATCGTGAAATAATGAGAATAAAGATTCGATTTTTATAAGTATAGCGGATTTAAAACATGATTTTTATATAGTATAGACATTAAAAATATAATTTTTATATAATGTAGAAGTTAAAAATATAATTTAGTTTATATGTAGAGGTTAAAAATATAATTTTTATAATATAGAAAAGTTAAAAATATGATTTTTATACTTGTAGCAAATTAAAATTTTGTTCTTTATATAATAGAAGAGATAAAAATATTATTTTTACTTATGTAGAATATTAAAAATATAGTTTTTATATTTTTAGAACAATAAAAATATAATTTTTATTTAATTAGTGTAATAAAAATATAATTTTTATTGTGGTGGAAGATTAAAAATATAATCTTTATATTTGAAAAGGCGAAAACTTTATATTTGAAAAGGCGAAATCTTTATATAGAAAATAGCGTGATAAAAATATAATCTTTATTATATGAATACCGTTGTAAAAATAGAATTTTTATCTATATAGTAGCGATGTAAAAATAGAATTTTTATCTATATAGTAGCGATGTAAAAATAGAATTTTAGTCTATATAGTAGCGATGTAAAAATAGAATTTTTACCTATATAGTAGCGATGTAAAAATAGAATTTTTAACTATGTAGTAGCGATGTAAAAATAGAATTTTTATCTATATAATACCGTTGTAAATATAGAATTTTTATCTATATAATACCGTTGTAAAAATAGAATTTTTATCTATATAGTAGCGATGTAAAAATAGAATTTTTATCTATATAGTAGCGATGTAAAAATAGAATTTTTATCTATATAGTAGCGAAGTGAAAATTCAATTTTTATATATGTAGTGAAAGCGGACAACGAAAGTGACAAAAGGCGAGAGCAGCGATGACTTCTACATAAGAAGAGTCGAGGCGTTTGGATTAGCTAGTCGGTGAGAACTCCTCACTTTTAATTTTCTTTCTCTAGTTATATAAATATATACTAGGATGCAGACGGTGTCTAGTAGCACCCGACACCCGTCGTCCACATACCATGGACGACTTATATGCTTAGTTTTTTTGTTTGATTTTGATGTGTAGTTGATTGTGTGATGTGAAATGAAATAAAATATTTATATAGAAAATAAATATTGTATAGTTAAAAATAGAATTTTTAACGTGTATATAAAATGAAATAAATAGTTATAAACAAATCGGAGGATTTGTTTATATACACATATTTGACTGATATTGATTGGGACGATAAATTTTACACATCGCCCAACTGCACAAATAATATTCAGTGTTTGTTGATGTGAAACCCCACTTGGGTATTGGGATGATATTTGAAGTACACTAGTCCCAATAATTAGTTGTGTGTCGATCTATAGGTTGACATACAGTTGTGATGTGCACTTTTGATGATGGTTGATTATTTATCGTTGCTGTGATATACATGTGTTGTATGGAATCCATATAATTAACATTATATGGTAATTGATTGGGCCTCATTCCAGTTGAGAAAATAAAGAATATTATAAAATAATAGTCACGTGTTGACAGTACTCATGTGTTGAGATTAGTCAAGTGTTGAAAGAAATATAGATTCATGTGTTGAATAGAATAAATATTCATTTGTTGAATAGAATAACGAAGTGATTGAAATATATAAAGCCATGTTGATTAGTGACGCGCCATTTTGACGTGGACGATATATATATATCGATTTTATTCGAACATAGAAAAAGGAAGTGATTTCAAAATATAACGTTTTGAAAATATTATCATTGATGATATGGAAAATTCATTTTTGATTTGAAATTGAATATGAAGTTGAAATTATTTTTGAAACGAATTTAAAACAAATTATAAATTTCGTTTTAAATGGAAATCGACGAAATATATATTATATATATAATATAATGGCCTGAATAGAACGCGCCGCGCTGCGGTAGTTCGTGAATTTCGACCATTGACTTCGAATTGACGTTACGGGAGATCCGACCGTCGGATTATCCTGAAACAAGAACCGTTGGGTTCGTATCGAAAAGAGCTTTCCAATGAATATTTGAAATCTAACGGTTGGATTTGGAGATACGTCAAAATCAAATTTAGGAAAGGTCGCTGTAAGTGCAGTTCGACGACCGTTATTGAAATCGACTGTACGGGCCTTGATAAAATTATTAAAAATATCTATAATTTGTGTAAAATTATAATATATGATTTGGAAAGAACTTGGATGAAAAATCCCATATTTGAAAGGATAAAAATGTATTTTTATCGAAATGAACTAGTTTTGAACTAGAATTAAAATCCAATATTTTTAAATAAATAAATTGGGTTTGAAGTGGTTTCAAAAATAATCAGAATTTGATATTGAATATAAGCCGGTATATTTTCTATTTAGAGCCTTGTATTTAATATCAAATGAGATATGGGTTTATCGTGAACTGTGTTTTAAATGGCATTAGTTCTTTAATCCAGTAAAAGGAGTTTTAATAAATCTTTAATTAGGTTGAAATGTGAAGTGATAATTTAAATTATCGGATTTGGAAAGTGATCGAGAAAGGAGTATCACCAGGTGTGCTCCGAGTGATAGTAAATCTTTAATTAGATTTAAACATGAAATGGTAATTAAATTTACCGATTACACCGTGGTGTTAGTTATAGGGTAATAACAGTTTTGCTCCATGGGATAAATAGGTTGGGATTGGAGAATAAAATAAATAATTACTTCGGTGTGGTTCGCTAATCTCGACTAGTTTGGAAAAACCATAATATGGTTTGAAATAATATTCAAAGGAAGATTAAAGAATAAATTTAGAAGAATTTATCTTTGATAAAATTAATGGGAACCATTCCCTAGGAATATTCTGAATTGGAATGAGGCATATGATGTGTTTGTATAACATTTGTTTATTATATACGTGGGTTATTTGGAAAGACTGGGTTTTACCCATTCTGAATAACCGATTCGACGATATGTCGAAGATGAAGACGATGGTTGAAGTCCGGAAGTCTTCACATCATTTGGGTGATTACTGACGATCTTGATTAGGCTGTACACCCAAGATGAGGGAATCAGTTTGTGATCGTCCAGACGTATTTGGAGATCGATGGATATGCGAGGAAAGTGCCTCCGGTTTCGTTCAGACCCAGAACGAACTTGTAAATGGACTGTGTGTCTGACACTGGATTTTATTCTGTGTGATTGATTTCTATTAAATATATATTTGCTTGGCGGCGGAGAACTTATTCTCTTGCTTAACGCCCTTCTCTGAGACGTACGAGCTCAGAGGTTATATATCGATAGATATCAATCGCATGGAGTGAATTGCCGGTGTGGCATGCTTAAGTGGCAGGTGATCAAGGCTTTTGTTGAAAAGCAAAGTCTTGTGGTTGATGATCAAAGCACGGCCTGTGTGGCATAGCTTTGTGTATAACGTGAATTCGTGAGCCTCACACCTCCGTATGAGTCAAAAACGGGATACAGAACGTTGGGAGAACACGATGTTTCTTTCTAGCTATGGGTGATGTCAGTGACCTACCAGACCTGACATTTATATACTTTTTACCCGTGTGGATGTTGGATGAGGCGCCTCGATATTAGGACTGTTAGGACCGGGAAACGTGTGTTCAGGAATTGCCAATCCTCGAAAGTAAGTGAGGACCGGCCCAACCGATTCTAAGGATCAAAGTGGGGTCCTGAGACATTCGCTAGAGTGTCTCGAACGGAGAGGAGCTTACCCTTGCCTCGACTCATGATGGAATCCAATTTCCAATATGTGTATTGCGGTTCTATTTGTAGAGCCTAGTATGGCGACATAGTAGCATGGGATGCTATGCCGTCTATGATTAACATTTATGATTGAAGTTGTTTTGACACTATACACTTATTATAGTATCAAAAGATTAGTTTTAAACGTATCAAGCATGTTTGGCTATTATAAGGCAAAACCCTATCCTCTGGCTTGCGTTGCCTTGTGTGATGGGACCTGGGTCTTATAATAACTTCATTTTTCGAAAAAGCATTGCGCTGTTTATTCCTATGCACTGGTATTCTTGGGAGGAAACCCGTTCCGTGTTATACGGCGTGGTCCCTTGATTTACCGAACTTTAAAAATTGAATTAATAACTGTTTTAGTTCTCATACCAGTCACATGACTGGCCTGGAGTTTATCGTTTTAACCTAAACTCTGGGTGCCCTTATTTAGACACGGGCAGCTAGTAGTTTTGGTTTTGCAGATTTATATCCACAGGAACCTGGTTTACAGCTGGAATGATGTTCGGATAGCTTTGTATTCGTATATCTCCTTCAGTTGTATTTTGTATTATTTTCCGCTGCTATGTAATTATTGTAATCTCTGATATTTATTGAATGTATTTTATTCATTTATACTCTGTATATTCTCGTATCTGATGGAATTGTTGTAATAACATTGAAATGTTCTTCTGTTTGCGTTCTGGTTTGTCGTGTTCTCATACGATCAGGGGTTTCGAATGGTCTTGATCGGTTTAGCGATCGATTCAGATCGAGCGAAATCCCATGTCGTCCCAGTTATAATAACAGGTCTGAACTTTTGCAATAGCCGCGGTACTACCGCAATGTATCAACACAGCCGGTATCGGTTTTTCCCATAAGGGAATCTCAGCTAGCAGATTTCTCAAATACTTTGCCTCTTCACTAGCTGTAGCTAGTGCTATCATCTCAGACTCCATAGTAGACTGAGCGAAAATAGTCTTTTTCTTGGATTTCCAAGAAACAGCTCCTCCAGCGATGCTAAATATATAGCCACTGGTCGCTTTAGAATCACCAGATAAGGTATTCCAGTCTGCATCGGAATATCCTTCAAGTACAGCTGGAAAACTTTCATAATGTAATCCAAGATTCATGGTTCGTTTAAGGTATCTCATTACCCTTTCAATAGCCTGCCAGTGCTCTATACTAGGTCTACTGGTAAACCTGCACAATAATCCTACGACATAGGCAATGTCGAGTCTAGTACAATCAGTGGCATACCGAAGGCTGCCAATGATGCTCGCATAATCAGACTGTCTTACACCTTCACCAGTGTTCTTAAATAACTTTACATTGTGATCATATGGTGTATTTGCAGGTTTACAGTCAAAGTAATCATATTTCTTTAGTATCTTCTCAATGTAATGAGATTGATCCAAAGAAATCCCCTTTTCTGACCTAGAAATCTTAATACCAAGGATTACACTTGCCTCACCTAGATCTTTCATATCAAAATTAACACTTAATAAGGATTTGACTGAGTTTATGGCATGAATACTTGACCCAAAAATGAGTAGGTCATCTACATAAAGGCATATAATAGTGCAAATGTCATTCTCAGATTTGTAATAAATGCACTTGTCACTTTCATTAACTTTAAAACCATTTGAAATGATTAAGTTATCAAATTTTTCATGCCATTGTTTAGGTGCTTGTTTTAAACCATATAATGATTTATCTAATTTACATACTTTATGTTCTTGACCATGTACTACGAATCCTTCAGGCTTGTCCATATAGATTTCTTCGTCTAATTCATCGTTCAAAAAAGCAGTTTTAACATCCATTTGGTGCATAAGTAAATTATGGATGGAAGTAAGTGAGATTAAAACCCGAATGGATGTTATTCTATTTACAGGTGAAAAGGTGTCAAAGAAATCTATATTTTCTTTTTGTTTACAACCTTTAGCTACTAGTCGTGCTTTATATTTATCTATAGTGCCATCAGGTTTTAATTTCTTTTTAAGTACCCATTTACAGCCTATAGACTTACAACTAGGGGGTAAATCTACCAAGTGCCAAGTCTTGTTGGATTCTAAAGAATCCATCTCATCATTTATAGCCTCTTGCCAAAAATCGGCATCTTAAGAAGATAAGGCCTCTTGGAGGTTTATGGGATCCTCCTCAATAGTAAAAGCACAAAAATCTGAACTTAAGTCTTTTATGGTTCTTGCTCATTTACTTCTTCTAGGTTCAGCTTCAGAATTTTCATTAAGTTCTGTTCTAATTGGCATATTTGAAGTGCCCCCACTATTCCTTAATTTAAAAGGAAATTTAGTTTCATAAAAATCAGCGTCATTTGATTCAATTATATTATGTGCATTAAGGTCATAAAATCTATATGCTTTGCTATTAATAACATAGCCTATAAATTCACATTCATATGCTCTACTTGCCAATTTTATTCTCTTAGGGTCTGGAATGCGAATATAAGCTAAACAACCCCAAGTTCTAAAGTATGAGACATTGGGTTTATGATTCTTTAAAATTTCATAAGGAAAATTATTATTTTTAGATTTGGGGATTCTACTCAGAACATAGCATACAGTCAATAAAATATCCCCCCACCAATGTTTTGCTGCACCAGAATTTAATAATATGGCAACTACTAGTTCGGTAAAGGTCATATTTTTCCTTTCTGCTTTACCGTTCATTTCAGGAGAATAGGGTGCAGTTCTCTAATGTACTATACCATGTATTTTATAGAAGTCCAGAATTGAATTATATTGTTCCTCTATCACTACGAAGTCTCTGAATTTTTCTATTTGCTTGATTCTCAATCTCAGTTTCGAATGTTTTAAACATATCAAAAGCATCACTTTTATTTTTCATAAGTTATACATATGTCAAATCAGAGCAGTCATCAATAAAAGTGATAAAATAACGATGTCCCTGCCTAGTCAAAGTGCCATCTAGTTCACATATGTCAGAATGAATCAAGTCTAAGGGTTCAGAAACTCTATCAACAGATTTGTGAGGTTTCTTTGTGATTTTAGCTTGTGTACAGAATTCACATTTATCAAGTTCAGATTCTGTCATTTTAGGTATCATATCTATGGTGCTCATGTTACGGATTATTCGATTATTAACATGACATAATCTAGAATGCCAGATATTAAAATCACACAACATGTAAGCAGAAGTAGTCATTTTATTAGATTCAACATTCAGTTTAAACATACCCTCACAAGCATAACCCTTTCCCACAAAAGTTCCCTTATAAGTGAGGGTGTACAAATCAACCCCAATTACTTGAGTGAAACCATCCTTATTAAGGAGGAAGCCAGAGACCAAATTCTTCCTTATCTCTGGAGTGTGCATAACATCTTTCAGAATTAAAGTTTTTCCAGAGGTGAACTTGAGTTCCACATTGCCAATCCCCGCAACTCTAGTGGTGTGAGAATCTCCCAACAACACTTTCTGATTTTCAGCAGCCGTGTATGTCGAGAACATGCCACGATCATAGAAGACATGGCGAGAAGCACTAATGTCTACCCACCAACCCACTGATCCACCAACAAGGTGAATCTCAGTAATCTTAGCCGTTAGAGGCTCCTCAGTCAGGTTAGCCTGCGGTGCAGAGCTTGGCCTGTTCCGACACTTACGTGCCATATGACCTGGTTTTCCACAGTTGTAACATAGAAACAACTGTCCACAGTCATTCTTTTGGGCTGGTTTCTGCTGTCCTTTTGGGTTTCCTTGCGGATTCCCATTCTGTTTGTTGCGCCTGTTCTAATTCTTAAAAGATTTCTGATTTGGTTTCTGAACAGCGGGTGTGGTCTTCTTAGTGCTGTTGTTATTCACAATCAGCACCTCTTCTTTCTGGTCCTGTTTGCATGCCTCCTCCTAAATATGGAGGCGTGTAATCAAGCTCTCTAAGGAAAATTCCTTAGTCTTATGTCGTAAGACATTCTTAAAGTCTTTCCAGCCTGGGGGTAATTTGTCAATGATAACGGCAGTTTAAAATTGTTCGTCCAAGACCACACCTTCGGAGATGATCTCATGAGCTATTTTCTACAGCTCATGAGACTGCATCTCTACAGATCTATCATTTGTCATCTGGTACTTTAGGTAACGGCTCACAACATATTTCTTTTCCCCTGCCTCCTCTGTATCATACTTCTTCTTCAGTGCTTCCCAGATCTCCTTTGCTATCTTTTCATCTGAGTTATAGTAATCATACAGATCATCGCTCAGTCCGTTCAGAATTAAGTTCTTGCATAAGTAATCCTGTTCAGTCCAGGTCTGCAGTTGCTTTGACTGTTCAGTCCATGATGCCATTTTCGCTGCATTAGTCTCTTCCGGTTTATCTGAAAGCTGCGGTTTGTCAGTAGTCAGCGCAACCACAACCTTTCTGATCGTGAGGAAGAACTCCATCTTCTGGCGCCATCGTTTGAAATGCAAACCTTTAAATATGAAAGGAGCAGCAGTCACTAGAGGGTTATGGAAAGCAATGGGTGGAGCAGCATCGTCTAGGATTGAGTTGGAAGCCATTGTTTCAGATCGTCTTCAAATTGTTAGGAAACAATGGCTGAGTCACGGACTAGGTCGCTTTCTTGAAGACGATTCGGCGATCTGGTCGGAGGTGCAAACCAGTTCGTTCCTTCGTCGCCGCCTCTAGGATAAAACAACCTCTAAAACAATAACTGATTTGCTTGCCCAACAAATCAATCCAGATTTGCACTTTCTGAATTAAAATATTGCTCAAGAATTTCTAAGAGAAAATTTTAATGGCGGCTGAGAGAAAAAGAGAATTTGTGATTCGGTAGGTATTCTCGTCTAAAGCTAATGACAATATGTAAGACGAGAATTAGGGTTTGGGTTTACTAATTAGTGGGTCGCTTTAATGAGGGGTAAGAATTTTTACCGTTGCAGAAATCTTTTCCATAAAAAAAGGGTTCGAAAAAGGCTAATTTTTATGGTCCAAAAAATATAAGTGTCTACACCACAAAGCCCAAGCCCCAGCCCCAGCCAGAGCCGAACCAGACCGGGCCAGGTCGGGTCGAGTCGAGTCGGTCGGTCGCACGCGCGTGCGTGGTGGTCATGATGCATGGTCTCCCTCCTCACAACAATGCATGTATTGGGAGTCCAAGGCCCCAACATGATTTCTTAGAAACAAGTATAAATACCTGCTTCTTTCATATAATCCCATGATGTGGGACTATTCCCATATAGGAGCCATTCATACACTTATTCATGATTTTTAATAATTCACTTAATGTTATAAAACATTTCCAACAATCCCCCACTTGAATTTTTAAAAATATTTTCGAGCAGTTTCTTAAAAAGCATAAGATTGTGCATAAACAAAGGTGTCTTTCGACTTGAACCTTTGCATAGTGAATAAGATTCAGTTTTTACTAGAGTGACACGTAGTCTTGAACTCTATTCCTGACATCAAACCACACACAACCTTTTCTATAGTGCAATCAAATAAGCCCGTGCATTTATGGCCATGCACGTCTATCCTAGTTTAGTGAATGCTCTAGAAGTTTTGCCCGCAACTCCACAGGAAACAGCCACATTTCCACATTCACAAAAGTGAGTCTATCAAGAGCACTCCGGAAGGTAGGTACTCCACTCCACATAGAGTATAGATCTCATTAAGAGTTTCTATTAACTCATCCTCTAATCACTTCAGGAATACATGCTTCTTGGTTTATTAAATAGCATGTTCAACTCATATCACTACACAACTTGTTATTACCCATTGAACCTAGTTCTTAGGATCTCCAGTCATTTAGGTCGGATTACGAATGTGCGTGACTCAACAATCTAAGGGCAATAGTCCCATTCTTTTAGAAGAGTTATGGACTTTCTCTCCAGGCAGTCCTTTCGTCAAAGGATCTGCCAAATTTTCCTCACTACGTACGTAATCCACTCTAACGGTACCTGTGGAAAGTAGTTCTCTAACCGTACTGTGCTTACGACGTATTTGTCGTCTCTTACCGTTATAATAAAAGTTCTGAACTTTTGCAATAGCCGCGGTACTATCGCAATGTATCAACACAGCCGGTATTGGTTTTTCCCATAAGGGAATCTCAACTAGCAGATTTCTCAAATACTCTGCCTCTTCACTAGCTGTAGCTAGTGATATCATCTCAGACTCCATAGTAGACTGAGCCAAAATAGTCTGTTTCTTGGATTTCCAAGAAACAGCTCCTCCAGCGATGCCAAATATATATCCACTGGTCGCTTTAGAATCATCAGATAAGGTATTCCAGCCTGCATCGGAATATCCTTCAAGTACAGCTGGAAACCTTTCATATGTAATCCAAGGTTCATGGTTCGATTAAGGTATCTCATTACCCTTTCAATAGCTTGCCAGTGCTCTATACTAGGTCTACTGGTAAACCTGCACAATAATCCTTTGACATAGGCAATGTCAGGTCTAGTACAATCAGTGGCATACCGAAGGCTGCCAATGATGCTCGCATAATCAGACTGTCTTATACCTTCACTAGAGTACTTAAATAACTTTACACTGTGGTCATATGGTGTATTTGCAGGTTTACAGTCAAAGTAATCATATTTCTTTAGTATCTTCTCAATGTAATAAGATTGATCCAAAGAAATTCCCTTTTCTGACCTAGTAATCTTAATACCAAGGATTACACTCGCCTCACCTAAATCATTCATATGAAAATTAACACTTAATAAAGATTTGACTGAGTTTATGGCATGAATATTTGACCCAAAAATGAGTAGGTCTTCTACATAAAGGCATATAATAGTGCAAATGTCATTCTCAGAATTGTAATAAATGCATTTGTCACTTTCATTAACTTTAAAACCATTTGTAATGATTAAGTTATCAAATTTTTCATGCCATTGTTTAGGTGCTTGTTTTAAACCATATAATGATTTATCTAATTTACATACTTTATTTTCTTGACCATGTACTACAAATCCTTCAGGCTGGTCCATATAGATTTCTTCGTCTAATTCACCGTTCAAAAAAGCAGTTTTAACATCCATTTGGTGTATAAGTAAATTATGGATGGAAGCAAGTGAGATTAAAACCCGAATGGATGTTATTCTAGTTACAGGTGAAAAGGTGTCAAAGAAATCTATATTTTCTTTTTGTTTAAAACCTTTAGCTACTAGTCGTGCTTTATATTTATCTATAGTGCCATCAGGTTTTAATTTCTTTTTAAGTACCCATTTACAGCCTATAGACTTACAACCAGGGGGTATATCTACCAAGTGCCAAGTCTTGTTGGATTCTAAAGAATCCATCTCATCATTTATAGCCTCTTGCCAAAAATCGGCATCTAAAGAAGATAAGGCCTCTTGGAGGTTTATGGGATCCTCCTCAATAGTAAAAGCAAAAAAAAATCTGAACTGAAGTCTTTTATGGTTCTTGCTCTTTTACTTCTTCTAGGTTCAGCTTCAGAATTTTCATTAAGTTCTGTTCTAATTGGCATATTTGAAGTGCCCCCACTATTCCTTAATTTAAAAGGAAATTTAGTTTCATAAAAATCAGCATTATTTGATTCAATTATATTATGTGCATTAAGGTCATAAAATCTATATGCTTTGCTATTAATAGCATAGCCTATAAATGCACATTCATATGCTCTACTTGCCAATTTTATTTTCTTAGGGTCCGGAATGCGAACACAAGCTAAACAACCCCAAGTTCTAAAGTATGAGACATTGGGTTTATGATTCTTTAAAATTTCATAAAGAGAAATTTTATTTTTAGATTTGGGGATTCTATTCAGAACATAGCATACAGTCAATAAAATATCCCCCCACCAATGTTTTGCTGCACCAGAATTTAATAATATAGCAACTACTAGTTCGGTAAAGGTCCTATTTTTCCTTTCTGCTTTACCGCTCATTTCAGGAGAATAGGGTGCAGTTCTCTCATGTACTATACCATGTTGTTTATAGAAGTCCAGAATTGAATTAGATTGTTCCTCTATCACTACGAAGTCTCTTAACTTTTCTATTTGCTTGATTCTCAATCTCAGTTTTGATTGTTTTAAACATATTAAAAGGATCACTTTTTTTTTCATAAGGTATACATATGTGAAATAAGAGCAGTCATCAATAAAAGTGATAAAATAACGATGTCCCTGCCTAGTCAAAGTGCCATCTAGTTCGCATATGTAAGAATGAATCAAGTCTAAGGGTTCAGAAACTCTATCAACAGATTTGTGAGGTTTCTTTGTGATTTTAGCTTGTGTACAGAATTCACATTTATCAAGTTCAGATTCTGTCATTTATGTATCATATCTAGGGTGCTCATGTTACGGATTATTCGATTATTAACATGACATAATCTAGAATGCCAGATATTAAAATCACACAACATGTAAGCAGAAGTAGTCATTTTATTAGATACAACATTCAGTTTAAACATACCCTCACAAGCATAACCCTTTCCCACAAAAGTTCCCTTATAAGTTAGGGTGTACAAATCAGCCCCGATTACTTGAGTGAAATCAGCCTTATTAAGGAGGAAGCCAGAGACCAGATTCTTCCTTATCTCTGGAGTGTGCATAATATCTTTCAGAATTAAAGTTTTTCCAGAGGTGAACTTGAGTTCCACATTGCCAATCCCCGCAACTCTAGTGGTGTGAGAATCTCCCAACAGCACTTTCTGATTTTCAGCAGCCGTGTATGTCGAGAACATGCCACGATCATAGCAGACATGGCGAGAAGCACCAGTGTCTACCCACCAACCCTCTGATCCACCAACAAGGTGAATCTCAGTAATCATAGCCGTAAGAGGCTCCTCAGTCAGGTTAGCCTGCGGTGCAGAGCTTGGCCTGTTCCGACACTTACGTGCCATATGACCTTGTTTTCCATAGTTGTAACATAGAAACAACTATCCAGAGTCATTCTTTTGGGCTGGTTTCTGCTGTCCTTTTGGGTATCCTTTCAGATTCCCATTCTGTTTGTTGCGCCTGTTCTGATTCTTATAAGATTTAGGATTTGGTTTCAGAACAGCGGGTGTGGTCTTCTTTGTGTTGTTGTTATTCACAATCATTACCTCTTCTTTCTGGTCCTGCTTGCGCGCCTCTTCCTCAATAAGGAGGCGTGTAATTAAGCTCTCTAAGGAAAATTCCTTAGTCTTATGTCGTAAGACATTCTTAAAGTCTTTCTAGCCTGGGGGTAATTTGTCAATGATAACGGCAATTTGAAATTGTTCGTCCAAGACCATACCTTCGGAGATGATCTAATGAGCTATTTTCTGCAGCTCATGAGACTGCATCTCTACAGATATATCATCAGTCATCTGGTAATTTAGGTAACGGCTCACAGCATATTTCTTTTCCCCTGCCTCCTCTGTATCATACTTCTTCTTCAGTGCTTCCCAGATCTCCTTTGTTGTCTTTTCATCTGAGTTATAGTAATCATACAGATCATCGCTCAGTCCGTTCAGAATAAAGTTCTTGCATAAGTAATCCTGTTCAGTCCAGGTCTGCAGTTGCTTTGACTATTCAGTCCATGATGCCATTTTCGCTGCATCAGTCTCTTCAGGTTTATCTGAAAGCTGCGGTTTGTCAGTAGTCAGCGCAGCCACAACCTTTCTGATCGTGAGGAAGAACTCCATCTTCTGACGCCATCGTTTGAAATGCAAACCTTCAAATCTGAAAGGAGCATCAGTCACTAGAGGTTTCTGGAAAGCAGAGGGTGGAGCAGCATCGTCTAGGGTTGAGTTGGAAGCCATTGTTTCAGATCGTCTTCAAATTGTTATGAAACAATGGCTGAGTCGCGGACTAGGTCGCTTTCTTGAAGATGATTCGGCGATCTGGTCGGAGGTGCAAACTAGTTCGTTCCTTCGCCGTCGCCTGTAGGATAAAACAGCCTCTAAAACAATAATTGATTTGCTTGCACAACAAATCAGTGCAGATTTGCACTTTCTAAATTAAAATACTGCTCGGGAATTTCTGAGAGAAAATTTAATGGCGGCTGAGAGAAAAAGAGAAATTGTAATTCGGTAGGTATTCTCGTCTGAAGCTAATGACAATATATAGGACGAGAATTAGGGTTTGGGTTTACTGATTAGTGGGCCGCTTTAATGAGGGATAAGAATTTTTACCATTGCAGCAATCTTTTCCATAAAAAAAAGGTTGGAAAAAGGCTAAGTTTTGTGGTCCAAAAAATATAAGTGTCTACACCACAAAGCCCAAGCCCCAGCCCGAGCCCGAGCCGAACCGGACCGGACCGGGTCGGGTCGAGTCGCGGGCACGTGTGTGGTGGTCATGATGCATGGTCTCCCTCCTCACAACAATGCATGTATTGGGAGCCCAAGGCCCCAACATGATTTCTTAGAAACAAGTATAAATACTTGCTTCTTTCATATAATCCCACGATGTGGGACTATTCCCATATAGGAGCCATTCATACACTTATTCAAGATTTTTAATAATTCACTTAATGTTATAAAACATTTCCAACAATCCCCCACTTGAATTTTTAAAAATATTTTCGAGCAGTTTCTTAAAAAGCATAAGATTGTGCATAAAAAAAGGTGTCTTTCGACTTGAACCTTTGCATAGTGAATAAGATTCAGTTTTTACTAGAGTGACACGTAGTCTTGAACTCTATTCCTGACATCAAACCACACACAACCTTTTCTATAGTGCAATCGAAAAAGCCCGTGCATTTATGGCCATGCACGTCTATCCTAGTTTAGTGAATGCTCTAAAAATTTTGCCCGCAACTCCATAGGAAACGACCACATTTCCACATTCACAAAGGTGAGTCTATCAAGAGCACTCCTGAAGGTAGGTACTCCACTCCACATAGAGTATAGATCTCATTAAGAGTTTCTACTAACTCATCCTCTAATCACATAGTAATACAAGCTTCTTGGTTTATTAAATAGCATGTTCAACTCATATCACTACACAACTTGTTATTACCCATTGAACCTAGTTCTTGGGATCTCCAGTCATTTAGGTCGGGTTACCATTGTGCGTGACTCAACAATCTAAGGGCAATAGTCCCATTCTTTTAGAAGAGTTATGGACTTTCTCTCTGGACAGTCATTTCGTCAAAGGATCTGCCAAATTTTCCTCACTACGTACGTAATCCACTCTAATGGTACTTGTGGAAAGTAGTTCTCTAACCGTACTGTGCTTACGACCTATTTGTAGTCTCTTGCTGTTATAATAACGGTTCTGAACTTTTGCACTAGCCGCGGTACTATCGCAATGTATCAACACAGCCGGTATCGGTTTTTCCCATTAGGGAATCTCAACTAGCAGATTTCTCAAATACTCTGCCTCTTCACTAGCTGTAGCTAGTGCTATCATCTCAGACTCCATAGTAGACTGAGCCAAAATAGTCTGTTTCTTGGATTTCCAAGAAACAGCTCCTCCAACGATGCTAAATATATAACCACTGGTCGCTTTAGAATCATCAGATAAGGTATTCCATTCTGCATCGGAATATCCTTCAAGTACAGCTGGAAACCTTTCATAATGTAATCCAAGGTTCATGGTTCGTTTAAGGTATCTCATTACCCTTTCAATAGCTTGCTAGTGCTCTATACTAGGTCTACTGGTAAACCTGCACAATAATCCTACGACATAGGCAATGTCGGGTCTAGTACAATCTGTGGCATACCGATGGCTGCCAATGATGCTCGCATAATCAGACTGTCTTATACCTTCACTAGTGTTCTTAAATAACTTTACACTATGATCATATGGTGTATTTGCAGGTTTACAGTCAAAGTAATCATATTTCTTTGGTATCTTCTCAATGTAATGAGATTGATCCAAAGAAATTCCCTTTTCTGACCTAGTAATCTTAATACCAAGGATTACACTGGCCTCACCTAGATCTTCATATCAAAACTAACACTTAATAAGGATTTGACTGAGTTTATGGCATGAATATTTGACCCAAAAATGAGTAGGTCGTCTACATAAAGGCATATAATAGCCCCAGCCAAACCGGACCGGGTCGGGTCAAGTCGGTCGGTCGCGCGCGCGTGTGTGGTGGTCATGATGCATGGTCTCTCTCCCCACAACAATGCATGTATTGGGAGCCCAAGGCCCAAACATGATTTCTTAGAAACAAGTATAAATACTTGCTTCTTTCATATAATCCCTTGATGTGGGACTATTCCCATATAGGAGCCATTCATACACTTATTCAAGATTTTTAATAATTCGCTTAATGTTATAAAACATTTCCAACAAAGGTACATTTATTGCATAGTTGACAACAATGGAAATATTTTTTCACATGCTCATGAGACAGCACAGTACCTTAGTTGTTATTCCAGAATTTACTTGCTCATAAGTTATATCCAACTCGGTACCTTATATATTTACATGCTCTTGAAATAAGAAACAACAATTCTTGAACATAAACACATATTTAAAGTAAATCCTGCACCCCAGAGAGGCAGAATACAAGTCTATGCAGCAATATCGAATCCTAACATTATTTAGTGGCAGTGCAGCCGGTAGCAAAGAGACTTTATAGGTGCTTTCCTTTTTAACTGGCAATAACAATTATCAAGTCAAAGTTAATATGGCAATAACAATTATCAAGTTAAAGGTAATATGGCAATAACAATTTACAACAGATCTGCAAAAATAACAGCAGATGCATTTCCGGTGTAAATAACTATACATAAGTTCATATATCCAAGAAAAACATTTCCCAAAATTTATGTACATCTGGAAATTTAATATATAAATCCAGTGCATGAAAATCCCTTTGCCTTTGAACTCTAGGATGAAAATGGATTTGGTTCATTCCATATTTGACACTCAAAATGCGCTCAGTATGTTCTTAAAGCCATATATACTCTGTGTGTGCATGTGTTTGTGTATAACTCAATATATCCAAAAGCAACATGTACATATGCAAAATCATAGAAGTTCAGTCCTGATGATAATTACATCCAGAGACGGATATGTTTGAAAATTGTATGTGTTTGAAGATAAAACCTAGTGACACAAGATCATGTACTGTTAGAAATCTTAAATTCACATATATGTCTTCATGCACTGACGTTTAGAACATACATTATGGAACATACTCACATGACACATGCATTCGTTCGTGAAATCAACCATAGAACCGAAACCAAAACTGCTCAAAAACCGGTATTCATGTGCATAAGTATTAAAAATTATATCTATAAATGCTTATGGAAACTAATAATGCATTCATTGCCGAAAAGCTGAATCCTGTGATAAAATCAAATGAATTTTCAAAATTGAATTTATTCTGTTTTAGGTGATACGTCTTATGGAATGTGCTTCTACTTGCTGTTAAAATTGGAATTCACATGTTTTAAGAAATATAGTTGGATTTGGCTTTTCTGCTGCAACCTATTTATATACATATTTTGGGAGTGAATTGGCATTAGGATTAGGAGCATGTCTTTGACTTTCTGTATTCCTCTAGTCCCACTAATCAGATATTGACACAGTTATGTATGTTGCAATATAGCAGTCAGTTATAAAATCAAAAATGCATAGGATTTCATTTTTCCTAATTCAAGATATTTGCACTGGATATTTATGACATAGTTTCAGTCTTGCTCATGAAGGTCGATGTTAGGTGTGGCTCGCATTGCAATGAAGTGGGTGCGTGGATTGAATGAAGATATTGTCCCACATCGCAGGATATTAGAAGATCGTGGTGTATATATATAGCATTGGTGGCATGTAACATTGGGGATTCCTTTTGTTACAATAAGTGTTTCCTAATACCACATTATATGCTCGATAGGAGGCGATGGGGGATGTTCAATCGGGACGCCGGCGTAGGAGCCTTCGACCGTTGACCTTGGATAGACACGGTAAAGCGCGTGCGATGGTATTGGCAAACACCACATGATGAACATTGTTTCTCATCAGAACAGCTTTCATCCTCCATTTCCACTTCCCGAAGTCTTTATCCTCATTCCATCTTTCTATTGCTAACTGAGATCCTGCTTCCCTATATGTCCCTTTGACATATGGCCTTGATACAATTGGTGAATTCTCCTTATCTCCTGCAATAATGCCTAACACCCTTTCTCAATCAACCTCGTAGCTCTGATACTAGTTGTTGGGGCAAAAAAAAACGAATAGGAACGGATTGATGGAACGATGGGCGTTTACTACTCTACAATTAGCAATGGGAGAAAATGTCATTTCAGATATCAGCGGTGAGACAACTTCTAAGGACATTTGGACCAAGCTGGAAAAACTCTATCTAAAGAAGTCACTAACCAACCGTCTAATTTCGCTGAAGACGTTTTTCACCATGCAAATGAGGGATGGTACTTCAGTGAAGACACATCTTGATGTGAAGGCAGGTCTTCTTTCTGAGGACTTGAAGGATTAGATGAAGGGGTTGAGTGAAAGTAGAGGAGGAAGTTGTACGGAAGCCTTATTAGCTGGTATGGAGAGTGGGGTGAAGAAGAAGAAAATAAAGTCAAGAGATGGGAAGCACTGTACTTGGAGAGTCAAGGGTTGGAGCCTACAGTTCTCGTGGAAAGATGTCAAAGCTATGCATACGAGAAGGGACTTTGAGTTTCTGCATAAGCAAAATGTGATCAAAGGGGAAAGCTTCAAGAAGGTGGGATTTTGCCAAGAGGATGTGCTTGATAAGCGAAAGAAGGGATTGCCTGAAGTTAGTCAGAGATCAAAGGAGAAAGCAGTGGATATGCATAAGCATTTGCAGACTGCTAAGTTCGAGCGTTGCTCGAACTGGAATCGCTTATCGAAATGCTAGGTGCCACGTGGTGGCACGGTGTGGGGAGAGAGTTGAGATGGTTCATGGAGACATTTGTTTTCATGGTGAAGATTGATAGGTCTTACTTGAAAGGGTTACTTTGTACACTTTGTTGGCAGGCGGTGGTGTTGCCGGAGTTTATTGACAAAGTGCAATGGGTGATGGCCATGCCGAAGCTCATTGGGGAAAGTAACCATGTTGTCTTGTCCGAGAAGATGCTTAGAGTAAGAGGATGTAGGTAGAGTTGGTATGCTTTCAAGGAAATACAGTATCAAGGTGGAAATTGTTAGAATTTGTGATACCATATTTGGAAGATATTAGAAATTTATTGCTCTTTTATTTGTAAAAGGGACAGGCAATAAATTACCTACATAAGTGGAAGGATTTGAAGAAGGTTTCTTTTTTGGGATAGTGAAGTAAGGAATTAATTCCCTAATTGGTTGGTTAAACAAGGAAGCCTACCAGGAGAATTGGAGAATTAATTAGGCATTAATTAATTCCCTAATTGGTTGGTTAAACAAGGAAGCCTATCAGGAGAATTGGAGAATTAATTAGGCATTGATTTATATCATAAATCAATTACTTCAACCCCAAGCATTAATCCTTATATAAGGATAGGGATTATGTGAATGTATTATCATCTCAAAAATGTGAGGTGTATCATCTCTAAAAGTTCTTCTTCTTCCCTACTATCAGTCTTGTAATTTTTCTTATTGAGAAAAGTAATAAAATCTCCCCTCCCCAAGTGGACGTACACTAACAAGACGTTAGTGGAACCACTATAAACCACTTGTGTTATTTCTTTTATTGCTAGATCTATGATTGCTTTGCTGGTGACTATCTTTGTTTGTTTTGCCTCACCATCAATCCGTTCCTATTCGTTTTTTTCGAAACCTAACATGGTATCAGAGCTCCATGGTTCGATGGGACCGGTATGTGCAGCATGACCAAAGCATGACTCCAAAGGAGCTTGAGCATGAGATGCTCGTCAAGGTGGAGATAAGAACTCAAGGCGTAACTCCAAAGATGACTTGAGAAATGCTCGCAAAGTTGGAGATTGTTAGGTGTGGCTCGCATTGCAATGAAGTGGGTGCGTGGATTGAATGGAGATATTGTCCCACATCGCAGGATATTAAAAGATCGTGGCATATATATATGGCATTGGTGGCATGTAACATTGGGGATTCCTTTTGTTACAATAAGTGTTTGCCAATACCACATTATATGCTCGATGGGAGGTGATGGGGGATGTTCAATCGGGACGCCGGCATAGGTGCCTTCGACCGTTGACCTCGGATAAACACGGTAAAGCGCGTGCGGTGAGCATGGGAATGCCGAAACTGAACAGTCGAAGCATGTCAATAGAAACTGCAAACGGAAGGACTGGGAAGAGAACCAATTGTGCAAAACGAGTATAAGAGTAAATAGAGAATTGAAATGTAATAAAGCTTTGTATTGATCGAATGAATAAAAGCTGTACAGATAATAGAGTATATATACAAGTAGAATGGGCTTAGATGAGGCCAAGACACAGCAACCTGATAGAAATGAATGGTTGCAGTAGAAAACAGTTATGTAACGTTACATACTAAGCCGCATTGTATAATCTATTATGCCCCCGCAAACCCTACAATTTCAGCTAGGGTTTGTATCCTTAAAATTGGCGGCCCGATCAGAAATAATTCCTCAAATCTTCACGAATTCTTTGAATTTCTGGTAGAATTGACTTTACTCTTTATCTCTAGCGAAGCATCTGAGTCTCTGAGGTCTGCACTATGTTGATTTCTTCCTATTTCAGCAACGTTGCATAGATCTGACTTGAATTTGGCTTTTGATCTTCCGTCTTGTTGAGGATATGAGCTTTTGAGTCTCTTTGAGCTTGAATCATCGCTGCAGGCATGCTTCCCTAACGTTGGATTTGTACTGTGGTTCACAGATACTCAGATTTTCTCGGTGTTTGCTGAAGTTTTTCTTTGAAAATGGTTTAGTCAATACGTCTGCGACTTGGTAAGTGGAAGGTATGGGATTGATCTGGACTCTATTTTTCATAACTAGTTCTCGAACAAAGTAGATGTCGAGCTCCATATGCTTTTCCTTGAATGTAGAATAGCATTAGCAGTAATAGCGATTGAACTTAAGTTATCACACCAAATTGTGGGCTTTCCACTGATTTCTATCTTTAGTTCACTCAGTAAAGACTGTATCCAGATTAGTTCAGCATTTGCACTAGCTATACTTCTGTATTCAGCTTCTGTACTCGATCTGGACACTGTTGATTGTTTTTTTGCACAACATGAAATGGGGTTTTTGCCAAGAAATATACAATAGTCAGATGTTGATTTTCTATCATCTTTATCATTTGCCCAGTCTGAATCTGCATAGTCAGTTAAATTTAAAACTTTGCTTTGCTTCATACTTAAACATAGGTTGATAGTCCCTCTTAAGTAACTTAGTATCCTTTTTACTACAACCCAGTGTTCACTCAGTGGTTTGTGCATATATTTGCTAACATTATTTACACTATAAGTGATATATGGTCTCATGATAGAAACATACTGGAGAGCACCCACTATGCTTCTGTATTGCTTTTCATTTTCAATAGGCTCCCCCTTGTCTTTAATTAGTTGAATATTGCTAACCATATGTGTTGGAAGTGGATTTGCTTTGTCCATCTTTGCTCTTGCTAGAATTTCAGTGATGTATTTTTTCTAGTTCAGTTGTAATTCACAATTATATATGATTTCTGTTGACCTCAATTCCTTGAAAGCACGAGAGATTTCCCAAATCTTTAATTGAGAACTCCTTGTTTAAATGCTTTGTCACACATTGAATTTCTTTTATGTTGTTACCTATAATAAAAAAATCATCAACATAAATAAGTATATAGGTAACAGTATTGTTAAGAATTTTAATGAATAGGGAGTTGTCGGATTTGGCTGAATTTTAACCAAGTTTGGAGAGTGTTTCTTTGAGATTGTCGAACCAAATTCTAAGAGCCTGTTTGAGTCCATAGATTGCTTTACTAAGTTTGCAAACAAGTTTTTCTTTCCCTTTAACTTTAAAACCTTTAGGCTGCTCCATGTATACTTCTTCTTGTAATACGCCATTCAAAAATGCATTGTTAACGTCAAGTTGTTTGATGGTCCAATTTTTGTATAAGGCAATTGTTTATATTATTCTTATAGTAGTGGGATTCACACAACATGTGAAAATGTTTCTTTGAAATCTGTTCCATACTGTTGTGAATATCCTTTTGCTACTAATCTTTCCTTATACTTTGATATTGAACCATCAGGATTTTTCTTAAGCCTGAATGTCCATTTGCATCCTATGATATTTCTATTTTTAGGACATGATACAAGTGTCCAGGTATTATTTTTCATAAGTGCATTGAATTCTTCTTGCATGGCATACATCCATTTATCATTCAGCTTAGCCTGATGATAAGTGGTTGGTTCATCAGAAGATTCTTCAATTTGGTATACTTTTGGCTTAAATATGCCACTTTTTCCTCTGGTAATCATGTGATGTCTATTTTGAGCATTTGTAGTGGTATCCTCTCTGATTTGATCACTTTCATATGGTCTGTTGTCTTTTTGAATATTGTTGCTGACATTTCCATGTGAGTTTTTGGTAGAACTTTCAGGTGACTCGGTTGACCCTTGACCTGAATCATCATCGATTAATGTATGTTGAGGGCTTGAGTTATCAGTTGGCGGCTGACTTAGCTGTTCACTGTTCTTCTTGTATGCAGGAATGGTTTCAACATGAAGGTCAGGTATTGTAGGAATTGATATTTTTGGGTTATACACTTTCTTGGTTGTCTTGTATTATTCTTTGCTAAAAGGGAACACTCTTTCATTGAAAGTAACATGTCTAGATATGTAGATTCTACCATTGCTGTCTAAACACTTATAGCCTTTACAATTAGTTGCATAACCAAGAAATGTGCATGGCCTTGATCTAAAATCAAGCTTGTGTTTATTGTAAGGCCTTATATTGGGGAAGCATAGACAACCAAAGACTTTTAATTCATTGTACTTTGATATAGCATTAGATATGACTTCAATAGGACATTTAAAATCATGTACTTTTGTAGGAAGTCTATTTATGAGGCGTACTGCTGTAGCAAAAGCATAAGGCCAGAATTTGAGTGGCATTGATGCTTGAGCCAGTAGTGTTAACCCAGTCTCGACAATATGTCTATGCTTTCTTTATATAAGACCATTTTGTTCAGAAGTATGTGGACATGTCAATCTATGTGTGATTCCCTTTTTATTGAAAAATTCCTTTAGTGGTAAAAATTCCTTACCTCCATCAGACTGAAGCACTTTAACTTTGTTTTTTAACTGATTTTCAGCATTAGTGATGAACTTTATCACTGTGCTATAAGTATCAGATTTTGATTTTATAAAATAAATCAAAACATGTTTTGAATATGCATCAATAAATGAAATATAATAGTTGTGATTGTAATCAGTGTTCACTGGGGCAGGATCCCACAGATCCACTACAACTAGTTCAAGTGGCTTGTTATAGAGTGTTTCAGAATTTTGAAACATTAGTTTGTGACTTTTACCTAGTTGACCGTAGGAACAGAAGTAGTGATTAGGAATACTGATTGCAATTTTACTATTATTCAGAATTTGCTTCATAATTTTCATGCTAGGATGACCCAGCTTACAATGTCATATATATATACACATTTTTCATCCATTTTCAATTCAAACATGTTACATCTGAAATCACAATTAAAATCAGAACAATTTCTTGAGTCAACATCAAATTTGTATAGACCATTTTGTTCATTAACGTGCAAGATAATGTTTTTGGTTAGGAGATCTCTAACTAAGCAGTGATTTGGCTAAAATTAAAATGAGACATTATTATCTCTAGCACATAGTGACACACTTATGAGTTTTTTCTTTATATTGGGTACCCTTAACAGATTGCTTAAAAATAATTATCTAGTACACTTATTGCTAGTGTGACCGGTGTGCGTGATATAGGCAGTGTTGCCATTACCTATAGATAAAGATTGTTTACCTATGTACTAATGGTTTCCAAGATTAAGATTGGTTAGATTGTTCCTCACATGGTATGCAGCCCCTGAATTAGGGTACCATGCATCGTCTTGAACATCAAAGATGCTGGAAGACTCATTTCCAGATTCTTGTGTGCTTTTATTGTCACTTTGATTGCTTACCATGTTCGCTTCAGGGTTGTTTCGATTATTATTGGCAGACTGACCATTATTGTAGTTGTTATAGTATCTGAAATAACATCTATTGGCAGTATGACCAATCTTATAGCAGATCTGACATTTTGGTTTATTGGTGTTGCCTCTGCCAGCTCTTCCTCGTCCTCTGCCGGGTTGTCCACCTCGCTGGCAGGTGTTTGATTGATTCTTGGAGTTATTACCTTGATCTTGGTTCTTGAACTTGGTTGTAATCAGGTTAACTTCAGAATTAACTTTCCTTTTTTGCTGAATTCTACCTTTATGGCTTAAGAGCATTGAGTAAACACTCTGCAACGATGGGGTTGTATCTATTGATGTTATGAATGCGACAACCGCTTCATAATCATCATCGAGACCACTTATGATGTAAAGAACTTGCTCATTTTCGGTTATCTTTTGTCCTGTGCAAGCTAACTGATCACATAAGTTCTTTACCTTCATAAGATACTCATTCATAGTGGAATTATCTTTCTTGATGTTCTGAAGTTGTCTTTTGTAATGTAGGAACCTTGCAGAGGATTGAGATGTAAAGATTCTCTCTAAAGTTGTCCAAATATCATGAGAGGAGTTGCAGCCGATCAGTTGTGGCAATAAACTTGTGCCCACTGATGACATGACCCAAGAACTTATCAAATTATCTAGCCTTTGGTAAGTTGTTAATTCTGGGTTTACCACAAATTTATCTTCAACATCTTTTACATATTTTGCAGGAGTAATCTCTGTGCCATATAGGTACTCTTCGAGGCCATAGCCTTTTGCTACAGTCTCTATTTGTAGTTTCCAGAGCAAGAAGTTTGATTCGTCCAATTGAATCGAGATAAGTTGGCTTTGAGGCTTTATAATGGCTTTAATTAGATCTTGAGTGAGATCAACTGATGATTGACCTATTTTTGCTGCAGATGTTGGAGATGTAACAGAAGCATCAGTCCCTGCCATGATGCGAGAAAACAAAACAGAGGGAAGGTGTAAAAGCAGTCAAGAACTGCAACAGAAATCGCGTTGTGAAACCGGGTTACTCGAATACAAGGATTAATCCTTGTATTTGATAACCGAGGATGGCACAGTAGTGATGATAAAGCTTAAGGTTGAAGGTAACTGTCGCAACTGGTGCAGTTGATCAGAGATCAACTGTGCGAGGACGGCGCAGGCCTGATGATGATGATTGATTACAAATCAATCCCCTCTTGCGATGAATCGCTATGGAGAATTTTGAGAGAAAAGAAAAGTGGCTCAAGAACTGCTATTAAGCAAAGTGATGAGGCTTCGATACCATATAAGAGTAAGCAGAGAATTGAAATGTAATAAAGCTTTGTATTGATTGAATGAATAAAAGTTGTATAGATAATATAGTATATATACAAGTAGAATGGGCTTAGATGAGGCCCAGACACAACAACCTGATAGAAATGAATGGTTTCAACAGAAAACGGTTATGTAACGTTACATACTAAGCCGCATTGTATATTCTATTAACGAGGCTTCATGATTGTCTCGCACAAAGCTGCCCATGCATATTGACATCCATTCGGTGGCACAAATACACTGGATAGAAATAACACGATTTTCAATGCATGGGTGTCCATATTCAATTCTAACTTAAAGAACATGACTCAAGCAAGAAAATAGGGGATTCCAAACATGCAAGTAGGAGTAAGCAACCGATATAAATTGGGTGCTGCTCACCATCTGATCGAGACGAGCCCTCCAATCTGAATTCCCTTTAACCAAACCACGTTATGCAGCCCAACTTCTCATAACCCAGGAGATTAACAAAGCATATTCTTATAACATTTTTAACTCTTGCAACATAATGTTTATATTCTATTATTTGTTAATATTTTCTTCCATGGCACCTATGTAATAACCATTTTGTATATGTTTATGCGTATCCAGCATATGTACGATGGGATAACTCTTTGAGTATAAAAAGTGTTTTTCTTTAATATTATACTAATTTCATATTATGCAATCTTCACTTTCTCTCACTGTATATCATAACCTAAAAAGCTGTTTTTTTCCAATTTTTTTCCAATTGTGAGCCTGCACCCGAAACCATGGAATTTTTTCACTAGCTGCTAGACAGTCTTATTAACTAATCATTTTTTTTTCATTTTCTACATTTAGAATTAGCATGGTAACTTTTTGTTTTTCTAATATTTTTATCAAGGAAACCCTGACTAATCAAAAACTCTGACTCTTCATCTCCCAACCTATACCACAATTCTCTACTTTAAACTCTAATTACAATACAATACAACGGTAATAACAAGAGAATTATCAAGCTAATTAAAAATCCCAATTGTTTTATCAAGGAAAGTTTGAAAATTCAAACTTTTTTGCAAGTATTCAAAACTAACAAAAATTCTTTCATCTTTTGAATTGTACACAAGACACAAAAAACACAACATATGACAAATTTAACATCAAAAATCTGTTTCTTTAAATGTCTAATGAATTATTATCATTTTTGTCTTATGAACACCAATTGTTATACAGCCGTACAAAAAAATACTTCATATTCAACACTTGTTATCCCAACAACTATAACAAATGGGGATCTTAAGTTATCCGAATGACTACAAATGTGTTGGTTCATTTGATTCAATACTTCAAAGGCTATTAGACATGTCCAGGAATTGATAATTAAGCATGTGTAGAAATAGATGTTACACTAAAATCTACCACGTTAAACAAAAATCCAATAGAACAAAGGTAAATATGGATGTTATGGAACCTTAACAGTATATAATAAACTAATAAATCCAAACCCCGACTCTTCATCTCTCAACCTATACCATAATTCTCTACTTTTAAACTCTAATTACACTACAATACAATGGTAATAACAAGAGAATTATCAACCTAATTAATAATCTCAATTGTTTTATCCAGGAAAGTTTGAAAATCCATACTTTTTTTACAAGTATTCAAAACTAACAAAAATTCTTTCATTTTTTGAATTGTACACAAGACACAAAAAACACAATGTATAAAAAATTTAATATCAAAAATCCGTTTCTTTAAATGTCCAATGAATTATTGTCATTTTCGTCTTATGAACACCGATTGTTATACAGCCGTACAAAAATAATACATCATATTCAACACTTGTTATCCCAATAACTATAACAAATGGGGATCTTAAGTTATCCGAATGACTACAAATGTGTTGGTTCATTTGATTCAATACTTCAAAAGCTATTAGACATGTCCAGGAATTGATAATTAAGCATGTGTAGAAATAGATATTACACTAAAATCTACCAGGTTAAACAAAAATATAATAGAACAAAGGTAAATATGGATGTTAGGGAACCTTAACAGTGTATAATAAACTAATAAATCCAAACCCCGACTCTTCGTCTCTCAACCTATACCATAATTCTCTATTTTTAAACTCTAATTACACTACAATACAATGGTAATAACAAGAGAATTATCAACCTAATTAATAATCTCAATTGTTTTTTCAAGGAAAGTTTGAAAATTCATACTTTTTTTTGCACGTATTCAAAACTAACAAAAATTCTTTCATTTTTGGAATTGTACACAAGACACAAAAAACACAACATATAACAAATTTAATATCAAAAACCTGTTTCTTTAAATGTCCAATGAATTATTATCATTTTCATCTTATGAGCACCGATTGTTATACAGCCGTACAAAAATAATACATCGTATTCAACACTTGTTATCCCAATAACTATAAAAAATGGGATCTTAAGTTATCCGAATGACTACAAATGTGTTGGTTCATTTGATTCAATACTTCAAAAGCTATTTGTAACAACCCGGAAAATATGAACCAGTTTAAAAATTTTAAATTGGCTAAAATAGTGGATTTTAAATATTTAAAATAAATATTTTAAATTATAGTGATGAAAAATAGGTTTGAATCGATGTTTGGAAATAAATATAATTGATTCTAATTTTAAACAAGGCCTAAAATGGCGCTGTAGTTTCAAAAATTGAATTCAAACTTCAAACGACTGTACCGGGTGCAAAATAAAACGGAATTTAGTGAAACCAAAAATATTCAAATCTTTTAGTGAATATCTTTCTAACGAATCTGAAAAATCGAAGTTTCATAGTGGGAATCAAAAGTTATGGCCAAATGAATTTTCAGAAAGGTCGCTATGGAAATTATATCGCCCTTGAAAATAGACATTTTGCATACGACCTTAGAATTCGACGAAACAACTTTTGTTGGATCCGGGATGTCAAATTATTGCTAGGTTTAAAATTTCATAATTTTTGAAGCTAGTATGTGAGCGTGGCAAAAGAAAATGTGTTTTGGTCAATTATAGTTAAAATGGTCCACCAGAAAAGGGCCATTTTACAAACGGTCTCAGAATTCGATGAAACTAGTTTTGTTGGGACCATATCGTCAAAAGATAGAAAGAATTATTTTTCGGGAATTTTTAGAATCAGTATGTGTAACACCCCGTAATTTTATAACATTAAAATTCACAAATTAAACTATACTTAATTTTTAGAAAAGAATTAAGTGAAAAGGGTTGCGTAGAGAAATATATATATTGATATAAATATATATATATATATAAATTAAAAATTAAATAAATAAATATGCGAAAAAGTTCAAAACAGCGAATTGGGAGGGGGAATAACCGAACCGGCCCATTTTTGAGGTCGACCCGAGCCTCGCTGGGTCGACTAGGGGTTAATCCAGGGTGTTTGCCTGTCAACCCGTGGGCCGATTCGCCAAATGCAGATTTTGCATTTGATTGGTTCTCATGGTTCAGGGTTAATCTAATGGTCCTAAATAACTTCCTACACCTATAAATACATCCAAATGCTTACCCTAAACCTAATTAAAATAGAATAGTTACCGTCGCCATGGAAATCAATGGAGCCGCCGCCAACTAAGAAAGAAGAAAAGCAAATTCAATTCTAATTCTCTCAACCCTAAAGCAAAGCAAAACTCTCTCTTTTCTTCTCTAAATTGTGAGTATAATGATCTTAACAAGATTATTATCATTTTAATTAGGTTGAGTTATGAATGGATTATGAGTAGATGATGTGAATTATCATATATGTTGTTGTAAACCCCTTTTGCTAACATGTATATTGTAAATCCAATGTTATGTGATGATGATATCTTATATGTTGGAAATCATGCTATGATGATGTTATGTATGTTGAAAGTTTCTATGCTAAGTTGTGATGAATCATACATGTTAAAAAGGCCATGATGTTACCATCTATGCTAGTTAGTTCATATTAATTAAATCATCATGTTTGGGTTATGTTGATCTATATGACAAGTCACATATGCAAGTTAGATTGATTAGAAAAGTTATGAACATATGCCAAGACATTTATTATGACATCTAGAATTATGCTATGACATATGTGATATCCTATGCTAGTTCACACCATCATTATGTTTCCTAAAAACCCCATATGCAAGTTCATGTATAGATTTGGGCTATGATTATATCATGCAAATTGAGACATTTAACAAGTTGACACCTTTTGATCCTTAACATGTGTAGTTTATGCAAGTTTCACCCCTATTATGATTAGATTTATTTTATTTGTCTATATGTTGTGATAATTTATCTTTGTGCTAGGTGTTAGACTACACAAGTCTAGCCTATATTATGCGTTGAATAAGCGAACGTATAAACGTGGGGTAGGGGTAATATTAAGGATTTAATATTAAAAAGTTGGGGTGCAATTGATATGATTTTGCATGCCATAAGTGTATGGCCATAATTGAGTCAATTATGGACATCATTAAAAGTGGATTTAATTAAGTATTTGAATAGGGAATTATTAAAACTGGGGTAAAAGATTTTAAGTGTTAATCAATGCTTAGGACACGAGGTTGGACTCGTTTGTGACGTAAACCTGCCCGGACCCGCCCGACAAATCCAGTGGTCACAAATGTCAGCCCAATGTGAGAGGTCTTAGGCCTAAACTAAAGCATAACGGTTGTAAAGACACGAGGTTAGACTCTTTTATGGTGTAAGACTGCCCGGACCCGCCCGGCAAATCCAGCTGCCATAAATGTCAGTCTAATGTGAGAGGTCTTTATGAGGTTATAGCCTGAATGAATTAAGAAATACTTAACCAGATAAACATGTAAGGTGGGACATGGGCGTTAAGTAGGTGCCTTGGGTGGCATGAGGAATCTAGGGGGTGCCCTTAGTGGCATGTGAAATACGATTAGTAAGACTTAACCAAACACAAATGTAAATGAACATGACTAAGAGGGTTAAGTGGGATATACTAGTGACAAGCTTAGGTGGGTAGCTTGTGGGGGCCCATTTCGACCAGTATCCCAAACGTATCTTCGTGGGCTCGACCCAAGTCGAGGACGGGACACGCATGCTGGGTTTGACTGTAAGAGGCCAAAACGGGGAGAGGTGGCAACGCAAGTCCAACGGGTTTCATATGCGTGTGTGGACCCGGGCTGGTAGGTAAGACGTTGTTGCATCGTGTAGGTATAAGCCGTGCATTCTCAAGTTGTATCGGGTTGCCACTTTAGGGGAGTGATACACCCCACTGTGGGGCCAGCACGGGTATCTACGAGTAGGGAGCCGATCGAAAGTGGGTAGTGGGGTACACCTAGTAGAGATAGGGGCAGACGGCACCTATGTAGTCAGCTAGGGGTACGTAAGGCTATTTATAAAGTTTCTGTGTGAAGCAAGTGGGATCAAACAATAGGGTGACTGGTGTGGTGCAGTGTAGTAATGTGCGGTGCAGTGTAGTAATCATTCGTTAGTAATTAGGTGTGCCTTTACCGTTATCTTTAACGTTATCTTAAACGCTATCTTTATCTTCCTAAGAGTTCATAGACATTTACTTGTCTTCCAGCTTATGCCTTAGTCTAGTTATTTTGATAATAGTATTGTTAGAATTATCATACTCGCCAGACTTTATGTCTGACCCCATCTATTTCTATCCTTTTTCCCCTCCAGGTCCTCAGGTTGGGCCCAGCTCTAGTGGAGTTTGATTGAATTGCTTCATCTCTCTTTGGAAAGCTTGGACCGTTGAAGTAAAGTCCAGCTTGTTATCTTTTTAATGGCTATTTATGTAATGGGATTATGTATTTTGTTTTTATGAAGATGGATATTGTACTTGGTTATGATCTATGGTTTTATGATGTAAAAAACATGTTTAATTTCCGCTGCAATAAAATGAAGTTTTAGATTTCCAAGTACTATTTACTATCTGTCTTGTTGTAATTTTTCTGTTCTATATTCACTTATAACCTCCATGGAAGTTAATGCATTCCCTTCGTGAGTGACATTAATGGACGTGGGGTGTTACAGTATGTGGTCCCGGCAAATTGAAATGTACGTTCAAATCAAATATTGAATGTTTTATATTTTAATTTGAAGAAAAATTGACTCAAACAGTCGAATGGGCCTACGAAACATATCCCATTGTGTTCGGGATGGGGGTAAAACGCTAGGGACGACAGTCGCTGGGTTTGGATTGGAGTTCGTAGGAGATAAGGGGTATTTTAGAAATTTAAAAATATATAAATAAAATAAAATTCCCTGATTGGCCCATTCCCCATTCACTCTCCCCGCTCCCTCTCTCCTCTCGACGGAAATCGTGCTCCTCCGTTCCCGACCACTTCCCGCCTCCTCCATCCACGTCAGCCTCCGCCGCCACCAGGATTCGAGAGCCCTCCTCCTCCCCTTCAAATCTGACCAACCCCTGCCCTCTCTCTCCTCGCCAGTGTCTCGAACGACGCCCAGGAAGTCGACAACTTGAGAGCGCCGTCGCCGCTTCCACAGGCCATTGATCTGGCCAAAACTCTTGGCGCCGCGAAGCCCTTTCCACCCTCTTCAACATCACACAACTGATCGGGACGAAGTGCTACGGATTTCATGAATTTTTAAAACCTAGTTTTGAGCAATTTGGAAAGGTACGGCTGTGTATATTTTGAAATGATTTTGACGCTTTAAATAGTTGCAAAACTTTGAAAAATCATATCTTTTTCGTGTATTGACGAAATTCGATGAAACAGGAAACACCGGGACCGTGAGGACGTCTTCTACATTTTAGAAGGGACCGCGTATTTTTCTGAGCCTTCTGCAATTTTTGGTGGAGTGGAACCCGATGTGAGATTTCTAATTTATAAACGATATGGAAAACAACGATGTATAAATTATATAGTTGATGTATGAGTTATATAAGCGTTGTACATCTCATGTATAAGCGTTGTATAAGTTGTATGTTCAATGTATAAGTTATAAATGCGTTGTAAAAATTATATATGCAATGAAATGATATTGAATTGTGTTTAAGAGAATTGAAATATATTTATATACGAATATATATATATATATATATATATATATATATATATATATATATATATATACTCCCCTCGTCCACAGACCATGGACGATATTTATTGGTTGTGTTGTTGTTTGGATTATTTGGTTGATGTGAAATTTTGTGAATGATGTGTATGATTGATTGTGGTTGAAAAATACCCATTTGTGGTTGAAAACAAAATTAGAATAGGTTGTGGAAATGAAAATAAAACATGCCGCCTGCGTGCGAACTAGATGCATGAATCCCAATTGTCAAAAACCAAAAGGTTTTAAGGTAGAGCGAGGAGCCGTACATCGATACGGTCCCGGTTTTAACTACCCTGCCGTATTGCTGCCGAAATTTCCTGAAATCTTTCTGTGTTTGATTTATTTTCAATTGTTGAAATTATATTCATTTGTTGAATGGAAATTCAAGTATATATAAAATAATCGTGTTTTGAAATAAATTGTTTTATATTAAAAATCACATTTTTATCACCTGTTTGAAATATATAAAATAATCATGTTTTGAAATAAATTGTTTTATATTAAAAAACACATTTTTATCACCTGTTTGAAATATATAAAATAATCGTGTTTTGAAATAAATTGTTTTACAATAAAAATCACATTTTTACTATATACATGAACTATTGAAAATGGTGATGTGTAGAAATAAATATCTGTTGGATAAAAATATCAGTTTTATCGATAGTGCGAAGTGAATATGGTTTTGAAATCGAAGAATGAATTATATAGAAATATATATAATTATAATATATCGAATAACGAAGCTGTAGTTCGTATTTTGAAACCGTGATTTCAAATGATTATTGTGGGAGATCTGACCATCGGATTTTCCCGAAACCACAACCGTTGGGTTCGCCTTGGAAATATCTTTCCAATGGCACCAATTTTAAAGATCCAACGGTTGGATTGTCTGGAATGTTTAATTCAAATCTAAAGAAAAACAGCGCCAGAATCGATTATGATTATATATATATAGTTATAATTAAAATAAATCGAATAACGATGCTGTAGTTCGATATTTGAAATCGAATCTTCAAATGATTATTGCGGGAGATCCGACCATCAGATTTTCCCAAAATTGAAACCATTGGATTCATTTTGAAAAGATCTTTCTAATAATATAAAATTCGTGAAGATCCAACTGTTAGATATTCAAATATGTGTAAATCAAATCTGCCGCGTTATGGCCTGAAGCGTCGTTTGAATCAATTGGCTAGTTTTAAATAAATAAAAATAGCGATAAATAGTGATAAAATATTATAAACGATATGAAATGAAAAAAAACTGGATTTACCAGGTTTGTTAGATATTTGATGGTTGAATGTGTTTGGCGTGAAAATTACAATTAATGAACTGAATTAACAATGTCGAATAATTTAACCATTGAAATGAATTGATTTGAAAATCTAAACATACGTGAATTATTTGAAAAGGCCAAGTTAATTCTCATTTCAAATAATTGATCGACGATTGAAAGTCGAAGATATGAAGACGGTGCAAGGCCGATGATCTTCACGTCGAATGGAGGGGTGCTATTGATGCTCAAGATAGGAGTAGCTACCTAGAAGGGAATGAAGTAGTAGCCGTCCGGACGTACATGCTGATTGTATGGATGAGCGAGGAATAAAGATCCTCCGGTTTCGTTCAGACCCGGAACGGACTTGTAAATGGATGTGTGTCTGATGTTGTATAGTGACAACGTGGCATACAGAGATGTTATGATCAAAGCTTTTGTTGAAAAACAGAGCTTTGTGGTTGATGATCAAAGCACCGCCTGTGTCGCATAGCTTTGTGTTTTATCGTTGTTTCGCGAGCCTCACACCCCTGTATGGACCAAAAACGGGAGAGGACCTCAGCGAGGGCATGCGTTTCTTTCTAGCTAGGGTGCTGTCAGTGACCTACCAGCCCTGACATTTATATTACTTTCACCTATGTGGTTGTTGCTGTTGCGAGGCACCTCGGAAATATCGGTCGATCCGGGACCGATGGAGTCATTCGTTGGCTCATTTGCGCCCCAAAGGGCGGGGAAACGTAGTGTTTAGGTATAATAATCCACATCGGTGGACTAGCCCTGACGATCCAAGGCTTGCCGGCGTGCTTGCCTGAGATATGGTAGGCTAGATTGTCTCGAATCGGTGAGGACAATCCCTGTCCTCGGTTCATGACAGAAATCCAATTTCCAAATACGACACCGTGCGATTTTGATTGTATATATATATATATATGGCGACATGATATATGGTACCCATGTCGTCTGTGATTGATAGTTATGATTCAAATTGTTTTTGAAACATATAAACACTAGTAATAATATCAAATGATTGATTTTGATCATATTAAGCATATTTTGGCCATTATAAGGTAAAACTCTATCCTTCGGTTTGTGTTGCATTGTGTGATGGGACCTGAGTCTTATAATGGCTTCATTTTTATAAAAAGCATAGCGATGTTTAATTGATTTACTTGTTTTAAAGCACTGGCAATCACCGGAGAAAACCCGTTCCACGAAAGTGGCGTGGTCCTATGATTTGCCGTATTTTGAAATGTGTTAAGTAGATTTCTCATACCAGTCCCATGACTGACTCGTAGTTTGTTTCACTTGCAAACTCGGGTGCCCCTTTTTTCTACATGGGCAGCCTTGTATTCAGGTTTTAGCAGGCTCTTTCTGGATAGCTGGGGATGAAGATGGATTCTATTGTTTATTTCTTTTTATGTTGTTCAGCTCCTATTGTACATATTATGTTGTTTTCCGCTGTAGACATTATGTATCGTTGAACTGTATTTGTACTATGTATGATCCTGTATACTGTGTAACTCTGATATTTATATTTATCCAGTATATTATGTTGTTCATTATCTGGTGTATTTATTCATTCCTGTTCTGCTATTATCTGTTTATGTGTTATATTCCCAAAGATTACCCTTACCTCCGTGTTACGGGGTTTGGGTCGTCACAAACGTGGTATCAGAGCTTTGGTTAAGCCTGGAATATAACATATGAACGAGCTCATCAGAAATAGAACCAGTAGTATTCTAGGGCGAGTAACTCATTACAGATAGGATCAGTAATATCCTAGTATGAGATAGCAGAATGAAATACCCCTCGATAGGCACATTTACATTCAAGTATATGTCTCTATGCTATATATTATCTTTTCTGTTGACCCGACACTTGATCTGCTATTTGCAGAAGTATTAGAAAATGAGTGTCAGAAACAGAAGGAATGCAGAACCAGATCTAGAAGCTTTATTAAAGAAGTATCGAAATCTGGGTCGAGTGCCATTCTCGGGAAATGAATCAGTAAGTCGAACCCAGGATTGGATGCGTTCTGCTGAAAGAATTCTTGAGCGTCTCCAGCTGAGGGATGATCAGAAAAGATTAGTGGCTTCTTGGGCACTCAAAGACGAAGCTTTGTTCTGGTGGGATTCGTTTATTAAAGATAATCCATAAGGTAATATCACCTGGGATAGATTCAAAGAAATTTTCAACGAAAGATTTATTCCTCCAGAAGCAACTGAGCGGTTATGTGATGAATTCTACTATCGGATCCAAGGAGATATGCATATTCCAGAATATCATAGGAAATTCAATGAACTTTCTCGTTTTGCCCCTCATCTAATTGAGAATCCGAAGACGAAGAATCTGAGGTTTATCCATGGCCTTCGAAGAAAGTATCAGGATAGTGTAATAAGACATGTGAAGCTTCCTTTTTCTGAAATGATATACATGGCTTACCAGTATGAAGATCTCGATAAGAAAGGTATGTTGCGAGAAGAAGACGAATGTAGTTCTAGCAACAAAAGAAAACTCAAAACTGATAATCCATGGACGAGCACACAGCTTGAGGCCATTACAAAGTCTGAAAGCAATAAGAGACCAAAGGCCAGTCAGAAAAAGGTGAAGGCAGTCGTATGTTTAAAGTGTAATCAACAAGGACATTCAATGAGAAACTGTAGGTCTTTGAACTAGCAAAAGAATAATGGATCTAAATCCAATAACAAGTTTCAAGTGACCCGACAGTACAATCTTTGTCATCAGGCTGGTCATATAAAACGAGACTGCTGGTTGACTCTGGTGCATGACGTATAGAGTTCAATTACCTAACTGGTTACCTGGAGTACATGACGTATTTCACATATCTCAACTACGAAAGCATGTGCATGATCCCGACCTTGTTGTGGAAGAAGCATCTCAAGAGTTCTTGGATATTACTCCAGAATTGGCTGTAAGGAGAGAGCCGATAAGGATTATTGGCAAAGAAACCAAAGAGCCGTGGAACAAGAAGGTTCACTTAGTCGAAGTGCAGTGGAGTGGAGATCCGCGAGACTGTACTTGGGAAACAGAGGAAAGCATGCAGAAAGCCTATCCTAAGTGCAGAGTGGATATCTCTGATTGACTCTAGTGCAAGGTACATTTACCGTATTTTGCAATTTCCATTTTTTTTCTCTACTTAGTTGTTGTTTTCTTTTCATGAATGAATTTTTTTTTAATCATGTAGTCTGAATGATATTAAAAGAATATATGAATTAACTTATATACTTGTGGAAAGTTAACAATAAATTGTTTGATGTTTGTGTTGTGTGATTTAGAGTTTGATTGATTAAATTATTAGAAAGATAGTTAATTAAATCAATAAGAGAATGAATGGTAGAATTTACTTGAATAAACCACACATTGAACTGATTAGAGGATTAATTAGAAATATATATACATGTGCATTATATACATTTGAACAAGTAAATGGATTAGCTGTTGAGTAAAGACTTTATTTGCGTGCCCGAGAAATAGGTAAACCATAATGAGTTGGCGGCGCACTTTTATTATTATATCAACTCCTGTGAATGCCATTGGATGCGGAGTGCTGGCTATTCTGTGTGTAATTAATAAATGTCGCCGTAGGATAGTAACAATTAATTTTGAACTACACTACATGGCATACTTCTTAAAGATAGGCATACTTCATCATATACTACATAAGCATTTGGAGCTTGTGTGACGAGGTTGAAGATTTACCATACGAGCGAGAGGCTTGTATGGCGATGACTATATTTTACTGGTTGAACTAATGACTGATATGGACTATTTAAATTGTAACGGTAAATTGCCAGATTAATAAAAAAAACCACATGGGTCTGGAGTTGACAATAATCACGTCTCTCTAGTTATTAGACACGGCACATGGACTATTTATTTACTACGCAGGACGAGGTGACGAGGATTTATCCTCTGGAGCATTAAAAATACACACTCCCTCAGGCTTAAATAGGGTGACGAGAATTTATTTTCTGGAGTTATTATCTATACACGCTCCCATGTAAACACCAGAATATATCACTATAAATATGTGTATGCTTATTAGGATTTATTGGGTACCTAATACGGCCAATAAATATCCAAAACCCTCCCCGTACAAAGGAGGTTTTGGCGAAATTTTTCGAAAATTTCGGGTGTTAGCCAAAATTTTGAAGAATTTGAAAATACTCAGAAACTGAAAAGTTGGAGAATGGAAGCCAGATTGAACATAGAGTTGATTAATCAAACCACTTTCGACTTTGTTCCTTTTCGGGGAGGAAAAGTTTTAAGTGGGGGAGATTGTAACAACCCAGAAAATCTGAATCAGTTTAAAATTTTTAAATTGCTAAAATAGTGGATTTTAAATATTTAAAATAAATATTTTAAATAATAGTGATGAAAATAGGTTTGAATCGATGTTTGAAAATAAATATAATTAATTCTAATTTTAAACAAGGCCTGAAATGGCGCTGCAGTTTCAAAAATTGAATTCAAACTTCAAACGACTGTACCGGGTGCAAAATAAAACGGAATTTAGTGAAACCAAAAATATTTAAATCTATTAGTGAATATCATTCTAACGAATCTGAAAAATCGAAGTATCATAGTGGGAATCAAAAGTTATGACCAAATGAATTTTCAGAAAGGTCGCTATGGAAATTATATCGCCCTTGAAAATAGACATTGTGCATACGACCTCAGAATTTGACGAAACCACTTTTGTTGGATCCGGGATGTCAAATTATTGCTAGGTTTCAAATTTCATAATTTTTGAAGCTAGTATGTGAGTGTGGCAAAAGAAAATGTGTTTTGGTCAATTATAGTTAAAATGGATCGACCAGAAAAGGGCCATTTTACAAACGGTCTCAGAATTCGATGAAACTAGTTTTGTTGGGACCGTATCGTCAAAAAATAGATATTCGGGAATTTTTAGAATCAGTATGTGGTCCCGGCAAATTGAAATGTACGTTCAAATCAAATATTGAAAGTTTTATATTTTAATTTAAAGAAAAACTGACTCAAACAGTCGAATGAGCCTACGAAACATATCCCATTGTGTTCGGGATGGGGGTAAAACGCTAGGGACGACAGTCGTTGGGTTTGGATTGGAGTTCGTAGGAGATAAGGGGTATTTTAGAAATTTAAAAATATATAAATAAAATAAAATTCCCTGATTGGCCCATTCCCCATTCTCTCTCCCCTCTCCCTCTCTCCTCTCGATGGAAATCGTGCTCCTCCGTTCCCGACCACTTTCCCGCCGCCTCCGTCCACGTCAGCCTCCGCCGCCACCAGGATTCGAGAGCCCTCTTCCTCCCCTTCAAATCCGACCAACCCCTGCCCTCTCTCCCCTCGCCTGTGTCGCGAACGACGCCCAGGAAGTCGACAACTTGAGAGCGCCGCCTCCGCTTCCACAGGCCATCGATCTGGCCAGAACCCCTGGCACCGCGAAGCCCTTTCCACCCTCTTCGACGTCACACATCCTGATCGGGACGAAGTGCTATGGATTTCATGACTTTTTAAAACCTAGTTTTGAGCAATTTTGAAAGGTACGGCTGTGTATATTTTGAAATGATTTTGACGCTTTAAAGTGTTGCAAAACTTTGAAAAATCATATCTTTTTCTTGTATTGACGAAATCCGATGAAACAGGAAACACCGGGACCATGAGGACGTCTTCTACATTTTAGAAGAGGCCGCGTATTTTTCTGAGCCTTCTGCAATTTTTGGTGGAGTGGGACCCGATGTGAGATTTCTAATTTATAAACGATATGGAAAACAACGATGTATAAATTATATAGTTGATGTATGAGTTATATAAGCGTTGTACATCTCATGTATAAGCGTTGTATAAGTTGTATGTTCAATGTATAAGTTATATATGCATTGTAAAAATTATATATGCAATGAAATGATATTGAATTGTGTTGAAGTGAATTGAAATATAATTATATACGAATATATATATATATATATATATATATATATATACTCCCCTCGTCCACAGACGATGGACGATATTTATTGGTTGTGTTGTTGTTTGGATTATTTGGTTGATGTGAAATTTGGTGAATGATGTGAATGATTTATTGTGGTTGAAAAATACCCATTTGTGGTTAAAACCAAAAATAGAATAGGTTGTGGAAATGAAAATAAAACATGCCGCCTGCATGCGAACTAGATGCATGAATCCCTATTGTCAAAAACCGCAAGGTTTTAAGGTAGAGCGAGGAGCAGTACATCGATACGGTCCCGGTTTTAACTACCCTGCCGTTATGCTGCCGAAATTTCCTGAAATCTTTCTGTGTTTGATTTATTTTCAATTGTTGAAACTATATTCATTTGTTGAATGGAAATTCATGTATATATAACATAATCGTGTTTTTGAAATAAATTGTTTTATATTAAAAATCACATTTTTATCACCTGTTTGAAATATATAAAATAATCGTGTTTTGAAATAAATTGTTTTATATTAAAAATCACATTTTTATCACCTGTTTGAAATATATAAAATAATCGTGTTTTGAAATAAATTGTTTTACAATAAAAATCACATTTTTACTATATACATGAACTGTTGAAAATGGTGATGTGTAGAAATAAATATCTATTGGATAAAAATATCATTTTTATCAATAGTGCGAAGTGAACATGGTTTCGAAATCGAAGAATGAATTATATAGAAATATATATAATTATAATATATCGAATAACGAAGCTGTAGTTCGTATTTTGAAACCGTGATTTCAAATGATTATTGTAGGAGATCAGACCATCGGATTTTCCCGAAACCACAACCGTTCGATTCGCCTTGGAAATATCTTTCCAATGGCACCAATTTTGTAAAGATCCAACGGTTGGATTGTCTGGAATGTTTAATTCAAATCTGAAGAAAAACAACGGCAGAGTCGATTATAATTATATATATATATAGTTATAATTAAAATAAATCGAATAACGATGCTGCAGTTCGATATTTGAAATCGAATCTTCAAATGATTATTGCGGGAGATCCGACCGTCAGATTTTCCCAAAACTAAAACCGTTGGATTCATTTTGAAATGATCTTTTTTAATAATATAAAATTAGTGAAGATCCAACGGTTAGATTTTCAGATATGTGTAAATCCAATCTAAAGAAAAACAGCGCCACGGCCGCGTTATGGCCCGAAGCGTCGTTTGAATGAATTGGCTAGTTTTAAATAAATAAAAATAGTGATAAAATATTATAAACGATATGGAATGGAAAATAAACCGGATTTACCCGGTTTGTTAGATATTTGATGGTTGAATGTGTTTGGCGTGAAAATTACAATTAATGAACTGAATTAACAATGTCGAATAATTTAACCATTGAAATGAATTGATTTGAAAATCTAAATATACGTGAATTATTTGAAAAGGCCAAGTTAATTCTCATTTCAAATAATTGATCGACGATTGAAAGTCGAAGATATGAAGACGGTGCAAGACCGATGATCTTCACGTCGAATGGAGGGGTGCTATTGATGCTCAAGATAGGAGTAGCTACCTAGAAGGGGCTGAAGTAGTAGCCGTCTGGACGTACATGTTGATTGTACGGATGAGCAAGGAATAAAGATCCTCCGGTTTCGTTCAGAACCAGAACGGACTTGTAAATGGACGTGTGTCTGACGTTGTATAGTGACAACGTGGCATACAGAGATGCTATGATCAAAGCTTTTGTTGAAAAGCAGAGCTTTGTGGTTGAAGATCAAAGCACCGCTTGTGTGGCATAGCTTTGTGTTTTATCGTTGTTTCGCGAGCCTCACACCCCGGTATGGACCAAAAACGGGAGAGGACCTCAGGGAGGCCATGCGTTTCTTTCTAGCTAGGGTGGTGTCAGTGACCTGCCAGCCCTGACATTTATATTACTTTCACCTGTGTGGTTGTTGCTGTTGCGAGGCGCCTCGGAAATATCGGTCGATCCGGGACCGATGGAGTCATTCGTTGGCTCATTTGCGCCCCAAAGGGCGGGGAAACGTAGTGTTCAGGTATAATAATCCACATCGGTGGACCGTCCCTGACGATCCAAGGCTTGCCTGCGCGCTTGCCTGAGACATGGTAGGCTAGATTGTCTCGAGTCGGTGAGGACGATCCCTGGCCTCGGTTCATGACGGAAATCCAGTTTCCAAATACGACACGGTGCGGTTTTGATTGTATATATATATATATATATATATATATATATATATGGCGACATGATATATGGTACCCATGCCGTCTATGATTGATTGTTATGATTCAAATTGTTTTTGAAACATATAAACACTAGTAATAATATCAAATGATTGGTTTTGATCGTATTAAGCATATTTTGGCCATTATAAGGTAAAACTCTATCCTTCGGTTTATGTTGCATTGTGTGATGGGACCTGAGTCTTATAATGGCTTCATTTTTATAAAAAGCATTGCGATGTTTAAATGATTTACTTGTTTTAAAGCACTGGCAATCACTGGAGAAAACCCGTTCCGTGAAAGTGGCGTGGTCCTATGATTTGCCGTATTGTAAAATGTGTTAAGTAGATTTCTCGTACCAGTCCCATGACTGACTCGTAGTTTGTTTCACTTGCAAACTCGGGTGCCCCTTTTTTCTACACGGGCTGCCTTGTATTCAGGTTTTAGCAGGCTCTTTCTGGATAGCTGGGGCAGAAGATGGATTCTATCATTTATTTCTTTTTATGCTGTTCAGCTCCTATTGTACATATTATGTTGTTTTCCGCTGTAGACATTATGTATAGCTGAACTGTATTTGTACTATGTATGGTCCTATATACTGTGTAACTCTGATGTTTATATTTATCCAGTATATTCTGTTGTTCATTATCTGGTGTATTTATTCATTCCTGTTCTGCTGTTATCTGTTTATGTGTTTTATTCCCAAAGATTACCCTTACCTCCGTGTTACGGGGTTTGGGTCGTCACAAACGTGGTATCAGAGCTTTTGTTAAGCCTGGAATATAACATATGAACGAGCTCATCATAAATAGAACCAGTAGTATTCTAGGGCGAGTAACTCATTACAGATAGGATCAGTAATATCCTAGTATGAGATGGCAGAATGAAATACACCTCGATAGGCACATTTACATTCAAGTATATGTCTCTATGCTATATATTATCTTTTCTGTTGACCTGACACTTGATCTGCTATTTGCAGAAGTACTAGAAAATGAGTGTCAGAAACAGAAGGAATGCAGAACCAGATCTAGAAGCTTTATTAAAGAAGTATCGAAATCTGGGTGGAGTGCCATTCTCGGGAAATGAATCAGTAAGTCGAACCCAGGATTGGATGCGTTCTACTGAAAGAATTCTTGAGCGTCTCCAACTGAGGGATGATCAGAAAATATTAGTGGCTTCTTGGGCACTCAAAGACGAAGCTTTGTTCAGGTGGGATTCGTTTATTAAAGATAATCCAGAAGGTGATATCACCTGGGATAGATTCAAAGAAATTTTCAACGAAAGATTTATTCCTCCAGAAGAAACTGAGCGGTTATGTGATGAATTCTACTATCGGATCCAAGGAGATATGGATATTCCAGAATATCATAGGAAATTCAATGAACTTTCTCGTTTTTCCCCTCGTCTAATTGAGAATCTGAAGAGGAAGAATCTGAGGTTTATCCATGGCCTTCGAAGAAAGTATGAGGATAGTGTAATAAGACATGTGAAGCTTCCTTTTTCTGAAATGATATACATGGCTTACCAGTATGAAGATCTCGATAAGAAAGGTATGTTGCAAGAAGAAGATGAATGTAGTTCTAGCAACAAAAGAAAACTCGAAACAGATAATCCAGGGACGAGCACACAGCTTGAGGCCGTTACAAAGTCTGAAAGCAATAAGAGACCAATGGCCAGTCAGAAAAATGTGAAGGCAGTCGTATGTTTAAAGTGTAATCAACAAGGACATTCAATGAGAAACTGTAGGTCTTTGAACTAGCAAAAGAAT